>CM071596.1:62275000-64775000 GCA_036435485.1 Saposhnikovia divaricata
AATCCCTTAAGTTCTCATTCTTTCCCTGCACTACATACATAAGGGATGCAGAACTTTTCTCATGAATTCTCCCACTGATGAATTGGCTGACGAAGGCAGCGCTCAACTCCTTAAAAGAGCCAATCGAGTTTGCAGGTAGACGGCTATACCATCTTTGAGCCATGCCTGACAGAGTTTGAGGGAACGCCCTACACTTTAAGGCATCACTAGCGGGCTGCAATAGTAGTGCGTTTGAGAATGTTCTGACATGATTTGCGGGATCGCCCGTTCCATCATAGGCCTTAATAGTTGGCATCTTAAACTTCCTCGAGATGTGGGCATTCATCACCTCCTCAGTAAACGGAGGTGTGGGATCATCAGGGTCCCCAAGTGGCATCAGATCTTTGGGGTTACTCCTGGGGGTTTCCACCCTCATAGCTTCTCTTGTTGGGACATCAGCCCTCTTCTGTCTTCTTGAGGACCTCTCCAAATCTATAACGGGAATCCTTCCTGAGATTGGAGGGGGTCGAGTCAGACTCTGTCTTGCCTGTTCCCTTGCTATATCATCCTTCAGCCTTTGGATCTCAGCCTCATGAGCCTTAATCCCTTCCTCAATCGTTTGTGGAGGTCCATCATGGATTCTTCGTGTTCTTCTTAGAGGTTCCTTGCTAGCACGTCGCCTCCTTGGGGCTTCATCTCGATCATCATCCTCAGATGACGATGAATCATCAGTATAGGGACCCGAGTAATCATCATATTCTCGATCCCGGATCTGTAAGGCGTGTCCGCTCGGTCCAGGTTCCCTTCGTCGAGGGGGATAGTTAGGCAGCCCATACATAGGGTTGGTGTTCAAAGGGAGATCCGTGGTATGGATCTGTACCCCCGTGCGATCAACGTTACCAAGAGGAGAAACCACCATCTGGAGAGGGTTAGTTTCTTGGCCTTGATGGACAATCACTGAGTGAGTCCCCTCTACATGGGGAGTCGTCCCTGGGGGCTGAGTGAGCAGCGGTTGAATGACCGTCCCTGTTGATGGGAGTATTTGTCCTTCCTCAGTGACGATGAGCGAATCTGAAGTGGCTGGTGGAGCAGAGTTAAGGGGTACGGCCTCGGTTGATGTTGTCCTTCGTGTTTGAACCATGGCTGATGTTTTCGTCCCACAGACGGCGCCAAATGTTGTGGAATAAAAACTAGTTTACGATTTTTAATTAATGCTAGGGTGGTTGAGCTTCGAGCTTTAATGGCTGCTTCTGCGTTCGAGACTGATCGGTTCTCACAGAATGCCTACGTATCTCTGTATTAGAGAATCAAGCCAAGAAAACGTAGTTATGAGAATGAGGGGTCAGGCCCTTTATATAGGCTGAGAAGCCTTAGAATTATGGTAGGATTTGGAGACTTGGTGGGCAAGTCTTTGAGGAAGGTTCTAGATCTATTCCATATAGGAATCAGTTTCCATATTGAATTGGATGCCTTGGTGGATAAGTCTGAAGGGGATATTATCCTTATCCAACTCTTATTTGCCGAGCTGTTTATTACCCTTAATATTAATTACGAAATTAATATTTAAAATAGGATTTTGGGCCCTGTTGGTGGGCCCCACGTTTGGACCATATCGGGTCTAATTAATGCAACAATAAATGTGTCTTTAGGGCTTATTTTTAGCCCATATCACAATTATAAATAAATAATCAATACCCTTACTTATATATTAGTATATTTTTACCAAAATACCCTTATTTATATCTCTCTATACTAATATATTAAAACCAAAATATTTACAAAAAAATATATTTATAAAAAACTAATCAATTCCTTTTTTTTTAATGTAAAACATGTTACATTTTTGAAAGGATATCTTCGATATATTATTTATTTTGGTATTTGTACAATTTAACATAAAATTTAATTGCACTTAGATATCCTCTCCACTAGGTCATTAATTTAATTGATTCCGTAAAAAGTCAAAAGTCAATTCTAACAAAATCTATTTTTAATTATAGGAGATATTCCATTATTGCGAAAAATCAAATTATATTTTTATGGAATATATCTCTACATCAAGGCAATAAGATCGAAAAATAAATATTGAGATTTGATATTTTTTAGATCTTCGTTGCAAAAATTTATAAGGCGACAGGCTCGAACAAAGAATATTTGAGGATTAATATTCTTTAGAGAACTCGTGCTATATTTAAAATGATTAGTTTTATTCGAAAATATTCCGCCTTCGCACTCAAAATATTTTTATCCTCAAGAATATTAATATTTAGTGGTAGAATATTAATACTCATTTTTATCTCGTGCTAGAAATATTTAAAGTAATTTTTCTCCCGCTTCTTCAATTTATTCTATTTTCGGAGAAAATTATTTTAAATACTCAAAATTATTTCCTACACTCTCAATATATTTTATATATTAGGAAATATATTCTAAGTATTTATTCTAGTCAAAACATTGGTCAAAAGATGCATCTATCTCATAGAAAGACCAATCGTATTTTATTCGGAACTAAAACCTTATTTATTCGTATTAAATCCAAATAAAATACTTCCACTTGCTAGAATGACTTGAAACTTGAAATGGGTCACTTAAATGTTATTTTATATGCATGGTAAAAGTTTCGTAATTTTCTGAGAATTTTGGTCCGGGCACGAAAATCGAGGCAGTGGGTCCACAGTTGACCACGTTTGACTAAGTCAACATTGACCATTTTTGACCAAAACTTCCAGAATTTCATTTTATGATATTCCTAAATGCTCCATAATTTTAGAATAATTTATTGGGAATTTTCATATTAATCGGGTATTTAATTAACGAAATATGTTACGTATTTATTCGTTAATTGATACGAGTCCGATACAATTAATTAGAGCTCAAAACACAGCTGGGATATTTGTGTAGAATACCACTCCCACTTGCAAAGAAACACAAAACCACCCCCAACAAACAAAAAACCACTTTTCACCTATCAATCCAAGTGCTTTCAATCCTAACAACTCTTTTTTCCTTCAATCCTCACCCTTCCTTCCACCCAACTCCTCCTATAAATAAACCCCCTCCCCCAACCATTTTCTTCAAGCTAAGGAGCCAATTAAGTGCTGGGAATTTAGAAGTGGAAGCTCTCTCAATATATCTAAACACTCTCTACACCCACTTCATCTCAAAAACCTTCTCTTTCTTATATATACTTACATATATACAAGGTTTTTATTCCAATAAACTTAGTTCCTTCAACCAAGCTCTCTCCCACCAAGCAAGCTCCTCTACCACTACTATCCGACCTCCCGAAGGGCTGCCCAAGTTCGTCCAACACGCCAAAATCCGGCCGAACCTCCGGCGAATTTTTCCGGCGAACTTTTTCCGACGATATCCAAAAGTGGTAATTTTTAGCTTCATATTTTGAGTCTTAACCGACCATATTTTATATACATATAAGAGCTCTATACCTTCATCTTATTCTCTTTAGTGAGCTCTTATATCGGATCTCAAACCGAGACCATAAAAATCCGTACAAGGATTAAATTTCGAACAAAACGATTCGAAATATTACAACACCTCAAAAAGAGGTTATATTTGACGACGGTCAAATAATTATATCGAGCTTGATTTAATTCCCTTCTATCACCTTAGTGTTCCGAAGGAAAAGAATCTAAAAGCCTTAATTAAATCTTTAACGCACTAACTTTGGCCATTAATATTTATTATTGTGATATATATAATTGTGCTAAAGCGTGATTTGTTTCCCTTCTATCACCTCTAGTGTTCCGGGGGAAATAAGTTGTTAAGCTTCTATTTATATATTTTGCGCACTCTTTTCTTCTAGTCCTCACACTTGTGAGTGATACTACTTTAAACGCATAATAGCGTGGCGAAAGCCGTTTATATATTTTTCGCAATTTTTATTCTCGTCCTCACACTTGTGAGTGATTTTTACTTTCCGCACTTTTTCTTCTCGTCCTCACACTTGTGAGTGATTTTACATTCCGCACTATTTTAACGCATAATAGCGGCCCTCGTTTTATCCTATAGATAATCCGAGTTACTTTTACGTACGTGTGCGTTTATTTGTGTGTTGTGTTTAATTGGCCAAATAATATTAAAGTGCAAATTGTTAAAGTAATATTGTAACACTCTCGTTTAAATATAAATACGAATATTCTATAACAAGACTATATCGAACGAGAAGTTGTTTATCAAAGATCCTTTAGCTATAAAGCTCATCAAGGACTTGATTTATACAATACTTCGAAAATAGACGTATTTTCAACAAAGAAGTAATTGTAAGTATACTTCGATCTTTATAAAAGACGAGCCAAAGTATACGATTATAAAACCTTATAAGCCTACGAGCTTAAAGGAAATAATCAAGATTTACAAACTCCGAGATATATTTAAATCTCACTATACGGAGTATTGTATTATAAAGTCATAAGCAAATAAAACTTATTGAACTTACTTTAATTAATATTCGGGTAAGAATATTATAGTCACCTTAGGACATATTAAGTCCAAACCTCTCTTTATATTAGGGTTTGTTTCGTAGATATTGTTTTCTAAGTTTTGCAGTGAGGTGAAGTTGAAGTGAGGTGATTCTCGTTCTAAGACCCAAGTCCTAGGCATTAACGGGGAGTTAGTGGCCTTTGTACCGTGAAGAAGAGGAAATACCCAAGAGCTTGCATCTAAGATCCAAGACCGGCAAAAGCGAGGAATTCAAAGACTACACCAAGGGACATCAACTTTGAAGAAGTAGCGGGGAGTTGCTGTCTAAGATAAGTTGTGTAGGTTTTTCACAACGACTTTGAGGGTGTAACGGGGAGTTACAACCCAAGACGAGTCTTGTGAGTTTTTATATTTATTGTGAGGTAGTGTCTCGGAGATACGTACCAAGACCAATATTTATAGGGTTGTAAAGGCTTCTCCGCCTACTAAAAGAGCGAGTTATTTTTAAGGGAAAATCTCGAGTCCGGAGAGGAGCTCGGGGACTGGAGTAGGGGTGAGCGAATCCATTAGGGGTTGCGCCATCGCGAACCAGGATAAAATCTCCTGTGTGGTATTTTCCTTCCTTGTCTTTTATTTCTGCACTTATAAACTGCATAACGACTCGGTAAAGTTTTAAAAAGGGAAAATTATTTTAAAACGCCATAATAATTTTTAAATTGGTAATTAAGCTATTCAACCCCCCTTCTAGCTTAATATAGCCCTCTTACGGGACCTATCAATTGGTATCAGAGCGGTACTTTTTAACGTGTTTGTTGAGTGATTTGCAGATTTACAGGCACAACAAAAAGTGATCATACATGGCGTATCTAAATACCATTGGTTGCGGTGAAGGCCTATCTAGCTCTCGCCCTCTCTATTTGATGGCACCAACTTTGCAACATGGAAAACGAGGTTTCGCATCTATGCTAGATCTCAAGGAGTCAAAGTTTGGATGACCATAGAAGACGGAGTTGTTATTCCTACTGAAACAATCGACGGTGTCATTGTTGAAAAGAAGGTTAGTGAATACACTCTCACCGAAGAAAGTATGATGAATACTGCCGCTAAAGCGGAAATGGTTCTCACAAGTGCACTTGCAGAAAAAGAATATAAAAGAGTAAACAATTGCAAGTCCGCACAAGAAATGTGGAACAAATTAGTGGTTACCTACGAAGGAACCATTGATATAAAAGATTGTCGAATGGAAACTTTAATCCATGAATACGAGAACTTTAAACTCTAAGAAGGAGAAAATATCATCGATTTGGAAACAAGATTTACTCGCATAATCGATGAATTATCTCAACTCGGAAAGAGTTATTCTCGAAATGAAAAGAACCGAAGAGTTCTTAAATCCTTACCTCCTAGTTGGAAGGTTAAGGTTACTACTATAAAAGAAATGCATAATCTAAATGATTATGACATTGATAGTTTATTCGGAAATCTTCGTGCATACGAGAAAGACAATATTCCGGATAAGGTCATTCCTAAAGTGGAAGACAAAAAGAAAAATATGGTTTTAAAAGCTATATTAATCGATGAAAATGAAAATGACGAGGAGTTAAATGAAGAACTCCAAGATATCGATGAAAGCGAAATTGCTTTACTAACGAGACAACTTCGCCGTGTGCTACAAAGCAAAGCTCAAAGATACGGAAAAGGCTTCCTAAAATCAAATAATCAACAAAGAGTTTTTAACTCTAAAGGAAGACCTAATTACTCCCAAAATTATAGTCCTAACTATAAGAGTAATTTTCCAACAACGAGCTATAATAAAGGCAAAGGCACTCAAAATACAAATGCCTATAATAATGCCAACAACAATAATAATCCTCCTTACACTCCTCCAAAATATAAAGAACAAACTTCAGAGGAAACACAAGAAGTGTGTTTCGAGTGTAAACAACCGGGTCACTTCAAAAGAGAATGTCCAAAGCTTGCTAAAGGAAGAATTCTCGTGGCGGAAAATGGTTGGGATTTGAGTGAAGATGAAGAAGTTCCGGAATCTAGTGAAGAAGTTGCCAACTTGTGCTTAATGGCTATCGGAGATGAAGCTACTTCAACGGGAGCCTCCACTTCTCATCAAGAGGTAAGTTCTAATCTCAACTACATCTCAAGTAAATTGCAATTAGATGAATCTAACTTGAATCTAGTTGATATGAGTAAGTATGATTTAATTGAGCTTGTAGTAGGTATCAACAATAAATATAAAGATGTTGATAAAAGACTTCACTCTTTATGGTCCGAGAAAATGAAACTCGAAGAAATGCATCATACGCAAAGTAAAGAGTTCACTCGGATGATGGATTTAAAAGTCCAAAATGAAAATGATATCATGTTCATGAATGACCAAAATCATCACTTAAAAAGTGAGGTCAATCAATTCAAGGACAATGCTCTCAGTCTTGAAGTAGAAAATATAGCTTTAGTACTTCAAATTGAAGAAATGGAAAATGAGAAGTTACAACTAAATGACAACATTAGTAAACTCAATGTTAATCTTTTGAACTTGAAGATTCAAAATGAATCAATTGTTCGAAACAGTGTAACATCTCAATCTCATGCAAGTAATCTTGAAAAAGAGAATGAGCTATCTCAAATTTTGAGTTAAAAGAAAAAGAATTACTACAAGAAACTCAAAGATTAAGAGAAGAAAATTTCAAGCTCATATCTCAAGTTATGGATCAAGCAAGATTCTTTAACAACAAGATTGATGCCTTAAAAGAAGAAAATGAAAATCTTGAAACTGTTGTTCAAAGATTTACTAAAGGCAATGAGATATTAGATAAAATGGTACACTCAAAGGTCTCCCATAACCGTGAAGGTCTAGGATACGATAAGAACGCTCCTCCTAGAAGAGATGTTCAACCAAGAGTGCAACCTATAATAGCTCCTCCTATACCACAAACTTTAAAATGTACTTATTGCAACAAAAATGGACATTCGATCCTATATTGCAAATTCAAGAGTGGTGAATTTAAGGGGAAGCATGTATGGATTCGTAAATGATCAAGACCATACAAGAAGGTTGAAAAACAAGTACCATTTAACAGAGTTGCTTATAATGGTCAAAAGCAACAAAGGTTTCAACAACCTATAGTGTATCAAAATAGAAACACAATGCACTATAACAATGCTAGTAGGTATGCATCTAGAAATCAGCATGCTCCCATTCGTAATTTCTATCCTCAACGTGCTCCCTACTTTGCAAATGCTAGAAATAATGTGCATCATGTTAACTCTAGATTCTATGATAATGCTAGATATTCATAACATCATGTTAGACATCATGCTCCTAGAAATATCAATATGCCTAACAATGATTATTCTATGCCTAGATTTTATCATGAAAAATCGAATATTATTAATGATGGACTAACCCCAGGACCCTCAAGACAAAAGGGTACCTATAAATATAATTGATTTGTTTTGTAGGTTTGTCTTGCCGCGAAACAAGACATGTGGTACCTTGATAGTGGTTGTTCACGACACATGACCGGTAATGAATCATTGTTGAACAACATTAAAAAGGTCACGACGGGTAGTGTTACATTTGGAGATAGTAGTAAAGGCATCATTGTCGGCATTGGAGACATCGGGAATAGTCGCTTCAAGATTTCAAACGTACAACTTGTCACGGGACTAAAGTACAATCTTCTCTTGATAAGTCAACTTTGCGACAATGATTACAAGGTAATCTTCTTTACTACTCATTGTTGTATTTTGGATAAAGATTGGAAATTAATTCTCACTTGCCCTCGAAATAAAAATGTCTACACATGTGACATGAGCAAGAATGAGAATGTATGCCTAATCACAACAAACGATGACCCTTGGTTATGGCATCGAAGATTAGGACATGCAAACATGAAGTTGATTAAAAATATATCAACTAAAGATCATGTACGAGGTATACCAAAATTGAATTATCAAAAAGATCATACTTGTGAAGCTTGCGAAATTGGAAAACAAATTCGAGCATCTCACAAAGCTAAGTTCATGGTATCAACCTCTAGACCTCTCGCGCTTTTACACATGGATCTTATTGGTCCGGTTCCAATACAAAGTCTCGTAGGCTGTTCATACACGTTAGTAATCGTTGATGATTATTCACGATTCACGTGGACGGAATTTCTCAAATCTAAAAGTGATGCTTTTGAATCTTTCTCTTCTCTATGCAAAAAGATTCAAAATCAACAAAATAGTACCATAGTCTATATACGAACGGATCATGGTAAAGAATTTGAGAATTCCAGTTTTACGAACTTTTTTGATGAAAATGGAATCACACACAACTTTTCCGCTCCATACACTCCTCAATCAAATGGAGTTGTAGAAAGGAAAAATCGAACACTACAAGAAATGGCAAGCACTATGCTTAATGAATATCGTCGACCTAAATATTTTTGGGCCGAAGCGATGTCTACTTCTTGCCATATTCTTAATCGGGTTTTGCTACGACCAATATCTCAAAAGACTCCTTACGAGCTTTATTTTGGCAAAACACTGAAACTAAGTTACTTTCGAGTATTCGGATGCAAATGCTTCATATTAAACTCGAAAGACTATCTTACCAAATTTGATCCTAAATCAAGTGAAGGTATATTTCTCGGATACTCTACAAATAGCAAAGCCTATCGAGTATTCAATCTTAAAACACTTGTGGTGGAAGAATCAATGAATGTTGCATTTGATGAAAGAAAACCACCATCAAAGTACAAAGATCTTGTTGAAAAAGATAATGTTGAACAAGACGATGTAGAAAATATTATTCGACAATTCGAAAATATGGATCTTGGAACTCCCATCCCTAGAAATCCATTAGAATTAGCCGAAACGGAAGTAGAACTTCCAAAAGAAATTCCTATTATTAGAAGTCATCCACTAGATAATGTTCTTGGAGACTTAAATAAAGGAGTTCAAACGCGGTCACAAGTACAAAACGTTGTGAATCATCTTAGTTTTCTATCACAAATAGAACCTAAGACCGCTAAAGAAGCTTTACTAGACGAGGATTGGATCTCGGCTATGCAAGATGAATTACTACAATTCACTCATAGCAAAGTTTGGGAACTTGTTCCAAAACCCAAAGATACTTCCATAATTGGAACCAAATGGGTATTTAGAAACAAGTTAGATGAAAATGGAACGGTTGTTAGAAATAAAGCGAGATTAGTCGCTCAAGGCTATACCCAAATGGAAGGGATAGACTTTGATGAAACTTATGCACCCGTAGCACGAATCGAATCAATTCGAATGCTATTAGCTTACGCGTGTCATAAAGATTTCAAGGTATACCAAATGGATGTCAAATCGGCCTTCTTAAACGGGATATTAGAAGAAGAAGTTTATGTTAAACAACCTCCCGATTTTGAAGATGCCACGCATCCGGAGTATGTATACAAATTATACAAAGCTTTATACGGGTTAAAACAAACCCCAAGAGCTTGGTATGAAAGGTTGAGCAAGTTCCTATTGGAAAACAATTTTAAAATGGGAACGACCGATAAAACCTTATTTACAAGACAAGAAAAAGATGATATCTTGCTTGTACAAATATACGTAGATGACATCATCTTTGGGTCAACCAATGATGCACTATGTAAAGAATTCTCTCATAATATGAGTAAAGAATTCGAAATGAGTATGATGGGTGAATTAAATTTCTTTCTAGGTTTGCAAATTAAGCAAACGGATGAAGGCATACATATTTCACAATCGAAATATTGTAAAGAAATGCTAAAGAAATTTGAAATGGAAAATTCAAAACCCATCTCTACTCCCATGTCGACTTCTGATAAATTAACAGAAGATCCCAACGGAATACCCGTTGACACTAAGAAATATCGAGGCATGATTGGTAGCTTGCTATACATTACCGCAAGTCGTCCCGATATTCAATATAGTGTCGGTAAGTGTGCTAGATTTCAAGTAGCACCAAAAGAATCTCACTTATCCGCAGTGAAACGGATATTGCGATATTTAAAAAGAACCAATGACGTAGGTCTTTGGTATCCAAAAAGAGTACCATTCGACTTAGTATGTTTTTCTGATTCGGACTATGCCGGGCATTTAGTCGATAGAAAAAGTACAAGTGGTACATGTCAGTTTCTGGGTGGATGCCTAGTATCTTGGTTTTCCAAGAAACAAAATTCGGTATCTATTTCCACTACGAAAGCCGAGTATATAGCGGCCGCAAAATGTTGTGCTCAAATATTATGGATGAAGCAAACATTAGCCGACTATAATACTAAATTTGATGTAATCTCAATCTTATGCGACAACACGAGTGCTATTGATCTTAGCAAGAATCCCGTGTTACATTCAAGATCTAAGCATATAGATGTGAGACATCATTTCTTACGTGATCATGTCAATAAAGGCGATATAAAAATGACTCATATCAAAACTGAGTACAATCTCGCAGACATATTCACGAAACCATTGAATTCCGAAAGATTCACTAAACTCCGTTTGGATTTAGGAATGTTGGAAATTCTAAAATAATGGTTTATATTGATATATAAATATTTATATATTTTTGTGAGAAAATTTATCATTATTTATAGTCATCTCACGAAAAAGATATCTTTCCGGATGATTAAATCTCTAAAACTCAGATTCATCGATAATGATAACATATGAAACTTTATCGATCGGGTTTTATCGAGAACTTAATTTTCCCACGGTTAAAGATAAAACTATTCGAGTAAATATTTATCGAAATTGATTTCAAAAATATTTTTGAGATACTAAATAAATGATATTTATCTCGAATACAAGGAATCAAAATATTAGTATAATTACTAGTATTAATATCTAACATATTATTATTACTATATAATAATTGTTATTTATTTATAAACTTATTTTCGAAAATAAATAAATATTTTCTGAATATTGTGCTATTTTGACCCAGTCCATTCAAGGCAGTCCTAGCCCAACTCAGCTGACCCAACCCAATACATCAAACCCTAAAATCCTGGCCATTCATCTTAAGGATGATTTAATCCTGGCCGTTCGTTTATAAAATATATATACTAAATTACACACACAAAAATCATTTTGTGCGAGTACTGTTTAGCCGCAGTGTTCTCTCGTCTCTCTCCCTCGAACCCTAATCTCTCTCTTCGCCTCCTCTCAAAACTCGATCTAAACCCTAATTCTCGTCTAAATTAGAGTATCTAAACACTAAATCGAGTCTATCTATCATCGTTTATATCGATTAATCAAAGAACCGATATGAATTAAAGCTGAGTTAGGTTAGATAAACATGGTTTTGATAATCAGTCGTTATCGTTTCAATCGATCTCGATTTATGGTTCAAAACCAACAGATATATACATATATACACCATACACACACACACACACGAATACACAAATTCAGTTTATCTACAAGTTTATTCAAAACCCTAATTTGTATTTCAAGATTTTGTGCAGGAATGATGAAGATTTCACGATTTAAGGGCTCCAAAGTGTTCACTAGTCACAGACTGAGCTTCGGAAAGCTCAAAATCAGTGGAATCGCTTCAACTCGGTGAGTCGACTCGGTGAGTTAACTCGACGCTCAACGATTTTGGATCGGTAAGTACTCGAGAAGACTTCGAGGCCTCGAGCTAAGGTATAATTTCGAGTAAACTCAGTATCATGTGTGTTCTTTGCAAAAACCGAAGTGATATCTCATGTTTTCTCTATGAAATATATATGATTAAATGTTTATTTTGCTTGAACTTTTGAAAGTGTTGATGTGGATTCTCTTTAAGAGGTTGTGTATGGTTGGATTAAAGATCTCGAATTGAGTATTGGTACAGCTGATATCTCGTATTTGTGTAATAAGAGAAATACTTGTTTTTTTTGTGTCTATCAGCAAAACAAAAGGATTTTACTATACATTTACAAACTTATTCGTGTTCACAGTACAATGTTTTGATAAACAGTTGCATAATACAGACATTGGTAGTATGAATTGAACTTATGAGATCTGGTCATATATAATTTCTAGTTAAATATATGATGTGGTGTGTCAGAAATGTTTATGTCTTAAAAAATGATACAGATCATGTATAACCTCGAGATATGACATGAATATCAAGTGATAATGGTATATATTTGGTTATATCAAATTGAAAGTTGATTATAATAGATGTGAGTAATAAATGTTCATCAAGAGATAACAAGAGTGGTATTAGTCTGACTGGGTCAAATCTTGTGCCATGTCAAACTATTAGTGAAGTAAGTAAGAATTATCCTTCTTTTGTGATTGACTGGATTAATACAGATTAAAGTTTTTATGTAAGGTGATGTTAAGCTATGATCATAATTCAATAATTCTCTGTTTATGTGTATGATTCAGTATGGATAAAAATGTTGAAAATGTTACATTGACAATCCTTGCTGTATGAATACTTCAATATGAGACAAATATCTTTGATTACATCATTTTATCTGAAAATATGTTTGACTGCCATGGTGCGTTATCTTAGTATAACTTGAATTTAGTTTGAATGATGTGAACTGGTTATACTTTGATAAAGAATACTATTGTAGTTTGTAGCTATACACATTCATGACATACACTCACACACTAGCCCTCACCCAAAGACTTGGCTGGGAATCCCTTAGAGAGGCCCAGTATCTGGACACTGGGGTGAAATGGCCACTTAGAAGCAATAGGATTCATATATTGCATTCTTATTAATTGTTTAATCTTATATTGTGGTCTGTAAAGTAGTATATGTGCCCTGTTTTGCAATACATTCTTGTTTATCTTGTAAGACTTAGTCAATACATGGTCTGTGCTCCTTAAATGAAAGAAAGATTGTGGTCTGGTGTGCAGAGTCTCTATCAATCAATCATTTGCAGTATATATAACCTTGAGTCTTTAATTTATTCTTATAGTACTAAAAGTAGTAACTTGGCATTAAATGAAGATGACCTCAGTTGGACTTTAAGGGTTACAAAGTTTGTCTTTAAGTGATAGCTTTTAGTAGAGTCAGCCATGTGTCCCCTTATATGTAACTTTGAAAAGTCAAATATGTCATAAACTATGCATTACATATCCAGTTATGATATTATGTGAATATTGTCCACTCATGCCTGACACCATATATTCCCACACCACTGTCAACACTATTTAAAGTACAAACTTAAGTCATGGTCTGTGCATATAGAACCTTCATCAGTCTGTCACTTGGTTCACTTCACATACCCGGATTGAATTTCAAAAACCTCATGCATTGAGCCACAAAAATAGCTGTTATCTGACATAGAGTATCTCTGTCAATTGCATACAAACTTATATATCTATCCATGCATGCTTGGTAGTTCATTAAATGAAAACACTATAGAATTTTCAAATTGCATCATTTCTAGTAGGATGACATGAAAACTTGTGCATGCTTGAACTTATCCTTATATGTGCTAATTGCCTATATATGTATTCATGCATTCATAAGCACACACTCACTGCACTTGTACCACCATCTTATGGAATTTACACCACTACACCCTAACCCAAAAGCCAAAAATCTCACTTTACTACTCCTGTTCCCAACCATGAGTAGGAGAAATTTCAACCATTCTCTCTGTGCTCCCTTCACTCCTTATTGCCATCCAGACAGTTCTAAGAACACTACTACAAGAAAATCAAACAAGAACCTTCACACCTAAATGAGTTTACATATTTTTCTCATGGAAACAAACTGCCTGTTGTTAGAAACCCTAACCCTAACATGGTTTTTCAAGCAACGCCCTACTCTGAAAAATCAGTTAACTCTCACAAAACTAGAACAAATCTCAAACCCCCAGGCCCTACCCTTGTGAGACTTTCCAATACTGGAAAACTCAATAGGATGCTTAGCAATAATCAGCCAGGGATGATGGTCTTTGTTCAACCTAATGGTGATGTCCACAGCATGTTTACTAGTGTCAAGTGGGAAAACTATATGTTTTATAGGGGTCAAAACTACTACACTCATCTTATTGCTGAATATTATGCTAACTTGGAAGTGCATCAAAGAGTTGATGGGGTGTTCTACTTGAGTTCTTTTGTGAATGGTAATAACATACATGTTGATCATAATGTGCTTAGCAAGTCCCTTAGGTTAGGAAATAAACCTTCTGACCTTCCTTGTGTCAACATATTTCAAACATTTGTCTTTAACCAAAGTGAGTTTGAACTATTTCTTGGTCTATTTTGTGAAGAAGATGTACCTGATGGTCTTTGTGTTAGAGAATTTGCTGTCCATTTTAGACACTTTCTTCCTAGGTTTCAACAGCTAGCCATAATCCTTAGGGAAAATGTCTTGCCAAAACCCAAACATGATAACTTCTTTGATTTTGTTGATCTAAAAGTCATGTTTAAGATAGTGTCCAATACCATAGATTTCAATATCAGTTATGTGCTTGTACTAAACATGATAAATGCTTTCAACACTGATTTCATGCCATATAGGTTGCTCTTAACTTCTATTTTTGAAACCCATTATGTGCATTTGTCTAGGATGCATCTTAATAAGATGGAGTTTTGTGCTATTGATGGTCTCACTCAACCCAAACTCTCTCTTAAAAACTGTCAAACCAGTCACCCTAATAAAGTTATCATTCCCTCTCTTGCTCTTAAAATTGATGTCTATGCTATTCTTAGGGAAGAAGTTAATAAGCTTAGTCTAGAAGTTGATGTTCTTAAAGAGTCAAACAATGAGCTTCTAACTAGGGTTGAAAATCTAGAGGGAAAAGTCAATAAGGGTAAAGAGAAATTAATTGAGAATGTTGTTGTTGTTGAATCTGCTAAAGAGACTGAGAACAAGTTGGTTGGTGAACTATTTGCTGTTGGTAATGATGATGATATGGAAAAGGTTTATGCTTCTTTACCTGATCTTGGTGTTGTTTCTGCTGAACCTGTTGTGGCTCACTCTGCTATTTAACTACTTGCTTTGTGACTTCAACTGTTGTTTTTTGGTGTTTGCAACATGTTTGATGAATCTATCTGATGGTTAAGGTTGCTTTTGATTATGGTATGAAGTTGTTGTTGTTGCTTCACTTAAAGAACGTGTCTTTAATTTAGAATAAAACTTCTGCAGTTAGTTCTTCATGAATCAGTGAACCACATTGATTAGTTTGGAACTTTTTTGAATGTACTTATAACTGCATTGACTAAAATTGCTCTCTGCACCTATATAATCTGTCTCTGAACTGCTTCAATTCCGATATGCCTTAGTACTATGAACTGTCTTATCTATAAATGAAAAGTACTATGCAAATTATAACTATGACACTCTCAGATTCTTGGAATACGATGTATTGAACAATTTGATATATGAGTGACATATATGAACAATGAGATTACAGTAGTGACAAATGAGCTTCATTGATTAATACTCAGTATGACTATTCAGAATACATTTGCAACTGCTTTTGAGAATTGCTTGTCTTAGTTGATCAATAGAACTTGAATGAGTTATTCAAATTTGACAAGAGAACATCGATTACTCACTATAAACTTTCAACTGTTTGTCTTACTATGAAATCCAGTATGGCTGTATGGTTCATTCGCAGATCTTGATTAAAAGAACTGACCACTATAAGCTCACAGCAGTCTTATATGGAATTACGATTCAGAGAAGCATACCATATATGTATTTAGCATGATTGATCAGATTACAATTGAAAAAGATCATACTCTAGTAAATCTGACTGAATCTTTACATTGAATGTACCGATTACATTATGAACATTTATCAAGATAATGTACTAAACGTTCATCAAAAACGTTATAGACTGAAAATTACTTAAGATTGAATGATTCATGATTGTTTGTCCCTAAATTTTGACATATTTATGTATGAATCACGATTGCCAAATTACGAGCAACTTAGATCAACATAAAATGATTCGAAAAGATTTACGATAAAAGAATTCAGATATATATATATATATATATATAAAAATTATTTGGTTACCACACCAAAAGAAAAACAGTTTATGATTCATTTACAAAAGATTTGATTAAAGTAAATGAACAATTCGAATAGTAAAAGAAAGAACTTACAAAGTTCTTCATACTTAGAACAAGTTTTGTAATCCAAGAATTACAAAAACAAAGGTTTCTGATAAAAAGAAACGGAAGAGACAAGGAAGAAAGAAAAAGATAAACGGGGAAGACTAAAATTGGTAAACACACCAATTCTTGAGATCTAAACCGATTTATTACAAAGGGGAAGAGATACAAGACTGAAATTAACAGAATTTTGATTCAAATCGAATCATATTTCAAGGGGAAGTCAAAAGGGGAAGAGAAAATCAATTGGTAAAAACACCGATTACAATGATAAAAGAAAAACTTGTTCATACATTTATTTTCTTTTACAAACAAAAAGGGGAAGAGATTCTAACTTTTTGGTATTATACCAAACAAAAAGGGGAAGAGGAAATTAGACCCCTAATTTAAAATTTTCAAAATTTCTTATTGTCTATCAATGTTTATTCATCTAATAAGTTGTTTTTGCCCGAATCAATTAGTGGAGAAGAACAATTGCCATGTACTTCGAATCGAGTCTAAAATATTTTTTTTAAATTCATGCATACACTAAGGGGAAGCACACACGGGTAATTTTTTAAATTTTATGTTTTATTTGGCAAATACCAAAAAGGGGAAGATTGAAAGGATATCTTCGATATATTATTTATTTTGGTATTTGTACAATTTAACATAAAATTTAATTGCACTTAGATATCCTCTCCACTAGGTCATTAATTTAATTGATTCTGTCAAAAGTCAATTCTATCAAAATCTATTTTTAATTATAGGAGATATTCCATTATTGCGAAAAATCAAATTATATTTTTATGGAATATATCTCTACACCAAGGCAATAAGATCGAAAAAGAAATATTGAGATTTGATATTTTTTAGATCTTCATTGTAAAAATTCATAAGGCGACAGGCTCGAACAAAGAATATTTGAGGATTAATATTCTTTAGAGAACTCGTGCTATATTTAAAATGATTAGTTTTATTCGAAAATATTCCGCCTTTGCACTCAAAATATTTTTATCCTCAAGAATATTAATATTCAGTGGTAGAATATTAATACTCATTTTTATCTCGTGCTAGAAATATTTAAAGTAATTTTTCTCCCGCTTCTTCAATTTATTCTATTTTCGGAGAAAATTATTTTAAATACTCAAAATTATTTCCTACACTCTCAATATATTTTATATATTAGGAAATATATTCTAAGTATTTATTCTAGTCAAAACATTGGTCAAAAGATGCATCTATCTCATAGAAAGACCAATCGTATTTTATTCGGAACAGAAACCTTATTTATTCGTATTAAATCCAAATAAAATACTTCCACTTGCTAGAATAACTTGAAACTTGAAATGAGTCACTTAAATGTTATTTTATATGCATGGTAAAGGTTTCGTAATTTTCTGAGAATTTTGGTCCGGGCACGAAAATCGAGGCAGTGGGTCCACAATTGACCACGTTTGACTAATTCAACGTTGACCATTTTTGACCAAAACTTCCAGAATTTCATTTTATGATATTCCTAAATGCTCCATAATTTTAGAATAATTTATTGGGAATTTTCGTATTAATCGGGTATTTAATTAACGAAATATGTTACGTATTTATTCGTTAATTGATACGAGACCGATACAATTAATTAGAGCTCAAAACACAGCTGGGATATTTGTGTAGAATACCACTCCCACTTGCAAAGAAACACAAAACCACCCCCAACAAACACAAAACCACTTTCCACCTCATCAATCCAAGTGCTTTCAATCCTAACCACTCCTTTTTCCTTCAATCCTCACCCTTCCTTCCACCCAACTCCTCCTATAAATAAACCCCCTCCCCTACCATTTTCTTCAAGCTAAGGAGCCAATTAAGTGCTGGGAATTTAGAAGTGGAAGCTCTCTCAATATATCCAAACACTCTTTACACCCACTTCATCTCAAAAACCTTCTATTTCTTATATATACTTACATATATACAAGGTTTTTGTTCCAATAAGCTTAGTTCCTTCAACCAAGCTCTCTCCCACCAAGAAAGATCCTCTACCACTACTATCCGGGCCCCCGAAGGGCTGCCCAAGTTCGTCCAACACGCCAAAATCCGGCCGAACCTCCGTCGAACTTTTTCCGGCGATATCCAAAAGTGGTAATTTTTAGATTCATATTTTGAGTCTTAACCGACCATATTTTATATACATATAAGAGCTCTATACCTTCATCTTATTCTCTTTAGTGAGCTCTTATATCGGATCTCGAACCGAGACCATAAAAATCCGTACAAGGATTAAATTTCGAACAAAACGATTCGAAATATTACAACACCTCAAAAAGAAGTTATATTTGACAACGGTCAAATAATTATATCGAGCTTGATTTAATTCCCTTCTATCACCTTAGTGTTCCGAGGGAAAAGAATCTAAAAGCCTTAATTAAATCTTTAACGCACTAACTTTGGCCATTAATATTTATTATTGTGATATATATAATTGTGCTAAAGCGTGATTTGTTTCCCTTCTATCACCTCTAGTGTTCCGGGGGAAATAAGTTGTTAAGCTTCTATTTATATATTTTGCGCACTCTTTTCTTCTAGTCCTCACACTTGTGAGTGATACTACTTTAAACGCATAATAGCGTGGCGAAAGCCGTTTATATATTTTTCGCACTTTTTATTCTCGTCCTCACACTTGTGAGTGATTTCTACTTTCCGAACTTTTTATTCTCGTCCTCACACTTGTGAGTGATTTTACATTCCGCACTATTTTAACGCATAATAGCGGCCCTCGTTTTATCCTATAGATAAGCCGAGTTACTTTTACGTACGTGTGCGTTTATTTTTGTGTTGTGTTTAATTGGCCAAATAATATTAAAGTGCAAATTGTTAAAGTAATATTGTAACACTCTCGTTTAAATATAAATACTAATATTCTATAACAAGACTATATCGAACGAGAAGTTGTTTATCAAAGATCCTTTAGCTATAAAGCTCATCAAGGACTTGATTTATACAATACTTCGAAAATAGACGTATTTTCAACAAAGAAGTAATTGTAAGTATACTTCGATCTTTATAAAAGACGAGCCAAAGTATACGATTATAAAACCTTATAAGCCTACGAGCTTAAAGGAAATAATCAAGATTTACAAACTCCGAGATATATTTAAATCTCACTATACGGAGTATTGTATTATAAAGTCATAAGCAAATAAAGCTTATTGAACTTACTTTAATTAATATTCGGGTAAGAATATTATAGTCACCTTAGGACATATTAAGTCCAAACCTCTCTTTATATTAGGGTTTGTTTCGTAGATATTGTTTTCTAAGTTTTGCAGTGAGGTGAAGTTGAAGTGAGGTGATTCTCGTTCTAAGACCCAAGTCCTAGGCATTAACGGGGAGTTAGTGGCCTTTGTACCGTGAAGAAGAGGAGATACCCAAGACCTTGCATCTAAGATCCAAGACCGGCAAAAGCGAGGAATTCAAAGACTACACCAAGGGTTCTACATCAACTTTGAAGAAGTAGCGGGGAGTTGCTGTCTAAGATAAGTTGTGTAGGTTTTTCACAACGACTTTGAGGGTGTAACGGGGAGTTACAACCCAAGACGAGTCTTGTGAGTTTTTATATTTATTGTGAGGTAGTGTCTCGGAGATACGTACCAAGACCAATATTTATAGGGTTGTAAAGGCTTCTCCGCCTACTAAAAGAGCGAGTTATTTTTAAGGGAAAATCTCGAGTCCGGAGAGGAGCTCGGGGACTGGAGTAGGGGTGAGCGAATCCATTAGGGGTTGCGCCATCGCGAACCAGGATAAAATCTCCTGTGTGGTATTTTCCTTCCTTGTCTTTTATTTCTGCACTTATAAACTGCATAACGACTCGGTAAAGTTTTAAAAAGGGAAAATTATTTTAAAACGCCATAATAATTTTTAAATTGGTAATTAAGCCATTCAACCCCCCTTCTAGCTTAATATAGCCCTCTTACGGGACCTATCAATTGGTATCAGAGCGGTACTTTATAACGTGTTTGTTGAGTGATTTGCAGATTTACAGGCACAACAAAAAGTGATCATACATGGCGTATCTAAATACCATTGGTTGCGGTGAAGGCCTATCTAGCTCTCGCCCTCCTCTATTTGATGGCACCAACTTTGCAACATGGAAAACGAGGTTTCGCATCTATGCTAGATCTCAAGGAGTCAAAGTTTGGATGGCCATAGAAGACGGAGTTGTTATTCCTACTGAAACAATCGACGGTGTCATTGTTGAAAAGAAGGTTAGTGAATACGTCCAAAAAGCGGTTTGGTTTTCAGAAACTTACACAAGTCATGCTTGTAAATAAACCTGACCATCCTAAGTTGTAAACCTATCCAACTTAGTCTACTCACCTGTGGTAATGCTACCGAGTTCGGCCTCGTCACCTGCCTCGTAAATAGTCTCCTAAATTGCTGACCGGTTAGCACGCTTTTACGGAGGGTCTGCCTTGTTCTTGCCATGCTTATCTATTGTTGTGTGGTATATATATAAAAGAAAAGCAAGAGTGAGCAATACAGCTCAGCCATATAATAATAGTTTTCAAAGTACTTTTGTTATCTTAAACCATATGACATATCTTATACTAGTGTTGTACCGTCATTAAACATCTTTCATTTCTTATCCAGAAATATAATAGGGGATATCTGTGATACTTCGAATAGTTCATCACTCTGTCAACACTATCGATAATTGAGCACCTAGGCTTTCATTACAATGTTGCAGTATAATTCCAATTGTAAGAATGGGATTGCTGGAGCCTCTTCCACGATATCTGGTGATCAGCCAATGTATCGTGCCTCTGCTTTTCTACTAGTAGAAGGACGACGTTCCCTTATCGGGTGCACCTTGACCGCATATGGGCCTTAATATTTGGACTACGCCCGAGACCCTCTTCCTCCAATCCCCTAAAGAATCATATCCATCATTGGAACAGAATTTAATCCAGTTCCCCAAGCACAAAGCTTGTTGACAGGTTTGGTAACAGTTCTATATCAAGCACATAGCTTGTTGATAGGCCTGATAACATTTACTTAGCTTTACTTCCACCAATAATCGAGGGAGTAACTTTGACATGCGGGTTGAACTTAGTCGACAGATTTCATTTACTTAGGAAGCTCATTACAAAACATAACCTGGGAGTTGGTCGGAGTTTTTGAGTACTTAATCAAACCTGAGCCCCTCCTTACTAGGTAGGGTGTATTCTTATTTGTCTTATAGATAGCGAAGGGAGAAAACATTAATACTAGCTCCCAAAACCTTGGGTTCCCGAGTTTTGATAAGTTCGTGAGTGATAGCGACACATTTCGATGAGTGAGACCATTAGTAATTAATAAATGGGAACCCGTACTATTTTTAAATAATTTTTCCGACGATCAGAAATATATAAAATAATTTTTTTAAAGACTTAAATAACTTTTAGATAAATAATATGATTTTTAAATCATCGTGGAGTATTTAATAAATATTCATATAATATTTATTAAATAGATAATCCGTTTGGGATAATTAATAATTATTTAAATAATATCATCAAAGGGATTTTTAATCCGAAGATATCCAATTTATATTTATTGGAATATTTTTAAATCGATTGTACATCATATATCATCTCCGGTAACTTCCGGGTTTTTATGTCCATATCCGGACGAAATATCTCAGACTCCCTTACTTAAGAAAAGGGTATTATTGTACCCTACTTGAGGATCTTAACACATCATCGTATGCATGTATAAGTATTATGAATACGTACTTACTTAACAGGTTTATATATCTTCGTAAATAAACCATACATCTTAAGCTGATTCGAAAAATACTTTTAAGGAGTTCATAACAGTTATATCACAACAACAGTTTATAAAGTACTTGAAGTTCAAGTTTCGAAAACTTGCCTGATCGTGTCGGAATAATCTGGGCTCTGGTTTTAATGTGATGATCTATAACAACCAATGAGGATTGGTTAGTTCGTTAAACGATCCCGTCGAATCGACTATTCACATAAAGACACAACTTCGTAATGATACATCCTTACTACACATTTGGCTTATTATAAGTCCATGATATCCTTTAACCACTTTCGATAATTATTGGTTTCGTAACGACTTTCTCTAGGGGTCATTTTCAACGAAGCTAAAGTTCGTCTCGTATCGTCCCCCAAAAGGGTTTTTCACTTGCGCAACTTTGATTCGAAAAATTCTATAAATCGAAAAATAAACTTTTTCATGAAATTCTTTTTCTCACTTCTTCTTAACTTTCCAAAAGATTTTTCTTCCAAATTTCATAATTAAGAACATCTTTTTGATAGCTCAATTGTTGCTCTAAACATAGCTTCTTTCTGCAGTGGTTTCTCATGCGCATTCTTGATTTAAACATTTCTATAAAATCGAAAATTTCGTATTTGTATTCCAAATTTTTATGGATCTTAACCACTGACCAGGTTACTCCTCATAAAATTTTCATAATCAAAAACCATTTTTTAAGGGCTCGTTTGGCTTTGTAAAGTCAGTCCATTTTAATGATTCGTCCGTTTTAACCGATTTCACTAAAACGAGCATATCTCTTAAACCGTAAATCGTAATCACATGATCTTGGTGTCAAAACAAACTACAAAACAAGTCCTATTGGTTTATGGCCAAAAACTTGCCAAGAAAACATTTGTTCAATTCGGCATTAATTGTTCAAAAGACCTAATGAAAATTCGACATTATAACGGCTATAAACCGAACATTTCCAAATTTCATGAACTCCATCTAGCCACTTAATGCAACCAAACAACATCAAAATCATATAACCATCATCAAAGGTCTCTAAGACCAGTGGTAACATCCATTATCACCATCCAATATTTACACATCATTAAAGAGTTTATAACTTTAAAAACCACTTAAACATGTCCAATCTTACATCCAACTTCCATATTAACTTAAAAACATAGAAACTTAATATGGGTGTGAGAATTTATACCTTCCTTGGAGTCTTAACAACCTTGTCCAAGCTTAATATACCTCAAGAACACCTTATATAGCCTTAACAAACTTTAACCTTCAAGATCCAAACAAGAGTTCATCTTGAGTTTACTATTCATCATGAACTTTGCCTAATTCTTTCACCATGCTAAACACAAAATTAAATCATGGGATTTTGAAAATACCTTAGTTATATTGTGTAGGGGATGTGGTAAAATTTTCATGAATTAAGAGGGAGTGGAGGTTGGGTTTTGATTTTTCTTTTCTTCCTTGCTCTTGTTGGTGCCGAATGGAAAGAAAAGGGGGGAGAGTTTTTTTTTTTTTTTTGCCTTGGCTAGCTTTTATAGTTGAATGGTATAAAGTTATAACATGTATCTCATCCTATATTTGCTGCATTCTTTTGTCAAAGAAGAGCCATACCTTGCGTCCACATTCAACCCATAAAGCTACTTTATGCCATTTTTGGTGGAACTTGCTTCCAAAGTGAATAGTCTCTAGTTTGGTTGGTTTAGTTGGCTTGTAAGTGAGTTGGTTTGCATGGAATTACATGGAGCTTGCATGGATAGCTACTTGCATGGGATTTACATGGCTTCTTGCCATCTTCATCATTTTCCAATATTTATTCATTAATTTTCATGCTAATCTTCAATAATCCTTAAAATGTTTTTGGTGTAAAAACTCTTTCAAGTAACCTTCCAACATTTTAATTTCCTTATCCTAGTACCTTGGTTGCATGTCATTTTCAAATTATATAACCCTTGGGCTTGTCATAGTACTCGTATTTATCGATATCTCATAAAACGTAGGTCGTAGGTGAAGTAGGATTCTTCGAATTCCGACGACTTTTACATACACTTATTTCGCTTAAGAAATCATAATATGAACTCAAATCTTAAATATTCATCATTCATAAGTGGTGGTTAGGATCATATCTCTTAAATAGTGAAATTACTATTCATTCATGTCATTTTACAATAGTACAAAAATCAGGGTTCTTACAACACTGCTGCGAATTACAAAGTTTGATAAAAGAAACCTAAAGATTTTTCTCAATCAGCTAAGTGTTTCTCTATATCTCACTATGCTACTTATACAGTCTATTTATACTGCATGAAGATGAGCATAATACGCAAAATGGGAATACATTTTTGGTATTACTTATCACACGCACATGCTTGAAGGTTTACCATTTTTGGAAATATCTTGAAAGTATTCTCTTCTTGATTTGGACAATTCCAGCATGCTTCAAGTTCGTGAATGTTGCTTTCTTCACAAGTTACTAAGTTCTTGTATTGACTTAGCTTCTAAGCCCACGTGATGCTTTATGAAAAAGGTGTTGTTTGATTGATTCTTCATTCTTGAAAATTTACTTTAGCCCCTGTTTGGTTGGAGGAGAATAAGGGGGGGGGGAGGGGGGGTCTGAAAATTAAAATCATGTTTGGTTCA
Organism: Saposhnikovia divaricata; assembly: GCA_036435485.1. Lineage (NCBI taxonomy): Eukaryota > Viridiplantae > Streptophyta > Magnoliopsida > Apiales > Apiaceae > Saposhnikovia > Saposhnikovia divaricata. The sequence continues at coordinate 62,299,925 of CM071596.1, forward strand.
AAATTTTGGAGGGGAGGTAAGGGGATGGGAGGGAATCAAAACATCATTTTTGTTCAATTTTGTCTCCCTCCTATTTGGGGTTTTTTGGAGGGGGAATATTTTCATTACAAAAATGCCCTTACATAATTGTATATACCCTTACATAATCTTTTTGCATATATGAAGGTTATAAATGTAATTTACTCATAAAACCCTCCACTCCCCTCCTGTACCAAACAAAAAATGATTCCCCTCCCTTCCCCTCATGTGAATCAAACATAAATATTATTAAAACCCCCCTTTCCAACCCCTCCCCTCCTTTAAAACCCCTCCCCTCCCTTCCCCTCTCTTGAACCAAACATAGCCTTAGCTAAAGATATGAATATCAAGTCAGTCAATAAGCTTTTCTGCTTATCAAACTATCCTTGAACTTCTCAGACAAACAGAGTAATCCTTATGCACTTATCGAGTTATCCTTAAAGTTCTTCAGTTAAAAGGTCATCTTCTTTTGAGGTTGCTTCCACTCTTATTCGTGCCTTTGAAACTGGATAAACAGTGATTGATTTCACATTTCATTTGTAAAAGTTTGAGCCTTCGAATATATACATTTTGCCCCCTACTCTTTACATTCTTTGTGTAATTGACCGATGTTTATAAGTCATGGGTTGCAGTGATTCTGGGTCTGTTCTTCATTTGATATGCTCCAATAGAGAACTCCGGTACAACTCCTTCAATCAAGAGATCTCGAATGAGTATGTTTCTGGACTTCTTGAATTGCGTCAAAATATAGCACATATGGTATGCAAATTGATTGTTGGGAGAGAGAGAAAAAACATTGAAGTCAGATTTCAAAAAAAGCCTACCGATTTATGGAAAAAATCAAATTAGAAACGAAGGGATTATGTATTGGAGGTTGTATTTTAATTGTGTGTGATGCTTCTAGGGGGGCCATTAGACTAGATTAATTTAAGGGTTTAGATAAAATAGAGGTAGAGATTTTTTAGTTTTCATTTTAATTTTGGTTTCTATTTGATAACTTGCATATGTATATATATTACTATTTTAAACTAAAATCAATCAAGATTTACAAATATATAATATTAACTAATTTATCACTCATTTGATTTACAATTAATCATAATTACATTATTATAAGTTACAGATTATTTTTCATAAATATATATATTATAGCCAATCAGAATTTACCACTAAAATTAAAACAATCATATAATTCACATCCTAATTTACTTATCGTGGTTCCTTAACAATTTCATTTTAAATACAAAAACTATTTAATTGAAAAAATATATATTAATACATGAGTCTATTTTATCCAAAATTGATACTATTTTAATATCTACACTCTAAATCTAAAATAATAAGGTATAATCAAATTTTAATAAATCTGTTAAAAAATTGTTGAAAATTAAAAAAAAATCGCCACACTATTCTAAATACGCAATCAAAATTTAAGTTATTTAAACTTTTAAATAAATCAGTCATGCAAAAAGCTATAATCAACGAATTAAAATTTTAAAATGAGTTTTAAACCAATTATCTTTTGACATTTTACATAAGAGTATTTTTTAATTATGCAATAACTAATGGGACAAAAAAATTGACATAACAATATATTTGAACCTGAAATTTTAAAGATTGTGTATTCAATTACTTTCTTTAAGATTTTTTATCATCACCTTGTTCTCGCCTAGAATACACACTTAAATCGACCCTTTTGTGTCTAGTGAATTTTCATAGTGCGAAAGAAAAGTGAAAATTTAACTAGATTGTATTCAATCCCTTCTACAATCTAGGTTGCATTGTTGGGACTTAACAGTATTTCTAAGACATATTGGACCAACATATTCATACCTAGCCCAGCCTATCCTCCTATAACCACATAACTCGAGCCTATAACGTTATTGGGCTTTAAATCAAATCCAAGGTGGATTTTGGGCACAACAGAGGCGTATGAGGATATATCTACAGGGATATATCTACAAATGAAGATGAAGTTGTGAGGTATATAGCCACAGTGCTTCCGGTGTTTGCCTTATCCAATGGATGGAATGCAAAGTGTACTCTCAGGTTGGATCTAGCTTCTAAATCATAGAACTAGAGTCCTGCTTAAACCATGTTGAGATAATGCATTTGATTGAATGTTATATCATGATATATAAACTCTATTCCAAGTAATGTCCCCCATTTGATATCCATTCTCTCATGTCTCCTGGTAAGAAGAGTTTGCGGTTTTAGTCTCGGTGGAGGCAGTGGCGGAGCTAGCCTCCCACACAAGTGAGGGCCAGTTTTTTCTCCCGAATACAAATATTATAATGAATTATATTTGCATATGAAATGTAACTCAGCTTCACCAAATTTTATAGCAAGACTACTTCAACCGTTCAACCAATGACCCTATACAAGGATCGACCAGTGTGTGTAAAGGAGATAGATTCACTCAATTCCTATATATCTATCAGAATTTTAGATATGACCTGGTCCCTTTATTTCTACAAACACTGAAGATACATCGATATATAGTAGAAAGTAAATTGTCTAGTGGGGTCCAATGACCCTACTTGACCACCCTGCATCCGCCCCTGGGTGCAGGCATGAGTGTGTGTCGATCTAAATATTTGCAGAAGATTGTTCCAAGAACAAATATAACTTGCTCTCTCACTAGCTTAAGGGATTCCAAACCTACATGTTGAAATTTGGATGAAAGAGTTGAGGACAGAGTCTAAGATTTTGTCAGCAACTCAAGATTTTTGTTTGCTTGATGTAGATCCTTTTTTGTTTTATATGACTTGAGATTTGAGAATCGATTAGGTGCTACAAGAGGATGTGCTATGTAGAAGGTGGTGTATATGTGAATCTACCAGTTTATTACATAATTGGCCTTCCACTTGCAATTCTTTTGACTTTTGTTGGGTGGTGTCAACCCAAGTACCACATCGAGGAGATAAGAGATAATTCTCTTGTATATAGAGCAGCCAGTTAACTCCATTAGTATGAGGCCTTTTGGGAGTGACCCAAAAACAAATCCGTGCGGGCTCGGCCCAAAAGCGAACAATATCATACTATTGTGGAGTTATGGCTTGCTCACGGCCCAACACGTGGTATCAGAGCCCATGGTTCGGTAATTGGATCTTGGGGGTAATGGGCCGTAGGTGTTCGATGTGGGAGGTTCCCCTCGGTGGCGATTGGAGATCTGTTGGGTTCCTTGTGTCAAAAGTCTTCCTGAAAGGTGTTCAGGTGGCGGGTTCTGCGAGGTGAATCGTAGCGGTGCAAGATGTAGACAGATTAATCGCAGTTGCAAGACCACGGGTTATGTGGTTCTTGGTTTGAGGGGAGGATTGTTGGGTGTGTTGGGTTTCAACCCAATATGATGTTATGGGTTTGGGTAGGTAATTAGATACCAAGTATGATTAGAATTTGGTAGATAATTAGAAACCTAATATGATTATGCTTGTATGGTAACTTGGTGGCTAAGTTTGTGATGGCTATATATACATAGTCATATTGTATTTGTTTGATGTGTGAAATCTTAAGAGATGTAGTCTTAAGTATTGTTTGGGAGATGCTTGAGCATTGTTGTCTCAAGTATCGGGGCTGCGACACCGTTAAGGTGTTATTGTTTTGATGTATTATTGATTATTGATTGAATTAATAATACAAGTTTGGGACGTGGATGTTTTCCCGTCAAGTATTTGTGTGTTTTTTGTTTCGCGCTTTGGTGAATCTTGTCAACTAATTGATTGGTTATGTGTGTGTTTTGCATTGGAGTTTGTGAATCTCGGATTGTGTAAGTCCCCTAACCTAACAAGTGGTATCAAAGAGTCAAGGTTCGGGTTCATGATGGATGAGGTTAAGGGAAAGTTCGAGGTTCAATTGATCTGACAGAGTACAATGAAGGATTTGCTGACAAGGAGATTGCTGCTAAAGCGGGAAGAGACAAAGTTACGTGCGGTTTGACGGTTGGCTTGCACCGTGGATCAATCCTGTGTTCGGACTCGAGATGGAAGAAGATGGAAGAGGTCATCGAAATTGTTTCAATGGTCTAATCAACCAGGTGAACTATTTTGATGATACTAGTGATTTTCTTCAGGAGGCCGAAGGATTGTGAAAGCAAGGATCGGGTGACTCAACATGTGGAAGAGCACTCGTGGTGGTTGATGCACGTGATTTTGTAGATGGAAACATCGTTATGGTGAAGAACGATGGGTTTGGAGGGTTACTAAATGGGTTTTAGCAACACTCAATGATCGGAAGAGCAAGATGAGTATATTCTTGTTTGAGGGGAGGCGTTGGTGAATGGACGTCAATGGCTTGATACCACTTGTTGAGTATACAACAACGAAAGCAAAAACCCAAAGCGAATAAACATGAACAAGAAAATAAACGACAATCACACAAGACAAAGATTTACGTGGTTCGGAAATTCCTACTCCACAAGCCGCACTAATTTTGTATTGATCTCTCACATTGTGTTGTGTTGTTGTTACAATTACATGAGTATTTATAAGAGAAGAAACTGGGTCAACCAATCAGAGTTTAATTCTGAAATTCCTAACTCTAATCCTAACTCTAATTAGAGTCCAATTCAGGAATTCCTAACTCAAATCAGAATCCAATTCTGAAACCTGATAGACTCCACACACCCAACAGGGTGGTGTCAACCCAAGTACCACATCGAGGAGATAAGAGATAATTCTCTTGTATATAGAGCAGCCAGTTAACTCCATTAGTATGGGAGTGACCCAAAAACAAATCCGTGCGGGCTCGGCCCAAAAACGGACAATATCATACTATTGTGGAGTTATGGCTTGCTCACGGCCCAACAACTTTTGTACAACATCAAAATGGAAAGGTAACAATTACTACACAAAGCTGTTGGTTAATTTAAATCCGACTCTGGATTTCACGCGGGTTGTCACATGCATACAGTGCCTATGGACTGGAATTATGGGAGGAAGCATTACAAGAATTTTCAATTTTAATAACAGAAAATTCCGTTCGCAAAGCAAGTTAATTAACTAACTTTGCTCGCTGCGTGATTATACTTTTTCAGGCCAAAAAAGCGATAGACTTGGTGCATGGTTACAAAATCCCGGGAGACAATGTATATTGTTCTAAGCCTGTGGTATCTTCCATTAAATTTCTAGATTGTGGCAAGCTTGAAGTGAAGGTCTAGTAATGAATCGAGAATCTGCGACTATTGTAGATTGCAGCATCATGAAAGCTTATACTGATGGGCTAGTACTGAAGGAGAGAGAGGAATCTGTGTGGAGAGTTTTCGGAGAATGGGATCCTCCAACAAATATGAAAAACCAAAATACAGTTTTGTAAATATAAAATAGGGGATTTCATGTGTTGGAAATGCAAATATTACTTCAGTTTTCGAAATTATAATGTCGCAAAAATTTTAAAATTTTCTGAATTTTGATATCACGTCACAATTATGAAATCGGTTACAAGAATTCGGAGATGTTCTAACTTGACTAACTGTATAGTTACAAGTAAGGTCAGTACAACTCAGAAAGTGGCTGCTGGCCGTTTTCGCAGTATTAACCATCTTTGAACTGGCAATACCCAAGTGATCATTTTCACGTTTTTCCTTATAACGTAAAATCTGGTCCATTGTTAACATTAAATTTTTTTAGTTAGAAAGAAAAAGATATCTATTAATTATTGTAAAAGCCTTGCAGTTACATTTTTACAGATATTAAAAATGCATCACGAAGAAGTAAGACATCAGTTCTAAACATGAAAACAGGTATGTTTTAAAATAAACAATAGTTTTTGACTAAAAAACATCCATCCAATTCCCAAGTTTAGATACATAACTGTCAATCTATCTTACCGTTATGTATAAAAAACCTGTTGTGGGTATTTGATCAATAATAATTTAATAATAACGAATGACAAAAGATCATATACCTTATATGTTGTCAAGTAGATAGACCAGAAACAATTCTAACCACCATAGAAAATGGATGAAGAAGCCGTCCAAGGAGTTCATGAGAATCTCCTTGTTCAACATTATAAAAACGATGATATTGAGCAAGGTGTGAAAAAAAGGTGGCACAACATATCGGATAGTGCAATAACTGAGCTAAAAACACAAGTTTGTTTAGCAGGTCCTCTTGTTTTAGTTAGTCTTTTGCAGTACAGTTTGCAGACAATCTCGGTTATGTTCGTCGGACATCTAGGAGAAGTTTATCTCTCAGGTGCATCCATGGCTACTTCGTTTGCCGGTGTTACAGGTTTTAGCTTGATGGTAACCTTTTTTTTTCTTCTTTGACTTCAATTATTATGGGCCTGGATAACTTCCGGTTATGATCGCTTAGGTATCCGCAAGTTTATGTACTGGTGCATAAGGTGATAAGAATTTCAACTCCACGACAACTAGAATACAATGTTAAGTTACCAACGCTAAAGCCTTAAGGCGTTAAAAAGGTTTTGTTAATATGACTAGCGGTGTAGCATGTTTTAGTGGTAATATCCCCAAGCACTCTTAAATAGATCAATTGGATTTTAAGCTAAAATCTAAGAATGATACTACTCCGGACACTAGCAATTTAGTAGAGCTATTAACTTAAACAGACCTTTAAGAGTTTAGTGATGTTGCAGTCTTCGAAACAAGGATAAGTTGGTTTCTCTTCTTTTTTTCTTGCTTGTTGGATATCCCATTGGTAACTGTTGTACAATAGGTAGGTAGTTATCTATTTTTTTATATTTATAAATGGGAAGTTTATTTGAATAATATTGCTTCTTGTAAGTGACCAAAAATTGTGACAAAAACTGCAGTCTTTCAAGATATAGAGTTTTACTGTGAATTAGAGGATCAGACTCAGAACATATTTTCTCTATCATGATCAACATATTACTTTATAGAATGCACACTAGCTAAACCTTTTAATGTATGTCTCTAGTAAACAAAACAATGTAGAGAGACTATTGATCTTAATATCCCAGTTTATTCATTTTCATTAAGAAAAATGTCATTTGACACATATTACACAATTTCTAAAGCTGCGAAAGTATTTTATTTCTAATTAGTTGGGAATGGGAAGCGCGCTTGAGACATTTTGTGGACAAGCTTATGGAGCAAAAGAGTATCATATGCTTGGTGTACACATGCAGAGAGCCATGCTAGTGCTTATGCTTATTTGCATTCCTATATCAATACTTTGGAGCTTTACTAGTAATATATTTACGTTCTTGGGACAAGACCCAGAAATATCAGTACAATCTGGAATTTACGCGTGCTGCTTGATACCAGCTATTTTTGCCTATGGTCTCCTTCAGTGCCAATTCAGATTCTTACAGACTCAAAACAATATAAAACCTTTGGTAATAAGCACTGCTATTACAAGTTTAGTGCATATTCTAATTTGCTGGACCCTGGTTTTCCGCTTTGGCTTTGGATCTAGAGGCGCTGCTATATCAAGTGGGATTTCATACTGGGTTAATGTACTAATTTTAGGAATGTACATCAAGTTCTCATCGACATGTGAGAAAACTTGGACAGGATACTCCATGGAGGGTGTTAAAAACCTTTCCACCTTTCTTTCATTAGGCATTCCTTCATCTCTTATGCTATGGTGGGTTTGTATCTCCTTTAACTGTCGATATCAATTTTAAATATTCGAGCTATAATAGCAATCTCTAATTATTGATGATTTTATATTTGGCATACGCAGTTTGGAGTTTTGGTCATATGAGTTTCTTGTTCTCATGTCTGGGCTTCTTCCTAATCCAAAACTAGAGACATCAATGATGTCAATCTGGTATGTATTTTTCATTAGTTCATTATCTTTTCATGTGCGCATCACTTTAAAGTTTTTCTTTGATGCACATAGGGACGGATACAAAGGGGGAATGGGGGTATTTCCGAGGGATTCCTCGATCCGCCAATACATTTAACTGTTAACAAGAAAAGTTAATTTCATCACATTGATTAATTTCATCACCAGGACAGTACTACTATACTTCTATCTAAAACAGACCCCAATGTTAATTGTCAGTAAATTGTATTAATTTTATCTGTTATTATTGAATTTTCAGCCTGAACACATGTTCAGTGTTCTTCAGAATCCCATATGGTTTTGGCAGTGCAGTAAGGTAAGGGACTGGAAAACGATTCAATTGTTGTCTAATTTTATACAATCAGCATGCTCTTTCTGAAAACGTACTGATTATTAATTCACATGCTTTGCGAAAAGCACAAGAGTTTCAAATGAACTGGGGGCAGGGAATCCCGGGGCAGCAAAGCTTGCAGTGCAGGTAGTTCTATTCATGGCTGTTGTGGAGGGCATGTTGGTTGCCTCTGCTTTAGTTTCGGTTCGAGGCGTATGGGGATATATCTACACAAATGAAGAGGAAGTTGTGAAGTATATAGCTACAGTGCTTCCGGTGCTTGCCGTATCCAATTTCATGGATGGAATGCAAGGTGTACTCTCAGGTTAGGGCTAGCTTCTCACTGATTAAACTAAAGTTTTGCTCAAACCTTATCGAAATAGTGCATTTTATTGAATTTTTTAACATAAAATATAAAGTAAATTCCTGGTAATGTGCCCCAATGGACATCTGCATCCTTTCTCTTTTGGTGACGAGAGGTTGATGGTTTGAGTATCGGTGGAGGCCTAGAGGCATGAGCGTGTGAGTATTTAAAATTTATCAATTCACTGTTTCAGAAAAAAAAAAATATAAACTTGCTCTCTTGCTGTATTAGTAGCTAGATGTCTGTACTAGTGGCTTAAGATCTTAACCTACATTTCGAACTTTGGATGTAAGAGTTGAAGTCAGAGGCTAAGTTTTTGCCAGCAACTCAGCATTTATAATTTGTTACCACTAGTTCCTTTCTTTTATATATGTTCTATGACTTATGTGATTTTTGAATTAATTAGGTGCTACAAGAGGATGTGCTATGCAGAAGGTTGGTGTATATGTGAATCTAGGAACATATTACCTGATTGGCCTTCCACTTGCGATTTTCTTGACTTTTGTACTGCATCAGAATGGAAAGGTAACAATTTACTAGACAAAGCTCTTAGTTCTTGATTTAAATTAGACTCTGGATTTCACGCGGGTTGTCACATTTATACAGGGCCTGTGGACTGGAATTATAGGAGGAAGCAGTCTTCAAGCTGTAATACTCTTAGTGTTTATCTTGCGCATAGACTGGAAGCAACAAGTAAATTTATACCCTTTCGTTTACCTTGTTATAATGAATATCTCCGATGTCAAAATATCGTATTAGTTTCACGATAACTAAACTTGCTCGTTGTTGCGTGATTGTACATATTCTTTCAGGCAAAAAAAGCTATGGACTTGGTGTTTGGTTCCAATATCCAGGGAGGTAATGTAAAGTGCTGTCAGCCTAGGGAATCTTCCATCACATTTCTGGATATAGAAGTGAATGCCCAGTGATAAATTGAGAATTTGCAACTATTGTACTAACATTTAACATTTCTACATAGTGGCATCTTAAAAGCTTGAAGTGAAGGTCTAATAAGGAATCGAGAATATGCAACTGTTGTATACATATTTAACAATTCTAGATAGAATGATTTCGATACAATATTACATTATTTTCATTTTGCTTAAAAAAAATCTAATAACTTTTAGCCAACATTTTAAGTATATTTGGTTTTCTTTTCTTAATAGTGAAATGGCTTATAATTAATCTTCATTTAAAGTTGATTGACATAAAAGGATATAAACATTTGTATTAAGTAACAACCTGTAGCATTGGATGGTTATATTGCGTGAATGTGTTGCCCAGTAAATAACAACTAGCTTTGTAGCCCGTGCAAGGCACGGGCATGCTTTAGATTACAAATATTTATGAATTACTCGTGATCACGTAGGGTTGGATTGTTGATATCTTCGAGTGTTCATATTTTCGCAATAATTGTTGTGAGAACACATGTTGTGGAATAAAAACTAGGTTGAAAATATTGCGGCTAGGGTTTGTATATTTAATGCTAGGGTTCGTGAGCTTCGTGCTTTAATGGCTGCTTCTGCGTTCGAGACTTAAACGGTCCTCACAGAATGCCTACGTATCTCTGTAAATTAGAGAATCAAGCCAAAAACGTAGTTCTGAGAATGAGGGGTCAGGCCCTTTATATAGGCTGAGAAGCCTTAGAATTATGGTAGGATTTGGAGACTTGGTGGGCAAGTCTTTGAGGAATGTTCTAGATCTATTCCTTGTAGGAATCAGTTTCCATATTGAATTGGATGCCTTATCGGATTAGTTTGAAAGGGATATTATCCTTATCCAACTCTTATTTGCTGAGCTGTTTATTACCCTTAATATTAATTACGAAATTAATATTATATTTAGGGTTTTGGGCCCAGCTGGTGGGCCCCACGTTTGGACTATTCTCGGCTCAATTAATGCCACATTAAATGTGTCTTTAGGGCTTATTTTCAGCCCATATCATTTGCCCCCCAACTTCTTAGGAAAACTGATCAGGTTTTCGTAGAAGTTATATTTGCCTTAATCGAGACTCGGGGTCGTTTTTATCCCTTACCTGGGACTTCTTAATTTTCCTACCCTTATATGGGAGTTTTGGTTTACACTAGTGTTTCACGAGTATCGTCTTGCTTGTAAAGTGTGGAGCGACCTACACATTTACGACGATTTGCCTTATTCGAGGCTTTAATTTGTGCTTGCTTTTAGCAATTTCGGCACTTTCATAGAGTTTTTATACATTATTAGCATATATTATTGCTCAACTTGTCAAGAAAATATTTCTATAATTTTCCTCGTATTTTTCTGTACTTTTCCTAATATTTTAGGAATTTTTATGTACCAACAGGTATTTTTTGTATTTTTTCCTAATAATTTAGGAATTTTTATGTACCAACAGGTATTTTTTGGGAATTATTTTTTAATTTCCCAACATTATTTAAAAATTTTTAAAGTATTAACTTTTAAAAAAGTCACCTTGGCAAGAAATGCCTCCTGGGCGTGGGTACCCCCGCCAAGGAGACACCCTCCTTAGGCACGCCTAGGGGGTTTGGTCTCCTGGGCGTGGGTGACCTTTGTCCCTGGAAATGCTTCCTGGGCGTGGGTACCCCCGCCAAGGAGACACCCTCCTTAGGCACGCCTAGGGGGTTTGGTCTCCTGGGCGTGGGTGACCTTTGTCCCTGGAAATGCTTCCTGGGCGTGGGTACCCCCGCCAAGGAGACACCCTCCTTAGGCACGCCTAGGGGGTTTGGTCTCCTGGGCGTGGGTACAGCCTCCTTTAGAGAAAAACGAGCTAGGCGTGGGTACCCCCGCCAAGGAGACACCTTCCTTAGGCACGCCTAGGAGGTTTGGTCTCCTGGGCGTGGGTATACCCTTCTTTAGAGAAAATCAAGCTAGGCGTGGGTACCCCCGCCAAGGAGACACCTTCCTTAGGCACGCCTAGGAGGTTTGGTCTCCTGGGCGTGGGTATACCCTTCTTTAGAGAAAATCAAGCTAGGCGTGGGTACCCCCGCCAAGGAGACACCTTCCTTAGGCACGCCTAGGAGGTTTGGTCTCCTGGGCGTGGGTATACCCTTCTTTAGAGAAAATCAAGCTAGGCGTGGGTACCCCCGCCAAGGAGACACCTTCCTTAGGCACGCCTAGGAGGTTTGGTCTCCTGGGCGTGGGTATACCCTTTTAATTGGGCTTCCTGCCTTTAAATTCTAACGGGATTTTATCCTATTTTCTAAAAATGTCGTAGAACATTCTAGAATTATTTCAAAATTTGAATTTCATGGGCTTCCCGCCTATTCAAAGGCCCAGTCACCTGTTGGCAGCCCATTTACTGGATATAACCGGTTGAATGACCAACCATGAACTCTATAAAAGAGTAGTGTGCATCCCTCATTTCTCATTTCACTATTCAGCAAAAACTATCATTCCCTTATCACAAATATTTTTCAAAAAAGCTCTGCTAGGGTTCTGTCGTGAGGCGATTTCCGGCGTTTTTACTCCGCCCTACTTTCCAGTTTCCGTTTGAAGATCGTTGAATCTTCATCTTCTTCAACCTCTTTTTTCAACTTTTCTGGGTTTCAAGCCTTCAAGGGAAGCATACTAATGGAGGATTCTAGCTCTTCAGGCCAGTCACAGCTCGCTAACACTTCCACCACCGCTCCACGGCTTTCAAGGGGTAAGAACCCTAAAACATCTCTTGTCCATGCCAGTGTTTTTTCCCTTAGGGATCTTTTAAATGAATTTGGCCAAGCTTTTCCAAACATGCTTCATTTAGATGCTTATGAATATAAATCGAAATATAAACAACATAGGGTAGACATTTTAGCCCAACTTTTTCATATTAATGGGCCTTATAGGGCCGTTGCTCCGGCCTCAAACGAAAGGGCTTGTCACCCAAAGCCTGGGGCCATTAGGATTTACAAAGAAACTTTTTATGCTGGTTTTCGCCTACCTCCTCCTCCTTTTGTTTATCGCCTTTTGGCCGAAGCCCGGGTTTGTCCAACCCAACTTATGCCAAATGCATGGCGTTTTATCTACTGTTTCTTGGTCCAATGTAAGAAACATGGGCTTGAGCCCAGCATCTCTGTTTTTCGATATCTATTCAAATTTGTTAATTCTTCTGATAATTCGGGCTGGGTCAAAATCCAACACCGTTCCTTGGCCCGTTCTTGTTTTGTTTCGGATTCCGCTCCTGATTCCCTTCCTAATTGGAAAAGGGAATGGTTTTATATCTTTTTGGATGGGGATGACTGGGACAACTATTTTCGGCCCACCTTCTGCAGAGCCGTTGATGGGCCTGTTAGGAGTTTAAAATTGGGCGTGGAAGAAGAGGCCGCCATAAATTTATTAACATCGGATAATTTGCATCAATGTGCAAATTTGATTTCTGAAGATTCGTTGCAGGCCTATGGGCTAAGCGATTTGGGCCCTGAGGGTAATTCTCACCTCTTGCTTTGTTAATATTTCATGCTAGATATAATTATCTAACTCTCTTGTAATCATTTTGCAGCCAAAACTGCTCTGGGAGCAATTTTTAAGCAGAGGGAGACTGCTGCCACTGCTAGGGTGGTAACAGAGAACCCTAGGGCCAAAAGGGCCAGGACAGATGAGGCTACTCCCGCGGTGGAGCGTGTTCCTGGTTTTCTTCAAGAAAAACCAGTTCCTATTGAGGAAGACCTCACTCCCTTTACAGTGGGATGGGGTTTATGCAACAGGGACACAGCTGTAGGTGACTCCAGGGCTGCAGCTGAGTGGTCCAGGAGCGTGGTTACTCCACGGGACAGGGTCCACATTGTGGAGTCCTCTGATGACTTGCAGATTGAGCTTCTCGGGGCTCAAGCTGTTGCTTCGGTAATTTCTTATTCAACTTCTTTAATTTAATTGCATTTACTTTTCCCTTATTTACTTGTTTCCTTTGCAGATGAACGCCTACCTTCAGGCCGCTGTTCATAACCTGAAGGAGGTGCGTGCTGAAAAGACCATAGCTGAGAGGGATAGAGACAGATACTTTGATGCCTCCGAGGCAAACTTTGCTCGTTTTAGGGAGGTGGAGAAGGAGCTGGCTGCTGAGAAGGAGAAGAACAGGAAGCTTCAGCTGGAGGTGCAGCAGAACAGGGAACACATTATTGCTGACTACAAGGCTTCTAAGGACTTTCAAGATGTCCTGAATGCTGAGTATGATGCAAACTTTCCTGGCACCTTCAAGGAGTGTTGGGAAGGGATCATCGAGGAGCTGAGTGGGAAGATCGAGGGGGTATCCCTGGAGAAGTTCCCAGTCCCTGCTATCCCTGGATTGACAGATGCTTTGGAGATTGCTACAGAGACAGCAGTGGATGGGGACTCTCAGCCCACTCAGGATCCACCTTCTTCTCCTGGGGTAGAGACAGCAGATCCTTCTTCCACTCAGGGAGATGTAGTTATTGAGGATTTAGAGGAGTAGATGGCCCTGCGTGGCTTATTTCTGTTTATCTTTATTTATTCTGAACTTTTGCCCTTCGGGGCTTATGACTTAACTCTATTTATGCAGTAGTTCCTTTTGTTTCCATGTTCTTATTTTTTGCTTATTGCTCGTTAAACTCTAGAATTTCTCAAGTACTTGGCCTCCTGGCTGGTACTAAACTCACAAGTTAGTTCAACGTTTGCCTTTCGTGTTTATTTTAACAAAGAGAAGTAACTCATAAAGAAAACAATGTAAATTCCATTATGCTGTCAATGGATATCAATAGAATGGGTTCAACCCTTACATAAATACTCTATCTTCTATTGGGAGCAACATGCTCTAAAATGGTTTCATTCGAACCTTATTCCTAATAAATAGATAAAAGTCCAAGCCTTTGTCAAAAGAACTTAGATATAATAAACTTTGAGGTTCACAGCATGCCAAGTTCGGGGCACCTCAATCCCATCCAAGGTTTCTAACTTGTAGGATCCTTGCCCTAACACCTTTCTGACTAGATATGGTCCTTCCCAGTTTGGTGCTAACTTTCCTTTCTGGCCAACTCCTGAGGCTTCAATCTTCCTTAAAACCATGTCACCTTGTCGAAAGAATCTTTCTTTAACTCTCTGGTTGTAGTGAAAAGATGCTCTCTTCTGATATTCAGCATTCTTCGCATTAGCTCCATCTCTAACCTCATCAATTAAGTCAAGGGCGAGTCTTATTCCTTCGTCATTAGTTTCTGGCTCATATGCCTCAACTCGAGGTGATGCTTGCATGATCTCTAAAGGCACAACTGCCTCGGCTCCGTAAGCCAGCAAAAATGGGGTTGCTCCAGTCGTTACCTTACAAGTGGTACGATATGCCCAAAGTATGGGCAACAACTCATCTACCCATGTATTCCTAGAGCGTTCGACCCTCTTTTTCAGTCCATCAAGGATAATTCGATTAGCTACCTCAGCTTGCCCATTGGCCTGAGGGTGTGCCACCGAAGTAAAACGGAGCTCAATTGCATTCTCTTCACAATACTTCTTAAACTCCTCATTGTTGAATTGTGTCCCATTGTCTGTCACAAGGATTCGTGGGATTCCGTATCTGCAGATGATGTTCTCCCAAAAGAACTGGGAAACTTGCTTGGTGGTTATCTTGGCCAGGGGTTTAGCCTCAATCCACTTAGTGAAATAATCAATTGCTACTATTAGGAATTTCCTCTGTGCTGAAGCCATGGGAAAGGGTCCAAGTATATCCATCCCCCACATTGCAAATGGAATGGGAGAGTTAATCGAGGTCAACATCTCAGGCGGTTGCCTCACAATTGGGGCATGCCTCTGGCATCTCTCACATCTCTTAACATAGTTTTGTGCATCAGCCAACATCTCCGGCCAATAAAACCCTAAACGAATTATCTTGTGAGCTAGGGCTCTGCCCCCCAAGCGTTGCCCACAGATCCCTTCATGAACTTCTTCCAATGCTTCTTTTGCCTCTTGAGGCCTTAAACATTTCAAGTATGGAATGACAAACGACCTCTTATACAAGATGCCTTCGATCAAAGTGTATCTTAATGCTCTTACTGAAAGTTTTCGTGCCTCCAAGGCATTGTCTGGGAGCCATCCGGTCTCAAGGTGTGCCTTGATAGGGTCTATCCAAGAGCCTCCTATATCGATTGGTGCCAATAACTTTGAATTAACGGTCGGGGCCTTCAAGACCTGAAAATAGACACTCCCAGCATAATTCTCTATCTCGGAAGAAGCAAATTTAGATAGGGCATCGGCCTTAATGTTTTCCTCTCTTGGAATGTGCTCAACATAGCACTCCTCAAACTGGGACATAACAGCCTTTACTACTCTCAAGTATTTTGCCATAGTCTCATCCTTAGCCTCGAATTCACCATTTACTTGTGCTACCACAAGCCTTGAATCTCCACAAACTTTGAGATTCTTGACCCTCATAATTCTGGCCAAGCCCAAACCAGCTATCAATGCCTCATATTCTGCCTCGTTGTTGGTAGTAGGGAAATCCAACTTTAAAGCGTACTCAACTGTAAACCCATCGGGGCTTTGCAAAACCAAACCTGCACCACTAGATTTTGTTTTTGATGCTCCATCAAAATAGAGCACCCAATATTCCTTCAGATCGGGTGTGAGTTTCTCTTCTTTATCCTCTTGCCCAGGGGTAGTCATTATCTCTTGCCCCCCGACTTCTTGGTTGTTAATAGTACATTCAACCACGAAGTCAGCTAATGCCTGAGCTTTGATAGCTGTCCGAGGCTTGTATGTGATGTCAAACTCTCCTAACTCAATCGCCCATTTGATTAGCCTTCCACTGGCCTTAGGGCTATGCAATATGTTCCTCAATTGCTGGTTTGTCAGAACTTGAATCTTATGTGCCTGAAAGTAAGGCCGCAGCTTTCTTGAGGCAGTTACTAATGCCAAAGCAAACTTTTCTATGGGCGAGTAATTTAACTCGGCCCCATGCAACACTTTACTCACATAGTAGATAGGTTTCTGGACCTTCTCCTCCTCCCGAATAAGGACGGCACTCAGGGCTTGTTCGGATACCGCCAGGTATAAATTAAGAATCTCCCCAGGACTTGGTTTAGTCAACAACGGGGCTTCAACCATGTACTTCTTCAGTTGCTCAAAGGCCTCTTGGCTTTCAGGTGTCCATTCAAAATTTTTCACCTTTTTTAACGCTTGGAAGAACGGCAAGCATTTGTCTCCAGACTTGGAGATGAATCTTCCTAAGGCTGCAACTCGACCTGTCAACCTTTGCACATCTCTTATAGAGCGTAGAGGCTCCATGTCTAAAATCGCCTTGATCTTGTCAGGATTGGCCTCAATGCCTCTTTTCGAAACCATCAGCCCTAAAAACTTCCCCGATCCAACGCCAAAAGCACACTTGGCGGGATTCAACATCATCTTGTGGTGCCTCAGCACTTCAAATGCCTCTCCGAGGTGCTTGATATGATCAGCCTTAAGTAGGCTCTTGACTAACATGTCATCAACATATACCTCCATGGTTCTTCCAATCAGATGGGCGAATATCTTATTCACCAATCGTTGGTAAGTAGCTCCTGCATTCTTTAGACCAAAAGCCATGACAAGATAACAAAAGACACCAAAGTCAGTTATGAAAGATACCTTAGGTATGTCATCCTTGTGCATCTTAATCTGATTATAGCCGCTGAATCCATCCATGAAGCTTAACATCTCATGTCCAGCTGTAGCATCCCTCCTGATCTATGAAGGGAATCCCTCCTGAAGTCGGAGGAGGTCGAGTCTGATTAGGGTTCTGTCTCTCTAGTTCCCTTGCTTGGTCGTCCTTCAGCTTCTGAATCTCGGCTTCATAAGCCTTAATTTTCTCTGCGATTGTTAAAGGACCATCTCGGTTCGATGGATTCCTCCCTAGAGGCTCCTTACTAGCGCGTCGCCTCCTTGGGGCTTCGTCTCGATCATCGTCTTCAGACGACGAGTCTCCGGTATAAGGACCAGAGTAATCATAGTATCCTGGTTCAGGAGGAGCCGGGCCTCTAAGATAAGGGGATTGTTGTTGCCCATGGATCAACCGAGCATGACCGCTTGGTCCTGGATCCCTTGGATCTTGGGGGTAATTAGGTAGCCCATACATTGGGTTAGTGTTGACAGGGAGCGAAGAAGTGGAGAGACTGTGAAGCGGCGGGCGGCTACTCAGAGGGAGAGGAGAGACCACCATCTGGAGCGGGTTAGTTTCCTGTCCTAGAGGGACGATTTCAGGTTGAGGTCTTTCAGCGGGGGGATCCGTCCCTTGTGGTTGAGAGGCCTGACTACGAGGGTTTGTTTCCGTCAATGGGGGTACAGACCCTGGCCCTGTACCAACAGGAGGAGCAGTGATTGGTGGAACGATGGTTCCGGAGGTAGCCTCGGTTGAGATCGGTGTTGTTCTTCGAGTGGTAACCATGGTTGATGTCTTGTTCCCACAGACGGCGCCAAATGTTGTGGAATAAAAACTAGGTTGAAAATATTGCGGCTAGGGTTTGTATATTTAATGCTAGGGTTCGTGAGCTTCGTGCTTTAATGGCTGCTTCTGCGTTCGAGACTTAAACGGTCCTCACAGAATGCCTACGTATCTCTGTAAATTAGAGAATCAAGCCAAAAACGTAGTTCTGAGAATGAGGGGTCAGGCCCTTTATATAGGCTGAGAAGCCTTAGAATTATGGTAGGATTTGGAGACTTGGTGGGCAAGTCTTTGAGGAATGTTCTAGATCTATTCCTTGTAGGAATCAGTTTCCATATTGAATTGGATGCCTTATCGGATTAGTTTGAAAGGGATATTATCCTTATCCAACTCTTATTTGCTGAGCTGTTTATTACCCTTAATATTAATTACGAAATTAATATTATATTTAGGGTTTTGGGCCCAGCTGGTGGGCCCCACGTTTGGACTATTCTCGGCTCAATTAATGCCACATTAAATGTGTCTTTAGGGCTTATTTTCAGCCCATATCAACACAGAATTTATGCAGTATCCAATCGTGATATTCAAATTATAATTCGATGCATGTATGCATCAAATACAGTAAACACGTAACCAAATCAACCCCTTATACACGTAGCTCTGATACCATTGTTGGGTTTCGGGGCAAAAACGCAGCGAAAAACAGTCGTAAAACTATAAAAAAAAAAATGAAACCCTAACTCAGGATCCATGTATAAGTCGAGCAGATTATGGAGAATAGAATTTGTACCTTATTAAGAGCTTTACGATTTAAGAAAGATGGAGGTCCAAGAATAATCACCACACAACCCTCTTGTAAGATCTGCGTCGTTAATTAGTCCACACGAACACAACGATCGTCCAACGACCAACAGAGATGGTACTAGCCAAGAAAACTCCTCTTTCATTCTCTCTCTCTCTCTCTCTCTCTCTCTCTCTCTCTCTCTCTCTCTCTCTCTCTCTCTCTCTATCTAGCCTCTCTAAGATGTAGAGTAGCTAGGGTTTAGGTAAAACCGATTTCTGCAAAAGTAACCCTAAACCAACACATCTTAATGTATTTATAAAGAGAGATTTGGGCATAAAACCCTAAAACGTTTTGGGCTTCATTAAACCCAATCTGTTTTGGTTTTAATATTATTATTAAATTCGAATTATACATTGTAATTAACCAAGTCCCACTTAATTAATTCAATAATTCGAATTAATAACAATTTAAATTCATAATTTAATAAATATCCGTTTTATATGTTCTGTGACCCTTTAGGTTATTATTACGTTGGCAATAATTTTAATATCCAATATTAAAATTATAAACAATGAGCGGCATCTAGTAATACATCATTGCTACCCAAGTAATAATAATAATTGGTGATCCAATTAAACCTTTCGTGATAAATGTTTCCGTGTAATATAATCCCTTTAACCAAATATTATAGATTAAACTCGAGGTATGTATTTAGTCATCATCTTCAACGTTTAATCTGGGTTTCCTTGATCAATGAGTAGACTATTAAAATAAATCAATATTTGAGTATGGCCATGCATTTTCATAGTCTCACCCAATCAAGAGGCCAATAATATCTCTCCTAATAGTAGGAGGGTTAAATCCTTTATCTATCATTCATATTTCTCATACGTCTCATAATATACCCGATGTCCACTTTTATCATCACCCGATCAAAGGTAACTTTTAATGTAGTCAAAGTATATTAATCCTCATATAGAAATATAATGATCTCAAGTCTAAGGATCATTACACCATGTTGGTCCCGAAGTATATTGCAGAAGGAGGGGGTTGAATGCAATATATATAATTCCAAATCTTTACCTCAACAACAATGATAAATATTGTAAACTATCTATACAAGAAATGCAAACACAAGTGGTAACTCAAAATGTTCTCACAAAATAAATGTTTTATTTATTTTGCGAAGTGTTGTTACAACCTCGAGAAAAAGTATTTTCTCAAGTTTCGACTTCTTGAATCGATTACAGAAAGAATGAGAGATGTTTATCTATAAAGACTAACCTTCTCCAACATCTCTATCACATGGGTTGTGGAGCCGCTGTCATTTTCAAGTGGCAGCTCCTTACAAATTGCACACCCATGTGACTTACCCAAAATGCTATATAAACAGACTATCATTAAGCATAAAGCAATCTGGGTTCTTTCTAAAACTAACTAAAACAATTATAGTAGATGTAGACTTGTCATACTCTTGAATTGTCGAGCTTCGTCTTGTGATCTCTCAAGCTTTGGTCGTAGTCTTGCAGGTCTGCTATAATCTTTGACAAAATGCAGCAAATCTGTTTCTTGAACATCTAAACTGTCACGGGTTTGACCGAGATAAATCCCCAATTCAAATATTCCATTGAGACAGTAACCTTTGACGCCAAGCTTGCTGTCATGAGAATATTCCTTGGATGACAGTATGAGTCCCCGCCAATGATGCTGTCCGGACTTTCAAACTTGCTGTCAAAGTGTGAGAATGTTACTGTCTTCATGCTTCCACCAATGTTGCTGTCAGATGAAACTTGTTGTCGTGACCTTGCAACATGTTGTCTTCTTGTAACGTTACTGTCAATGTTGTGACAGTAACATTTATTCTTTCTGTCTTCCTTAAGTATGTCTTGAGGCTTGAACAAATGCATGAACTTCTTCCAAGAGATACAATTATTACATGACAGTAGTTTATTCGATTACAAAGACACACTATGGCTGTGACAGTATGTTCTACTTAGTCTATACAAATAAAACTAAGTACTAGTTAAGTTGTCTCTAAGCTATCACCCATAAATCCTAACAATCTCCCCCAATTTGTTTTTATGGATAATAACAACAAATTTACAATTAAAGCATGCTTACAACTTAACTAACATAGATCAGAATAGTTAAAGCACTATGTCTGATGAATGTTAAAGAATCCAGAATACAACATTGATGTTCTAACTGCAAATCAATTACTCTTTATGTTGAGCAAATAAAAAATTTTACTTAGCTTGATTTGAGCAGTTCTCAGCTGTCTAGATTCTTCCCTCTCTTTTGAGAGCTTCCTATCTTGCCTTCTTGAGGTCTTCTACTAAACCCTTTTCTTCAGGAGTTTTAGCATCATCTTCAATGTCTTCAATATACCCTTGAATCTCCTTCAAGGAAAAGCATTGAGGAATACTCTCCTTTTTCTGTCTAGCTTTGGATCTTCATCACTCCTTTGGTCAAAGATAACTTCAAGTTCCCAAGCACATAGCATTTCAAGCTTGTGAGATGATCCAACAACTCTCCAGTAGAGATTCTTCAGAATACTGGTCCTCAGTTTGTGAAAACTATCTGCATAGATTTCTTCTTTTCCATCTATAATTCTAAGAGGATCTTCCGGTACACAGCGCTGAAAATCTGCTTTCTTACTGTTCATTTTGTTGACCTTCTTGCAACTTTCTTTCAATTGAGCTTCTAGATTTTCAGTAGTTTGTTTGGCAGACTTGGGTGATTTATCGGCATCTTTGAATTCTTCTTCAGTAGTCCTGAATGTTTCTGCTGCTTCATACACTTCTACAGGTGTATAAGATGACGTTCTTTCTACCCAATCATACTTACACTCAACCTCTAATTCATCTGAAATTATGTACAAGTTTGCATCATCAATTTCCATCCAGTCACCATGTTTCTCATAGAATTCAGCATATCTTTCAGCATAGTATTTCTGGATGTGTTCCATGGCTGGTTTAGGGACATTGCCATGACTCACCATAAGCTCCACCATCCTTGCCAACACAAAGAAGTCAATTCTGCGTGTTACCACTTCAGATGTCATTTTGAGGCTATGCCTGTCTACCACTTTTGACCCTATGATCATATTGAAATTCTTGTCAACATACATCATCCTACTTCCATCTTTATGCCAGATGGTGTATTTGGTTGCATGTTGCTTACTTTTATCCAAGTCCAAAGAGACAGATTTCATGTCTCTTTCAACATTTGCTTTATGACATTCAAAGTTGTTCATCATTTCTCTTTTCTGAATAACAGTTTTATCAACCATTACTCCATGCTTCTTTGTCTTAGTTTCAGCCTTTATCTTCCCCTTTATAGGAGTTGAGCGCCAGGCTCTTACTTTTCTTTTTGTCCTTTTAGGTTTGAATGCCTTGGCATCCTTGTCCTTGACAACATCTTCATTCACGTTCTTGACAATGTCTTTTTCAATTGTGTCCTTCATGACAGTATCTTCATTTGAGCTCTTGACAGTGTCTTTGTTGACAGCATCCTTTTCAGCATTAAGGCAGTCAACAGCAAACCTTAAGATACTTGATTCCAAGGCTTCAAGAATGTATATCTCCCCTTCATCTTTACCATCAATATCTTTCTTGTCAGTTTTGGGAGTTTCTTCTTTTGTTTTCTCCTGAGTTTGACTTCCAGCAATCTCAGCAATTGCCTTGGCACCATTTCCAGGTGCTCCACATCCTCCATTACCATCAGGTTCATCTTCACCATCATCAATGGTGTCATCAAATGTGCAGCTTCCACCTCTTTCACTTCTTTTGGCATTTGCTTCAGAAATTAACTTCTTTACCTGAGAACTAAGATTCTCATCTCTCTTCACCAAAAGTTTGTGAATGTCCTTGACAGCCTTGACCTTTTCTTTGGTAATTTTGGATTTGAGAATTTGTCTCAGTAGTGTCATAACTGAGTCAGTTTTCAACTTTGTTTCTCCATCCAGATGTGGAAAACCAATTTTCTTTACTCCTGCACTTGTAGTCGTCCTGTAGCAAACACCATATGGATTGTCAATCACTTCTGGAAGTTTGTCTTCAACAAGCCTCTTGATTTGTGCTTTAGACTTTCATTAAAGGTTGTTGAATTGGCCTTCACTTTTGTTGCTAAGGAATTCAAGATTCTTGATTGCAAGCTTTGCAGTAGTTACATTGTGATGAATATTGAAATGCCAGATTTTAGATATACATCAATTGCCCATCTTTTATCCAACTTAACTTTCACAGAGATACTTATTATTTTATCCTTCAGTATTATTGACAGTTTGTTGTAAACTCCTCCTACTGCTGTTATAGAGTTATCCACCAACATACTGAATTCTTCACCCTTGTTGTTCAAAGTACTCTCCATGTAGCTAACCATCATTATCCCTGCTTCATCTGGGCTGTACTCACTTCCATCAGACCAGGTGATTCTAGTTGTCAGATTTATGTACTCAGGCATTTTATATTTGCCTTTACCTAGTCTATTTTGCTCCTCCTGTTCTCTCCATTGTTTTTCCAGTGGAGTTTCCATGATTTCTGAAGTTGGCTCCTTAATTTTCAGAGGAGGCAGTATTGGTCTTTCAGATTTTTGAGTTTCCTGTAATTGCTCCATTACTTCTTTAGTTACCAATACTGGCTCACCATCCATTTCATGTTCAATAAAATCACCATATCCAGAAGCTTTCAGTTCTTTACCAGAGTTTCTTTCTTTCTTCTCCTCTGGCTCCCCCTAACTCTCTTCTCCATCTTCAACTTGTACCTGCTCCCCCTTACTTCTTAACTCCCCCTTGCTTGCTACTTCCAATTATTTCTCCTTCTCTACCACTTTGTCTGAGGTATTTGGATCTACCACCTTATTCTGATCTACCACTTTCTCCCCCTTAGTTAAGTTGACAGCACTAAGAACAACATAGAATGATATCAGAGTTTGTTGAAGCTCAGCAAAACCAGTATCTACCATAGTGGACAAATTGTCAATTTTAGTTTCCATAGATGCACATCTGTCCTCAAGAAATTTCAACCTTGAATCATCTTGTTTAGAAGGACCACCAGATCTTAACCTTTTTGGAGGCAAAGGAAAAGATTGGGGTAAGGAGGCTGTTGGGGTTCTCACACTCTCATTGTTTTTATGAGTGATCTTATCACTCCTCACAGTTGAACACTCAAGGCCTAGAGCCTGTTTGCTGGGGTTTCTCTCTTTATCACTCTGGACATGCTCAAGTCCCTCTCCTTTTGCCAGCTCATTTGGCTGCCTCTCATATTTATTCTCACCTCTCTTTTCTTTTATCTCTCTTTTCTTTTTCCTACCCTCACTCAACCTAGATGCATGGGTATGAACAGTACTAACATGCATTGAAAGAGAAGGTTTAGATTTTACCTTTTTGAAAGAGGATATTGGCACATGATTTTCATCAGAAGCATCTTCAACAATGACTACATCTTGATCAAGCTGTTTAGAAGTGATAGCATCTTTATCCAAAAGTTTACTGTCAACAGATGGGGTGACAGCAACTTTGGTTGTGTCTTTGACAGCAGCTGAGGCTGTGACAGCAACTTCCTGAGGGTAAGTTGCATTCTGGAGATCAATCATGATGCTGGCTGTTTCAATATCTGGCTGGATTTTAACATGATCTAACTCAGTGTTTGAGAGAGTGGTGTCCATCACAATTTGAGCAATGGGTTCTTGTGGACCACTTGATGGGGGCTCATCCATGATAATAGATGGATGATCAAAACCTGAAGGGTCGGTACTGTCCCCTTCTCTAGGTTTCTGAGAAGAAACAATTGATGGATTAGAGAATAAAGAAGGTGATGGTATAGAAGAGATTTTTGGCTGTTCCACAGGGGCAACTTGTGGAACATCAAAAGTGGAAGTTTTATGACCCCTACTGTGCCCTAACTCCATGTGTATATCTGCAAGTGGGGGATCCACATGAGTGAGTACATGAGGTTTTGCAGACTCTTTACAAGATGCCTTGGGAGACATGCCAGTTTTAATAGATACTCCTTGTTGAGAAGAAGCACCTAGGTATGTGTTTGATTCCATTTTATCCTCCTCAACCTTTTGTGAGAGTGTGGGGTGGCTGACAGTGGCTTTGCCCCTCTTAGCTCTCTTCTTCTTAGGCTCAAAAGGAACCACTATGGGTTCACTTTGACTAACATCCTTATTTGCTGCATCAAGTGCAGTTTCTCCCTCAACATTCTCAGAACTACCACCAACACCAGTTTTCAAGGGTCTTTTCTTAGTTTCTTGCAGGGCTATTTTTGTGGCTTTTGGTTGTCTGGAAGGTCTGATTTGAATGAATTGAGTAGGATGTGGGTTAACTGAATTTGGGTCTAATTCAGCTTCATTCTCAAGAGAAAAAGTAACATACCCAAAGGGTAGTTTAAAATCAAGATTAGGTTCTTGATCAGCCATGTGCTTTGTGAAGCAGATTGGAATATGTGTATTTAAATTCTGTGAATTGAGTGTAGTGTGTGTATTCCTTTTCAAAACATTGCACTCCACTGTGAGGGAGGCATTTTCATCAAGTCCACATAATGAATTTATACACATCATAAGAAAGCGAGGATAGACATGTACCTTCTTACTTATGATAGATTTGAATTGTCCCATAAGCAGCTTTCCAACATCCACCTTGTACCCATGGACAAGTGAGTGAGTGAGTTTCTTGATGTATGAGAGAATACCATTCTAACCAGTGGTTTTTGTTGAGAAAACCTTCACCATTGCATCAAGAATCATGCTCCATTCGTTCCTTATGTACTTCCTGTCCATTTTACCAGTTGGGTACCAACTTGAAGTACCTTCTTCAAGAACAGGGCCAGAATACCCAATTTTTAAGAAGAACTTATTTAGGGTTTCATCACTTGCAAGCTCCTGGTATGATTCTTTTGCTTGCAGTCCAGTTCCCAGGGCTTTATTGATGCCCTTGATATTGAGAATGTAGGTAATGTCTTTGATTTTGAATTGTATGGCTTCATTACCTGCACCTCCTTGAACACTTGCAGTTTTCCAAAATTGTTCAAGTCTGTCTAGGTCCAAAGATGGGGTAGAGGTTATAGCACGACATAGATAGGACTTGTTCATGAAGGATACAAGTCCTTTGAATTCTTCACCAGCATCTCCAGCAGTGAGAATACCAGCAAAGTTTGTTTGAGAAGAGGATTGTTTGGGTGCCATTTTTGCTTTGAGATTTGGGAGAGAGAGAGAGAGAGAGAGATTTAAGCTTTTGAGAGAGAGATGTTCTGTTGAGAGTTATGTGTTTGTGTATTTGACAATTGCTTATATGAGAATATCAACTGTTTTACTGAAGAGGGAAAAGTAACTTTGTCTTAACCCATTAAATGTTCACGTGGTGTAGTGGGTAGTTACTTTTTAGAGCATTCACATCCCATTCCCCATCCCCAACCCCAAAAACTTACTAAAAATAGTAAATCCCCAAATAAAAATAGTAAATCCCCAAAATTATCAAAAAGTTTCTACATCCCATTCCCCATTTTCCATTCCCCTATCCCTATATTCTTTTTTATATTACTTCTTTCTCTCTCTTTCACTTACAATTTTAACTACCAAAACTCACCCACTATTATAAATACAATTTAATATTATTATATGAGGAGAGAGAGTGTATGAGGATGGGGATGAGGCATCAACTTTGGTCCCTAAATATGGGGACTCAAACTTTGGTCCCTAAATCAAACCCCAAAATGGGGAATGGGATGGAGGAGTGTTTTAGAAGAAAAAATGGACAAATCCTCAAATTATAAGGATGGGGTTGGGGATGGGGGATGGGATGTGAATGCTCTTAGTGGCTGTAAATCATGAAGGTAACAGTTCCAATTTCAACGGTCCACTAACTCTTGACAGTAACCTGTGCACTAGAACAACTCGTCAGTAATTTTGGAGTGGTGACAGTATGTTTCGCTTGACAGTAACATTGGCGCGAGAACATGCTCTCACCATTAAGTAATTTATAGATAATTTTCTTTTAAAACAAAATCTCATGACAGCACCTTTCCTTGTTGATAGCAAGTTGTGCGGAAATTCCAAACGTCATGGATTTTAAATGAATTCTGTCTATTACTTAATTAAAATTACCAATTAGCATTTTAATCAATTAGAGCGCATATCTGTTTCAGGCACACATACACACATTCACATATACACACTTCCATACATGCATTTACCCAACAGATAACCAAGGTAAGAGAATAAAGTAAAAAGATAAGCAAGAACACTGAAGAAGACGAAACGATGAACTTTTCATTAATAAAAATGTAAAAACAATACATAAAAAGTTCTTTAAAAACATTAATTTTTATTAAGCACCGCAAGAGCTTCCTTCAACAGCTCCTCGACGACGAGTTCCACCTCCTTCTCATCGGAGATCCCTTGTATGTCGAGATAAGCTTGTTGACTCGTAAACACGCAAGTATACGTGATCACAAATAGCAAGTGATAAATAAGATTCGTTCCGCAGAGACTAGGTGTTATGCCAATTTTTAGTGCTTATGCAACGATGTATGGTTACTTCTTAATGCTTGAACAATTAACAATTCGGGTTTTTGTTTAACTATTTTAATTAACTAAGTGCAAGTAAATTACAAATAAGAGTTCTTAAATATGAGAAGGCATGGGGTTCCAACTTCATCAACTTCACTAAAGGTTGACATAATAAATCGACAAAGGTGATAACATGATAATTAATCAGATAACACGACAATAATACGAGCTACCTTTCAGTACACTCGTATCATACCACTTAATATCCACAAAAGATAGAAATCAAGAGGTCACCACATTACGTTCAAATCATATATGTCTATACAATCTAGAAACACAATTGGCTTAAGCATAAGTTATCTTTTACAATTACATGAGGCAATACGAATTGGGTAAAAACATACTACTAATCATGAATAACAATTAATTCATGAACTCATGCTAATATGGCATATCCTCAATCCTAGAATCCACTTTCGCAATCATCAAGGATTAATAAATAAGATGCTAGCTACACATCAATCAATTAAACCAAACCATATTAGATTATCACAAGTAGATCACCCAAAATCAATTACATGTCAAACACAATAATATTGAAATTGAATCCATTGGAACCCCATGATAGTGATTAGTTCATGTTTGAACTTAGCACCATCATGGGTTCAATTGATAACATAATTCTAGAAAACAAATAATAATAGAAGAGAAAGAGGGTTAGAAATAAATCCCCAATAGTGAGAAAGAGTACAAACGATCCAAAGATTAGTCCGCCTTGCTTGTCACTAGCTTGGAGATCTTCTCTTGTTAATTGTTTCTAAGAAATAGATGAAAAATGTTGATAGATGCTAAAAGAAGCTGCTCACTAATGATAGATGATAGATCGGTGTTTTTAGGTCTCTGCAAATACATATATAGATGCCCTAAAAATAGGCCCAAACATTTGACCCGGCTGAAATAGGATTTTGAAAACCCACTCGGGCGCTCTTGCGCCATGCAGAGCGCTGCTGCGCTTGCTATTCCCTGGAAAACGCCCTCTGGAGCGCTGTTGCCCTTGCTGAAGCGCTGTAGCCCCTGTTGGAGCGCTGTATCTCTTGTTTCCAGCGCAAGAGCGCCTGAAAACAGCGCTGTAGCGCCTGGAGTCGTGCAGGAGCGCCTGGTTCCCCCTGTCCAGAATTGTAGAGCTTCCTCTCCTCTTCGCGTGGACAGTTTACGGGCCTCAAACGGACTTCTAGAACTCAAGATATGGCCAAAACATTGATGAATGCGCATTGAGCTCAAATTCCCGAGTTCTCTTGCCCTGGACTTCCTGTAACTTCTACTTTAAGCTCACAGAATACCACCAATACTTCACCAACACCACCAATGCTGCCCGACTATGCAATCTACACAAATTAGATGAAAACACATCAAACTAACACGAAACTTGAGAACTCGCAATCGTTTTAAGTACGAATGGAATGCCAAATAGTGGATATAAAATCCACTTATCAAACCCCCAAACTTAAACCGTTGCTTGTCCTCAAGCAATGCAAACTCAACCCTAAAATGATGAATGAATGCAACTAAAAATTAAATGTCATGATAATACAAAAATATCCTAATACAATGATCACACACAAATTACCGAAACCGACTCAACAAGCAAACGCCTCAAAGAATGCAACAACTCCAAACAGAGCTCGACTAAGTCCCTGTATACTAACAATACATGCTCGGAAACGTGGTGTGTGCTTTTCTCACTAGATATACTCTTGAAACTAGATAAAAGACATAACTCATCCTTCGCCAAGACAATCACATGTTTATAAACAGAATGAACTTTAGACACTTCATGACTCAAAGACACCGCCATCATCATTTAAAGTATACAAGGATTCATGCTTAACTACACAAAACACCACAAAACACAAAACACACATGCTTATTGACTGTGCAATGGGTGAGACCCCTAAAGGCTTATACAAAAGCACCCTTGTAGCGAGCGTTGGGTTAGTGGATCCCAGACCGGAAAAGTCTTAGGTCACTAGGCATAAAATCCCCTAGAACTTACTTGCTCAAGTACTAAAGAGCCCACCCTAGTCAATTAGCATACACACACTCTCACAAACGCTCATTTTTTATACTTACAACTCTTTTTTTTATTTTTTCTTTTTCTTTTTTTTTCTTCGACTATTTTTTTTTTCTTGCCTTTTCTTTTTTTTTCTCTTTTTTTTTTGTTTTTTTTTCACACATGGGTGCACTATCTCACCCCCCTAGACTACTCATATTAAATATGAGCGGCTACTAGCCATTCGACGCCTAGCCATTATTACACTACGACACAACACTTAGCATGAAATCCATGTTTTCCCCCCAAACTTATACTTAAGTGCTCCTATGCCATCAAGGGAATAACGAAAATTCTAGATATAAATAGGTGATTAAATCCCAACAGCCAAACAAGGTATGACTCGATCTAGCCCAAGAGCAAACAGTGAGACCGTGAAAAGATTTTGTTCCCGACACACGCAAGTCAATTTCGTAAGTACTTAAATCAACCCTCTATTCATTGTCATCACACTCAAATTAACGTCGACCTATCGAGCTAGAACAGACATTCATGTGGAATCATGTGATATGCATGAACAAAAAAATATTAATAATCCTAAATAAATATATATGGCATGGCATCCTAAATGCAACTAAATGGCATGGCAAAACTAAATTCAAAATTAATAATATGAAATATCATGAATATGCAGCTATATGCAATGCAATGATTCTTGATACCCTAAAATCACCCCCAAACTTATTAAATTCAATGTCCTCATTGAAGGTAAAATTAAAGGGTACAAGAGATACTCCCCTAGTCGTTGGCATCTCCACCCTCCTCGGGTGGTGTGTCTGGTGGTGGATAGACGTGGAGGCTCCAACATAACTGTTGTTTTATTGGAAAGCAAGAAATCATGGGTCGCCTCCCACGAAGCGCCTTTCTTTAACGTCTTTAGCTAGACTTGACCACGATTTTCCTCTTAAAAATTTTCTGCACGGCATCTCTATAAGGCCATTTAATGACCTTTTCTGGAGCGACATCTTCAATGACAAGCTTTACCCGTATTCGCTCCTCACAAGATCTCTTAACAACATTCTCCCGCCAACCTGAAAAGTTAGCAGCAATAACAATAGCAAGAAAATGAGATGAATTACAGGAAACATACCCCAGGTGAACTAGCAATGGTTTGATCTCGAGTTCGGGAGCTCCTTCAAATGATGGCTTAAGGCACACCTGAGAATTCCAGAGATCTTCCACTCCAAGTAACTTATGTGGAATACGTAGCCCCATTAACCAAGGCACTGTAATCCTCAGCTGGCCATGCTTTGCCTTCTCCTTCTCCGTGTCATACTTTTTACTCTGCCCTGCATCAACCAATTTCAAGCTAAAACACTCCTCATACTCTGCCGGCAAATTCATGGCTAGAGTTTTCTTCTGAAGCCTCTGTGGATATGGAGGAGGAAAATCGATTTGGATGATCTCTGTAGTCTTCTCCGGAGTAGATTTTTCAGCAGGAGTGATGCTCTTTTCCTCTTCGGCCTCCAACTGGTCGAAGTCAGATTGCAACGGAGCGTCATTCAACAACTGAACATGCTCTTCTAATTCATCATCTTCAATGTCAAACTTTCCTTGAAAAGCACTCTCTACAGACTTTGACTTTACCGGCTGATCAACCTTCTTACGGTGTTCAGTATCAACCATTACCACACTGAGACCCTCTTCATCCTTCGAAGGAAATAGCATAGCCACTTGAGCCTTGGAGTTTTCTTGATCTTGGGCTGATTCTTCAGAATTTTCAGATTGCAAAGGAAGTGGTTGCGGCTGATTATTCAGAACCGAATTTTCTGGACATTCTGAATTTTCTGATTGGTTTGCCTCCGGTTCTTCTTCCTTATCAGCTTTATGTTCTGCTTCTTCCTCATCTTTGCCCTCAGACTCTCCTTCCTGAACTTCGATCAAAGTCTCACCCGTGGCTAAGAAAGGCCAGTCAAGAATGATAGGAAGGTTCTTGTCCTCTTCCTCTACAGCTAGGCCTTCTGTGTCACTTGCAATTTGATTCAATGTTTTTAATGCATTTGCAATTTGACCAATTTGATCTCCTATTGTCTGGAGAGACAATGCATTTCTTTTAACCATCAACCTCAATTCTTCTAATTTAGCTTCTTCGGTCGACTGTTGGTTAGACCAAGTCTGAAATTGCTGCTGCTGAAATTCAGGAGGTTGATAGTGTTGATGCACTGGGGCATACTGATGCTGCAATTGTTGCCCCTGTTGCTGCTGAGATCCCCCTGGACTGTACGGCTCATCTCCAAACTGCTGATTTTGGAGCGGGTAGGATGGATATTGGGATTGCTCCATACCACTCTGATTGTAGTCCCAGCTGAAATTTGGCCGGTTTCTGTTATACTCACATTGATGAGTGTAATGTCCACCTGCACACAGCTCACACACAATTACGAAGTCCTGCTCCCAATAATCCATCAAATAAAAAAACAGTTCAAGTCAGTAATCTATAACGACCACTGATGACAAGCACTTAAACTACAAATAACACCGAAGTCCCCGGCAGCGGCGCCAAAAACTTGTTGACTCGTAAACACGCAAGTATACGTGATCACAAATAGCAAGTGATAAATAAGATTCGTTCCGCAGAGACTAGGTGTTATGCCAATTTTTAGTGCTTATGCAACGATGTATGGTTACTTCTTAATGCTTGAACAATTAACAATTCGGGTTTTTGTTTAACTATTTTAATTAACTAAGTGCAAGTAAATTACAA
Source organism: Saposhnikovia divaricata (assembly GCA_036435485.1). NCBI lineage: Eukaryota > Viridiplantae > Streptophyta > Magnoliopsida > Apiales > Apiaceae > Saposhnikovia > Saposhnikovia divaricata. The sequence continues at coordinate 62,331,853 of CM071596.1, forward strand.
ATAAGAGTTCTTAAATATGAGAAGGCATGGGGTTCCAACTTCATCAACTTCACTAAAGGTTGACATAATAAATCGACAAAGGTGATAACATGATAATTAATCAGATAACACGACAATAATACGAGCTACCTTTCAGTACACTCGTATCATACCACTTAATATCCACAAAAGATAGAAATCAAGAGGTCACCACATTACGTTCAAATCATATATGTCTATACAATCTAGAAACACAATTGGCTTAAGCATAAGTTATCTTTTACAATTACATGAGGCAATACGAATTGGGTAAAAACATACTACTAATCATGAATAACAATTAATTCATGAACTCATGCTAATATGGCATATCCTCAATCCTAGAATCCACTTTCGCAATCATCAAGGATTAATAAATAAGATGCTAGCTACACATCAATCAATTAAACCAAACCATATTAGATTATCACAAGTAGATCACCCAAAATCAATTACATGTCAAACACAATAATATTGAAATTGAATCCATTGGAACCCCATGATAGTGATTAGTTCATGTTTGAACTTAGCACCATCATGGGTTCAATTGATAACATAATTCTAGAAAACAAATAATAATAGAAGAGAAAGAGGGTTAGAAATAAATCCCCAATAGTGAGAAAGAGTACAAACGATCCAAAGATTAGTCCGCCTTGCTTGTCACTAGCTTGGAGATCTTCTCTTGTTAATTGTTTCTAAGAAATAGATGAAAAATGTTGATAGATGCTAAAAGAAGCTGCTCACTAATGATAGATGATAGATCGGTGTTTTTAGGTCTCTGCAAATACATATATAGATGCCCTAAAAATAGGCCCAAACATTTGACCCGGCTGAAATAGGATTTTGAAAACCCACTCGGGCGCTCTTGCGCCATGCAGAGCGCTGCTGCGCTTGCTATTCCCTGGAAAACGCCCTCTGGAGCGCTGTTGCCCTTGCTGAAGCGCTGTAGCCCCTGTTGGAGCGCTGTATCTCTTGTTTCCAGCGCAAGAGCGCCTGAAAACAGCGCTGTAGCGCCTGGAGTCGTGCAGGAGCGCCTGGTTCCCCCTGTCCAGAATTGTAGAGCTTCCTCTCCTCTTCGCGTGGACAGTTTACGGGCCTCAAACGGACTTCTAGAACTCAAGATATGGCCAAAACATTGATGAATGCGCATTGAGCTCAAATTCCCGAGTTCTCTTGCCCTGGACTTCCTGTAACTTCTACTTTAAGCTCACAGAATACCACCAATACTTCACCAACACCACCAATGCTGCCCGACTATGCAATCTACACAAATTAGATGAAAACACATCAAACTAACACGAAACTTGAGAACTCGCAATCGTTTTAAGTACGAATGGAATGCCAAATAGTGGATATAAAATCCACTTATCAAAGCTTGGAGCTTATCTAGCCAGGGATCTCATGGATCCTCAGCAGCAGCAGTCTCCTCCTTTTCCGGCACCCCTGCTTTGGGCATCTCTTTGTCCTTCCTTGAGATGGGGCTCTCGGAAGTAGAAATCTCTGAAGCTTTCCTCTTACTCATGACTCTAGTGCCTCTTAAGTGTGTAATGAGAAAATAGGGGTTTGGCCTCGGTCTTATTTATAGCACACTAGGAGACGCTACAGTTTCCTACACGCTTCCTTTTAATAAAGTATTTAACTTTAAATAAAAAGACTGACAATTACCCCGGGTCATTTCAAATGACACGATTAATTATCACTGGCACGCGTGTGATTTAAGTTAATGTCACGTGACTACTCATTACATAAGTTAAAATACGAATGTAATTACAATTTAGCATAGTCATAGCAGACGTGCTGTTAATAACAAGTAGCACATAAGACAGTAACTTCTCATGACAGCAACATTGAAGGCTACTGTCACGAGCTGTAATTTAACACCTTGAAAATGTAAGAACTAGTAAGTTAACATACCAGATTTAGCATTCCCAATTCACTTACCAACCTGTTGAAGGTTGCTTCATCCAATGGCTTGGTGAAAATGTCTGCAAGTTGCTTTTCTGTAGGAATGTAGAACAGCTTCACAGTTCCTTTTTCAACATGTTCCCTCATGAAATGATGCCTTATATCAATGTGCTTTGTCCTGGAATGTTGAACTGGATTGTCTGAGATGGCTATGGCACTGGTGTTATCATAGTAGATGGGAATGTTTGATAACTCTAATCCATAATCCAAAAGCTGATTCCTCATCCAAAGAATTTGAGCACAGCAACTTCCAGCTGCAATGTATTCAGCTTCTGCAGTTGAGGTAGATACAGAGTGCTGCTTCTTGCTAAACTATGACACTAATCTTCCACCAAGAAATTAACAGCTTCCTGTTTTGCTTTTTCTGTCAATCTTGCATCCAGCATAGTCTGAATCGGAATATCCAACTAGATCAAATCCATCGTCTTTTGGATACCAAAGGCCTAAATTTGGAGTGCCTTTCAAGTATCTAAAGGTTCTGTTAATGGCAATCAAGTGTGACTCTTTTGGATCAACTTGAAATCTTGCACAGAGACATGTAGCAAACATTATGTCTGGTCTGCTAGCAGTTAGATATAGCAGTGATCCAACCATGCCTCTATAAGTACTAGAGTCCACTTTCTTTCCTTTAGGATCTAGATCCAGTTTGGTTGTAGTAGAGATAAGTGTCTTGGCAGGTTATGCATCTTCCAAGTTGAGCTTCTTGAGAAGTTCCTTGACGTATTTTGCTTGACAAATGAAAATGCCATCACACTTTTGGTAAATCTGCAGACCAAGAAAGAATGATAGTTCTCCCATCATACTCATCTCATATTTGTTCCTCATAAGAGATGAAAATTTCTCACACAACTTTTCATTTGTAGAACCAAAGATTATGTCATCAACATAGATTTATACCAGAATGATGTCCTTGCCATGATGTTTGTAGAATAGTGTTTTATCCACAACACCTCTTATAAATTGATTTTCCAACAGAAAGGTAGAGAGTGTATCATACCAAGCTCTAGGGGCTTGCTTCAAACCATAAAGTGCCTTGAACAGCTTGTAGACAAAGTCATACAAATCAGAATCTTCAAATCCAGGTGGTTGTTCAACATACACTTCCTCATCTAGCTCTCATTAAGAAAGACACTTTTGACATCCATTTGAAATACCTTGAAGTTGCAGTGTGCAGCATAGGCTAGAAATATTCTGATAGCTTCAAGTCTGGCAACGAGTGCAAATGTTTCATCATAATCTATTACCTCCTGTTGACAATATCCTTTGGCCACTAGCCTTGCTTTGTTCCCTGTCACATTTCCACTTTCATCCTTGTTTTTGAAGACCCATTTTGTGTCAACAACTGATTTCCCTTTAGGTCTTGGTACTAGTTTCCACACATTGTTTCTTTCAAATTGGTTGAGCTCCTCTTGTATAGCTATCACCCAATCAGAATCCAACAATGTTTCATCAATTGTCTTTGGCTCAATTTGTGATAGAAAACAAGAGAGCATGCTGTCAGGAAAGACATTTCTTCTAGTCCTTACTCCGGTGGAAGGATTTCTAATGATTAAATCAGAGGTGTGATCATTGTTCCATTTAGTGGATCTGGGCAAGCTTCTATTCTGTTCTGCTTGATCAGTTCCTTCTTGAGGAATTGATTCTTCCACATTGTTGTCTTCTCCATGTTCTTCAAGATCTCTAGAGTCACCATCAGCTTCATGATTAGATGTAATTATTTGTGACTGAGCTGGAGCTTGATTAACGTTATTTGTGTTGATAACATCTCCTCCAAACTCAAGAGTTTGAGTACAAGATGGTTCTTCAGTAATAGTCTCTTCTTCTTCCAAGTATCCTTGATTCTCAAATCTCAGAGGTTGCATCTGACCATCTTCTTGCAGTCCAGGAAACTTGGTTTCATCAAATGTGACATTCACACTTTTTTCAATGACTTTGTGTTCTATGACATAGACTCTATAGGCAGTCCTTTCTAATCCATATCCCATGAAAATGCCTTCATGTACTTTAGCATCAAACTTTCATTTTCTTTCATGGTTGTCTATCATTATGAAACACTTGCTTCCAAATACATGAAAGTATTTGACAGTGGGTTTCTTTCCAGTCAACAGATAGTAAGGAACGTTCCCATGAGTCTTGTTGATTAAGGTTCTGTTCTGTATGTAACAAGCTGTGTTGATAGCTTCTACCCAGAAGTATGTTGGTAATTTTGCATCATTCAATATAGTTCTTGCAGCTTCAATGAGAGTTCTGTTTTTCCTTTCTACTACACCATTTTGCTGTGGTGTCCTAGCAGCAGAGAATTGTTAAACAATTCCTTCATCTTTGCAGAACTTTCCAAGAGTAGCATTTCTGAACTCAGTTCCATTATCACTCCTTAGAATTTGAACTTTTGCATTAGGAGTTCTATCAAGAACCCTGATGTGATCAATGATATCTTGAGCAGCTTCATCCTTTGATTCTAGGAACTTTACCCGGGTGTACCTAGAATAGTCATCTACCATGACTAAGGCATATCTCTTTCTTGCTAATGATTGCACATTAACTGGTCCAAAGAGATCCATATGAATCAATTTGAGTGATTCAGTGTTGGTGTTTGGCTGCTTTGACTTGTGTACAGATCTTCTCAATTTTCCCATTTGACAGTCCTCACACAATCCTTCTTGACAGAATTCTTGTTGAGGTAGTCCTCTCACCAGCTCCTTCTTCATTAGATTATTCATGGTCTTGAAGTTGAGGTGGGCTTCTTGTGCCAAAGCATACTATCACCAACTGTTGCCTTACTGTAGAAACAGTAAACCTTGTCTTTCTTAGCAGAGTTTAAGTCTGCCACGAACAAGCTTCCTTTTCTTACTCCTTTCAGAGAAAGGCTTCCATCCTTCTTGTGATAGATATTGCAGACCATCATGTCAAAATCAACCTTGAATCCTCTGTCATTGAATTGGCTGACACTGAGTAGGTTGTGCTTCAATCCATTTACAAGAGCAATATTTTCAATGACAACATTTCCAATTTTCAAACAGCCATATCCCACAGTGTAACCTTTGCTGTTGTCTCCAAAAGTTATGATTGGGCCAGCTTTCTCAACATAGTGTGATAGTAGGGCTTTATCACCTGTCATGTGTTTAGAACATCCACTATCGATGATCCACATGACTTGTTTCTTTTTCTTGCACTTCAAAATAGATGATATTTAATTTGCATCTGGTACCCAATCCTTGTTGGGTCCTGCAGTTACAGCATCACATTTTATATCATCGTTTATCACATTCGAATCAACACTTGAATAATCCTGTTTGACTTCTTTTGCTACCCACTCAGTTTTAGAATAAGACTTGGTCTTTTTCTCAGTGGAAGCTACCTTTTTACCATCATTGACAGGCTCATAAGTCTCAACAGTTTGCATATAGGAGCATGGTTCAGTAGATAGAATAGGCAGATTAAAACATGTACTCATGGCAGTGATTTTGCATGGCATGCAGTCAATGTTACTACAAACATTCATAGTTCTTTGCATAATGGGGGTTCTGTGTAAGTTACCTTGAACTTTGGTTACATTAACCTCGTTATCTTTTAGTTTCTTACAAACCTGTGTTAAGTGTTGAGAGGATCCACAATTATTGCAAAGCTTCCTAGGGGCATTCTTGACATAAGCATAGCCATTTTTCTTATCTATTCCTAACTTGCCATTCCTATTCCTAGGCTTGTAGGCATTTGTGTTGACAGTATGTCCTGAAGTTGCTGTCGAGTTACCCTTGACAGTACCTTTCATGCCTGCTGTCTTGACAGTAGGTTTGGAAGTTGCTGTCCTAGGTACTCTCTTGATAGTATCTTTGAAAGTTTCTGTCTTATCCTTGTTGACAGCTTCTTTAGAACATTCCTTCTGATTGTTTGGTAAAGTTTCTGTTATGGGGATTTTGATAGTTCCTTTCCTTTTAGTAGATGTGCTGTCAATACACTCATCTTCATCACGAAGCTCTTGTTTGATGAGCAAGGAATTCTCATCAAAATAAGCTTGAACAGTTTTGAAAATGGGTTTACAAACTCTCTTGAGAATATGAGGTTTGACAGCATCACCATCTGAATAATCATCAATCACAGTTGCCTTACCAAGCCTCCTACCATAATCGAAACCTATTCCAACTTTTTGGTTCTCAGTGTGATTCTCATGATATTCCTGAACTAACTTAGAAGAATTTCTAAATGCCTGAAGCTTAAATTCATTTTCAACAATTTGATTTCTTAGGAATTCTTCTATCTCCTTAGCACAGAAAATATCATTTTTTAGTCGATCATTTTCTTAAGCTAGTGAATTTAATGGACTGGTTTTAAGCAAAAGCATTTCATTCTCAGATTTGAGTGTTTCATTCGGTTCAGTTAACTTAACAATTTCTTCATTAGCAGCAGATAAAATAACATGAATGTTAAACATCTCAGCACTTAATTCTTCAATAGTTTGCTTATACTCAGTTTTAGACATATCAAGTAAAATGAGAGATGGTACCTGATTTGAGGAGCTTGATGCTTCATCATCAGATCTAGCCATGAGAGCTAGATTTAAATATTCTTCTTCTTCCTCATCATCAGAGTCATCCCAGCATTTTCCTTCAGCCACATAGACTCTTCCTTGATTTCTTTTAAATTGACTTCCAGACCCTTTCTCCATTCTTTGATTCTGTTTTGGCCTTCTGCACTCTGTGGTAAAATAACCTAGCTCATTACAGTTGTAGCATCTGAACTTTAATCTATCCATCATTCCTGTCTTGTATCCTCCTCTTGTGGCACCACTAGCAGCTCTTGAAGAGTTTCCCTTGTTGAACTTATATGTCTGACCCTGTGGCTTATATGGCTTATCTCTTCTGAACTTTATATTTTTAAACCTTTTAGCCATATATGCCATGGTTGGATTATCCATGCTTTCAATCTCTTCTAATGAATAGAAGTCTTCATCTTCAACATCTTTGAGCTGTAAAACTACTTTCTCCTCATCATCCAACACCTCCTCAATCTTCAGAGATGGTACTGGTGTTGGTGGTGAACTTTGTGAGGGTTAACTTGGTAGAGAAACAAGTGGCTCTTGAGCTACAAGGGCACCAGACATGTTTGCCATCTTTCCTTTGGCTCCAGTTTGAATAGCTCTCTTCTGAAAGAGTTCAAGTTCATATGACTTAAGTATACCGTAGAGGGTCTCAAGAAAAACATCATTCAAGTTTCTCCGTTCCCTTATGGTAGTGATTTTGTGCTAAAGGTGCTCAGGAAGAGTAAGCAGAAACTTGACATTAATTTCCTTTTTGTCATAGAACTTTCCATGAATTTGTAACTCAGCTTTTAGCTTACTGAATCTTTCAAACATGTGGGTGAGCTCTTCACCAGGCTTGGCCATAAAAGCTTCATATTGTGATACAAGAATTTGTCTTTGGTTTTCTCTGACCTCTTCACTTCCTTCACACAGCAACTCTATCTTGCTCCACATCTCTTTAGCAAATGAGCATCCCATAACATTTCCACACATGGCCTTGTCCAGTGTGAGAGAATCAAGCAAGATGAGTTGTAAGTAGTCATCCAAGGCTACCTTTTCTTTCTCAGATTCTGTGTATTCTGAGGGTCTCTTAGCAACCCAGTGAGCTAGAATTACTTCACCATTCACAGTGGCAGCAGCTACTTCTATCTTCGGAATGAAGGGGCCATTATCGAGAATACCCAAATACAGTGGATGTGCACCTTTGATAAATAACAAAAATTTTCTTTTCCAAAAATTGTAGTTTTCTTTATCAAATAATGGAATCTTGGTACCACTTGACTTCTGTATACTCGTCATGATCTCATATTTGTATGTCAATCTGTTGCTCTAATACCAGTTGTTGGTCCCGGAGTATATTGCAGAAGGAGGGGGTTGAATGCAATATAGATAATTCCAAATCTTTACCTCAACAACAATGATAAAGATTGTAAACTATCTATACAAGAAATGCAAACACAAGTGGTAACTCAAGATGTTCTCACAAAATAAATGTTTTATTTATTTTGCGAAGTGTTGCTACAACCTCGAGAAAAAATATTTTCTCAAGCTTCGACTTCTTGAATCGATTATAGAAAGAATGAGATATGTTTATCTATAAAGACTGTTGTGCCCAAAATCTCCATGGGCTAGATTTGGGTCCATTGGGCTTAAGGATCCAATCCGTATGATTAATATGGGTTATGATTGAGGTCCCTTAAGATAAATGGGGCCAAATAGCATGTGAAATGGATCTGGACAGGTTCAGGTTCCCGAAGAGACAGGTTCCCGAAAGACAGCTTCCTGCAGACAGCTTCCCGAGAGACAGGTTCCTGCAGACAGGTTCCTGAGAGAGAGCTTCCTGTACGAGAACTGATTTATTCCAGCAGAATTCTAGTATGATTAAGCCTCCTATTCTTTAGGAGCAAGTTATGAATGTCAACTCCTTATTGGAATGTATTCCTTGGGCGCAGATGATCCTTGAATACTTCTAATAAGACTAGAACTAGTAAGTATACTCCAAGTCGGACTAGAACTCGAGTTCTATTCGACTTAGGTCGCCTATTCGTGGTTGAATATGGAGAAAAGTAGTTCCCCACGAATTATGAACCTAGAATATTGCTGCCTAACCAGACTTCTAGTCTAAAAATAACTACGTGAACTTGATCCCTATATATACAAGGGTACGTAGGCACCTTGAGAACATGTTTTTACAAGCCTCGCAATACACCTACGAGATTCTTGAGAACACACGACACAAGCCTCAAAGGAACTCGCGAGATTCTTGTAAACGCTCTCGAGCTCAGTTCAACCCCCACAATCACAACCCAAACCTTTCACAGAACAGTTGATCGTTAGCCTATACAACTATCCGTAAACCTCTCAAAAGTTGTTACAAAATCCACTCATCAACATTGGCGCTGGAAGGAGGGGAGAGTTATCATCTTAAGAGTGGAAAGATGGCAGGCAGTTCAGATAGCGAAGCAACACAATCTGTAGAGAAGGAACCCCAAGGAGAAAGACTCACAACCCTCAAACATGCAACACAAAAGAAGAAGAAGAAGTCGAAGTTGGCATCAAGAAAGAAGGGTAAGAAAGCTAAGAGTTCTTCAAAAAAGTTGGACATTGACGAAGAAGAACGTGAAGAAAAGGCTGAGGAAGAGATCGAAGACCCGAAGAAAGATGCTGAAGGTGAAGAAGATGGTGAACCCAAGGATGAACAGCCTTCTGTTAAGAAAACTCGATTACAGATCTTGGCAGGACTTAAGAGTAAGAAGACTACGAAATCAGGAGCATCTTCTCAGAAAAAGAAAAAAGCGAAGGAACCTTCCATCGAGATAATTAAAGATGATTCAAGTTCAGAAGAGACCACGAACGATTCGAGCCTGGCAGATTCACAGGAAGTCGACGGCAAAGATAAGGAAGCAAAGGATGATAGAGCCGGTGATTTGAATACTGAAGACCTCAAGAAGATTCTGGTAAAACTCAAGGAAGAAAAGCAGTCAACGACAGATGCAATAACCTCATCTCCATTCACCAAGAAGGTTAGAAAATCCTCGTTACCTAAATCCTATCGTATGTCAAATGAGTTTAAATTTGATGGAACTATGGATCCTATGGAGTATCTGGGTCGTTTCAATACCGAGATGGAAGTTTATCAAGTTAAAGAGCCAACACGGTGTAGATTACTGGCTGCAACCCTTCATGGTTGAGCCCATCAATGGTTCAAGAGGTTACCATCAGATTCTATAGATTCTTGGGAGAATATGGGGAAGCTCTTCGTTACTCAATTTAGAGCTTCCGTGACTTTTGCACCCCAACCAATACCTTGGCCAACATCAAACAGAGAGCAAATGAAACCTTGACAGAGTACCTCAAACGTTTCAATGCAAAGGTTCCCAGAGTTAAGAAAGCTCCTGACGAGGTCATTATAAGCTTCCTGATTGCTGGAGTTAGAGCTGGTTCAGACTTATGGAAGGAGTTACAAGTACGTGAACCTAGTACACTAGCTGATTTCTACAAACAAGCTGAACTACATAAGTGTGTAGAAGAATCCTTGTTAAAGTTGAGAGAAATAGAAGATCTTGGAGATGAAGTTAGTCACAAAGGAAACAAGCGAGAGAGATCTCCAAGCCCGCAAGCATATGTTATTGGGGATCGAGCTCCCTCCAAAAGAAGTAAAGCAAAATTGAAGACAAAGTGCGATAGTTATACCTCTTTGGTTGCTCCAGTGGACCACATCTTCACGGTTTATGGGAAAGAAGGAATATTTGTGAAGCCTGCACCTTTACCTATAGGAGCAAGGAAAGATCTGAAGAAATATTGTGACTTCCATGAGGATAATTGCCATGATACTTCCGAATGTAGAGCACTAAAAGACCAAATTGAGGAATTGATTAAAGCCGGGAAGCTCGCGGAATGGATAGCTCGAGGTGACCAGTAGCTGAAAGTTTGAGAGTTTCCTTAAAGTAGAGTTAAGAGACCTTTATTTATATATGTATTTCCTTCTTAGAACTGGGGGGTAGTGCATGTATACCTCCCTAGAAAGCAAACCTATTTCTTTCGAGTAGTTTTCAACGAAATTATGAGTAGTTCTTTTCCTTGTATTACGTCATACATGAGCTTATATTTAGCTAATAAAACAAGGAACGTACCTGTTAGTAGTATTTTTGTTGTTTGTTCGCAGGGAAGGACTGAATGTAATATCAAGTTCAAGTATTTTATCTCTCACAATTTAGAAGTGTAGAAGAATGTTTGGTTTGTTTATAAACTAATTAAACTAATTATCAATTGAGAATAAAATATATGAGGAAAATAATCCAAGAACTGGGGTTCTTCACTTGGTTTCAATGCACATTCAATATCTATGTGACATCTACGTTCTTACTCTGCTGAAACAATTCTTCTATGGTTATAATGTTCTCTTCCAAGATACAATATAGTGTCTACAACTACACCTTTATTGTCACTTCCGTGATACAATCAAAGTACAATCATAAACTATTACGCACCAAGAATTATAAGTCTCACAACTCTCCTATTAATCTTCCAATCAAATATTCGAGTTATGTCTGTTAAATCCTGTACTAAAATTGCAACTCCTCTTCCAAGTTATTACAATCCCTAAAATCCAATCAAAGGTTCATGACTCCCCTAATTGTATTAAGCCCTCAACAACAGATCAGCAAAGCAAGAAAATCACAGATAATTAAACATACATAAATACCAAGGAATACTACCCAATTCTCATATTAGAGAATTAGTTACACATGATTAAATTAACAAAACTAGAATTAATAGAAGAAATCATAATTAGAAGAATATAGAAAAGAAACCTTTTAACTTCAATCTTCAAAGAAAATAATGGTTCTCCAGAAAAAAATCCTAAAAGCTGCGTACAAATTGTATTTCTCTAACAATGAACCCCGTTTTTCCCATCCCTAGATGTGTTTATATAGATACTCCTAATCTTGCCCAACAAGCAATTACCTTCTATTACAATTAGAATTTAAAGAAGGTACCAAAACTGCCCAGAATACAATTAGAATTAGAAAACAGGCAAAAAAGTAAATTCATGGCCTTTTTTTATAAGAAAACGTGCGCGACTTTAATCATCACATTCCTTGCACGTGATTTCTATCCCATGTTGTATAAAATCTCTCAAGCTTCGCGTGGGCAGTAAGATCGCTGAAAACGGACTTCTAGAACTCCAGATATGGCCAAAACAGTATAAGCTGCGCAGCCTTCCCGGAAAATCCGAATTTTAATCAATTAATTCTCCAAGAACGATAGAAGCATCCACTTTAATCAACATTCTCATAAATCTGCACAACTAAGCAAATAACATCAAAACTACAACAACTTGAGTCCAAAACAATCAATTTAAGCCGAACGAAGGCATTCCCAGTGGATATAAAATCCACTTATCAAACCCCCAAACTTAAACTGATGCTTGTCCTCAAGCATAAACAATTACAACTAACTAACTAGTACCACTTCCGTAGGTGATCACGGTTGCATTTGGCATATGCAACAAGCCCTTTAAACCCCTAGGCAGCCCTAGTGGACGAGTAAGGTCTCGTGAGGGCCTATAGCGAATGTACCCACAAAATCCATTTAACCTAATGCAATGCAATGCATGAATGCAACTAAAATGAGATATGCAACGATCCCCTTCAAACTAAGCTCGTGCAAACTTATTCAGATCAGAAGACGGAAAATTAATCGGCTCAGTAGTTCCCAATTTATACTTCCAAACTGTACCGGGAACACATAACTCACGAACAATCGCCTCCATATCCACATCCGCACTAGTCTTCCTTGCCCAATCTTCATCCCCCACAATCTTATGTGGTTGTCCCAAAATTGGACGAATAGCATCTGGACTGTAATCCACCTGTTTACCTCGAACCACACTCACCCCATCCGGCTCACCTTTAGCATTCGCATAAAACTCCCTAACAACATTCAACGGAACCGGAGCAGGCGCCTTACAAATCTCTCCCCAACGTAACTCACTAATCACATCAACCAACCCATAATGACGAGTTGGCAAGAATCCCCTTTCCTTCGCCACATACCGTGACAACAATCGATTATACTCAACCTCCGCATCCGGAGAAGAAAATCTCTCCACCCTAATAGAACCACCCCTCATTCGCTTAGGCGCCATAATAATCAAAACCCCTCTCAACAATTGCTTCACCAATAACCACCAAGAAATATCCCACCAAAAACCACCAAGCAATATCACACCAAAAATACCCAATTAACAAGAATAATACAAAACCCCCAATTTACAAGAATACAAATTCGTAATAAAAAAATAAAATAGAGAAGAGATATCCCAACTACGAATCGAAGAGGTGAACTTGTACTAATCTTCCCCCAAACTTGAATTTTAAAGATGTAGAGGAGGAAGATAATAAATTGGGTGTGTATGTATGGGTGTGAATTTTAATGTGAAAAGGAAAAAATTTTGGTGGAATTTGGAATTTGATATAGGATAGAAAAAGATTTGATGAATAAAAGAAAAAGAATTAGAATGGATAAAGGATTTTTGAAGAAAATATAGAGGGTTTTGGAATTGATTTAGGATTTGATTTGGGTGGAAAGATGAGAGAAAAAGAGATATAAATAAGATTAGGGGGGTTGAGTTTTTTTTTTGTTATATATACATAAACGTACAACAGCTGCTGAACATACTTGCAAAACCTCGGACAAAAATCTGGAAGAACCGCAGTCTGCGCGCGCGTGAGGCAAAGTGCTGGAGGGGCAGTTGCGCAGGAGCAACCTGCGCAACAAGGGGGCAGACTGCGCTGAGTACAGTAACGCAGGCGCAGCCTGCGTTACAGAGTGGCAGACTGCGGGAATAGCAGAAACGCAGGGGCAGCCTGCGTTACAGGGCTGCAACCTGCTCAAAAATTCAATTTTTTTTTTTTACAACACTCAACAAATTTTTTTTTTTTCTACACTAATGTGTGGGTTGCCTCCCACAAAGCGCTTCTTTAACGTCAATAGCTTGACGCCGATTCTCAACTGATGATAAGGTCTTGGAGGTGAAGAATGCTCATTCCTCGCTCCACTGTTTCTGCAAGCAGGTATGGCTTAAGTCTCTGCCCGTTCACCTTGAATACATCTGACCCTTCTCTAGTAATCTCACAAACTCCATTAGGATAGACCTTCACAATCTCAAAAGGTCCGGACCATCGTGATCTGAGCTTTCCGGGGAATAAACGGAGTCTTGAATTAAACAATAGAACATGTTGCCCAACCTCAAATTCCTTCTTCTGAATATGCTTGTCATGCCACAATTTAGTCTTCTCCTTGTAAATACTAGCATTTTCATAAGATTGGAGCCTAATCTCCTCAAGCTCTCCAAGTTGAAGCAAACGCTTCTCTCCCGCAGATTTTAGATCAAAATTCAAATTTCTCGTTGCCCAAAACGCCTTATGCTGAAGTTCCACCGGCAAATGACATGGCTTCCAAAAGACCAACCTATATGGAGACATCCCAATAGGTGTTTTAAATGCCGTTCTATATGCCCAAAGAGCATCATCAAGCTTTATTGACCAATCCTTTCTCGAACTTGCCACCGTCTTCTCTAAAATTGACTTCAGCTCACGATTCGAAATCTCGACTTGTCCACTTGTTTGCGGATGATAAGGAGTTGCTACCTTTTGTGTCACACCATATTTTTTCAAGAGATCAGCCACATGTTTATTGCAAAAGTGTGAACCTCCATCAGTGATAATAGCCCGTGGCACTCCAAATCTAGTGAACACATGCTTCTTTAAGAACTTCTTCACCACTCTAGCATCGTTAGTAGGAGACGCAATCGCCTCAACCCATTTAGAGACATAATCAACTCCCACCAAAATATACTGATTCCCATAAGAAGATGGAAATGGACCCATGAAATCCATCCCCCACACATCGAAAATCTCCACCTCAAGAACAGACTGTAAAGGCATCTCGTTCCTCCTCGAAATATTCCCAACTCGTTGACATCTATCACATTTAGCCACAAAGTCTCTAGCATCTTGATGCATGGTTGGCCAATAGAATCCTGACTGCAAAACTTTCGCCACTGTCTTCATGCTACTGTTATGACCTCCACACTCTAGAGAATGGCAATGTCTGAAAATATGAGGAACTTCATCATGAGGTACACATCTACGAAACATTCCATCAGCACACTCCTTGTAAAGTAGCGGTTCCTCCCAATAGTAGTGCTTCACATCATAAAAGAATTTCTTCTTTTGGTTATAAGAGAGATTATCCGGCACAACTTCGCCCACAATGTAGTTCACAAAATCTGCATACCATGGTGTAGACAAGGACACACCTAGAAGTTGCTCCTCCGGAAATTTATCATTAATAGGTATTGCACCTCCTACCTCTCCATCTCCTTGGTCCAACCTAGACAAATGGTCAGCTACCAAGTTCTCGCACCCCTTCTTATCTCGAATCTCAAGATCAAATTCTTGGAGTAAAAGAATCCAACGAACTAGACGAGGTTTGGCATCCTTCTTTGTCATCAAGAAACGAATCGCAGCATGATCTGAATAGACAATCACCTTAGACCCAACAAGATAAGATCTGAATTTATCAAGTGCAAATACCACTGCGAGTAGCTCTTTCTCCGTAGTCGAATAGTTGATTTGTGCATCATCAAGAGTCTTGCTTGCATATGCTATCACGTGCATCCGCTTATCCTTCTTTTGCCCAAGAACAACACCCACAGCATAGTCACTAGCATCACACATGAGCTCAAATGGCAAGCTCCAATCGGGAGATGTAACTATGGGTGCAGAAGTAAGTTCCTTCTTCAACCTGTTAAAAGCATCAAGACATCTTTCATCAAAGTCAAAAACACGATCCTTTTCGAGAAGATTGCAGAGTGGCCGAGCTAACTTGGAGAAATCCTTGATGAACCGTCGATAAAAACCAGCATGCCCAAGAAAGCTTCGAATACCTTTCAAAGATGAAGGTGGTGGCAATTTTTCAATAACTTCAATTTTTGCTCTATCGACCTCAATGCCTTTATTAGAGATTTTATGCCCAAGAACAATGCCTTCCTTCACCATAAAGTGACATTTTTCCCAATTAAGAACAAGATTCGTTTCAGTACATCTCTGCAACACCTTTGATAAACTGGCTAGACATGATTCAAAGGAAGAACCATATACAGTGAAATCATCCATGAATACCTCCATGTCTCTCCCTATAAAATCTGAGAAAATATGGTTCATGAGCCGTTGAAACGTTGAAGGACCATTACACAAACCAAAAGGAAGCCTCCGATAAGCAAAAGTGCCATAAGGACAAGTAAAGGTGGTCTTCTCTTGATCTTCGGGTGCAATAGGAATCTGAAAGTAACCCGAGAATCCATCCAGAAAGTTGTAATACTCATTACCCGCCAACCTTTCGAGCATTTGATCAATGAATGGGAGGGGAAAGTGATCTTTGCGAGTAGCGTTATTCAACTTCCTATAATCAATGCAAACTCTCCAACCTGTTACTGTTCTCGTGGGAATTAATTCATTCTTCTCATTGTGAACAACAGTCATCCCACCTTTCTTAGGCACAACATGAATAGGACTAACCCATTTACTGTGTGGAACCGAATATATGATACCAGCATCAAGCAACTTCGTGATTTCTTTCTTCACCACCTCTTGCAAATTCGGATTCAATCTTCTTTGTCCCTCAATCACAGGCTTATGATCATCTTCTAAGGCAATTCTATGCATGCAAAGAGCAGGGTTAATTCCCTTGATATCTTGAATTGTCCAACCAATAGCTGATTTATATTGCCGAAGAACATGTAATAACTTTTCTAGCTCATCATCACTAAGCAAAGCAGAAACTACCACAGGATATGTATCATTAGGACCCAAAAAAGCATACCTCAAATTAGCAGGTAGAGGTTTAAGTTCAACCTGTGGTGCCTCTGAAAGTGTAAAAGCCATCTCAACTTCTGTGTCTCGTACAACAAGTGCTTCTTCTTCTACTACATCATCTAACACCCGTTCTACTCCCACGAAGTGTTCATTCTCGAGCTGCACAATGTCATCCACTATGTCAATGGTAAAACAAGTTGCTCCAAAATGAGGTATCTTCATTGCTTTATTCAGATCAAATTCCACTTTGTCCTCGCCAACATTCAATGTCAATTTTCCAGCTTTAACATCAATTGTAGTGCCAGCAGTAGCCAAGAATGGCCGTCCCAAGATAATGGGTATCTCGACATCTTCATCCATCTCTAACACCACAAAATCACAAGGTATGACAAATTTATCCACTTTAACAACCACATCTTCAATAACCCCCAATGGATACTTAACAGAACGATCCGCCAACTGAAGTGAAATCCGTGTCTTTTTAAGTTCTCCAAGACCAAGCCTTTTGCAGATTGAATATGGCATCAAACTCACACTTGCCCCTAAGTCACACAATTCTTTCATGTTTTCCATCTTCCCAATAGTGCAAGGCAAAGAGAAGCTTCCCGGATCTTTCAATTTCTGAGGAATAGCCTTCTGGATGACTGCACTGCATTCTGCATTAAGAGTAATAGTTTCTGCATTTTCAAGTTTCCTCTTCTTTGTCAACATCTCCTTAAGAAATTTAGCATAAAGTGGCATTTGATTCAAAGCTTCAGCCAACGGAATATTAACATGCAACTGCCGGAACATAGTCAAGAACTTCTCGTACTGCTTCTCTAACTGCCTGTTGTGAAGTCTATGTGGAAATGGAATAGGAGGAACATAAGGTGGTGGAGGAACATACGGCTTTTCTTATTCTTCTTCCTTCTTCTTCTCATCTTCTTTTTCTGACGTGTCTGCAGCAATCTCTACTGGCTCATCCTCTTTCTCAGCATCACTCTCTTTAGGCTTAAGAACCTCAACCTCGGGCAATTCTTTTCCGCTCCTCAAAGTAATTGCTTTGCATTGCTCTTTACCAGTCTGGTCGGGTTGACTAGGAAGAGACCCTTGCTCAAGAACACCCATCTTTGAGGCAATCTGTCCAATCTGTGTTTCTAGCATCTTTTGAGATGATGCCATCTGATCTATTCTTGATTCCATATTAGCCAATGCCCCAGAAGTCCCTTGCATAATCTTATTTAGTGCAACCTCCCACTCAGCTGGTTCTTTCTTTGGTGGAGGTTGATACTGCTGCTGTGCTTGATATGGCGGTCGTGACTGAAAACCAGGAGGTTGATTCTGCCTTGGAAATGCATAGGAAGGATTAGCTGCATGATTATTGCTGTAAGAAAGATTGTTGTTTGGCCTTTGATTCGGATTGTAGTAAGAATTATTCTGCACAGGCCAAGGCTGTCTTCCTTGAATAAAAGATGCTTCTTCTGGAAATTGTTGCACATAATAGTTTTGACTAGCACCATAATCATTATACCCTTCCATAGGTGAAGAAATAGCATTCACATTTGCCCTTTGTCCTCGCACCTCCTGAGTTAGAGTATCCAACTTTTGAGCCAGCATGTTGATCATCTCAGATTCTTGTGCTGCTTTTGCTGAGCTCGTCCCACTAGGTGCCCATGAATAATTATTAGATGCTAATTCCTCAAGGAGTGCTTTAGCCTGTGTAGTTGGTGCCTTCTTGAAATTTCCATCAGCAGCCACATCCAAACTCAAACGAATATCTGCATTCATGGCCCCATAAAAAGTACTAATGATCTGCCAATCTTCTAAGCCATGATGTGGACACTTCCTCAATAGTGCCTTGAATCTCTCCCATGCCTGATATAGACCTTCACCCGGTTGTGCTTTAAAACTCATAATCATAGTCCTCAACTGTTGCGTCTTGTCAGAAGGATAATATTTGGACAAGAATGCAGTAGAAAGACTCTCCCATGTAGCAACCGAAGTGTTTGGAAGTTGCTGAAACCATTCCAAAGCTCTTCCCTTAATAGAGTAGGGAAACATATGGAGACGAATCTGATCACTCGTAACACCAGTGATTCTGAATGAGCCACACATCTGCACAAAACGCTCTAGATGTCTGTGTGGGTCTTTTAATTCAATGTCTCCTTCAAAATCTTGATTGCTGATCATCTGAATTAAGCTCGGATTAATATGGAACTGAGCTGCACCAATCTCTAGAGTTTTGTACATGCAATTGGCTGGATTCGGTGTCTCATGGTCCCAAATAGAAGACTGATCAACATTAACAACTGGTCGAGGTTCTGGCTCTCCCATCTTAGCTTTATCTTTTCTTAGCTTTCTCAAAGTACGCTCGATTTCAGGGTCAAATTCCAATTTTCTAGCGCAAGATGAACGTAGCATACACCTGAAAATCACCAACAAAACAACTTATGGAACCAATTAAAATCTAAACAATAAGAAACAATTAACCTAAACTCAACTATACTGCCTTCCCCAGCAGCGGCGCCAATTTGTTAGTAGTATTTTTGTTGTTCGTTCGCAGAGAAGGACTGAATGTAATATCAAGTTCAAGTATTTTATCTCTCACAATTTAGAAGTGTAGAAGAATGTTTGGTTTGTTTATAAACTAATTAAACTAATTATCAATTGAGAATAAAATATATGAGGAAAATAATCCAAGAACTGGGGTTCTACACTTGGTTTCAATGCACATTCAATATCTATGTGACATCTACGTTCTTACTCTGCTGAAAACAATTCTTCTAAGGTTATAATGTTCTCTTCCAAGATACAATATAGTGTCTACAACTACACCTTTATTGTCACTTCCGTGATACAATCAAAGTACAATCATAAACTATTACGCACCAAGAATTATAAGTCTCACAACTCTCCTATTAATCTTCCAATCAAATATTCGAGTTATGTCTGTTAAATCCTGTACTAAAATTGCAACTCCACTTCCAAGTTATTACAATCCCTAAAATCCAATCAAAGGTTCATGACTCCCCTAATTGTATTAAGCCCTCAACAACAGATCAGCAAAGCAAGAAAATCACAGATAATTAAACATACATGAATACCAAGGAATACTACCCAATTCTCAGATTAGAGAATTAGTTACACATGATTAAATTAACAAAACTAGAATTAATAGAAGAAATCATAATTAGAAGAATATAGAAAAGAAACCTTTTAACTTCAATCTTCAAAGAAAATAATGGTTCTCCAGAAAAAAAATCCTAAAAGCTGCGTACAAATTGTATCTCTCTAACAATGAACCCCGTTTTTCCCATCCCTAGATGTGTTTATATAGATACTCCTAATCTTGCCCAACAAGCAATTACCTTCTATTACAATTAGAATTTAAAGAAGGTACCAAAACTGCCTAGAATACAATTAGAATTAGAAAAAGGGCAAAACAGTAAATTCATGGCCTTTTTTTATAAGAAAACGTGCGCGACTTTAATCATCACATTCCTTGCACGTGATTTCTATCCCATGTTGTAGAAAATCTCTCAAGCTTCGCGTGGGCAGTAAGATCGCTGAAAACGGACTTCTAGAAATCCAGATATGGCCAAAACAGTATAAGCTGTGCAGCCTTCCCGGAAAATCCGAATTTTAATCAATTAATTCTCCAAGAACGATAGAAGCATCCACTTTAATCAACATTCTCGTAAATCTGCACAACTAAGCAAAACACATCAAAACTACAACAACTTGAGTCCAAAACAATCAATTTAAGCCGAACGGAGGCATTCCCATTGGATATAAAATCCACTTATCAGTACCTCATTCAATTCAGTGACCTGCTAGAAATACCTCACAAGTAATCTCTTTAAGTATCTCTTGTTTCTTACAATGAGTTAGCTCGCGTAAGCTTAGAGGTACTGTATTGGGATATTTGTATTAGATATAGAGGTTCATTCGATCTCAGCGTGTTTCGTAAGAGGTTAAAGAAGAAAAGGGAAGACATGTTAAAGCTACAAGCAAGAATGATGTGAAGAAATTATAGTATCTATTCGGGCGTTAAGGAGAATTCGAAATGGTTGAGGATTTTGAGGAAGAGTAGCTACAAGAATCTGATATAAGTATTTTGAAGAAAATACACAGTACTCAACTTCATGGATGAATATTCAACGACTTATTAGAGATTATCGAAGAATTATGAAGCTTCTTGGAGTTAGTTCTTCATCAAAGACAACTTCCCTGAAGAACTGGGGGGTAGTAAAATTACTATAGCACATGGTACTTTGAAAATTGAGGATTTCAAAACTTTAAGAATTCAGGTCCAGGAACCTCACCATCAGGTTTAGGAAGCTCACGATTTGGTTCAGGAACCTTACGGATTGATTTGGTCTAGTATCTTGAAGAGCGGCATGCTTGCATCATGAACACGTCAATGAGTTTTCAAATCTAACGGAGGCTTCCACTTCACATCTGATCAGTCTACAGAAAGATCCAGGTGTTTCCTCTCCTTTTATGCTTACATATTCGTAGAAAACCTCCCAGGTACGCTTTGCAAACTCTTACTATTCATAAAGCATGCTTAAATATTTATGTTGTTGAGGTCTTATATGCGATAAAGCTATGATCATGTCTTGATTATGTTTCTTGATGTTAGAATGCACATGTACCTAACAGATTATAGGTTCCTAGATATTTACCTGCATCTCGCAGGTTCCTAGATATTTACTTGTAGCTCACAGGTTCCTTGATATTTACCTATACCTTGCAGGTTCCTTGTTATTTACATGTAATTCGTAGGTTCCTTGATATTTATTTGTAGCTTGCAGGTTCCTTGATATTTACTTGCAGTATACAGGTTCAATGTATTTACCTTTAGTTAACAAGTTTCGTGTTACTCACCTGAAGCTCAAAAGTAACGGCTTCCAGGTCTAGTTGTATTTATATGTGTCTAGTAGATTACTCGTTATTCTCTTGTAACTGACATATTGCAGGTTCATTGATATATACTTGAAGCTTGTATGTAATAGCTTTCAGGTTCATTGACATTTATTAGAAGTTAATTGTTGATAGTTTCTGATTAGCAGCTTCTTACTTGAAGTTCCCAGCCAGCTGATACCTGAATAGAAGAGAGTGTACTTACAGCAAGAGCTCCATGCCTTTAGAGGATTAATCTAGTGCCCTTCTGGATTCTCTTTGTGCTCTATTCAAGGATTCAATTAGAGCCCAGAAGGACTCACTAGGTTCCCTAAGCATATCCATGAATTCACCTAGTGCCCTTATGGATTTTCTATGTGCCCATATAGGTTCACTTAGAGCCCAAAAGGATTCACTTGGTGCTTCATGCATCGACGCGAATTTGTTTGGTATCTTGATGGATTCTCTTTGTACCCTTCTATGGATTCATTTGGTGCCCAATTGGTTTCGGTTTTTGCCCTTAGCAGAGGTTCACATAACGACCAGTTGGATTCGCCTTATGCCCTTATAAGGATTTGCATAGAGCCCAGAAAGATTCACTTTGAAAGCCCTGTTAGCCGCAGGCACTTGATAGCTAGAAAAGATTTGCAAGCACGAAAGATTTACTTCGAAAAGCCCTATGAATCGTAGGCACGCATTCAAAAGTCCCATAAGCATGTGGGCACCTAGTTAAAGGTTTTGGGAACCTAAGCATGGGTAACCTAACCTAAAGTTTGCTTGTACTTGAAAAGCCTTCAAAGGGATTCATCTTGTGCCCGTACGGATTCACTTGGTGCCCCTAGAATTTGAAATGACTCATCATGTGCCCTATAGATTCTCTTTATGCCCTCTTCAGGATTCACTTAGAGCCTATAAGGATTCACTTGATGCCAGAAAGGAATTAACTTAGTGCCCAACCGGATTTTTTTCGTGCTCTTTCCATGATTCACCTAGAGCCCGGATGGATTCACTTCGTGCTCCCTAAAGCCAAAAGGATTCATTTGATGCCCAATCGAATTCTTTAAGTGCCCTTCTCAGGATTCACTTAAAGCTCAACTGGATTCGTCTTATGCCCTACTAAGGATTCACTTTGCGCCCAATTGAATTCTCTAAGTGCCCTTCCCAGGATTCACCTAGAGCTCAATTGGATTCGCCTTGTGCCCTCATCAAAGTGATACATAGATGAATACTGTCACTTATAAAGCTTGTGTATGATCGAAACATGTACCGTACTACTAACAGGTTCTTGATAAAGCAGCTTGCAGCATCCTTGATGATCATCAGAAGCTTTTAGTTAATAGCTTCCAGCTTCCGGTTTTCGACCCATAGTTTATAGCTACAGCTTTAGTGATATTCAGCCGAAACAAGCAGCTTTTAGTCCACCGCTTCAACAAGCTATAGGAGGTTCGTGCGTCATGACGGCTTGGGGGGTACCTCAATTCCCCTATGCAAGCTTGCATAGAGAAGAGATTCCATCTTCCAGGTTCAGTAACGGAACCTCAATCCATATCGGCACGATGAAGCACAGATAAGTTCTACTTTCATGCCTTTATATCCTTAACTATCATGCACATTTCCTGTTAATGAGAGCTTATATTCTGTCATGCTTAGATACAGGTAGCCTTTAATGCGTATATTGCATTATCTTTAGAAATGAAATTTATGTGAACTTGTACTTAGGATGTTATCATGCCCTATAGGTTTACAGTTTACGCAACATATATGCGTAGTTTATGATCTCGAACTTGTTAGTTGAATCAGCCAAGTAGTTAATTGATATGCCACTTGAGAAGGTAGCAACATATATAACGTAGATAATCATTCATACTTGCATACATGCATCACTTATATGTGAGCTAGTCAGCTCGTATTACTAATCTATATTTCTTAGTTTTCTTAGTGTTGTGCCCAAAATTACCAGAGCTCGATTTAGACCTATTAAGTCATAGGTTCCAATCCACAAGTAGTGTATAAGTCAGGAGACAAATCCAGTACTCGATATGAAGACCAAACGTGGAGAAATAAGCATTAGCTGAGAAGACAATCAAAAGGTTATGAGTATCAAGACGTTCCTGATGAAGCAGTAGTTGAGCAGATTACGAATGGACCAGGTACAGTTTCCTGTAGAGAGGTTCCTGAGCACCAGGTTCCTGAGTATAGACAACAGAGAGATCTAGAAGCCAGCCAGAAAGAAGCAGACTTATTACTGGATGAGTACTCCTAGGACGCAGTTGATCCTAGATTACCTCTAATAGACGGACAGTAGATAGTCAAGCAAAAAGCAGCTTAGAGATGAAGGAACGTCTCGAGCAATCAAGTTATGATTTTCAAGGTTAACCTCGTGCGCTTTTAAGGATTCATCCAGTGCCCTATTGGATTCGTTTTGTGCCCTCAGCATAGGTTCACATAACGCCCAACTAGGTTCACTTTATGCCTTTATTTGGATTCACGTGGTTCCCTTGACAATCTTAAGATTCGCCTTATCCCTTTTAAGGATTCATCTAGTGCCCTATTGGATTCGTTTTGTGCCCTCAGCATAGGTTCACATAACGCCCAACTAGGTTCACTTTATGCCCTTGATTATTTGGATTCACTTGGTTCTCTTGGCATTCTTAAGGCTCACTTAGTGCCCAATTAGATTTGCTTTGTGCCCTCGTCAAAGGATTCACTCAGCGCCTAATTGAATTCACTTTGTGCCCTTGTCACAATTCAAGGAAGAAGATAAAGACCTGCACGGTTCACTAAGAAGAAATATGGGAGCACTGAAGGGATTGGACCTTAAAATATCAGGCTATTTAGGTTCCTCTCGCATCCTATGACTTCGAGGAACCGGGGGGTAGTTGTTGTGCCCAAAATCTCCATGGGCTAGATTTGGGTCCATTGGGCTTAAGGATCCAATCCGTATGATTAATATGAGTTATGATTGAGGTCCCTTAAGATAAATGGGGCCAAATAGCATGTGAAATGGATCTGGACAGGTTCAGGTTCCCGAAGAGACAGGTTCCCGAAAGACAGCTTCCCGAGAGACAGGTTCCTGCAGACAGGTTCCTGAGAGAGAGCTTCCTGTACGAGAACAGATTTATTCCAGCAGAATTCTAGTATGATTAAGCCTCCTATTCTTTAGGAGCAAGTTATGAATGTCAACTCCTTATTGGAATGTATTCCTTGGGCGCAGATGATCCTTGAATACTTCTAATAAGACTAGAACTAGTAAGTATACTCCAAGTCGGACTAGAACTCGAGTTCTATTCGACTTAGGTCGCCTATTCGTGGTTGAATATGGAGAAAAGGAGTTGATTAAGACCGAAAACCTATCTAAAGTGGGTCCCTGTTGCCAATACAAATTCCCCGGCCTTCGATTCCCCCACGAATTAGGAACCTAGAATATTGCTGCCTAACCAGACTTCTAGTCTAAAAAGAACTACGTGAACTTGATCCCTATATATACAAGGGTACGTAGGCACCTTGAGAACATGTTTTTACAAGCCTCGCAATACACCTACGAGATTCTTGAGAACACACGACACAAGCCTCAAAGGAACTCGCGAGATTCTTGTAAACGCTCTCGAGCTCAGTTCAACCCCCACAATCACAACCCAAACCTTTCACAGAACAGTTGATCGTTAGCCTATACAACTATCGTAAACCTCTCAAAAGTTGTTACAAAATCCACTCATCAACAAAGACTAACCTTCTCTAACATCTCTATCACATGGGTTGTGGAGCCGCTGTCATCTTCAAGTGAAAGAGCTCCTTACAAATTGCACACCCATGTGACTTTCCCAAAATGCTATACAAACAGACTATCATTAAGCATAAAGCAATCTGGGTTCTTTCTAAAACTAGCTAAAACAATTCTAGTAGATGTAGACTTGTCATACTCTTGAATTGTCGAGCTTCTTCTTGTGATCTCTCAAGCTTCGGTCGTAGTCTTGCAGATCTGCTACAATCTTTGACAAAATGCAGCAAATCTGTTTCTTGAACATCTAAACTGTCACGGGTTTGACCGAGATAAATCCCCAATTCAAATATTCCACTGAGACAGTAACCTTTGACGCCAAGCTTGCTGTCATGAGAATATTCCTTGGATGACAATATGAGTCCTTGCCAATGATGTTGTCGGGACTTTCAAACTTGCTGTCAAAGTGTGAGAATGTTGCTGTCAGATAAAACTTGCTGTCGTGACCTTGCAACATGTTGTCTTCTTGTAACGTTAGTGTCAATGTTGTGACAGTAACATTTATTCTTTCTGTCTTCCTTATGTATGTCTTGAGGCTTGAACAAATGCATGAACTTCTTCCAAGAGATACAATTATTACATGACAGTAGTTTATTCGATTACAAAGACACACTATGGCTGTGACAGTATGTTCTACTTAGTCTATACAAATAAAACTAAGTACTAGTTAAGTTGTCTTTAAGCTATCACCCATAAATCCTAACACACCATTATCACTGTGAGTCTTTCTAATGACATTATTAACATGTAGAATCTTACAGTGGGTCTATCCAGTGCCATGTAGAATATTACATGCACCTATGTTCTTGACTTTAGTATCACTATACCTATGACCAATGAGATGTGGTCATCAGTCAACAAACATACTAATCTTTATGCATTATAATTGTCCTATATTATTAATGCTCGATTAAGGATATTTTGGAATATTAACACTATTCTTATAATCTCATTTTTAAGTCACATACTTAAAGATATAGAATACGTATTACATATTCCAAGGACATTTATTATTCTAACATTTATTTCGCAGTAAATAAAGACATAATAAATCAACATAGAAATAATCGATAGAACATAATCATTAAGTAGCAAAATAGTCTTTCCTAGAAGCACAATTACATTGTCTCTAGGGCACTAACACTATCAGTTCTATACGTCACTTACATTTTAGGCTTAATCCTCGAATAAGGACATACAAGTCACTACGTCGTTGGTGTGCCCCTACCGTTATAGCCCCCAAGGGCATCACCAAGAACTACGTTTTGGCTTGATTCTTAATATTCATCAAGGTACGTAGGCATCTTGTTAGGACCGAGTTAGTCCCCCAACAACAAGAGCAGCCACCATTAAGGCTCGACACTCTCAATCCTTAACAATCAATACATGAATTAATTACACCCTATTTTTTATTCCACAACAAGCTCCTTCTAAACTGCTTTATCTCTGAGCATGCTTCTATCTTCAAGGGATGACTAGGAATGGCAAGACCCAGCTCCCAAGCCCATGTGATATCTCTGTAAAGTGTTGTCGGCATGATTTATCTTTCCTCTACTGTTAAGTCTTTTACATCTTCTTGGTAGAAGATAGACTATTACAATCGCCTGCTATTTACATTTGTCAAGTCACTGTATGAATTTCTCAATCGATCCAATATTCCAGGATTGCTTTTTTTAATTCTTTCTTCTTTACTTGTGGCTGATGGATAGCTGTCGATTTTACACTTCACTTGCAAGAATTGTACTCTCAAATATTTATAATTCAGTACCATGTTATTTGCATCTTCTTGCTTCTTCAAGAACTAGCTATCAATTACAAGATTAATGGACACATGAATTACTTTCCATACTAGCTATTGATCTAGTGACTTAAAGTGAATTATTATGTGAAATTGGATAAGTAAGAAATTAAAGTCTAGCTACCTGATCGATGGGTACTCATGGAACATTATCCATCGATCAGCTGTAAAGTCAAAAAAAAATTCTTGTTTAAGTTTATTTGTTATCATTAATTCTAAACATGTGATTCATAACAATTTCTACAGGTGAAGAATTTTGAGAAGTGGTTGGGTTTGGGATAGGATGAGGAGATGTAGACTCATGAGAATGAGATTGTAGATGTGTATTAGAATCTGGTGCAATTTGTGAAGAAGTGTTTGAAGCAGATGTAGAAATAGGTGTAGAAGCAGGTTTATATGTCGATCAAATTGGGTACGGTCTTGAGTTGATTGATATTATTGTAAGGTAATTGGCGGAGGGTAAGTAAAAAAGTAAGGTGATGAAGTACCAGTTGCGACAGATGAATGAGGCTAACTAAATGTGTTCGGAAAACAAAATGGAAAGGCAGACTCATTAAAACAAACATGTCGCGCAATATAAATGTGACTTGTTTTTAAGTCTATACACCTGTACCCATGATGAGATGGAGAGTAGCCAAGAAAAACACATGAAAATGGAGACGGGGTTAACCATGTTGAGATTCACTGGGTGGTCTAAACTTAGTCGACATATGAGCTTCCAGAATTGTTAATGAATTTATTATTTTCTCATGAACAAATTCATGACTGAGGAGTAGAGAATGCAACTCTTCAAATGAAATAGCCTCTGGCCGAGCAGATAGTGTAGTTATGATGTCTTTAAATTCAGAACAAAGGCCCTTGACATGTATATGTTTAGATCATCCGTTGATATAGGTTGACCCGCAACAGCAAGAGAGTTAGAAATGGTTTTGGCTCGTTGAAGGAAGGTTGTAACTGAAAGATCTTTTTGGTTTCACTCATGCAATTCTCTATGGAGTTAGAGAATGCGAGTATGAGATGGTGAAGCATATGACGTTCAAGGCACTTCCATATTTCAGAAAACGTGTTAAGACGAACGATGAAAAGAAAAGCTTCCTCCGATAAAGAAGATAGGAGAACTGAGACAATATATTGATTTTTTTGGTTCCATAGAACATATTTTGAATTTGGCTGATGAGTTTCTTTATCGCCTTGAGAGATATGAGTAGAAGGTCGCGGATAAGAGTCGTCAATGGAGCCCATTCAAGATCGGCTGATGAGAAATAAAGTTATGTGAGTTTTTTAGAAAAGATAGTTGGTGGATGAGAGTTTGACAGAGAGATAATGATGAGCATGTTGAATAGGTAAAGTAGTAGAGGAGGTAGGTGAGAAGGAGGGGTAGAAAGACTAGTAGAAGAGAAAGAGATGCTGGAAGAAGAAGAAATAATCATGTTTCGGAAGTAAGGTTTGGAATAGCGCAAAGAAAATTGGTTGACTCTGATACCATAAAGAGGAAAAGATTTTGCTGTTATATAATTTGTATGAAGGGTTTCGGATATTATTTGTAAGATAATATCTCTAATATATGATTTTTAGGCCCCGTTTGACAAATCTTATTTTTCAGAAATAAGTTACTTATTTTGAAAAAAAGTACGTGAAGATGTACTTTTCACGTACTTTTTTCTTAAATAAGTAACTTATTTTTGCAAGATAACGAACGTTGAACTCACCATACACATTTTTTCTAAGAAAAATATGTAAATATAATTTTTTTCCAGAATAAGTATCTTATAAGTTATAATTAAGAAATGACAAACACCCCCTTAAAAAAAAATTATTATGCGAGTAAAACATAAACGGGCTATGAACTTAATAGGCCCAAAGAGTGTAGACCTAAAACTCGGCCCGCAAATATTAAACCCCGGATATATAAGCGGCTCATCTTCAATAGTTTGACAACCCTAGGGTTTCATTTTGTAAGCCGCAGCAGCACAGCTATTCCAAACCACTTCACCGCCATGGGAAGAAGTACGTCTCTCTCTCTCTCTCTCTCTCTCTCTCTCTCTCTCTCTCTCTCTCTCTCTCTCTCTCTCTCTCTCTCTCCCCCTCCCTCTATATCTCTCCCCCTCTCTCTCCCTTGTTTTATGAAATCGTCTGCTAATGTTGTGATTTTTAAGTATCTGTTCCTTAATTGGGGTTTAATATTTTGTTGTTCATCACTTTGTACATTTAAATGTGTATCTTGTTCATATTACACTTAATTTGCAGCTCCTATAATTTTTTTTTTATTTCTAATTAATTTTCTTAAAAGGATAGGATAGGTTGTTTAATTATTTTGATATAATTTTTGTAATTAGGACCTGCCAGGTGTTATCGTCAGATTAAAAACAAACCCTACCCCAAATCTCGTTACTGCCGTGGTGTGCCTGATCCTAAAATCAGGATTTACGATGTCGGAATGAAGAAGAAAGGAGTCGATGAATTCCCATTCTGTGTCCATTTGGTTTCCTGGGAGAAAGAGAATGTGTCGAGTGAGGCATTGGAAGCTGCTCGTATTGCGTGTAATAAGTACATGACTAAGTTTGCTGGGAAAGATGCTTTCCATCTTAGGGTCAGGGTTCACCCGTTCCATGTGTTGCGTATTAATAAGATGTTGTCGTGTGCTGGGGCTGACAGGCTCCAGACTGGTATGAGAGGTGCTTTTGGAAAGCCACTTGGAACTTGTGCTCGTGTTAGTATTGGTCAGGTGCTCCTGTCTGTTCGTTGCAAGGACACTAATAGCCCTCATGCTCAGGAGGCGTTGCGTCGTGCTAAGTTCAAGTTTCCTGGTCGTCAAAAGATCATTGTTAGCCGCAAATGGTACCTACTCACCTAATATCACATCTTTGTTTTAATTTATGATTACTTATCTATGTTTATTTACCATCCATTTCTAAGCAATGTATATCTGATTCTTGTAATTCTTGTAATTTGATCGTCTTAGTAGCATTTGTGATAGGTGTGAAGTGTAAACTTATAGTTCCGATTTTTTCTAGTAATCAAAGTATACAAGCTATATGTGTGTAATTACTAGGAAGCAGGAGCCAACTCAAATAATTATATATGCTGTTCTTATCCAAGTGACTGATAATACAAGCCCGCTTGTTTGAATGTGATACTAATTATGGGATCCGGAAATTGTATTACTCATATAATATCAGATTAATTTGTAATTGCTTTGATTCATGATTAGTTATCTATGTTTATTTTTTGTCTTATCTTGGCAATATCTAATTTTTGTCATTTGGTTGTCCTAGTAGCGATTGTGGTGTGATTTTTAAACTTATAGTTGCCTTGATTGTGTTACTTTCTTCAGGGGATTCACCAAGTTTAGCCGCACTGATTATGTTAAGTGGAAGGCAGAAAACCGCATTCTTCCTGATGGTGTCAATGCCAAGGTTTGTGTTCTTCTAGCAGCATCACATATGTTTTCAGTTGACATTCAATCTCATTCTCTAGATTATACATTCAAAATTTGTTTGCAGCATTCTTTAGACTGAATGGGAGTGTACTCCATTCAATTTGACCAAGCTGAAAAGTAAATGTTTTTTTTTGGTGTAGTGTTTAGCTGGTTTTTATTTTGCAATGTGGTATGTATGTAATTGCTAGGAGCCATGGACCAAAATGAAAAGTTCATAAGTTCTGATTATTTGCAAGTGTTGAAAAGTGTACTATATGTGTAATTGTAAAGAAGCAAGAGCTGAATTAAATTATGTAATTTCCGCTTTTATCCAAGTGACTGAAAAACACAAGCCTGCTCGTCAGTTTGAATTTGTGTATCACTGGGTTTGTGAATATGATACTGTTTGGGATTCTCACTTTTGGTAAAATTCATGCAGCTTCTGGGTTGTCATGGACCTCTTGCAAGACGCCAGCCTGGTAGAGCATTTATTGATGCCGTTGCTACCTAGAGAATCCTATTCAATATGGCAGTTATCAGATTGATTGAATTTACCCATGATGAATGTTATTGCCTTCAACCGAAACTTGTATCATCTTGCTTTTCAAGTTTTATTGCGTTTTGCTTGGTATTTGTATTCGGAACTCTGTTTGAAAGAGCTAGTATGTTGCTACTTTTTTCTTGGTTCCTAGTTTCAACATGTTTTTGTTACTTTGCAATGCTAATTGGTATCGGTTTTGATGCCTTATTATTATTATTGCTTTTATCATTTCTGTTTTGTTTATTCTTATTTTTATCATTGTTTATGTTTTACAGTTTCATCTCGGTTCTTGAATCTTGATAGTCCGGTTAAATCGCTATATGGTCACTAAACTAACATTTAACTTCAATAATAGTTTTTTGTAATTAGTTTTACACAGGGATTCAGAAAATACCGGATCCCTAGTACCCTACTGCACGAGCTAATTGCTGTTAATTAGCAAACCATTGTTAAAATCAAGATTAATTAATTGCGCTTTGCAATTAGGCGCAAGCTGTGAGAGCTGCGTATGAGCGATTTAGTGCGATTATCAAATTGGCTAAAAATCGCGATTGCTCGCAAAAAAAGCGCAAAAAAGTCACAAAAAATCGTTAAAAATCGCAAACTGTACAGAAAGACGAAAATACCCTTATGTTAAAAAAAATCCTACTTATCTTTATAACCCTTTATAGCCTCACAATTTTCACATCAGTCGTCACGTGTCTCTATAAAGTGGTATGTCTTATATTCTTAAAAAACTTAGCACAAGACGCTTGACAAGAAATATGACCACCTCAAAAGCAAGTGAAAGAGCTTCTTGTTCAAATCTCATAGACGAAAATGATGACGAGGAAGAGAGAGAATTGAGGAAACTGAGATCGAGCTAAACGATTTGGAAGCCTTTGACTTACTAAATGTTATCGATTGATAGTTTGATACTTTTATGTGTTATCCACTGTGTTTAAGACTTTTATTTATTTTTGAAACTATTTCAAGTACTATTCTATTGTTTAATATTAGAACAAACATCCTCAAAGTATATAAGTATAAAAATAGATAATTATGTAAATATTTACATTTTTGACTAAAAATCGCGCTTCGTGATTCGCGCTTTAAAATTAGAGTTTGCGCTTTTTATGATTTTGCGTGTTTCACAACACTGTAGTAAACTGATTGTTGCTATTCAAATTAACTAGAACCCTTTCAAACTCTTGGTAATTAGTATCAGGAATCTTATTAATTCCCATTCTCTATGAAATTCTCTGACGAAATTTTATTTGTGATTGAAGGTGGATTTTGTTTTTTCGATTGTTCCCCAGTAGAACCTATGCCCCCGATTTATTCTCTAGGGCATTTTATTTGTGATTGAAGGTGGATTTTATTTTTTTGGTTGTTCCCCAGTAGAACCTATTCTCCTGATTTATTTTCTAGGGCATTTTATTTGTGATTGGAGGTGGATTTTGCGCCTAGGGATCATCCATCAAAAATTATTTGAGTATTTGACATGCATAGTGGTACCTCAAAGTTAATATTTTTTTCTCCGCTTTAAAGCTTAATATATGTGTATTAAAAAAATTTGATATTTTAGAATATACGATGATAATTTATATTATTTGTAAGATCATGTTCTTTAATTATTAAGAGCCTAAGATTAAAGTTTAGGCCCCAAAAAGCCAAAACACCTATGGCTTAAACAAAAAAAAATTCTCGTGTCAAATTCTAATTTTTTTTTTTTCTCACATTGAATTCTAGCAGATGTAACATTTTCTTGAGGGAAAAAACATAATACATTGGCTAACTGTCTCAAAACTGATCCTGATTTCTGATTGCTATGGCAAGAAAACTAATATCACTATGTATATGATCAACAAGAGTTGTGTAAAATGTTGTAAACATCTGATCTTTGTTCTTCTGTAAGTTGCTTAGGAAACTCTACTTCAAATTTGACTATCAAGTTACCTCTTTCCCCTGGTTCCTTAGACTTTGGCATCCCCTGTCCTGCAACTATCTTTTGATATCCAGGATATATAACATCTTCCATCTCTATCAACGTTCTCTCTCCATCTAATAGAGGTACTGAAAGTGTGCAACCTGTGAGCGCTTCTACCAAAGGAATTTCTGTTTCGAACACCAAATCATCTCCATTTTTATCTTTTCTAAACAAAAGGTGTTTGTTCTCTGCAATCACAAAGATAACGTCTCCTGTTGGACCTCCTGGTACCTCATTTCCCCTGCCCTCAAAAGTAATCCTCGTGCCATTTCTCCATCCAGGCTTCACTTTTATTGTTAGCACTTCATCTACTTGCACTATATATCTGTACATGTATACAAATAAGATGAGTAAAAACAAACTAAAATAACCCTTATAATCTAACACGCGCGCGCACACACACACACACGATGACACAATGGAGTAGAAAGTTAACAACATAGACATAACGGACCATATGACAATGAAAAAAATTGATTGTAGATTCTCAGGAAACAATGGAACTACTAAAGGGAGGGAAAATAATTTACGAAGAAAAGGCATCAGAGAACTAATTAAACTTTTAGCAAATCCAGGTCATATTGCACGATTTGTTATTTTGTCTACCTTCAAACCAACATATCCAATTTCGGACAATACTTAAAGGTCTAAATCATCTAAAACATTTATTTATATATAAACAAAGTACAAAAAATTAACTCAATGACAGAAAAAGAGAAGAAAACAGTATGTAAATATTTTGCTCACCTGTCTTCTGTGACTACATCTCTTGTGATCTTGACCTTCTTGATGCACCCGAAGCATATCTCCTCGAGAGTGCAAACAAGCTTTTTCTCAACCACCGGGGGTTTCATTACCCCGGTGGAGTTAGAATACATGATTCTGGTGCTTAAATTTCTAGAGAGTGAGTTTGGCTGTCTCCGAATTCCATCCACACTCTTCCGTCCTAAATTATTCTGGCTGGTGCTTTTCTTGAGAGATGATAGATTTCCTGACATGGTCCTTGTTGCAGGTCCGAGTGGTTGTGAATAACTAGAGAAACGAGAAGACAAGGACTCATAATGTCCCTTACGGTTGGACAAATTGCTGCTGAATCTTCGTGGATTACCAGTGTCAATGCCATAACTTTCCAATGGATCAGTCGTTATCCGATCGGGAGTCTTGGCTTTGTTGTGTTCATTCTTATTGCTAATGAGCTGAAAAGATTGCATAATCAAAAAACATTATATGCAACACGTTTGGATTTGTTAATATGATCAAGTAATTTGTTTAAAGATATGCTGGACTAAGTTAGACCAAGTCACTGATTACACAAGGATCAGAATACTTACGCAACAAATTGACATTATTCAATCAACATATTTCGCTGGCAACTTTCTTAGAAGTAGATACAATAAATTAAGAATAATTGCTAGTTGGAGATTATCTTTTCCACTACAAAGTTTCAAATCCTCCCTACACATCTCTACACAAAGAGAATGCAAATCACGGGGGACAACACCCGCAAACTAGATAAATTAAAGAACTTTAGGCATAAACCCGCAAACTAGATAAGCTAAAGAACTTTAGGCATAAACTATTTAACATACGAGCCACCATATTCGCAAATCGTTTAATAAAAAACTTAATCAAACATTAGCCATGTCATGTAGGAGATCATCTTGATTATATTCATCATGTTTATATAAAATATAAGCAGAATATATCGATCACCAAGAAATCCTCCATTAATTCAATGGTTCGAAAAATTGACCCGAAATTCGAGCCACATGCAAAATATGATATATGGGCATGTAATAGTACCTTGGAAGATTTAAGGTCCTCTTTTTTGTTCTTCTTCTTCTTCTTGCCGGCATCAAGTTTATTACGATTGGATAATTTCTTGAGCCTCAATAATAAAAAAGATTTGCATGATTTACAGACATTCACTAAACGATGAATATGCATGCCACAAAACTCAACAGACCGCGGTTTCGAATGAACATCTGTCATTGCAGGTACACACTCAGATCATTCGACAGATTTTTTAATATGTATGTATGTATGTGTGTAGTAGATGATGAGAGCGAGGGAGAAATAATATCCGTTTCTTGAATTGATTTATAAAGAAGATGGAAAGGCTTGGCTATATTAGCAAATACCCCTGTTCTTTCCTCTTAAGTCTTTTCTTTTTGTTATGTTATTATTGTTGTTGTGATTCTATTTCTTTATTTGTTGAGTAATTAACTGGAAGGCTATATGGTCGACTAGGTAAACGTTAATTGGGCCGGCACCGACTTGCAATTTGGTTTATCAAAATATCGGATTAAATTTCGATTATGATATATTTTTTTAGATGTTGTTCAAATTAAATTAAATTTGATTTGATTCTCGTTTTGGTTATATATAATCTGATTCGATTTCAGTTTTGATAAGTTTTAATTTAATCGGGTCAAATTTAAATTAAAAATTGAGTGTATTTGGAATTGAGATTGGATTAAATTTATTTTGAATATTTTAAAAATTTTCTAATTCCCGTATTGAAGCGAATTTTTTTGAATCATGAAAAACTCGATTCGGATTAGTGTTAAATTAATTTTGAGTTCATGTCGAACTAAAATAAAAACATTGAGTAAATTTGTCAAAATATAATTAAAACTCGATAAAATAACATTCAATAAAATAATAATTTCGATTACATAATATATTTCTCTAGTTCCAAAATTTTGGACCAATAAAACAAAATAATATTACTGCTAAATGCATAAAATTACTGATATGGGCTAAAAGTAAGCACAAAAGACACATTTAATGCTGCATTAATTAGACCCAACATGGTCCAAACGTGAGGGCCATTTGTGGGGCCCAAACCCTATTTTAATATTAATTTCGTAATTAATATTAAGGGATATTAACAGCTCAGCAATAAACATCAGATAAGGATACTATTCCTACAAGACCTAGCCTCCAAGGCACCCAGTTCGATATGGAAACAGACTCCTACAAGGAAGGAGTTTAGAACCTTCCTCAAGGCGGTGGCTTGCCCACCAAGTATCCAAATCCTACCATAATTCTAAGGCTCCCCGAGCCTATGTAAAGGACCTGATCCTTCATCTCAGAACTACGTTTTTGGCTTGATTCTCAATACGAGATACGTAGGCACTCTGTGAGGACCGATTAGTCTCGAACACGGAAACAACCATTAAAGCTTGAAGCTCACCAACCCCTTTTGCAATAAACACACACAAACCCTAACCGCAATATTCGTAACCTAGTTTTTGTTCCACAACATTTGGCGCCGTCTGTGGGACGAAAACATCAACCATGGTTCAAACACGAAGGACAACGTCAACCTCGACTGAGGCCATACCCCATAGTTCTGCTCCACCTACCACCTCTGATCCGCTTATCACTGCTGAAGAAGGACAATTACCCCCGTCAACAGGGACGGTCGTTCAACCTCTAGCCTCTCAACCCCCAGGGACGATTCCCCATGCTGAGGGAACTCTACCCGTGGTTATTCATCAAAACCAAGAAACTAACCCTCTTCAGACGGTGGTTTCTCCTCTTGATAACGTTGATCGTACGTTATCCCCGGGGATACAGATCCATACTTCAAATCTCCCCTTGAATACCAACCCGATGTATGGGCTGCCTAATTATCCCCCTCGACAAAGGGAACCTGGACCAAGTGGTCACGCCATACAGATCCGAGATCGAGAGTACGATGACTACTCCGGCCCCTATACTGATGATTCGACATCTGAGGATGACGATGATGATCGTGAAGAAGCCCCAAGGAGGCGACGTGCTAGTAGAGAACCTCGAAGGAGGTCCCAAAGAATCCATGACGGACCACCACAAACGGTTGAGGAAAGGATTAAGGCTCATGAGGCTGAGATCCAAAGGATAAAGGATGATATTGCCAGGGAGCAAGCAAGGCAAAGTCTGACTCGACCTCCTCCAGTGACAGGGAGGATTCCCATTATAAATCTGGAGGGACCTTCAAGGAGACAGCGAAGGGCCGATGTCCCAACTGAAAAATCGACGAGGGTGGAGATCCCCAAAAGCATCCCAAGGACCTGATGCCACTTGGGGATCCTGACGATCCCACACCTCCGTTTACTGATGTGTAAAATTATGTTTAACCGCAAGCGCACGGTATCAATTGTAGTAGATACTAGCAAATACGGGTCGAATCCTCAAGGAGACAGTTTCAAATTCAATTCAATGGTTATCAATTGTTTCTAGTCACAAACGATTAGTTGAGAATTTTGTTAACTACTAAAGCAAATTTAACAAGGTTTTAATTCAATTAATTAAGGGATCTAGGGCAATTCAGGTTCACCATGTTTACACCAAACAAATAACAAAGGTATAGCTTATCAATGAGATAAAATAATTAGAGCAATGGTTAAACTTTTCCAAGTTTTAACACTCTCAGAAATCCGATGATGTTTTCACACTCACCTTCAATTCCGCTAATTGTATGTAAGCCTCTAGTAGTAAAATCTTTCGATCTATTACTCCTATTGCAATCAATTAATCTATGATATTGCACAATTACACAAATTAAGAATTAACACATATCAATTAGAATTACTCTTTACCCATCAATTCACTAATCAAATTAAACCCAAATCATGGTGCAAACATGGCTTCCCCTAATACCCTAGAATTAAACTATTCACTCATGGTAGAAGTAAAAGCAATAAGAATAATGAAAGAAGCCATGTAAAACATATAATAATAAAACAAGAGAATAAAGAATACCTCAAACTTTGTATTAGCGAAGAACAATGAAGATCCAAATTAAACCAAGTGCTTACAAAGGAAGAGATGGAGAGAAAAACCAAAACCCTAGCTTTTGTAAAAATACGTATATATGTCTATCTATCTCTTCCCACGTTTTTATAATAAAACCTCCTCATAAAATCTGATCTCTATCTCCTAATAAAAGTATTTTTTAATATTCTAATCAATTTACAAAAAGATATCCATAATTGAATAGGATTTTCTTGTAAAATTCGTCACTTCTTTTTCTCCTCTGTTTCCGGGCTCTTCCAGTTGGATTTTGCTTACTGGACCACCTCTGAGTTAAAGAAAATTCCACAAGCTTCGCGTGGACAGTAAGATCGTTAAATTCTGACTTCTGGAACTCAAGATATGGCCCAAACAGTGCAGGCAGCCCGTGCAGCCCAATAATACGAATTTTCTCCTATTTTATCTCCAAAATAGCTCTTTTTGCTCCAAATCCTTCCAAGTCATGAATTCTTTATTTCCTACAATAAAACAATCAAATCTATTAAATAAAAATCCAAATCAATGCAAAACACAATAAATATGAGAATAAAATCATCTAAAATATATATAAAAATATATTCTATCAAACATCCCTACACTAAGCATTTGCACGTCCTCGGGCAAATAAGTGAAATAAAAACTAAGTCCTAACAAACATCACTTTCGTAGATGACACGATTGCATTGAGCATATGCAACAAGCCGTTAAACCCCTAGGCAGCCCTAGTAGGACGAGTGTTGTCTCGTGAGGGTTTATAGTGAATGTACCCACAAAATTCATCTAACCATGCAAAAGATCAATGCTAACACAACACACCACACACAAGCCCTCTCATGCCACATCAACTTAAGAATCAAAGTAAACATACGATGTCTTGGTGTCAAAAGTGCAAGTATTCACGTAGTTTACTCAACCAACATGCAGAAGGTCATAAAAATTCATGTCAAGTGTAAAAATCGTTGGTAATCATGCTAAGCCCACAAGAAACACATCTTTAAGTCTAAACATGGGATCTCCTATGCCAAAACAAGTAATAACTCACCTTCCACTCAAAAACGAATATTCACTCAAGAACAAGGTTAAGTGTATCACTCAATTCCAACAAAATCATAAACACAACTTGACACTCGCAATCAATCTCACTTTCAACACAACATACATCACTGATGACAATCAAAAGGTCTTTATTCGGGTTGTAACGTGGGCTAGGGACCAGGTATGTCAAGTAAAGCTAAAACAGGTTAAATGTCAAAAGCTAGTACCCAACAATAATCATTATTCAATTCCCTTTCTATTAAAACCACAAATACTTCCCCACACTTGGATTTATCAATAACCCTTACATAATAACTTGACTAGTCGAATGAAGAAGGATCATACAAATATAAGAATGCTCTCAAATTTATTTATTTATTTTCTTTTTTTTTTCTATTTTTTTCTTTTTTCTGTTTTTTTTCTCTTTGAGAGCTAAGGAATAAGCACAATGATCCATAGATATTTTTATGAATTTCGACTAACAAGCATCAACCAAAATCAATATTCCCCAATGGTATGATCATCAATAACCCCCCTTTTATGAACACCTTATTACTCCCTTAAGCACAATACTAGCCTTTGACAATTTAGGTTCAAATTCAATGTAAGGCCAATAGAATAAAAAGGATAATGACAAGTAATGTGGTGTGTCACCGAAAGAATTGGATTAAGCTCAACGGGTTAACTAATTGATCATGTTTAAAAGGTGTGGAAATATGGGAAATACGAGGTTAAACCTAAGTGCCTTTATCATCTCATCATCAAGTAATGTCATGCATTTCAAGAAAGATCTTAAGTAAGTGCTAGCAATGTAAACAACATGTGGACACTCAAGCAAACGAAAAATCATGCAAAAGATATGCATATAGGCTCAAAACTCACTTGGTGTGACAAAACATAATCAATCCCAGGTAACAAGACTCTTTAACGCACCTACTTGTACTCAAAGCATGGAAACCAAGTCATCTTGCACATATTCATGTCATTCTAATCACTTACTACATCCAATTAAGCCTACCAGTTTCAACTTGCTAGTGAAAGTGTGTGCACAAGAACAAAGCACGTCACTTCTCATACAAAAGCATCCATAAACACAAGATTCCTACGCATGCATGGGTGTATCAAGCAAAATACAACAACTAATCAAATTGCATGGCTAGAATTATTTTTGGTATTTTTCAATTTTTTAATTTTTTTAATTTTTTTTATTTTTTTTTAAATTTTCTCTTAACATTGAGAACCCTTCCCCACACTTAAGCGGTTCATTGTCCCCAATGAACTAATGAACAAGATACAAAACTACAACTAAAAACAAAATAAAACTACACTAAAAAGAAAAGAAAGAAAACTCCCCTGGAATCAAGTTGTCGGATGTGAAAATCACCCCTCATTCGCTTAGGAGCCACCCACTAATCATATGAACCAACCCAACAAATTTTTTCTCGCAAAAATCCCCTTTCCTTAGCAATTAGTCTCACATCAACTGATTAAATTTAACCTCCACCGTCGAAAATGAAAATTTCCCAATATTAGCACTATCTCTCCCATGCTTACGAGCCAAAATAAGCAATACCCAACTCATAAGAAGCTCCACCAAAAATTACCAAGCAATATCACACTAAAAATACCCCAATATATCAAGAATAATATAAATCCCAATTTACAAGAACACAAATTCGCAATTAAAATAAAATTGGAGAGAAGAAATAAACCCACTACGAATTGGAGAGGTGAACTTGCAATTAATTCCTCTTTAGAATTGAATTTTTGGAGATTTAAAGAAAATAGAAGAGGAATTGGATTTGTATGGAAAGGTGTGTATATATATATAAGATGATGGAGAGATTTCATACAAAATTTAGAGTGCATGAGAGATTTAGGAGTGTTGGATTTGATTTAGAATAGATATAAAAATTAGGAATGGAAGAAATTGGAATTAGGATAGAATTTGGGGTTTTTTCCATGCTGAAAAACAACAATTTTCGAAAAAAATCAGGGCAGAAAAGGTGTAACGCAGCCGCAGGCTGCGTTACAGGGGCGCAGGGCGCGGACGAGGCAGACACGCAGGCGCAACCTGCGTGTTAGGGGGCAGACTGCGGTTAACGCAGGCGCATTCTGCGTTTAAGCGGGGCAGCCAGCGTTTTATACAGTAACGCAGGCGCAGGTTGCGTTACTGGGGCGCAGCCTGCTCGAACTGTTCACTATTTTTTTTTTTTTTTTTGAATACAACACTCTTTTTCTTTTTTTTTTTCTTTTTTTTTACACAAATGCATGGGTTGCCTCCCATGAAGCGCTTTTGTTTAACG
This sequence comes from Saposhnikovia divaricata, assembly GCA_036435485.1. Classification (NCBI taxonomy): domain Eukaryota; kingdom Viridiplantae; phylum Streptophyta; class Magnoliopsida; order Apiales; family Apiaceae; genus Saposhnikovia; species Saposhnikovia divaricata. The sequence continues at coordinate 62,372,747 of CM071596.1, forward strand.
TCGTTGGCTCGACTCAGCTGGTTCAGATCTCCGTGGAGGGGTTGTCAAAATAAATCACTTCCATCTTCCCTACGAATGCACCATCCACATATAATTTAAGGCGTTGACCGTTGACCTTAAATTTTGTTCCGTCTCGTCCCGTAATTTCAATAGCACCATAAAATTTGACTTCGGTGACGGTAAAAGGTCCCGACCATCTTGATTTGAGTTTCCCGGGAAAAAGTCGAAGTCTAGAATTGAACAACAACACCTTGTCACCAACCTGAAAATCTCTCCTTTGAATCATCTTATCATGCATCCGCTTCGTTCTCTCCTTGTAAAGCCGAGAATTGTCATAAGCATCAAATCGAAGCTCATCTAACTCATTAAGTTGAAGAAGTCTCGCTTGCCCCGCAGCCTTCAAATCCATATTGAGTTCTTTTATAGCCCAAAAGGCGCGATGTTCCAATTCCACTGGCAAGTGACATGCTTTACCATAGACCAACCGATAAGGAGTGGTGCCTATAGGTGTCTTATATGCCGTCCGATAAGCCCACAAAGCATCATCTAGCTTCAAATACCAATCTTTCCTTGACTTTGCAGACTTTGCAACCATTTTCTCCAAAATGCTTTTGATTTGTCGGTTAGAAACCTCCACTTGCCCACTTGTTTGGGGGTGATATGCAAGAGCAACCTTGTGAGTAACGCCATATTTCTTCAACAAAGTTTCAAACTGACGATGGCGAAAATGAGAACCACCATCGCTTATCACTGTTCTAGGAACTCCAAATCGTGGGAAGATAATATTCTTGAAAAGCTTCATAACTACCTTGGAATCATTTGTTACCGATCCAACTGCTTCAACCCACTTGGACACATAATCGACAGCGACTAAGATGTATCTCATCCCACAAGAACTTGGGAAGGGTCCCATAAAATCAACACCCCATACGTCAAATATCTCGACCTCAAGAATACCGGTTTGAGGCATCTCATGGCGTTTAGAAATATTACCCATCCTTTGACATGCATCACACGCCAAACAGAAAGCACGAGCATCCTTAAATAGAGACGGCCAAAAGAAACCGGATTGAAGTACTTTAGCAGCGGTTTTGGAAGGACCATGGTGACCTCCACATGCGAGAGAATGACAATGCTTGAGAATGTCATGTACTTCGAACTCAGGAACACATCTACGAAAGATTCCATCAGCACACTTTCGATACAAGAAAGGGTCATCCCAAAAATATTGTTTAGCATCGTGATAAAACCTCTTTCTTTGCTGAGAAGTCAATTCTGGAGGGTGAGATCCACTAACACAGAAATTTGCAAAATCTGCATACCAGGGAGTTTGAGTAGCAACCGAAAACAGGTGATCATCTGGAAAAGAATCGTCAATAGGAGTACTTGACGCAATATCAGATTTGAAATGCAACCGTGAGAGATGATCCGCAACTACATTCTCAGCACCCTTCTTGTCTTTGATTTCCAAGTCAAACTCTTGAAGTAAGAGAATCCAACGAATAAGCCTTGGCTTTGCTTCTTTCTTCGCCAACAGATACTTAAGTGCCGAATGATCAGTGTGAACAATGACTTTGGAGCCAATGAGATAGGCCCGGAATTTGTCAAGAGCGTAGACCACAGCTAGAAGTTCCTTCTCGGTTGTAGCATAATTGACTTGAGCTTCATCCAAGGTTTTACTTGCATAGTAGATAGCGTGCAATACCTTGTCTTTCCTTTGACCGAGAACTGCTCCAACTGCATAATCACTTGCATCACACATGATTTCAAATGGAAGGTTCCAATCTGGAGGTTGAATGATTGGTGCACTTATCAAAGCTTCCTTAATCCTGTTAAAAGACTCCAAACAAGCATTAGTAAACACAAAGGTGGCATCCTTAAGCAACAATTGAGTGAGGGGTTTTGCAATTTTTGAAAAATCTTTTATAAAACGACGATAAAAACCCGCATGACCAAGGAAACTCCTCACTCCCTTGACATTAACAGGAGGAGGAAGTTTCTCATTCACCTCAATTTTTGCTTTATCAACCTGGATGCCACGTTCAGAAATCAAATGACCAAGTACCACTCCTTCATTGACCATGAAGTGGCACTTTTCCCAATTCAAAACCAAATTCACCTCTTCACAACGTTGAAGCACTTTAGAAAGATTATGCAGACATACATCAAAATTAGACCCATAAACACTGAAATCATCCATAAATACTTCCATGATAGACTCTATGAAATCAGAAAATATGGCAGTCATGCAACGCTGAAAAGTAGCAGGGGCATTGCACAAACCAAAAGGCACTCTACGATATGCAAAAGTACCATATGGGCAAGTAAATGTAGTCTTTTCTTGGTCATCAGGATGTATAGGGATCTGAAAGAACCCTGAATATCCGTCTAAATAGCAAAAGTACTTATGCTTAGCAAGTCTTTCTAACATCTGATCAATGAAAGGGAGAGGGTAGTGGTCTTTCCTAGTAGCAGTATTTAACTTACGGTAATCTATGCACATTCGCCAACCGGTGACAATTCGAGTGGGAATTAATTCATCTTTATCATTCTTAATTACCGTTGTTCCTCCTTTCTTAGGGACTACCTGAACTGGGCTTACCCATTTAGAATCAGAAATCGGGTAAATGATGCTCGCATCTAACAATTTCAAAACTTCTTTTTTAACAACCTCTTGCATGTTAGGGTTCAAGTGACGTTGTCCCTGTATGCAAGGCTTATGGTCATCATCTAAGTGAATTCTATGCATGTAAAAGTCTGGGCTAATCCCCGTAAGATCATCAATACTATACCCAATAGCTTTTCTATGCGCACGCAAAATAGTAAGAAGCTTAAAAATCTGGTTATCATCAAGACTAGAGCTAACAATCACAGGACAAGTCTTTTCATCATCAAGAAACACATATTTCAGATTAGATGGCAAAGGCTTTAACTCTATTTTCTTTACCTGAGGTTGACCACAAGAAGTGTCAGTGTTGGTTACCTCACAATTCGGATCAGCTGCACCATCCAACTCAAGAATCAATGAATCGACTTCAGCATGTCCTTCTCCTTCTGAAGCTTCAAGCATGAGCACTGCTTCCAATGCATCATTCAATAGAATCTGAGGCGTATCATCTCGGACAATTCCATCTATAACATCTATCCTGCAGCAAGTATTCTCAAGCAAAGGGGATTTAAGAGCAGAGGTTAGAGTAAAAGTAATTTTATCATCACCAACGCTCAATGTGAGAGTCCCACTTTTAACATCAATAACAGCACCTGCAGTACAAAGAAATGGTCTACCTAAAATAATAGGTATTTGGCTGTCCTCTTCCATATCTAGAACTACAAAGTCTACAGGAATATAGAATTTTCCAACCCTAACAGGCACATCCTCTAAAATTCCAAGGGGATATTTTATTGAACGGTCTGCCATTTGCAAAGTCATCTGTGTACATTTTAATTCTCCCATATTTAGTTTTTTGAAAAACCGAGAGAGGCATGACTGAGACGCTAGCGCCTAAATCACATAAAGCTTTATCAATGAACAATGCACCTAAATGACACGGGATCGAAAAACTACCAGGATCTTTAAGCTTAGGTGGAGACTTATTTTGTAAAACAGCACTGCATTCTTCAGTAAAAGCTACTGTCTCCACCTCACCAAAAGACCTTTTCTTAGTGAGAATATCCTTAAGAAACTTTGCATATGATGGAACTTGAGAAATTAAATCAGTGAAAGGAACTGTTACCTCAAGATTCTTGACAAGTGTCATGAACTTACCAAACTGCTGGTCCACCTTAGCTCTGTTCATCCTGCTAGGGAATGGGAGCTTTGGCACAAATGGTGGAGGAGCAACTGCAGTACTTTCCTTGTCCTTTTTCTTGCTTTCCTCAGTTTCGCCTTCGCTTGCATCTTCAACAACTTTCTCTACCTTATCTTCCTCAGAATTCTCTTTTTCTTTCTCAGTAGGAACATCATCAGTAGGCATTGGAGGAGCATCATATGTACGACCACTCCTAAGAGCAATGGCATTCACATTTTCCTTTGGCTGAGTTGGTTGGGCTGGTAGAGAGCCTTGTTGCCTTGTAGACGAAGAACTAGCCATTTGAGCAATCTGAGTTTCCAGCATCTTATTATGTATCTCCATCTGGTTCATCTTTGTTTGCATTTGTAACATTATCTTCATCATATCACCTTGATTATCAGCCTGTGCAGCTTGATTTGCTTGAGGAGCATAATTCTGAGGAAACCTTTGGAATCCAGGGGGATTCATAGGTCCTTGCGGAGGCCTATACTGTTGCTGTGGAGGAGGCTGGTACGACTGCTGATATTGCTGCTGATTAGGAACATTTGTATTCTGAGCATTATTGTTCCTATATGAGAAATTCGGATGATCTTTCCAACCAGGATTATAAGTGTTGGAGTACGGATTGTACTGCTGCCTCTGTTGGAAAACATTTGCTTGCTCCATCTGAAAATGTTGTGAATTTTGAGCATTGTATTGGCAATCGTTACCATAGTGGCCTTGGATGCCACAGACTTCACATACTGGATTATTCATTGGAGCCATTGATGACAGTGCATTGATACTCATAGGTTGTGTAGAGGGCTGAGATGTCTTCAATGAGTGGATCTCCTGAGTCAATGCAGCGAGTTGAGATGATAATAAAGAATAGGCATCCACTTCGAGTTTACCCCCTTTCTTGGCTGTTCTCGGGTTACTGAAGTGATTGGCAGCCAAATTTGAGAGAAAAGCATGTGCATCATCAACTCCTTTGTCTAAAAACACACCACCCGCAGCATTATCAACCATCCCTTTTGTTTCCGGATCAAGACCATTGTAGAAGCGTTTAAGCAGAAACCACTTCTCAAGACCATGGTGAGGGCATGCACGTTGATAATCCTTAAATCTATCCCAAGCATCCCGTAGAGATTCACCATAATCTTGCTTAAAACCCATCATCCTGTCGATCAAATCGTCGGTTCTGTTAGGAGGGAAGAACTCAGTTAAGAAAACCTGAGCAATCTTATCCCACTCGGTCAGGTCAATATCATTCAACCATTTTTGAGCCTTGTCACGAAGAGAGAAACCGAACAACATGACTTTCAACTGGTCTGGAGTGACTCCCTGATGTTTAATTGTAGAACAGAGCTGTTGAAACCGTTGCAGATGATTTGTAGGGTCTTCGGAGGCAAGCCCAGCAAATTGATTCTGTTGGATCATCGTAAGCAAAGCAGGCTTGATCTCGAAATTTTCTGCTTGAATTGCTGGCATAACAAGGCCAGTAGGTACCCCACTCGGAGAGGGCTGTGAGTAGTTCTTCAAAGATTTGGGAAGGTCCGCCATCTCAATCTTTGGTTTAGGTGTCTCTTGCTGCTTCTCTTTCCTTTGTAGATCTATGTATTGTTGACAAGAAAGTTTAGAATCTGGACTAAGAGGAGTTGTATCCTCTTCCGCTTGATCTTCTTTCGTTTGAGACCTGGTCCTGGGCATCAACAACTAAATAAGGAAAAGCAGTAAGATCGGTCTCAAATGGAACAAGAGTTCCAAAGAGACAAGAGAAACAATCTAAACAATCAAACTAAAATTATAGAAACTAGGCGTCTCCCCGACAGCGGCGCCAAAAACTTGATGTGTAAAATTATGTCTAACCGCAAGCGCACGGTATCAATTGTAGTAGATACTAGCAAATACGGGTCGAATCCTCAAGGAGACAGTTTCAAATTCAATTCAATGGTTATCAATTGTTTCTAGTCACAAACGATTAGTTGAGAATTTTGTTAACTACTAAAGCAAATTTAACAAGGTTTTAATTCAATTAATTAAGGGATCTAGGGCAATTCAGGTTCACCATGTTTACACCAAACAAATAACAAAGGTATAGCTTATCAATGAGATAAAATAATTAGAGCAATGGTTAAACTTTTCCAAGTTTTAACACTCTCAGAAATCCGATGATGTTTTCACACTCACCTTCAATTCCGCTAATTGTATGTAAGCCTCTAGTAGTAAAATCTTTCGATCTATTACTCCTATTGCAATCAATTAATCTATGATATTGCGCAATTACACAAATTAAGAATTAACACATATCAATTAGAATTACTCTTTACCCATCAATTCACTAATCAAATTAAACCCAAATCATGGTGCAAACATGGCTTCCCCTAATACCCTAGAATTAAACTACTCACTCATGGTAGAAGTAAAAGCAATAAGAATAATGAAAGAAGCCATGTAAAACATATAATAATAAAACAAGAGAATAAAGAATACCTCAAACTTTGTATTAGCGAAGAACAATGAAGATCCAAATTAAACCAAGTGCTTACAAAGGAAGAGATGGAGAGAAAAACCAAAACCCTAGCTTTTGTAAAAATACGTATATATGTCTATCTATCTCTTCCCACGTTTTTATAATAAAACCTCCTCATAAAATCTGATCTCTATCTCCTAATAAAAGTATTTTTTAATATTCTAATCAATTTACAAAAAGATATCCATAATTGAATAGGATTTTCTTGTAAAATTCGTCACTTCTTTTTCTCCTCTGTTTCCGGGCTCTTCCAGTTGGATTTTGCTTACTGGACCACCTCTGAATTAAAGAAAATTCCACAAGCTTCGCGTGGACAGTAAGATCGTTAAATTCTGACTTCTGGAACTCAATATATGGCCCAAACAGTGCAGGCAGCCCGTGCAGCCCAATAATACGAATTTTCTCCTATTTTATCTCCAAAATAGCTCTTTTTGCTCCAAATCCTTCCAAGTCATGAATTCTTTATTTCCTACAATAAAACAATCAAATCTATTAAATAAAAATCCAAATCAATGCAAAACACAATAAATATGAGAATAAAATCATCTAAAATATATATAAAAATATATTCTATCATTTACTGAAGAGGTGATGAACGCCCGCATCTCAAGGAAGTTCAAGATGCCGACGATTAAGGCTTATGATGGAACGGGCGACCCCGCAAACCATGTCAGGACGTTCTCAAACGCATTGCTGCTACAGCCTGCGAGTGACGCCTTAAAGTGTAGGGCGTTCCCTCAAACCCTGTCGGGCATGGCTCAAAGGTGGTATAGCCGCCTACCTGCAAACTCAATTGGCTCTTTTAAGGAGTTGAGCGCTGCCTTTGTCAGCCAGTTCATTAGTGGGAGAGTTCATGAAAAAAGTTCTGCATCTCTCATGTATGTGGTTCAGGGGAAGAATGAGAATTTAAGGGATTATCTCAAGCGATTCACTAAGGAGACGTTGAATATTACTGATCTGGAAAATAAGGTGGCCATGGTAGCCCTGGAACATGGAACCACTGATCTCTTCTTTAAAAGGTCTTTGGCAAAACATCCTCCTGAAAACATGGCCGAGCTCCAATGAAGGGCCGACAAGTACATCAAGACTGAGGACAGCATGAAGAAGGAAACCGCAGGAGGCAATGGCAACTCCAAGAAACGAAAGCGAGACCAGGAGTATGATGACCAGGAGCATGATGCTAGGGACAAGTATCCCCGAACTAGCGAGGACTCCGACTCTGCCCCTAAGAAGAGCCAAGGATAAAGGTTCACTGAGTATGCAAGGTTGAATGCTCCTAGGAGTCGAATCTTGTTGGACATTGAGAAGGATAATGATTTCCAATGGCCGAAGCCACTTAGGGGTGATCCCGCAAAGAGAAACAAGAATCAATATTGCAGATTCCACAAGGATGTAGGGCATGACACTGATGAGTACAAGCTACTCAAATATGAGATCGAGTTTTTGATCCGTAGAGGAAAACTGAGCCACTTCACTAAGGGTGAAGATCGTGGTGATCAAAGAAGAGACTATAAGAGAAGGGATGACGATCAAGATCGCAACACGCAGCCCCGAGGGCCAGTAATCAACATGATCTCAGGAGGCCCGACTGCGGCCGGGACAACTAGGAAATCTCGGAAGGCTTATGCCCGAGAGGTGATGCATATTGTTGGAGAGGCACCAAAGCGCGCAAGAACCAAGGTAATAATCGAATTTGATGATTCAGACCTTGAAGGGGTGAAGTTCCCCCACGATGACCCGCTGGTCATAACTCTTGTGATTGAAAACTCATAGGTGAAGCGAGTCTTGATAGATAATGGCTCTTCCATGGATTTCTTGTTTCATGATGCATTTATGAAGATGGGGTATAACGACTCTCAACTAACCCCCTCCAACACGCCTATATACGGGTTTAATGGAGTAGAATCTAAAGTTGAGGGAACTATTCAGTTGCCCACCACCATCGGACAGAAGCCGATAGAGACCACTCAGATGCTGAACTTTTTGGTTATCAAAGCATCTTCGACTTACAATGCCATCCTCGGAAGGACTGGACTCCACGCTTTTAAGGTTGTAGCCTCTACCTATCACATGAAGATCAAGTTCCCAACCAGGAATGGTGTTGGAGAACATAAAGGTGCTCAAAAGATGGCACGAAGCTGTTATGTAGACTCGTTAAGGCCTGATGGAGTCGGGGGGTAGGTCCTTCCGATTGAAGACATGGATGCCCGCAGTGGTAAGGAACACCAAGAAAGGCCAGTAAAGGACATCACACAGAAGCCTCGGACAACCATTGAGGCTAAGGCATTAACTGACTTCATGGTTGAATGTACCATTGGCAACCAAGAAGTCGGGGGGCAGGAGGTAGTACCCCAAGCAGGAAGTGAACTTCGGAATAAGAATGAGGAGACCAGAAGGAATGGTAGGCCCTCTATTTTGATGGAGCATCAAAAACAAAATCAAGTGGTGCAGGCCTAGTCTTGCAAAGCCCCGATGGGCTCAAGTTATCCTAGTAGGACTAAGCTTCATATTTATCTAATAGTAGTAGAAATAAAGGTTCATTGAAACCATTGCAGAGCATGTTGCTCCGAGTAGGACAGTAGTACTCTATGTAAGGATTGAACCCATTTCAAGTTATTAATGCAAGTTTGATTTCCATTCATTGATTGTGTGATTCTATTTATGTGCCAAGCACCTGATGTGTGTAAGTCAAAGATGACCAAGTACCGAAAATAAAAGAATACACGAATGGAAACAAACAAACGCATAAGTAAAACCCTGAAGGATCGAGAGTTAGGTTACAACACAACCAAATAAGAGTTTAAGTCCTTGAAGGACCTGGGATAAAAGACAAACATTGGAGTCATGACGGCCAAGCGATCCTGAGAAAGTTACTTACATAAGAGCTTCTCTGAAGGAACCCTTGAAGGGCAAGTTGATAGCATTTATGCAAGAGAATAGTGATGTGTTTGCTTGAGCAGCAGCCGATATGCCAGGGATTGATCCCCAACTTATAACTCACAGGTTGAATGTCGATCCTGAACGAAAGACAATAAAGCAGAAGAAGAGAAATTTTGCTCCTGAAAGGCAAGATGCCATTAAGCAAGAAGTTGACAAGCTCTTAGAGGCTGGGTTTATTGAAGAGATTCAGTTCTCCGAATGGTTGGCTAACCCTGTGATGGTCAAGAAGTCAAATGAGAAGTGGAGAATGTGTATAGACTTCACTGATTTGAATGATGCATGCCCGAAGGATTGTTTTCCCCTGCCAAGGATAGATATGCTGATATATGCCACAGCCGGACATGAGATGTTGAGCTTTATGGATGGATTCAGTGGCTACAATCAGATTAAGATGCACAAGAATGACATTCCAAAGGTATCTTTCATAACTGACTTCGGTGTTTTCTGCTATCTTGTTATGGTTTTTGGTCTAAAGAATGCAGGCGCTACTTATCAACGATTAGTGAATAAGATATTCGCTCATCTAATTGGAAAGACCATGGACGTCTATGTTGATGACATGTTAGTCAAGAGCCTATTCAAGGCTGACCACATTAAGCACCTCAGAGAGTCATTCGAAGTGCTGAGGCACCACAAAATGATGTTGAATCCAGCCAAGTGTGCTTTTGGCGTTGGATCTGGAAAATTTTTGGGTTTGATGGTTTCAAAGAGAGGTATAGAGGCCAACCCTGACAAGATCAAGGCGATTTTAGATATGGAACTGCCGCGCTCTGTAAGAGATGTGCAGAAGTTGACGGGCCGAGTAGCAGCTCTAGGAAGATTCATCTCCAAGTCTGGTGATAAATGCTTGCCTTTCTTTCAAGCATTGAAGAAGGTGAAGAATTTTGAGTGGACACCTGAAAGCCAAGAGGCCTTTGAACAACTGAAGAAATACATGACTGAAGCCCCGTTGTTGGCCAAACCTAGTCTTGGGGAGACTCTTTATCTATACCTGGCGGTATCTGAACAAGCATTGAGTGTTGTCCTCATTCGAGAAGAGAATAAGGTTCGATAAAACCTATTTACTACGTGAGCAAGGTGTTGCATGGAGCTGAGTTGAATTACTCTCCCATCGAGAAATTTGCTTTGGCATTGGTAACAGCTTCCAGGAAGCTGCGACCATACTTTCAATCACACAAGATTGAAGTCCTGACGGACCAACAGTTGGAAATATTTTGCACAGCCCGAAGGCCAGTGGAAGGCTAATCAAGTGGGCAATAGAACTTGGAGAATTTGACATCACGTAAAAGCCTCGGACAGCCATCAAGGCTCAGGCATTAGCTGACTTCGTGGTTGAATGCACTATTAGCAACCAAGAAGTCGGGGGGCAGGAGATAGTAACCACCCCTGGGAGAGAGAATAAAGATGAAGAGTTTGTACCTAATCAGAAGGAATATTGGGTGCTCTATTTGCTCTATTTTGATGGAGCATCAAAAACAAATTCTAGTGGTGCAGGTTTAGTCTTGCAAAGCCCCGATGGGTTCACAGCTGAGTATGACTTGAAGTTTGATTTCCTAACAATCAACAACGAAGCTGATTATGAAGCCTTGATAGCCGGATTGGGCTTGGCCAGAATTATGAGAGTCAAGAATCTCAAAGTATGTGGGGATTCAAGACTAGTAGTCTCGCAAATAAATGGTGAATTTGAAGCCAAGGACAAAACTATGGCAAAGTACTTGAAAGTCGTGAAGGCCGTGATGACTCAGTTTGATGAGTGCTACGAGGAGCACATTCCGAGAGAAGAGAACGTTAAGGCTGATGCCCAATCTAAGTTTGCATCTTCTGAAATAGAGAATTATGCCGAGAGTTTTTACTTCCAGGTCTTGAAGACCCCACTATCAATGCGAAATTGGTAGCACCAGTTGATGTAAGCTGAAGGATAGACCCTCTTAAAGCTCATCTTGAGACTGGTTGGCTCCCTGATAATGGCTTAAAAGCACAAAAACTGTTAGTGAGAGTGTTAAGATAAGAGGTCCTTTGTCATTCCATACTTAAAATCTTGAATCTCAAATCCCGACACAAAATTTTAGCCTTGATGGCCAAAAAGGCTGTCTGCCTCTAATCAAGTTTGTCGTTTGAGTTAAGGACTTGAATCAAGAGCCGTCAATCGAATTCAAACCAAGGCAAGGTCCTGTGAGCATAAGAAGAAGGTTGGAAACCTAGAATCAAGATAAAGGGTTGACAACCAGCCAAGGCACACCAGACTTGAAGTCAAGTGCTGAGTGGCAAGGGAACTTCTTGAACGATCAACCGAGAAGCAAGACCTCCACCATATGTAGTAAGGGGGGCAAGAACTAAAGCTTCATCACAAGATCCACATCTTAGAACGAGAATGAAGGGTTGGTTACAACCGACAACCATGAACGGGTTCAAGGTTTAAAACCAAAGAGTCAACAAGCAAGTTAAGGCCTAGAAGGTCACGAAAGCTATGAAAGCCAATTTGAATTGAAGGATGTCTTTTTGAAAACAGACATTGAGGTCCAAATATCGACATTTGAATACTGACATTGATGTCCAAATATTGACGTTCATATACTGACATTGAGGTTCAAGGACCGAGCAACGACCGACCGAGCTCTGAGGGAGGCTCCAGCCGACGAAAGGTGATAATATACAGCCAACGGTCAAGGTCATGATTCAAGACCGAGAACTCAGATATTGCGAAAAAGCTCCGAGAGGCACGACAAGGCGCTCAAGACAAGGCCAAGGACCTCGTGTCGGCCGACCAGCCGTCCAAGGAGGGGTCAAGCCGACCTCTTGGCAGCCGTGGCCGGCCAAGGACTTCATGTCAGCCGACCAGCCATCCAAGGAGGGGTCAGGCCGACCTCTTGTCAGTCGTGGCCGGCCAAGGACCTCATGTCAGCAGACCAGCCATCCAAGGAGGGGTCAGGCCGACCTCTTGTCAGCCGTGGCCGGCCAAGGACCTCCCGTCAGCCGACCAGCCATCCAAGGAGGGGTCAGGCCGACCTCTTGTCAGCCGTGACCGGCCAAGGACCTCATGTCTGCCGACCAGCCGTCCAAGGAGGGGTCAGGCCGACCTCATGACAGCCCTGACCGGCCAAGGACTTTATGTCAGCTGACCAGCCGTCCAAGGAGGGGTCAGGCCGACCTCATGTCAGCCCTGACCGGCCAAGGACTTCATGTCAGCCGACCAGCCTCCCGAGGAGGGGTCAGGCTGACCTCTTGGCACCATTGGCCGACCAAGGACCTCATGTCGGCCGACCTGGATCTCTTGGCAAGTCGGTACTGGACCTTTCAACGATGTTTCGGCCATATCTTGAGCTCCGGGTATCGGATTTGGACGATCTTACAGTCCACGCGAAGATCACAATGTTTTCTACAACCTTGGAGTGTCCTAGCTGACCAGAAGTACCTGGTGGCCGACCAGGACCTCCTGGCAGCCGACCAGGCTTCATTGAAGGGGTCAGGCCGACCAGGAGCTCCTGTCAGCCGACCAGGATCTCCTGGCAGCCGACCAGGACCTCCTGGCAGCTGACCAGGACCTCCTGGCAGCCGACCAGAACCTCCTGGCAGCCGTCCAGGTGCCATGGAGGGGGTCTGGCTGACCTTCTGGCACCTCTCGTCAGTTGTTTGGCCCGGGTGATGGTTTTGTTAGAAGTTTTTACTTTCCAAAACGACCGTCAACCTTCAAAACATTCGTAAAACTTAGCGCCGATCAGCGTCGATTAGCACCGATTAGTGCCATCTTATGCCATTTAACGTCGTTCAACACAGATTAAAAGTCGTTTAAGCATCGATTATTGCCGTTTGCAGTCAACACGGAGCTCCTATCAGCCAATCAGCCGACCAAGACCTCCCGTCAGCCGACCAGGACCTCCCATCAGCCGACCAGGACCTCCTGTCAGCCGACCAGGACCTCATGTCAGCCGACCAGCTGCCATTGGAGGGGTTAGGCCGACCAGGACCTCCTGTCAGCCGACCAGGACCTCCTGGCAGCCGACCGGGACCTCCAGGCAGCTGACTAGGGGGTTGATGTAGCTGTTCCTGGTCTTTTTCGGCCAATCAATGTGACTCCGATTAGTGCCGAGTAGCACCGATTAGTGCCGAGTAGCACCGAGTAGCATCGATTAGTGCCGAGTAGCACCGATTAGTGCCGATTAGCACCGATTAGAGTCGATTAGCATCGATTAGTGTCGAGTAGCACCGATTAGCATCGATTAGTGCCGAGTAGCATCGATTAGTGCCGAGTAGCACCGATTAGTGCCGATTAGCACCGATTAGAGTCGATTAGCATTGATTAGTGCCGAGTAGCACCGATTAGTGCCGAGTAGCATCGATTAGTGCCGAGTAGCACCGATTAGTGCCGAGTAGCACCGATTAGTATCGATGAGTGCCGATTAGCACCGATTAGAGTCGATTAGCATCGATTAGTGCCGTTTTAGGTCATTTAACACCGTTTAACATCGTTTAAACGTTGTTAGTACCAAGAGTAGCATCGATTAGTGCCGAGTAGCACCGCTTAGTGCCGAGTAGCACCGATTAGTACCGATTAGCACCGATTAGAGTCGATTAGCATCGATTAGTGCCGTTTTAGGTCGTTTAACACCGTTTAACATCGTTTAAACGTTGTTAGTACCAAGTAGCATTTGCTTAACATTGTCGTAAACGCGTCGGTCGCTCCACGCTTTACATCAAGACAATATTCGTGAAACACTAGTGTATAAAAATAGACCCTGACCCGAGCCTCGAGTAAAGGCCGTTATAACTTCAAGGAAAACCTGATCAGTTTTCCTGGAAGTTGGGGGGCAAATGATATGGGCTAAAATTAAGCCCAAAAGACACATTTAATGCTGCATTAATTAGACCCAACATGGTCCAAACGTGGGGGCCATTTGTGGGGCCCAAACCCTATTTTAATATTAATTTCGTAATTAATATTAAGGGATATTAACAGCTCAGCAATAAGCATCAGATAAGGATACTATTCCTACAAGACTTAGCCTCCAAGGCACCCAATTCGATATGGAAACAGACTCCTACAAGGAAGGAGTCTAGAACCTTCCTCAAGGCGGTGACTTGCCCACCAAGTATCCAAATCCTACCATAATTCTAAGGCTCCCCGAGCCTATATAAAGGACCTGATCCTTCATCTCAGAACTACGTTTTTGGCTTGATTCTCAATACGAGATACGTAGGCACTCTGTGACGACCGATTAGTCTCGAACACGGAAACAGCCATTAAAGCTTGAAGCTCACCAACCCCTTTTGCATTAAACACACACAAACCCTAGCCGCAATATTCGTAACCTAGTTTTTGTTTCACAACAATTACTTAATTTCTTCTAAATTACTGAATATTTAACCAGTGTGAGGCTATATTTTATGTATAATTTCAAAATCAATCACCTTTTCTTCATGATAACCATCATCATTTTATTTGATATCATTATCATCATCATTATCATCATTTTCTACATTAATCTTATTCTTCTAATACTAATATGATTATAATTAATATTAAGATCTTTTATGTCGAATTTGATTGTGTTATATTATTTGTGTCTTATCAAATTAATTTTAACATGTGTATGTAACATATTCAAAAAATTTATATTTATCGGATGAACTAAAAGCAATAGAAATGATAAAAAATTATCCTTGATTTATCGAGATTTCTTTTTAAAGAAAAACACATTTAAATATTTTGTAGGATGAAAAAGGTGGAGTTTGAGAGATTGATGAATAAGACAGATAAAATTAGTACAAGTTGATAGATAAAAAGTTGATACTATTACATATTCGGTGAAAGAAGTCTCATTGAAACATTGAATACGCTGCAAGAAAACAGTGATGCTGATCTTTACAAATTAACTTAAATATTACAAGTTTTACTTCAAAAAAAAAAACTTAAATATTACAAGTAGATTTATTTTGATAAAATTTAGATACTCACAATGAAATATTGAGGTCTCCTCAATTTTAAAAACATTTTCAAAAAAATATTGAGTACGTTCTTAATGAGATATTGAAAATGTAATTATATTAGTTTTACCAACTAAATTATTAATCAACAATGACATAAAATTATTTTTTTTCAAAAACAAACAATATAGATGTTTCATTGAGAAATTTTAGTATTTGTTATGAAAGAACCGTCATCATAATTGTAGATAACATGTTCATAGTATCCTCAATCAAATAAAAGTAAAGTGAAAAAAAGAAAAATTAATATTAGAGTTATTCTTAATAAAATATAGAGACTTTTCTAGTAGTTTAAATTCATGATTATCTTTAGTGAAATATTAAGGGTGATCCAAAAATCTCAATTCTTGGGTGTCTCAGTTGGTCGAGCTGTGGCGCTTAAGGCTTGCGCCGCTTAAGGCTTGCGCCTTCAAGGTCACAGGTTCGATCCCTGGGACGCGCCGGAAGTAAGGGGTTATCATGCTCGGGGGTTGAGTGTGCTAGTAGCCCTCCGAATTAGTCGAGGTGCGCGCAAGCTGGCCCGGACACCGGATTAACAAAAAAAAAAGGAACCGTAAGTGTGTAACCAAGAAAAAGAATGAGGAAAATCAATATATTTAATAATTAATTAACTTTAGTTTATGTTTTCTAATTATATGTTTTGACTCTACTTATTTTTTTTTTACTAATGTTTTTATAGTAACAAAATTATCATCTAATCCAATAGAATTTTTTAAAAATTTTGACATTTTCAACAAAACATTGAAGATTTCCTCAATTATAAGGAAAAGTTAATGATAATCTAGTGAATATTTTCTAACTAAGGTCTCGTTTTATATTGATTAACAACAACAATTTTTGCTAAAAATAGGGTAAAAAAAACTAGTGGATAAATTTCAAAAATAGCTTTTTCGAAATTGTTTTTAGCTTTTTCGAAAGCAAATCCTTTAATACTTTAGGAAAAAAATTTGTTTTTCAATTTTTGTGGGAAACAATTATCAATTTTAGTATCAAAACTCATCAAATTTTTTTTTTTTAATGTAAGCCAAAGTATTCACATATTAAAATTTTTTATCAAACAATTAACAAATTTTTGCAAAAGTGTTTAACCATCACAAATTTTCACTATACAATAATTTTTAACTAAAATTCGAAACGATGGTTAAATTAAGCACATGTAGGAAGATAATTTGGTATTAAAGAAACATATTTTACTAAATATACAGGAAGGTAGGCAAATGTTCTACGTAAACTATTAAAATGTTAAACTCTAATAAAGTAAATTTTATATGTATTTTATATGATTTTATCCCCATATTTGTAGTATTTTATAATTTATTGGATATTATTAATTAAAATTTAATGTTTGGGTGGATGCCCAGAATACCTTTCTGTAAAAGGAAGGAGTCCAAAATACCCATTCCTATTTTGTCCCATAGTGGACTTTGTCTCGTAGTGGACTGGATAATTAACGTAATTATCTATTGGGTCTTACTTTTTGCAAAAACAAAAGGCATGACACATATTACTAGCTTGAGGTTCATTATTTCCTAAGCCAATAAAACTACTGATATGGTTTTTTAAATCGTCAATTTCTTGACTATTTCTAATATAGAACATACCATGTTGTTCATTCATCATTTCTAAACTGATATAGAATTCTCTAAGTCGGTCTAGTCTGTTGTTATTGATATCTAGACATGCTAGATCTCTTATTTGGTGAAGAAATCTTCATCGTTAAGCCTAATGGTTTCACCATTAATGACTAAGCTTCAAGGGAACATTACTGACCTACGATTATTGCTAATCATAATCAAAATTAATAGATATATAAAAGAGTATATATAAATTTGTTTAGAACAGGGTTAAGAGTTTTACCAGACTTCTTCAATGATCTTTATCTGTATGGACATTATTGATCTTTAAAACTGCATCTTCTTGTCTGAATCTTCTGGTTATTATTCTTTGTCTTCAATCCTATGAGCGGCGTTTCCCTTACGGCCTCCTACCTAGCGGTACTCCCTATGCTCCAAAGCGGACTCCATAATAACTCAAAAATATAACCAAGATTCATAAAGAATATGACTTTTTATTGATTCATATAATTATACAGATACAGACCCATTATAAGTCTGTTTACACTCATAACCCCGTAGGGTGTTTACTCACTCATTCTTGATTATTTGAAAGCTTTCTGTACCGTGTGTAAGCTTTGCTGAATTCAAGATGCCAATATTGAAAATGTAACTCGCCTTTTATAGAATAAGGTCGAGGATCTGTACAAAATTACTAACGTAAGTGATTACGTCTTTGTGCTCCACTATTGCTGCACATCAAGAGATAAGATTCCTTATCTTGCTTTGTCCTGTGCTTAAAAGTAGATTCCTTCTACTTTAATTTTCCATCACTGCTTTTCCAACTGCTTTGCTAGTGGTGGCGGGGTCTTCTTTTGTCGATTTGCATATGTCGCACTCAAAAGATATTCCTTTCTGAGTCATTACCTTTTTTACTTTATCGAAAGTGGAAGAATAATGATATCCAAATACTTTCTTCTAGACCAGCTGTCTCCTGAACATTTGAACTTTTGTCTAGTCTTCTTCGTTCATTCCTTTATGGAATTAAGAAGTAGCCAAACAGTTAGTGGAAGCATGATTAACTTTAATCTTGTCATCTTTTTCTATGCTGAACAGCTTGTCTATGAGGACTATGAGCTTCTGTTCTGCAAGTTGGTGAAGGTCCTGTTTCTCCAGCTTTAATTCTTTTGACTGAGATGGAGAATAGATCCTTTCTTTGACTGTCCCAATCTGCACATAAGATTATGGTAGAACTGGTTCATCATCTTCATCCCAGAACATGACCGTTCCTTGGAATTTGAGATAAATTCCTTTATCTATATCTTTGAGACAGTTCTTCTAATAAATTATTAGATGGATATACCAACGCTAATAATCCATAAAGATAAGCATTCCAAACGAATTCTGGATGACTGTTAGGATAGAAGTTGAAGTAAATAATGTTCTTCTTATCCGTGGTAAAGTAGTGCTCTTCCGCAAAGTCTGCTTCTGTAGAGCTTCTTCCTTTAGTAAACAGATAGTTGAAACCAAAAAATGAAATTTTACTAGTATCTTCTTCTGTAAAGCATAATGTAATGTAATATGTAATAGAGGATATATATAACTCAACTACGATAAAAGATAAATAATATTAAATCTATACAGGGATCGTAAAATTTGAAGAACAGGCACCAACAAGGATCAAGTCGCTGAAAGAAGTTCATTAACATGTTCAAGTCTCAGTGACAGAATAAGATGTACAGATGATTCAGTTGAAGAGCCAAAAAGATTCCATGTATTTACATAATTTGAAGCTAATCAATTGGAATGTAACGAAGGTGTGAAGATCAAGATCAGTGCTAGTCACTTGTGAACCAGACCAGCGCACTAAGTGTCAGCACATACGAGAAGGATCAACACATTAATTTACAGAAAGAATTGCCAAAGCTTATTGACGATCAAGGACAGACATAATATTTCAAGAGATGAATTAAAACAGTAGAATAAAACAGAAGAAAGAAGCCCAAGAGATACAAAAATAGTATTACTATGCGTAGTTACTATGCACGGTTACTATTTGGGGTTGGTGTAATAGTGCTCGGTTACTATTTAAGGTTGGTGAAATAGTGTCCGGTTACTATTTGGGGGTTGTTGGAATAGTGCTCGGTTACTATTTTGGGGGTTGTTGGAATAGTGTCAAATAGTGACTTTCCATTATCTATAAATAGGCCTATTGTATTTCATTTCAAAACACACCTCAACACACAACTCTCTCTTCTCTCTCTTATATCTTCTCTGTGTAAGCTGCTAGACAGTCCATCTAGTAGGAAAGCCGGCTTAGCCCGCTTTCAGGATGTGTCGGGTAGAAGGTCCTCGTGCCTAAACTATCCTTAAGAGTGTAAGCTGCTAGACAATCCATCTAGTAGGAAAGTCGGCTTAGCCCGCTTTCAGGAAGTGTCGGGTAGAAGGTCCTCGTGCTTAAACTATCCTTAGGAGTGTTCAGGTTTTGAAGCTAATCTATAGGATTAGAGGTTGTAATACCCCTTCGAGTTTATTATCAATAAAGATATATTCTCGGAATTATTTTTTTGGTAGTATCGTATTCAACCCCCCCTTCTACGATACTTTGGGACCTAACAATTGGTATCAGAGCAAACTTCTAGCATACAAGAAGTCTAAAGATCAAAACCATGGGAAGGAAGGATACAAGTGTGAAGATTCCAATGCTTGACAAAGATAATTACTTTCACTGGAAAGTAAAAATGCACCTTCATCTTTCAGCCATCGATGAAGGCTATGTAGATTGCTTAGAGAAAGGACCTCATGTTCCAATGAAGGCCAACTCTGGGATTGGTCACGATGCTGGCACTGTAGCTACTGGAAGGCCTATTCCAAAGAATCAAGCTGAGTACACAGATGAAGACTTGGAGGAGATTCACAAAGATAGGAAGACCATGAACATTTTGTTCAATGAAATCGATCAAGATATGTTTGATAATGTCATTAACTGCACCACTGCTAAGCAAGTGTGGGACATTATCCAAACCATCTGTGAAGAAACTTAGCAGGTCAGAGAGAACAAAATGCAGCTCCTAATACAACAATATGAGCATTTTCACTACTCCTCTGGTGAAAATCTAACAGACATATTCAGTAGATTTCAAAAGTTACTGAATGGTCTAAAGTTGTATGGGAGAAAATATGAAACCAAGGACTCCGCCCTAAAGTTTCTAAGATCTCTTCCTAAGGAATGGAAGCCAGTGAGAGTCTCGTTGAGGAACTCTCAGGACTACAAAGATTTTACACTTGAGAGACTGTATGGCATCCTGAAGACCTATGAGCTTGAAATGCAAAAAGATGAGGAAGTGGAGAAAATCCAGAAGAAAGGTGGATCTGTTGCCTTGGTGGCCAATATTCCAACAATCCAAGGTGGTGGAAGAATGAAGAGTGTAGAAGCCACACTAAGTTCAAAAACTTGTGAAGGTGAAGCTGAAACTAGCAAAGGTAAAAGCAAGATGATTGAAGAACCTGATGCATTAACTGAGGATGAAGCTGAAGATCTAGATGAGTATTTGGCATTTTTGTCAAAGAGATTTTCGAAGCTAAGATTCAAGAAGAATCCAGCAGGAGCCGGGCAATTCAAGAAAATCTATTAACCGAACAAGGATGTGGTTGAAAGATCAAAGATCAAATGCTATAACTTTGGAATTGCTGGTCACTTTGTCAATGAATGCAGACAATCCAAAGCTGAGAAAGAGAAGAAACACTTCGAGACTGTTGATTACAAGAAGAAATATTTTGATCTTCTCAAGCAACAATGGAGAGCATTCGTGTCAAAAGACAGTGACTGGGCTGCTGGAGGTGACTCAGATGCAGAAGAGGAGTTTGTCAATCTTGCACTCATGGCAAACGAAACTGATGAAGAAGCTAGCTCAGCAAGCAACCAGGTATTCTCTACAGTCTTAACTGATCTTTCTAAAGCTGAATGTGCTAGCACAATTGATGAAATGTCTATTGAATTGTATAACATGCATGTTACCTTAAAATCACTTAACAGAGAGAATAAGAGGATTAAAGACCTTAATGAAAAGTTAAGTGATAGGAATGCTTTAATAGAAACACAGTTGATTGAGTTTGAAACTATGAGAAGAGATTGCTTGGATGCTAAAAATGAAATGATTGAGGCTATAAAGAGAGAGGAAGTTTTAAAGAAACAGTTAGTAGAGGAACATAATCTGATTGCTAAGTGGAAAGGATCAACAGTTGTAACTAAGGAAATTCGTAATGTTCAAGGAATTGATTCTTTCTGCAAATTAGCAGAAGCTAAGTTAGATGTTGATAGGGAAGTTACTTCAGACAGTGATTTAGTCGAAAAAGAATGTTCTTTAAGACTTAAGCCTGTTAGCAAAGCAACTTTAACTAAATTGAATAAAAAGTACGGGTCTGTCAACAAGAACTTTGTTAATGGAGAATGTAGCAATACTGAATCAGCTGAGAAAAGAAACATAGGCAACTTTTCCCACAAGCAATTGAAGGACAAGCTAGAAAATGTTAAGTTAGGTGTTAAGGACAAGAAAAAAAACAGAAATGGTAAGGTAGGGATTAACAAACACAACAATTACACACCTGATAAATATGCTCCTAGGAAAGAATGTGTAAAGTGTGGAAGTATTAATCATTTATCTACCAACTGCAAAGCTATGAAAAATTCTTTGATGCTTAACATGCCTATGTTTGTGCCTGCTATGAATGTTATGCCAAATATGTATGCTCCCTCTGCTCATGCATCTAGTCAATATGCTAACATGCCATTCATGCATAATCCATACTACAATGCTTTCAATATGCCACAAATGCCATGGATGATGAATAACATGTTTGCACAGACTATGCCTAACAATGCTATTAACTATAACAAATATGAGCAAGTATCAAATTATGTCTCTCAAAGGCCCAAACCTAAAGTCAAAATTGATTTAACTCAATCTAAACTTTCGGTTAAAAGGGATTTGAAGGATAAGAAATTGGCTAACAAGGCAGGACCTAAGAAAACTTGGGTACCAAAATTAACTTGATTTTGTTTTGATGTGTGCAGGGAAACAGAAAGAATCTTTGGTATCTGGACAGTGGTTGTTCTAGGCATATGAATAGAGATTCTACCCTTCACACTAAGCTTGAGGAGAGAGATGGCCATAGCATTACCTTTGGAGACAACAGCAAAGGATATACTAGAGGATATGGCTTGATTTCACAAGGGAATGTTGTCATTAAAGAAGTAGCACTGGTTGATGGACTTAAGCATAACTTGCTAAGTGTCAGCCAACTGTGTGATAAAGGCCAGAATGTCTGGTTCACATATGAAGCTTGTGTCATTTTCAAGAAAAGTGACAACAAGGTAGTGTTGACAGGAGATAGAAGAGGAAATGTATACATTGCTAACTTCAATTCAACAAATGCAAACATGACTACATGTCTTCTCAGCAAGGCAAGTGTAGATGAAGGTTGGATTTGGCATAAAAGACTGTCACACTTGAGTTTTAAAGCAATGAATGAGTTGGTAAAGAAGGATTTGGTTAGAGGTATTCCAAAATTGGATTACTCCAAGGATGGATTGTGTGATGCATGCCAGAAAGGGAAGCAGAAGAATACCTCTTTTAAATCAAATTCAATGTCATCAATTGATCAACCCTTGCAACTACTTCACATGGATCTCTTTGGACCAGTCAATGTGTTGTCAATCTCAAAGAAGAAATACTGTCTTGTGATTATTGATGATTTCTCAAAATTCTCTTGGACATTCTTTCTGCATTCTAAGGATGAGGCATATGAAGTCATTATAAATCACATCAAGATAGTCAATAGCAATCCTTTACTCAAAGTAAGGAGAATCAGAAGTGACAATGGAACTGAGTTCAAGAATTCTGTAATAAGAGAGTTTTGTGAAGAAGAAGGAATTATCCAAGAATTCTCTGCACCAAGAACTCCTCAAAAAAAATGGTGTAGTGGAAAGAAAGAACAGAACTCTAATTGAAGTTGCAAGAACAATGCTTGAAGAGTCTAAGCTACCAACATACTTCTGGGTAGAAGCTATAAACACTGCATGCTACACTCAGAATATTTCTTTGGTCAAACAAGCAAAAGGCATGACACCTTATCAAATTTTCAAAGGCAAGAAACCAACAATCAACTTTCTGCATGTCTTTGGATGCAAATGCTTTGTACTGAAAAATCATGGTGAGCATCTTGAAAAATTTGATTCAAAGGCAGATGAAGCTATCTTTGTTGGATACTCAGCTGGAAAATCCTACAGAGTCTACAACCTAAGACTAAACATTGTAATGGAGTCCATACATGTTGTCTTTGATGACAAGAAAATATCTGGTCTAGTAGATGAAGGTTTTCATGAGTCTCTCTCATTTGAGAATGAGAGAAGTGGTGAAGAAAGTGAAGATGATGATGAAGAATGGAGATCAAATGGTGTGAGAAACAGACAAGGATCATTAGTTGAAGTGCAGAATGAACCACCTGTTGAAGAGCAACTTACACCATCAGTTGGAAATCACAGAGAAGCATCTGTTGATGAATCTGCAAGAAATTCATCAATCTCGAGGGCCATACACTCAGGGGGAGTTTCTCACAGTCAAAACTCAACAACAAGCCACAATGATCAACACAGAGAAAATGAAGCCACTTCATCAAGGTCAAACTTACCACTACAAAGAAAATGGATTATGGATCATCCATTTGAGCTTATCATTGGAGATCCTAATGCAAAGGTCCAAACCAGAAGAGCAACTCAAGAAGAATGCTTATATGGCAATTTTCTATCCAAAGAGGAACCAAAGAGAGTTGAACATGCTCTTTTGGATCCATACTGGGTTTTAGCAATGCAAGAAGAGCTAAACCAGTTTGAAAGAAATGAAGTATGGAAACTTGTACCCAAACCTAAAGACAAATCAGTGATTGGCACCAAGTGAGTATTCAAGAACAAGATGGATGAGAATGGCATAGTCACAAGGAATAAAGCTAGATGAGTTGCTAAAGGCTACTGTCAAGAGGAAGGAATTGATTTTGAAGAAACCTTTGCTCCAGTGGCAAGGTTAGAAGCAATAAGGATCTTCCTGGCCTATGCAACGCATGCCAATTTCAAAGTCTATCAAATGGATGTCAAGAGTGCATTTCTGAATGGTATTCTGGAGGAGGAGGTGTATGTTAGTCAACCGCCTGGTTTTGAAGATCCAGACTTTCCAGAATATGTGTTCTTTCTACTCAAAGCATTCTATGGCCTGAAGCAAGCACCTAGAGCCTGGTATGACACACTCTCACAGTTCCTTATAGAGAATCACTTCATTCGAGGTACTATTGATAAAACTCTCTTTTATAGAAATGTCAATGGCTCTGTGATACTTGTCCAAATTTATGTAGATGATATAATATTTGGGTCTACAGATGAGAAACTTTGCAAGAGATTTGCCAAACTCATGCAAAGTAGATATGAAATGAGTATGATGGGTGAATTAACTTATTTTCTTGGTTTACAGGTTAAACAAGTGAATGAGGGAATTTTTATAAGTCAAACAAAATACATTTATGATCTTTTAAAAAGGTTTGATTTAGCAGATTGCTCTTCTGCAAAAACACTCATGGCCACTGCCACTAAGCTTGAACTGAATACTAAGGAAAAGAAGGTGGACATGATAAGCTATAGGGGCATGGTTGGATCTCTTTTATACTTAACAGCTAGTAGACCTGATATTATGTTTGCTACATGTTTATGTGCTAGATTTCAAGCTGATCCTAGGGAATCTCACTTAGTAGCTATTAAAAGGATTTTCAGATATCTCAAGGGAACACCAAACCTTGGCATTTGGTACCCTAGAGATTCTGGTTTTGATCTAATTGGTTACTCAGATGCAGATTATGCAGGTTGCAAAATGGATAGAAAAAGTACCACAGGAACTTGTCAATTCTTGGGAAACAAGCTGGTCTCATGGTTCAGTAAGAAGCAGAACTCAGTATCTACCTCAACTGCAGAGGATGAATACATAGCAGCTGGGAGTTGTTGTTCACAGATTCTATGGATGAGAAATCAACTACTTGACTATGGAGTTAAAGTTTAAAAGATCCCAATTTTCTGTGATAACACGAGTGCAATTGCAATATCACAGAATCCAGTGCAGCATTCTAGAACCAAGCACACAGACATCAGATACCATTTCATCAGGGAGCATGTGATGAAAGGTACTGTGGAACTGCATTTTGTTCCTAGTGAAAAACAGTTGGCAGACATTTTTACTAAAGCTTTGGATGAAGCAACCTTTTCAAGGTTGTTAAGTGAGCTTGGTATGTTAAATTTCACATGATCTTTTAAAATGTAAGTTCAATTTGCTTGCAGCCAGTGAATTTCATTCTCTGGATTTTGTTTGTTTTATTTGCTAATCTGCATGATTATTATGGAGATATCATTGTAGCATAATTAAATAAATATTTTATTGACATATATCAATTAATGATATTTTGTTAATTTTATGTCTATTTAATTGTGAGTTTATCTGATTATTGTGGATTAATTCTTAATTTACTGCGTGATTATTTTTAAATCCATAATAATTAGAAGTATTAAATATGTGTATATATGTATAGGCTGATAGGTTTCGGTGATAAGATGTTTTTCGGCTGACATGTTTCAGTGATAAGATGTTTTTTCGGCTAATTAGGTTGTTAGGTGAGAAATTATTGAACGGTGTTATTTTTTCAACATAACCTGTCACTATCACACCTAACCCACTAAACCTTGAAACCTTATAAATGATGAGTTTTTGTTTGTGTTTAACATCATCATTTTTCAGATATACAGAGCATATACACACGATTGCTGAATATTTCGAGCTTTGATCGGAAAGATCTCTCAAATCTAGCTGGTGGTTTTTAGATCGGATTTCATATTCTTGCTTTATACATCATCCTTTATAAAAACTAACCCTTATTTTTAAATTTCCTCAAAGTTTTGAAAATTTTATTGCAGGGAAACTTTTTAATTGCTAAAGTTAATCCTATTTCCATTCAGCAAATCGAAACCATTCTGGATGAGCAATTTCCGGCTTGGACACAATTTCTGAATGAACATTCATTAATTCGCTATGCTTTAGTTACACCAGTGCAGCTTAACCATGATGCATTGCATGAACTATATTGCAGTGCGGTTAACACTTCTGGACAAGACGGGTGTGCAATCACATATCGACTGTTTGGTAGGTCGATTAAGGTCACTGAACGAGATGTTAATCGAATTCTTCATTTTCCTATGGAAAATTTGTTTCTGATCCTGCACCTGAACAGATTGAAATGTTCTTTCGTTTTATAAGGTACCAAGATGGCAATTTCAATACTGGTAATCTTTCTAGAACGTTTCTAACCCAGTATTGGAATTTCTTCTTTCACACTCTTAACCATGTTTTTTTCCTCAGATAGAACAAATCAAGATCGAATACCTGAATTTATTCAAAAAATAGGGTATGCGGTCGCCAATAATTTGAGGATTAATTTTGGAAAAATAGTGCTTGGTCAAATCATTTTAAAGATGAAACACTTGGGAACAAGAGATGTTCGGACTCAAAATGTCAAATGTCTATATCCAAGGTTTCTACAGCTAATATTAAATGATTTTTTGAATGATGAAGACAAGTACGCTTGAAAAATGGTCAAAAGGTTGAATGTTCTTACATGAAGACGAATGTAATTAATTACATAAGCAAAAAGAACTATACGGATGTGCCTACAGTCCTAACTGAATATCTAAAGACTGTCCCACTTCCGTTGTTACCAAGACCAGTGAGAGCAGGTATACGACAAGGTAATATTGCAATCCCTACTATTCCAACCTCTGTATTCCCTGTTGTATCACAGGAAATACAGGTCGAAGAGCCCATTCTACAAATGTAAACACAAACACAACAAACTCCTACACCTCAATTGTCACTTAAACGACCATCCATCAACACTTTTGAGGGAGATAGTGCCTCAGCAGCACCACATAAGGAGTTAGTTACATCAACCGCTCTACCTCATTCTAAACGGAGTAAACCCAATGAACCTGAGGTAACGGCAACTGTTAGTGAAACAATTCTTCCTTATCCAATGAGTGAAAATGTAAATGAGGTTGAATTGGCGGGAGCAACTATCTTGAGTTCCATTTCACGGAAGATAAGAGTGGTTGATGATCTTTCTAAAGATCAAATGCCTTCACAGGCATCCGAGGTGGAATTACCTACCTCAATAACTGCTGGTGAATCTTCCATTTTACGGAAAGATCCATCGGTAGGTGGTTCTTTTATGAACCAAGTGTCTTCACAGACATATGAGGGAAACTTGGGTTTTGTGCCATTTAATTGATTCAAGTTTAACCTCCCAGAGGGAAAATCTCTGGATCTCTTTCGAGATTTACCACTCTTTACCAGTGGTCGGCAAATCACTTCACGCGAGGATGGAAGCTCACGAACTTTCATTGCACCATCTGTGACCTCTGAAAAAGGGGCTAGGATGATTTCATTTGCAGGTACACATCTCGGTGGAAGCTCTGGAAGAAAGTTGAGGGAAACACAAACAGAACATGTAAGTGTAACCCAAACCACTAAACCGAGTGAATATAGAGTGTTGAGTGAAACACCTGCAGAACGTATGAGTGAGCAACCTACTCAACCACATGCACCTGTAACCAGAAAGGAATACAACAGACTCCTTACACGGGTCCAAACAATGGAGAAAGAGTTGTCAAATATCTGTAAGTCCATTGTAGAAATCAAAAATTTGCAACTTATTCAACATGATGCATTCCAGGTTCAATTAAGTTCCATGGCAGCCCAGTTTAGTCATGCAATTAATTCCTTGGTGAAGACATCTTCGTCCAATTTACCAACTCCACATCCTACTATTCTGGAGGATAACCCAACTGAGGGGGAGAAGGTGGATGGGCAAGAAGCTACTAGGCGTAATAAGGGCAAGGAAAAGGTTGTTGATACGGAATTAACTTTATTTTGGGAAAGGAAAAGCTAATGGGAGTATTAGTGCTATGTGGAAAGAAAGCAAATTTAAACTTGAAGATATGTTCAGTCTAAAGGAACAATTGTCTTAAACTTGGTTAATTTTAGAAATCTGGAAAATGTATATATATGATCCAGAATGCGCTTTAATATTATTTATCTTTGTATTTTATTTTTGTTGTATCAGTTGAGTTATCCTCTAGGGATTTGCTTGTCAAACCCTAACAATCAAATAGGGGGAGATTGTAAAGCATAATGTAATGTAATATGTAATAGAGGATATATATAACTCAACTAGGATAAAAGATAAATAATATTAAATCTATACAGGGATCGTGAAATTTGAAGAATAGGCACCAACAAGGATCGCTGAAAAAAGTTCATTAACATGTTCAAGCCTCAGTGACAGAATAAGATGTACAGATGATTCAGTTGGAGAGCCAAAAAGATTCCATGTATTTACATAATTTGAAGATACTGCTACAGGCTAATCAATTGGAATGTAACGAAGGTGTGAAGATCAAGATCAGTGCTAGTCACTTGTGAACCAGACCAGCGCACTAAGTGTCAGCACATACGAGAAGGATCAACACATTAATTTACAGAAAGAATTGCCAAAGCCTATTGACGATCATGGACAGACATAATATTTCAAGAGATGAATTAAAACAGCAGAATAAAACAGAAGAAAGAAGGCCAAGAGATACAAAAATAGTATTACTATGCCCAGTTACTATGCAAAGTTACTATGCAAAGTTACTATGCCCGGTTACTATTTGGGGTTGGTGTAATAGTGCCCGGTTACTATTTGGGATTGGTGAAATAGTGTCCGGTTACTATTTGGGGGTTGTTGGAATAGTGCTCGGTTACTATTTGGGGGTTGTTGGAATAGTGTCAAATAGTGACTTAACATCTTCTGCTTCTATATATTCTAACTTGGGTTTTTTATGGTTTGGAATTGTTCCCAAGCAGATTAATTTAGTAGAACTAACTTCCTTTTTTAGGGCATCGCTGTAAGTTGGTCGTAAGGCTTCAGCCGAACTTATCAACTGTAGTGGTGCTTTGGATTCTGCACTGGTATACACTCGTCTTGCGGCTTGAGCTTCTGCAAAAGATGTGTATTTTTTGTGCTTGATTCCTGAAACTCCTTTTACTACGAGTTCTGCAGTATTCCATGTGGTGTAAATGCCTGGGTTAGGACCATTGAACACGACATAGTAGGCTTTAGGTGCCTTATATCCTATGAGGACTGCTGAAGTTTGACCTTCAGTCTTTTCAGGGATTTGAATTCCCCCGTTAGGCCTGAGATTTAAATCTGAGGGTTTAACTAACGTTGTAGAGGTTTGAACCTCAGTCTGAATTTTTGGAAAATTCACAGCCTTCAACGGATTTGTTGAATCTTTACCTGCTTCACTTATTGCTAAGGAAGGTGTACAAATAATCTTTTGTTGAGTTTCATCTGAATATTTTCTGATGAACTCCATTTCTGCCCTTATTATAAAGAGTTCTTGCTGGAGGTTCTCAATGAACAATTGTTTCCTGCATGGCAAGCTTATCCATATTATGCAAATATGGTGTCTCAAAGAAAGAGATTATTATAGAGCAAGCAAAGCTCTTCGATCTGTTGAGAGATCTATTTTTGTATAGAGAGGTGTTTAGTGTTTTGGTGTGATTTCCAATTGCTGAATTCCTCTTCTATTTATAGGCCTGAAGCGCCTTGGATACCTGCAAGGATGTGACATAAACCTGTAGAGTTTTTGTGTCATACCTTTTGCTGATATTCCCTAGTTAAGAAGTCGGCAAGACAATTCTTAATTCCATCAAGGTGTTCTACCTCGAAGCTGTATCTGGAAAACCATTGCTGCCATCGCACGAGTCTTCCTTGCTTATTATCTCCTTCAATCTTTATTTTAAGGAAATAAGTAAAATTCTTATTATCAGTCCTGACAATAAATTCAACAGGGGTTAGATAAATAGAGAATTTTGTAATAGCCCTTTTGACCGCCAAGTATTATTTCTCATTAGAATGATATCTTGTTTCTGCGTCTTTAAAGCTTCCTGATGCATATCTACATATTAATTCTTGTTCATCAGAATTAATGGCTTTGAGAACTCCACCCCAATGTTTATCGGATGCGCCGGTTTCTACAATAAGCTTGTCTTCTGGCTCTGGATGATGGAGCTTAGGGAAACATACCAACTGCTTCTTAATCCATTATATCTATTATATGCTAACATGGGTTTCCATCCTATTTAGTAAATTACGAATTTATCCATAGATTTATATTAATGTTAAAAAAAATGGAGTTAAAAGAAATTGAACCCATGACCATCTAACACCTATAACTTTGTGTTCACATTTACTACCACAAAACCAAGTCACTTTTTTGTACCACCTTTTAAACTCATTCACTACATACTCAAATAACCCACTTATTAGCAATATTTGTTTTATAATTTATTCTTGATAAAAGTGCTTACATAATTCTACTAACTTTAATAATTTGAATGTTGATAAGAATTAAACTTATGACATTCATATACTCACAAATTCATGCACACGTTTATTTTTATATTTTATTAGGGATAACATCATTAAAATATTTTTGTTATATAATAGTAAATAATGGTAGTCGAGGAGAGAAAATATAAATTGAGAGATATGATGTCGTCGAAGTCAAAATTAAGAAAGGTACCGAGTGATTGAAAATTGGTCAAAAAAAAAATCAAAGTGAGGTGGTAGGTGATGACAAATAAGTAGAAGTCTATCTCAAGTAGGTAAACGGGCGAAAATGAAAATAGATCTATAAAAATTTAGTACAATATTTCTCTCTTTTAACGATTATGTCTATATATTAGTCAAATGACTAGAATATGTTTATTATTAAAATATTATAAAAAATTAATGAAAGATGTGTATAATATAGTTCTACTCGATATTAGTATAGCATTTTTTTTAATTATGAAAGGTACCGAGGTGGCCGATAAATTGGTGAGGTAGGTGACGGAAAATTAGTTGAAGTCTATCTCAATTCTCAAGTAGGTAAACGGGCGGAAGTAAAAATAGATACATAAAATTTTTTAACATTTATGTTTAGGGTGAAATCCCTAAATACCCACATTTTTAAATCAAATAACCAAAATACCCATATGCACGGAGGGCCGCCCAAAATACCCAGCAGGCACGCATTTCCAGCATGCGTAGCTTCATACACGCATGGCAAGCATGCATAGTCTTTATAATTTTTTTTACTAGCAGGCCACGCATGATAAGCATGCATTGTCTTCATAATGTTTTTTTGTTGTTCATGGAACACGCATGTCCAACATGCGTGTTTGTTTTTTTTCTTTTTTAAAATTAGACCACGCAATTGTATCATGCGTACAGTTCGCTTGTTAATTTCTTTCACTAATTTTTTTTATTTGTTTACATGTTTTTAACTTAAAACACTACTTTAAGTGATGTTACATTTTTTTTGCTAAATATGTATTTGCAAACCCTATTTAAAAATACTAATAACTTTACGGAGTCCGACGGTCTGATTTTTAAAAAATCGGGGGTCAGCCCCGATTTTTTAAAATCAGGATGAATTATGGTTTTGGGTCTAGGGTTTAGGGTTGTAAACAACCCTGAACCCTAAGTTCATATATGGTTTATTCGTCGTTCCAAATATTTCTAAACCCAAAATGGAACTGTTGTACCCCAAAGATTAACCGTTGAAATCCTGAGGGAATATAGATAAAATTTAAAATTTTAATTAAAAAATTGAATCCGGCGGCCTGATTTTTAAACGCTAACGCGTTTAAAAATCAGGATAAGTTAGGGTTTAGGGTTGTTTTACAACCCTAAACCCTAAGTTCGTATACGGTTTATTCTTCCTTCCGAATATTTCTAAAATCCAAAATGGAAATGTTGAACCCTAAAACTTAATTGAATTTGTAACTTAAATTGTTTTGTTTGGTTTTTTAGTTGTACAAAAGTTATTTCGGCTGAATTGTTTAGAGAAACAGTACTCCGATGCTTAATAAGTATCGGAAGAAAGAATTGTTTTAATAGCAAAAAAAGAAGCTAGTCGATGATTATTAACCATCGGGTGACAGTGGCAGTAAAAAGAAATTAATGCATGCAAGTTGGGTGGATTAAAAGATTATGAAGAATACGCATTCTGCAGTCGGGTATTCAGGGGTTACGCATCTGGTAAATGCGTAACACAGGCAGATTTTTTAAAAAAAAAACTATACGCATTAGTATAATGCGCACATCGTAGACCAAAAAAAAACTATAGGCATTAGTATAATGCGCACACCGTGGGCATTTAGGGCAGCAGTCCGCGCTAAACGGCATTTAGGGCTATAGGATGCTGAAAAAGAGGTATTTTGGGCATTTTCTCTTATGTTTATATTATGTCTATATTAGTCGAATGGCCAGAATATTTTTTACAATATGTCTATATTAGTCGAATGGCCAGAATATTTTTATTACTAAATTAATACAAAAAATGATAAATGAAGTGTATAACATATTTTTACTCGATATCAGTATAATATTTTATTTTAAGTATATTTGCACTATATCGATTAATCCTATTATCATCGGGTTGTTTATAGATTGATTAATAAAAAGATTAAAAATTAAAAATAAGAAATAATTTACATATGGGATTTGGATTTGGTAAAAAAAAATGTCAATGTGATTTTGATATCTTTAGTCTCTCGCACTATATTTTTGCAGAATTTTCGTAATATGCCAATGTTATTAATTTCATATAAAATGAGTTTTACAACCATATACTTAAATAGTAATATACCAATTGCACTTGAATTTTAAACTCCAATGCGAGTTTCATCCCGGTATGAGACTAATAAACTCGAAAAATACTGATATGTACAATGTCTTATGATCAGGAATGTGGTATGTGTATTTTTTATTTCCCATCTATCATTTTGGTGTTACCTCAAATTAAAATGATATTTCTTGGATGCTTCATTATCGTAGTAATGTTTATCTTCTTTTTATAGATTGAATTTTATTGTACACATGAACTTTTACAACATAATTTATTCGGTGTATACATTAACACATCTCATTTTAAAAATCTGTTATGAGATATGACACTTTTATTTTAGTTACTCGTGTATTTGGTTGAATTTGTACATGCCTAAATATGTTTAGTCTTGAAATTTGAGATATTACCTTGGATTTTGAAAGTTCACTTATGGCAATGGATGATACAATTTATTTGAAGAAAAGATTTTGTTATGGTCAATTTGCTGTTGAAAGGATACATTTGAGATGGTTAAGTACCATGATCCTATAAAAGCACACATCATATAGTTATTTTGGAAGTGCACAACTATTAGAATAAATTTGTTGTTCACGTCGGAGAAAAGGATCCAAAATTGGAAATGTACGTTGAGATCCAAAATTGGAAATGTTCGCTGAAATTTTCTAAGCAGAACTATGTGACTCTATAATTTTTATTTTTCCGTTACATTACATTATTTCTTAAAAAATAAAATTAGAAATAATATAATATTTAATTCTTCCTCCATCCCAAAATAAATAAGCCAACTATTTTTTCACGCATTTCATTACACCAAGATTATTGTGGTAATACTTGACAGTTACAATTAACTCTTACTTACTGATTTCAGTTAGTCATTCTTCTCACATTGATCAAACACAACTAAAAATATAACTCTTACGATTATCTAATAATATTTTGAAACTATAACATCTTAAATAGATCGAAATAAGCGAAGTAAACTGACACGAGAAAATTTTATGAATTATTTTTATGGCCCGTGCTTTGCACGGGCTATCATGCTAGTTTTCTTAAAGTAAGAAGTGTCAGATTCTATCCATTTCCATGGAATTCCCTTCTTGAGCTTAGCCTGCAAAGGAGATATTATAGCTGCAAGCTTAGGAATGTAATCAGATGCATAAGTTAATATACCTAAAAATCTTTGCAACTATTTTCTGTCTTCTATCTGATCTGGAAACTTATGAATATGTTCCAAAATATGACTTTGAGGACACTGAGTTCCTTGATCAATTTCTAAACCTAAGAAATTAATTTTGTTTTGAAGAGCTGCACCTTTTTCTTGGATAGGATTATACCAAGACTCTCGCATTTCTTCAGTACTGCTGCCAAATGTATAAGATGTTCTTTTTCATTGTTAGAAAATATAAGAATATCATCTACATAAATACAACATAATTTTTCAAAGGATCTAAATGCGTTCTGCATATGTCTTTGAAATATTGATGGAGCTTGTTTGAAACCAAATGGTAACACTCTCCACTGGTAATGTCCTTGAGGACATGTAAATGCTGTCAATAACTGTGATTCTTCATCTAACAGTACCTGCCAGAATCCTGATATACAGTCTAATGAACTAAACATTTTCTTACCTTTTATAATAGTTAGCAAACTATCCTTATTGGGTAGATTATGACCATCACCTATAGTAAGATCGTTCATCCTTTTATAGTTGACAACCATTCTTTTCTTACCTCGTCGTCGCTCAGCTTCATTTTATACTAGGAATGCTGGTGACATGTGGGCTGGTTTAGTAGGGATGATTACCTTCATCTCGAGTAATTCTTTAATTTGCACTGCAAATTCTTCAACATCTTGAGGGCTATATTTCATGGGTTTTACCTTGCAAATATCCTTAGGATTGTTGAGCTTTATTGATGCTTTCATCGAATGCCTGGTTTTCTTAGGATCCAATGGATTGTCTGAGCATACTTTGTCTAAGAGTTTTTCGATCTTAGATTTCCTGTCAATATCTTGAGATAAATTTGTTAGTGCAAAATTCATTTCTCAATATTTATTTAACTTATCTCTCCCCCCTCTCTAAAAGTTGGATTTTGTGCTGGGAAATGTTAACAGGTGTGACGGGTTTTGTTTTTGAATTCTTTTTCTTTGATTCCAAAAACGTACGAAAACCTACTCGATTAGCTTGAAGAACTTTCTTAACCCATACTGGTTCACCTTTGAGTGTGAAAATAACACTTTTATCATCAACATGTATAAAAGGTTTGTAGGCTAGACAAAAATTATTTCCTAAAAGAAAGTCTATACCTGATTCTTGTTGATAAACAGTAGGAATATGAAATATTTCTTCTGCTATCATAATATCAAGGTCTTTACATACCTTATCAATCACAATGGTTTTACCATTAGCGATTTTTACCTTAATAGGCCTTTCAGCATTCACCCAGTGTTCTGGTGGAATGACGTGTTTACTTGCTATGCATAGGCTCGCACCTGTATCAACATAACAATGTAATTCGATCTTTTTATATCCAGTAAAATTAAGTGTACCTTTTATATAGATCGATGATGGAATAGTAATGTTTGGCATTACTAATTCTTCATATGAATCTTCAGTCGCTTTTGTCTGTTGATTCATTTTCAGACTCTTCGGACGATGGTCCAGGGTCAATCTCTTCTATGATAAAGATGTTTTATTTTTCATCATATATGTCTTATACTGGTTCATAACCAATGTAGTAGATTTCTTCTAATACCTTGATCTTTTCAAGGTACTTCTTTCTGGTTAGGGAATTCATTTGCATAATGTCCTTTTTCGTTGCAGACCCAACACCTGCAACTTTTCTTTCCTTTCGAACAGAGTTTCTGTTTGTTAGTAGAAAAGTTTTTCTTTCTAACATATTTTCCTGGTTTAAAAGATTTCTTTTACTTTTTAAACCGATTTTTGGAAGATGTCTTCTTTTTCGAATACTTCTTCTTATAATTTGGATTGCATCCAAAATTATAATTTTCTTTGTTAAGCTTTTCACAACATTTTTTACCAAAATCTTTCAGTTGTTTTTGTGTTTTTGCATCATCACAATATCTAGTGAGTTTGCCTTTCACAATTTTCTGTACAAAAGCCAAACTATGTTTTGTCAGGTCGGATTTTTCCTACAAAAACTTAGTCATTGCTTTTTCACCTATCAAGGGTATCTTTTATATGTATTCTTCTACATAAACGTGATATCCTGTTTGATCTCCTGTATTGACCAAATTCTCTTCATATTCAATAAAGAATGTGTCAATAAGGCATATATCGCATAATTGCATTCTGCTCATAGCTAACTTAGCATTTTGTTTGATCTTATCTTTTTCCTCTTCTTTAGAATAAACATAACCTATTCCTAAAAACATGGTATAGATAGCATCTACAATTTTATTAAAGGCTTCTATGGGTTCATCATCGAAGAAAGTCCATACGACGTCTTTAATAAACCTGTTAACAACTCCTGTTGTTTTATGATCTACTAATAATAATACTGTGTCTGTATCATCATAAGATTTAGGATTAGTCTGTATTATCAAACTAATTTCCTTTTCCCATATATCAATTAATGCCTTTCTACCTGATGCACAATAAATATGTAAGACATTTGAACCAAAAGGACTTTGACTCATTTTAAACTCAGTAGTAGGTGGATAGAAGCCACCTTTGTTTCTTACTGGCGTTTTCTTTGTTCCTGAAGTTGATGCGAACGGGTTTTCATTGGCATGTGCTTCATGTTCTTATTTATACATTCTAAACGTTTGCTTTTGTTGTTGAACAAATTCTTCGTCTGATGTATCTTCCGTTTGTTGAGAATCTGATTCTGGTGAACTAAATTCTTCAATGACATTCAAATAATTAGTAGAATTAAATCCAAATAAAAACTGTAATTCTAAATTATTAGTTACTTGTTGATTAGCTAGATCGTTGTCTTCTAATTCAAGTAATTCCATTGCTTTGGCAAATTGTTTTTCTTGTTGGTCATTTTGAATTTCTGATTCAAGTACTTCCCAAAAGAATTATTCTATGTCTTGCATATAGGTCATATTTTCTTACTAGAAATAGAACCAAATGGCCAAGTCATACTATTCAGATTCTTACCTGTTCCGAGTTCCTCGTTTCCTACATCATGGTTAGGATAACTGTATCGATAACGGCTTTTACCTTTATATTTGTTATCTTGTTCTGATGTGAGAACAATCTGTTTTTCTTCTGAGGTTTTTGGTTGTTTACCAATTACTTCAAAAGTTTCCTTTTTGCTTTGATAATCTTGAATTGTTGTCTTCAACTCTGTGATTATCTTTACAGCAGCAGCTTCAATGTTGCCTTTGACATTATTATCTGCATTTTTCTTAAGCAAAGCTAAAATTTCTGTTAGCTGGGGCTTAACGTTGTTATTGAAATCCTCAATTAACTCTTTAAGGCTCATTTTAAATGATACTAGCAAATTTATCTGATAGATCATCTATTCTTTGGGACATGCTTTTAAGGAGCATATCGCTTCCTTCCGCTAAGGGTTCTCTAAAAGCTAGATTTCCTCTAGCTCTGAAACTTCTTCTAGGTTTATCCTGTAAAGAAGGTTTGTTTCTAGCAATATCAATTGCCCAAGTATGGTCTGTAGGAGTCAATTCTGCAAATTATTTATCTCCTACTGAACCTACTTCAGAGAACACGTCGTCTAATTCGATGTATTCTTTTTTCTTATAGTCAATACTGTGATGAATATTAGCTAAAGCAGAAGCAACTAGATAAGTAGTGCTAAATACTTTATCGCCTTTTTGCATCAAATCTTTTCTTTCAAAATCATGAATAAAAGATAAAATTTGATCAAATCTTTCAGTATCCAAACTAACTGCGTATTTGGGATATACTGTAAACATGAATTTTTGGTATGCTAAATTACCTCTAGCAGAACCTAAAATACTGTCACTTCTTGGTATAATTCGATTATCCAGTAAAGCCATTTTTATTGGAGAATCTATACCTTCAGGGAATTCATATTTTATGAAAATCTTAACAGCTCCTAAATGAACCATAGAGATTGTTGATCTCATCTTTGAATTCATTTTCTGTAATTGTCTATTAATTTCTTCTTTAGTGATTAAAGGCAAATACACTTTTCCTGTAGTATCTTTTATATCTACATGCATCTCTTTCGTAGATACGTAATAAAAGATATTGTTTTTCCTTTTTAATCGATCCAACCAAGGAACATTAAAAATAGTTTCTTTCTTTAAATCAAGCTTTGTTCTTCTGATTTTAGAAATTAAATCGTGTTTTATTAGAAAACTGGCTTGAAAGCCTTTTTCTGATTCTGAAAACTCGATTTCCAAATTATCAGAAGTTTCCTCCTCAGGAATCTGATTTTTCTCATTTAAAAGATTCATTTTAGAAGATTATTAACTAGGCTCTGCTACCAAGTAAAATGGGGGTTATCTCAAGTATAATTAAATACTTGAATTTGCGGAAAAAGAATTAGAATTAAATCTACTTTTTTATGATTTTTATAAGTCTTTAAAGACTTAAAGAAATATGTGCTACTAAGTAAAATAGAAACACAGCTTTGATACATAGCAAGGTAGCAAGTACACATGCATGTGCCTAGGGACCAGGGAAGGTTTTTATTCTCTGGGGAGAGAAAAGTAGTGTACGCATGATTAATATGCGTGATTAGTGGACAAAAAGGGCAGCTTCTATTACAAAGTGGTAATATAGGCAGCTTCTTCTCTATGGTAGGCATTTTGGTTATTTTCTCTTAATGTTTTAAGGTGAAGGCCTAAAATACCCACAAATTAAACATCCATGACCAAAATACCTACCCAGCTCGGACGGCCCTAAATACCCACGGGATACGCTACTGGTAGTGGAGCGTTAAGGAGACACGCTATTGGTGAAAGAGTGTCTCGTAGACACGCTGATAAGTAAGGCGTAACAAGCAATTACACTGTTGGGAGACATTCACTGTAGCTTGGGATGCGCCGTTTCCAAATGCGCATCTGCAGATACGCATTTGGAAGTTGCGTATCCCTCGTCTTCTCCAAATCGTAGCTCTGGAGATTTTCAAACGATTCTCGACGGAAACAAGGCGGAGCTCCGTTCGTTCGATTTAGTTATCTTCCGTGTATGTTCTATACACCAATCAAATCATCTTTCGACGATCTACACATCCATACCCATTTCAAACCATTTAATTCGCCCGAGATTAAACCCCCAAATCAAACCCAATCTCTCTCTCTCGAATTTCCGTCGAGCTCGTAGATGCCCCTGCGGGGCCAGATTTCGATAAAATCAGTTGGGGGAAATGGAGAGAAAGGTATGGTGATGGGTTTGGGGTGCCCAAAAGAAGTGGAGGTGGCCGGAGAGAGACGAACGGGATGGAGAGAGATCAGAGAGATTGGAGAGATGGGAGATGAGAGAGAGGGTACAGTACTGCTACAGTACTTCGGACACGCTACATGCAGTAGCGTGTTGCGTTGGCAGTGAGGGCCAACAGTTTCGAAAATCAGTAATTTGGGCCATGGGTACCTCATTTTGAGGTATTTTGGTCATTTTCTCAATGTTTTAATTAGAAGTAATTGAGCTTATTTGGACTTAAATTACAAGAAAATTTGAATTTATTGAATTGCATGCGCGTATATAACTGTTTGTGCCCTAACTCAAGTTTCACGCATTAGAATTGGGCGATTTTACAACACACGCTAAACCAACGAAATTATCTACAACTCGGAAGTGGTACAACATTGATATTCTAATTGGAACAGCCCAGAACTAGGTCTGGAAGTCAGATTGCGAATTTCACATTTAGAATCCAATTTGTTTGGGGAAATTACTTTATTTTCTGGAAAAGCATTAAAAAAATCTTTATTATTGAGGTTTTGATAGATATTGTAGAGACCATATATCATATTATAAAACATAATAGAATTAGAAAACTATACTTTGGGAGAGAAGGAAGAGAAACACTTTGAGAGAGAGATTGGAAGAAGGCGTGAATGGATTCATCCTGGTTTTAAAAAAAAAAAATTAAAGTTGTATTATTCATACTGCAATTCTTATACTCATGTTTGCAATCGTAATCCATATTTGTTTTATATGATAGCTAATTCATTTATCCAAAAATTGAGTAGTATTCTTTGGCTTATTATGTTTGTTTGATTTTTGGTTTGTTAATCTGTAGCGCTTGTACAATTAGAAGAGTCATGCACTTTTAGTTGAATCCCTAGGAATTATAACGATCCGGGAGAGGAGTTGTAATTCTAGTACATGATATGATAGATGCAATTTAAGGATTAGATCGGGAGATTGATATGTGAATTGTAAAACTGATAATTCTTGATTCTTAATAGTCTATAGTTAAACATTGTATGACCATGCAAGTGACGTTCAAGGGATAATTTTAGGAATTATAATTTACCACGAGAGAGGATTTTATAAACATTAGAAGAATTGTTTGTAATGGAACAAAAGATACAAATTAGACATTCATGATAGTCAATTGAAGAACTTTGATTCTTGGATTGTTCTCTCACACTTGTTACATATTTCTATTAAGTTAAGTAATAGATTATCACACACCCAAAAATTATTCTTCATACTTCTGAACTGTAAAAGATGAAAGACTTGAAATGGTATTAACATCGGTCCTTTCCTATGAACGATACTCTTAAAATACACATCAACAAACTCGTTAGAACAAATCTATATCGTTCATTTATTTATAATCTAATGGTTATGTTTATTCAAATTTTATAAAATAAAAAATAATACACATAC
This sequence comes from Saposhnikovia divaricata, assembly GCA_036435485.1. Classification (NCBI taxonomy): domain Eukaryota; kingdom Viridiplantae; phylum Streptophyta; class Magnoliopsida; order Apiales; family Apiaceae; genus Saposhnikovia; species Saposhnikovia divaricata. The sequence goes on from CM071596.1 coordinate 62,413,128, forward strand.
ATATATTAAGTTGTTATGACGATCAAACAATCATTTTTTATAAAATTATTTATTCTTAATTTTGCATGTTATTGTTTAATTTATGTCGCAATATATTCTCTAAATTTATACTACACTGCACTACGGTTCTTGTACTACATATTATTTGTTATACTTCAATCTAAATATAATATACTTAATACATATTGCACTTTGTTCTTATATTTTATTGCATGTTATATTATACTTTAAGAGTTAAGTTCTATGAAGACCAAAATTTTAGTGGAGACCGGAGACCATATATCAATTAAAACATTATAAAAAAAAAATTCATTGAAAATCATGTTTTATGAAAATCACTATTTAATTTATTTCATTGAAAATCTTGAAAATCATATATGTTTTACATGTAAATTTCATTAAAATTTTTGAAAATCATGTATGTTCTGCAAACAAAATATTGCAGAACATATTGTTGTCCAAAACATGTTCTACTTGCAAATAATATATGATTTTTAAGATTTTGAATGAAACAATAATGTTCATTGAACATCATTGCAAATATATACTCCCTCCGGTCCATTATATAAGGCATTTTACTTTTTTCACGTAACTTTAGGTGCTTTGACTATATGTTAAAATTTATTAGATTTCAATTTTGCTTTTTTTGAATAAAAATATAATATTTTAATTTTTATTTAGAAAAAGAAATTTTAAAAAATAATAATTTTAGCTATGTAGTCAAAGCACCTAAAGTTACGTGCAGAAAAGTCAAACGTCTTATATAATGGACCAGAGGGAGTATGTTTTTCAATGTTTTGAGTGCATAATGTATACGGTCTCCGCTCAATGTTGGTCTCCACAGAACTTAACTCTATACTTCAATCTATCTATACTATTATATTAAAGCCGAAACATTGAAAGTTTTGGTTTTCGGTTTGGTTATCCTATTTATCAAAATTAACAATAATATAATATAATTATTGGTAATTAACTGATTGCTTTTTTCACATTTACTTTTAATTGAATATATTGCCTTCTATAATCACCTAAAAATCAGTCGTATCTTATCTTTCAATCATTAATATTTTCTTTCTAATTAAAGAGGTTTACTTTTAATTGATTGATGATATTACCTTTTATAAACACCTAAAATATCGTATCTTCCAATCAATAACATTTCTTTCTAAACAGATAATCATTTGTAAGGCATATAACCCTAAATAGTCAAAAAAATATATATATACCCAAAAATATAATACTATATCGTCTGATCAATAAAAAAATATAATAGAAATATGTATACAATAAATAATGACCGTTAGATTTTTAGTAAAAAAATCAGAACCGTTACCTCTAATGATTGGGTATATTATATTTTTAAATTAATTTACTAAAATTTCAACGACATATTTCTTTTAAAATTTTATATATAAATTTTAAACCACATAATTTTGCAATCACTAATGTATACCCAAAAATATTACACCATTTTGTTGTTAGATTTTTAGTAATTAATAAGAACCGTTAGATGTAATTATAAGGTATATTTTTTTTCTTTTATTTACTTTACTAAAAATTCAAGTTTGGAATCCCGTCAACGACATATTTAACTTAAAATTCTAATATAAATTTTAAATCATGCATATTGTTGTGGAACGAAATATAGGGTGTATTTACTGCGTATTTAATGCTAAGGTTTATGAGAGCTTTGAGCTTTAATGGCTGATCAAGTGTTTCGTGACTTAACTCGGGTCCTCACAAGATGCCTACGTATCTTTCAAATATCAAGAATCAAGCCAAAAAACGTAGTTCTGAGTGTGAAGGAACAGGTCCTTATATCGGTGTTGAAAACCCTAGAATTAGAGTTGAAATAGGAGACTTGGTGGGCAAGTTATTCAGTTGGCCCAATTCTAGAACCTTCCAAGAGCTAAGGAGATAAGTATTGAAGGTGTATGCCTTGGAGGCTACTCCTAGTATGATTTAGTTTCCTTTTAAGACTCAATCTTGAATATTGAAACTGACTGATTTATTAATTACGAATTTATTATCATAAATAATGTTTTGGGCCTCACTAAAGGGCTTTAACCTTGGACCAGTCTAGGCTTATTAAATACCACATTAAATGTATTTTTAGGGTTTACTTTTAGCCCATATCATTTGCCCCCCAACTTCTAGGAAAACTGATCAGGTTTTCCTTGAAGTTATTACGGCCTTGTTCGAGACTTAGGTCAGGGTTTATCTTTGATATCGTTTTGCTGTAAAGCGTGGAGCGACCGACGCGTATACAACGATGTTAGATTATGCCAACAATATTGAGCGGTGCTAGACGGCACTAAACGGCGATAAGCAACCTTAAATGACGTTTAAACAATGTTAAGCGACATTAAACGGCGTTAAACGGCGCTAAACGGCACTAAACGGCACTAAACGATGCTAAACAGCCTTAAACAACGTTTAAACGATGTTTAAACGACGCTAAACGGCGTTAAACGGCACTAAACAGCACTAAACGATGCTAAACAGCCTTAAACGACGTTTAAACGATGTTTAAACGACGCTAAACGGCGTTAAATGGCGCTAAACGGCACTAATTATCACTAATTTGAAAATATTAAATTACGCTTCGAGCATAAAATTATTTTTTCATATTTCTGGAATTTTTGGAATTTAATCTCCAACTTTTCTCAGAAAAAATATTATTTTTTTTTTATTTTTTATTTTTTTTTCCGACCTGAAACGAGGTCGTGTATGGCCTGAGAATTGTCCAGGTCGTGTAAGAACCGACCTCAATTCACGAGGTGGTTCCAGGTCGTGTAAGGGCAACGTATGAGGCAGGTCGTGGCATTTTCGACCTCAATTCACGAGGTGAATCGAGGTCGTGTAAGGCCTCCAAAACAGCCTGGTCGCATGGTCTTCAACCTCAATCCACGAGGTGGATTGAGTTCGTGCAAGGAAACCAGAAAGGCCAGCTTGTGATGCTTCCGACCTCATCCTACGACGTGGATGGAGGTCGTGTATGGTCCATTAACTGGGCTCGTCGTTTGACCTACGACCTCACCTTACGAGGTGGCTCGAGGTCGCCTAAGGGCAGATAAATGGGTACCTCGCGAGGCCTACGAACTCATCTTTCGACCTAAATCAAGGTCGTACAAGGGCGTTATAAGAGGCACGTCGTGGGCCTTACGACCTCATCCTTCGACGTGGATCGAGGTCGTGTAAGGTCCTTTCACAGACTTCCTCGATTTGCCTGCGACCATGTGATTCGAGGTCGTGTATGGTCCCAGGGAAGGCCTTGTCGTGTTAACTACGACCTCACCTTACGAGGTGGATCGACGTCGTGGAGTTTTATATCACTTATTTTTCAGTTTTAATTTTATTTATTTAGGAATTTCTCGATCCTTCTGGATCCTTCTATAAGCTTCCAGATTCTGGGCCTTGGTTTGGGCATGTGGGCCGTAACCGGCTATAACCTGTTACACAATCATTCAAACCGGCTAAATGACCGGCTGTGTTGAGTATAAAAGAGTGAGAAGTGAACTCATTTCTCACTTCACTCAAACTTTTCACTAAAATTTCTCTCTAGAGCTCCTAGTTTCAAGTAGTTTCCGGCAAGAATTTTTCCGGCGAAAGCTCTTCCTCACACGGAGGTTTCTGGGTTTTCTTTGAAGATCATCTTTGAAGCTTTCATCCCAAGCATATCAATGGCAGATGATAGAGAAGCTAGGAGGTTGAGCAAGATGAGTGCATCATCGCGAGGTACCTCTTTGCCTCATATACGTTCAAAATATACTTCCTTGATAAACATGATTAATCAAAGAGGAGATGAATATCCCTCTGTATCTGCATTAGATTCTTATAATCATCATTCGATATTTTTTGATGCTGAGAAAATCAAAAAATTCAACAAACTCTTCAATGTTCGTTCCCCCTTAAAATTAGTCCCAGCTGAACCAGGGAATCGTTCTTGTCATTGGAACCCCCATGCCTTGTGCATATACAAGGATGCTATCATGGCTGGGCTTCGTTTTCCTTTCCATGATTTCCCCTACCTTATTGGCGGATGTTCAAATAAACCCTTGTCAGCTAGTTCCAAACGCTTGGAGGGCCATTCTTTGCTTCATGGTCCTTTGTTTGAAAAACAACTTTCCACTATCCGTTTCTCTTTTTAGGAAGATTTTTCAATTTAAAAATAGTGCAATCACTTATCCTGGCTGGGTATATATCAGCCTTCGTGCTACGATCCTAAATATCTACGATCCCTCTTCAATTCCTGATAGTAACCCTAAATGGAAAGAGGAGTTCATGTACCTTGTGTGGGAGGGGGTGATTGGGGCACCCTCTTTCGCAGCTCCTTTGGGAAGGTAACTGATGGGAATTCAGATGACATCGAGCTAACTGATGCCGAAAGAGCTGCTTTCAACACCCTTACTGCCGACAAAGGGGAAACTCACTTCTTCACTCTTCTTGAGGAATTTTCCCTCAAGTCTGTGGGTCTTTCTTCTGTTACTGACAAGGGTAAATCCCTCCATTCTTTTACCTAGTTTTTCATTCATTTTGCATGTTACATTTCATTTGTTACTAACTTTGTCTTTGACTTTTCAGCTGCGAGGGCCATTAATGAGCTCCAGGAACATTTGGTTGGGGAAACTCCCCGTATGAAGAGGAGAAGAGCTACAAAGGATCCTAGGGGACAGCCCACAGAGCCTGCCTTTTTAAGGCCTCATGATGCTGTTGATGTAGAAGAGGTCAGTGGGGCTGCCTCCTCTGCTAAGAGTTCTGTTTTTCGACCTGCTTGGGGCATCAGAAAACAGGACTCGGTTGTAGGAAGCACCAAACACTCCAAGGATTGGTCCTACCACTCGATCACCCCTACTGATTATCGCGATATTGTTGTTTCCCGCGATTTGGAGGGGGTTGAGCTGATGGGTGCTCAGGCTCTTGCCACCGTAAGTATTTATTTTTATCTCGCTACCTTAAATTTTTACTTCTTGCCTATTTTTAACTTGTTGTTTTTCAGGGCAACACCTATTTCCAGGCAGCCATGCATCATGCCAAGTCTTGGCGAACTCAGGCTGGGACTCACAAGAAGGATCTTGACCAGTCGAAGGCCCAAGTTACAGGCTTGGAGGAGAAGTTGAAGGCGAAGGAGGAGGAGCTGGAGAAAGCCTATGGCAGCATTGCTGAGCTTCGCCACGGGAAGGAGGATATCATAGATGATTATATGGACTCCGAGGACTTTCAGAGGCTTATGGCTAAGCATGATGATCTTATCTACCCAGCCAACTACTTTAGTGGCTGGAAGGGGGCACTAGATGCTGTTTCTGAGAGGCACCCCGGGTTGTTCCAGATTGGTGATATTCCTTGCCCGAGGCCCCGTTGGAGCTGGCCAAGTTGCTGGAGTCTCAGAGAATCACCCCCATGGAGGAGGATGAGGAGGAAGAGGAGGAAGGGGAGGATGCTACTGATAGGATTTTGAACCCTGACCGCTCCCCTCTCCGTGCTAAATCTGGAGGTTCAGTTGCTGGGGATTCGACTACCCATACCAGCACTGACAGAGATTCTCCTGCTAGGAGTACTGGGAAGACTAAGGCACCTTGATTTTATTTATCTTGGCCCTGCGTGGCATGTCTTTTGATGTTTTGATTTCTTTAAATTTGCAACCTTGAAACTATAGCCTCCGGGCTTTGCTTATTTGATTTATGCATTTTCTGGTTTTTCCTTCTATTTAGTTGCTTTGCCTTTTGTGTTTTGGCTTACTTTAGCTAGCAATTCTAAATATGCTTTTGACACATAACAGACATAAAACAACAACTAAAGGAGGAGAAAACCAAATTGCATTAAAACTTGAAATGGGCCTAGCCCTTACATAATACTCTACTTCCTACTCAGAGTTTAAAAAACTCCAAAATGGTTTCGTCGACCTTATTTCTACTTTCATAATAGATATAAGCTACGTCCTTCATAGGATAATCAAACATAATAGACCTTGAGATTCGATGCGTGCCAAGTGCGAGGCACATCGATTCCTTCCACAGTCTCCAACTTGTATGATCCTCGACCCAGTGTGCTTTTGACCCGATATGGGCCTTCCCAATTTGGTGCCAGCTTTCCTTTTTGTCCAACCCCGGATGCTTCAATCTTTCTGAGCACTAAGTCTCCCTGACGGAAGAACCTTTCTTTCACCCTTAGGTTGTAGTAGAAGGAAGCTTTCTTCTGATGCTCTGTATTCCTAGCATGGGCTTCATCCCTTACTTCGTCGATCAGATCGAGGGCTAGTCTCATCCCTTCCTCATTGGTGTCTGGTTCAAAGGCTTCCACCCGTGGAGATACATGCATGATTTCCACGGGTACTACAGCTTCAGCCCCGTAGGCTAACATGAATGGAGTTGCTCCACTAGTCACCTTGCATGTGGTTCGGTATGCCCAGAGTATGGGTAGTAGCTCATCCACCCAAGTATTTCTGGAGCGTTCCACTCTTTTCTTCAGTCCATCAAGGATGATTCGATTGGTAACCTCAGCTTGGCCATTAGCTTGAGGGTAGGCAACTGAGGTGAATCGAAGCTCAATCCCATTCTCTTCACAATAGTCCTTGAACTCTTTGTTGTTAAATTGTAAATCATTGTCCGTAACGAGGATTCGTGGTATTCCGTATCTGCACATGACATTCTCCCAGAAGAATTGCATGATTTGCTTGGTTGTGATTTTAGCCAAAGGTTTGGCCTCAATCCACTTTGTGAAGTAGTCAATAGCTACAACTAGAAACTTCCTCTGAGCAGTGGCCATAGGAAAGGGCCCAAGAATGTCCATCCCCCACATAGCAAACGGGATGGGGGAGCTAATGGATGTCAACATCTCTGGTGGTTGTCTAACCACTGGTGCATGTTTCTGGCATCGATCACACTTTTTCACATATTCTTTGGCATCAGCCATCATTTCAGGCCAATAGAATCCAAGCCTGACTATCTTGTGAGCTAGGGCCCTGGCCCCCAAGTGTTGTCCGCAAATTCCCTCATGGACCTCCTCAATAGCTAATTTGGCCTCTTCGGGCCTTAAACACCTTAGATACGGAATCACAAAAGATTTTTTGTAGAGTATCCCTTCAATCAGAGCATACCTCAGTGCTCTCACAGATAATTTTCGTGCCTCCATGGCATTAGTCGGGAGCCAACCAGTCTCGAGGTGTGCTTTTATGGGATCTATCCAACATTCCCTCACTCCAATAGGTGCGATTAACTTTGAATCGATGGTAGGGGTTCTCTGAACTTGGAAGTAGACACTTCCAGAGTAATTCTCTATCTCAGAGGAGGCAAACTTAGATAAAGCATCAGCCTTGGTGTTTTCCTCCCTCGGAATGTGCTCAATGTAGCACTCATCAAATTGAGTTATTATTGCCTTCACAAGCCTTAAGTATTTAGCCATGGTTTCATCCCTCGCCTCAAACTCTCCATTGACTTGAGCCACAACCAACCTTGAATCTCCACAAACTTTAAGATTTTTGACACTTAGGGCTCCTGCTAAGCCAAATCCAGCTATCAGAGCTTCGTATTCTGCCTCATTATTGGTTGTTGGAAAGTCCAACTTCAGGGCGTATTCAATCATGAATCCATCGGGACTTTGTAAGACAAGACCTGCGCCACTTGTTTTCGTTTTTGATGCCCCATCAAAATAGAGCATCCAGAATTCCTTCTCCTCTTTTATGGGTTCCTTGTCTTCCTTGCCTTCCTGAGGTATCTCCTGCCCCCCGACTTCTTGGTTGTCAATGGTACATTCAACCACGAAGTCAGCAAGTGCCTGAGCTTTGATGGCCGTCCTTGGCTTGTACTTAATATCGAACTCTCCCAATTCAATTGCCCACTTGATGAGCCTACCACTAGCCTTAGGGCTGTGCAAAATATTTCTCAACGGCTGTCCTGTAAGGACCTCAATCTCATGTGCCTGAAAATAGGGCCTCAGCTTCCTAGAGGCAGTTACCAAAGCTAAGGCAAACTTCTCAATAGTGGAGTAATTCAACTCTGCTCCGTGTAAAACTTTGCTCACATAGTATACGGGTTTCTGAACCTTGTTTTCCTCCTTTACCAGCACCGCACTCACAGCTTGACCTGAAATTGCCAAGTAAAGATAAAGGATTTCTCCCGTACTTGGCTTGGCCAACAGCGGGGCCTCAGACATATACTTCTTCACCTGCTCAAAGGCCTCTTGGCTTTCTTCAGTCCACTCAAAGTTTTTTACCTTCTTCAAAGTTTTAAAGAACGGCAAACACTTGCCCCCGGATTTGGAGATGAACCTCCCTAACGCAGCAATCCTCCCAGTTAACTTCTGTACATCCCTTATAGAACGTGGTGGTTCCATGTCCAAAATAGCCTTGATTTTGTCGGGGTTGGCCTCAATTCCCCGTTTTGAGACCATATGACCCAAAAATTTTCCAGACCCAACACCAAAAGCACACTTGGCTGGATTTAACATCATCTTATGGTGCCTCAGCACTTCAAATGCCTCGCGTAGGTGTTCAATGTGATATACCTTGTGTAGGCTTTTCACCAGCATATCATCCACATAAACCTCCATAGTCTTTCCAATGAGATGAGCGAAGATCTTGTTTACCAACCTCTGATAGGTAGCTCCTGCATTTTTCAGTCCGAAAGCCATGACCAAGTAACAATACACACCGAAATCGGTGATGAACGATACCTTTGGAATATAATCCTTATGCATCTTGATTTGATTATAGCCACTAAAGCCATCCATGAAGCTTAACATCTCATGCCCAGCTGTGGCATCTATCAGCCTATCGATCCTTGGCAAGGGAAAACAGTCCTTTGGGCATGCGTCGTTCAGATCAGTGAAGTCTATGCACATCCTCCACTTTCCATTAGCCTTCTTGACCATTACAGGATTGGCCAACCATTCCGGGAACTGGATTTCCTCAATGAACCCTGCCTCTAGGAGTTTGTCAACCTCCTGTTTTATGGTTTCTTGCCTCTCAAGTGCGAAATTTCTCTTCTTTTGTTTCACTGTCTTCCGGTTTGGATCCACATTCAGGCTGTGTGTTATCAATTGGGGATCTATCCCTGGCATGTCAGCTGCTATCCATGCGAAGACATCACTATTGTCTTGCAAAAAGGGAATCAATTTGCTCTTCAAGGGGTCTTTCAAAGATGCCCCGATGTAAGTAACCTTCTCAGAATCTCCCAGCTCCAAGGGTACGGGAAGCAAATCCTCTGCCGGTTTTCCTCTCCGCTCTTCATTCTCCCGAACATCCATATCTTCGATTGGGAGGACCTGCCCCCCGGTTCCATCCGGCCTTAATGCGGCCACATAACAACTCCTTGCCATCTTTTGATCCCCTTTCTCTTCTCCTACTCCATTTCTGGTTGGGAACTTAACCTTTAAATGATAGGTAGAGGCAACCGCCTTGAAAGCATGTAGTCCCGTCCTACCTAGGATAGCATTGTATGTGGATGTAGCTTTGATAACCAAGAAATTTAACATCTGAGTTGTCTCCCGTGGTTCTTGCCCTATAGTCATGGGTAGCTGAATTATTCCCTCGACCTTCGACTCTACTCCGTTGAACCCATATATGGGCATGTTTGACGGCGTCAACTGAGACTCAGCGTATCCCATTTTTAAGAAGGCATCATGAAACAAGATGTCCACCGATGCTCCATTGTCGATCAAGACCCTCTTTACTTGGGAATTGCCTATCACAGGTGAGATAACCAGGGGGTCATCATGGGGAAACTTCACCCCTTCAAGGTTCGAATCATCGAATCCAATCGAGACTTCTGTCTTTGCACGTTTTGGTGCTTCCCTTACAATGTGCATTACTTCTCGCGCATACGCCTTTCTGGAATTTCTACTTGTCCCGGCCGCTGTCGGGCCACCGAAGATCATGTTGATTACTGGCCCCCGGGGATGCTGATTGTGATTACGATCCTCATCTTTCCTATCATAATCCCGCCTTGGGTTTCCCCGATCCCCATCTTTGCAGAATTTATTCAATTTTCCCCTGCGGATCAAGAACTCAATTTCATCCTTCAATTGTCTACAATCGTCGGTATCGTGACCCACATCCTTATGGAACCGACAGTACTGATTCTTGTTTCTTTTCTCAGGATCAGTCCTTAGTGGCTTCGGCCATCTCACATCCCTGTCTTTTTCTATCTCCATCAGGATTTGACTTCTTGGAGTATTCAGCCTTGCGTATTCCGTAAATCTTTGCCCGGGACTCCCCTTTTTAGGGGCTGAATCAGGATCCCTGCCCGTGCGCGGGTACTTTTCTTTAGCATCATATTCCTGTTCCGACTTCCGCTTCTTAGAGTTGTCACCGTTTCCGGTGTTCCCCGTTCCTGGATCTTTCTTCAGACTATCCTCCGCCTTGATGTACTTGCTCGCCCTTTGTTGGAGCTCAACCATATTTTCAGGGGGATGCTTAGCCAATGACATTTTGAAATAAACATTCGAAGTTCCATTCTGCAATGCCACCATGGCTACCTTGTTTTCCAGGTTTGTAATGTTGAGCGTTTCCTTTATGAATCGCTTGAGATAGTCTCTGAGATTTTCATTCTTTCCTTGTATCACAGTCATGAGAGATGCGGAATCTTTCTCATGAATTCTTCCTCCTATGAACTGGCTGACAAAAACATTGCTTAGTTCTTTGAAAGAGGCAATGGAGTTTGGTGGTAGGCGGCTGTACCAACGTTGGGCCATGCCCGCTAATGTTTGGGGAAACGCCCTACACTTCAAGGCGTCACTGGCGGGTTGTAACAGCAATGCGTTAGAGAACGTCCTTACATGATTAGCGGGATCTCCCGTTCCATCGTAAACCTTTATGGTAGGCATCTTGAACTTCCGTGATATATGCGCATTCATCACCTCCTCAGTGAATGGAGGGGTTGGATCATCAGGATCTCCAAGTTGCATCAAGTCTTCAGGATTGCCTCTGGGGGTTTCGACCCTCGTGCTTCTACCTCTAGGGACTTCGGTCCTTCTTTCTCTCCTTGGGGTGCTTTCCAAATCAACAAAAGGAATGTCTTCTCCCGTCACTGGTGGGGGTCGATTCTGATTCTGTCTTCGCTGTTCCCTTTCTATGTCCTCCTTTAATTTTTGGATCTTGGCCTCGTGAGCCTTGATTTTTTCAGCAGCCGTTAAGGGAGGTCGGTCATGGGTTCTTCGGCGTCCAACAGGTTCCTTACTTGGACGACGTCTTCTCGGGGCTTCATCCCTATCTTCTTCCGAGGATGAATCATCAGAATACGGGCCTGAGTAGTCATAGTATTGCTGCCCTTGATTGGGTCCTAAACCCCTGATGTAAGGTGGATTGTACGGCTCGTGTATTTGGAGGGCGTGACCACTTGGTCCGGCCTGATACGGGGGATAATTAGCCAACCCATACATCGGGTTCGTGCTTGCGGGGATCACTGTAGTAGAGATCTGAGTGGTGGGTGGAGCGGACTGCCCTCCGAGAGGGGCGACCACCATCTGAAGGGGATTCGTCCCTTGGGTGGTGGGATTCGTCACTGAGGGTAACGATTCATGAGGTTGCGCTTCAGGTCCTTGTGGCCGAGTGACCAGCGGTTGAGAATTCGCCCCTGGGGGCACTTGTTCCCCAATTGGGGGTGCGGTGGTGTTAGTGATGGTTTCAGAAAGTGTTGGTGTTCTCCGGGTGGTAACCATGGTTGATATCGAGTCCCACAGACGGCGCCAAATGTTGTGGAACGAAATATAGGGTGTATTTACTGTGTATTTAATGCTAAGGTTTATGAGAGCTTCGAGCTTTAATGGCTGATCAAGTGTTTCGTGACTTAACTCGGGTCCTCACAAGATGCCTACGTATCTTGCAAATATCAAGAATCAAGCCAAAAAACGTAGTTCTGAGTGTGAAGGAACAGGTCCTTATATAGGTGTTGAAAACCCTAGAATTAGAGTTGAAATAGGAGACTTGGTGGGCAAGTTATTCAGTTGGCCCAATTCTAGAACCTTCCAAGAGCTAAGGAGATAAGTATTGAAGGTGTATGCCATGGAGGCTACTCCTAGTATGATTTAGTTTCCTTTTAAGACTCAATCTTGAAGATTGAAACTGGCTGATTTATTAATTACGAATTTATTATCATAAATAAAGTTTTGGGCCTCACTAAAGGGCTTTAACCTTGGACCAGTCTAGGCTTATTAAATACCACATTAAATGTATTTTTAGGGTTTACTTTTAGCCCATATCACATATCAATAAGTAAATTTATATTAAATTACAATAAAATAATATTAAAATAATTTTTACAAAATAATGATTATATAAAAACATAATTATAGCATAAAATAAAATTTATAACATATTAAAAGAAACTCGTGCATCGCACATGTTATAAGCTAGTATGATATAATAAATGTGTCTATATATTTGATATGGGCTGAAAATAAGCCCTAAAGACACATTTAATGTGGCATTAATTGAGCCGAGAATAGTCCAAACGTGGGGCCCACCAGCTGGGCCCAAAGCCCTAAATATAATATTAATTTCGTAATTAATATTAAGGGTAATAAACAGCTCAGCAAATAAGAGTTGGATAAGGATAATATCCCTTTCAAACTAATCCGATAAGGCATCCAATTCAATATGGAAACTGATTCCTACAAGGAATAGATCTAGAACATTCCTCAAAGACTTGCCCACCAAGTCTCCAAATCCTACCATAATTCTAAGGCTTCTCAGCCTATATAAAGGGTCAGACCCCTCAACTCAGAACTACGTCTTGGCTTGATTCTCTAATTTACAGAGATACGTAGGCATTCTGTGAGGACCGTTTAAGTCTCGAACGCAGAAGCAGCCATAAAAGCACGAAGCTCACGAACCTTAGCATTAAATATACAAACCCTAGCCGCAATATTTTCAACCTAGTTTTTATTCCACAACATTTGGCGCCGTCTGTGGGAAGAAGACATCAACCATGGTTACCACTCGAAGAACTACACCGGTCTCAACCGAGGCTACTTCTGGAACCATCGTTCCCCCGATCGCTGCTCCTCCTGTTGGTACCGGGCCAGAGTCTGTACCCCCGTTGATGGAAACAAACCCTCGTAATCAGGCCTCTCAACCACAAGGGACGGATCCCCCTACTGAAAGATCTCAACCTGTAATCGTCCCTCTAGGACAGGAGTCTAACCCGCTCCAGATGGTGGTCTCTCCTCTCCCTCTGAGTAGCCGCCCGCCGCTTCACAGTCTCTCCACTTCTTCGCTCCCTGTCAACACCAACCCTATGTATGGGCTGCCTAATTACCCCCAAGATCCAAGGGATCCAGGACCAAGCGGTCATGCTCGGATGATCCATGGGCAACAACAATCCCCTTATCTTAGAGGCCCGGCTCCTCCTGAACCAGGATACTATGATTACTCTGGTCCTTATACCGGAGACTCGTCATCTGAAGACGATGACCGAGACGAAGCCCCAAGGAGGCGACGCGCTAGTAAGGAGCCTCTGAGGAGGAATCCATCGAACCGAGATGGTCCTTTAACAATCGCAGAGAAAATTAAGGCTTATGAAGCCGAGATTCAGAAGCTGAAGGACGACCAAGCAAGGGAACTAGAGAGACAGAACCCTAATCAGACTCGACCTCCTCCGATTTCAGGAGGGATTCCCTTCATAGATCTGGAAAGGTCTTCAAGGAGATCCCGAAGGGCTGAAGCCCCAATCAGAGGAACTACCAGGGTGGAACTCCCCAAGAATAATCCTAGAGATTTGATGCTACAAGGAGATCTGGATGATCCGACCCCTCCATTCACTGAGGAGGTGATGAATGCACATATCTCCCGAAAGTTTAAGATGCCCACGATCAAAGCTTACGATGGAACGGGGGATCCCGCAACTCATGTGAGAACGTTTACAAGCGCTTTGTTACTGCAGCCTGCTAACGATGCCCTTAAGTGTAGGGCGTTTCCCCAAACCCTGTCGGGCATGGCGCAACGTTGGTATAGTCGTTTACCTCCAAACTCTATTAGCTCTTTCAAGGAGTTGAGTACCGCTTTTGTCAGTCAATTCATTAGCGGAAGAATTCATGAGAAAAGCTCCGCATCCCTTATGTATGTGACACAGGGAAAGAATGAGAACTTAAGAGATTACATCAAGCGATTCACTAAGGAAACTCTGAATATAACCGATTTGGAAAATAAGGTGGCCATGGTAGCCTTGCAGCATGGAACCACGGATCTCTTTTTTAAGAGGTCGTTGGCAAAACACCCCCCTGAAAGCATGGATGAACTTCAACGAAGGGCGGACAAGTATATAAAAGCTGAGGACAGTATCAAGAAAGAAGCCACGTTGGGCAATGGAGGGAACAAGCGGAAGCAAGAACAAGAGTACGATGCTAGGGACAAGTATCCCCGAGCTAGCAGAGACTCTGAATCTGCTCCAAAAAAAGAACTCTGGTCCAAGGTTTTCAGAGTATGCCAGACTTAACGCTCCAAGAAGCCAGATCCTGTTGGACATTGAAAAGGAAAAGGATTTCCGATGGCCGAAGCCACTTAGAGGAGACCCAGCTAAGCGAAATAAGGAGCAATACTGCAGGTTCCACAAAGATGTGGGACATGACACCGACGATTGTAGGCAACTCAAGGATGAGATTGAGTTCTTGATACGAAGAGGGAAACTAAGTCAGTTCACCAAGGGTGATGACCGTGGGAACCAGAGAAGGGACAATGACAGAAGAGACAATGAAAGGAGAGATAATAATAGGAGGGATGACAACCATGATCGCAATCCCCAGCCCCGAAGGGCAGTTATCAATATGATCTGGGGAGGCCCGACAGCAGCCGGCACGACTAGGAATTCTCGGAAAGCTTATGCTAGAGAAGTAATGCACATTGTGGGAGAAGCCCCGAAGCGTGCTAAAACCGAGATGGTAATTGGTTTCGATGATTCAGACTTGGAAGGGGTGAAATTCCCCCATGACGACCCGCTGGTCATAACTCCCGTGATTGGAAACTCCGAAGTAAAACGAGTCTTGATAGACAATGGGGCTTCTGTGGATATTTTATTTCATGATGCATTTGTAAAGATGGGTTACAACGACTCTCAACTGACTCCTACAAACATGCCTATATATGGGTTTAACGGAGTGGAGTCCAACGTTGAAGGGACTATTCAGCTACCCGTGACTATTGGGCAGGAGCCTAAAGAGGCGACTCAGATGTTGAATTTCTTGGTGATCAAGGCAGCATCAACATACAACGCAATCCTTGGAAGGACTGGACTTCATGCGTTTAAGGCTGTGGCCTCTTCCTATCATATGAAAATTAAGTTTCCGACACGGAATGGTGTCGGAGAACAAAAGGGTGATCAGAAGATGGCAAGAAGTTGCTATGTGGCCGCACTGAGGGCCGATGGAGCCGGGGGCAGGTCCTTCCGATTGAAGACATGGATGTCCGTGATGATGAAGAGCATAGAGGGAAGCCAGCAGAGGATTTGATTCCCATACCTCTAGAACCTAATGATCCTGAAAAAGTTACTTATGTTGGAGCATCTTTGAAAGAACCCCTGAAGGGCAAGTTAATAGAATTCTTACAGAAGAATAGCGACGTGTTCGCTTGGACAGCAGCTGATATGCCAGGGATTGACCCCCAACTCATAACTCATAGGTTAAATGTTGATCCCAAAAGAAAGACAATAAAGCAGAAGAAGAGAAACTTTGCTCCGGAGAGGCAAGAGGCCATTAGGCAAGAAGTGAATAAGCTCTTGGAAGCTGGTTTTATTGAAGAGATTCAGTTTCCTGAATGGTTAGCGAACCCAGTCATGGTCAAGAAAGCAAATGGGAAGTGGAGAATGTGTATAGACTTCACTGACCTGAATGATGCATGCCCAAAAGATTGTTTTCCCCTGCCGAGGATTGATATGTTGATCGATGCTACAGCTGGACATGAGATGTTAAGCTTCATGGATGGATTCAGCGGCTATAATCAGATTAAGATGCACAAGGATGACATACCTAAGGTATCTTTCATAACTGACTTTGGTGTCTTTTGTTATCTTGTCATGGCTTTTGGTCTAAAGAATGCAGGAGCTACTTACCAACGATTGGTGAATAAGATATTCGCCCATCTGATTGGAAGAACCATGGAGGTATATGTTGATGACATGTTAGTCAAGAGCCTACTTAAGGCTGATCATATCAAGCACCTCGGAGAGGCATTTGAAGTGCTGAGGCACCACAAGATGATGTTGAATCCCGCCAAGTGTGCTTTTGGCGTTGGATCAGGGAAGTTTTTAGGGCTGATGGTTTCGAAAAGAGGCATTGAGGCCAATCCTGACAAGATCAAGGCGATTTTAGACATGGAGCCTCCACGCTCTATAAGAGATGTGCAAAGGTTGACAGGTCGAGTAGCAGCCTTAGGAAGATTCATCTCCAAGTCTGGAGACAAATGCTTGCCGTTCTTCCAAGCGTTAAAAAAGGTGAAAAATTTTGAATGGACACCTGAAAGCCAAGAGGCCTTTGAGCAACTGAAGAAGTACATGGTTGAAGCCCCGTTGTTGACTAAACCAAGTCCTGGGGAGATTCTTCATTTATACCTGGCGGTATCCGAACAAGCCCTGAGTGCCGTCCTTATTCGGGAGGAGGAGAAGGTCCAGAAACCTATCTACTATGTGAGTAAAGTGTTGCATGGGGCCGAGTTAAATTACTCGCCCATAGAAAAGTTTGCTTTGGCATTAGTAACTGCCTCAAGAAAGCTGCGGCCTTACTTTCAGGCACATAAGATTCAAGTTCTGACAAACCAGCAATTGAGGAACATATTGCATAGCCCTAAGGCCAGTGGAAGGCTAATCAAATGGGCGATTGAGTTAGGAGAGTTTGACATCACATACAAGCCTCGGACAGCTATCAAAGCTCAGGCATTAGCTGACTTCGTGGTTGAATGTACTATTAACAACCAAGAAGTCGGGGGGCAAGAGATAATGACTACCCCTGGGCAAGAGGATAAAGAAGAGAAACTCACACCCGATCTGAAGGAATATTGGGTGCTCTATTTTGATGGAGCATCAAAAACAAAATCTAGTGGTGCAGGTTTGGTTTTGCAAAGCCCCGATGGGTTTACAGTTGAGTACGCTTTAAAGTTGGATTTCCCTACTACCAACAACGAGGCAGAATATGAGGCATTGATAGCTGGTTTGGGCTTGGCCAGAATTATGAGGGTCAAGAATCTCAAAGTTTGTGGAGATTCAAGGCTTGTGGTAGCACAAGTAAATGGTGAATTCGAGGCTAAGGATGAGACTATGGCAAAATACTTGAGAGTAGTAAAGGCTGTTATGTCCCAGTTTGAGGAGTGCTATGTTGAGCACATTCCAAGAGAGGAAAACATTAAGGCCGATGCCCTATCTAAATTTGCTTCTTCCGAGATAGAGAATTATGCTGGGAGTGTCTATTTTCAGGTCTTGAAGGCCCCGACCGTTAATTCAAAGTTATTGGCACCAATCGATATAGGAGGCTCTTGGATAGACCCTATCAAGGCACACCTTGAGACCGGATGGCTCCCAGACAATGCCTTGGAGGCACGAAAACTTTCAGTAAGAGCATTAAGATACACTTTGATCGAAGGCATCTTGTATAAGAGGTCGTTTGTCATTCCATACTTGAAATGTTTAAGGCCTCAAGAGGCAAAAGAAGCATTGGAAGAAGTTCATGAAGGGATCTGTGGGCAACACTTGGGGGGCAGAGCCCTAGCTCACAAGATAATTCGTTTAGGTTTTTATTGGCCGGAGATGTTGGCTGATGCACAAAACTATGTTAAGAGATGTGAGAGATGCCAGAGGCATGCCCCAATTGTGAGGCAACCGCCTGAGATGTTGACCTCGATTAACTCTCCCATTCCATTTGCAATGTGGGGGATGGATATACTTGGACCCTTTCCCATGGCTTCAGCACAGAGGAAATTCCTAATAGTAGCAATTGATTATTTCACTAAGTGGATTGAGGCTAAACCCCTGGCCAAGATAACCACCAAGCAAGTTTCCCAGTTCTTTTGGGAGAACATCATCTGCAGATACGGAATCCCACGAATCCTTGTGACAGACAATGGGACACAATTCAACAATGAGGAGTTTAAGAAGTATTGTGAAGAGAATGCAATTGAGCTCCGTTTTACCTCGGTGGCACACCCTCAGGCCAATGGGCAAGCTGAGGTAGCTAATCGAATTATCCTTGATGGACTGAAAAAGAGGGTCGAACGCTCTAGGAATACATGGGTAGATGAGTTGTTGCCCATACTTTGGGCATATCGTACCACTTGTAAGGTAACGACTGGAGCAACCCCATTTTTGCTGGCTTACGGAGCCGAGGCAGTTGTGCCTTTAGAGATCATGCAAGCATCACCTCGAGTTGAGGCATATGAGCCAGAAACTAATGACGAAGGAATGAGACTCGCCCTTGACTTAATTGATGAGGTTAGAGATGGAGCTAATGCGAAGAATGCTGAATATCAGAAGAGAGCATCTTTTCACTACAACCAGAGAGTTAAAGAAAGATTCTTTCGACAAGGTGACATGGTTTTAAGGAAGATTGAAGCCTCAGGAGTTGGCCAGAAAGGAAAGTTAGCACCAAACTGGGAAGGACCATATCTAGTCAGAAAGGTGTTAGGGCAAGGATCCTACAAGTTAGAAACCTTGGATGGGATTGAGGTGCCCCGAACTTGGCATGCTGTGAACCTCAAAGTTTATTATATCTAAGTTCTTTTGACAAAGGCTTGGACTTTTATCTATTTATTAGGAATAAGGTTCGAATGAAACCATTTTAGAGCATGTTGCTCCCAATAGAAGATAGAGTATTTATGTAAGGGTTGAACCCATTCTATTGATATCCATTGACAGCATAATGGAATTTACATTGTTTTCTTTATGAGTTACTTCTCTTTGTTAAAATAAACACGAAAGGCAAACGTTGAACTAACTTGTGAGTTTAGTACCAGCCAGGAGGCCAAGTACTTGAGAAATTCTAGAGTTTAACGAGCAATAAGCAAAAAATAAGAACATGGAAACAAAAGGAACTACTGCATAAATAGAGTTAAGTCATAAGCCCCGAAGGGCAAAAGTTCAGAATAAATAAAGATAAACAGAAATAAGCCACGCAGGGCCATCTACTCCTCTAAATCCTCAATAACTACATCTCCCTGAGTGGAAGAAGGATCTGCTGTCTCTACCCCAGGAGAAGAAGGTGGATCCTGAGTGGGCTGAGAGTCCCCATCCACTGCTGTCTCTGTAGCAATCTCCAAAGCATCTGTCAATCCAGGGATAGCAGGGACTGGGAACTTCTCCAGGGATACCCCCTCGATCTTCCCACTCAGCTCCTCGATGATCCCTTCCCAACACTCCTTGAAGGTGCCAGGAAAGTTTGCATCATACTCAGCATTCAGGACATCTTGAAAGTCCTTAGAAGCCTTGTAGTCAGCAATAATGTGTTCCCTGTTCTGCTGCACCTCCAGCTGAAGCTTCCTGTTCTTCTCCTTCTCAGCAGCCAGCTCCTTCTCCACCTCCCTAAAACGAGAAAAGTTTGCCTCGGAGGCATCAAAGTATCTGTCTCTATCCCTCTCAGCTATGGTCTTTTCAGCACGCACCTCCTTCAGGTTATGAACAGCGGCCTGAAGGTAGGCGTTCATCTGCAAAGGAAACAAGTAAATAAGGGAAAAGTAAATGCAATTAAATTAAAGAAGTTGAATAAGAAATTACCGAAGCAACAGCTTGAGCCCCGAGAAGCTCAATCTGCAAGTCATCAGAGGACTCCACAATGTGGACCCTGTCCCGTGGAGTAACCACGCTCCTGGACCACTCAGCTGCAGCCCTGGAGTCACCTACAGCTGTGTCCCTATTGCATAAACCCCATCCCACTGTAAAGGGAGTGAGGTCTTCCTCAATAGGAACTGGTTTTTCTTGAAGAAAACCAGGAACACGCTCCACCGCGGGAGTAGCCTCATCTGTCCTGGCCCTTTTGGCCCTAGGGTTCTCTGTTACCACCCTAGCAGTGGCAGCAGTCTCCCTCTGCTTAAAAATTGCTCCCAGAGCAGTTTTGGCTGCAAAATGGTTACAAGAAAGTTAGATAATTATATCTAGCATGAAATATTAACAAAGTAAGAGGTGAGAATTACCCTCAGGGCCCAAATCGCTTAGCCCATAGGCCTGCAACGAATCTTCAGAAATCAAATTTGCACATTGATGCAAATTATCCGATGTTAATAAATTTATGGCGGCCTCTTCTTCCACGCCCAATTTTAAACTCCTAACAGGCCCATCAATGGCTCTGCAGAAGTTGGGCCGAAAATAGTTGTCCCAGTCATCCCCATCCAAAAAGATATAAAACCATTCCCTTTTCCAATTAGGAAGGGAATCAGGAGCGGAATCCGAAACAAAACAAGAACGGGCCAAGGAACGATGTTGGATTTTGACCCAGCCCGAATTGTCAGAAGAATTGACAAATTTGAAGAGGTATCGAAAAACAGAGATACTGGGCTCAAGCCCATGTTTCTTACATTGGACCAAGAAACAGTAGATAAAACGCCATGCATTTGGCATAAGTTGGGTTGGACAAACCCGGGCTTCGGCCAAAAGGCGATAAACAAAAGGAGGAGGAGGTAGGCGAAAACCAGCATAAAAAGTTTCTTTGTAAATCCTAATGGCCCCAGGCTTTGGGTGACAAGCCCTTTCGTTTGAGGCCGGAGCAACGGCCCTATAAGGCCCATTAATATGAAAAAGTTGGGCTAAAATGTCTACCCTATGTTGTTTATATTTCGATTTATATTCATAAGCATCTAAATGAAGCATGTTTGGAAAAGCTTGGCCAAATTCATTTAAAAGATCCCTAAGGGAAAAAACACTGGCATGGACAAGAGATGTTTTAGGGTTCTTACCCCTTGAAAGCCGTGGAGCGGTGGTGGAGGTGTTAGCGAGCTGTGACTGGCCTGAAGAGCTAGAATCCTCCATTAGTATGCTTCCCTTGAAGGCTTGAAACCCAGAAAAGTTGAAAAAAGAGGTTGAAGAAGATGAAGATTCAACGATCTTCAAACGGAAACTGGAAAGTAGGGCGGAGTAAAAACGCCGGAAATCGCCTCACGACAGAACCCTAGCAGAGCTTTTTTGAAAAATATTTGTGATAAGGGAATGATAGTTTTTGCTGAATAGTGAAATGAGAAATGAGGGATGCACACTACTCTTTTATAGAGTTCATGGTTGGTCATTCAACCGGTTATATCCAGTAAATGGGCTGCCAACAGGTGACTGGGCCTTTGAATAGGCGGGAAGCCCATGAAATTCAAATTTTGAAATAATTCTAGAATGTTCTACGACATTTTTAGAAAATAGGATAAAATCCCGTTAGAATTTAAAGGCAGGAAGCCCAATTAAAAGGGTATACCCACGCCCAGGAGACCAAACCTCCTAGGCGTGCCTAAGGAAGGTGTCTCCTTGGCGGGGATACCCACGCCTAGCTTGATTTTCTCTAAAGAAGGGTATACCCACGCCCAGGAGACCAAACCTCCTAGGCGTGCCTAAGGAAGGTGTCTCCTTGGCGGGGGTACCCACGCCTAGCTCGTTTTTCTCTAAAGGACGCTGTACCCACGCCCAGGAGACCAAACCCCCTAGGCGTGCCTAAGGAGGGTGTCTCCTTGGCGGGGGTACCCACGCCCAGGAAGCATTTCCAGGGACAAAGGTCACCCACGCCCAGGAGACCAAACCCCCTAGGCGTGCCTAAGGAGGGTGTCTCCTTGGCGGGGGTACCCACGCCCAGGAAGCATTTCCAGGGACAAAGGTCACCCACGCCCAGGAGACCAAACCCCCTAGGCGTGCCTAAGGAGGGTGTCTCCTTGGCGGGGGTACCCACGCCCAGGAGGCATTTCTTGCCAAGGTGACTTTTTTAAAAGTTAATACTTTAAAAATTTTTAAATAATGTTGGGAAATTAAAAAATAATTCCCAAAAAATACCTGTTGGTACATAAAAATTCCTAAATTGTTAGGAAAAATTACAAAAAATACCTGTTGGTACATAAAAATTCCTAAATTATTAGGAAAAAATACAAAAAATACCTGTTGGTACATAAAAATTCCTAAAATATTAGGAAAAGTACAGAAAAATACGAGGAAAATTATAGAAATATTTTCTTGACAAGTTGAGCAATAATATATGCTAATAATGTATAAAAACTCTATGAAAGTGCCGAAATTGCTAAAAGCAAGCACAAATTAAAGCCTCGAATAAGGCAAATCGTCGTAAATGTGTAGGTCGCTCCACACTTTACAAGCAAGACGATACTCGTGAAACACTAGTGTAAACCAAAACTCCCATATAAGGGTAGGAAAATTAAGAAGTCCCAGGTAAGGGATAAAAACGACCCCGAGTCTCGATTAAGGCAAATATAACTTCTACGAAAACCTGATCAGTTTTCCTAAGAAGTTGGGGGGCAAATGATATGGGCTGAAAATAAGCCCTAAAGACACATTTAATGTGGCATTAATTGAGCCGAGAATAGTCCAAACGTGGGGCCCACCAGCTGGGCCCAAAGCCCTAAATATAATATTAATTTCGTAATTAATATTAAGGGTAATAAACAGCTCAGCAAATAAGAGTTGGATAAGGATAATATCCCTTTCAAACTAATCCGATAAGGCATCCAATTCAATATGGAAACTGATTCCTACAAGGAATAGATCTAGAACATTCCTCAAAGACTTGCCCACCAAGTCTCCAAATCCTACCATAATTCTAAGGCTTCTCAGCCTATATAAAGGGTCAGACCCCTCAACTCAGAACTACGTCTTGGCTTGATTCTCTAATTTACAGAGATACGTAGGCATTCTGTGAGGACCGTTTAAGTCTCGAACGCAGAAGCAGCCATAAAAGCACGAAGCTCACGAACCTTAGCATTAAATATACAAACCCTAGCCGCAATATTTTCAACCTAATTTTTATTCCACAACAATATTGTATTGATTGTTTCATTGCGTTTGGAGATGATATAAGAAGAGGTGTTATATATGTTATATATAGATAAAGATGTCTGTATTGATTATTGCAGTACAATACTAATACATAATTAACACATATTCTTGTAATCTAAGGAATTCATTAAACGTTGATCTAATGATTAATTTTTGATTTAAGAGGTTTACAATTTAACTAGTTTTATATAGAAAACAACTCATAGGGTGTATCATGATTATCATCTTTAATGTTTTATTAAGAATGGTAACTATATAAATAATTTTTATGTCATTTACAATTCTTTACATTTAAATAATTTATGAAGATTAAAAAAAGAGTATGAATATAAAGTGGGTAAAATCGTGATACTTATCAATGTGTATGTATATTTTTATCATAAATATTTAAGCATTGTACTAAGAATGTGGAGAAAAGTAATAGAAAATATTGAATCCATTTGATATTTTAATTATTAAAAATTTACTACTTTTATAGAATTTATAAATGAAAATAATTGGGAAGAACATGTCAAAATATAAAAGTGCGAACAATTAGAAGTGATAAAGGGAAAATTAGATAATGACTATAAATTTTTAATATTCACTTGTGATTATAGAAATGTCCATATCTTTAGTTATTACTTAATATAATATAAAAAAAGGAAAAAAAAAAAAAGAATCCAAAGATTATTTTAGAAAAATTTCTATTAATGCAAATTAAATTTATAATATTTAGATATACAGTTAAAAATTCAAACATGCCGATGTTAAAATCTTGTATAAATAAATATGTAAAATTTTAAATTAATTTATTGTTAATGTGTATGATAAAATATATTATTATAAGAAAATATGAGGAGTTGCCTTTATTATTATACGAAACTGGGAGAGTTCCCTTCCCGTTATTATTAATTAAAGATTGGTTATGCAAACAATTGTAATGTTGTAATAAATTTGATGTTTATGTGTCCATCATTTGAATGAGAAGTTATTTTGTGAGATTATATTATCATGGTATCAAGAATAAGTGGTGAGCAAAAAAAATCCTACGGGAGTTCGTGTGTGTGAGAAGATCCTACGAGAGTAGAGAAAAAAGATCATGCAAGAGTTCATGTTGAGATAAAAAAAAAGATCTTACAAAAGTTTATGGGTGAAAAAAATAAATTCTTGAGAGTTCACGGGCATGAAGAAAAATCTTGAGAATGAAAATGATGACAAAAAAACACAACAACAACGTTGATGATGGATTTGTGCAAGAAATTGTCCGCATCAACAATGACAAAAAGGAAAAAAAGATTTTCAAAAGAATCGTGACATAAACTATAATAGTGACAGCAATGATAGGGATGACGATGAAGACAAAGATGATGGGAATGAGGATGAAGAGGTAATCACAAGGAGAAAATTGAATCAAGTAGGTGATTTTGATTGATGTTCTTTTATTTTGGCAAACTCTCGATTTTGAGTATCGTGAGATTGAGGCGGTATGTTAATGTGTATGATAATATATATTATTATAGGAAAATATGAGTAGTTGCCTTTCTTGTTATGATTAATGAAACTGAGAGAGTTTACTTATAATTTTAATTTTAACGAAACTGAAAGCTTTTTAAATTGGGAGAGTTAATCATATATTATTAGGATTAACCAATTATAATTTTAACGGAAATGACGGGAATGACCAATTTGTAAGTTTTTAAGTACTTCATTAGTTAACTTAAAGCTTTTTTAACTTGGTTACTCACCTGCAAGTTATTATTAACTACAGTGATGAATTAGCCATTAACCCTTTACTTATATTATATTAGTTTCTGTTATTATTGATTACGGATTGATTATATAAACAATTGTAATAGTGTAATAAATTTGAGGTTTAATGCATCTTCAATGGGATTAGCTAAAATTACTGCTTAAAATAATATGAAATAATGATTGACTAATATTTATTGAATCCGTAAGATGTTGTACTCCATTGGAATTGGCTATAATGATTAAATTTAGATGTACAATTTTGTTACAACTCTTGAAAAATTCGACAAATATAACCAATGTAAAAAGGTTAACTATAATTTTACCTAAAATTTTGTATAATTGGATCTACACATTTTATGCAAATTATGTACAATACTTAGCGCCTAGAATTTTTTTCTAAGAAATTTTTTTACACGTTATAAAATCAATACTATACAACTTACATTTGCATGAAAAATATTCTCTATTATAATCATATTCGCGAATCGCTTTTTGTTTTTGCTAGTTACAGCACACGCACATTCCAGGTTTCGAACCCTTGACCTCTCTTAGAGAAACTGAGAGTTCAAACTATTACACCAACACACGCACCCCTTCATGGATCATTATTGCGAAATTTCGAAATCCAAAGTCTAAATTTAATAACATGAATTTTACATTAATAATTTGTTCAAAAAATAAAAAAAAAATCCAACATTTATAATACAAAATGGTACTACTAAGCAAGGTTGTAACAATCGGAAATCGGTTCAACTCGGTTTAGTTGTGGAAAAAATAGTACTCGGAAATCGGAAGAGTACTCGGAATGAGTACTCGATCAACTAATCGGATATTATTTTCATATGTTTTACTAAAAATATTAAATTCACATATCATAATTTAGTGTATTAGTGTTATAAGTTATATATTTTTTGTTATTTACTAATAATCTAATATAACTACCAAAATTATAATTAGTATTATTTTTAACAATGTACTAACAACGGTAATGTCAAAATATTAATACCTTTTACTTGATAATATTTACCAATACAACTTAAAACAAGTTACGATGA
Organism: Saposhnikovia divaricata; assembly: GCA_036435485.1. Lineage (NCBI taxonomy): Eukaryota > Viridiplantae > Streptophyta > Magnoliopsida > Apiales > Apiaceae > Saposhnikovia > Saposhnikovia divaricata. Next base: position 62,438,857 of record CM071596.1, read on the forward strand.
TCAAAAATATACATTTTTCAACAACACTTAAAGTAATAATAAAAAATTGAATAATTTAAAATTGGATTTCACTTCCCGTACTCGGAATTTGACCAAATATTGACTAAGTTATGCAAAAATCGGGATTCAACTGAAATCAATACGACTCGGATCGAATCATATCCTAAAAACGGTCTACCCATTGATTTTTAGAACACTGCTACTGAGTAACAAGACCCAGTCAACTGGACACATTTACTGGCCTTTTCATGACTTTACTAATTTTTTGGGCAACAAATAAAAAGACAAACAGAGAAAAGGTAGACTAGTATAACTGCCCAAATAAAAACACAAACAGAGAAAAGGTAGACTAGTATAACTGATGCTCACTTTCCTACACACATAGACAGTAAGGCACTAAGGCTGTTGTGACAGTGTTGTCTGTTGACCTAGAAAGAGTTTTGTAATGGCAAATACTAAGTTCATTATCTCTCCTCTTCCATTTTTGTATACCCTTTTACTCATACTCACAACTCTTCAACAACCCATCTCAGCTGCTTATCAGCCTCCTCACTATGCCAACAAACACAAGCCCTCTTCTGTCATCTTTCCTCTTACTGGTAACGTCTATCCAAAAGGGTATGTGTGTGGCTTTTTTTTTTTTTTAATTTATTTATGCTTACACTCAGTCTTGTTTCATGTATTATTCATTCTTGATTGTGTTGTCGGTGCATCAGTTTTTTCTTGATAAGGGTTTGTTTAAATTTGTCTACTAATTTTATTTTCTTGGTTTTTTTTAATTGGCTGCAATTAGTAGGAAATTTATTATTGATTTGGCACTGCAAAATTAAAAGATAGTTCTGTAAATTTTAGCAGATATAATAGTTAAGTCTAATGGAAAATGTTAGAGTAATGCTGTGGTGTACATAATAGAAATGTATAGTTCTGTAAAATTTAGCAGATATATTACATAATTAAGTCTAATGGAAAATGTTAGAGTAATGCTGTGGTGTACCACCAAGAGACCCTGCTACATTTCATTTCAGTACACTGTCTGTTAATTGTCTTGGATAATTTCTACGATCTGCCCTTTCCGAAAATATAAAGTAAAAATTCAGCTGCTCTTTGACATATCTAATTTACTTGTCCTTTTTGTATGTATATAAGGATACAAGTAGTTGTATATGTTTACAACTCATATGGTAAAATTTGCTATAACTTTTCATCTGAAAACAATTATCTGTTGCTATAGGTTTCATAGTTACAACTCTTATTAAACTTTACAGTTACAAACTCCACATCTTATATAGAATTTTGACTTTTGTATGAAAAATCTAACCTAGCTAATTTGTTTTAATCTACGAAGACATGTAACAGTTTTGTGATTGAATTATCTGCACTTTTTTAGTTTTCACATTCAGTAGAAAATTTTGTTGATATCATTATTGGTCTCTTTGATGTTTTCTTTTGCAATCTGTGTCCCTTTGTGTTTTTCTTTTCTCTATAACTTTGATTGTTTCTTATTATAGAATTCTTTACTTAATCCTATTTTACGTTAGGTACTTTCACGTGACTATTAAAATAGGCCACCCTGCCCAAGCTTACTTCCTTGATATAGACACAGGCAGTGATCTCACTTGGCTACAATGCGATGCTCCGTGTACAAAGTGCACACCGGTAAATTATATTGTACTCTTCCATCACGAATGTACAATACATTATAAAGATAGCCAATCTTTGTTCAGCTGAAGATATGATATATTGTACATTTGTAAGCCAAATTCACTCCAGAAGAGTTGTAGTCACAAGGTTTTCTTCAAAGAATTGCCAAGTTTTGGTCATGCCGGTCATTTCAAAATTGAAATGTTTTTATCATATTTTTTTTATTAATGCAAAACATTTTTCTTTGATTGGATGGCCTCTGATTTTTTGGACTATGTTTCTTTGTGCAGGCCCCTCACACTCCCTACAAGCCAAACAAAGACCTGGTTAGATGTAAGGATCCATTATGTGCGTCACTTCAGTCGCCTGAAAACCAACCTTGTGAAACTCCAGAAGAGCAATGTGATTATGAAGTCGGATATGCTGATCATGGTTCATCAATGGGTGTGCTTGTCAAAGATTTGTTTTCATTGACTTTCACTAATGGTAGTGTACTTAGTCCCCGCCTTGCTTTTGGGTATGTAGTTTGCTCTCAAACCATTATCTGAAAAAACTAATGAAGAATCTTGTACATCCACCATATTGGCTATATACGTTTAGTCGGATTCTCATTATCTTGAATTAAGTTATTCTGTTTGTAAATATGTAGCTGTTTATCATGGTTTAGTTCTAGACTTGTTCAACATGTAGTGACACATCTATTCAATATGCGCCTCGTACCTTCTTTCTTGTAGCCATGTTTGAAGATTAGTTTTTATTTTATTTTGAGGATTATTTTCACAAACAAAATACTTATGTTTTGTGATCATTTCATTTTACATATGTAGCTGTGGTTATAATCAAGAAGTTGCAGATTCAGTGCAACCACCTTACACTGATGGAGTTCTCGGCCTCGGGAAGGGAAAATCAAGCATTGTAGGACAAATTGTTAACCTGGGTATGACAAGAAATGTGGTTGGTCATTGCTTGAGTGGCCATGGAGGAGGTTTTCTGTTTTTAGGAGAGGATCTTCTTCCTTCTAGAGTAATCTGGGCGCCTATGTCAACCAAGTCTATGGGGTAAAAAGATTTAGGTCACTTTTTTTTAACTATGGTATTTTCTTGGATGAATTTCATAATATTTAGATACTATATATGGTTCAATTAGGAACCACTACTCTTTAGGAAATGCCGAACTCCTATTTGGTGGCAAGGCTACTGGAGTGAAGGGTCTTACCATGGTATTTGATAGTGGAAGTACATACTCTTACTTCAGTTCTCAAGCTTATAAAGCTGTACTTTCTTTGGTGAGATGTGAACCAAGACACCAGATGAGCAGTCTTGCTTCTTCTTTCTCTCTCTCTTTTTTTTTTCTCTCTAGAAGAGTATATTTGTTTTCTTGACATTTATAAGTTATTCTCGTCTACTTTACACAAACTAATCTTTCATTTTCTGTTCGCAGATAAAGAAGGAATTAAATGGAAAAAGGTTGAATGATGCAAATGATGATAAAAGCCTCCCGGTGTGCTGGAAAGGCACCAAACCATTTAGATCCATTGATGATGTCAGTAATTTATTCAAGCCATTGGCACTGACTTTTACGAAATCTAAAACTGCTCAGCTCCAAATTCCACCTGAAGCTTATCTTATTGTCACAGTAAGCAACTTTTTAATGTTGTTCTTTCATTGTTCCAGTTTTCTCAAGCTACAACGAATGACCAACGAAAATGGATTCATCACACGTAGGAATATTTGTTTCAGGATCAAGGAAATGTGTGTTTAGGGATCATGGATGGCTCCGAAGTTGGACTGGGAGACTTCAATATAATAGGAGGTACATGCTTGAACAAATATCTGACCTGAACCCGTAATTAGCATTCTGAAATACGGACTTTTGATTATTTGTTTTAATTCGGTAACTTTCACTTGCCATTGGCAGACATTTCATTGCAAGATAAAATTGTGATCTTTGATAATGAGAAACAACGTATTGGATGGGCTCCTGCAAATTGCGAAAGGCTTCCCAAGTCGTGAGCCATTCTCATGCTCAGTATATTTGTGAATTGCTTTTTAGACAAGTGACGTCCTCACCACAGTTTTTTAATATGTTTATAACAGTGTGGATCATGAAGCAAGAAGTGAGTTTATGCAATCATATGGAGTTGACTCTGGTATCTTGCAGGACTATTAATGAGGGTGTATAGTGTAAGTAATGTACTTAAAAACTCATTGCCAATGATGTTGATAAAACCTCGAGAGATGGTGTACAAGATGATAATAAGATTTGGATGGTCTGTTAAAATATTATAATACATATCAGCCTGTAGTTTCTGCATATTTTACAAGCTTACCAACAGCAAATAAAGGGAGTACTTTCTATGGAAGGGATTTACAGTACACTAGTGTTTCATACGCAGTGTGATGGAATCAGTATTCCGAACTTGGGCCATCAACGTTTGATATTGTTAATGAATCTGAGTTGTAGTTGACTAATCTCAGAACAAATTCTTCAATATTTAATTGATCAAAACAAAAATAAAAAATTTCTGACATCTCTGTACCCGAGTATCCAAAGGTTGAAGATTCAAGAATCAATTCAGGCAAATGTGTGTGTTAATATTTAAATATCTTGTAATTATTTAGCAAAAAAAAAAAAAAATTCTTGTAATTAGACTTGTCCCAAAGATAACAGAGAAATTAAATCTTCGTCTAGGTGTTAATGATGGTTCGCTTTTCCACTCCCAGCTGATGTATAACGTAACGGGGAAGATATATTAACCAAATACAAGGAAGAAGAATATTAACCAAATACAAGGAAGAAGAATCCCTTTTTCTTTTGCTGTAGGCTTTACTTGTTACAGCCTTATAGTTATATCAATGATTCTAATATCATTATGTTGTGAAAACACTGATCAAGTAATCGATTGATTTAAATAGATTAATGCTCAATCTATATTAAAAAAAAAAAAAATGTAAACTGTCTCGCTTCCAAATTTTGATATGGTGGATTGGCATCTCAATTCACAATTGGAAATTTCAGCATCTATAAATATTATCTACTCTGTTTGAGAGAATTACCAAAATGCCTATTTTTCATAAGTTTTTGCCCAAAATACTGATTTTGAAAAAAATGGCCCGAAATACCGACGGGATACGGAGAATCGTCCTCCGTGTTAGCATAATACGGAACACCGTGTTCCGTATTATGCATGATACGGAACACCATCTTCCGTGTTATGCATGATACGGAACACGGTGTTCCGTATCCGTGCATGATACGGAACATGGTGTTCCGCAACACCTCATGATACGGAACACGGTGTTCCGCAACACCCCATGATACGGAACACGGTGTTCCGCAACACCCCTCATATCACGGTAGACGGTGTAGCGTTTTCAGTCAGTAAAAAGGGCCAGCATGGCTCCCATATGAATATTTTGGGCCTTCACCCACTCTGTTTCTGGTGCTTCAAGTTCAATTACACCAACACATAAAGTCAAAAGATATATACTTAGTCAGCAGGTTTCTGAACTCTTTGTTCTTTCTAAAGCTCACACATAAAGAACTGTACAGGAGGGATACCAATACAATTTGTTACAACAGTTAATACTACAACAATGGCTCTTGTATCTATGGCCTTGCATTCAGCTACTGAATGCCACTTTTCGTTGCACAAAACCAATACTTGCATCACCAAAATACTTGAATGTTGTTTCCCTGTCTTTGCATAACTGTACATAACTACGATTTGCCGCAATAACACTTGTCAACCTGTCAATTAATTATTCAGAGGAATTAAATTATAAAGTTTCTGCAAATGGCAAATTTATCCTTATTCAGGGATGAATACATTAGCAAAATTTTCACATTCATAAATTAATTTAACTATATTGAAACACATTTTATGATAACAAATTGCTCCACTAACATTTGCGCGAATGGAAAGTGTAAAAATTTAATGTTCATAGTAATCTATTGTTATGCAACAACAAATATGACGGAAATATCAGATAAAAACTACTATCAAGGGCTAGTCGTATTTAAATAATAATAATAATAATAATAATAATAATAATAATAATAATAATAATAATAATAATAATAATAGTAATAGTAATAATAATAATAGTAATAATAATAATAATAGTAATAATAGTAATAATAATAATAGTAATAATAATAATAATAATAGTAAAAATAATAATAATAATAATAATAATAATAATAATAATAATAATAATAATATAACTTCCACCAGGAATAATTAGAATAAAGGCCCTTTACGTCACAATTTGGAGTCAAATGGCCCTTAATCTCACAAATTGAAAAAATGACCCTTTTTATCACAGAAAAACGCAACATTAAGTCACGTTTTTGAAAAACGCATTGGCGTGTTGCGTTATTGTTTTTTTATTTTCTGAAATCGATTTTCCAAAAAAAAGAAAACTGTCAAAAACGCAACATTATGTTGCGTTCCTAAGAAACGCAAGAAAAATTGGCGTGTTCAGCTGTGGGCCCCGCAGGGGTGATGAATTTTCAAAAAAAAAAAAAGAAAGAAAACAGTGAAAACGCATCTTCATGATGCGTGTCTGGGGAAAAAAAATAAAAAAAAATAGAAACGCAACATGAAGTTGCGTTACTCCCCCAAAATCAAAAACGCCAGACGCCTTTGCGTTTCTATGTGATAAAAAGGGCCTTTTTTTCAGATTGTGATAATTAGGGCATTTTGACTCTAAAATGTGACATGAAGGGCCATCACCCGAATAATTAATACTGATGTAAAAGAAATATTCAACAGAAATATAAACTGAGCACAATCGCAGACTCACCTATAAAACGTTTCATAAACCTCATTCCAGAATGCTATACAAAATTATTCGAACACTGCACAGTTTCAAACACCCAATATTAGTGAAAATTCCATTATCAAGCACACCAACCAGCATCACCAATAACCTTACTGTTCCAGGGAAAAGGGAAGTGCGTAAGATATAACACTGAATCACAATTGATAAACAATTCAGACCCCACAAAATTAAGGATTGCAATTATGCAATATCATGGTTCAAATAAACTAAAATAATTTTTTTTTTGTCAAAAAAAAATAAAATAAATAATCCTAATTAATAGTAAAAATGTCCAAGAAAGTATAAATGCTCCTTAAACAACTTATAAAATATATAACAGTCTAATAATTACTCAACAAGTTAAAATCTGGGTAATTATTCCATTTTAAATTAGAGTATTACTCTAATAGTCTACATATCATAATAGAAATAGTTACCAGCATAACAGACCCCTTAATGTACTAAAAATATATAACTACTATTTTAAATTCTTTAGCTAAAATTGTGTTTGGTCAGAGTAGTGGTTCAGAGTATGGTTGATAAACACCTATTGGCTTCAAGGGCAGATACTCGTGACCCTAAAACTTTTGCATAAACTGGCATGGTTGCTCAAATTGGTGAGTCGGTGATATACGAGTGCAGGTTACAATATAAAACACAGCTTAAAAGTAAACTTAATTCTTCCTATAGAAGATTTAGGGTTTATGCTGTACCACGAATCTACCCAACTATACAGACTAACAAATTAGGTTGAGGTCCAGAGAGGCTATCTATACCATCCCTACGAGGGAGAACAGCCAAGGCCGACAAGTAGTTAATTCAAAGCCTCGCGGTCCAACTTGAAATTACTAAGTGATGACAACCGACAACATATATGAGGGTTAAATACAGAACTTGTAACAGAAACACGATTCAATTAGATAAAGCTCTAGGTAACAGAGAAATGCATACAATCAACTAACAAACAATCAAGAAAAGCAAAATATAAATATTTGTCTGGAAACACGTATGCACAATCTATGCTTTTATGCCAATGATAAAAAGTAAAAACACACCATTGATGCAAGTATGCAATACACACAAACAGACCAGCCATATACAGAATTACATGTCACCTTTGCATGGCAGATTTTTGTTATGGCCTCAACATGAAGGTTTTGTAGCTCTTCTAGTGTAGCCATGTCCAGGCCCCGAACATCATCACCCTGCAAAGACGGAACTCTTACTATTACTTCTAAAAGTGCAATTTTATTGCTAACAATTTCAACAGAGAAACAGCAGTAGTTCTACAAAGTGAGTACATAGCCATGACATTTACAACAAATAGTACAGTCATCATCCATGCTATAAACAATTACCTCGGTTGAAACAATTGTCTAATTGATATTGGTCAACTACCTCTTTTCCTCTGGGCTTTGGTCATAAGCTCTGACTAGTCAAAAAGACAAAAAGCTTTGCCTTCTACAAAGCCCATGCTACATGAACTTTTGTACATTATCATATTGATGTTATAATTTTTCATATTATCTCATATGGCATTTGAGGGTCGGTTAATCATGGGACGTAATTGATTTCGCTACTGGAGGCATATTGGAGTCAGCAGGCATCTTTTCTTCTATAATCCCCTAGCTTTTTCTTCTATAATCCCCTAATTATTTTTAAATTCTATTAAGACCGTAGTTTCTTCTAAATACACTTTAAGCTCATAATTTGTTTTCTTTCGTTCCAGCTCTCTAACAAGATGATTTATCATGTCATGCGCATCTAACTTCTGAATACAACTTTAACTTTGGTTTAGAAAGTAGGAATTTGTATAGGTCAAAATATTTAAATGAGTAAAAAACTAACAAAACTAGTAAATTATTAGGACTAAGAGTCCACCATAGTTGAATAAGGCATTGGATAGTAGGTCGAAAAGCATGCCGGTTCTGTAAACTATTCATGACTTTGCCTATATAAAGCTAAAAGCTTTTTTTAAACACTCTTTACATCAAAGGCGAAAATTGAATATAAATGTATATCAGAGGGAAGTAAAATACATAAAGTTGAACAAGAGTCCAAAAGTAAGCTTTAGAAAGGATGAAGTTACCAAAAAGAAGATAACAACGGTAACAGACCGGAAAGAAAGAGATGAGACAATTGTACCCTTGCATACCTTTAGTCTTGAAATTAAACCCTCCAATTCCTTACATCTTTGCCTTTCTTTCATGTACTTTTCTTGTAATTCTTCAGATGTTCTCCCATCCATGCATTCATGGATCTCACTCCCATTCAGTAATTCTGTCGTTTGACCATTGGAAATATATCGATTTCTGCCTCTTGTTTGCAAATTTTTCGATGCATAAACCCCTTCAGGTAAGGTTTCTGCAGAACAACTTCCGGACTTCCGTAAATTTGCAACGAGAGCCCACATATTTGAAAGCTCATTCTCGAGATCTTCTTCATGTCGTTTTGCTTCATCAAGCCTTTTGCGCATCTCAGCTTCTTTCTCATCTCTCTCAGACAAAGCAGAAACCAAGGAAGCTTCTCTTTGGTACATTGCATCAAGCTCTTGCCCCAACTCCTCCACTAGAATTCCATCTTTATGTTTTTTCAGTTGTTCATCAGGTCGTCCGCCAATGCTTCCATTTCTCTTTACATCAAACAAGACAGCACTCTGACCAAAATTAGGCTTACTGTTAACCTCTTTTGCAGCAGCAAGGTCAGCGGCTAATTTGGCATTTTGGTACGAAAGCTTTGTCACTTCTTCAGCCAAGTTTCGGAGCTCAACTGCTGCAGCCGCCGCAAGTTCTTTTGCGTATGAACCTTCTTCAGCAAGTTTTTGGCTGTGAATCACAAGCCCATCTTTTTCTTCTAGCATTTTAATCTGCTCTTGCTTCAGTGCCTCGATTTCAGCAGCCTACGTGCAATTTAGAATAAGTTTGAAATATATACCAATAAATTATGCATCTTGAAAGTATATATACACGCATCACATGTATGAGATTTACTTGTATCAACAACAAAAAGACATGATAGTAGAAAGCAAGCAACACCGTGCCAGCAGAGAAATCACAAAAATTAACCTGTTCGAACTGAGAATTCATCAAGGCATCACTTCTCGACTCTCTGGAGTCCCTAGAGAATATCCCATTCAAGCTCATAACGCTGGTAGGTGTACTTTCATCAACATACATTTCTTCATATGCATCGGCATTCTTAGTTCTATTTTTTGCTTCCAGGGGCTTTTCCAAACTAGTTGTAGATGTGGTAACCTTACTGTCAATATTTTGTTGTAAATCCTTCGAACTTTTGGCAGACAACACAGAGTCAAGCTGACGTCTTAGAAAAAGAATGGTTTCTTGCATCTCAGCAGTCTCCGATACCTACTAGCGGCAACAACTTTTTAAAAAATAGCAGAAAAATTTGAAAGAAGAGTGCGCATGGTAAGAAAAGTACCTTTAGCTGTAATTGCTCCTGAAGTATCCTGTTGTCTGCTGCTTTGATCTGAGTAAGTCGTAATACAATAGGGACAATTTAGTACACATCCTGCTATTTGATGTTAGAGACTTAGAGTATCATCGCAACAGTTGACACAGAAATAAATTCCAAATGTACCTCAAGATCAAACGTTTTCTCGTTGAGTTGTGAAGCAAGCTTGGATAGAGCCTTGAATCAAAACATACATGCATTTTAATATTCAAGGGTAATACAGAAACCATAAAAAGTCTCGAATTCTATAGATAGAAGTTACAAAGAAAGAAACATTATATATTGCATTGCACAAATAGCTTAATGACACTCCTACAAAGAGGGAAATCAGTATATATTGCATTGTACAGATAGCCTGATGTCACTCCCACTCCCTTTTGAGAGCAATGGCCTTGCACCTTTTATATGCTAGATTACTAACAGAGAGACTTTGCCAAACACAGAAGTGAAATACTGAAAAGTGAATATTTTAAGATATCAAGAGCATGTACAGAAGTCATAAAAAAGGCAGCAAACTGAGTGCAAGATATAATAACATTTTTGTAGTATCAGAATTTTCTAGTCCTTGTAAGAGTCGTATAGTAACTCTACCATATGAATGCGAAAGTTAAAATTTCTAAGAAAATGGTGTGGAATTACCTGAGACATTTCAGTGATAGTTGAAGTATGAGGAGCAATTTCTACAGAGCCTATCATGCGTTGCTCCAGTGTACGTATTTGAAGTTTCTTTTCTCTAATTTCATCCTTTAATCTTCGCATGTCTTCCTATATTAAAAATATGACTATCAGACTGCACCTTCATTTATTTCTTAATTAAAATCATGCCCAAGAATTACCAGCTAGCAAGATATAACATTCTTAAAATGTTAAACATTTAAAAAAAAAACCAACCTGATGTTGCAAGTCATCAGGATTCCTTGCCGCTTCTTCTGAAAGTCTTTTCAGTGAACTAGTACATAGTGCCACCTCGCCAGCTAACATTTTCACTTGCTCACGAAGAAGATCCATTTGATCAGTAATAGTTGTTCCTGTCTGCACAAGGCCACTCAGCATTTTAGCAAAACATAGCTCAAATATATAAAAGCAACAACCTATAGAGAAATTCTAAACTAATTAAGAAGAACCTGACTTGTTTGGAAAAAAATAAAAAAATACTGATGTGAGATGGACACATAGAGGGGACAGGATTCTGATAATAGAAAATATACTGAGATCTGAGACATCTAAATGACAAAAGTCAAAATACATAAAACTTTTGTCACCACGATACTGGCCTGTCCAAATGTTTTGAATATTGCGACTCAAGAGGTACAGCGCAATGATAAGGGATACTGTAAAATATATTTCTAGTTATGGAATAAACTGGACATAATGCACTTGTAGATTTAAAACACATCGCAATAAAAGTATGATAAAAGGGTAATAAATCAAATGAAAAGTAGGAGCAAGTACAACAGCTGGAGAGCAGTATTTAAAATTAAAGAATACTCGGTACATTCGAAGAACAAAATTGTTGCAACTTGCGGATATGAAAAATACATGTTAAAAGAACCCATAACTGAGTCCAGGATAAAATAGAAGACCATGTCTTGCTTCATAAGTTCATTTACAAGCAAAGAAGTACAATTTTCTTTTGGATATTTTTTTACATAATGTGTTTGGATAAAGTTAAACAAAACCAAACGAACCCAGTATGTATATCCTACTCGTGGATATTTTTTTAAGTTAATAGTATATATTTTATCTATTCCATTACTTATTAAATGGCATTATAAGTACAATAAAATAGGCTCTTACCGGAGGTAGATACCGAGTTCCAGCAGTTGCACTGAAAAGGTCGCCTGCCAGGGTTCTCGCTGGAAGAGAATCGATAACAGAAGCATCTTCCCGCCTTTTGCTAACTGATTTTCTTTGTCCATCCTTCGTATCACTGAAGGTGACTCTATTTTGGGATGATTTTGCTGATGAAGCAGGTGAACCACTTGCGGAGCTCTCACAATCGGTACTAGGAGAGGACCTAACCATATTATCCGGTTTCTGCAAAGATATGGAGAAAGCTTAATACAAAGAAGTGCCTCTTAGAAGAAGATATTATGGTACAACCTTTGGTGAAATTAGGTAACTACTCTAATTCAGCATGTAAGAAAAACTGAAACAATCCACGTAATCATTGGTAAGTTGTTCACAAATATTGATTAAAAACTAATGGGAAGGATGAAAGCGAGCCAGTACGCTAATTCCTCATCCACAATTAAGTAAAAAATACGGCGAACGATCTACATTCTATTGTTTAAGTATAATTAATTGTTTATAGCATACCAAGACTAAATCTTTTCCCAGAAATAGTTGAAGCCAAAGGATGACATATCCAAGTTTATATATTAGTAAGTATCGCGGGCTCTGCCTGTAAGGTAAGATACTATGAACCATTTACAAAACACAACTGGCTTGGAAAGAAACATTTCAGTATCAGTCAGTTGGTGGGATTCAATATCACTTGCAGGGAAAAATATTGCTTATCAAATGTTGAAAACTTTATAAAAGCCACCAGTGTAACCATTCATACATTCCCAAAGATATAGTCAATTAAGACTTAGATCAGTAAATAGAAAATAACTTATCGGAGAAGCATTTTTCTTTTTACATTTTCACTCAATATCCAATATCAAGTGTGTTACAGAAAGTTATAGTTTATGGTGTTTTCCTGTCTTCCTCAAATTATCTTCAGATGCTCCATTGTGTAATAGCTTCGCCATTGACCACACAATTAATGCACTTTAGCTCATTAAGTTATCACCTGGCACCTTAAAACATCCTCAAACAGGAAATATCAACCAAGGTACAGTAAACTCTTAAAACAATATCAGTTGTCAGCCGGACCATCATAAATTCATTCCAATTTAGACATGCTAAGTTAAGCATAGCTTTCTGTAAAATTGAAGGCGAAGTTTTAGTAATCACCAATTGCCTTGGCAGCTTAATTTGATATTAAAGAGGAATAAAAGAGCATGTGTTCTATAGTAAAGCATATGAACAATCTAGTTTTTTGTATTCAGAGAATACAGGAAGATATTCTAAGATTATACAGTTTCTTAAATCAGTTCTATAATGATAAAGGAGTTACCACCAGTATTTTATTCCCCATTCAGACAATCTAGCACAAAAATAGAAGCTTCAATCGCATGCCAGATAGCAAAGGGAATAACAGTGTTGTTACAAAACATTACTTACTTTTAATTTAAACCAGCCAAGCATTCCTCTCTTCGTGTTCTTTCTGTAGTCCTTCATCAGTTCATCAAGATCGGTAACCTCACTCCTTCCATATGTTGAAGTTTCTGAACTAATGCTTCCAGCATCATCATCAAGCATCATCAATTCACGTTTTCTGTCTGGCAAGTACGCTAGCTGCGTAAACATATTTTAAGAATACATATCAACCGAAATATGCTTGTCTCCTATTTTTCACCATAATAATAGGAATTTCAATATTGCAAAGGTAAAAGCTCAGTAATAAAAAAAGCTTGCTATGGATTTCACACATATACTAGCATAATGTAGAATGATTTAGGAATATCCTTCTTCACAGATTAGTGATGTCAGGTACCTCATCTTCACCGAAAGAATGTCGCCTCCTGTGTCCCAGCTTTTCAGGAATACTGGATGGCAGTGTATTTTTAGTGGATACCAAGATTAATTTAGTAAGTCTTTGAATCCTTCCCATTAAAGCTGCTTTGGCTTCTTCTTCTTCTTCCAGTCTTGACTGCAGTTTAACCTGCCCTGCTTCTAACTACAATACAATAAAATTAGACTTTAGAAAGGAACATATGGGAGAACAGAAAGATGGTGTGAGCTTTATTTGAAACTGAAAGAGAACACATAATTAACAACTTAAAATACCAAAGTTTACATGTATTCATTATTTGCAAAAAAGAATACCATTGAAATGTGTGTGTGTGTGTGTGTGTGTGTGTGTGTGTGTGAGAGAGAGAGAGAGAGAGAGAGAGAGAGAGAGAGAGAGAGAGAGAGAGAGAGAGAGAGAGAGAGAGAGAGAGAGAGCGAGCGAGCGAGCTAGGTTTTAAGACCAAATGAAGAGTTCTCAATAACTGAAAGATTACATACGTACATTATCAATGAAACAGAAAATACTTTAGAGGCCATACCTGAAGTTTTAAGTTGACCAAGTCTTCTTGGTTAGGTGCCACCACTAATGGATTCTCCATCATACCACGCTTTAATTGCTGAAGCTCTTGTTTTAAAATTGAAATTTCCTTTTGATATTTTTTAATAAGAGATTTTTCATCCATAATCTGAATACAAAACGGGTGTAAGGATTGATAGCTGTAGGTTAGAGTGATATGTAGCAACATTGTACAATTCAACAGAGATGCCTATCTCACCTTATTCTGGGAGGCTTTAAGTTCTACATGCTTACTACGATGTGCAAACTTCAGAGTATTGTGTGTTTCTTCAGTATTGGTAGAGGCAGGTGTGACAGTACAAATAAGCTACAGAAGGTTCACAGGAAACACCATTCAAAAGAACAAAAAGTATTAGAAGTATTATTAATAAGTATAATATCTTATGTAAAGAAGGATCATATAGTGAACTTGGATACTCACAGAAACTCGTCCATGGCCACTAAGAGATGACTGCAACAAACGTGTGAGTTTTGAATCTCGATATGGAATATGAGTGGCCTTTCCATCAGTTAACTTAGATATCACCTGCAGGAAAAAAATTGATCTGAGAAACAATTGGAATTGCAAACACTTCTTGATTAAAGGGTCAACAATAACCTAAAAATGCTATGTCAAACAAATAGAAGGATACTTCTTAATTTTGTTTGAGAACCTAGTTCTGCAGAATGACTAAAATTATATATCAATACAAGACAAGATGACCGATATCTTACGGTGCCAAGAGTTAGCAAGCTTTTATTAATGTATGATCCTTCTTTTCTCCGCAGTCCAGTAGTCTCCGTTTTAGAACTCTCGGATCCTGCCAGGTCAATCAAATGCTACAAAGAAAAATCAAGGATAAATGAAATACGGCAATGAGAGAGAGAGAGAGAGAGAGAGAGAGAGAGAGAGAGAGAGAGAGAGCACTTGCTTAAATATTAATAAACACCAAGACAAAAGATCAATCAATCAAATTTAAATTTCTTAATTCACGGTAACTTTACCAACTGTGATAAGGTCACTTCCTCCCCCTGATCCTCCCCACATGGACTGCTTTCAATCGTCTGCAGAACGGAAAGAAAAAACCCAAGGTTAATTTCTTATCTTGAAAAACTTCTGTTCCTGACTTCTTACCTTACAATATAATCCTTTACTAGAGCTCCAACTAAGCAATCAATACTAAAATACAGAAAGTTGAAACAGTTCCAAGCTATTTTATAACTATATATCGGTGTACGGTAGGATGTGGGAAGAAAACAGATACTCCCTCTGTCCCATCCATTTCTTCACACTTTCCTTTTTGGGATGTCCCATCCAATTCTTCACATTTCAAAACTTTCCTAAAATAGTAAAATTTTATATATATAAAAATCAACTACATCCACTACTTTCCTCCACTATACCCACTTTATACATTATATATTTATGGGTCCCATCACTTTACTCACTTTTCTCCTCCACTATACCCACTTTATACATTATATATTTATGGGTCCCACCACTTTACTCAATTTTCTCACTTTTCACCCATTTTTTTATATATTTCCTTGGTCTCCGTGCCCGAACCCATATGTTAACTAATGGGTGGGACGGAGGGAGTACATATTACTCTACTAAATCATGCTCACGAATAATATTTTCAGAGTATAGCTTATTATGTGATCGATAGACTATGAAATTCGCATGGAATTCCTTTTAAAAGGTACAACCCATTGTGTGTGTGTGTGTGTTACTGAGTAAAAGGTTATTTAAGGTGATGAAAGAGTTTCAAGCTGTTTCAAAACTATATATTGATGTACGCTAGGATACGAGAAGAACACAGATGCATATTACTCTACTATATCATGTTAACGATGTATTATTTTCAAAAGTATAGCCTATTATGTGATCGATAGACTATGCAATTCGCATGGAATTGATTTTAAAATGATACAATCCATTTTGTGTGTGCATATTACTGAGTGAAAAAGGTTACTGAAGGAGTGAAGGTGTTCTAAATATTTCAATAAATGCCCCTATTTCTTTGCCTTTATTTTGCTAATATTTTTGCCTCAATTTTCATAATACTTTAAGTATATATCTGTACAGAACTTACAAAATTCGAGTGCGTACTTGCGTAAATGTGTGTGTGTGAGCATGTTCATATATCATGATTGTCACCGTCATAGTCACCTAGCACGGGGTTCGATTCGAGAGACATGGTACGAAAATGGAAACACGGGACTTCATTTCCAGCGAATCCGGTACTATGAAACGTACGAGTACAATAGGTTTATTTATAGTATTTTTTGTAACATATATTTACTTGTTTTTGTTTCAATAGACATTTTTTTATTTTTTACATGTTATAATTAAATATTTTATTTAATAATTATTATTATAGCGAAAAAAAAGTTATGGTAAAGTATTACTAATCATAAAATTATTTTTGTAAAGATAGTGATTCAATTTCCATGTATAATAATATTCTATAATATATGGGTGGGTAACAGGCTGTCCAGCATTAACTAAATATTAATTTATTAATATCAAAGACTAAAGTGTCTAGATACATCATAAATTAGATACAAAAGAATTGGAGGAACAAAACCCCAAGCACAGTGTCTTGAAAAAAGAACCCCAACAATGGCTCTTGCTTTAATTTTGGCCAGCTACAATAGTAATCTAAGTACATTATCATCACTATATAATAAAATGCGGTGGAAATTACTACACGAAACCTAAACTCACACTTTAGAGGTAAAATGGCCAGGAAAAAAATGAACTTGAGGACTAAATATATCAAATACTCACTATGAAGCATTTAATAGTCGTATGCATAGTGCACTATTTGTCGGGTCCTAACCAAAGATTTCTCGGAATTATATCGTTGTATATACAAAAAGTAAACTCTGAAAAATCTTTTATATAAGAATAAAACACAAAGGTTTTAATGTTAACAACATTCTTAAAACAGTTTAAAATAACAATCTTAAAACTGTTTTAAACTAGACAACTAGTCAAACCAAAATACATCTAAGGATAAAACATTACCAAGGTGAATATTGTGTGGCTCCGACTGCTTAGTAAGTTGAAGTTATTAGACCCGACATGTCTGTGTGCTGCAGCAATGTCAGCATGTCAGACTAATTTTTTATGAATGTAAGGACAGAGCATCTATACTTCTTTCAATCAGAATAAGAAATTTATTGTAAACTAGATTACAATTAGGAAATAAGGACGAATCACTTCTTAACTTGTTTTGATTAGAGTAAGATATTTTCTCTCAAGAACCAAGAACAATTGTGTTTACCTTCACCAGATGCGATCAGTGAAAGAGCATGAGCCGGAGATAAAACAACTTCTTCTTTGATTCCTTCAACGTAAGTTCCCTAAAATAATTGAAACAAAAGCACATCCATGCAATGGTAAAATATACGTATCCACAGTCCAAATCATAGAGTCCTCGATGAACTCAAGATACCTGATTCTACTACAACACAGTAGAAACCAATATATCGAGAAATAATATAATAAGGGTGGTGATATATGCATACAACATTTATTTATAGTTGCACACCCACCATCCTTATTTTACTTAAATATTTAACATTCGCAAGTCTACCCTCACACTTTAAACTTCTTATATTATTTCAAAATCCTCTAAAACAATGAACGTATGCATGTTATAATTAATAAACTATGAACTTATGCATGTTATAATTAATAACACAAAAAAGTAAATTTATCTTATAAATTGGATGTTGATATGATTATTTTATATTTTTATATGTCGATAAATTAGTAAACTCTTATTTATTTGGGCTAGTAAGAACATGCAAAAAAAATTAACTTAAATTTATATACGATATAAATTTGCATACTTTTTAATTATAAGTTTGATCTATTGATATTTGTCCATTATCAATCTATCTTAGCTTTGGGCTTGTGTATAATTACACTTTTTGAGAACAAATCTAAAATACAAAATATATACGAAGTATATATTTTTAGTAATCTTAAAACAAGTTACTTTTTACTTATATGAAATAAATGAAATATAAGTGATAAGTAAATTTTTACTTATAAATTATTATGTGCTTGGATAATTTTACTTTTAAGCTTACTGAAGTGTTTTGTAAACTATTACTTATAAGTTATCAAATACAATTGTAAAAATTACAAAAATAACTTTAATTTAATCGAATAAAATATTTAGTTAGCACAAGATATTAAGTTATAAAATCAACATTCACACACATACATATATATTTATTATTCATAATTACTTTAGATTATGTTTCAAATGTCAGAACAAGATAAAGAAATTTGTACAATTAAAATAAAAGACTTTAAGGGACTGTGATAGAAAATTAGTACTCCCTCTGCCCCATCCAATTCTTAACACTTTTTTTGTCACTTTCTGACACGCATTTTAAGGTGAATTTTAAGGATAGTTCTATAATTTATTTTTAAATTTTTTTTTTTGTATAAAAATAGGATTGTTCTATTTTTATACAAAAAAAAATTCAAAAATAAGTTATGGAACTATCCTTAAAATCTACCTTAAAATGCGTGTCAGACACTCTATTTTGAAATGTTAACAATCGGCCGGGACGGAGGGAGTAACTACTAGTCAAAAACCCTAATATATATAGAGGGTAGTAAACATCAATAGGGCATGATCCACAATTATTGCACTCCAAATTAAATTAATTATTATTTAAGTTTTAAAATTTTTAAACACAAAGGCACAAAAAGAAAAAAATGATTTCAATTGTTTCTCCATGCACACAAGCCACACTTGGGTGTTGACAATTTAAATCAGGAAAGTACGTCCAACTTAACTTTTGCATAATTTGATACAAGTTCCTAAAAAGCCCAAGTTGAAAACTTGCCAAACAAGTGGTAATAAATTATTATGAACTTACCACTCATATAAGCCGAATTTTAGAAACCTCGAACACCCACTATACTATAATTAACATTTGAAATTTTTTAATAAACTTTTAAAAATTTATTGTATCGTTACTTGCACATATCAATATGAAATTGAGTAAACATCAAAAGGACAAAATTGATAATCCAAATATATTTCAATAAAATAAGGTGAATGGGTGTGCAACTATCAGTTTAGGGTGTGCATATATCACCACCCTATAATAATAACCCACCCAAATAGGCTCAAATTTATATCATTTCATTGTATACATCAAAGGGATTTTTGTAGAGGGCTTTTGTTCCTTTATGGAATTTTGTTATTGAGTCTTTGAATCAATTTTTAGAACCAGATCATGAGGGTATAATTTTACACCATCTTTTAATGATAAACATCCAAAAAATAATCGAAAGCAAGAAAACTTTCGTTCATAACCAACAAAGACAAATGAACTACAGATTATATTATCTGGAATTGTTTTTCCTAAATTCTAATGGTATTGTTAATTTTTTATTAAAATTTAAAAAAAAAATGCTCTAAAAAATGTAAGAAAACAGCAGTCCACCACTTCGTACAAATAATATAATTTCATTTACATAGTGGACTTGGCATACAAATCACAACTATTATTAAAATTTGATACGAGTAAACAAAAACTAGGATGCGAACCTGTGAATCCTCTCTTATCTTTAGATTTTGTCCTATTGGATCAAGCAAGTCGTTGATAACCTAAAAATCATCAAATATACAATATCAATCATATAGTTATGGCTAAAAACTATGACACACAGTAACTTCTTTTCAAAATATATTAAAAAAGAATATAATATTTTAATTCAGATTAAAGGACTCGGAGGTAACAACTAAAGAGCATTTATGATAATGGTATTCTTCATTTTCCTTACTTCTAAACAGAAGAAGGTGTACAACTATCAATGAGAATAGGACAAGTGGAGATACTTAAACAATGTACTTCAAACGAGATAATTTACGCACTCGCATTAAATAGACATAAGGAAGCAGCAAATGAAGTCCTACATCTAATATGAATCCAAGAAACAGAAATTTGTATCCATCAACTAATAGATACTTGAACAATTAAGCAACGGTAGTCCAATTGAAATATTTCTTGTTCGCATCAAATAGACATTAAGAAGTAGCACACAAAGTCCTGCTTCACCTCAAACAAATCCAAGAAATAGAAATTCTTTTCATCAACACAACTAGAAGGTAAAAGTGTTTGCAAATACGGACTTAAAAGGATATTTAATGATGCCAAATCACAAATTAACTTTAGGAGACTAGTACTCTATACATGAAAATTTAAAATCCTCGAGAAGCAAGAAAAAAGAGGGATGCGGAAACACAGAGTGTAGATTTATGGCTTAATAAGTTAGGTTAAGGCCTACAAGTTACATGCAAGACTACGGATTATTTCTTAAAAGAAGTATCCCCTTTTAAAGTGATGACAAGGCTACAAGAAGTATCCCTCACAACCCATTGCAACATAACCAATTGTTTTTAAATTTTAACTAAAGTTGATTTTACCAAAGAGATGATTGAATATACCTTGATATACATTTATCATCAAGTAGCAAATATTTTGCAATTGAAGTTCATTGTTTAATTATGTTGACAATGACACCGAATTGAAAATGAAAGATATATCATCCCCCTCTTGAAGAGGCAATGTCACGACTTCGTACCAATTCAATCGATCCGGAATAGATCAGGTGAATATTCAATTAGCTAGTGAGGGCTACCTACTTGAGCAGCAGCTCATCATTAGTTGTACATTTGTATATGAAGCACAACACCTTAAACTTTGTAAGATCTAACTATAATTAGGTGACATAATACAATAGTTCACTACTTATATTTCAAAGTAACTACATCTTAATAATCAGTGATACACATATATTGAGATTACTCTTTCCATATGCCAACAAAATAATCTTAATCAGTGATGGAAAAATCTTAATCAGTGATGGAAAAACTATGTGAAATCTATTTAAATTGTTTGATTTGCTTAAGAAAGTTGATCATAAGCTAGCTAGCACAATAGTAGTGTCATTTTTCTTAATCTATGTAAGTGTTAGGGGTGTTGCAAATGTCGAAAGAAAAGTGATAAAATTGTAACTAAAGTATATATTAAAAATTATCAAAGGGTAATTAAACCAATAGGATATTAATGAATAGGCAAGAAATAATTCTTAAAAGAAATATATATGTTCAATCCACCTGAGAATTTCTAGAACCATTATGTCATCCAGGATCTAATAGTGCCCTTTTGCTTCCGAATTATGTGTTACACACGATTTATACAGGAAAAGATAGAAGATGTTGACAACCATATCCACTGGGAAAATAAAGATCAAAACATAGCATAAAGACAACTGACCTCGTTGTATATTTCCAGGTAAGAAACACGAAGGAGATATTCCCGCCCAGGTGTCTGAAAAAATAATTACTCAATAAAGAGGCATGGAGGCATACTAAAAAAACTTGATACTTTTCAATTTTGATTTATCTAGTAAAATCAGAGCATGCCAAGGACTGCCACATACATAAATAAACTGAAATTTGGGCAATAGTGTAAAAGCTAAAGAAATAAGGTCTACCTCTTGTATTATGCCAAACACATCCTTCACTGCCAAAGGAATGATCCCAGGTGACTTTTGTTCACCCTATACAACATTACATATGCACAGTACAAACAAGTCATATTATGAAAAGCTAAATAAGGGCATGCAATAAGCATTAAAGTGTTACGGGACCAGCAGATACTAAATGTATACAGCCCTATTTGCAATTAAAGAGAAACACATACTGACAATCCATCCATAAAAGGTTTACACCTTAACTATTTTAGTTGTGGACAGGTGGGCATGATTTTACAACTTTTAAATGCAACTTGACTAAATTGGGTAGTTGTATTTTTGTCTGTATGGATTATAATCATGAGATTACATTTCAGGTTATATTGCAACCACTATTGGCAATTACACGTTACTCCATTAACACAACCTACTTGTTTATGTTTAGTGCATGCATCTAAAACATCGATTCCATGTTTGTTTAGTACAGGAAATTATATGGGATTATCCACTGACTAGAATGGTATATCGATACCAACACATGAGCAAGAAATGGTTGCACTCATTATTTAAATAGTTTATGCAGGATTTATTATCATACTAACTTCAAGGTAGCTTGTTTTTTATGCTTAAATAGTCAGATCCTAAACTTAAACACGCTAAGCATAAATACCCTTAGAATTATTCCAAAACTGACATACCCTTGCCATTGCATTCGCTATCTTATTATTGTGAAGAATATTTTATCATAAAATCCATCATACTAGCTTTTTAATGAAGCATGAATAAGCATATCCTAAATTTGATCACACTACACAAACATAGCCTTAGACAATAACCTAAATTAAAATTACTCTAAATCCATTATAAATTTTAATAAATGTAATATCAGTTCCCACAATGTACTAAGAATTCTTGCCTTCCTTAAAATTAATAACAACTCATTGACATTTCTTAGTTAAACTAAAGTGTACTACTTAGTCTAATGTAAACAAAGTCAGTTTAGCATTCATGACATAGTTCATAAAAAATTGAAGTACTTTACTAATATTAGCATGCAGAAGACCAGGTAACAACCAAAAAACAGATAAGTACCAATTCTCTGCTTTAACATGATCAAATTTTATTATAGTTTGATATATTCTTAAGTTGATTAAATTTTATACACTTCTCCATCTATCTACCGTATAATTGTCACTTAGTTATTTCCTTGCCTTCTTGGTAACAAAATTTAAAGAAATATCACTATTTTCATCTATAAAAGGCCGGTGGTTAGATAAGATAACCATCCATATCAAGTATGGAATACCTACTTACAATAACGCATCCAAATCAATGTAAAACACTAGTATTTAAGTTCTACCAAGAAAAGAGGTCATCTATTTTAGAATGGAAAAAATGTTGTAAGATATTTGCATGAGAAAAAATCATAGGCAGCTTACATGCATTGTATGTGTCTTCCCACTGCTAGTTACACCATATGCAAATACAGTGCCTGCGTAGATGATAATAAGATTGTATAATTTAAATGTCTAAGAAACTAGTGCTGCAGAGATATGCAGTACCCTCAGATACATATTATTTGGTATCTTCAACAAGCAAAATTAATTACCATTAATTCCTTCCATTGACCCACTTACAACATGCTGAGCTGCTACATCATAAACATGTCGAGTAGTTGTTGCGGGACCGAACACTCTGTCTGCAAAAACAATACTTGATAAGAATCTGAGTGCAAAAGTTAACAAACAGAAGCTTATATTTTAGGGAAGTGATAGATAAAAAATAAAGTTAAAAACACACACACACAAAAAAAAGAGTTAGACCTCGTGATTGTCAATATATTAACCAAAGTAAAAATAGGGCGAGAAATGAACATTAGGGCTAAGGTGGGGAAGCTCCCTTTGAAGTAAAGATGCCAAATCATCGTTTGAAATGGTTTGATCATGCACAGCATAGCCTAGAAGTGCACCAGTTTGGAAACATGAAAACCATAAATACTTGCTCCGAAACGATTCGCAAAGATCCAGAAGATTTGGTATTAAAGAGAATAGGAGTGGACCTAGCGATAAATAGAAACTAATGGAAGAGAATAATTAAAGTGACCGACCACACTTGATATGTACGTTTTGTTCATGTTAACTAAGATTTGGACTATCTGGGAATCTTCTCATTACGTTTTCACATTATCCAAACTCTTTGTTAAAACACCCGTCTCTTCACAAAATGATCTTTACTTTACAAGTGAGACTTTACAATCTACTGTCTACTTCTTATACCTTTTTTAAACTTATTAACCTAATTACACTCCACTATAGCTAGTCATTAACTGGTTTGAACGCAACATAATTATTTAACAACAAAGTTACATCATTAAACTCCAAAATGGCAAGTTTGCCCCATATAAACTATACAGAACCGTTCGTTCTCCCCATTCCTTTACTCCCAGATCAATGCCTACTTGCAACTTTATCCAGTATACAAAAACCATTACGTACTACATTGTATCCAAGCTTTTACCATGATTTTTGCCTCCACTTAAAATGGTGTCAACAGTCTAGTGTGTGTTTCACTTATGACCCCAATATCAAGTGTACAAGTAGATTGTTGACATACAACAATCAAATTGTAGCTTACCTTTAAAACGTTTACTTCCTAGTCAAAGTTAATTTTAAAATTTAAGCAGTAAAAGAATTTTTTTTAACATATACCATAAAAACATTGGTTTGTATAGTTTAATTAATAATGTACAGCTATCCAATGTCCCTGCAACAGTATTCCTAAATTTGAGAAGGAAATAACTAACCGAATCCATAAGCAATAGACGAATTATACTCGTTCCGAACCATATAATCTCCATCAGCAAACCACGCAATTTCATCGCCTTTCCCAATTTCTCGAGAACTGTAACAATAACTCTTAATCTAGTAAAAACACACACAAGCTTCACAGTAATTGACCTAAATGTATGAGATACGTACCTGAGCGGTCTAAACCTAACTGTAACAGTGACACTCTCTTTCGATTTGTTGGAATCAGGACGGTCGAACACCGGCGGCGTTGACGGACTCGGCGGAGGTCTCGAAGATGACCTGGATGAAGATGATGAAGGAGACGGCCGAGTCGCGGAGGATTTCGTCGCCGGTGGAGGTACCGGTGCCGGCGACGGCGATTTTCTCGATCGGAACGGCGAAATGGAAGATCGGAGCCTCGAAGATGAAGACATCGGAGGTAATTGTAGAGAGGGAAACAGTTAAAGTGTAAGTGTGTGGAGAGAGGAGAGAGGGAGAATGGGTTTTAGTTTTGCCGCCCTTGCTTGGTCCAAAATGTGGGCTGGGCGTTGGGGTTCTTCTTTATTTGGGATTTTGAATTTTTCCTCTAGGCGTTTAGGGCTTTTCTTTGGAAATAAGGCTGTTCACGAATTGAGCCGAGTCGAGCTTTGACCGAAACGAGTCGAGCTTTGACCTTAACGAATCGAGTCGAGCTTTGATCTTAACGAACCGAGCTGATTTCTTAACAAATCGAGCCGAGCTTTGACCGAACCGAGCCGAAATCGAGTTGTTCACGAACAGCCTCGAGCCGAGCCGAGCTCGATCCGAGCTCGAGCTGTTCGCGAACAATTAATTTAGTTGGAGATCTTATTAGATCACTACTATTCTAACTAGTAGTCATGAATTGTTGTTTCTATTTTTTTCAAAAATATTTCTCGACAATCCAACCGTACGGATGTCAAGATATATCAAATTTAGTGATATTCCCAAAATTTTCAAAAAATAAAAAATTAATTTGGTTGGAGATCTTGGTAGATCACTACTAATTTAACTAGTACTAGTAACTAGTGCTTTATCACGAATTGTTATTTCTATTTTTTAAAAAATATTTTTCGATGATCCAACCGTATGGATGTCAAGATATATCTAATTTAGTGATATTCCCAAATTTTCAAAAAATAAAAAATTGATTTGGTTGGAGATCTTAGTAGATCACTACTAATTTAACTAGTACTAGTAACTAGTGCTTTGTCACGAATTGTTGTTTCTATTTTTTTAAAAATATTTTTCGACGATCCAACCATACGGATGTCAAGATATATCTAATTTAGTGATATTCCCAAATTTTCAAAAAATAAAAAAATAATTTGGTTGGAGATCTTAGTAGATCACTCCTAATTTAACCAGTACTAGTAACTAGTACTTTGCCACAAATTGTTGTTTCTACCTTTTTAAAAATATATTTCGACGATCCAACCGTACGGATGTCAACATATATCTAATTTAGCGATATTCCCAAATTTTCAGAAAATAAAAAATTAATTTGGTTGGAAATCTTAGTTGATCACTACTAATTTAATTAGTACTAGTAACTAGTGCTTTGTCACGAATTGTTGTTTCCATTTTTGAAAAAATATTTCTCGACGATCCAACCGTACGGATGTCAAGATATATCTAATTTAGTGATATTCCCAAATTTTCAAAAAATAAAAAATTAATTTGGTTGGAGATAAAAAAAATAAAAATTTTGATTTTTTTTCGAGCTTTAACGAGCCGAGCTCGAGCCGAGCCGAACCGAGCCCTTAACGAGCCGAGCTCGAGCCGAACACCATAAAGCTCGGCTCGAGCTCTTTAAGCTTAACGAACAAAAATCTTGTTCGAGCTCGAACCGAACCGAGCCCTTAACGAGCCGAGCCGAGGCGAACAGCTCGGTTCGTGAACGGCTCTATTTGGAAAGAATGACAATAATACACCAAAATTAAACAATAACACTTTTTGGAACAGGTGGCCAAAAGTACCCCGGAGTTACGCATTTCACAAAAGGGTAATACAAAAAAATCATGTTACGCATTTCTGATGTGGGTAATTAATAGAAAATTTTCTCCTATTACCCCTTTTTAAAATGCGTAATAGCATTTACCCATTTTCAAAATGCGTAATAGGGAAGTACTGTTTCACCTATTACCCCTTTTTAAAATGCGTAATTTGTATAAAACCTATTACCCCTATTTCAAATGCGTCTATTTCAAATGCGTAATAGCGAAGTATTTATGGCTACCATCATCATTTTGGATATTCTTGTAACGATGGGGTGCATTTTGGGGTATTTATGCCCAAAGCCCTTTTCTTTGTTAGTTCAACTATAATAAGTGCAAGAAATCTAATTCGTACTTCTTTTTAATAGCTAAAACCAATACCATTCACTGATAACGAATCAAACGGCATTTATAAAAACATAATCAATTATTGATGAATATAAATTAAAGATTAAATTAAAATTTCCACCGCTAAAATTACAATTGTTACATTTTGTACTATTACAATCGTTCAATAAATTTTATGCTGAAATCTACAATTTTATTGAAGTGATATTCTAACGATTTAGTGTATTCATGAAACATCTATATACTTGATTCGTCAAGTATTTAAAAAATTGATCATATCTACACATTATTATGAAGATCTTTTTTAATAAATTTTTATATTAAAATCCACATATATGATAATGGACATAAAAACATACTGAAATCTCATTCGAAGAGACAAACGAATCAAAAAAACATACACTGAAAACTATTACAAGAGAGACTAACGAACCCAATATACAGATAGAGACGACCTAATTATTGGATAGAAATACTCTCAACTAGGGATGTAAATGAGTTAAATTGTTCGTGAGCTACTCGAGCTCGGTTCGTAAAATATTCGAATTCGGTTCGATAATAATCGAGCTGAGCTCGAGCTCGAGCTATTCAAATAGTTGACCGAGCCGAACTCGAGCTTCATATTACTCGATTCGTATGGCTCACGAGCCTAATCGAGCTTATATATATTTTTTGTTATTTATATATTATTTTTATGTTATTTATATATTGTTATATAAATATTTAATATTTTTATATATTAATCGAGTCGAGTTCGAACCGAACTTAAGGTATTCGAGCTTTTGTTCATAATTAGTGAAATTGATTCGAGCTTTCGAGCCGAGCTCGAACATATCACATATGTGCCGAGCCGAGTTTCGAGCTTGAAGTTTATGGCTCGGTCGAGCTCGAGCCGAGCCTGGTTAGTATTCGGCTCGGCTCGGCTCGTTTACAGCCCTACTCTCAAGGGTGAGTATTCAGTTAATAGAAACCAAAACCAAATTTTCTTTCGATTGATCGAAATCGAAATAGTCCAAAAAACCACTATCGAAAATTAAATTTAAATTAATTTAAATTGTAACCGAAACAAAATTATTATTATGGTTATTATTGAATTTATAAATTGAAATTGACTTTTTGTTAGGAAAAATTGAAATTTATTTAAAGTTGTGAAAAAATGAAAATTGATGATTGAACCGAAAATTAAGTACTTAGGCCGATATTTGTTTTATATGATTAAGTGGAGGATAAGATTATAGTCTATTAAAAATTTTAATCTAATTTTTATTTTGTAAAAAATTATGTGGGACTAGATTAAGGATTTATAATCATTTAAAATAGTAATTTCATATTTGTTTAGTTAAAATAAGTGTTAAGATTATAATTTTCTCTAATATTTGGTTGTATGATGTATTATTTAATCTCCTCCCACAAGTTATTTTTTTTAAATGATGGATAGAGAATGGAGAGAGGGTTGTTTTGGATACTTACACGTTTGATTTGGACACAAAAAATCGGCATGATTTTGCTTTTGGTGAATAATTAAGATTCCCGTTATGTAAGATTCTAAGGGCAAACCCAGCAGTGATCTAAAGATCCAAATTTGGGACAGATTATTCCAAATTCTTTTCTAACAGTGATCCAAATGATGATCCAAATTTGGATCAGTGCTTCACTGATCCAAATTTGGATCACCACTATTCACTGATCCAAATTTGGATAAGTTAATTTAATATTGAAAGAATGATTTTGTTATTTATATATTTTTAGTTTATTAGATTCAAAATAAAAATTGCCCAAAATAACCATTTTAGTCCATATATGTGCCCAATATACCTAATGTCGGGACTGCTGTCTTTTTTGCCCACTATATATGCCCATGTCTAAGGCGGATATTATTAGCAGACATGACGGAACCCACCCCAGCCTTACTATTACTAAAATACAAAATAAATCCTGCTCCTTTTGTGTTCTGATAACGAGTTGTTATTGCTGTTGCGATTACGAGCTATTATTATGTATCTCAACTCTAAACTTCACCATATCAATCTTCAAGCTATCAAGCGAATCTCACACATAGGCATATTTATTCGATACGTCACCTCTACAAGCATGTACTAAGGCGTGTCCTTTCCATCGTTCTCGTAGAGTTAGTGGCATATCCAGTGGTAACTGTTTACAGACAAGCGTATCCACCTGACACGCTTAACCTTTAGGCGTAACATCTGTAAACTTGAAAACCCTGATCCCATGTATAAAATAGTCGTATCCAAGTGATACTACGGCACGATGAACGTATCCACATAATACTACTTGCGAGCAGGCGTATCAAACTGATACGTGTTTATCCTGTAACCTCTATACCCACCATCTGAAGCTTTGGATTTTAGGCGTATCCAGCTGACACTCGACCACCTTAGGCGTATCCAGTGATTACTTCTTACCAGAAGGCGTATCCAATGATGATACGTGTTTAACCTAGGCGTATCGAGTAACCCTTGTGTTAACGGAGGAATTTGGTGATAACAAATTTCGGAGGTTGCTGGAATAACGAAATCATGAAAATAGGGGGATTTGGGATTTTGGATGTTTGGGGCTGGACTTGAGAGGTGTCTCGACTTGTTAGATGTGTCGGATCATTTTTCAAGATACCTGCGTACCTTATATTTATAAGGATCAAGCCAACACAGTTCTGTTAAAATGATTGGTTTTTAATCCCTATGATTGTTAAGGGATGTATTTTGGGAATTAGTAGATTTTATCTCTTTGAATTATATTCGCGTTGGGATACCTTCCTGATTTGAAGGATATCATTTAGAGATATTTCTATCATTAATTGGAGATAAATCCTCGTTTCAGAGAGAGGAAATAATTAACTTGGGGGTTAAGCTAATTATTATTAGATTCGTATTTGGAAATTTGGGAGATATTAGAGGCAACCGAAAATATGGCGTAACAACTACCCCCCAGTTCTTCATTGTAGCTTGCTGCAGTGGAGAACTAAGCATGCTTCGATCTTCCAAATTTCCTGAGTCACTGAAACAGCTAGGAGAGGAAGATTAGTAGAAAATATGGAGCATCTAGGTGCCCGTAATATGCAGTTAGATGTACACGAGACAATATGCGAGATGTAAAAAATAAGTTTTGTAGGTGTGAGAGAATGTATCCTGTAGGGTCATCCAAGCATTATTCCATAAAGTCATCCAAAGCATTCCGAGCAATATCCTAAAAAGCATACATTCAAAGAAATATCCTCCAGTCGAAGAAGGTCATATCTACCATGTCTTCTCGAGAGTATCCCCCTCAAAGGGGGTCATTTTCCTCAGAAATTTATAAATTCGGGATACCCTCCTCAAAGGAGGTCGTTCCCCATATCAGAAATACCCTCTTCACAGGAGGTGGATTTTCCGAAGATCGTACCTTGATGAGGCGCCGGAAATACGGACATCCCCCCCGGAAGTACGGTTTTTGCAAGAATTTTAAAATTCGGGATACCCTCCTCAAAGGAGGTCGTTCCCCATATCAGAAATACCCTCCTTACAGGAGGTGGATTTTCCGAAGATAGTACCTTGATGAGGCGCCGGAAGTACGGACATCCCCCCGGAAGTACGGTTTTTGCAAGAATTTTAAAATTCGGGATACCCTCCTCAAAGGAGGTCGTTCCCCATATCAGAAATACCCTCCTCACAGGAGGTGGATTTTCCAAAGATATCTTCACTTTTAGTAAGACTCTCCTTATAGGAGATCGTCTTTTAAGTAAATCACGAAGACCCTCCTTAGAGGAGGTTGTCTATCACAAAAAATAAGGGAGACCCTCCTTAGAGGAGGTCATCTTCCCAAAGCCATGTCAATATCCCAAGATTCTTCCAAAAAAGTTATCAGCAACACTTGAAGCGTCTTTCAAAAAATATAAGCAATACCCAAAATTCTCGAAAAAATATCAGCAACACCCAAAGGGTCTTCTAAAAAAAATCTCGATTTTATGTAACTATCATCCTGATTTTTAAACCAAATAGGACTTCTTCATTCCTTCAATTGTTTTTAAACCAAGCGGACCCCACGTGCTTATATTGAATTGAAATTTGTGAGGCTTGCTTCGTCCGCCATGAATTGATCCAAGTGCTCCTTTTTTGTATTCGTCCTTTTGTCTGTTTTTTTTTCCTCTGCTTCGTGGTCAACCCCCCAGTATGAGAATTCGATTTAACTCCCCATTATTTGTATAATTGATTGTCCTCCAAAATCAAAAAAAGTGCCCTCCTTCTAGCGCCAATTGTTAACGGAGGAATTTGGTGATAACAAATTTCGGAGGTTGCTGGAATAACGAAATCATGAAAATAGGGGGATTTGGGATTTTGGATGTTTGGGGTTGGACTTGAGAGGTGTCTCGACTTGTTAGATGTGTCGGATCCTTTTTCAAGATGCATGCGTACCTTATATTTATAAGGATCAAGCCAACGCAGTTCTGTTAAAAGGATTGGTTTTTAATCCCTATGATTGTTAAGGGATGTATTTTGGGAATTAGTAGATTTTATCTCTTTGAATTATATTCGCGTTGGGATACCTTCCTGATTTGAAGGATATCGTTTAGAGATATTTTTATCATTAATTGGAGATAATTCCTCGTTTCAGAGAGAGGAAATAATTAACTTGGGGGTTAAGCTAATTATTATTAGATTCGTATTTGGAAATTTGGGAGATATTAGAGCCAACCGAAAATATGGCGTAACACCTTGCGTACCCACCTCCTGAAACTTAGGCGTATCTGTACGGCATATTCGACTGATACTCGACTGACTCAAGCATATCTCTTTATAGACAGGCATGTATACAGTTCTTTCTTCTCATCTCTAGGCGTATCCATCCGACACTACTATGGAAGCGGTGTGTTCAATGGATACGACGATTTCTTGGGCGTATCCAGTGGTAGCTTGTTACACAAAGGCGTATCCAACCAGGCAACCACTAGATATCTTATATACACAAGCTATATGATTTTTTTTGGCGTGACCATATCATACGTCCTAGCTGAAGGCGTATGCAGTGGGCAGTTAGGGCGCCCCTACCTGCCGGTGGGTATTTCAGCAAGTTGTATCCAATAATGGGTAAATAGGACTTTCACCTGATTAAAAATGGATTTATGTTTTTTAATTATTATTAATAATAGTATATAATTAAAGAAATGAATGTGTTTTTCGTTAATTAAGAACACAATTTTAATATTATTTACGTATATTAAAAAATTTATATCTTTAGTTTATTTAATTTATTAAATATAATATAAATAATTAATAACAATTAAACAATAAATTTAAGATTAAATAGTTTGATATAATATTTATGTAATGTATTATGTAAATAGTAATTTGGATCACACTACTGGAATTGGTCAGAAATTTGGATTAGTCGTTGATACAAATTTGGATTTTTGGATCACAACTACGCGAGGCCTAACGTCCGTTAGAATTTTTTTAAAGGAAAGACTTAAATCAGAAAAATTCAAAAGTTAAATTATGTCAAATACATAATTTTTAGTTTAGGGACTAAAACAATAAAATCGGAATAATTTAGGAATGAAAGAATTTATTTTCCATAATTTTTAATCATAAAAATTGCGTTCATATTGAAATTACTAATTTTCTATGTACCAATAATTGATGATATTTCTTTTAAAAACTATTTAAATAGCTATCAAATTTTAAAAATAATAAAAAAAATAATTATATTATATTTAGTACATAAAAATTAAAATTTATAAGGAGCGATGGTGTTTACACTATAACCCATCAGACAGACCTCTTTAGGAAACCCTTGATGTGAGTGAAATGGGGAAGATAAACGACGATGGCGGCGAGAGATTGAGGGAGGAAGATCTGTTAATCGAGGTACTTTCCAGGCTGGATGTAAACACCCTGCTTCAATGCAAAAGTGTATGCAAAACATGGTACTCCCTAATTTCAAACCCTACTTTCATCAAATCTCACCTCAATCGTGCACTCACAACTACCTGCACCAATAATAATACTACTACTCTTATCGTTCGGCTCTTTAAAATTGCACCTTGGCATAATTGTCCGGAAGGAGACGGATCATTTTCACTCTTCGACCTCGGTGGCTGTGATGACTTTGTAAAGCATCTTAAATTTCCCTACTCCAAAGGTGATTACTCTTTTACGCCTCCGTCTTTGCTGATTGGTTGTGTATGCGGAATTGTGTGTGTTTGTGTTGATCCGTATGCTGATCCCGCTGATCTCGATGTAATCTGGTGTGAATCCACTGCTAACAAACTTAGTGATATTTATATTTGGAATCCTGCTATTAAGCAATCGAAACTCATTCCCGCGCATACACTTCACGATTGTGATGATAGGATAAAAGCGGCTTTAGGGTTTGGATTTGATCCGATTGATTTTGATTTTAAGGTTGTTAGGGTTTTATCTAAGGATATTTTTCCCGAAGTTTATTCGGTGAATAGAAATGTTTGGCGTAAGATTGAGGCCAAGTTGAGTGATATTCCGGATGGTAGGATTTTTGAAATTTGCCTCCATGGATTTTTGTTTGCCACCGGACATAATGGTATGATTGCGTTTAATCTAAACAAAGAGGTGTTCATATGTGATATTGAACTCCCTGTCCGCTCTAATCAGACTTGTTTTGCTGATTTTAAGGATTCAATTGCTATCATTATTTTTAATTTCGAAGAAAAAGACGATAGGATTAAATTGTGGACCTTAGATGATGAGGCATGCCTTTGTGGTGTTGGAGTTAAGGCATCCTGGACTATGATGCTAACTATTGATGTGGGTATGGAATTTGATTGGATCTTCGGCCTTTTCAACAGTGTTGAATTTTTGTTAACATATGGTGACTGGTTATCGTACAACTTCGGCAAGAAAGTTTGGAGATATCTCGACCCTAATCCTTTCTTTGAATTTGAAAAAGTTTTTAAGTATACAGAAAGCCTGCTACCAGTGGCAGGATCGAAACTAGTGAATTGGTCAGATGGCAAAGATGATAAGGAGGAAAGTAGCGTTAATTTGGAAGATGATAATGAAGATAATTATGAGGAAAGCAGCATTGCCGTTGGTTTGGATTTTGGAGCTGATACCAAAGACAATGAGGAAAGCAACATAGATTCTGAAGATAATAATGAGGAAAAATGCGTCGATTCTGGTGATGAATGATGAGAATTATCATCTCAAATTCTCAATTATTGTATTTCTATATCGGTCATTTCTCTCAATCTATTTTACCTTTTATAAATTATGTGTGATAACGTGATGTTTCTTACCATAAACTGGTCTTGGTCAAATATTTCTTATTAGTCTGTCTCTGCTTGCCTGCATTTGTATTGTATTTGTCTCTTACACTTGCAAGTTGCAGTTGATTGAGCGTCTATCTTTAATATTTCTTTTGGCTATTTGGATGCTACTTGGTGTTTGCTATCTCATCTGAGTCAGTATATGAGTTATTGGATCAACCTAAGCAAATTGGGAGGTGCAAACTTTAGGACCTAACTGCAAGTTTAGGAAACCTCTAGAAGACTAGAACAGCTATAATTTTATTTGAGGCTCTAATGATCCGGTCAATTTTTAATCATTCATTGAATGCCACCTCATTTGATAGAGGCTTAATAAAACCCTGAAAGCTGTTTGTTTATCGGAAATATATTAGTATATTCTATTAGTTTGTTACCGGGATGAAAACGGTCTAGATTCTAAATTTGTGTGTTATTTCACCAAGTAATTTGCTTAATTAGTTATAGATGTAATTATTAAGTCATTTTAAAACTTAAACTATAGATTGTGACTGGTATTTTTTCATTTCAGCCCCTTAATTTGTCGAATCTCATTTTTAACACGCAATCACAAGTAGCTGTAGAGATGATGAAAAGGTATATAGATGCTTTACAGGAATCAGCATTAGAATCGTAACAGAAACTATCATCGCATATCAGCTAGAGTTCTTGCAATTTTCTTCATCTCTTCCTGTACCCTTCTCTTCCCGTAGCTGCCTCATTATAAGACTCATTGAAGCTAATACATCAACACAAAGTAGCTGAGTAGCCATCAATAGAGCCTGTTGTGCATTCAACTTGCGGTAAGCATCTATACATAACATTTTAATTAGTACATTGATCCAACTGGATATTCAGGATGTTTGGCCTAACAGTGCAGAAAATACAGAGAATTGTCGTATAATTAACGTCTTTATGCACTTAAAAGTACATTGGTTGCGTAATACAATTACTTTTAACTTGTATTGAGGAAGCATACAAAATAAGGGATTCTAATCCATGTTGATTAAATCCTAATTTTAGGAAGTCAATTGGCTTTTGTTGTACTCTAAATCGTGATAAACATACCATGTAAGAAGTAGTAAATTTATTCCCCTAAAAAAAAAAAAGTAGTAAATTTATTCCCCTAAAAAAAAAAAAGTAGTAAATTTATTGGCGTCTCCCTGTCTTTTTAATGTAGGATTCAACTGTACCCTGTAATCATGTGCTGCACAGTCCACTGAGCCCAGTACTCCTCCAGGCAACCCACCATTATATGTACTATTTGTCCCATTTTAAGTGTTTTTGATTTTTTGACATAAATATTGAAGTATTAAAAAAATCAAATTTAAATATAATTATTTAGTATAACTTATATAAAATAAAAATGTATAAACTAAACATTAGTTTAACATAAAAATTAAAATTTTACGTCGAATATGACTATTAGTTTTTCACACATTAATATAAATGTCAGAAAATCAAAGTCACTTAAAATGGGAGACTGTGAAGTAGAGAGTACTATATTTCTCATGCATGAGACTAGTAATGTATCATCCGTACAACTGAATTAAAGTGAATGTTATTGAGCATAACAGAACTTCGGCAAGATCACTTGCCGGATAGTTTGTTTCAAAAATTTGTACCAAGAAAATTAACTAAAATAGTTGATAATAAATTAATGATGATGTAGTGCATGTTCATCATGTTGTAAATGATAATAATGATGTAGAGAAGGAGTTTCTTAATACTCCGTAAGTCCCATTTTATATGACCATTATTCCTTTTTGGTACGTCTTTTTGAACCTACTATACTTACTATTTTTTAACATTATTTTTCACTATTACACCCACTAATTTTACTAAACAAATATTCTAACTTTACTTTTCACTACTTTTATATTAACTTTACTTCACTTTTTGTTTTGTTTAATGCTCCACCGGAGCAATCATGTGCTGAACCATCCAAAGAGCCATCCAGAGTAATCCACCTAGCAAGTCAAAGAAATTTTTCTAAAAATTTGTGAGATTTTTGACCGGCTCTCATAAAGCGGGAAAGAGGGAGTATTAAAGATGATGAAGATATATTTGTTAGTAATGATGAAATTTTTGATGAAGATGAAATTGACCATCACTTGCTGCCAAAAGCTTGCAACGATCTCTTGTATCACCACTCACCAGTGACTTGTAATTTCCCGAGCATGAGGTGTGTAGGGTACCTGTCACGGCACTTCTGAAATGCATGCCTATAGATATGCTTTTTGTCAAAAGGCATGCCCAATAAAAATTAAACCTTACTGCAATTCAAATTCATCAGTATTGAAGAAAGGTCCATCTGCTCTCAACAAAGCTCAATGCACATGCTCTGACTAGTGTGACCAATAAGAGATTAACACTTAACAGTGGTAGTAGTTAAAAATAATAAGCTAAATGGTGATTAAATATAACAAAAATTACACATTTCATTGGATACAAAAGAGCACCTGTAGCATATAGAACAAAATTGCACCATGAACTATTTCTGCAAGATTCTAATTTCCACCGAAAGGGAAGCTTTTCTCTCCAGCCTTCCTCTTTCGTCTTCATCTTCACCAGCCATTCCTCCTCCGGCGGTGGTTTATCCATCGACCGGAGGCCCCTTTTCCTGTCCAGTTTTTTTTTATTTCCTTCAATAATCATCCTCCTGTTGTGAGGATTATGAGTTTTTTGACTTGCTTTACCCATTAATTGGGTTTATTGGTCTCTCCTTGTGAGAGTTTGTTTGTCTCTCCTCGTGAGAGTTTGTTTGGTTTGTTGGTTTTAATGAAGATCTTCAATAGATCAGACCTGCTGAGAATGATTTTGTCGATAGTTTGGGGGATCTGGAAAGTCCGTATCGAAACTGAGATGCTAACGTGTAATGCAAGAGCTCATCACTTACAACCAAAGATTGTTCAATATTATTTGTTGGGGGGTTTTCACTTTCGGCATGTCTATAGCTGGTATCCGGCATGCAGATAGCTAGGGTATTATTCATCCTTTGGGGAATTCCATTTCCGGCATGTCTATAGTTGGTATCCGACATGTAGATAGCTGGAGGATCGTTCCTCTGACCTTAGTTTATACAACTGAGGATTCTGAACACTGTGGTATCAACGGATCTTACGTGAAGTGGTCAATTGTAATAACGCGGCTTTCAGGGATGTTGACACAATTTGGATCTTTTCGAATATCTTCGAATTCGTTTTTTAGCTTCAAGAACTTTTTACTTCAGTTTGTTGCACGATCTGGAAACAATATTGTTTTTTCAACCTGGTCGTATCTACAGTCGGGGGTTTGTCCCGCTGTTTTATTGGCTTGTTTCAGTAATATCATCCTTTGCATTTTGTCAAAAAAAAAAGTACGAAAAAAGCTTATCTAATATTTTCACTAAAGAGTGCTTCAACACTCCAATTTTCATCTTCTGGATCAACATGTCCCGAATTGACTTGCATATTATTACTCTCAAAAGCCTCAAAATCATAGAAGTCTTCCATTATTCCGATAGTTGAACTTAGATCTTCAGCCTGGACATCATCAATTTCTTCATTGAGGAGATCTTCTCCACCATCATCACATTCTTCTACTATATCAAAGTCAACCACTGATAGTCCATCCGTCATATCAGAATCAGGTTTGCAAAGCTTGCTTTTAATCTGAACTTGAGTCGCCAAATCACACTTTATTTGTGCAATCATATTTAAACTGCCCACTTCTAAACGATTACGAGGTTTTGTTTTAATTAAACCAAGTGTAGAGAAAAGGCGTTCACATGGATCACTACGAGGAACAATTGAAAATACCTTCTTTGCAAATGTTCGAAGCATAGGTGAAGCACCACAAAAATTGTTCCAGAATACTCGAGGAGAATGGTTAAGTGTCTCAGTTAAGTCATCAAAAGGAGCATCTCCATTTTTATAATTAATAAGCTCCCTCATAAGAAGTAGCACCTCGCGCTTTGAAAAGTTCCAATTTTTTGCAATTTCCATCGACATCTTAATAATCAAATCACCTGTCATCTTACGCGATATAGCCATCTTCTTACAACCATTACAACCAGGATGTAAAAACAAAGCAACAAAATATATAGGATCTTCAAACTCCTGCACCCTTTTCCCAATTGCACCAAGTATATGTTGTTGGAAACCTCGAACGGCGTAATGAGAACTTTTCGCATTATGATAAACTGTTATAAAACTGCCAAGCACATCAGCTAGAGTTGCCGTCCTGTGCTCTAACTTTCCAATTACATCTATAATTGGCTTCAATGCTTCTACTAAACATTCATTGTCAGCAAAGTGGTGGCGATTTTTAATAGCATCTCTAACAACAGAATTTGTTATTGTTGGATACTCCACATTTTTGCTTAATTCCAAACAATAACGGAAATCCTCTTCATATGTAGCTACTCCCAAGCAAACTTTAGCCAAAGAATACCAACGAGTCTCACAAAAAGTACTAAGAAAGTGTGGTATATATATATAATTATAAAAAATTTATAAAAAATTAGTAAAAAAGCATGCCAAAACAGGAAAAGGCATGCCTATAGGCGTGCCGTCATAGCGTGCCCAGTCCGGCATGCCGGTGCTGCTGTGACATGCACCCTAATTGTGTGCATGAGTATTCAAATTTCGATCATCGAACCTACGAGAAGAAATAAAAGAACATTTTCTTTTCTCTAAAATGTTTAAATAACTAGAAGTCTAGCATCTACAATCTGTTCTATACAATAAACTTTACACAGCTCAAGATTCCCAATTTCTTTTTTTATGGGAACCTTTCCTATTAACTACTCTTTTACAGTAATTTTCATAAACAAAACAACATATACAAACAAAATTACAAGAAATTGACTGTCAGCACAGCTCGTTGTCGGCCGGCATCCCGTTGGACCATGTAATTTCAATTTGAAGAGTTCGTGAAGAACCCTCCTTTTGGCTGAGGCTAAATAAACCACTATATACTCCTTCGCTTACCACTTTGTCAATTTGTATGGTCACTTTCCCTAGAGTGGTCTGAAAATATTCACAAACATATTATTACTAGAATGGTATGTGAGAAAGAATTGACCCCTTATTTTGACGTTAGAACAGCATTTGTATAGCAAAATAATTGCATTATCTGCTTCTATTATCAGCGGATCGAAAAAGTGTTGCAGTAGAAAAGCTGTCTTGTTGTAAGAAAATTTAAACCTCTTACATCTTAATTGTAAAGTAAATTACCTTTCCAAACGTACTTCTGCTTTTGCAAACAATTTGTAACTTCTGTCCCCTCGGGGGTACATCAAACGACCACTTAAAACCCTGGTTCCATTCTGGAGAGGTGCTGTTGTAGATTACCTGACATTAAGAGAGACATCAAATATAAGGTTCTATATAAAATCAGAAATATTAAACCAGCAAACATATATGATAACGATACATTGGCATGGAAATCAAATATTAAACGAAAAAACTGATCAAAGAAAGAAAAACCTTGGTTTGCTGGGGAGGACCATTGCCTATCATCAGCCGAACAAAAGCATTTGTTCCACCTAAAACCTGTCTTAAATTTTTTGCTCGCTCAACGGTAACAGTCAAGCAACCTGGTAAACCATGCAAAAGGTTGTCTGCTCTCTCATGAAAAGTTGGTGGACAGGTTTTCAGAAGCATTTGAAGAACAGGAATAGCTTCTGCCGCCACGGTTGCCTGAGAATTTGAAATATCATCTGACATGGTGGACCATGAATCTTTGAACAAACATAGCGAGTTTAAAGCAGAATCTTGGGCAGCCTCACTATCAGATTTAAGTGCTGCTATCAGGTGGGGGATACATAATGTAGCTGCTTCAGACACATGAAGCTTAGGAAAGTTGGAGAAGATGACATTAATGGTCTTCAAAATCTGTATATTAATAGTTGCTACTGACCACAATTCTTTCTCTAATGCAGCTGTATGCCAATACAGAAAACAAAGTAAGGGTAATAAGGATATGCTTATGGATAAAAAGCTTTGAAGAAGCTATAATAAGTTCGAGCACATTGTGCGTGCCTGGCAGCAAGATATTATAACAAATAATAACTAATTTCCAGATATTAAAATGATGATAAATCTCACTAATGTACAGTTGAGGCAAAGCCACAAATTATAAGCAGTCAGGCACCAAATTAAGGTTGCCCTTTGGATTTGGTCCCACAAGAAATGAATGTTATTAAATTGTTCACTAAATTTTATTTGTAGTGTACTGAACCACCCTTGGTAGTCAAATTTAAATTCAACTATACACCTGTTTGTTTCTCTATGCAAATTAAAATCCAAGAAGTACACAAGAAAAGGTGGATATATGTAAACCACTGGATTCTGCAAGGAGCTGGTGTTTTATATGCATATGGCAATGACTTAGTATCTCAACTTTGATATAATAGCATGTAAAGAAAGTTGTACTAGAACTTGTAGAAGAAGAACCATAATCATCTAAACAAATGAACTACTTGGATCAGCAACTTACCAGTCAGAGATCTGATGAGCTCATTTGATACATATTCTTGAAGTGTGTGATTAGAGAATAGAATATTGATGAGCACTGCTGCCTGTGCAGCAACATCCGGGCTAGGAGATAATAACGTTTCCTGAATTACCATTATTCCACCTGCTTCCGCAACCGCTCGCCTATTAGTTCTGCTATGCATGACAAAGTTTTGCAATGCACAAATTGCAACCATTTTTAATTCATCAGTGATCTGATCTTCAAGCAAACTTACGAGTGCACGACATGCGCAGACTGCATCACTGCCTCTGGCAAGTCCTTCATGCTGTGACAAGTCACCAAGAGCAAGAGCTACAAGAAGCATACCTGACTGTGATCTAGTTTGGGGATCTAGCAAGTACTGTGCCAGAGGCGCTACTGCATACTTGCAAACCTTCATCTCACGTATTCTTACATTGTGGAATAGAGCTTCAAGTAGTCTTCCAGAGGTTTCCTCACACCGGTGCGATCTTAACAAATCGATTAGAGCATCAACGGCACCGGCTTTAGCCATAAGTTCACCAGAAGAAGATTCAGTCTTCTCATTAAAAACCAGTGCACTAAGAGCTACGGAAACAGTGCTTTCCAAGCTTGAGAGCAGCATCTTTACAAGAGCTACCAGAGGTACCCTAGAGTAGTAATCAGCATTAGAATGTAACAGATTGGACAGAACCGATGCAGCTGATTCCCACAATGCATGAGACGGTTGAGGATCATCCTGAATGATAACCTTTGCAAGCTCAAATATACCCCCAGCTTCAGCAAGGGCCTTTGGCCAGATTAGAGAAAGGTTCTCCAGAGCTTTTATTGCGGTTTCCTGTAAGTTTAAGATTCCAGTTCCTGCGAGACGCACAAGCGGAATAATTGCGGTTTTTGATGTAATGTCTTGCCGAAAATGCTCCCGTGCAAGCAGATGGGAGAGCAATTCAGTACCAAGTTGTTGAATAGCTTGGGACGGGGATTCTAGAGAGGATATTAAAGGTTCAATTACTTCGCCAGGAGTAAGTTTTAAAATGTCAAGGCTTTGTGGTTTCTCCAAAATATTAACAAGTGCTTGCAGGGCACTGTGCTGCCCCCATAAACTAAAATCTGGACGCAGCAATATTGTAAAGAGAGGCTCAACCATTTTTGCAGCACTAGTACTTTTAGCTATGGCACTACAATTTGTCAAGATACGGAAAAGTTCTGCAATTGTGGAACATAATGAACTAGGTGCACTAGGAACTAGTGAGAGACAATTCTCAATTACTCCGGCTTTGACAATATCCAGTTTGCATGGAGTTTTATCTTTTCCCAGTCGAATGAGAACAGAAATGCTTGCTTCAATGAGATGACTATTTGAGCCTGAAACCAAACCACCAAGGAGCTCGAGAAGATCATAACCTGCTGCAATTTCCACATTATGCTCATCATCCAACAGTCTCTCTAGAGCACGAACACCAGCTTCCACTGCTGTATCCATATCAGATCGCATAAGCAGTATGAGAGGCTCTATGCATTCAGACGCAATTGGCATTGCTCTGATACTTGAACTACTAAATAATTCAAAGCAAAGTTCTGCAGCCATGGTCTTATACTCTGTCGCAGAATTGGAAGAGAGAATTCTGTATGCGGCCTCAAGCACATTTCCTTCTACATCAGACAATAAAGAAGATCTAGACAAATCTCCAGTAGTCAACTTGATCAATGAGAGAAGGGCAACATGTTGCTCACCCTCTAACCCAGAATTAAGCAGGTCAATCAACGGTTGAACTGCATGCACAGCCAACTCAGAGTTTCTGAAGTTCTCAGCATTTAATAATTCATTAAGAGCCCTAGCAGCACTTAGCCTGGAACTTCTTGAACCCATTCGCAGAACAGCTATGAGCTGTTTCCCGGAGCTAATTGCAGCTTCATATCGAAGAATTTCATGATTTCTAAACAATAATCTTAACAGCTCAGCCAACATGTTTTCAACTGAATCTTGAGGGCTCAGTGATAGATATTTTGTCAAAGCATCCAGTGCTCCTGCTTCAGCCATTAATAATTTGTTTGCATCACTTCCTTCTGCAATACGACTCATGAGCTGAATCGAATATTTAGAAGCCCCAGGTCTATCTGGCATTGGTCTCACAAGATCCACCAGCAAAGGTATAGTCTTGCGTGCTGTGGAACCAGCTCTGATATCTTCAAGTTCAAATAGGTAATCTAAAACAACTTGATCAGGGTTTGGAACTAAATAAAATTCTTCAGACAAAGCAATGAGATTGGGCATATCTAATTCAACAAAACCAATCAGATTAATCAACCGCACAATTGCTCCTGAATTCGCAACTGCAAGTTTTAAACCCTTGCTTCCATTACAAACAATACTAGCCATAGCTTGGGCAGCAAAGTATTTGTCAATCACTTCATCAGATTCTAGCAAGACGGCAAGTGATGGTATGATACGCAAGGTGGCAGGCGATGAAACAACAGTTGCATCCTGGAATAATATAGCCATGAGAAGGGCACTTATCCACATATCCTCACTATCCCCGTAAGCTGCCTGTCATAGATAGAAATGTTTGTTACATGGGCAAATAGAAATATGGTTATACACAAAAATACAAACATCATAACAGAATCAAGTAAACATGTGGCTTTCCTTCAATGCTAACATACTACGATCCATAACAAGCTCATTTCAAACTGTTATAAAATCAATATGCACCCTCATATAGCACAACAAATCCATGCTCCCTGGCCTATAAGATTATCTATTGCTATTTAAGGATCTAGATAAAATCACAAGTTGAGCATCAGATCAAATAATCATCTTTCTTGAGTTGCAAGAATTGTTGATCAATTAGCCACTTGTTC
This sequence comes from Saposhnikovia divaricata, assembly GCA_036435485.1. Classification (NCBI taxonomy): domain Eukaryota; kingdom Viridiplantae; phylum Streptophyta; class Magnoliopsida; order Apiales; family Apiaceae; genus Saposhnikovia; species Saposhnikovia divaricata. The sequence continues at coordinate 62,482,258 of CM071596.1, forward strand.
ACAGATACCTAATTCCTTACACAAACACACACTCCTACAATAACAGAAACTAAATCAAGGATGGACTTTTACTGTGATTAAAATGAAGATCCACTTGTACAGATGGCGGGGAACGGAATGAAGAGCAAAGCCAATTCTGTAAAAAGTAAGTTAAATAATTACTGTACCTTTTTCTTTCTGAAAACACGCAGGTGATTTTACTAATGCTAATGCCTGATCAATAATTACCGTACCTTTTTCTTTCTGAAAACACACATGTGATTTTAGCACTAGTTTATTGATTAAATGGACTAAATTAATAAGCCAATAGTGAACCAAATTCTAATTTCTCCTGCAAACTAAGATGCCCAACAAATACTTGGTACAGTATTTTGTACTTAATAATTAGCCATCAACTTTTTTATTAGCATCTAAAAACAATGCTTCGAATATATGATCTGCATATCATTGCTTATCATTCAATATCAGCAATAAAGTTCTATACGTCTGTAAGAGAAGTTTAGGGAGAACGGTATAAAGGATGAGGGCGATGAATCTTGTGACTGTAAACTAAACATTTGCACCATGGCCTGACCTGTGGACTTGTAGTGTAACGTGCAAGCTTTTCAGAAAGTGGCTCAAGCCCACCAGCTTCCACTACAAGGTTTTTGTTTTTGACGTGAAAGGAAGATAAGATTGATAGCAACCATAAGGCCACAGTACCACCCAAAATAGTGGCTGGATCAGGAATCTCAAAATTATCGGCTTCTTGGAAGGGAGTTTTATCCGCAAAACTTCTAGGAGTTGCAACTTCAATTTCTAAAGAATTGCAACTAGAATTTCTCCTTGTCATCTCTACTAACGTATATATAAGTGGCCTTAAAAATCCTGATGCACCAAGAGCCTCAATTGTATTGCTTTTATGTTTTTTAGCAGCAGATATCAGTAATGCAGTCGCTCCAACTCTCACTTCTAAACAGGTAGAGTTTATTATCCTTTTAGCCAGAGAAGCAATTGTTCTTAAATTTGCAACCAGAGAGTCACCAAGAAGAGCTGGATGGTCTGAACAAAGTCTAGATAAAATTTCAATTGCCTTATCTTGCACTGAAGATGTTCCATCAGCCAGGCAGTGCACGAGAGGGTCTAAGTTTGATGCAACCTCCGCAAGGGCAGTCCATGAGGAGAAACTCCAGTTCCCACCCTGCTTTGTCCGGGACATAAGTGCAACTACTTCTAAAGACTCTGCAGCTTCATTTACATTCATATCCATGTCCTTTAAGGAATTAACAATTTCAAGAACAGTTAAACGACATTGCGCATCATTTGTGAGTACATCACCTACTGGAAAATGCCTCAGTAATTGGAGAAGGGCACGTGAAGCACTTTTCTTACCTTCCAAACTTCCGTTACTCAGGACTCTTATCAACGCTGACACAACATCTTCTGCTAGTGCTTCTGCTGCTATCTTGGAATCAGATAAAAGATTGGCCAGAGCAGCCACTGCAGTCTCTGCTGCAGCAATAAAAGAATTTTTTGCTAACTTTATAAGGGGTTTAACATCCCCTTCAGCAATAGAAAACATCTTGTTTCTAGACTTTGTCCTGATCGGACGAATAAGACGACCCAAGGTGCGTGCAGATTCGGCTGCAATAATCTGGGTGCTACTATTCAGAAGCTTCATGCAAGGATTCACTACTTCATCCATTGCAAGACTATCACATATATCTTGTCGGCTGCTGAAAAGATCAGCCAAGACACAGGCCGTGCACCCTTGGGTCACCTCGTCTGAAGAACGAAGAACCTGGACAAGTGATCTCAGTCCTTTATTAGCAGCTGCTCCTTTGTCTACCAGGTCACTCTGCGATGCCATAGCCAGTACATGACCAAGAACTTTGATTATGTAAACCTTTGAGGTCGGAGGCTCCCCCTGTAATAAAACTAATAATTGATTAATTGTGGAAGAATCAGCTACGCGTATAATCTTTGTTAAAGCCTTTGCTGATGCTTCTTGTCCCACTGGTCCACCATTTTTTAGAACCCACAAGAATGCCGAAACAGCCCCCGCACTTTCCACACATGCACAGATGTCTTCACTGTGACAACACAAATTCCATAAAATATGTGCCGAGTCCTCCCTTGCCTTCTCAGATCCCATTTCTAGCAGCTGGACAAGTGGAGGAATCCCACCAGCAGCGGTAATCGCCCACTTACTCTCATCGACTTGGTCAGCAAGGACTGCAAGCATCCCAACAGCATATTCTTGATTTTGCTCACTAGATAAGCCCAGTAGTGAAACGAGTAACTGAATTCCATCTCTTCTACCAATGGCTTCCCAGATGCCAATCCCATCACAGCATAAGCTTATCAAAGAGTGTATTAAAGAATCCTGAACATCATCAATAGCAATTGTTAAGAGTCCAATTAAAAGCCTTTTAGAGTGTGGTTGCTCAATGGTTATAGAGAGAAAGGGATTTCCATACAGGCTGGCCAGAGCCTCAAGGACACACCCCTGAACCAGCTTACTATCACGTGGCTTTAAAAGAATTGTTAGAATTTTTTCAATTTTTGTTGCGTCAAATGAATCTTCCTCAACACCAGATTTCTGCCCATATATCATCAATAAATAAGCGAGTGTCCCAATTATATCAGCAATTGGAGCAGCAAAGCGTGGCGACTGGCATAGCTCGCCAAGATATAGTATTAAAGAAGACATACCGCCACAAACATTAGCTAATGCTTGTGCTGCACGGACCTGAAGGACCTGGGCACCCTCTCCTTGCATACACTCCTTTGAAGGGGCAACTACAGCTCCAATGAGAAGTGGCACACCTTCTGCATCTATAACAGCTTTTCTAGCCTCAGTTGACTTTGAAGTAATAGCTTCCAATGCATCAGCAGCACTTGCACGGGAAGAAACATTGTTTTCCTTGCCCAATAATCTCAATAAAGCTCTAATGGCTCCGGAATCAATTAGTTTAGGAATGCTATCACTAAAATCCATCAGTAGGCGGGACAATAGAGAAGCTGCATTTGACTGAGCAACATCATTGCTAGATGAAAGAAATCCCACAATTACATTCACTCCTCCAGCCTCAAGTGTTGCTCTCCAGAATCCATCTTCATCACTGCATAAATTTCTTAAAGCCCCAGTTACAAACCCTTCCACAACTTTGTCTTGTTTGTTACAGGGATTTAGCTGCTCCCACAAAGTTGGTACTACCCCTTCTATCTTAAATATTTTTGTTCCCACATGATCATCCAAAATTCCAACTGCTGAAACTACATAGATAGCTTCTGCTGCTGCCTTCCTTGCCTCAAGTGATTCTGACTTCAACAGCGAGAGTAGGGGGGGAATGCATCCACCAAGAAGAACCTTCAATCGCAAATCTTCATCTTTGCACAGAACACTAAGTATTGCAGCAACATTCACTTTTGATACCAGGGTGCCACTCCGCAGAATAGATATAAATAATGGCATTGCTTGAGCATGTGAGCCAATAAGAGCTTGTGCTTCCTTCCTTGCCCTGGTAATACCCAGCAATCTTGTTGTAATAAGTTCTTTTTCTTGTGGTGAAGATATTTTCGCATGAAGCTGCTCAAGAAGGTTGGCAACCCTTGATATTATACCATCCGGATCATCCAAATTTGTGCTTCCATCTGATTTCCTGAGAGAAAAAAGGTAGTCATTTGGTAGGAGAATTAGCGTACCTCTTAAAATAGTGAATGGCAAAAATAAGTAGCCAAAAATACTCCTTTGAGAATTGAGCATTATCGAAGGAGTCTAGCTTCTAATTTAAAATATGACAGAATAAGCAAAATATCTTAAGATTCTAACTGAAGCCTAGTGAAGAGAGTCTATTTCACAAAATGTTTGAAATTTTTAACATTATCTTAGAGCAATGTACTCCCTCCGTCCCATCCATTTCTTTATACTTTCCTTTTTTGGATGTCCCTCTCAATTCTTTACATTCTAAAAATTTCCAAAAATAGTAAAGTTTTATAATATAAAAATCAACTACATCCACTATACTCACTTTATACATAAAATATTGATTGGTCCCACCACTTTACTAACTTTTCTTACTTTTCTCTACTATCTTACACATTTTCTTAACCTCCGTGCCCATCTCATATGTAAAGAATTGAGAGGGACGGAAGGAGTAATATGCTTACACTAAGTACTACATAAAATAAGAAGGTTGTCATTGTTACAACATTTTATTAGGCATCTGAAAAGTTGACTAGTATCGAAATCCAACATGTAGAAAAGATGTTATCACTAACCTAACTTCATGAGTGGATGATGATTTAAGCCTTCTTTGCACAGGGGAGGGAAAATTCGACATTTTACCGAGACTCCACTTTAGAACCTGCCTATTGCTCCTGCAATTTGCAAAAAGTCAATCCTATCATATGCCGCTTAGGCACTAGCATGATGCAGCACTAGGTAATATAGAGCGACTGTACATTAAAACTTAAAGAAAGAAGTGTAATCATAACAAACTTGACCGATCAATCCATACCAAGTTTTTCATTATGCTATATCAACAGAGTGAATGATATACCAACCAGACGGCTAGTTGACTAGGCACCCAAGTTGACAGGACAAACATCATGTTTAATTATTATACTAATAACCGAACTTGAATACAATATGTTGATATGTAGTTTACCCGTTGTGCAAGGTGTGTACCTCTATTTCGTTTACTCATTCTGTGTACCTTAACTATTTAAAAAATGCAGAATGTGTACTGCAGTTAGAGAGAAATAAACGGCGTCATAATAGGTTTGTTACAAACATTTCTGCCATTCAAGTACTACCGTCTGGTATCGTAAACCATCAACACATCCTGGTATCTATGCTATAGCCCCTTGTCATCCCAACTTAATTTCTTGGCGAGGCATATATCCTGCCATTCTCATACCAATGAGTATATTCTCTGTATATGTAGTTGTAGATTTCTCTCATTGTCTATAGACTGCTCTATATATACTACAATTGGAAGCTGTTATACTAGGCATTAGTTGATTTCTTAGAGGTTTGATGATCACTTAGCTTACTACCCAAAGAATGTCCAGATTATAGTCATAAGTATACCTTGAACCACGCATAAGCTTAGTATCTTGGTTATATTTCACGATGTTTAGTCTTTATTTATTACCTATAAGTGACACTAATCACTTATATGCTATGGCTTGTTATAATCCAAAAATTTTAAATATATTTAAGCTTGTATATTGTTCTTGCCAAAATTTTAAGCATTGATCGATTTGTAGGTGCCCATGATCATTTGACAATCAAGTATCATTTTGGTGGTCATTTTGATACAAATTCTTGAAATTATGCTGACAGAAACATAAGACATGGTGATATGTGTGATTTTGATCAACTTAGTAAAATAAATGTAGGTAATGTGTTCAATGAGTGTGGGTGGGTGAGTGTTGGATTTTTGGAAATTTATTACAAACTCCCACACTCTGAAATGGATGTTGCTTTATTTCCTTTAAATTTTAGATTCTAATGCAGATGTAATTGAAATGTGCATCTTTACTCATCTAGGATAATGTATGTTTATTGTGAAAGTCCAAACCCACTAATCTGAGAAACAATAGATTTTGGCCCTTCATCTTGGTTGAAGTTTGACTACATTGATAATACCATTTGTGCCCAACGTGAGAAAGAGCAGCTATACCAATTGTTATGATTAGAGCGAATTAACAAAGACTTTAACGATACAGAAGCCATTGTTGAAGCACTTGATCAAGTTACAATTAAGTACCAAGATCATAGTGATGATTATAGTATTTTCATGGTAATGGCTCTACATGGATAGTACTGATGAAGATGTCACTGCTGTTTGGAGAAAAATGAGACATATATCAAAGGTAGTTGAGGATGAGGATGGTACTGAACATGTTGTGAATGCTAGTGAAATTATTGAGGCAACAACAGATATTAAATCCATTTAAGAAGATGATAATTACATTCTATTTGACTTCAGTGAGTGTGGTGAAAGTGATCAAGAAACAAGGTTGCTAACAGCACATCACTGATGATGAAAATGGCGAACTGCATTATCCTACCTTCAATGATGATGAAGATGGCGAACTGCATTATTTTTATTTCATAAATAATTCTGTAATTGTTATGAGCTTGATCAATACTCTATTATCTATATATTTGTTTGTCAAATAGTGTATGAACATTGTTGATGTTCTTAATGCATGAACCATGAACCACAGTAAAGCAACTACATAAAATATATGGCATTAATATTGAATTTAAAGGAACGTTGATGGTTTACGATACCGAACTGCAGTACTTTAATGGCGAAAATGTACGAAACAAACCTACTATGACGCTGTTTATTTCTCTCTAATGGCAATGCACATTTTTGCAAATGTTTATATAGTTAAGGTACACAGAATGAGTTAAATGATATAGATGTACACACCTTGAATAAGGAGTAAACTATGAATACACATATTTAGCATACATGTAGGCTTGTGCTCAAATGACAATGGTAAGAACCAGAGATTTGTGTAGTTGGAACCGGTAATCTGGGCCAAATCATTAATCATGAAATTAGTACAGTTCACCACTTACAGTTACATAATTCACAATGATCTGCATCAAAATTACCAGTTTGAACTTCACAAATCACTAGTTCGCAGCTCTCAATTTAAGCCGGTTCTCATTGGAGCGTGACCTTTCAGAAGGTATAATGGAAACTTAAAATCACAGCACAACCTTCTAACTCCAAAGTAAAAGAGCAATTCATAAGAATCTTTTGGTAATGTTAGTAATAGACTAATAGGCAATGCTAGTAATAGTAGGAATATATTACCAAGACTGAATTTTTCTACCAAATTAGTAGATCGAATACCTATTTGACAACTTGATACTTACCATCCATACCATAAACAAGGTTGTATCCTACTGAACAAGCTCTTTATTACTCAAACGAAATCAATAAATGGGAAAAAATGCAGAAACAAATTACCTTAACCGATAAAATGGATGAATATTTCCCCGAAATCCCCTCCTTCAAACCAAACCCATTTCTTTAATCACAAAATCATAGCAACCACATTGAATAAACCCCAGCTACAGCTAAATTTGCTTAACTGATGAAGAAGCAAGCTCAAACCAGTAAATTTCCTGTAAAATTCAAGAACCATATAACACAAAAAAAACATCAAAACCCAGTAAGTAACAAAACCAAAAAATTAAATATATGAATACATTTTCCAAAACAAAAAAAATAAATTCCCAATAAAATTCACACCTCCATAAATTAAACCACACAAATAGCACAAACAAAAGATGAGATCAAGAACCAAGTTATAAAAAATGCAAATTTCTCATAGCCCACCAAATTATAACACAAAATGTACATGTTCTAACACACAAACAATCACATGCACAAATTTATACATACATGTGTAATGTGTGTATATAAACATGAGATTACCTTGAAATAGTAGAGTCTGGGAAAGAAGAACATAGAGGGTGGTGAAGGATTGATTGATTACAGACAAAGAAAGGGGTGGGAAAGAAGATAATTAATTAATTAAATTAATTTCTGGGTTTTTGTTTTTATTTTTGTTGAATTATTTTGATGAAGTTGTCTATTTTTACATGCTTGCTGTGTTTGTTTGCCATTTTGATTTGATGATGGGACAAGGAACAGAGAAAACAGGCGAAACACTCGCTTCTAGTTCTGTAATAAAAGTAGCTTTTGGTGTCACAAAGGTTGCTTTCAAATATTTAAAATCTATATTTAAATATTCTAAAAACACAAAATCTAATTTTATGTTTAATTTAAATTTCACTTTTATAGAGGTTCAATTGTATGTGGAGTAAAGGATGAGGAATAAATAAAAGAATACTAAAAATTTATGATTTAAAATATAATTATTTAATATCTATATATATTATAATGTCAGGAGATCGGAAATGCACCAGAATCGTTTAAAATATTTTTCTTAAATTTTCACTTTTTTGCTTTTTTTTTATTTAATTTTTTCTTGCATTAAGTAGCATTTTAATGACATCTTAATGGCATCTTAATAATCATTAATTACACTTATGAATATATATATATATATATATATATTAAATTTACGTCATGTTATTTATATAAAAGATTAACAAATTTTATTTGAGTATTATAATTATTATTCAAATTTAAATAATTAGTTATATGTATAAAACTAAGATTATTTTCATGTAAATTAACGACTTAAAATTGTTCACATTGCGTCATTTTTTGTTACATGTTGAAGATTTTTGCAAACTTTTTTCGAACGATTGTAAGAGAAATGATCTTAACTTCTCGAACAATATTTTATCAATAATTGTGGAAATCGTTATAAGTTATAGAAGTATAACCTTTTGGTTAAAATCTAGAATTTGTACAAAATAATATTGACGGATTTTTTATTTTTTACATAATAAAATCAATCATTTTATTGCGCAATTAAGTCGATAAAAATGTTATACATATGTTGTTTCATTATATTGTGTCAAAATAATTTAATATTCTAATTATATAAATTCTTATGCTATTATTGAGCATATATGTTATGAGAGGGGTGTCGACTTTCAAAACGTTATTTAGTTCTATTTAATATTGTATTTGCTACTTTTCATATTATGATATTTCTAAGATTATTAAACTTTTTGATATATAATTAGAGTATTATTCTAACTAATAATTCATACAAACTGTTTTAAATCACTTTTTTAGGAAAATTTTAAAATACCAATCTACATATATTATAATAGCCGGAGATTGAAGAGGCTTTCACTCTGAAGCTTCAAAAAAAATTTCTTGATTTTTTTATTAAATAATTTCCTTGCATTTAATAGGATTATAATTAGTCATTAATTGTACCTATTAAACTTATATTAAATACACTTTAGTTTATACTTAAAACAAAATTTTAGCCAATAATTATTATAATTATCTATACAACATATTTTAGTTATTATTATTTCTTTATTAGAACATTTTAATTATTATATTAATATAAAATATTAATTATCCATATAAAAGTACAATTATTTCAAGTTAAAATGATAAACTAAAATTGTTTATATATTTCATTTCTAATCCTTATTCAAAATCATTGCAATTTTTTTGGTAATAATAAATAAACAATTTTAACTTTTCGATAAATTCGCAATCAGTGACGTGAGAATCCTGATAAGTTACGGAAGTATATAAATTTTTCAATTAACATCTACAATTTAAAATACAAGTAATATTATATAAATTACTTTTACACATGAAACATGGGGTATGATCAACTCGATTAAATTGAATCAATCCAACCTTTTTCTTTAATGATTAAATCAATGAAAAAGTTATACATTCGTTGTTTCATTATATTGTGTTGGAATAAATTAATATTCTAACTAAACACATTCTTATACTAATACTAATCAATTAATCGCGCATGTATGTTATGAGATGAGTGTAAGCTTTGAATAACATTTTATTTAATATTTATAAATTTTTATTATAAAAATTATGTTGACAATGTAATTTGGTAGGAAAAAAAATAAGAGGCCTTTATGGAGTTGATGAAGTTGATAATATGTTAGAGAATCTTCATTTTGCTTAAATAATTAATTTTAAACGAATTACTGTTTATTCAGAATCCAATAATTTTTAGATTCATTTTTGTTGGAGACAGAATATAATTACATGTACATATTTATTATAAGATTTGATATAAAAGTATTAAAATATGTGAGTACCATTTTGAACATGTGTCCATGAATTTAAATTAAATATTACATACAAATAAAGTTCTTACAAATAATGCTCAAAAAAATTAACCAAATGAATATATACAAGTGTCGGATCACTCCAAAAAATATGAAGCATGACTTACAAAATGCATTTGAATTCTCTTTTGTTTGTCATAGAACCAAATTTATCGGCAAGTTAATTCAATCACACTTCTTATCACATTTACATTCTGCTTCTTTTCTTCGTCATACAAACAAATTTTTCAACAAACTAAGCAATCACGTCTTTCATAATGGCATCGACAACAAAAACATTTCAAAAATGTTACTTTTACTTATCCATTGTCAAACTTTACAAATATTTATCAATATTAAATTTCAAAAACATTTTTTATGCAACAAAATAGATGTCATCAATATTTTCGAAAATATTATTATTAACACTTAAGAGTTTAACTAAAACATGTTTTCTTTTCTTTTCTCTATAATTCTTAAACATTCAAATTTAATTACATTTTACACAAGTTTCAATTTATCATATCAACTTTCAAATAATAAAACTCAACGAACAATGATGTTATCAGTTATATATACAATTTTTAAAAATATTTTCGTGCCGCACGCTAAAACATGTTTTCTTTTCTTTTCTCTATAATTCTTAAACATTCAAATTTAATTACATTTTACACAAGTTTCAATTTATCATATCAACTTTCAAATAATAAAACTCAACGAACAATGATATTATCAGTTATATATACAATTTTTAAAAATATTTTCGTGCCGCGCGTAGCGCGGTTTTGTTACCTATTTATATTTATTTGAGACATATATAACATGATTTAGGAAATAGTTTTTTCAAAAAATAATTATAGAACATTGTTAAGTATATCAGATTAGATATAAAAAATTATATAAAATGATGTGAAATTATTAATATATATTATGAAATATTTTCATTAATTTAATTAATAATTTGTATATCAAATTTGATATCTCTATCAATTTTGATAATACTATGTTTACAAATTTATTGGTGTTTTTAAAACTTGAATAATTTTGTACCTTGGAGTTGGGATCAATCTATACTATTATATTAAAGCCGAAACATTGAAAGTTTTAAAAGTTTTGGTTTTCGATTTGGTTATCATATTTATTACATAAATAATAACATAATATAATTAATGGTAATAAGGTGATTGGCTTTTCCCTGTTAACTTTTAGTTTAAAATATTACCCTTTATAAACAATTAAAAACATAAATCATACCATATCTTTATCTTTTAATCATTAATATTTCTATCTAATTAAAACGTGTTACCTTCTATCTAATTAAAACACGTTACCTTTTACTTTAAAAATAATCTTGCAATCATTAATATATACAACTAAATACATAAATCATACCATATTTTTAATCATTAATATTTTTATCTAATTAAAACACGTTACCTTCTATTTAATTAAAACATGTTACCTTTTTACAATCATTAATATATATATTCAAAAATATTACACCATATCTTTCAACCATTAATAAACACCTAAAAACATGAATCATACACATCTTTCAATCATTAATATTTTTTTCTAATTAATCACGTTACCTTTTAATTTAAAACTAATCTTGCAACCATTAATATATATCCAAAAATATTACACCACATATTTCCGTTATTAATAAAATATATTAAAAATCAGTATACATTATTTATAATAACAAAACATAAGTATAATCCTTAAACATGAATATATCAAATTATGTTAAAATAAAATTAAACAATTATTGAAAAGAGAAAATGATGTTTATATAAAAATTTATACTATACTATAATAAGTGAAAGGGGTATAATTTGTAGTTTCGTTATCACCTCATTTTCGGTTATCCCCTCATTCACAACCGTTATATCTTCAATTCAAATAAATCATGACCGTGGTTATCCCCTCATTCACAACCGTTATATCTTCAATTCAAATAGATCATGACCGTTAGATATAACAATACTAAAATTTGTTACATATAAAGATATTCGTGCCACCTACATACTAATTTATATTTAATACTAAAAATTATTATATATAAAGATGTAAGGTTCGAATTTTTTCAATAACATATTAAAATTAAAATTTATAATATTATACTATATTATAAACAAATTTTAAAAATTAAAGATAACCCGTACTTTGTACGGGCTAATATTCGTATTATTTATAAACTATTTAAATCGGATCAGACTTGTCAGTTGTCACTGGTAAAAGTTAAGATTAAGCCAATGAAATGAAAGTGGCACAAATAACTAACAACATATTTACACAATAATTTAAGTAATAAAAAAATAATAAAAAGAGATCAGAAAAACATCCTACTGACACCAGATGCATCTCAATTGTTTAATCGTCGGCAAAAAATAATACCGTTGAAATACTGTTGGATACACTTGGGCCCGACTATAATAATACTTGCATTCTTAGCCTTTCAAATAACATGGTTGCTTGAAATTATATTTTTGAAAATAAATTCTAAATGATACTAGTATGTTTGTAACATTCAACCTTTTTTTTTGTCGGTGTAAATTCCAAACTTAATCCTCTTTGTTTTACATAAATAATACCTATTTGTATTAGAAATGTTTTTTTTGAAAATAGTATTAGAAATGTTTTTAATCTCCGGTATTTCTTTGATTAACTCAGCAACCTCTTTGTTTTATTATAAACTTTAAAGATTAAATTAGCAAAATATAATTATGCTCTTATTTTAGTAACATGAGCATAACTCCTTGGTAGAAAAAAACATGAGCATGACTCAAGTTAAAAACATGAAATTAAATTTTATTTAAGTACACTTAAAAGCAAGTACAACAGTTTTAGGGCTCATTTGGATACTTTAAAATAAGTTACTTATTGCTTTTAAGTGACATGTAAATTATAAGTGATATAAGTAAATCATAACTTATAAGTAAGTAGAGTATTTGGTAAATCAGAATTTATAAGTCAGTTGAGTGTTTGGTAAATCAGAACTTATAAGTTTATTTTTTTTATTATTTTCAAAATATTTGTTTTTTAATATATATCAATAGATGTCAATGGATAGATCTCGATGAGTAGAGAAATTTGATATATACATATCAATTTTCTAATGAACGGATCAAAAGATATATGATTTTGAAAATTTGAAGGATATTATATATTATGTGTATCGAGAAATAAGAATAAACTTAAAGTTGAATGTTAAGAAGAAACTCCAAGAATTACCCTATACATCCTCCTAAGTTAAAATTTGAGGAAATTGGAACAAAAATCATCTTCGACAATCTCCTTGTCCCTCCCTATAAGATTAGGAGCTCTAAATCTTTCCTCAATGAACATTGATGTTGAGTATTGAATACAGTAAAAGAATACAGAGGGGGGGGGTGAATGGATTCTTGAATTTTTCTTCGGTTTTGAATCTTTGCAGCAAGATAAGTGATGAGTGTGTGAGATATGAAGATGCGGATAATTAAACACAAACACAACACAATATCACTTTAATCTAATATTTTATTAGATAAAGATTTTGCTACAATCTGTGAATACAAATGATAGTATTCTCAGCTTCGTTTTTCTCAGAGAGATATTTTCTGGATATTTTTGAGAAACTTCAAAACCTTAACAGCTAAGGAAGTGAGGCTGTATCCTTATAGACATGGATACACCCACTTGCTACAAATGAGGTAGGTAAAACAAAAGCACTTTCCAGTCTGTCTATCTCATTTTAGTAAGAGTCCAAACGGCTACAGATTTGACTTTGAAAAGCCTGTTTAGATCCACTTCTTCAGCTCCTTGTCCCTTGTCTTATCTCTCCAAGCTTCTTTGTAGGCTTTCCAGCATGCTTTATAGGACAGAGTCAAATAAAGCGTGCTGGCTTGTTGCAGGTTTCTGACTTGTACAATTCTTCAGTATTTTGTCCTCAAGAATGTATTCGAGAAGTGACTAAGTGAGTGATTCGAGAACTGGAGTTGACTTGATCGATAACTCTGAGTTCTCGAATAGTGTTATCTTGACATATCGAATCACTTCTCGAATAGCTCTTTTCTCTGGGACTCCTTGAGATATCGAATAGAGCATTTTGACATATCGAATCCCTGAGATATCGAACAGAGCATTTTGACATATCGAATCCCTGAGATATCGAATAGAGCATTTTGACATATCGAATCCCTGAGATATCGAATAACATATTGAGAGATATCGAATAGTGTCTTCTGAGATATCGAATCTCTGACTTCTCGAATGCTAGACTTCTCGAATAGACAAATGTACTTCTCGAATTGGTACTTAGGCAAATTCTTCATTTCTTCAAATCCCAACTGTGATTATTTGGTAGTCTTTATCTCCTTGCTTGAGGCATGAACCTTGGAACTTCTTTCAAGCATTATTCTTGACTTTATAATTACAGTAACACAACTAGAATTTGATGCCTATTACAAGTACAGAACAAATAGAAACTCTACAACTAGAGGTTCCCTCAGTTAAGAGGTCATGTAGGTAATGCATAGCATTACACATACTTAGGCTTGTTATTAGATGTATAGATGTATTCAGGCATGCCTCTGTGACTAACAATCTCCCCCAAATTGTGAGTAAGACCCTTAGTCACAATTTCATGTCTGATAACAAGCCTATCATACATAAAGATAAAACTTGACAGTACAGGTATGAATTGACATTAGCAATTTGGATAGAACTACAGAGTGAGTAATCTTACAGCCTATGATGAAGAACTAGCCATTGTCTTTTGATTCCCTTTCCATAGCTTTGGCTTGAAATTCATCATATTCTTTCTCTCTTCTTTCTTTCTCCTTCCTTGTATTCTCATCCATAGCTTTTATTATTTCTGCCATAGCATCCAATTCTTCAAGCAAAATTGAGTCTTTGAAATCTTCAAGTACTGGTTCCAGAATATTTGCAGGATAGTGGTTGAGTAGATTCATTCTAATGTTGACTTGATTTCCATTCCTCCTCCTATACTTTACCATGTAGGGGTTGAACTGAACTCTACACAAGCCCTTTTTCCTCAGCTTTTCTGCTTCACTTTCCAGTCTCTCAATTTCTCTCTCCCTTGCCAGCCATTTCTCAAAACACTCTTTTCTGACTTTTTCTTCATGATCTCTCTTCATTTTCACAAAATCAATTAGCTCCAGTTTCCATACTCTCTCCACTTTATCTTCTGAGCTCAACAGTGCAATGATTCTCTCTATGTCATATAGCTTGCCCCAGTGTTGACATCCTCCTTGTTTGAATTTCTCCTCCCTTCCATCAGAATATTTAATCTCAAGGCAATTATCAACAATGGCAACATGATAGATTCTTTGAGCTTGCAAAAATTGCAGTTGGTCTACATCATAATCTTCATCTAGTGGTTGGAGTTTTAGGCCTGGATAGATTGTCAGGGTTTTTGATGTGGTTGGCTTTGATTTCCTTACAGCTTGCTTGAACTTGATTCTTTTTACATGATTACTTGGCAGCAGTATGTGACCTTTGTTTGTAGACCATTGTAGTATCCCATTAGCAGTTTGCTTTTTGAAACATACAGATGGTTTCTTGACTTGAATCTTCTTCTCTTCTTGAGGTGGCAAGACAGTTGCAGAAGCCATAGATGCAAATTTTGAAAGGTCACTACTGGCAGCATTCACCCTAGACTTAGAGTCTTGTGTTGTGGTGAGGTTACTGTCAGCAATGCCTGAGGCTTGCTGTCTTCCACTTTTCCTCTCAGAGCCTTTACCTTGATCATCATCATTCTTCCTCTTCTCATCATCCTTCTTCTTCTTCTTGTCTTCATCACCCTTATTACTCCTGTGATGTCTTCTCCTTCCATCACTTTTATCTTCATCCTTGTCTTGATCTTTGCTTGGGTTGAACTTAGCAGTCTCAGATACAATGCCAGTTGCAATATATGACCTGAGATAAGATATAGCTTCTAATTCTTCTGCTGTTCTTGATCCCTTCTTCTTGATCAGTTTCTCAATGATGGCTATGATGAGATTTTTATTTTGAGGAGTTAGATGCTTAGGAATGACCAGCTGCTTGATATCTTCAATTCTTGTTCCAGCCTGGTAGATAATAGTTCTAGGATCTGTGAAAACTTCAGGTAGCCTTGAAGGTTGACCATTCCTCAATTCATCATGAAGACTCTTGTTGTTCTCATTTCCCTTCTCAATTAGTCCAAGGAGCACATTCACTTCTGAGTGCTTTAGACTCTGTAGAGTATTGATGGTTAAGTGCCATATCTTGTTCTTTCCTACCATCAATATCTCCTTGAGCCATAGATCATTAAGCCTCCTTGGTACTACAGTGAGACAGTCAATCTGACTCTTCAAACTCTCATGATATAGCAGAGCATCACCAGCCTGTTCTCTAGAGACTTTCAGAAGCTCCAAGAATGCATCATCATGATAGACATTTGAGTTTGCAATTTCTTGTAGCTTGGCCTCAGTGACCACTTTCACTTCTACTGGCTTGGCACTCTTAGATATTGAGATTTGAGGCTTGTCAGATGGCATACTCCCTGCAACCACTGTGGTTGTGATAGACTGCCTTTGACCATCAGGAGTAGTGATGTGCACAGTTGGTAGAGTGACAACTGGCAGAGAAGTGGGAGGCTCATCAACTTTGTCCTTTCCTTTTCCAGGCACATGAGTAGTAGATTTCAAAGTTCTCTGATGGCCACCCTCAGTGATCTTGATGCCCTTTTCTAGTGGTCTCTCCCCCTTTGGATTTGAGTTCTTTGATATCCTCTTCTCCCCCTTAGGCTTGTTGACAGACACAGGGACTGTAGGATGCACCTTTGGAGTTGAAGATTCATCAGGTAGAGGGAGACCCATGTGCTTCATCATTGCAGACAACATTGATTGTTGATGCAGAAGAACATCAGCTGTGGTGGTGGCTTGAGTGTTCAACTGCTCAGTCAGAGTTGTCACAGTGTCTGTAAGATGAGCATTGGACTTGTGAAGAGAGACTACCTCCTTTTCAAGAGTATCCACTTTAGTGAAGAGTTCATTGGCCTTAAAACCAGATAGGGATTGATCCTTCAGTCTCTGCACTTCGAACCTTGACATCTCATGCACAGGAACCTCACTGACCAGCTTGTCTCCATATTGATTTGCAAAGAGGGTCCTGAGCATGGCATTGGCATCAGTTGTCTGATCTGATAGGGATTGAAATTTGTGCCCCAGACTTGTGACAGCATCCTTGAGAATAGCCAAGCCATTGTCCATCCTGGTGCAAGTAGCATTGCAGGTTCGAATGTCCTTGAGAACAGTCTCCAATTGAGGGAATTTAGCATCAAAAGTCCTCTTGATCTCATGCACCTCCTTGGTTGTAGCTGAACACACTTCATCAATTTCTGTCTTTAAGCCTTTACCAAGATAGTGTGCAGCCTTGAGAATGCCTTTATAGCTATCATTCACTGCTTCAAACACATCAGTAGGGTTGAGAGATTTGGCATTGGACCCTAGTGAAGTGATGTACTCTTCTCTGAGATACTGGAGACCTTCTGAGAGAGGGATTGAATTGGTTCCTTGCAGCCAAGCATCGATATTCCCATCTCTCTCAGTTTCATCTATGATTTTCTCCTTCTGTAGCTCTACATCCTCTTTGTGACATAGGAGAATAGCTTCATAGTCTGGATTGGGCATGTTTGCAGTGAGAAGGTGCTGAGCAATTTTTGTGAACTCAGGGATCTGATCCACAACTAAGCTTTGAAGTGCTTCAACCGTCAATTGTGGTGGAACAGACCCTGATCCTGAAGCACTGTCATGTTGCACAGGCTTCAGCCATTGAGACAAAAAGTTAGAGCTAGAGCTAGGCTTGCTAGTCTCCTCAGTTACAGATGCAACTTCTGCAACCGGATGAACAGACTCTACTACTGTTGTCTCCACAGAAGTGGGATGAGTTACAACAGTAGTTGACACAGGCACAGAGTCTCTAGTAAGAACTAATGAATCCTCTGTGTTTGTGATGGTGTCATTAGGATATGCCCCAGCATGCATTCCCTGACCATCCAAATGTGGTACCTGGGTGGTGAGCAAGGTGTCATGCACCAAGTCACTTGAATTCATTGGCTCATCAAAGGAAAAGAATTCTTGATGATCAATGCCTTGCTCCTCAATTGCTTGAGTTGCAGGCTTCAAAGAAATATGAGTGGTAGATTCTGAAAGAGAAGTGTGTTGTAGACAAGATTTTGGCAACTCCCCCTGAGAAATAGAGGGAGTTTCAGTTATGATGTGCTCTCCACTCAGTGTTGTGCCAGCCTTATCACTCCCTTGTGCTGACTCTTTACAGATAGGTGCATTGGGGAGGATGCTTGATTCTATAGATGCATCCTGTTGAGAGGAAACATCTAGTGAGCTGTGTGCCCCTGATTTTACAACTTCAGCCATTTGAGTGACTGAAGAGGTGGTTTTAGACTTCTTCTTCTTCTTTAGGCTTATGATAGGTAACTCAGGTATCTCACTTTCTAGCCCTAGTTCTACAGCCAAGGCTGCTTCAGTTAAGATTTCTAAGGGTTCAGAAGCAACCTGTTTTCTCTTCTTTTTACTAACATCACCCTTTTGAGAGGATGATGCAGTTGGCTCTTTGCTGGATAGAGTGTTTGGCTGAGGGGGTTGGTTAGCAGGCCTTGGGTTAGCACTTTGTTCTCCTTGCTTAGGCTGTGCTAACTGAGATTTTGAATCAAATATTGGCATGTTGTGGGGGTAAGACCTAAACAAACCCTCCATGTGGGGAGTTATGTTAAGTCTTACATCCACATCATTCCTAGTCTCCAAATTACCAAAAATGAGTTTGGTCATGGACCTAGGATAGCCTATTTTACTCTTATCTGCTCCAGGCAATTCAATCAATGAAGCATTTTTAAAGTTGAGTACTGATTGAATAAAGCGAGGAAAGAAAATTTCATTACCTCTCTTGGCTGTGGTCTGACCAAGTCTCCCATAGAGTTCCTGTAGGATGAGAAGTCCAACATCTATCTTTCTCCCATTAGCCAAGGCATAGGCAAGCTGCTGCACGGGTGTACTAATCTGATCAAAGCTTGATTTCCGTGCAGTGAATACATGAAGGAGTGTAGCAAATACAAAGCTCCATTCTTTCCTTAAGAACTTCCTATTCAACTTTCCCAGCTTGATAGTATCAGAGTAGTTGATGAAGTCAAAGAATTCTTCCAACTCATCATTGGAGGCCAGAGCATCATACGTCTCTTGTTGCATATCCAAGGCTTGATTCATGTCTGCAGTGGTGATAGTGATATCCTCTCCTTGAATCTTGCAGTGAACAATATAAGAAGTGATAGCATTCTCAAGAGCGATGACCTCCACAGTAGCAGTCCTCCAGAATTGTTCCAATAGATCTATGTACAGAGTTGGGTTGGCTGAGAGCGCACTCTTGATGTATGATTCAGACAACCACCGAACAAAGCACTTGAAATTGGCATTCGGTGCTTCCACATCACTGGTGATTGCGATGAAATTAGTTTGGGATGGTATGGTGAGTTGAGTGTTTGCCATTTGGGTAGAGAAGAGAAGAGAATTAGGATTGAAGAAGAAATTCGCAGTTAGGGTTTTTCAGAGGTTTCAGGAGTTGAGGTGCTTGAGAAATCGAACGAAATGAATTGAATAGTTGTGAAGTTGTATATATATATATGAATGTCTTGAGTTGTCGATAGATAAGTGTTCTGTAGCGACAAGTCATTCGAGAAGTATGAAACAACTATTCGAGAAGTCAAGAAAGGCTTATTCGATATCTCAGGCAGTTTTTAACTCACAGCTGGCAGTGATTTAACTCAGAAAATAATTCAAAGTTAAGAATATATTTTTATGAGTGAAATGAAGGTTTGAATATAAATCCAAAAAGCGATTAAGTGTCAGCGAAAAATCAGCCTTTTCAAATGATTCGATAACTCAAATGCAGTATTCGAGAACTCTATCATTAGAGAACTAAAATACTCTATTCGAGAACTCAAAGTGTGCTATTCGATTTCTCTAAAAGACACTATTCGAGAACTCAAGAGGGTTCTAGATAGGCCTATTCGAGAACTCGAGCCAAGACATAACAATGAACCATTCGAGAAGTCTGACTTATCGAACTATACTTTTCACTCATAAAGTTCAATTTCCACTATCCTTTAAAATTTACTAGAAATATTCATTGACGAATATTCTACCAAATTAAATAGTGGTTCACTCAAAATTTCACAGAAATTTCAAGCTAAAGATGTATGATTTTCAACATGTGCAGCATTGGAATATTTATACATCATACTCCAGCCAATACTTACTTCAGAAATATTAGGCATTTGATAAAGTAAGTATTTACTGCTGCAACAATCTAGTTGATATATTCACTCAGCCAGAATTTGAAGAATTCAGCATTCCAATCTCACTAACCAACCTTGTGAAGGTGGCTTCATCTAATGGCTTAGTGAATATGTCAGCTAGTTGTTTCTCTGTGGGAACATAATGTAACTCAATGGTTCCATTAGTTGCATGCTCCCTTATGAAATGATATCTGATGTCAATGTGCTTTGTCCTAGAATGATTGACAGGATTGGCAACTATAGAGATTGCACTTGTGTTGTCACACATGATAGGAATTCTTTCCAACACAAGTCCATAATCTCTAAGTTGGTTTCTAATCCAAAGCACTTGAGCACAGCAACTTCCAGCAGCTATGTATTCAGCTTCAGCTGTGGAAGTTGACACAGATTGTTGTTTCTTGCTGTACCAAGAGACTAACCTTTGTCCAAGAAACTGGCAGCTACCTGATGTGCTTTTCCTATCCACTCTGCATCCAGCATAATCAGCATCAGAATAACCAACCAGATTGAACCCTGTGTCCTTAGGATACCATAACCCTAAGTTTGGTGTGCCTTTCAGATATTTGAAGATCCTTTTTATTGCTATCATGTGTGATTCCTTTGGGTTTGATTGAAACCTTGCACATAAGCATGTAGCAAACATGATATCTGGCCTACTAGCAGTGAGGTAGAGTAGAGAACCAACCATGCCTCTGTAGATTGAGATATCTACCTTTTTGCCCTTAGCATCATCATCTAACTTGGTGGCAGTGGCCATGGGTGTCTTCGCAGGTGAACATTCTTCCAAATCAAATTTCTTCAGTAAATCTTTAATGTATTTGGTTTGGCTTATAAAAATGCCATCCTTCCTTTGACTAACTTGCAGTCCAAGAAAGAATGTTAATTCTCCCATCATACTCATCTCATATCTGCTTTGCATGAGCTTAGAGAATTTTTCACACAGCTTCTCATTTGTAGAGCCAAATATGATATCATCCACATAGATTTGAACTAGGATAATATCATCATCATGTTTCTTGTAGAACAGTGTCTTGTCCAGTGTGCCTCTAGTGAATTGATTCTCCAGTAGAAATTGTGATAGTGTGTCATACCATGCCCTGGGAGCTTGCTTGAGTCCATACAATGCTTTAAGTAATCTGTAGACAAAGTGGGGAAACTGTGGATCCTCAAAGCCAGGTGGCTGTTGCACATATACTTCTTCTTCCAACTCCCCATTCAGGAATGCACTCTTGACATCCATTTGATAGACCTTGAAATTAGAATGTGCAGCAAATGCCAAGAAAATTCTGATGGCTTCTAGTCTAGCAACAGGGGCAAAGGTCTCATCATAGTCAATACCTTCCTGTTGAGAGTATCCTTTTGCAACCAACCTTGCTTTGTTCCTTATGACTACACCATTTTCATCCATCTTATTCCTTAGAACCCATTTAGTTCCAACAACGGTTCTATCCTTTGGTGCAGGCACTAGTTCCCATACTTTGCTCCTCTCAAATTGATTTAGCTCCTCTTGCATAGCAATTATCCAGTCAGGATCCAACAATGCATCATCAAGTTTCTTAGGCTCAACTTGGGATAGAAAGCAGCCATAGAGACATTCATTTATGGTTGCTCTCCTTGTCCTTACTCCTGCATTTGGATTTCCAATTATCTGATCTGCAGTGTGTGATCTATCCCATTTCCTTGTATGTTCAGATTGATTTCTCATCCTTGATGTTGCTTCATCATTTAGATCATGATCATCTACATTTCCTCCCCCTGTGAAGTTGTCACTCCTCACAGGTGTATCTTGGATGCTTGTTTCTTCATTGTTGGTTGACACAGGTTCTTCATTCACTTGAGTTTGTTGGATTATGAGTTCAGATTCACTTTCAATCTCCTCATCAGAATCATCTAGATTGTCAAACCTCAAGGGATCTTTATCTTCATCATTGGCTTCTTCTAATCCAGGTAGTTTGATGTCATCAAATGTTACATCTGTGCTCTCCATTACTTTCTTTTGACAAATGACATAAACTTTGTATGCAATTCTTTCCATAGAATAGCCAAGAAAGATTCCTTCAAATGCCTTTGCATCAAACTTTCCAACATATTCTGAATTATCTTTTAGCACAAAGCACTTGCTTCCAAAAGTATGAACATACTTTAGAGTAGGCTTCTTTCCAGTCATCAAGTTGTAAGGTGTCTTTCCAGTGTTTTTGTTGATGAGGGTTCTGTTTTGGATGTAGCATGCAGTGCTCACAGCCTCAGCCCAAAAACATGTAGGCATCTTTGCATCAAGTAGCATTGTTCTAGCAGCCTCTATCAGAGTCCTATTCTTTCTCTCAACAACTCCATTTTGTTGTGGAGTCCTTGGAGCTGAGAATTGTTGAGAAATACCATTTTCTTTGCAGAATGCTCCAAGCATGGCATTTCTGAATTCTGTCCCATTATCACTTCTTAATGCAATCACACTTGCATTTATGGCCTTTGCTTCTTTGTCAACTTTCTTTATGTGCTCAATGATTACTTGTGGAGCCTCATCCTTTGATGCCAGAAATTCTACCCATGTATACCTTGTGAAATCATCAACCATCACTAGAGCATACTTCTTCCTTCCTAGTGACATAATATTGACAGGCCCAAACAAATCCATATGAATCAGTTGCAGGGGCTTGGTTATAGATGTCACTGTTTTTGACTTGTGGCTTGATCTTTTCATTTTTCCTTTTTGACACGCCTCACACACTCCTTCTTGACAGAATTCAAGTGTGGGCATGCCTCTCACTAACTCCCTTTTGACTAGGGAATTAATGGCTTTGAAGTTCAGGTGTGATAGCTTCTTGTGCCACAGCCAACTGTCTTCATTTGATGCTTTTGAGTAGAAGCAACAAATTGTGTCCTTGCTTGCAGAGTCCATATTGGCTACAAACAGGCTTCCCTTCCTTACTCCAGACAGAGCAAAATCACCAGTCTTCTTGTGGGTGATCAAACATTCATCTTTGTCAAAGTTCACTTTGAAGCCTCTGTCAGTGAATTGACCAACACTCAGAAGATTATGCTTGAGCCCCTTGACCAGTGCTACATTCTCAATGATGACATTTCCAATTTCCAACTTGCCATATCCCAGTGTGTTGCCAATGCTGTCATCTCCAAAAGCAACCATTGGGCCAGCCTTTTCCTCATACTGTGATAGCAGGGCCATATCACCAGTCATATGATTTGAGCATCCACTGTCCAAAATCCACATGACCTTCTTTTTACTTTCTTTGCCCTGCAAACACAAAAGTATTACTTCTCCTTTGGTACCCAAACGAGTTTGGGTCCATGTGACTTAGTGACAGTTTTATCAAAATCAGCATGCTTATCAATTTTCTTGATGTTGGTCTTCTTGTCACTGTTGGGAGTCTTAGAATCAGGGTTCTTAGACTTAGGTGACAGAGGTACCTTCCTAACTTTAGGAGGACTTGAAGACTTTGTCCTTGTGTAGTGTGTGTGAACATTATGATTGATACAGCCCTCCATGAATTGTCTTCTCAAATTAAAACAACTAGTCATCACATTCATGTTACATGGCATACAATCAAGTTTATCACAGAAAGGAGAGTCTCTATGTCTTAAAGGCACAGAGCAATCATAGAATGGTTTAGCAACACTACCAGATGGTTTCTTGCAAGCATGAGTCAAATGATTAGAGCTAAAACAGTTTTGACAAACTTTCCTAGGGGCATTTGGCACATAAGCATAGTTGTTATCTTTGTTAATCCCTAATTTGCCATTCCTGTTTGGTCTCTTATTAGTCACTTTCTTCTTAGTCTCATAATTTCCAGCTGAAACAAACTTTACAGATTTCCCAAGTCTAGGTCTACCTCCTACTGGCTCCTTGGCTTTGGTTTTGACATTCTTACTCTCAGAGGATGCTTGTTGTTCATTTGATTGTGCCTCATCTTCATCCTCCAACATTTGCTTGATGAGTAAGGCATCCTCATCAATCTCAAGTGTTGGTGTTTTAAATATTGGATTCTCAGTCTTTTTCAAAATCTGAGGCACCTCCTCTTGAACAACAATGTCATCTTCAATGACTGCATAGCCTTTCCTCTGTTTAAGAGTGTCATAATCAAGTCCAATGGCAGCCTTAGGTCTAGCTAGATTTTTCTCATGATAAGACTGCAATAGACTAGAGGAATTCTTAAATGTTTTCAACTTAAATTCATTTTTAGCTAATTCATCCCTAAGAGCTTTCTCAACTTGACTAGCACATAGAACTTTATTCTTTAGATACTCAATCTCTTGTTTAAGATTTTCTATTTGCACAGTAGTTAGCTCTAGTTCCTCATTTCTCTTATTTAACAGTTCATTCCTAGTAGACAGTTTAGCAATTTCTTCATTAGCAGCAGTCATACTAGTATGAATGTTAAACATCTCAACGGATAGTTGTTCAACCAAAGATTTATATTCAGAAACAGACATGTCTATGGTAGTGAGAGATGGTACCTGTGAGTCTGATGCAGATGGTTCTTCCTTGGAATTGGCCATCAAGGCATAGTTGCAGAATTCTTGTTCTTCCCCATCACTGTCAGAATCATCCCAACACTTCCCTTCAGCTATGTAAGCCTTACCTGGTGTCTGCTTCTTTAGAAGGGCCTCATACTTAGCTTCAAGCTCAAGAAACTCCTTATCCTTCTTTTTAGGCTTCTTGCATTCACTGGCAAAATGCCCTAGGTCATTGCATCTGTAACATCTTACAGATGACCTATCCACATAGCTGGTTTTGAATCTGTTCTTGTTTGTTTTCATAGGTGCCTTGCTCTTGTTGAATGAATGATTTTGAGGTCTAGGCTTGAAGGGCTGATTCCTCTTGAATCTGATGTTTGGGAATTTTCTAGCCATAAAAGCATATGATGTATTTTCCATGCCATCCAGCTCTTCAAGAGTGTAGAACTCATCTTCTTCCTTGTCATCAGCAGGTTCAGTCACTACTTCCTCAGTTTCTTCATCATCTACTATCTCTTCTATTCTCAGCTGACTTGTAGATGCTTCCAGATCTTGAATAGATTTGTTGACAATCAAGGCACAGGATGTGTTTATCATTCTGCCTTGGTTAGCTTGGATAGCCCTCTTTTGAAGCAACTCAAGCTCGTGTGTCTTTAAAACCCCATAGAGCACATCATACGTGACTTTGTTCAAATCTCTTTCCCTTAGAGATATGACCCTTTGCTCTAGATGGTTTGGTGACGATAGTAGAAACTTCATATTTAATTCCTTAGTGCTGTAAACCTTCCCATTCATTTGGAGCTCAGTCACCAGCTTGTGAAATCTTTCAAACATATCAGTGATACTTTCCTTGGGCTGTGCCATGAACGCCTCATACTGTGTGACCAGTATCTGTTTCTTATTTTCTCTTACCTCCTCTGTCCCTTCACATAACACCTCGATGTGATTCCACATGTCCTTGGCTGATCTGCATGATGCTACGTTGGCAAACATCGACATATCCAAGGAGTCTATGATTAACAACATGAGGTGGCTGTCTAGGGCAATCTTTTCCTTCTCTGAGTCCGTCCATTTGGATGGCTCTTTTGGAACGTATGATCTAGGAATTACTACTGCGCCCACTGTGGATTCAGCAACTTCTTGTTGTGGTATGAATGGACCATTCTTGAGAATGTCAGGGTAGAGAGGATTGGCAGCTTTGATGAACAACAGCATTTTTATTTTCCAGAGGTTGTAATTCTCTTTGTCGAACTTAGGGACCTTTACCGTACCTGTAGTCTTTGGTGTATTCGAACTCATGATCGTTTTCTGTTTAGATTAAACAACCTGCTCTGATACCACTTGTTGAGTATTGAATACAGTAAAAGAATACAGAGGGGGGGGGTGAATGGATTCTTGAATTTTTCTTCGGTTTTGAATCTTTGCAGCAAGATAAGTGATGAGTGTGTGAGATATGAAGATGCGGATAATTAAACACAAACACAACACAATATCACTTTAATCTAATATTTTATTAGATAAAGATTTTGCTACAATCTGTGAATACAAATGATAGTATTCTCAGCTTCGTTTTTCTCAGAGAGATATTTTCTGGATATTTTTGAGAAACTTCAAAACCTTAACAGCTAAGGAAGTGAGGCTGTATCCTTATAGACATGGATACACCCACTTGCTACAAATGAGGTAGGTAAAACAAAAGCACTTTCCAGTCTGTCTATCTCATTTTAGTAAGAGTCCAAACGGCTACAGATTTGACTTTGAAAAGCCTGTTTAGATCCACTTCTTCAGCTCCTTGTCCCTTGTCTTATCTCTCCAAGCTTCTTTGTAGGCTTTCCAGCATGCTTTATAGGACAGAGTCAAATAAAGCGTGCTGGCTTGTTGCAGGTTTCTGACTTGTACAATTCTTCAGTATTTTGTCCTCAAGAATGTATTCGAGAAGTGACTAAGTGAGTGATTCGAGAACTGGAGTTGACTTGATCGATAACTCTGAGTTCTCGAATAGTGTTATCTTGACATATCGAATCACTTCTCGAATAGCTCTTTTCTCTGGGACTCCTTGAGATATCGAATAGAGCATTTTGACATATCGAATCCCTGAGATATCGAACAGAGCATTTTGACATATCGAATCCCTGAGATATCGAATAGAGCATTTTGACATATCGAATCCCTGAGATATCGAATAGCATATTGAGAGATATCGAATAGTGTCTTCTGAGATATCGAATCTCTGACTTCTCGAATGCTAGACTTCTCGAATAGACAAATGTACTTCTCGAATTGGTACTTAGGCAAATTCTTCATTTCTTCAAATCCCAACTGTGATTATTTGGTAGTCTTTATCTCCTTGCTTGAGGCATGAACCTTGGAACTTCTTTCAAGCATTATTCTTGACTTTATAATTACAGTAACACAACTAGAATTTGATGCCTATTACAAGTACAGAACAAATAGAAACTCTACAACTAGAGGTTCCCTCAGTTAAGAGGTCATGTAGGTAATGCATAGCATTACACATACTTAGGCTTGTTATTAGATGTATTCAGGCATGCCTCTGTGACTAACAATTGAGGAGCATCTTTTGTTTCCTCTTTCAATTTTATATTAGTATATATAGGAATGTAGTGAAATACACACAACAATTATGAATACTATTCTATTTGGATGTAACTAAAAATTGACAAAAAGGTAGATAGAGAAGAATATTGAGAAGTTTTGTTGGAGTGAAAAGATAAATTTGACTCTTAAATGGTTAAGAGTATATATAACAATATATTTTTTGAGGAGAATGGTAAGTAATTCTTGGAGTTGCTCTAAGGATACTTAACATTTAACTTATCAACATATAAGTCATAAGTTGAGCTAATAAGGGCTTGTTTGGGGTTTCATATTTGAATGAACTTATGGCTTAGAGCAGCTCCAAGAGATCCCTTATATGACCTCCTAACTCAAATTATAAGGGATTCTGTTTAAAATTGTGCTCCAACAGGCTCTTAACTTTTCCTTAAAAAGTTAAGAGCATCATGTAATCCCTTATCTTTAAGGGCTCCCTTATTTCACTTTTATCAATAAAATATTATTTCCCCTCCTCTTTTCAATTGTTTTCCTCTTTTTTTGTTCTTACTTCCTTCTTTTATTTATTATTTAATAATTATAAGGATCAATTATAAGGAAGCTTGTTGGAGTTGTCATACCTTATAATATCCTAAATCACTAAGAGCCTAATATTTTATAATATTTATAAGGAAAACACAAGGAAGCTTTTGGAGTTGCTCTTATAAGGTCATAAGAGCTTATGGGGGGTGTTTGCCTACCCAACTTTATTAGCTCAACTTATAACTTATATTCTTATACGGTGATAAGTTGAATGTTAGATATCTTTAACATTCAACTTATGCTTATAACTTATTCTCGATACACGCAATCCTTCAAATCTTCAAAATCATATATCTTTTGATCCGTTCATTAAAAAATTGATATGTATATATTAAATTTCTCTACTCATCGAGATCTATCCATTGATATTCATTGATATATACTAAAAAACAAATATTTTGAAAAATAATAAAAAACTTATAAGTTCTGATATACTAAAAACAAATATTTTGAAAAATAATAAAAAAAAGTTAACTTATAAGTTCTGATTTACCAAACGCTCTACTGATTTGTAAGTTCTGATTTACCAAACACTCTACTGACTTATAAGATCTGATCTACTTATTACTTATATGACATTTATGCTTTTAAGCCATAAATTACTAATTTTAAGATACCCAAAACACCCACTAAGTTGGGTAGACAAACACCCCTCATAAGTTCTTATGAGCTTATAAGCCATAAGTTGACAGCTTTATGAAAAGCCAAACACACACTTAGTTAATTCCTTAAAAATATTGTAAATAATAGATTTTTTAGTAGTACTTACTCCCATCTCCAACCCAAGATAGGGACACTATTTTGGTGACAAAATTACACCATTCACAAAAAGCATTCCAACCCATGGTCACTATATTTGACACTAAAAAGAATCTTTCACTAGTAAAATAGAATATTCTAATTTTGTTCAATTTTACAAAGTTCTTATTTATAATTCTTATTTACAAAATAAAATAAAATTATTATCTTGTAACTTCTTATTTATCATTATGAAGTTATTTTTATAATTAAATTTGGTGTGTTATTTATAATTCATGATTAAGAATTTATTTTCAAGGTTTTGTGTGAAAGTTTAAAGTAAAAAAAAAAATTAGAATTAAAAAGAGCTAAGAAGAAAAGAAGTGAGAAAATGACCAGACTACCACATTTTGGGGTGGTAAGTGCCCGAAATACCATTATGCTGGAGACTCTGCCCTTTTTAACCACAGAGTACGCATTCTGGTACTGCGCATACTGAAATACGCATTACCCTAATGCGTATACGGGGAAACGCATTTCTGTAATGCGCATTGACGTCATCCCACGTCATTATCTCCCAAATACAGCCGGTGCTCAGGCGAGCTCGAAATCGCCCAAAAATCGCCTTTGTGCGATCTACCTTCTCCGGCCACCTCCTCAAACACAGAGGACACCAAAACGATGGCCACAGCTTGCTCTTCATTTTGTAATATTCATCTATTGATTTCAGGCCCCGCAGGGGCGTACATGAGCAGATCGGAAAACTGATCGGATTGTTGAGTTTCGAATTGGGTCTTTCAAATCCGGTAAAGAAAACGAAAATCCAAAATTACAGGGTTGTAGAGGAAGATGAGACGATTCCTTTGGTATATAGTACGTGATTTATCGTTGCCTGGAAAAAGTGTAGGATTGTGTCGAAGTTTTTGGCCGGAAAAAACGACGTCGACGATGGCTGGGGACGATGAACAGTAACGTGGCATACGCATGTTCAACATGCGTGTTCCCAACCACGCATCTTGAACATGCGTGTTCAAGGTAGTCTTCACCGATGGTTTTTTCATTTTACAAAAGGCACGCAAGAAGGAAATGCGTATACAGACCACGCATGTGTGTGATGCGTGGTCCGTGGGTAAAAAGGGCGGACGGAAATGGAAACAGGTATTTTGGGCAGATGGAATGGAAATGTGGGTAGTTTTGTTTTTCACCCAAAAGAAGTTCAATCGATAAAAATTTAAAGTTAAAAATTACAAGAACAAATAAGTTTAGTAGGACATAGATGAAAAAAATTGTTTTGTTAACAAATATAGGGGCATTGTTGGATTTTGAAAGTGACCAAATTTGGTGATCAAGGATCACCAAATGTATTTTTGTCACCAAATTTGGTGACCCAAAACTCATTTGGTGATCTTAGATCACTATTCTAGTGTTGCATTGGAGTAGGTTTGACACTATATCCATCATTATTATAAGTGATTTAGTGTTGGGTTGGAGTTGCTCATGTGTTCCTTCTTCTTCTTTTTATTATTATTATTATTATTATTATTATTATTATTATTATTATTATTATTATTATTATTATTATTATTATTATTATTATTATTATTATTATTATTATTATTATTATTAGTGTTGGGTTGGAGTTGTTATTATTATTATTATTATTATTATTATTATTATTATTATTATTATTATTATTATTATATTAAAGAGACAGGAAAAAAAAGTAGGAGAGAGAAAGAAAAAGATGTTAAAACATGAGATATTGAATATTTTATTAGTGAAAATAATAAGGGATGATTTGAGTGTATTACATTTGATAAGTAATTCTCTATTTTTGTAATATAAAAATAAAACAAAATCATGGTAAGGAAATATTTAATAATAAATTATTAGATTTATTGTTCACATGTATTTTTTTTTTGCCATATTGTTCACATGTATTTTTAATGTAATCTCACGAAAATTTTCCTCATTAACGTATTGATTTGATTTTAATACGTATGTAAAATACATACGTTAATGAAGAAAAATTTACTCATTAAAATATGTATTTGAGTGTATTTGATTTGATTCGTATTAATGTATTTTGAGTGTATTTTATTGATTTGATATGTATTTTTAAAGTTTTCTGTTCTCATTAACGTTGAATTAATGAAAGAAATAAAAAAAAGGAAATAGATTAGTTTCTTTTCTCACTAAATCTTTTTAAAAGTGGGAATAAAATTTTAGAAACAAATGTGCAAGAACTTTCTTTCCAAACATTTAGATTTTTTTTCTTTTCTTCTAAAAAAAATTCTTTTGGAACAAGCCGAAAAATCAAATATTCACCTTTTTTTTGCCAATTTTGTAAAACCAGTATGCATGGATCCTATCCCATATTAGTTCTCTAAATCCTCATAATTTACCAGTTTTCTCAACTTGCAAATAGTTTAATTTGACATGCAAAGAAGGAAAAAAAAAAGATCACCATTGTTATTCATCCTTGCGTGTAACAATTGACAACAAGCAGTCAGTATGTACACAAGAATATGTAGAGTAATATTCAGTGGAGACATATTGGTGGATTGACTTGGCCGAAGGAATGGCAATCAGGCCATTGCATAAAATAAAGTTCATGATTCAGTGCATATCCATGACCTCGCACCAAAACAAATACAAAAACAATCAAATTCTCTAACCATGTTCTACGGGCCTGCAAACTAAACTCTGCATTGTCATCTCAAAGTTGAATCAAATTTCAGCCATTTTCGAAGCGCCCTGCAGACTGAACTGCATTGTCATCTTAAAGTAAATGTAAACAGGACCAGTGCACCACTATAGGAGACTGAATAGCAATCTGCTTATGTAATCTAACCCTGTCCAATGTTGCGTACTTGCATACAGATCACCTGAAATACAAACAAAACCTCTTTACTTTCACCTCCCGCATTTTAAAAGTAAAATCCACCAAAGCAAAGCCACTACAGCCAGACATAACAAGGATCTCCTTATATTCCACACATAAAAAAATCCTGGAATTAATTATACATTTCCCATCCATTATTAATCATAAGAAAGAATAGTTCGCTGAGTATTAATGGCAAAATATGCAACTACAATTTAAACAGAAGAAAATCATGCCTTACAATATATTTTTTGTCAAATATTGTATGATAAGTATCAAATATTGTCAAAAATAAAGTCTACGATCTACAGTAAGTCTACGATCTACAGTGGTACTGTGATGTAATAGCTTACGTATATGTTAAGAGTTAGGCAGACTATAGCTTATATATAGGATTTCACAGCACTTGTAATAAATACAATACATATATAAAATTCTACTTTTCTTCTGTAAATCTCTCTCCATATGCTGTTACACATTTCAACATGGTATCAGAGCAGGTTATATCCTAGGGAAGAGTTGCAGAAGAAATCGAAAATGCAGAAAAAAACAAGCTGCCAAAGAATTCGAAAAATTCGAACACTATCAAAATAAGAAAGCAAATATACCACTGCGAAGAGCACTGAACGAGGAGACTGCAGAGACGAACAGACTGGAAATTCACCTCGTCACGCGCTGTCACGCGCCACCTGAAGGCACCAGACGCCGCCAGACGCGCCCACGCGCCGGCGCGTGTGGTGTCCTCCGGTGCTTTTCCGGCGAAGTTGCAGAAGGAGTTCTTGTTCGTCTTGTTATCCCGACTCCAACCGTGGTAACACTTTTCAGTTTTGTGAAGATTTATTTTCTGATATATAGTCGTATGTATATATGCGTATATACATGTGTTTTTAAGGAGAGAAAAAGGGAAGCACAACAGATGATTGCTTTTGGTGTTTTAATTGTAAAGGAGCATCTCATGCTCGAAGATGAAACAGATGGTCTCCTCTCCCAAAAGGAAGGTGCTGAGAAAGAGCTGGAAATTGAGTTAAACGAGACCCGATATTCTGTGGACATGTCACCAGTTAAAATGGGCTGGGAGACAAAGCAAAAGCATCCACTAAAAAAGAAAGATGCTAAAAGCAGACAAAGTAAAAGCATTCTCTAAAAAAAAAGGAAGGGAAGATGCTAAAAAATAAAAAAAATAAGGAAAAAAAAACAAAGAAAGACAAAAGAAGAAAAGAAAAGGGATTAAAAATATGAGAACCTTAAAAAAAACAGTGATTTTATAATTATAGATCCGATAAAAAAAATAATATTATTTTACATTTATTTTCTTAAGGAAAGTATTGTTAATATTAAAAATAAAAAATTGGGATCTTTTGAAGATGTATCAATTTGATTTAAGAGTTTGCCCCGGTTATAGATTTAATTGTGTAGTATTCAAGTGGTAGTTGATATTACGGTATCACTCCAATTTTTTACGATGCTACAAATTAAATAGTTCAAGGAGCGTTATTCCAACGAAGCAGCAGAAGTAGTGTATATACAGATGTACACACAGTTCACTGCCACAAATGACGGAGCAGCAGAAGTGGTAGTATATATATACAGATATATACACACAGTTCACTGCCACGAATATATTCATTATTCTGTATTTTGACATGACCTAAACTATACCCTATGGTCGCAAGTTCGAGTCCCGGTATCCCAAAAGACTCAATAAACTCAAGATCGGTCGATCCTAAAAATGGGTATAGTTGGACGCTCAGATTAAGCTCAAGGGCTACTAGTGTCCATTCTTCAATCCCAAGAAAGGTCTTTCATCAGAAGATGAGATTTCGAGTGAGGGAGCGTGTCAAATATTGTGTGCTAAGTATCAAATATTGTCAAAAATAAAGTCTACGATCTACAGTGGTACTGTGATGTAATAGCTTACGTATATTGTTAAGAGTTAGGCAGACTATAACTTATATATAGGATTTCACAGCACTTGTAATAAATACAATACATATATAAAATTCTACTTCTTCTGTAAATCTCTCTCTATATGCTGTTACACATTTCAACATGTCAAATATTGTGTGCTAAGTATCAAATATTGTCAAAAATAAAGTCTACGATCTACAGTAAGTCTACGATCTACAGTGGTACTGTGATGTAATAGCTTACGTATATTGTTGAGTTAGGCAGACTATAGCTTATATATAGGATTTCACAGCACTTGTAATAAATACAATACATATATAAAATTCTACTTCTTCTGTAAATCTCTCTCTATATGCTGTTACACATTTCAACATGGTATCAGAGCAGGTTATATCCTAGGGAAGAGTTGTTGAAGAAATCGAAAGTGCAAAAAAAAACAAGCTGCCAAAGAATTCGAAAAATTCGAACACTATCAAAACAAGAAAGCAAATATACTACTGCGAAGAGCACTGAACGAGGAGACTGCAGAGACGAACAGACTGAAAATTCACCTCGTCACGCGCCACCTGAAGGCACCAGACGCGCCCACGCGTGTGGTGTCCTCCGGTGCTTTTCCGACGAAGTTGCAGAAGGAGTTCTTTTTCGTCTTGTTATCCCGACTCCAACCGTGGTAACACTTTTCAGTTTTGTGAAGATTTATTTTCAGATATATAGTTGTATGTATATATGCGTATATACATGTGTTTTTAAGGAGAGAAAAAGGGAAGCACAGCAGATGATTGCTTCTGGTGTTTTATTTTTAAAGGAGCATTCTCATGCTCGAAGATGAAACAAATGGTCTCCTCTCCCTGCTGAGAAAGAGCTGGAAATTGAGTTGAACGAGACACGATATTCTGTGGACATGTCACCAGTTAAAATGGGTTGGGAGACAAAGCAAAAGCATCTACTAAAAAAGGAAGATGTTAAAAGCAGACAAAGTAAAAGCATTCTCTAAAAAAAGGAAGGGAAGATGCTAAAAAATAAAAAAAATAAGGGGAAAAAAACAAAGAAAGACAAAAGAAGAAAAGAAAAGGGATTAAAAATATGAGAACATTAAAAAAAACAGTGATTTTATAATTATAGATCCGATAAAAAAAATAATATTATTTTACATTTATTTTCCTAAGGGAAAGTAGTGTTAATATTAAAAATAAAAAATTGGGATCTTTTGAAGATGTATCAATTTGATTTAAGAGTTTGCCCCGGTTATAGATTTAATTGTGTAGTATTCAAGTGGTAGTTGATATTACGGTATCACTCCAATTTTTTACGATGCTGCAAATTAAATAGTTCAAGGAGCGTTATTCCAACGAAGCAGCAGAAGTAGTGTATATACAAATGTACACACAGTTCACTGCCACAAGTGACGGAGCAGCAGAAGTAGTAGTATATATATACACACAGTTCACTGCCACGAATATATTCATTATTCTGTATTTTTGACATGACCTAAAATATACCCTGTGGTCGCAAGTTCGAGTCCCGGTATCCCAAAAGACTCAAGATCGGTCGATCCTAAAAATGGGTACAGTTGGACGCTCATATTAAGCTTAAGGGCTACTAGTGTCCACTCTTCAATCCCAATAAAGGTCTTTCATCCGAAGATGGGATTTCGAGTGAGGGGACGTGTCAAATATTGTGTGCTAAGTATCAAATATTGTCAAAAATAAAGTCTACGATCTACAGTAAGTCTACGATCTACAGTGGTACTGTGATGTAATAGCTTACGTATATTGTTAAGAGTTAGGCAGACTATAGCTTATATATAGGATTTCACAGCACTTGTAATAAATACAATACACATATAAAATTCTACTTCTTCTGTAAATCTCTCTCTATATGCTGTTACACATTTCAACATGGTATGTGTTTAGTACGTTCATGAAAAACATCATTATGAGCAATGTCAATGGCACTTTTACTGTCACAATAGATAGAAGTGGATGGAGAATGCATTACACTCATATCTTCAAGTAACCATCGTAGCCAAATTAGTTCCTGTGTAGTGTCGGCAAGAGTCCGATATTCTGACTCGGCACTTGATCGAGAAGCAAGAGATTGTTTCTTACTGCGCCAGGAGATAAGAGAGTCAACAAGAAAAATAACAAAATCCAGTAGTAGAACATCTGGTAGTAGGATCACCACCCCAATCAGCATCTGAGTAGGCATGTAACTCTAGTGGAGAGTCAAATGAATAATGTAATCCATGAAATATAGTGCCTTTGACATAACGAAGTATGTGAAGAACAACTGTGAAATGAGGAGTACGAGGAGCTGCCATGAACTGACTTACAATGTGCACAGCTTGAGCAATATCTGGACGAGTGACAGTGAGATAAATTAAACTTCCAACCAATTGGCGATACAATGTAGGATTGGAAAGCAGTTCACCGTCTTCTACGTTAAGTTTAACTTCATATTCCAAAGGTGTGGAGGAAATCTTGGTGTCACTGATTCCAGATTTTAATAAAAGGTCAGATGCATACTTCACTTGTGAAAGTGTGTAGCCAGTAGAGACAGAAGAAACCTCAAGACCCAAGAAGTAGCTCAGTGAACCAAGATCTTTCATCTCAAATTGTTGACTGAGAAATTGTTTGAGTTCAGAAATTCCTTTCGTGTCATCTCCAGTAATGATCATATCATCCACATATAGAAGAAGCAAAACAATTCCTCGTTCAGATCTTCGTATAAAAAGGGCATGATCATATGGACTTGAAGAAAATCCCAATTGCTGAACAATTTTGCTGAATTTTTCAAACCAAGCTCGAGGTGCTTGTTTAAGACCATAAAGTGCCTTGTTAAGCTTGAACACTTGATTTGGAGAGTGGAAAAAACCTGGAGGAGGTTCGAGATAAACTTCCTCATGTAGGTCTCCATTGAGAAAGGCGTTCTTGACATCCATTTGCCACATATCCCAGTGTTTTGATGCTCCAACAGCTAGTAAACTTCGAACAGATGTGAGACGAGCAACTGGTGCAAAAGTTTCCTCGTAATCAATGCCATACTCTTGAGTCAAGCCTCTAGCAACTAGACGACCTTTATATCTTTCAATAGAGCCATCAGATTTTGTTTTGATTTTATAGATCCATCGACAACTCACTGATGTTTTACCAGGAGGCAAAGTTACTAAATCCCAAGTGTGAGTTTTGTCTAATGCATGAAGTTCCTCTTCCATTGCTTTCTGCCAAAGAGGGTTAACACTTGCCTCTCTATATGATTGAGGCTCATGTAATGATTGTATAGCAGAATAAACACGATAATCAGTCAGTCGAACAGAAGGCTTTCTTACCCGAGTAGAGCGATGGGCATGTTCATCTGAAAGAGATGGTGGAGTGGGAGATACATCACTAGAATCCTCAGACCGAACTTCTGTTGGAGGAACATTAATAGCTGGGGATGGTTGTATGAGCTCAATTGGAGAATCTGTAGGAACTGTGTCAGAGGATGTCGACGAGTCGACATAGTCATCACTCAGATATAGATCAAAAGGATCTATAAAGTGAGAGATGCTAGATGAAGTGTTGATTTTAAAATCTGACAAAGATGAGAACATTTTGTGTTCCCAAAATGTCACATTACGAGAGACTCGAAGTCGTTGAGAGATAGGATCCCAACAACGGTATCCTTTTTGACCACTACCATATCCAATAAAACAACAAAGACGAGCACGAGGTTCTAGTTTTGTTCTTTCATGTGGAGGAAGAAGAACAAAACATGCTGAACCAAAAACCTTAAGGGTATCATATGAAGGTAGTTTTGCATACAGTTTTTCATATGGAGACACATTATCTATGACTGGAGAAGGAATCATGTTTATTAAATGAACAGCAGTTAATGCAGCTTCCCCCCCCCAAAAGAATTCCGGACAAGAAGAAGAAATGAGAAGAGCTCGAATTGTATCAAGAATGTGTCTATGTTTACGTTCAGCACGACCATTTTGTTGTGATGTGTATGGACAAGAACTTTGTGCAAGAGTACCATAAGATGCCAAAAAATTTGTAAGTTCTGATTCTTTGTATTCTTTGGCATTATCAGCACGAAAAAGTTTAATTTTCTTGTTAAATTGAGTATCAATCATTTTGGCAAAATTTTTATAAGTTTCTCCTAATTCAGATTGATTTTTCAAAATGTATATCCAAGTGTATCGAGAAAAATCATCAACAAATATCACATAATATCTAGACCCCCCCATAGTCGGAGTTGGAGATGGACCCCAAATATCAGAGTGTATAAGATCGAAAGTAGCTAATGATTTTTCATAATGGATAGGAAATGGAAGTACATGTTGTTTTGCCAGTTTACATGATACACAATCAATAGTGTCCGAGTTAACACTACCTAGATGACCACAAGAAACTAGACTACGTAAACGAGAAGGTGAAGGATGACCTAACCGGGAATGCCAGATGCTAGTTGTGGATGAAATAGAACCAACTAGATTAGTGGATGATATTGATGTAGGAAGATGAAGGGAAGTGAGCTCAAACAACCTTCCGCATCTACGTCCTGTCCCAAGAGTTTGTCCTGTCTGAGGATCCTGTACATGACAACCAGAAGAGGTAAACATAATGTTAAGACCAAGATCACATAGTTGGCCAATGGAAACAAGATTAAGTGAAAGATTAGGAACAAAGTATGTGTTAGGAAGAGAAAGATCTTCTGTGGATACAGTTCCAATATGTGCCACTTTCATTGCAGAGCCATCAACAGTTTGAATATTTGGAAGGCATAAACTCTGTGTTTTTGTGGTAAATATGGATGGATCATTTGTCATGTGATTGCAACATGCAGAATCAAAATACCAAGAAGTACCTGAAGTGACAGAGAATGCAGTGGAAGGAGAGCTGGCTTTAAGTAAAACCTGGCGGAGCAAGGTTTCAAGCTCGCTTGTAGATGTAGTTCTTGATGTAGATTCAGAAGTTACAGCCGCAGAAGACTGAGTGAAATTGTTCGGATGAAGGGATGACTTTTTCTTGCAAAACTGGATTGAGTAATGACCCTTTTGATGGCAGTGTTGGCATGTATGTTTGCGAAGAGCTATGCAATCCTTAGTTACATGTCCACTTTGACGACAAAACCTACAAAATGGCCTGTCAGAAGTAGGTATCGAAGGTACTGCTAGGACAATACAAGTCCCGAAGCCCTTGTCAAGCGAGAAGTCGTCACCAAAGCTCTCCACGTTGGGCTGTAACTCACACGTTTCAGTCGTCACCAAAATATTTCACACGTTTCTGCTGTTTACAAGACGTTACAATATTTGGGCTATTGAGACAAGTCCTATAATCTTTTATTGGGCCAAACACCTTTTCTATTTGGGCCAATTTCATACACAGCCATTAAAAATATTTTGGCTATATTACACTTCAGTACCCCAATTTTTACTTGCCTCTAAATAGAGCCTGGATTTTTTTTTATATACACAGTCCAGTCCTTAGAGTTTCAGATTCTGAAAAATTAAACCCACAATTTACATCTTTTATCTTTGAACCCAATTTCTACCATGGAAAAAGAAAGTAGTTCACCAATTCAAACAATTTTGAATGGCTCCAACTACTTGGCTTGGTCTCAAGCTATGCGTAGTTTTCTTAAAGGTAAAAGGATCTGGCGTTACGTAAGTGGTGATATTACAATTCCAACAAAAGGATTGAAGGAAGCTGAGTCAAAGTTTAAAGATCGCATTGAAGAGTGGGATGTCAAAAATCATCAGGCTATCACATTTTTTAGAAACTCTTCAGTTTCTAAGATTAATCTTCAGTTCGGAAATTTTGAGACTGCAAAGGAAATATGGGATTTATTGTCATCTCGGTACACTACATCTGATCTTGCTCATCAATATCAGATCATGAGTTCTCTGAGCAAACAAAAACAAGCACCCGGTCAATCTGTAGCAGATTTTTTTATCTCAAATACAATCACTTTGGGATCAGCTGACTTTGTCTGAACCAAAGTGGAAAGACATAGAGGATGCCACTCTTTATAACACATATCGTGACCAAAATGTGTAACAGCATATAGAGAGAGATTTACAGAAGAAGTAGAATTTTATATATGTATTGTATTTATTACAAGTGCTGTGAAATCCTATATATAAGCTATAGTCTGCCTACCTCTTAACAATATACGTAAGCTATTACATCACAGTACCACTGTAGATCGTAGACTTTATTTTTGACAATATTTGATACTTAGCACACAATATTTGACACGCCCCCTCACTCGAAATCCCATCTTCGGCTGAAAGACCTTTCTTGGGATTGAAGAGTGGACACTAGTAGCCCTTAAGCTTAATCTGAGCGTCCAACTGTACCCATTTTTAGGATCGACCGATCTTGAGTTTATTGAGTCTTTTGGGATACCGGGACTCGAACTTGCGACCACATGGTATATTTTAGGTCATGTCAAAAATACAGAATAATGAATATATTCGTGCAGTGAACTGTGTGTATATATCTGTATATATATACTACTACTTCTGCTGCTCCGTCATTTGTGGCAGTGAACTGTGTGTACATCTGTATATACACTACTTCTGCTACTTCGTTGGAATAAAGCTCCTTGAACTATTTAATTTGCAGCATCGTAAAAAATTGGAGTGATACCGTAATATCAACTACCACTTGAATACTACACAATTAAATCTATAACCGGGGCAAACTCTTAAATAAAATTGATACATCTTCAAAAGATCCCAATTTTTTATTTTTAATATTAACACTACTTTCCCTTAAAAAAATAAATGTAAAATAATATTTTTTTTATCGGATCTATAATTATAAAATCACTGTTTTTTTAAGGTTCTCATATTTTTAATCCATTTTCTTTTCTTCTTTTGTCTTTCTTTGTTTTTTTTCCCTTATTTTTTTTATTTATTAGCATCTTCCCTTCCTTTTTTTAGAGAATGCTTTTACTTTGTCTACTTTTAGCATCTTCCTTTTTTAGTGGATGCTTTTGCTTTGTCTCCCAGCCCATTTTAACTGGTGACATGTCCACAGAATATCGGGTCTCGTTCAACTCAATTTCCAGCTCTTCCTCAGCACTTTTGGGAGAGGAGACCATCTGTTTCATCTTCGAGCATGAGATGCTCCTTTACAATTAAAACACCAGAAGCAATCATCTGCTGTACTTCCCTTTTTCTCTCCTTAAAAACACATGTATATACGCATATGTACATACAACTATATATCAGAAAATAAATCTTCACAAAACTGAAAAGTGTTACCACGGTTGGAGTCGGGATAACAAGACGAACAAGAACTCCTTCTGCAACTTCGCCGGAAAAGCACCGGAGGACACCACACGCGCCGGCGCGTGGGCCGTCTGGCGGCGTCTGGTGCCTTCAGGTGGCGCGTGACAGCGCGTGACGAGGTGAATTTCCAGTCTGTTCGTCTCTGCAGTCTCCTCGTTCAGTGCTCTTCGCAGTGGTATATTTGCTTTCTTATTTTGATAGTGTTCGAATTTTTCGAATTCTTTGGCAGCTTGTTTTTTTCTGCACTTTCGATTTCTTCTGCAACTCTTCCCTAGGATATAACCTGCTCTGATACCATGTTGAAATGTGTAACAGCATATGGAGAGAGATTTACAGAAGAAAAGTAGAATTTTATATATGTATTGTATTTATTACAAATGCTGTGACCTATATATAAGCTATAGTCTGCCTAACTCTTAACAATATACGTAAGCTATTACATCACAGTACCACTGTAGATCGTAGACTTACTGTAGATCGTAGACTTTATTTTTGACAATATTTGATACTTAGCACACAATATTTGACATAATCGGTGCGGTTCGCATAACTGTTAAAATTTGCAACTTACTCAAAAATATACAGAAGGGACTAAGCATCAGAATCTGCTAAAACAAAAAGACCGAAAAAGCCACCAGCGATTAAGCCACATTTGTATTACAGGATGTCGAGGGTGCAGGTCATCAAATGCAAAATTGGTGTGCAAGTGCGATTGAAAAAAAGGGTTCTTAAAGAGAGATTGATTTATTGTTTACAAAAGTTGATAATTAAAGAGAAGGAACTATGAGTATTTATTATCTGCTAACTGAAAGTTAAATAACTCTCAAGAGTAACAATCGAAAAAGACAGAATTTATCACTTCTTAGTTATTACTAAAACTAGGAACATGAATTATTCAGACATTGAAAAACATGTTCAAAGTAAAACCCTATAAAAAAGCAAGAGTTAGAAACCAACCTCTACGAGCCTTGCTAACTCTGCCAGGGATATAGCTAATATATATTTTCTCGATCGCCTTTAAAATTTAAACTAAATATCTTCCACATCTGCAAATGATTAAGCAACTTTTAAAAACAATTTGAGCATTCAAATTCATGTTAAAAGTAAAAAACATCATATATTATGGTTCTTACATTTCTTGTTTTTTCTTATCTTAGATGGTTTCTTTTCTGCAGTAGTCCACAAGATAGATGGTAGAAGTGCTTTTTGAGAAGGCAATTCTGCAATAAAAAGAAGTGTTTGGGCCCAACCAGCATACTTCCCATATTTGCAGACAAATGCCTCTGCCACTCGACCATATAACTTAGGTGTAAGGCGGGTGCCAGAAAGCTCTGGGATGAGGTGAGTAGTAGCAATCTTGATCAGACCAGCAGGAAAAAAATAGTACACCAGTGTCAGAAACATGACATGGACACAGGAATACAACCTTGTACATAGATTTTAAAGACTTCATGCTAGACACACACATACACAATCTTTTATGTGGGTTGTGTGCCAGCCAATCATATAGAAATCAATTAATTATATCTGTCATAATTGATACACTCTAAAACTCACGAGCATTTACCTTGTTCTTTCTCTTCTTTCAGGTGTATATTAGTTAACCCAGTTCAGTGAAAAAAAACATCAATAACAATAAACCAGATCCAAATGGCAAAACTACACTTCAGAAATGCTAACATATATCAGATAGAAATTATGGGCATTGCAAAAAATTAGTGTAGATTATTGCATTTGTTGAAGTTCCCTTATTGATCAGCATCTCAAGCCAAGTAAAGAAAATAAAAGGAAATATTACTAATTAACACAGCCTTAAGAATATAAGTTACTCTTGTAGAATAAGAACGAAGCCTTTGCCCCTTGGTAAGAACACTGGAATAAATGGATCCTGGGATTATCCATTAAGCTTACCTATATGATTAGGGTTGCAAATTGCAATATACTAGATTCTCTAATAAATCCTTTCTTGATTGGAGCTGAAAATATTAATTTAATACTTTAGTCTCACATAGCACAAGGGTGTGCAAGTATGTATCTGTAAAAGATGAAATTTCATTACACGGTCCAAGCCTCCCATGTAAAATAAAATATAAATCTGGCAAGAGACACCATAGAGAAAATTTAAGAAGGTTGACACAAGTAGAAAACCCACAACACTCTAAATGCAGAACAGACTCCCAGCCTCATCAATCTGACTATCTCTAATTCTCTTTCACTGAAAAGTGAAAAGCATTATAGTATCTTGGCAGTGATGAGGAACAAGGAAGTTTTTTTTTTTTTAGTAGTTACTTGATATTAAAATGGCAGCGAACATTAGGAATACTCTCTTATCAATGTGAACATTAGGATTATTTTCTTATCATCCAAGATAGATCTATACTCCTATAAGAGGATACGTAACCATCTCATCAATCAGATATGACATAGTAGCAATATTTAATATAATTTTTTGTCTTCTTAATCATAGCTCCTGTCCAAAATGTGGCCAGGCTTAGTACCTATTCCATCTAGGCAGTGCGTAGGTATTTTTTTAGACTAAACTTTATAACAATGTATAAAGGCTTGCTGCCATAGAAAACCAATCATTGATTTTCAAACAACAATACAGAAACCTGAAAACCAAACCATAGAAGCCTATAAGATCACCTGCCAGACATGAGTATCAACAGGAATGGCATGATGTTGATCTAGAGAAAAGAGAGCAACACATGCAGCTACTTTGGGACCCACACCAGGTAGAGTAGTTAAAGCATCGATAGCCATTTGAAGATCCAAGTCACGAAGAGAAGCAAGCCACTCCACACCTCCTCCAGGCTTTGCACGCAATGCATCTACTGTGCCAGTTATGTATTTGGCCCTGTACAATTTGCAAAGAGATATTATGATTACTCCGCAAATTGCAATCATGCTCTATAACGGATATGCAGGACAGCAGGAGATACTTGTTATTCAGAAACAAAGTAGATTCAGAGGAAGCAAGATGCTGGTGGCTAAATTGGCATATGATGTGATATTATTAAAAGAAATATATATATATTCATATCTACTTTATGTTTGAGAATGACATTTACATCTCTAATGGGCTAGCACAGGAGCCAAATCTGTTAGTCTCAAAGAAACACAAGTTTACTCTATATAGCAAATAAATAATTATGGATATCAATTACTTGGTCAGTATTGGGACATTTTATGATCAGTTGACTCACTATCACTAATCACCCAACATTTATCTTAACACTGCAGTCCACATGCACAGTGGTGGAGCTAGGAATTATGTTCAAGATGAGCGCGCGAATTACACTAATTTTTCTGAAGAACAGTTAGTGAAAGTTAAGAAAACCTGATATGCATAAGTTATTAATAAAAGAATCTCAGATATATTATATTAAATATTTTATAATAATTAATGAGCAGAAAATAAAATGTACTTCATGATAAAATTTTATTGGCAACATCTATTTTAGTGTAAGATGTTTTCAACTTGTATTTGGGTAAGAGACAAAAATTATAAACTAAGTCATTATTTGATTACTAGATTTACAAAATATAATTTATATATTAGAATGTAATAAACTAATAATAACACTATATGATGAAATATGCACATATGCAGCAAATTTCTTTTTTTTCAAGGGGTATGAAACAAATTTGTTTAAGAGGGAAAAGTAAACCTGATTAAATATTAGAATAAGTAGAATAAAGAATATATAAGTATACAAGCAATGCAATATTGTATGTAATATTAAATGCACAAGGAGCAAATTATTAATGTAGAACAGAGAAAGACAGAACAAGACTGCCTAAACGAGATTATTACAAAATTTTTTATACAACACAACTGGAAAGTGAGGGTATGCGGAGGCGTACTCTCGTGACAACGTGCCTCCGCCCCTG
Organism: Saposhnikovia divaricata; assembly: GCA_036435485.1. Classification (NCBI taxonomy): domain Eukaryota; kingdom Viridiplantae; phylum Streptophyta; class Magnoliopsida; order Apiales; family Apiaceae; genus Saposhnikovia; species Saposhnikovia divaricata. Next base: position 62,526,683 of record CM071596.1, read on the forward strand.
CACATGCATTCTCTTTTTTTATCACAGATCTCCATCAGCTGCATTAAATATAGCAGGATCATACTACGTTAAGAATTTAATTCCAAGTTTTTTTTTTTATTGGTGTATTCACACTACTGTTTCTTTCTCGGTTAAATGAGAATTAAAAATACAAATCCTCCTGAACAGTAATGTATTTACATTCTACCATATGAATCCTTACTTAAAACTCAGGAATAAACGAATTATAGATAGGCACTTAAATTCATGAAGTTTATATGTATGTACACAGTACACTAATGACCTTTCTTAAAAATTTAAGAGTTGACTACAGTGCAGTGATATACTTCAACGGTCAGGTATATAATACATACTCAGGATTAATGGAGTCCTAGAACTGCCAGGCTGGAAGTAACAATTAAGATTAATGAGCTTTATGCTGACAAATCCCTATTATTCACTCTTTATTGTAAATTCTACGTACCGGTTATGAAATGTAAAGTCAATGTGTTCAATAACATATTAACATCATCTCACATTGCTGAGTATGAAGGTACATATTATCCTTTTCACAATAAACAATCCTCTCTAATTACAATTCTACATTGTCATTATACCGTATAAGCTTAACTTCTTCCGACAAATATCTCACAAAAACTAAGAAATACCTTTCAAACTTTAGCTCATGTACAAGAATTGCTAATAACTTAATAAGTCACTTAATCCAATTCGAACAACATGAACTCTAATATCACATTTTCATATCATCAAAACAACAAACAAACAAGTGCACGAAAACAAACCTATATCCGAAACCAGCCACTCTAAGCTCCTCCTCAGAAACATCCGACAGCCTATCCAAAGTCGGAAACTCATAAAACCTAAACCCCTCAACAGTCCCCAAATAAACCCCTAATGACGAAACGAAATCAACCATTTGAGTAATCCTCTTAATATTATTATTAGAAGAACAAATAAACTGGACTAAACACTCCAAAGGGTCCTGTCTAAGAACTCTAGCACCTCCTAAATAAGGTGCTAACTGAGCAAACCTCGAATCGGAACCCGAAAACACCTCCCACAACTCACTCAAACAAATACCCACATTCAAGAAATCCAACAAAACCAACTTAGCATCAAAAAGATCATCTTTTGAGTTATGAAAACAAGCAGCAATGTCACCATTATCAAGATTCTTAAGGGACACTAAGTGGGACCCAACAACACCAGTAAATTGAAGTGGGCCAGTCTGTTTCCACCTGAATGTTTGGCCAGTTGGGAATGTAAGGGGCAAGAAAAGCTCAGATTTTGAGATGTTGAGTGGGACCCAATTGGGTGTTGTTAAAAGGGTTCTTTTAGGGTTCTTGAATAAATTTGAATTGGGTTTGGATTTTAGGGGTGGGGGAGATGATGGGGGTGGTGGTGTTGAAGGTGAGGGTGAAATAGGTCTTGATCTTTTCTTCTTCATTATTGAATGGAATTTTGGCAGTGATTGTGTACAACCACCTTTCAAAATTGAAATCAACATCCCCAGTGCTCTGTAGTAGTACAAATTTATCCTAATTTTTATTTTCCCTGCAAGCTTTGTGGATTTTTTTTATATTAAATTCATTAAAAAAAGGGCAAATTTAAGTAAAATTCTTTGGAGGTTGCTAAATGCAGTAAGATTTTACTTTACGCAATAACGGGTAATTACCATTAAGTCCTTGCTAACTATTAAATATCTTCGTACTAAACAGAATGCGGTTGACTAGTTAGGGCATCTCCAACAACCGTTTCAAACTTTATAATACTTGATTTCTAACTTTATAAATAGAGTAATAGACCTCCAACCATACTCTGCTCTATCTTTAAATTTAAAGTAAAACACTGTTCTACTTCATATATGAAGATGCACTGTACATATAAAGCAAAAAAAAATTTCACCAAAACACCATCCATTAAATTACAGTAATACATCTATATCCTATGGTGTGGTGCTGGTAACTTGCCAAGTACATTTTTAATATTCTGGAAGATCATCATCAAATTCATGTTGAGAAGCTTGGTCATGCTGGGATCTTTTTTGTAATATTTTTAGTTGCTCATTCTGAAAATGTTGACGTAGAATCGGATCACTTATCGAATTCAAATCTTTATTCAAGATTTTATTTTCAGCAAGATATGGAGCCATATCCAATTTTCTTTTCTCGTTTTGAGCACGTAGCATCTGGATTTCATAATTTTGTTACCGATCCACACTGTTTTTTTTTAGAATTTCAATGACTTGATGTTGTTCTTCTTTAATTGTATCGACAATAACAGAAATTTGCTCTTCGACTTTCCTCTTTCCTTTTGCCTTTTTCACTCCAATAGGTCGCTGACTAGAACAACCATCAACATTTGTGTCATTTATATTTGGTGAAAATGATGATAGTCCAGGAAATGCTGATGTTGAAGACTCTGTGGCAGGTGAATTTGCTTGTGATGACACAAAGTTACTAGTTTGTGTTTGATGGTATGGAGTCGCATTGCTATGATCATCTCCAAATTTCTCTGTATTTTTAAGAATATCCCAAACATGATCAAATTTGAAGCCTCTTTCATACTTCTTCTCTTTTTCTAACAAAACTTTAGCTCGATTAAGCTACAAAGAAAAAATTGATGTCAAAAATAAATTGTAAAACCAATACGACAAATATAATGGTATGTACTTACAATATCTTTTTGAGAAGCACCAGAAAGATTTTGATTTTCGATTTGCCGCGCACATCCTCTTAGCTTTCCTATGGCACTTTGAATGATCTGCATCCGACATTGTAGTGACTTTTTAGGTCGATCTTGTACGATTGTATCTGGTTTTGAACTATTATATTCAAGCTTAATATGAGACCAAAACTGATCTCGAGATTGATTTATATCAATAATAGGATTTTGTGAGATATCAACATATACATGACACAGGTGTTTATCTTCCTCATGTGAGTATGAAGTACTTCTATGTCTTGATGCCATTTTGTCTACACAAATTTATGAGCAGCACTCAATATTTATAGAAGAAATTAATGTCATAAATGGTTAGTTGGTTTCTCAACCATATGCAGATATGATAAGATTACAAAAATATGATCTAATGGTTGCTGAAAAAATGAAATCTATCCAACGATATACATGTATTGAATGAAAATCCTTATCTTTTAGTTTGAAAATTGTGTATTACTATAATTATTGCAAAACCATATCTTTTAAACTTGTAAAAACACCAGACACATTCTACATACTAGTAAAATGCAGAATTTTAATACTGCAAACCAATCTCAGTCATATTCTACAACTTCTTCATCATCCAGTAGCGAAAATGAAGATGATATAAATCTTTTAAATGATATTGAGATGATAAATGCAGAAGAGGAGGCTTTACTAAGTATGAGTGCCAACAATAACATTTGTACTTCACTTCTATAATCAAAGAAACAAAGAAGTGATTCATGGAGGCTCTGTTCTAGGACAAAGAATAAGCAATCGCAATCGTCAAGAAGCCGACCGTAATATATTCAATGATTATTTCTCAGAGAACCCACGTTATAATGCTTCAATGTTTCGTCGCCGATTCAGAATGTCCAGAAGTTTATTCATTCGCATTGCTACTGCTGTACAAGATTATGACAACTACTTTATACAAACAAGTGATGCTACTGGTAAATTAGGTTTGTCTGGTCTCCAAAAAATCACTGGTGTATTCAGGATGTTAGCATATGGTGTACCAGCAGATTCTACAGATGAGTACATTAAAATTGGAGAGTCTACAACCATTGAAAGTTTGAAAAGATTTTGTCGTGCAGTTGTCCAAATATTTGGCGTTGAATATCTAAGATCACCTAATGCTAATGATGTTTCCAGGTTACTACATGTAGGTAAACAACGTGGTTTTCCCGGAATGTTGGGTAGCCTCAATTGCATGCATTGGAAATGGAAGAACTGTCCTACATCTTGGGCTGAACAATATGCCGGTCGTAGTGGTCACCCCACTATTATCTTAGAGGCTGTAGCAGATTACGAACTTTGGATATGACATGCATACTTTGGTTTGCCGGGTTCAAACAATGACATAAACGTGTTGGAGTCATCTAATCATTTTGCCAACCTTGCTTCAGGTATTGCTCCTACTGCTCGTTATGTTATTCAAGGAAAGGAATATGAAATGGGTTATTATTTAGTTGATGGGATATATCCCAAATGGTCTACAATTGTGTAAAATATACATGATCCACGTGGTCCTAAAAAACAATATTTTGCCATGAAGCAAGAATCATGTCGAAAGGATGTCGAGTGTGCATTTGGAGTTCTCCAGTCACGCTTTGCAATTGTAGGCGGACCATCTCATTTTTGGAACAAACATGTATTACATGATATAATGACTACATGTATTATTATGCATAACATCATAATCGAAGATGAACGTGACGTTAATGCAACATTTAGTGATTCAACGCACACGCCGATTCCAAGTGTTGAGATGGTGGAAGATGAAAGTGTAAGATTTCAAGATTTTCTTAATCGTCACCAACAAATCAAGGATAAAGAGGCTCACCTTGCACTTCGCAATGCACTTATTGATCATTTGTGGGAAGAATATACTAATTTGGAAATTTAGTGTATTGTTTTGAATTTGTTAAGAATGTAATTAAAATTTGAATGTTTGAAGTAGTATATAAAGTAACATTTAGAGTAATGGTTGGAGATGAAATCAACATGTAACATGAAAAAGGTGAAAAATGAAGATGAAGTTGCTTTATTTATACAATTGTGATTGGAGATGGCCTTAGGAATTTCCTAACTTGCTACTAAACGAGTGGCCTACCGCCTAATAGCTAATCTTAGAAAAAAAAATAATTATATAATTTTATATAATTACTAAACAAAATGCATTAAAAACCATTAAGTCCTTGCTAACTATTAAATATCTTCGTACTAAACAAAATGCGTTTTGACTAGTTAGGAGCATTCAATATGTTTCCTAACTTGCTACTAAACGAGTGGCCTACCGCCTAATAGGTAATCTCAGAAAAAATAATAATTATATATTTATTTTTATTAAAATATAAAATTCACCTTAAGTCATATTTATTTTTAAAAAAGGAAAATAAATTATAAATAATATTTTTCGGGTTAAAAATACTCTTTCGGATAAAAAATACTAACTTTTTAACCTTTTGGCACACATATTTAGTAAACATATAATTTGGTCAATTTTAGATTTTAAATTTTATATCAATAAAATTGAATTCTAAATTTTTGTTTGATATAAAAATTAACAACTTTTATTTAAAATAATTATGTATTTTTTAATCTTAACCTGTGTAATAAAAGTTAACGAAACTATTATTTTAGATCGGATAGAGTAATATCTTTTTATTTCTTATTTAGAAATATAAACTTAAGTTTATACAACATAATTTAAGTAAAATCAAGACCTTTTGACTTATCTGAAGAAAATTACTTTTCACTTATAAAAAATTAATTACTAATAATTAAAGACAATTTATATAAACCAATAATAATAAAAATATAAATTATAAAATTTTATTCATAAAAAAATTGAAAAACAATAAGTGGATATTTAAATTTATTTAAGTTTTTTAAGATAAATTGTATTTATAATTCTACACAAATATAAAATATTTATTATGAAATTAAAATGTTATGATGTATTTTCTTATTTTAGATACAAATATTTTTCAGATATCTATACTATTATGTAATAGTTGAAATATTAAAAGTTTGGACAGCCGTCAGCAGATATCTATACTGTTAATTTTATTTTTTTACTTAATTACCCTTACTTGAGGTACATGTTATTTTTACTTAACTATCCTTACTTAATTATTTATAGTTACTAATAACTAATAAATTTATTTTTTAGGTGAAACATGTTACTTTTTTTTTTCAATAATTAATAAATTTTTTTCATGTAAAATACATTGTCTTTTATATTTTATTTAACTAAATTTTTTTTTCTACAAACAATAACCATTTACATTTTCAACTAAAATACGTTACCTTTTCTATTTTTTTATTTTTTTCCCTGTAAAACCTATTCGGATAACGTTTTTCTAAAAATTCATCATTTTCTAAAAATATTACGGATAACGTATATATAATATTATCAGAACATATCATTTAAAATTTAAGCCTACAAAATTCATGTTTTAAATTTTTTAATTCAAATTAAAAAAATTTCCATTATATTAAAAAACCTCCGTGCATCGCTCAAATTTTAAGATAGTATAATCAAAAGTCAAATATTATAGAAGAGTTAATTTTTATTTAAATTTAAATAATAACGAAAGGAATACATTTAATTTCGTTCCTAATATTCTTAGTAAATAATTAAAATATCCAATGCAAACAATAATAAGGAAAGCAAGAGAACAAATTATTTGACATTGCTAATTTGAATTAGATACAAATAAACACTAGTAAATGAATGTATTAAATGCACTAGTTTTGCGTAATGCCTAGATAATGAGTCAAGGTTAGTGTTGTAAATTGTAATTTCTGCTTATTGCATAAAGTAAAACTTAACTGCATTTAGCAATTATGAATACAAAAGCTCTTATGTCCAGTTTCCCTCAAACAACCAAAAAAGATCAACAGCCAGCAGCTGCTAGTTGCATATCTGTCCCTCCTCCATGTCTTGCAAAAATAGTCCATCTTCCTCGTCTTCGTAATCCATGTAATCATTCTTTAAGAAGAGGTAAATACGTTCCATTATATTTCCGAACCGATCGCCCTGTCTTGCTTTAAAGAGTATTATTTCAAGTTCCTTCAGTACCTTCATATTGTCCTCTATCTCAACAGTTTTTTTCATCTTCTGTAGTGCAATATGAGCTGCTTCTCGTTCTCTCTCCCGACGTAGTCTTAGGTCTTCCTAAGCCTTCAACGATGAGGCAACTTTAGCAGCTCTGATTTGGTCCTCGATTCTTGCTTTCTCCTCTTGTTGTTGCCTCTCCAATTTTTCTTTTTCCTGCCGTAGATTTATGGGATCAACATGATCAAGAAGGCTCTTATGTTTCTGTTTTGCCTTTAAAATAGTGTCAACAAAGCATTTTTTTAGCATTGCAGCACGTAGGGCTTTCTTAGGAGACAACTGAAGATCAATAGCAGGAGTCCAGTCGTCGGCAGAAGCAGCGGTTGTACCACTAGATGGTTGAGGACTAGAACAGTTATTGTTAGGAATAATTCATGAGTTGTGATGTTAAGAATAGAATTTGCATATACTTTTTGTATATCCTGATCTTATAAAATATTTAGCACTTTGTATAGGATATATGTGTTAGACAGTAATCTGTAGAGTTAAGTCAGGAATAGTGTGTCAAGGACTCATTTTAGGAACTATCAGCAGATCCTGATACGATAAGTCAAATACTGATGGATGTCGAATCCTGATGCAAGGTGGAATCCTGATAACAGTCTTACTACTGATGATGTCATTACGGATGCTACAGAAACTGGCAAGTGCTATAAAACAGGATCGTTGTTTTGAAGAACAAGCAAGAAGATATCATGAAGGAAAGAATTTTCTATTGATGGAAACTATCAACTGGATGGCAGAACATTATCATGTATAGATTATAACTTTTTGTTATTAGTTGATAGGTAGCATTATAAATAGTCTCTCTATATCATTGTAAAAAGAGTTAGTAAGAGTTCGTGAACGTGAGCTTAGTATAAGGTTTATATTTGAGAGTTCGAAACAAACAGAGAGAGATTTGTATTGTCAGCAGCTGCTAAAGGTATTGTACACCTTTGGTAGAGTTTGTATTTGATTTTATTAATACAAACAGTTTGATTTTTTCATTTGTTCTTGTTCATCTAATCAAGCAAAAATCAGACACGATTATATAACTCATATTCAACCCCCCTTCTACAAGTTATTCGAGTTAACAATTGGTATCAGAGCAGGTTGATTTCGAATAATCATAAAGATCTGCAATCATGTCTGGTTACAAGGATGGTAATACTAAGATACCTATGCTCAAGAGAAACGAATACACTCTATGGGAAGTGAAGATGTTGCATCACCTGGAGCAACAGATCCTGATTATCTTGACAGAATTAGAGATGGGCCTTTCGTTCCAACAAGGGTTGTTCCTCAAGCAACTGTCGAAGGAAAAGTTGTTCCAGAGCATGCGACAGAGAAGTCTAAATCTGAATGGACAGATAAGGACAAGGAGAATGTTCTTAAGGATGCTAAAGCGAGAAACATACTATTCAACAGTCTTGATTCTGTTCTCACTAACTATGTTCTCTCTTGTAAGACTACTAAGGAGATTTGGGACAATCTAAAGGTTCACTGTGAAGGAACAAAACCTGTCAGGAAGAATATGAGGACACTTCTCATATAACAGTATGAGTACTTTGAATCCAAGTCTGGTGAGTCACTTACTGATACCTTTGATAGGTTTACTAAACTCATCAATGAGATGGCCATGCAGGGTAAATATTATGACTTGGAGGATATGAATACTAAGTTCAAGAAAGCCTTGCCTGATTTCTTCAACGAGAAGATATCTGCAATTGAGGAAGCTAATGATCTGGATGAAATATCATTAGAGGCAGTTTATGGAAAACTTAAGGCTTATGAACTTGATAGGCAGCAGAAAAAGAGTAGGAGTGAAGGAAAGATGAAAATTGTTGCACTCACTGCTCAATCTTAATCAAAGAAGCTTCCAGAAGAAAAGTCTGAATCTACTGAAAGAGACTCAAGGAAGAAGAAGAGCAAAAAAAGTTCTGAGTCAGAGACTGCAAATATAAACTCTAACAATAGTGATTCTGAATCAGAGATGCATGAACTCTTAGCTATGTTTGCTAAAGCTTTCAAGAAAGGAAGATTCAACAGGAGAAAATTTAGCAAAAGACCTTTTCAAAAGAAAGAGGAGAAGAATAGTGACAAAGGCAAAAGTACAATTATCAAGCTTGATAAGGCCAAGATCAAGTGCTTTAATTGCAACGAGCTTGGACACTTTGCTAGTGAGTGTAAGAAGCCTAGGAATTCAGGAAAAGGTAATGCACTCATGGTCACATAGAAGGATTGGGCAGATTCCAGTGATTCTGAAGATGAATTGGATTATGACAACATTGCTTTGATGGCAAGTGCTTCAGACAAGCCTGGATCTCCAAAGAAAACTTCTTCATCTTCTATTAAGGTATCACTTCACTCTCTTGATTCATTTGATAGCTTAGATTCTAATGATATTAGATCTATCCATGCTGAGTTTAAGAATCTTATGACTAATTTCAGAATTCTTACTAGTGAAAGAGATGAACTTAAGATTAAGAATGATGAATTAGTTGATAGAAATAATATTCTTGAATCTGAGTTAATTCAAATGGAACATTATAGAATAGATTCTGATAAAGCTAAGCATGATTATGGTGTAATTCTTGAGGCTTATGCTATGTCAGAAAAGAACTAGAGGAAGAGAGAGAGATGATGAAAACCATTAACAACTCTGGTAAAAATACTCAAGAAATCATTGAAAATCAAATTCTTGGGAAGGTTTATGGCTTAGGTTTTGAAAAGGATAAAAGTGAAACTCATGTAGCTGTTGTCCAGAATGATAATAGTAAACAAGAAGCTAGCACATCTAAATCTGAAGGTAAGCAGAAAGTTTCTGAACCTAAACATGTTAAGTTTGTTGATTCGAATGGTACCCCAGTTGTGCACAAGAGAATTAACAACATTAGTTCAGATGAGAAAGTGTTAGAAAAACCTAAGAATGTCAACATAGGCTTTCTGTCTAAGTCTCAGCTGAAACAGAGACTAGAAGGTATTTCAGAGTCTAGAAAGATCAAGAGGAATAGGAATGGAAAAGAAGGTATTAACAAAGAGAATAATTACAAGAATGTACCTGATGCACCTAGGAAGAAATGCTATAAATGTGGAAATCAAAATCATTTATCCCTAGACTGCAATAAAAAACTTTCTTAGAAAACTGAGTCCAGATTCCCCAAGACTCAGAAAATTCAATACCAACCATAAAAGCTTGTTATCATTGTGGTAGTTTACTTCATTCCATCTATATGTGTAAAGAATATCATGAACTGTATTATGACTATTATTCTCTAAAATCTGAAACTCCTAGTCACAAGCAGTTTGTGAAATCAGAGTCTAAGGTTAACTCTATAACAGGTAAATCCAAAGCAAAATCTTCTAAGCCCGTTGTTTCTAAATCTAGTAAAAAAGGATCCAATCAAAGTTGGGTCCCAAAAATTTCTAACTAGTTATTTTTTTTTTGTTTGCAGGGCACAGGAAAGAAGCATTCAATTATCTTGGACAGTGGATGCTCTGGACATATGACTGGAAAGAAGTCCCTGCTTACAAAGTTTGAGAGGAAATCTGGCCCAGTAATATCTTTTGGAGATGGCAACAAAGGAGAAACTCTGGGATATGGCTCAATTGTTTTTGGGAATGTCATCATAGAAAACGTAGCACTGGTTGAAGGCTTGAAACACACACTTTTAAGCATAAGTCAACTGGGTGATAAAGGTTACCAATCAATCTTTGACAGAGAAGGATGCAAAATCTTAAATATGAAGAATGGAGACATTGTTCTAACTGGTCAGAGACATGGTAACATTTATGAAGCCAGCTTGAGTGATACATCTAAAGGAATTGTTAGATGTCTTTACAACAAGGCATCAAATGAAGAAAGCTGGAATTGGCACAAGAAGCTCTCACATCTTAACTTCAAAATGCTTAATCAACTTGTTAAGTACAATCTAGTGAGAGGCCTACCTTAGGAAAATTATGTGCAAGATGGACTTTTTAATGCTTGTCAGCTTGGAAAACAAAGAAGAACCACTTTCAAGAGCAAGACAGAAAATTCAATTACTGAACCATTCCACATGCTGCATCTTGATCTATTTGGTCCAGTAAACATTATGTCTATCAGTAAGAAAAGATATGCTCTGGTTATAGTGGATGATTACACAAGTTTCACATGGGTATTCTTTCTACACAAGAAGGATGAAGCTCCTCAGCAAATCATTGAACTTATCAAGAATATTCAGAATAGCTCTGAGTACAAGGTCAAAGTACTTAGGAGTGACAGTGGTACAGAATTCAAGAATTCTATAATGGAGGAGTATTGTGCAGACAATGGAATCACTCAACAGTTTTCTGTACCTGGAACACCTCAGCAGAATGGTGTAGTAGAAAGAAAGAACAGGACTCTCATAGAGGCAGCAAGAACCATGCTTGCAGATGCAATGCTTCCAACCTATTTCTGGGCAGAAGCTATCAACACTGCATGTTTCAGTCAAAATTGTACCTTGGTAAATGCTCATGGTAAGACTCCTTATGAGATGATCAAAGGAAAGAAACCAAGTGTAAAATATTTTCACATCTTTGGATGCAAATGTTATGTCCTGAAAGTTCATCGAGAACAACTTGGAAAGTTTGAAGCCAAATTAGATGAAGGAATCTTTCTAGGATATTCTGCATCAAAGGCTTTTAAAGTTTATAATCTCAAAACTCACATTGTTATGGAATCAATTCATGTTGCATTTGATGACAAGAAGTTTGGAATTTTACAAACTAATGAAAGCCATGACAATTTTGAATTTGAAAATCCTAAGGATTCTGAGATACTCTCCAGTGATGATGAAAGTTCTCCAGAGGAAATCTCTATTGCTTCTAAAAGGAATGCTACTGTTGAGGGGGAGCAAGTTAATCAAAGAGAACACAGTACTCATCAGGAGCAGACTAGTCATTCAGAGTCTACTCCATCAGGAACTGATCCTTCAGAGTCTAGTGAAGGAAGATCAGAAACTAGTAGTAGTATGGAGTCTACTGATTCTACTGATCAAGGGGGAGCTTTTGAAGGCAGAGAAAGTTCTTCTACAAGAGATACCACTAACTTAGGGGGAGAGTCTAGCAGGAGTAATCTACCACCTGTTAGAAAATGGATAAGGGATCATACTGAAGATTTGATAATTGGTGATCCAAATAGTGGTGTTCGAACTAGAAGATCAATTCAAAATGAATGCTTGTATAGTTGCTTTCTCTCAAAGAATGAACATAAGAAGGTTGAAGAAGCCTTACAGGATCCTGATTGGGTAATTGCAATGCAGGAAGAGCTAATTGAGTTTGAGAGAAACAAAGTCTGGAAACTGGTACCAAGACCTAAAGATAGATCTATTGTTGGTGCTAAATGGGTTTTCAGAAACAAGCTAGATGAATCTGGTATGATTGTAAGAAACAAAACAAGACTGGTGGCCAAAGGTTATTCTCAGGAAGTAGGCATTGATTATGATGAAACCTTTGCACCTGTAGCAAGATTGGAAGCAATCAGGATGTTTCTTGCATTTGCAGCTCATTCAAAGTTCAAGGTATACCAGATGGATGTAAAGAGTGCTTTTCTAAATGGCAAGCTTGGTGAGGAAGTGTATGTGGAGCAACCATATGATTTTATTGATCCAAAGTTTCCAAATCATGTCTACAAACTTGACAAGGCACTCTATGGACTAAAGCAGGCACCAAGAGCATGGTATGAGACTTTGTCTAAATTTCTTCTTGAAAATGGCTTCACAAGAGGTACAATTGACAAAACTTTATTCTTTAGAAAGATTAAAGGTGAATTGCTTTTAGTTCAAGTTTATGTTGATAACATCATATTTGGTTCTACAAATGAAAAGTTGTGTGCTAAGTTTAGCAAGCTTATGCAGTCTAATCAGATGAGCATGATGGGTGAACTAAATTACTTTTTAGGTTTGCAGGTCAAACAGACTGAGACTGGTATTTTCATTAATCAGTCAAAGTATATCAAAGATCTTTTAAAAAGGATTGACTTTCAAGACTGTGCAGTTGCAAAAACACCCATGGCAACAGCCACTAAGCTAGACTCTGATCCTAAGGGAAAGAGTGTTGATAACACTAGCTATAGAGGCATGATAGGTTCAATGTTGTACTTAACTACAAGTAGACCAGATATAATGTTTTCTACCTGTTTATGTGCTAGATTCCAAAGTGATCCTAAGGAATCTCATTTAATTGCTGTGAAGAGGATTTTTAGATATCTCAAGGGAACTCCAAATCTTGGTTTGTGGTATCCTAGAGAATCTGATTTCTCCCTAATTGGCTATTAAGACTCTGATTATAAAGGGTGTAAAATAGATAGGAAAAGCACTATAGGTACATGTCAATTCTTGGGAAACAGATTGATTTCTTGGGCAAGCAAGAAGCAACAATCAGTTTCAACCTCAACTGTAGAAGCTTAGTACATTGCAACAAGCAGTTGTTGTGCACAACTCCTTTGGATAAGAAATCAGTTGATGGATTATGGTATGACACTTAGTAATATTCCTATGTTTTGTGATAATACTAGTGCTATCAAAATTGCAGAAAATCCAGTTCAACATTCAAGGACTAAGCACATTGATGTCAGGTATCATTTTATTAGAGAACATATTGAGAATGGTACTGTGGAACTTCATTTTGTTCCTACTGACAAACAGCTTGCAGATATCCTAACTAAACCACTTGATGAGGCTACATTCATTAGATTGGTTAGTGAGTTAGGAATGTTAAATTTCTAGATCTTTAACATCTGCAGAAGTAGCAAGGTATGTTGTTTCAGCTTATAGACTTGATATTTTTGTCAGGATCTATATTGATTGTTAAATGCTTAAGCTGTAACATTTTACCTTGATAAATTACAGTATGATAGACTTGTTAATAAATATCAGGATCAGGATTACTATCAGGATGCTGACGTCATCAGGATTTCTGTGTCAGTATCAGGATTCTGAAAATTGTTTAGTCTGTGACTTAATGTTTCAAATCCTGAAGTTCAATTTATTCAGTGGTCTAATTCTGAGTTTTGATTAAGTCTATGCTAGCAAGTTTTAACACATGCATACTGATAATTTATTCTTTATTCAGATCAGTCAAATAAACAACAATAGACAAGTAGATAATAAGAAAACTTGTATTTTCATTAATCAAAAGCATAACATACATGGAAATGAAATACAAACTTCTTTTTGTCTAACTTCTACTGATAATCCTATTCTTGTCTAATGTTATTGATATTGGATCTTACTTCTTTCATGCATCTAAGATACATGAAAAGGAGCATCTCAAAATCCATTTGGGAATTTGAACGGTCCCATCTGTTCTTGAATTTCTTCTCAGGATGACTTGAATGAGAGCAGCTTGTAAAACCCCATGTTTATTGAGGACTGATGGTTAAATGAATAGCATCTCCATCAGGATCAACCCCAGACTCTTTACCAAATTCTTCATCCTCAAGGTGTGAAGAGATTAGAGGAGAATTTTGTTCAACTGGTAGATGTTTTAGAGGAGACTTTTGGACATCATTTGGGTTGATATCAACCATATCTAACTCGATGAGAAAAGTCATCTCTTCTAAGAGATAGTTCACTTGCTCCTGATCATCAAGGGCATAGAACTTCTCAGAGGAAATGAATCGGAAGTTAGGGTTCATATGAATATTTGGGTTGAAAGCCATTTGGAAAGGTGTGGTTTACAGAGAAAAGATTGAAAGGTTTTGGAGTATGGCATAAGACGTCAGGTTCTTTTATAGAAACACGTGGGAAGCTGAACAGTCGTTTGGAGATTATCAATGCAGTCAGTCATTATTATTGCGCGTGACTGTATTTCTTGTATTTTCAAGAAATTTTAAACGTATCTAACAAATTGATTTTGTTCAGATTATTGTTTATTTCTTTTTCAGATTAAAAGAAAATGCCACGTGGAAACTTCATTTAGTCTCTGGAATCAGGATGATATTGATCAGGATCTACAAGTGTGATCATCAGGATTTGTGAATTTCATTATTTATAAATCACATTGCAATTTGTGATTATCTTGAAGAGAAGATCACATCAGGAAAAGGAAGTTGATCAGTATTGATTTTTATCTTGATTATACCCTGATTTATTTTATTGAAATCAATTTTGGATTTTATTTTCCAAAAATCATGGGTAACTGCATTTTTCAGGAACTGACACCTGTCAACCTACGTGTCAACGTGGAATAATGGGCCTGAAGGATTTTTGAAATACACTTGTTTTGAAACTCTAATTGTGTATTGCTTTTTCTAAATTCACATTTTCCAAAGCAAAAACACTCTCGAGTTCTCAAAATCACTAATTAATTTCAAGATTTCTCAAGTTCTTTTCAGATCAAAATGGTAGCTCAAAGAAGACTACCCAAATCAGTAGCTTTCAAGTTTAGTGACTTTGATTTTATGATGAACAATCATGTTGCAGCAATCACCAACAAAGAAGGGGTGTCAATTGATTTTCACCCGATTATGGACTTTATGACGAAAGGACCATTAAAGTATGCCTTGACAGCATCTCCACACATTAATCAAGTTGCTGTTTCACAAGCTTGGGAGAGTGCTGAGGTAATTGACTCTGTTCAGGATCAAGCAGGTAAGATTGTTCTACACTTAGGACAAGACTCATTTGATATTACTAAATCTGTTGTTAATTCAGTACTTCACTTACCTGTTAGTATGAATTTTGAGAATGTACCATCTGATGATAATGTAAGAACTATGTTATCTGATTTAGGTTATAATGGACCTTTAGATAACATGAGCCAGTTAAATAAATCCTTTCTTAGGAAAGAATGGTCTTTCTTCTTTGACCAAATTGCTAAATGTTTTACTGGTAAATGTAGTTCTTTTCAACACATTACTTCTGTTACATCTCAAATTGCATATAGTTTGCTTTATAACAGAGTAATTAACATTGGTCATATTATCTTAAGTCAGGTGTGTATCAAACTTGGGTCAAGAGATCAAGATAGGAAAATTGTTTATTATCACAGATTCATGCAATTGTTTATTAACCATTTTATTCCTAATGTTGAAGCTAGATTTGGTAGAGAACACTGTGTTTCTTCTTATGTACAGCAAAAGATAATTTTCTCTGACATTACAAAGAAGGACAGTGAAAAGAATCTAGATGAAATACCTGAAATACACTATCCACATATGTTCAGGTACTTCTAATAACTCATCTTCCTACTCTCTACAATTCTTCTTTCTTTTGTGGTGAAATGACTCAGGAATCTCATTTGGAGGAGAACCCCCCAGTGTCTACCCAAGTAACCAAAACCATCACAGTCTCTGAAACAATTCTAGAACCAAGTTTTGATCCACAGCCTATTGTTTCAAAGAAACCAACCTCTGGTATTTCTCAAAAGACATCAGTTGTAAAGAAGAGAAGATTTGTTGTTTCAAGTAGTAGTTTTAGTGAAGATGATGATAATATATCTCTTACTGAGAGAGCAGAATTAAAGGCTGCAATTCAACTTTCTAAGCTAGGACAAAGAGATGGAACACCTAGTCACAGCCAGGCTACAGTCTCCCAAAAGACTGTGGTTCTTAAAAAGGGAAAATAGTTACTGGATACTGTCTCTCAAAAGACCGTGTCTATTGAAAAACGATCTCATCCCAAGATCACTTCTGTGTCTACACCTCTTGAGTCTTCTCAAGATAAATCTATTGCTCACTATACCAGGAGAAGGAGAAAGATTCATTTGTCATCTACACACACAGAGTGTAGTCACCATAACATTATGCAGGTCTCTACAAATAAAGCTGTATCCAAGTCAGTAATTGACAATAGAGATCATGATATTGATTCTTCATGGGAAACAACATTGACATACAGACTGGCTATGAAGGTTATTTCTGTAAAAGTAAAGCTTTCCAGGCATGTTCTACAATTTCTGATTGAAAAAGTTCCAAGACTTTCATTTCCTGAAGAATATGGACTTCTACATCAAAGACTTGATTTAATGAAGATGCCTTTCTATGTATCTGTCATAAAGGAGTTACACAAGTCATTTGAACTTTCTAAGCATGGTGCACTTCAATCACTTCATACATATTTGTTTCACAAAGATTTCATTGTTGAAGATGCTCCAGCTAAAGGTGAACAAAAGGAGATAGTAGATAGTGGAATGCAGTCAACAGGAGATACTATTGCACCAGTGGTGAATAGTAGAATAGATCAGATCACAGTCACTGCAACACAAGAACCATCTAGTCAGAGGTTGGATGACTCAGAAACTGTGATTGCTGATGCTGAAAGGTCTTCTGTGATGACTGAAACTGCAAGTGAGATACCCTATGATATGGGAGGAATGACTTTGATTGATTTTTCTGAAGATTAAACAAATATTGTTTAGTCAGAGTCTATCCACCTTGAGGGTATGTCTCAGCAAACAACACTTAAAGATGGTAACACACAAACTGTAGTGTCTAATGAAGTATTACTGAAGGCATTAAAGTTTCGTGTAGAACCTGAAAGTGGTATACTGGAGCCTGTAATCTCTGGAAAGAAAGTAGATGTTTGTGAGGGTTCAGAGACTATAGCAGCTCACTCCTTGGAGAAAACATCAAGCCCCTTGCCAGATGAGGAACCCTCTCTCCATGTGAGTTCAGGTATAAAAACTTCTTCTAACTCCTATTTTTCTGTAGGTCATGAAAGCACTTATCCAAATTTGAGTGATACACTTGAAAAGATGGACATGGATCCACAAACAGAGAGGATGGCTCCTGACCAGGCAAAAGGAGAGGTAGAAAGAGTGTTGACTTTAGATAGTCAAAGTGAGAATGAGGGTATAGATGATCAACTCCATAGTGAGGGAGAGAAAATTAGGAAACCACCATTGTTTGATTTCTGGGATCAGGTTTTTCCTGAATCTTGGTCTGACAATCTTGGTATAGATGCTAGTACTTATTCTTTCATCAAAATGTATGAGAAGAATGACTTAGCAAAGCACAATGCAAAGCCAGAAGTTAAAGCTCAGAAGTAAAAGGAAAGGCTTGCAGGAATCATCAACAAAAGAGGTGAAAGGCTAAGACAATCTCTTACTCCACTTGTACCAGAAGAAATTCTTAATGATCCTAGTATTCCTTTGTATGTACTTCCAATATCAGCTAAAATTGAGACATCAACAGTATCTGATCACTATAAGGAGGAGTCATGATTTGTAGATGTTAGTACACAGAATACTGGTGAAGGACAGGATGATCATATTTCAGCTACAGATCAGAAAGATAAAGATGTTTGTACTTCTACTCAAGTGTTATTACTTGAATATCATTCTACACAGGCAACTTCTTCTACAAGAATTGATGATAATGTTCTTTCTGCATCTGAATCTGAAGATACAACAAGCACTTCCAACATTGAAGTTAGTTCTGAAGTTCTAAAGGATATTAAGAAATCTCAAATTGCTATTCAACCGAGACTTCAAATACTTGAAGATAACCAAGTCACTATTATGGAAAATCAAGCAGTTCTGATGAATCTCATTTGTTCTATTACTGAATCTCTTGGAATTAATGTTGCTGATGTCAAAAAGGGGGAGATAAAAACAATTCAAAGGCAACAGATTGGGGGATATAAAAGAAGCCCAGACTGGGGAGATAAAAGAAGAACTGATGGTGATAGAGATGAATCTCAACATGGAAGTGGTAAAGGAAAAGAAGCATCAAATAGTTGAATTCTTTCTTCTAAGTACTAGATACTAATTCTACATCTAAAGAAGGAGGTACTTAACTTCATGATCTCAAATTCATAAATTCTATTCTGGTTGTATTGTTATATGTTTTGACATCTACAACTTAGATTTATGCTTCAGATTCTAAAGCATAAATAGGGGAAGATTGTTAGAAATAATTCATGAGTTGTGATGTTAAGAATAGAATTTGCATACACTTCTTGTATATCCCGATCTTATAAAGGATTTAGCACTTTGTATAGGATATATGTGTTAGACAGTGATCTGTAGAGTTAAGTCAGGAACAGTGTGTCAAGGACTCATTTCAGGAACTATGAGCAGATCCTGATACGACAAGTCAAATTCTGATGGATGTCGAATCCTGATGCAAGGTGAAATCCTGATATCAGTCTTACGGCAGAACATTATCATGTATAGATTATAACTTTCTGTTATTAGTTGATAGGTAGCATTATAAATACTCTCTTTATATCATTGTAAAAAGAGTTAGTAGAGTTCGTGAACGTGAGCTTAGTATAAGGTTTGTATTTGAGAGTTCGAAACAAACAGAGAGAGATTTGTATTGTCAGCAGCTGCTAAAGGTATTGTACACCTTTGGTAGAGTTTGTATTTGATTTTATTAATACAAACAGTTTGATTTATTCGTTTGTTCTTGTTCATCTAATCAAGCAAAAATCAGACACGATTATATAACTTGTATTCAACCCCCCTTCTACATGTTATTCGAGTTAACAGTTATTTTCCTCATCCAATGCACTTACAGCCACATCAGATTCTAGATCTGATTTACAGGTATTAGATGTTAAACCGCTTTCATGTTCCATTTTGGAAGCAACACAATTTTGTCCAGTATATCTTTCAGAAGGCAAATTATTGGAGAATTCATAACATAACCTTTCTGAGGGCTGCACTCGCATTTCAAACTACCACATGAACCGCATCTAGTAGCAACCACATTAAAAGAGGCCATGGTTTTAACAGAACCACAAGTACTCCTCTTACCATTGACTGTGCCTTTACGTAAGACCTTTCCCGGGCACTTGCTATTTTGTATTTTTCTAGCAGCTTCCTCATTTGCAGGCCTTGCATTTGAAATCTTCACATAATCAGTCACTTTTTCGGCATTGCTTCCCAGGATTTTTTGTCAACTTTCTCTTTCCTTCAAAAGACATAGACATCATAGGAGCGAATCAAACCATCAAAGGAGATTCTCTAGGGCAGAGATGCCTTGTTTCTATAGTTTTTTGTTCCCTAAAACTAGTAAGGCAACTCTCTTCGCGACTAAGGCTCTCACGCTTCAATTTAACCACCAGAGATTTCCATTTAGTATTGAAGATGCTATCTAGTGTCATGGCATTTTTATGAAAAAAGTTTCCAGATGGGTTATACCGCATTGCATTAGAGAAGGTCATCTTGATATCATTCTTGAATTCTACAACAGTGAAGTAAATATTATTCTGCAATTTGGTGCTCACTGTTCCCAAATCCATGGGTTTTGTGATAACTAACACTAGTACAAACTGGCCCTATTGCAACGGTCAAATAGACCTATTGCAACGGTCAAATGGCGTAGTACATGTAAGCGATGCAATAGATCTACACATATTGCATCGGTCAAAGTGCCGTTGCTAAAAATCAATTAGCGTCGGTTCAAACGCCGTCGCAAAAAAAGCATATGACCGACGCTTTTTGGGTACTTGTTGCGTCGGTGCTCTTTACAACCGACGCTTCTAATTGGACTTTATACCGTCGTATTAGTAAACAACCGACGCTATTAGTAATAAAAAAATTGATTTATTAGGGTCTATAGCGTCGCCCGGATAAACAACCGACGCTATTTTTTGTTTCTATAGCGTCGCCTGGACAAACAACCGACGCTATAAGTAATAAAAAACTGATTTTTCATTATTTTATTTAAATCTATTTTTTTAAGCCTGCTTTACTTTTAACCTGATCACACACATCAAACTATAACACAAATTTAACCTGAACTAATAGAAAATATAAATTATAACATAAATTTGATTAAGATAAAATTTAAATTAAAAGTATACAATTGGAAATTAAAAAGTACATTAATGTTCAAATTCTAAAAAAATTCCTATCAATTAAGTTTACATATCATTAATTACTTAACTACAAACTTCAACTGGATGCAAACTCCCCTGCTGACCAGTTGTTCTTGAATGGAAGGCTTTTGCCACATGAGTTTCCATGTCGTCCACCAACAAAATCTCTGAGCTTTAGTACTGCTATTTTTAGATCAGTGAGCCTGACAAGCAGCGTGGGCAGTAAGGATTCTTTGATGTCATCGCGGAGTAGTTGTACAAGTAGCAGGAGTAGCAGCAGTGCTAGTATTAGTACTAGAACAAGCATAAGTGATGTTTCCGAGAGGAGTGTACTGATGAACAGAGCCAAAAGTCTCAGAAGAAAACCAGAAGTGTCTACAAATTGGCCTATTTTGACAAGCATAAGCTTTCCATGCTTGACCAATCTGTGAAAGAAAGAACAGATCATGTCGCAAAGTTCTTGCAAAGGAAGAACAAAACCATCTAGAAACAAACACCCCTACTACCTTATACCTCACCAAACAAAACCAAACCATTTAACTTCTTTTGGATCAAAGGGAGCCCCCACGAAAATAAACTAGACTCCCCAGGTATGCAAGAAAATTGATATCTTGCAACTATACGAAAAACAAAATAAAAACTTTATTTTGCTCATTTACTCCAAATCAGTTGGAAATTTAAGCTCTTTAAATCCTTTTTTTTTACCAAGTCTAATTAAATCTTTCTTCATTTTTTAGGAATCTCATGTATAGTTATTACTTATTAGTTGAATGTTATCCGGTACAAAAAAATGAGAAATGACTGGTCCAGTGGAATAATGTTATGACTGCTAGGAATGGGCTTTCACTCGCATACTTTTCTAGTGGAATAATGCCTTTTATCCAGTAAAATGAGAAATGACTGATTCCAGTAAAATAATGTTATGACTGGCCCTTACTAGGAATGCGCTTTCATTCACATACTTTTTCTACCTAGGTAAATTCTGCATTTGCTATATAAAAGATTGAAATTGAGAGGTCTGCTAGTTATTCTCAATATTATTGGATTATCAGAACTGATGCGAGGACAACATTCTAGTACAAGCTACATTTTGTTTATCACACATTCTCCATGTTTCCCTGCTATAATAATGAAAAGGCCTACATATTGAGTTGCCTCAAGTGAGTCAATTAGTTAATTCACTTTATGCTTCAGTTGATCGACAAAGCAAGAGTGTATCTTGGGTTGTCTGACCTTGAAAAGCATACTAAAGACGGGGGAGTTAACATTACACTGTCTAGCAAAATCAAGAAAATTGTCGCTGTCGTATATAATTTTATTACAAGTAGAAATGATATTATAAAAAAACCAGAAATAAAAAAAATGATTATAGACAAGCCGACTATTATAAAACTGCACTATAGAACAAGTCATATATTATAAAATATTTTAGTACCTGATTATAGACATTCTCGGATAAAATTTTTTGCCCAGAGCTCTCGTATTTCAGTGATTTCCTTTTTTGTATACCTTCTTGAACCAAGAACCTTCAAAATATATTAAGATTACATATTTTTAAAAAATCAGGTAGTCCAATATTTGTAAAACAATGCTAACTAGTTCTGTCTCTTACCACTTTCCAATCCATATCCATTTTTTTCTGAGAATGCATGATTATGTCATGCATGTACTTCATAACATAAAAACCACACTCCGTGCCTCCTTGTTGTTGAGGGCACTACCAAAAAACCAACAAATATATTAAATACAAAGAATAAATCAATGGACGAATTTAAATGTATATTTCAAGTAGGTTATACCTGAACCTCCTCGTGAATCATGAGAAATTCTTTTCTATTATTCTTCAATCCACCGTTTAATGTGTATATTTTAAAAGCAATGTGAAATAAGTATACGTCACATTTCACATCTCTAACAAAGGTGGACTACGTTAAATGTAAATTCATAATTAACTTACGTTTGCACGGGTGTCTTCAAGCGTATATCCCTTGCTCTTTTCAAAGAGTCAAACACATAAATAATACTTTCTTTGAGACTAAAAAGAAGCAACATCCAATGGTTGCTACAACAAAAACACATACATACATTATATTATTAAGTATATACATTACTATTAAATTCAGTTAAAATATGCACGTGTAGCATATAATAGTATGTACAATTAAATTTCAATTCGTTCTTACTCTTGGACGTAAGGAGCTAGAATGAAATGCCTCTCTCTATTGGCAATCAAATTTGTTTCCAAGTAATCGCATGCTTTCTGGCTACGTTGGTAGTCACGCTTATTTGATATTGCCAATCTTGATGGCAACATAAATGCAAATCTTTCTTCATTCAACTCACTGCATAGTGTCTCAACATACCTACAAAATTAACTTGTCACAATAAACACATGTATGTTGAATGATTTAAAGTTAATTGAGCAAAAAAGACTTTTCTTACTTGATAAAAATTTCTAAAATTGATGCGCTTAAACAAGCCATTCTTAAAAACTCATCAACATCTACAGGGGGTACATATATAGGTTGTTTTCCAATTTCTTCAAACTTGAATACCACATCTTTTTCAGCAGAGGTCCTCTTTTTAAGCAAATAACGTAAAGATTGGCAATGCTCACTTGAGTTTGCATCATCACCATGTAATGGCAGCGGTGGTGTTTTATTGACAGGAGTCGTCGAACCTTTGCTTTCAACTACTTTAGGCAGCCTAATAACATTTTCTGGAGTGGTCTCCTTTTCTGGAGTGGTCTCCAAGGGAGGATCCTGGTCAAACATGACTAGTTAGCCACAAATAAAGAGTACATATATGAGAGAAAAATTTAAACACTTCAAATGTCAAAAAATATACCTGTCCCAACGTCACAAGGTCCTTTGGCCATTGGACAAAACTACCCGCTGCACTTCCTACCGTCTCAAGTTCGTCACATGGCACCGGAAGTGGAGTAAGCTGATATTCAGGTACAACGTCATCAATTGTCACTCTTACGTTATGCGAAGCATTCGGATTATTATGGACCATATTATCACTCTGACTATTTGCCGGAAAAAAAGTCCCCCTTGCCACGATAACTCTTCCTTTCTCCTGATCTACCACCCAAAGATGACATGGGGTCGGACCCTGCATTATTAGTATACAAAACAGAATTAGTATATAAATTTTCAGGCTTTCAGCACAAACTGAACAGTCATACAATTTCCCTGGATTACTGGTCCACATGTTTTATTAAGATATATTTCGGTTTAAGTATGTAATCTGTTCATTGTTACATCTATTTGTTTTAATGAACATGAAACCAACTGTATAGATACAAATACAACTGGATATATAGTTTTTGTCTTAAAAGTGTTGTATAAGGCTTGAGGTTTCATTTTGCATTCTGATGATTTTTAAAAGTTAACCCCTCTGAAATTTAGACAGTTATGTGGAATTCCTGGATTAAATTTGAAAAAAGTAGATAGGAATCTCAAGTTAAGAAGTTTACAATAGGTAGTTAAATTAGGTCAGATTTTTGATTACATTTCCTTTGTACGTTTACACCTAAGTTCACATTTAATTGAAAGTGCATACTCAGACATTGGTGGAATTGACCTACTGGTCTTGTTTTATAACAGTACCTTGAGACTCGACAAATGATCTTGTCGATCCACAGATTGGCAGCTGCTTCTAAGAGTTTGCGGGGTTCCAATTTCATTCACAAAATTACCATCTGGCAATGACACACCTGTATGCTTCAAGTGATTGAAGATGCCTTCCAGTTTCGAATTCATCATTTGGTTCATCCTGTCCTCGCACTCTTTCTGAACCTTCTTGGTAATTTCCTGCGTGATTGTAGCCAACTGATCCACCGATATCACCCCACTATGTTTGCTTGTCGATCCAAATGCTTCTTTAATTTTAACTCCCCCCAACCCCTCTAACACGCCCTCCGTGCTCCTTACGACCCAAGGCACGCGACAGCATGTCATCCTGACCTTCTGGAGTCCACAAGCCATCTACAAGTTCTGACTGCAACTCTCCCTATTTAGAATGATAGGGATAGAAAAAGGTTAAATATAAGAAAACAACATCAATAAAAAAGTATGACAACATATTTCATTTGGCACATATTTCATGTCGATAATATAATATGATGATGTTCACTTTAATATTCCAGCTATATTGGACGACAGATTTTACATAATATTATATGAGTAAGTATGATAACGGTGTTAACAAATTAGCACCAAATTTACAAAATGATCCTCTCATATATTTTAAACTTTTGAAAGCACCTTATGAACCACTAAGCAATCAAGAACAGTCTCAGTTCCAACAATTTTATGTACAAATTCCATATATACTTGCGAAATAATATATTTATAAATCAATATCAAATCAAGACTAAAATAAAGACTAAAATATCAAATCAAGACTAAAATAAAACCGAATGATTATTTACCAATATGATTATTTTAACGTAGCTGCAATCAACGTACAACATGTGGTTTAGATATCCATTTTAACGTAGCTATTTACCAATATGATTATTTTAATTTAACATTAAAATCAATAAGAAAGACAGGATTTTACCATTTTATCAAGTCCTAAAAGGAATCTTTTAGAGAAAGAGCCTTGGATCAGTATATACATACTTAAAAGATGTTAATAATGGGTGTACGTATATGCTCCAAATATTCACATTATTCTTACACTATTAATAGTACTATGTTTTCAGAGGAAGCCGACTTGATTTGAATTAATGGCAGGCATAATCTGGTATTTTCAGGTTTTATCTAGTCTAGACAAAAAAGACAGAATTTCAGAAAACATCAATAAGAAAGACAGGATTTTACCATTTTATTAGCCACCTTTCTAGTTTGTTCACTAGGGAAATAATAACCTCCGCCCTCTTTTTTTTTTGCACGTGCCCTAAGATAATCGAAACTGCGCCCCGGTACGATCACTCGATAACATTGATGGATTAAGGGATTCAGAAGAATCCAATGCAGTGAGGGGATCATCAACAATCCAGAAGGGTTTTTTTACCATCATATCCACTTTGTCCCATAAAATGTACTTGGTCATTATGTTTCTGACTTTCTTGCGCTTTGATACTTATTGCCTGTTTACAAATAAAGTTTGCAAAAAAGTCAGATTTTGACATATGTGGCAGATAATCATATCTGAAATTATTAGTTACAGCAACATGTCTTTTGTTTACCATCTATTCATTCAATGTTGATTAGTTAATTGAATATGTACCTGAAACTCATTAGTTTGGCGTCTCTTTTTGTATATTTCCCATTGCTCCTGGCTGAGATAAGGATAACGTTCACATGCGTCCTTCCCTTTGCGAAAAAAGTTTTTTGTCAGCTTACCCTTAAAATCCCTCCATTGCTTCCCTGCTCTTTCTAGCACGTGTTTTTTTTTTGAATCATCAAATTTCCATCGATTATGAAAAAAAATGTACTTCATTTAACATTAAAATGTACATTCTGAAAAATGTACAAGTTAGACATGGTAACAAGCTGAAGAAACAAAAGATAAATATGTTAGGACTTATGTACACACAGTGCAACTATAAAAGTTCCAAATGATTCCAACACACGTAGTTATAATTGACAACCATAATCAAGCAGGCATTACTTATAATAACTGACAACCCTCCAAGCAGTCATGTACTTAACATTAGATTGTGATTGTTTTTTAAGAGTTTGTCTGTTGATAACGAAAGAGAAGCACATGTAACGAGTACCTTTATTTCCATTGCAATAAACAAATAATTAAGTACTAGATTCTGAAAAAATGCTTACCTTGACATCATCCCAGATTGCTTCTTTTAGTCCTTGATTAACAACATCCCAACTTTCGATATTTATATCAACTCTGCATCGAACCACTGATCCTAAATAATTCCTGAAATCTTTGAGCATATCTCCCGTTGGACGACCAAACTCGTTGAAAGAAAGTGAACAATCTAAATTCTGCTTCGCAATCCTTTTCTTCAATTTTTTGCACAAGGTTGGACCTCTAACCCTTTTCCTTTTCTTGGATACTTCAGTAGAATTTGGCGTTGTGTTACCATTGTCTTCATTCATGGCAAAAGGTTCCTACAATAATAAACAGTGATATCATTAAGCTTAATTTCAGAACAGTGATACTGATCTCAGTGTAATGTTTCAACTATTATAAACTAATTAACAGGTAAAATCAGAAACTGAATCCCACATATAAACCCATCAACGTTGTATAACGTAAAATCTTTTTTCAAGTCAGATTTTCATTATTAGCACTACATATAGTAAATTGCTTGAAATTTCTTTTAAAATGTCAAATTGAAAAATCTGCAGTAATTCAAATTTCTACTTTGTAACATCCTTAAGGAGCATATTTTTTGTCAAATCTTTCACATTTTGTTTACACGATATCAAACTATAAACAGAAAAGGCTTGGTCGCTCTCAAACTATAAACCTATAGCCTGATTTGATATATCGATCAGTAGGAAACTAGATCCGTATTATGATTGTCATAATCCTAGTACTTATCGAAACAAGATTTCTTGCTCAAAGTTACTGCATTTTGATTTTAAAAAACTGTATACATGAGAAATCTGTGTAATTGTAAGGCAGATACACACTAGCTTAGCTCAGCCCAATCTACTTGAGTCACGAATCGGAAAAGCATAATTCGAATTAAGTTTAAATACACAAATTGAGGAAAATGTGAATCCAACAAACTAAACCAACCATAAATATTATCAATGTGTATCATATCCAATTAAATTATACAATCAAGCAAAATCGAAACAAATTTTACTGAATTGTTTAAGATACAATGTGTATTGCTAGTTGTTCCTTCTGGCATGCTTTCGTTCAAGATACAGGTAAACTCTAATATAAAACATTCAGGGAAACAAATACAGAGATCAAAATTCGAAATGTTACAACGCGTAAAAGGAACGAGGGTGTTGATTTGTCTATTATTATACTCATATACATGTCTCTCTATCTTAACACGAATTTTATTAGGAACCCTGAAGTTTATAAATCAGATATGTAAATTGATATCGTCGATTACATGTTAAGAGCTAACGAAGAAGTAAATGATTTAACCGATCAACAAGTAAATAACCAACAAACTGACAAGTTAAGTATGTAACATAACTATGTAAAAGAAAGAGAAGCCACTATATGAAAATAATGCATATTCTGTTTCTGCATAATGCATATTCTGTTTCTGCATATTCTGTTGCTTATAACTCTGATGCACCTATTTAATAAATTACCTTTTTATCGCCAGGAAGCCTACAAATCAGACTTGTCGATCAATCCATTGCCCTTCTTGATGGTCAATACGTGTATAATTTAAATCTATGCTGTCATCCCTCATTGTGGTAGGTAGACCAATTGAGAAAGGTGGATTCTCATCAAATTGGTTATACTCTTCCTCGTCTTCAACATTATCAATTCCAAGAATCCGTCGCTTGCTTTGAAGAACAATGGACCACCTCGAATCAGCGGGGTCTCGAATATAGAAAACTTGCTTAACTTGTGTAGCAAAAATAAATGGGTCATCTTCGTGACCAAACCGGCCAAAGTCAACCAAGGTGAAGCCTGACTCATCCACTCGAACACCACGGCCGACATCGAACCATTTACATTTGAATAGAGCAACTTTAAAATCTTTGTAGTCGAGCTCCCAAATTTCTTCAATCACCCCATAATATGACTTTTAATATCCCGTGATAAGACGGAATTGCCTCTATCAAATTCTGTTGAACAAGCTTCTACACATACTCCGCTATTTTGCACAGTGCTCTTGTTATCTTGAGATTGGGTATAAAAAGTATACCCATTAACATCATAACCTTTGTAAGATGTCACTGGCATGTCGGGGCCATATGCCAACCATTTGAGTGCATTAGAAACGGTGGTAGGACTTTCCGAATATTGAGACATTACTCGATCTTTAAACCATTTCACAAACGAGCGATTGTGTTCATTTGTAACCCACTTGCCACTCTTAGAGGGATACATTTGTCGAATCTGGTCTATGTGTTCTTGCAAGTAAGGATTAACTTCCGTCATGTGTTGCAATACAAATAGATGGGCTCTTTCATATAATCCAACACTAGGAGAGATCATTTTACGTCCCAATATCCCTTGACCTTCAAGTCTACCTTCGTGACGAGATCTTGGAATTCCAACTAGATCAGCAGATGCTAAATAGTTTGTGCAAAATTCAATAGTCTCTTCAACCGAATACCCTTCAACTATGCTACCTTCAGGTAGACGTCGATTTCTCACATATGCTTTTAAGATGCACAAAAATCTCTCAAAAGAATACATTTGTCGCACATATAAAGGACCACAAATTTTAATCTCTCTAACTAGGTGAACCACTAAATGCACCATAATGTCAAAGAATGAACGAAAAAAATATATTTCAAAATCACAAAGTGTCACAATAATATCAGCTTGTAATTTGTCCAGTGTCATGGGATCTATCACCTTACTACATATAGCATTAAAGAAGAAACACAGTTGGGTGATAACCAATCTCACATCCTTCGGCAATATGCCTCGAATGGCAACCGGTAGTAGATGTTGCATTAACACGTGACAATCATGAGACTTCATCCCTACCAGCTTCAAATCTTTCATTGAAACAAAGTTTTTTGGGTTTGAGGAATATCCAGTTGGAACTTTCACACTAGATAAACACTCACAGAAGCTGATTTTCTCTTTTCTGGACAGAGTAAAACATGCTGGAGGTAGATATGCACGTTTACCAGATTGTTGAGGCGCTAACTCCGTCCGTATACCCATCTCTTGCATGTCTAATCTTATATTCATCCCATCCTTTGTCTTACCTGGGATATTCAAAAGTGTCCCAACAATGCTTTCACAGACATTTTTTTCGATATGCATAAAGTCGAGACAATGTCTAACTTGCAAGTGTTCCCAGTATGGAAGATCCCAAAATATAGATCTCTTCTTCCAAAGACTATTCGGAGTTGGCTTCTTATACAAATTTCCAAGTACAACATTAATGTCTTTAACTCGTTCAAAAACCTCCTTCCCGGTCAAAGGCAAACGAGCCACTCGAGTCTCGATAGTCCCATCGAAAGACCTTTTCCTCTTACGATAAGGGTGATTATGGGGAAGAAATGTACGATGACCCATATATACATTTTTTTGCAATTGTTTAAACGAAGGTCAATCGTAGCATCTTCAAAAATCGGACAAGCTTTAGCTCCTTTGATAGTGTACCCTGAAAGGTTTCCATAGCCAGGAAAATCGCTTATAGTGCAAAAAATCATGGCACGCAAAGTGAAATTTGTTTGACTGTATGCATCGTATATCCTCTGACCTTGATTCCATAATAACAACAGATCTTCAATAAGTGGTTGAAGATAGACATCTATGTTATTTCCGGGTTCTTTTGGACCGGGAATTAACAATGTCAACATGATATACTTGCGCTTCATGCATAACCAAGGAGGCAAGTTATAAATCGTCAGAAGAACCGGCCAAGTGCTATGTGAAGAGCTGAGAGTGCGATACGGATTAAACCCATCCGCGCAAAGTCCAAGCCGCAGGTTTCTTGCTTCTCTACCAAAATCCGGGAACTTTCTGTCAATGGTTCTCCACTGTGGAGAATCAGCAGGGTGTCTGAGCATCCCATCTGATTTTCTCCCTTCCTCATGCCACCTCATAAGCTTCGCATCACTTGCGCGGAGGCCTTTTCTTGTCATCACTTGAAGAGTCATTTCCCTCTCTCTTATACCTAGAGGCTCCGCACTTTGGACATGTGTGTAGATGTTCATACTCATTACGAAACAACACACAATCATATGGACAAGCGTGTATGTAAGAACCCCAAATTTTGGATATAATTAAAACTTTTTATTAAGTAATGATAAAATGAGGAACAATGATTCCGACAACAAGGTCACCAGCTCTAATGAATGGTGGTTTCAAAGAACAAGGATTGTAATGAATGGATATTGCTCTGGACAATGATCCTGATGCATTGGTATATTGTCAGAATAGAGTAATTCGATGGTTGAGGACCTAGATAAGAATAATCTACCATCCAGGAAGGAGCTAATGGATACTTGAAAGGAAATGAGTACGTGCATAGTATTTCCCGTACGTGCATAGTGTTTCCTGTACGTGCATAGTAATTTGGTGGATGAATAGTGATTTGTAAGTTGGAAAACTTTTCACTCCACCCTATGTACGGGACGTGATATGGATATTTCGAAGTCATATTAGTAATACGCGGAGGAAATAAGTGAATGCAGAGACGATCGGAATTCAGAAATTCCAAATTCTTTTCGGTATAATATTTGACCGGACAGTGGATTAAATATTATTATAATCCAAGAATTGAGATATTAACTTTGAGGATTTGATATTTTGGGATGTTATTATATTTGATTTAAGAATGAAGGTAGGAAACCACTGAGGAGTGGTTATGGCTACAATGTAATAATTGATATTTGGAAAGAATGAATGGAATTCGACTTTATTATTTCTATGTCTTGAAGAATGCTAAAGGATAACAACATAGGTAAGAATAATCTATCTTCTAAGGGAATAAGATATGGCAATTTCAAGCAGGAGAATATTCTCATGTCATCCAGATCGGTAACGATTAATCCAGTAGTTCCGTAAAAAGGATAAGGAACGATCGAAAGAGAATACGGACAATTGTACCACCCTAAGAGAACAAGTAAAGAATACAGAATGAATAGTGTTTTGGTGGGAGTATATAATAATATGAGACGACACTATATGGAAGCATTCGGAACGGATTTCCGAGTTCGTATTAGTGATCCAGGGGGAAAATAAGTGTATGTAAAAGCTGTCGGATTCTGAAAAACCGCACTTTTATTTTCTCCGAGAGTTCCTTGGACACTGATAGCCTTAAGTATTTAACGAATGGATTTAAGGAATATAAATTGGAAAGTTAGAATGAAAGATGGAGAATGAAAGTATTAATATTAAAAAGGATTCCCGGTAAACCCTAATTAGAAATCCGTGAAATATTCCTACGAACGATCAATCGAAACGGGCAATAACCGGACACAGAAACAAGCAGAGGAAGCAAGAGTCTTGTGCAAGCTACTAGTATAAAATATCTAGTAACCAAACTAGAATCAAGGAACTAGCACCCTAGAGAATGCAACTAAGTACTTAGCAAGGCAACTATGTAGTTAGGCTAAAACCACCACATTTTCAACACTTGTCATGGTGTTTCCTCATCCAACACCTCATCACTTTAATAAAGTGAATTTATACAAGATATTATCTTGATAATAGATGAGAATGGATGAGATTAAAACAAAATAAAGCAAGCAACTCTCCCCCCCCTTGAAAATTCCATTCGGCCATACCCTTAATTCCAAAATCAAAACCCCTCTTCCCACCATCTCTTGATCTTGTAAAAATTATGGTGAGTCTTACATTTCCTAAAAGTGATCCCCTAAAAATTTCAAATCCAAACTCTCTTGTTTCCATTTTCAAAGAAATCATCAAAGACTAGGGTGAATAGTGATTTTCAAGAACAACTCTTGATTTTCTTGATTTCTAGGATGATCTAAGCTTGGTTATGGGTATACAAGGACTATGCAAAGCTTAGCAAGGTCTTTACACACTCCAAGGAAGGTATAAAGCTCTTGAAACTCTAACCCTTGTTTGAGATTTAAGCATGTTTATGCTAGTTATAACTTAGTTATGGTTATGTTAAGATTATAAGCATGATTATGTATGGATTTTGGATTAATGATGTAAATAGCTAGATGAACGGAAAGGCATTGCTTGGCCTCAGTTCATGTATATAAGTCATGTATATGTTGTTTGGGTTGGATACTATGTTTATGGGAAGATTCGAAATTAGTAGATATTCGATTTACAGCCGTTATAATGCCCGATTTTGCAATACCATGTTTTGTATGCCATTTTCCATGTCGAACCCCTACTGTCCAGAGACCTTATCTGCCATGATAGGATAGGTAATGTTCTAAGCTTCGTTTTGATATAAAGATCACGTGAAACGGACTTACGGTTTAGGATTTATGACCAAATTACTAAAAGTAGTTCGAATCCGTAAACGAAAGTTCGTAACTGTAATTGAACCCTCGTAAACTATGTAACGTCATGGCGAATCTTGGTAAATAAATACTAGAGGTAAAAAGGAAGGCGTGAAAGAAAACCGTATGTCAAAAAGATCATTTTTCGATTTATTAAAAATGTTCGAGTCGAGGTTAAACGCGAACGAACCCCTAAAAGACGACTCTTTTATAACTTCGGTAAAACACTTAGAAAACGGACGATAAAACTCGGAGTATAGTATTGGTTCGTAACGATCGACTTTAGAACTCATATGACTTAAGTATGTCCCAAGTATAAGTACAATGACATGTCGTATTAACGAACGGATGTCGGGTCGGATCAGTGATAAAAGTAATCCACTAAAAGGGGTATAACGAGATAACTCAAGAACGTGTTTTGAATTAAGTATAACTTAACTTTTAATATGTTAAGTGATTAATCCCGAATGCCTTGGCTATTTATAGATCACCAAGCTGAACCGGGACCCGCTACCACTACCACTTACCGTACTCGACTACCAGGCAAGTTTCAATTCCGTTCTTTTAGGCTGTTGTTGTGATTGACTAAATATATATATATATATATGATTGCTGATATACATATGCCATTGCATGCATGCCTACTTTCAAGTTGAAGTGATATACTTGTTCCCTGAATGTTATTGTTGGCTTATAAGCTAGATAGTTATATATCAGTTATAAGCCGATTATTGTAAGACCCTCATAGAAGGGCGTATACATCTTATTAATCAAAAATAGACCGGGAGTCAATATTCCTTGATATATCGAGATTACCTCGGAGGAAAATATTTAAGTAAATATTTTCTATTATTTGGGCGACGAATATTATTTGAATATTCGTTCGAGACTAATTATTTTAACGATCCTTACTTCAAATAATTATTTGAACGTAACCATTCGACGAATAATATTTTTCAATATTCATTCAAAGTTGAATAGGTTATCGATTATTATTCCGAATATTCTTCTAAAGATTGGACTACTAAATGAATATTATTTGAATATCCATTTAGAATATTACTTTATTAAATGAATATTACTTTTGAATATTCATTTAAGATATTACTTACTTGATGAATATTATTCTAATATTCATCTGAAGCTTGATTTATTTATCGAGTCTTATCTCGAATATTCCTTTAAAGCTTGGATTACTAAATGAATATTACTTGATATTCATTTAGAATATTATTCATTAAACGAATATTACTTTTTCAATAAACATTTAAATTCCTAATTAATTATGAATATTATTTTGAATATTCATCCAGGGTTCTATTTAATCATCGAATATTATTTTAAATATTTTAAATATTCTTTTCAGGTCTTATTAATTAATGAATATTATTCTGAATATTCATTTGAATATTTAATTATGCAATAAATATTCTCTAGATATTTCTTCAAGGATTATTTGAGAAATACTCTGATTAAAGATATTCTTTCATATTCCTAAATATTCTGTAAAATATTTTAATTCAATAAATATTCTCTGAATATTTATTTCATACTTAGAATAACCTCGATAAGGTTTATCTTCTTCGATTATTACAGAAAATATTTCGGAGTCATATTATTATTAATCTTATATCAAGAAAGGTTCTCAGACATCATTCTTCTTTGAGTCTACCTCTCTAATAATAAGGGAACCTTACTTGGAAGATGTTATTTATCTTGTCGACTTCCCGGTCATAGAGTATTCTCTTCACTCGCAACTCGGGTGCTGTTGACTTATTAAGTCGTTGTTTACCTTCTCATCTTTCGAGGGGTAAGATTGTTGGAACAAGTTGATATTCGATACCAAGCCACAGCTTGGAAATTATTGGTGAATTTTCCTTTCCAACTAGATACGACTACCTTGTAGAGTCTTATCAACAAGTATTATACTTGGGGAAAGGGGGACGAACGTTACATTCAGAATCATGAACTCTATTTGAACTAGGAGTCGTGTAAGAGGCCGAGTAGCGCCGGTCCATCCCCTTTGGCCCAACCGTTGGCCGGGGAGAGCTAGTAAGGCGGTAGACAAGTAAAGCCGTCAGTTCTTCCTTCTACCGGTAGTAAATCTAAATTGAGCTGCACGATCTCGACTGATCATCAAGATTGGAACAACGGGCGCGGTGAATACTCCATCATTGGTTCATCATCCAAATTTATTTATTTCCTGCAACATGATTACTGTTGGCAGAGTTGGAAAAGGGTCATAACTGGAATTGCAACCTTTTCTTGCAAGTTCCTCTTCTTAATAACAATAAGAATATCTCGCTTACTTTGATGTAGCAGATATTTCTACAAACAAATACTTTAAGTTACCTTGTAACTTCATCGTTCATATTATACTGGCATCATTTCCGTAAATGCATGGCATATGGTTTGAAAGATACTTTTGAACTGTTATACATTATCGTTCAGTTATATATTATTGTTGGTGGGCTATTGCTCACCCTTGCTTTATTATTATATCACAACAACAGCTAGACCAGATGACTCGCACAAGGCGCACTCGACGCGGGCGAGGACGATGAGACTACCAGAGCTGAAGAAGAAGCTATTGGTAGGGTATATTTATTCTTTCAGTACCAAGAATATGGTCTAGTATGACTTATGTAAATGGATGGCAAAGAGTATGTATTTATATTGAAATTCTTTTGGATTGTAAGAACTCATAATGTGATTAATAAAAATTTGAGTGTTACTCTGATTTCATCTCTGGGACTATAACGGATGTGTTTTATATTATTGTGTTGGGTTATAGAGACGTAATTTATTTTATGTTAAGGAAAGTTCAATTGTTGTGGACAGAATTGGAAACCGTAACCACCGGATCCCGGACCCCGGATCTGGGGGTGTTACAGTGTATCTTCTTTACATTCAAACCCATGGGACACAGTATCTTCTTCGCCTCATAGGTGGAAGTTGGAAGCTCATTATTCGAAGGAAGTATGTCTGATACAAGTTTCAACAATTCTGTGAAACTCTTGTCACTCCACCCACTCTTCACTTTGAGATGACACAACTTCAAGGTTGTTGATAACCTAGTAAACTGATCGTTGCACCCAGGATAAAGAGGTTTTTTAGAATCATCGACCAAGATCTCAAGAATTTTCGGTTGGTGCATCAAAATTTCTTCAACATCTTGGATCATCTCATCAAATCTGTCATTTTCCTCATCATCTTCTTTACTGGTAGGATTACCATCTCCACAGCTTTCAGAATTCCCACTAAATGCTTCTGCCTTTCGAGAATGTATTCCCTCACCATGCCAGATCCACTTGGTATAATTATCCATGAAACCACGTCGAAATAAATGTTCGCGCACTATATCGGCATCAGAATACTTTTCTAAATAATAACAGTCGCGACATGGACATGTCATCCTTTCTTTTCCATGTTCGGTCTTCTTTAGATTTTTCTCCGCAAATTCAATGAAATCATTAACACGACTAATATACTCATGGGATGTCCGTGATATTTTATACATCCATGTAAGGCGATCCATGTTATATATCTACTGAATATATTAAAGAAGGGAAGTAAGTAGCTACTATGTTACTAGATAATATAAAATATGTAATATACGTAGGTAACTAAGTCCAACAATCCAAATTATCATTCTGCCATATTTTAACCATATAAAAGTGTAGACAATATTAGGGAGCAGACTCATTAACAAAGGAGTTCACAATATTAGGATCTGGAGATGGAATGACGTACGCAATAAGCAACTTTTGAATAGATTCTTTATTGTGTTTATAGGTCAAATTGTACCAAAAAATATGCTGCCCTAGATAGAATTATGTTTACATGATTATGATGAGAGCAATTACAAAGAAACAGGGCAGAAATATAGAGGCAAGTGAAATAGAAACTACAAAAACAAGGTTAAGACCTAATATCATTAAAATAGACAAAAGTATTGAAATTAAAGGAACATAGAACATACGAGGATGTTAATGATAGACAGTGCAACTCTGAGATGCTTACTGGACAGTCTATACCACGATGTTAAACCAGGATGCTTACTTCACTCACTGTCGCTGACTTCTGAGTGGTTTAGAGTTGCTACAAAGGTTATAAAACAGACCCAATCTGCGAGTAATAAACAAACTCAGATTACACAAAATCAAAATCTTGTAATGAGTTTCCTAAAATTCCAAAT
This sequence comes from Saposhnikovia divaricata, assembly GCA_036435485.1. NCBI lineage: Eukaryota > Viridiplantae > Streptophyta > Magnoliopsida > Apiales > Apiaceae > Saposhnikovia > Saposhnikovia divaricata. Next base: position 62,563,565 of record CM071596.1, read on the forward strand.
CTCGTAACAGTGATAGAAAATATATATTGTATCTTTACATTTATGTGTAAAGCTACTCTGAAGAACACAAACAAATTGTAAGAAAAGAATTGTTTTTTCAAGAAATAATAATCTACCAATATAATTGAGTAAATTATAAGTAATTTTCATTTTCATCATGCTACAACTATTAGTCATTTGCATTTACCCATATAAAACTAAAATTTATCTAATTCATGTACGCATAGGAGCAAACCCATGAGTTTACGTATATATATTTAAGCAGAAAAAGAACTTGAACACAATCCAGTTTTAATGTGCAATTATATGAATCAACTTTGAATTATTCAATTTTGAATTCTAAAAAGTGGCAATACACTTTTTTTACTTAACCGGGTAAAATTCTTGGAGTGCTAAAATGAACTTTCCAGAATACAGGAAACTTCAGACATGTGTTTACATTCCTTTGCCAATCTTTTAAACTCATGTTTAAGAACAGTAATGGCCTTCCTTTAACTTTTCAGAATGATCATATGATCAGTAATTTATTACTACTAATAGTTTTTCCTAAACAGGCAAAAGAACTTGTCTTGTTGCTTTCTTAGTTGCAAAACGCCGGGACTTGAACAATTCTGCAATTAATTTCCATAACAGACAGCTAGGCCTAGGCTGCTACTTACCACAAAAGATTTAATCCTTTTTTTTAAATGTTGTTAAGCAGACTACATTCTACGAAAATATACAGTACAAATAAACAAAGTTATTTGCAAATCATAAATCAGGTAGTGTGAATAAATCAACATTTCTCCCACCAAATTAGAACTCGGAACTCAAGCTCAACCAAACACAACCCAAAAACACCAAAATTAAATATCCAAACAAGTAAACATGAAATTAACAACTGAGATCGCTAAAAATACCTTCAATTTTAAATTCCAGTGAGAATTGCAGCGACTCTAAATGTACAAAGTAGACCAGGCCACTTTACACCTCTTAGATGTCTTTCATTAGAGTTGATCTTGATGCTGTGAACAATACAATAAAATAGTCAAAACCAGACATAACAAATACATAAATTACTCATAAAGAAATAATAAGCAACAAGTTAGCAAAATTATTAAAATACATAGCAAGTATAGTAAGTACTAACACTAATAAATTATTTCAAACACACTCACTTACCAATCGTGCTTACCCACTTACGAATCAAACAAACCAGATGAGAATGATTACAAGAACAGAGAACGATTACAGAGGATAGAGAGAGTAGATAGAGTAGTTAAACTTACAGAGTAACTAATTAGTAACTAATTAGTTCAATTGAGACTAAGAAAAACTAGGGTTTCGCCCAATTAGTAACTAATTGAGAAGGGGTTTTGTAAGACTAAGAAAAGCTAGGGTTTCGCCCAATTAGTAACTAATTGAGAAGAGGTTTTGTAATATCTAGGGTTTTTGGTTCATAAAAGGTAGAGAATTAGGAAAGAGAGTAAGATGGGGGTTGGGATTTTGGGAGAGATGAGAGTCGCGGGAGATAGCTGGGGAAATATTGGGTTTGGGGGGAATGAAATATTGGGAATAAAATTTTGACTACGGGGGAAATAAGATGGGGAAACAGTTGACCCGATTTTTTATTTTTTTAAGAGCTACATTTATAGCGTCGGTTATTATAAAGGCGACGCTATAAGCATACAATTAGCGTCGGTTATTACTAGGGCGACGCTATAAGCATACATTAGCGTCGGTTAATGCAAACGACCGACGCTAAAGGTCCTGACAAAATGCAATAAGCGTCGGTTATTGAAAACAACCAACGCAATAGGTACAACCGAGGTCTATAGCGTCGGTTAATGCAAACAAATGACGCTATAGGTGCGACGCTATAGGTCCAGTTTGTACTAGTGTAAGTAATAATCAGGAATATTCAACTTCACAGGATCAACCGGTTCACAGAAGCCACACGAAGCAGGATTCTTAATCAGTGCCTCCAGAATGTTACCACAATAGTGCTTCAAACTACGATCCACATTTGCTTGCTAGCTTCACAAGACCCAGTTCTTAGCACAACTTCAGTTGTTTTACAGGAAAACTTCACCTTCAACCTTCATTTTGGCAAACTATCTGATACCGTCATGATGGAAACTTACACCAACCGAATCCAAGCACGATCAACAAAACTTAAATCTTGATTAATTGAAGAGATTAGGGCTAATTGATGAGAATAGAGACGATGATTTGGTGGAAAAAAAGAGTGAATATAGTGGGGGTAGGGTTTTGAGAAAGGGTTTTAGAAGGGGAGAGCGTTTGAGCGAGACAAGGAAACTGTGGAGGTTTCCATCAATATTTATAGGTATCAAATGCTATTTTTATAGTTCATGACAGAGAGATAGATTTAGATTGTATAGCTATATACATTTGATCTCAGCTTTAAAAAGATTATGAATTTGTGATATACAAAGCCAATATTCGGACCAATAATAAATGTACTCCCCAAGATATGAATATAATTAAAGTACATAATTGCTAAATGTAGTAAAAATTTGCTTTATGTAGTAACCAAATTACAATAATAACCTTAGTGTATTCTGTGCAACAACCAAAATCATTTATTGCATATAACAGCTTTCACACGTAGTAAGCTTTCACACGTAGTAATTAATAAGTGATTAATGCATTTTCCTTTCTTTTTCTCTCATATTATTTTATTATTATCCTTGTTCGTTATTTTTTTTGTTTCTCACAATATTTGTTCGTTATTGAAATATTCTATCAACACTAATAACAGGTTAATCTTTGAAACAAAATAATATTACTTTTATTAAAGACTCTTTTTTATGTTGTTCGTTATTTTGTTACATAATTTTAATTCTTCTAAATTTTTTTACATAAAATTGAAAGTTATGTTGATGTGTATTTTTAGAGTTTCGTTCACAGGGAAGGACTGATATCAATACCAATTTCAAGTTTTTTATCTCTTACAATTTAGAAGTAAGAAGAATTTGTGGGTTTTTCAATTATCAACTAATTAACCTAATAAATAAATAAAAACTATATAATAAGTATGAGAGAAAATAATCCAAGAATTAGGGTTCTTCAATTGGCTATCATGAATGTCTAATTTGTGTCTCTTGTTTTGCTAAAAACAATCCTTCTAATCTTTATAAAATCCTCTCCCAAGGTATATTATAGTGCCTATAATCATCCCTTGATCGCCACTCCCATGGTCAATCAAAGTACAACTATAGACTATTAAGAACCAAGGATTATCAGTTTCACAATTCGCATATCAATCTCCCGATCTAATACTTAAATTGTGTCTATCATATCATTTACTAGAATTACAACTCCTCTCCCGATTCGTTATAATTCCTAGAGATTCAATTAAAAGTTCGCTACTCTTCTAATTGTATAAAGCGCTCAATGACAGATTAACAAACCAAGAGAAAATAAACGTAATAAGCCAACGAATACTACCCAACTCTTGGATAAAGTGATTAGCTACTCACGATAAGATAAAACAAATATAAATTAAAAACGTAAACCATGAGTTTAAGAATTGAAGTACGAAGAATATAACTTTAAAAGCTTCTCGAAATCAGGATGAATCCCTTCACTCCTTCTTCCAATCTCCCACTCAAAGTGCTTCTCTCCCTTCTCTCTCCAAAGTATGGCTATCATATTCTATTCTATTCTATTCTATATTATGCTATGATATGTTATTCTCTATAATATCTGTATAAACCTAATATAAAAGAGTTTTTAACGCTTTCTAAGAAAATACAAGTAATTTCCCAAAATAAATTGAATTCTAAACATAAAATTCGTAGTCTGTCTTCCAGGCCTGTTTCTGGGCTGTTCCATTTGAAACATTAATGTTGGACCACTTCTGAGTTGTAGATAATTTCGTTAGCTTCGCATGGAGTGTAAGATCACCCAATTCTGATGTCTGAAATTCGAGTTAGGGCCCAAGCAGTGATCGTTGCGCGTGTAGTCCAATAAATCCGAATTTTCTTGTAATTTAATTCCAAATAAACTCAATTACTTCCAAGTTTGGGAATTCTTTATTTCCCGCCATAAAACATTAAACTCTAATTAATAATATCCAATTATTTATAAAATACAATAAATATGAGAATAAAATCATATAAAATACATATAAATAAATACTCTATCAAATATCCTCAGACTTAACACTTTGCACGTTCTCGTGCAAACTAATATAATATGACTATTAACTACTAAATAGTACCACTTTCGCAGGTGATCACGATTGCATCAAGCCCTTTAAACCCATGGAACAATAACTTTAAGTCCTTTAAACTTAAAAAAAAGATCGTATAATATCAATAACTTTTCTTTATACTTTTTCCATCCCATTAATTAAATCTTTTTTTCAATTACATTAAATAACTTTATAATTTTAAAAATGTGTATATTATTTATTTTTATTTTTATTTTTTCTATGAGACGTGCATTATAGTTATCTTTTCAAGGTAAAAATATAAAGTAAAAGTATATAAACGTATATGGGTATTTGGATTTGTGATCATATTATTTAAATGAGTATTTTGACATAGAATACAATATAGTAATAAACAAATAAAGTCAAACAGTTACTGGCTGCACATATATATGTAGCTTACTGGTAGGGTGTTTATGAGGATGTAATTAAGTGACAGATCTGTTGCGTATGCAAGTGAATGTTAGGTCAACCCGATAAATTTTCCATATAACATCATGTTCAACAAAAAAAAAAAAAAATTATATTAGATCAAAAATTAAAAATGCAAAAACATTTAAAATCCACTTCCAAAAAATTACCACATAGCTCACGACCGAATTAAGGTGGTTAATTTAGGCTAAAATTCAGACTAAACTGAAAATTTTAGTAATATTTTTTATAAAATCATAATTTTTACTTGAAAATTAATAGAAATTTTACTTTAAATCTCTATTATTCAATAAAACCTAGTAATATTTAATTTTAATTTCGATTGTTTTGTGATTCTAATTTTGCCATCACACATATTTTAAATTATATTTTTTTATATTTCATGTCACTACGTATATATAAATAATTAAGTTGGATCATATATGATGATATGCAAGTCACATATATCATACATAATTTTTCTTTTATACTATGTCAGTATGTATAATTAATATAATTAAGTTAAATCTTATATTATATACAAATCTCATGTAATAATACATAATAATGTTATCTTATTTCAAAAATGTTTCGAGAATCTTTTTAAATTCTCTAACATTTCTCTAATATCTGCAACTCTACTGGACCGACTATGTCAACCGCGAACGATATGATCAATTATGCAAACCGTTGACCCTATATATATATATATATACTATAAGTTTCCTCGTGCATCAACTTGCTTGTCGTAGAGTTTCTTAATATGGTAACTAATCTGATTCACGTCAACTACACTAACAAAATGCATGTTACAACTAACTAATTACTACATAAAATACAAATGTCAAACAAGTATACCTAAAGCTTACATGATTTGACAAGTTCTATGCAACAATTTTGAAACGAAATAGTCAGAAAAATTAAAAAGTCCAATTTTATATATATCCAACTTTACACTAAATGTGTTTAATAACCCACGAATCAGTCGTTATCCATCAACACTCGAAACTCTATAAATAGATAGCTTTTGTTCAGTCATTTCACATAAAAAACATTGTCATTTCCAAGATATATATATTAATATGGCAACTTCTTCAGTACTTTGTTCTTTTATTTTTCTTATTATTTTCTCATCTTTCTCTTTGCAAACTTCGGCTGATAGTCCTCGGCGTTTTATTGAATGTTTAACCAAACACTCTAAGAATGCAGAAGCTATTACCCAAGTTATTTTTACACCAGCCAATGCGTCATACAATCCCATTTTGCAACTTAATTTACAAAACCTTCGTTTCAATAATTCCCAAACACGAAAACCTCTAGTCATTATTACACCCGTTGACGAATCTCAAATCCAATCTGTCATATACTGTGCTAGACAAACTAACGTGAATATTCGAATTCGTGGAGGCGGCCACGATTTCGAAGGTGTTTCTTATACTGCTTCGGTCCCGTTTATAATTGTTGATATGATTAATTTTGATAGAGTTAATATAGACTTGAAGAGTGGCACTGCATGGGTTCAACCTGGCCTAAGCCTCGGCCAACTTTATTATAAAATTTCGCAAACAAGTGACGTTCTTGCTTTCCCAGCAGGCTTATGGTCCACTGTCGGAATCACTGGCTTTATTGGCGGTGGAGGGTACGGTATGATGAAGCGAAAATACGGTCTTGCTGCTGATAATATATTGGATGCACGTATTATGGATTTTAATGGTAAAATTCATGACAGAAAATCAATGGGAGAAGATTTGTTTTGGGCTATTAGAGGTGGTGATCCTGCTAGTTTTTGTGTAGTTCTTGAGTGGAAAATAAAGTTGGTTACTGTCCCAAAATTAGTGACGTATTTCGCTGTCGTAAGAACTTTGGAACAAAATGGATCAGCACTATTTCAAAAATGGCAAACTACAGCTCCGAGCGTGTTTCCAAGAGATCTTGATGTTAGAGTTGTAGTTGATTCTATTACAAGCAGTTCAAGTGTTCGCGAAGATAAGAAAACAGTCAGATTTGTCTTTCAATCGTTATATCTTGGTAAAGTCGATACCCTACTTCCAATCATGCAAGAATATTTCCCGGAATTAGGGTTGAAGAGAGAAGATTGTCTCGAAACAAGTTGGATCCAAACGGCCCCGTTATTTTCAAATTTTACAGTAGGGACTGATCCAAAGATACTACTCAACAAAACAGCCATTCCAAGAGATATAGTCAAGATAAGGTCGAGTTTCGCAACACAACCAATGTCATTGGAAGGACTAAATGGGATATGGGACTTGTGGTTGCAGCAACCAGTACAAACCATGCTCATTCAGTATACGCCATTCGGTGGGAGAATGACCGAGTTTTCAGAGTCTGCACTTCCATTCCCACATCGTCCCGGTGTCCTATACATGATCAACATGGCTGTGACTTTAGCAGGAGTAGATCCGGAAGGAGCTTTACAGTGGAGTAAAGATTTGTTTAAATACTATGCTCCATTTGTGACCAAGAACCCTAGAACTTCGTACGTAAATTACAGGGATGCTGATCTCGGAACAGGAAGTAAGACTTACGAAGAAGCAAGCATATGGGGAAAGAAGTATTACAAGAATAATTTTGATAGGTTAGTGAAGATTAAGTCTGTAATTGACCCTCAGAATTTCTTCAACCATAAGCAAAGCATTCCTCTGCTGTATTAGTAGAATCCACATTGGTTGTTAGTTCCTTGTAAAATTGTACAATCAACTTAATTAATTTGTTGTATAAACTTATGTTCAAAGTGAAATAAATTGCATGTATTTCAACAATGAAAGTTCTTATTTCGTGTAGCATGCAAGAGTGGTTGACTAATTAATTGTTTTAGCCCAAAACCAAAAGAGAAAAATTCGAAGCACGTTGGGTTTTTTTTTTTAATTGTTATCACCAAATATTCGGAAACAAATATGGAGAAACTCCAGTTGAAGTTGCAGAAAATTTCACGTTAAGACATTCAGCAACTATCAACCTCAAAGGGTTTACAATGCAGTAGCGGAGGAGTCCTCTTTGGGTCCTTTTCAGTAACCAGGTTATAACATGATGAGCCAAGTCTCATAAAGTTGACAATGTTAGCCAATTAACTCGTGAACAGTTTTCTAAAGAATGAGGACTTATATAATCTAATAATACACTGACCAGGGTTGGTCCCTGAGGGCAAGAAATACAAGCCATGGCATGGGCATCCAATATTTAGGAAGCAAAATTTTTAAAAAAAATTTTAGAAAGTAGTTTTAAAAAAAGTTGCTCAGTTTAGAGAGTGTAGCTGCAATTAGGTACCAAATTCCGAAGATAAAAGATACTCTCATCCACTTAGTTGAAACAAGAGATGATCCTAAGACACGTAGCGAAGCTCATGCCTTACTCGGAAAGAAAGGAATTCCAACTTTTGAGTTTTTGTTTTGCACGAATATTTTGTTAGATCTAAATAAATAATTACGGATCATCTTATGCGATATTATCAAGGTTACACGACAAAATTATAATGCGAAAGCGTACCTGATTCCATGACGGTAGATATGAATACGGATTATGAAACTTGATATTTCACAGACTTGATTCGCCTCTAACCGTATCTCGCTCTGATCGATGAGAATAAAGAAGTAGAGGTTGTGAATAACCTTGGGGACCAAGACCCCCTATTATGTTCGGGCATTACACATTACAAAACTCATACCGAATAAGATGTTATTGAATCCTTTATTTAAGACCACTTAATTAATCCAAATATAGAATAAACATTAAATATAATTGTCTTTAATTTGTAAGCCCATAAATTATTACTATATTATAAAAATAATCTAACAATTTCAAATATATGAGGAGACTTTTGGGTTTCTATTTAATTTGACAAAGTTGAAGTGCTTAAGTGACGATAGTTTGAAGACCTCTTGCATGAATCTTGAAGAATTTTTAAAGCATGATTTTGTTTTTGATATTGATGAATATGTCTTGTTTCTTGAGTTAAGAATTATAAAAGAATGCTTACCTATAGGAGTGAAAATGGTGATTGATATGTTGAACTTTTTGAAGAGTATGGAAGGTTGCTATATATCTGATTGCCACAATTGTTTATAGAATATTATTAACCATTTCGGTTATAGTGGCTTCTGCAGAACATAGTTTTTCAAAGTTAAAATTAATTAAGGTGTATTTCCGCTTTAGGATATCACAAGAACGATTGAATTGGTTGGCTATGTTATCAATCGAGAGGGATATGCATGTCAATTCTAATTTCGAAGGGTTGATTGATGATTTTGCTAGCAAAAATGCGAGAAGAATTTTTAAGTAATGAATTATCATTTTTTTTTGTTAGTTACTAAAACGAGATGGCTGATTTCATTACAGGGGGTAAAAAAATTTAACGTCGCATAGGACATCTTATCATTTTGTCGGCAGAAGCAGCGGTTGTACCACTAGATGGTTGAGGACTAGAACAATTATTTTCCTCAACCAATGCACTTATAGCCACATCAGATTCTAGATCTGATTTACAGGTATTAGATGTTAAATTGCTTTCATGTTCCATTTTGGAAGCAACACAATTTTGTCCTGTACATCTTTCAGAAGGCAAATTACTGGAGAATTCATAACATAACCTTTTTGAGGGCTGCACTCGCATTTCAAACTACCACATGAACCGCATCTAGTAGCAACCACATTAAAAGAGGCTATGGTTTTAACAGAACCACAAGTACTCCTCTTACCATTGACTGTGCCTTTACGTAAGACCTTTCTAGGGCACTTGCTATTTTGTATTTTTCTAGCAGCTTCCTCATTTGCAAGCCTTGCATTTGAAATCTTCACATAATCAGTCAATTTTTTCGGCATTGCTTTCCCAGGATCTTTTGTCAGCTTTCTCTTTCCTTCAAAAGACATAGACATCATAGGAGCTAATCCAACCATCAAAGGAGATTCTCTATGGTAGAGATGCCTTATTTTTGTAGCTTTTTGTTCCCTAAAACTAGTAAGGCAACTCTCTTCGCGACTAAGGCTCTCACGCTTCAATTTAACCTCCAGAGATTTCCATTTAGTATTGAAGATGATATCTAGTGTCATGGCATTTTTATGAAAAAGGTTTCCAGATGGGTTATACCGCATTGCATTAGAGAAGGTCAGCTTGATATCATTCTTGAATTCTACAACAGTGAAGTACATATTATTCTGCAATTTGGTGCTCACTGTTCCCAAATCCATGGGTTTTGTGATAACTAAGTAATAATCAGGAATATTCAACTTCACAGGATCAACCGGTTCACGGGAAACCACACGAAGCAGGATGCTTAATCACTGCCTCCAGAATGTTACCACAATAGCGCTTCAGACTACGATCCACAGTTGCTTGCTAGCTTCACAAGACCCAGTTTTTAACACAACTTCAGTTGTTTTACAGGAAAACTTCATCTTCAACCTTCGTTTTGGCAAACTATCTGATACCATCATGATGGAAACTTACACCAACCGAATCCAAGAACGATCTACAAACTTAAATCTTGATTAATTGAAGAGATTAGGGCTAATTGATGTGAATAGAGACGATGATTTGGTGGAAAAAAAGAGTGAAGATAGTGGGGGTAGAGTTTTGAGAAAGGGGTTTAGAAGGGGAGAGCGTTTGAGTGAGACAAGAAAATGTGGAGGTTTCCATCAATATTTATAGGTATCAAACGATATTTTTATAGTTCGTGATAGAGAGATAGATTTAGATTGTATAGCTGTATAGATTTGATCTCAGCTTTAAAAAGATTATGAATTTTTGATATACAAAGCCAATATTCGGACTAATAATAAATCTACTCCCCTAGATATGAATATAATTAAAGTACATAATTGCTAAATGTAGTAAAAAATTGCTTAATGTAGTAACCAAATTACAATAATAACCTTAGTGCATTATGTGCAACAACCAAAATCATTTATTGCATATAACAGCTTTCACACGTAGTAATTAATAAGTGATTATGCATTTTCCTTTCTTTTTCTCTCATATTATTTTATTATTATCCTTGTTCGTTATTTTTTTTGTTTCTCAAAATATTTGTTCGTTATTCAAATATTCTATCAACACTAATAACAGGTTAATTTTTGAAACAAAATAATTTTACTTTTATTAAAAACTCTTTTTTATGTTGTTCGTTATTTTGTTACATAATTTTAATTTTTCTAATTTTTTTACATAAAATTGAAAGTTATGTTGATGTGTATTTTTAGAGTTTCGTTCATAGGGAAGGACTGATATCAATACCAATTTCAAGTTTTTTATCTCTTACAATTTAGAAGTAGGAAGAATTTGTGGGTCCACCACCCTCACTCGGACGCCCTCGTTGTCCGAGTTCGCATTGGATCGCAGAATGTTCACAGGGTCTTTGTGGACAATGGAAGTGCAGTGAATGTTCTAACATACGAGGTCTATCAGAAAATGGGGTTCGTGGATAGAGACCTTATCCCTACCGTGGGGCATCTTTACGGTTTTACTTGAGCTTCAGTCAATGTCAAGGGCTTCATAAGGCTCCCCGTCACTTTAGGGGACGAGCCCTGTATTACTACCCAAATCGCAGACTTTATGGTGGTTGATCAACCTTCAGCCTATAATGCAATTGTAGGGAGGCCAATACTCAAAGAAATGAGGGTGGTTACTTCTATCTACCATCTCTCAATGAAGTTCCCTACCCCAAATGGAGTCGGATGCATTAGGGGAGCACAACATGAATCTCGTGAGTGCTATAACAAGGCCCTCAAGTCAGCAAAAAAAGGGAGTAATTCTATGACAGATAAAATGGAATGCGAGGAGGAAAGCAGGCCTCGCAAGACAACCTTTGTACCTCCAACAGATTGTAACATGATCTCGATTGAGGAGCTCCCAGCTGATTACTTTGCTAATCTTGGAATTCAAGTAGAACCAGTACCAGGTGCTTTGATGATGGGAACCTCGCAACCAGTAATGGTTCTCCAGGAAGGGATCGTGGAAGAGGCTAAAGATAGTGACAGCGAGGAGAGCCCGGAGCAGGCTGCTGTGCGAGCCCGAAAGGGAAAATGGGTTCGCAAGGAAACATCTACACTGACAGAACTGCCAAATGGAATTACACAAACAACAACTGTTGTTAAGGAGTATGGGCACACGGGTGCCAACCCCTGCGAGGCAAAATCAAGTCAGGCCCGTGAGTATGATCTAGATCTTGATCCTCGCATCCCAGAACATGTGGAGCGAGCCGGGGCAGCTGAAGACACAATTCCTGTCCTCGTTGATGTGCAGGACCCTTCAAAAGTGTTGAAAATAGGGTCGCAACTCAGCCCTGATTTGAGAGAAAGGCTGGTCACTTTTCTGAAGGCAAACCTTGACGTGTTCGCCTGGTTGCATGAAGATATGGTTGGGATCGACCCTAATGTAATGTGTCATAAGCTAAACTTGGATCCAAGCAAGAAGGGAGTCAGACAGAAAAGGCGACCTATAAGTGGAGAACGAGCTGAGGCTCTCAAAGCAGAAGTGGATAGACTCCTCGAGGTAGGGCTCGTTAGGGAATCATTCTACCCTGACTGGCTCGCGAATCCAGTCCTCGTGAAGAAGCCAAATGGAAAGTTGAGGACATGTGTAGACTTTACCGACCTCAACAAACATTGTCCCAAAGATAGTTTTTCATTACCAAGGATCGACCAGTTAGTGGATGCAACAGCAGGGCATGCACTCCTTTCTTTCATGGATGCTTATTCTGGATACAACCAAATACCCATGTATGGTCCTGATCAAGAGCACACCTCGTTCATCACGGATAGAGGTCTCTACTGCTACATAGGGATGCCCTTCGGTCTCCTTAATGCTGGGGCTACCTACCAAAGGCTCGTTAATATGATGTTCAAGAAACAAATTGGCAAGACAATGGAGGTTTATGTAGATGACATGCTGGTCAAGTCTAAGGAAGCTGGGGATCACATCTCTCACCTAGCAGAGATGTTTGATATACTAAGGAAATACAGAATGAAGCTCAACCCCCAAAAGTGTCTTTGGAGTCGAATCTGGAAAGTTCTTGGGGTTCATTGTCAATCAAAGGGGAATCGAAGCAAACCCTACAAAAATAAAGGCTTTAATGGACATGCGATCCCCAAGAAGCGTGAAAGAAGTCCAGAGTTTAACAGGAAGGATCGCAGCTCTCAATCGGTTCATTTCCAAATCATCAGATAAGTGCCATGAGTTCTTTAAGGCCATTAAAAAGGTGGGAAAAAACTTCGAATGGACATTGGAATGCGAGGAGGCCTTTCAAAAAATAAAGGAACACCTGGGTTCACCACCACTTCTCTGGAAGCCCCTTCAAGGCGAGGTCCTCATTGTCTACCTCGCTGTATCTGAAAACGCGATTAGTGCAATGTTGGTACGCGAGGAGGGAAAAATTCAATACCCAGTGTACTACATCAGCAAAGGGATGTTGGATGCAGAAAAAAGATATACAAACATGGAGAAGCTAGCCTATGCCCTGGTCTTGGCCTCGCGGAAGTTAAGGCCCTACTTTCAGGCTCACAGCATTGAGGTTTGTACTGCCTACCCACTCAAGCAAGTAATGCACAAGCCAGAGTCTTCAGGGAGATTGCTAAAATGGACAGTAGAGCTTAGTCAGTTCGATATCGAGTTTAAGCCTCGCGGCCCTATAAAAGGACAGGCACTAGCGGATTTTATCTTGGAGTTTCCTCCCCAATCCAAGGGAGATGACTGGGCTATCATAGCAGCACCAGAAAAAATAGTTAGCGAGGACAAAAAAAGAAAATTCAGCCTCGTGGTGGGAGCTATACGTAGATGGAGCATCTAACAAGGAAGGAGCCGGGGCTGGCATCGAGTTAGTAACTCCCGAGGGTCGTAAGATACAAAGTGCAGTACACTTCGCCTTCAAGGCTACCAATAATGCAACAGAGTACGAAGCCCTCATTATTGGTCTCAAACTGGCACTGGAAATGAAGGTGGAAAACCTCACAGCTTACAGCGATTCTATGCTGGTAACATATCAACTCTGGTGTGGGTGGCAAGCTAGAGGTGAGCAGATTGAGCTATATCTGCGATGTGCACAGAGGTTGATAAAAAAGTTTAACATTGTCAAGGTGGTTCACATCAGAAGAGAAAAGAATCAAGGAGCAGATGCACTGGAAAAATTGGGGTCGTGTCGCGAGGCTACCTTACTTGGAATTATCCCATTGGAAATTCAGATAAAGCCCAGTGTACCGGAGGAGTTCATTATGGAGGTAGCGACCCCAGGGTTGACTTTGATGACCCCAATATGGGAATATGTGAAAAATGGAGCTTTGCCTCAAGACAAGAAAGAAGCGAGGAAGATCAAATATCAGGCAGCTCGCTATGTTATTTATGATGAAGTCTTGTATCGAAGAGGATTTAACATCCCACTCCTGAGGTGTGTAGATGGGGAAGAGTGTAATTACATCCTTAGAGAAGTCCATGAAGGGATATGCGGCAATCACACGGGGGTAGTTCGCTGGCCCAGAAAATTCTTCTCCAGGGGTACTATTGGCCTACGCTAAAAAGGGATGCATTTGAGTTTTCAAGAAAATGCGATGCCTGTCAGAGGATCGCTAACTTCAGCAACGTCCCTGTCTCTCAGCTTACCTCGCTAACGAGCCCATGGCCCTTTGCTATGTGGGGGATCAATCTAATTGGAGAACTCCCAAAGGGGAAAGGGGGACTTAAATATGCAGTAGTGGCTGTTGACTATTTCACCAAGTGGGCAGAGGCCGAGCCACTTGCTACTATCACTGCAAAGAAGCTCAAGGACTTCGTTTACAGGGCAATTGTGTGTCGCTATGGGATCCCATATCAACTCATTTCGGATAATGGAAAGCAATTTGATAGCAAGGAAATGAAAGAATTCTGTGAAAATCTGGGGATAAAAAAGAGTTTCTCAGCTGTGAGCCATCCTCAGACGAATGACCAAACCGAGGTCATAAACAAAATTATAAAGCACACTTTGAAAGCTAAACTGGAAGAGAGCAAAGGCAATTGGCCTGAGGAGTTACCTATGGTCTTTTGGTCATACAACACGACCCCACGAACCACTACTGGGGAGACCCCCTTTTCTTTGACCTATGGTTGCGAGGCCATGGTCATGGTGGAGGTAGGCTCGGGGTCGTTCAGAAGGGAACACTACGATCCCGATGAAAACGAGGTCAATCACAGACTCTATCTGGACATGATAGAGGAAACGAGAAGCGAGGCCCAGCTACGCCTCGCGGCCTACCAACAAAGGACAGCTAGGTACTACAATGGAAAAGTCAAAGCACGATCTTTACAAACAGGCGATCTAGTGCTTAGAAGGGTCATGCCTAACACTAAGGTTCCAGGTCATGGAGTTTTTGGTGCTAACTGGGAAGGACCTTACAAGATCTATGCTACTCTTTCAGAAGGAACCTATTATCTCACGGATATGAAAGACAAAGTTATTCCGCGAGCTTGGAATGCGGAGCATCTGGGAAAATACTATCAGTGAGGGCCTCGCCCCTGGTAGCCTCTCTCTACTACTACTTAGCATGAATAATTCATACAAAGTACTGGGGGTAGTGATCATATAGACACCTCCCCTTTATGATGTAATGATTTTTTGGGCCTCGCCCCACAATTCATTTTAGGGCCTCGCCCCTACTTGTCAAACTTGGGCCACGCCCCTATCAGTAAAACTTTGGGCATCGCCCCTACCTTTTTTTCATTATATGAGTTCGTTTGCTTTACGAATTATGTTTTATTTTGCATTCAAAATAAATTTGCTTGTCTGTTAGCATTTACACTTTAAGGCCCAAGCCATCTCAACGATGCTGGGATCGCACTTAAAACTATCTCAAGGTAATAGTTCATAACTGCTATTATCTACAACGAGTCTAAGCAAGAGGAATACAAATCTAAAATTATTCAAGGCACTTCGCACCTGCGAACACAGATTACATCTCAACATTTTGAAGGATGAAGTAATTACGAAGCTAATACTGTTGCATATCTCAACATCTCAAAAAAACAAGGGAAAAAGCTAGAGTTAAAGCAACAGTAATGTAAGGACTGGTGACTGCGAGGTCAGATTACTTGAAGATTAATGATAAGCAAAAAAGGGATTCAACATTTGTAAAGAAAAATAAACGGATCGCATTGCGATCCCAGAATTCTTGCAACAAAATAAAGTTAGGGAAATTAATATTACACTTGCGAGGCATTCAAGGGGTGCCTGCATCCCCAGTTCAAAGTTACAGCGAGTTGTAAAATAAAATTATGAAGTAGGTGGATTCTGGTTAGCATTGGTGGCCTCCTTGGCTATTCGAGCCTCCTCCTCCAGTCTTGCCTCTTCGGCATCTTCTTCTGCGATCTCCTGTTTTAGAATCTCAGCATATTCAGAATTTCCAGGCCCAAGCCGGTCCCAGTCAAAGTCGGGGATCGCACGGATGAATCCCTTCATGAAAGTGACTTGGCCTTGGGCGAGGAATTTCTCTTCAGCAGATGTCAGCGAGGCCTATGCAGCAGTTTGATCGCTTTGGAGCTTTGCGATCTCTTCGTCCTTCTTCTTCAGCTCCTCCTCGCTGGACTTCTGCAGTTCCTTGATGGACTTTTCAAGTTCGTTCCTCTCCCTGCGAGCGGTCTTCAAGTCAGTGTGAATCGCAGCAGTCTCATTAGAAAGTTGTTTTTTAAACTCAGCCTCCAGGGATCGCTTGTCCTCCACCTTCTGGAACTCAAGAACCTTGTTCTTTTTATCTAATTGGAAGAAGTTTTTTGTATGCGCAGCCTGACAGATAAATGCTTCAGCTAAACACTTGGTTAAAGCATTAGCATTATCCTCAGGGGTGGCTTTCCACCAGTTGGACGCCTCAGCCTCTTCGGTATACTTGCTCCCCAGCGAAGCGAAGAGATGCTGGGTCGCAGTGGCATTCACGGTACGGGAAGATGGCTAAGGAGGCCCATCAGGCTGCCCGTCTTTCTTGGCCCGCTTTGTTAGGACCAAACTCAACACGCAAGTGCACGTGATCTCAAGTAATACAGATAGCAAATAAGATCCGTTCCTACAGGGACTCGTTGTATTGTCTAATTAATTCACTCACCAATGTATGATTATTA
Source organism: Saposhnikovia divaricata (assembly GCA_036435485.1). Lineage (NCBI taxonomy): Eukaryota > Viridiplantae > Streptophyta > Magnoliopsida > Apiales > Apiaceae > Saposhnikovia > Saposhnikovia divaricata. The sequence continues at coordinate 62,580,277 of CM071596.1, forward strand.
TTCGATGCTACGACAGATTAACAATTGGATTTTTGTTTATCACTACAATTACTCTAAGATTTTTATACTAATTATCAACTACTTGAACTAAGAATTATGTCGAATTACTTATGCAAATAAAACATGGGATTTTAACTTCATTATACAATCCATCTATAGTCTTCAATTCTCTATCCTTTTCATGTGATTTATTAATACCTGATCGAACACACAAAACTGATATAAGCCAACCTTCGTTGCACAAATACCATCCTAAATAATATCCACAATAAAGATAGAAATCACTTAGTCCCCCAATTATGCTAAGTCTCTATATGTCTATAAAGATTGAAACATAATGGTTGAAGTACAAGCATTCAGTTGATCACATAGTCGTCATAAAACGGTTAGAGTTACGACACTAATTATGAATGATATTCTCACGCATAAACCTATGCTAGCATGGCAAGTTCTAAACCCTTATATCCACTTTCGCTTCAATAAAAATTAACACACAATTACAGGAGTTAGCTACTCTCCTATAACGAATTAAATCAACCATGATAGGATATCACATCAATCACACTATAGGCATCGAGAAGATTTAACAAATAGATTTCATGAATAAATCCGCTAAAACCCCATGACAACGAATTAGTTCATAATCAAACTAATCGTCACCATGGGTTCCAATGTAAACATGATAGAAGAAAACGAATAATAACTGAAATAAATATCAAGGGTTCTAAAGAATACACCCGAACCAAGCATCCACAACTAGGAAAATACAAGAATAAATTAAAATCTATCCTCTCCCTCCTTCTTCGTGCTTCAAAACTCCGTAGATAAAATACGTGGTCCGACCTCTCTTCTAGGGTTTTTTCTTCCTTTATATAGGCCTCCAGGTGCAAGAAATTCGTAATGAATTTTTATTTTGACTTCAACTCGAAAAATCAGCAAATCATAATCTAACAGGAATTTTCGTCAGACCATACGGCGCTGCCGGGCCACTTCTATGTAGGAAAACGGCGCTGTCGCGCCACAGAATTGCGTCCTCCACCCAGCGCTGCCGCGCCATCCGTGAGCTCTAACACGGCGCTGCCGCGCCGTGCCTTCTATCCAGCACATTGAATTTTTCCCTTTTCTTCGTTATAACTCCGATTTGTGCTTCGATTGCTCCGCTTCATTCCTTTAACACCTGTGATTGATATTCCTGCACAATACCCTTAAAAGAGATCAAAAATACCACAACTCGAGTACAAGCATTCGCTTTAAGCCAAATGGAAACGTTTTAAGTGAATAAAATATCCACTCATCACACCCCCAAACTTAAACCGATGCTTGTCCTCAAGCATAAACAGACAAATTATTTACAACTAACTATTACCACTTCCGTAGGTGATCACGGTTGCATTTGGCATATGTAACAAGCCCTTTAAACCCCTAGGTAGCCCTAGTGGACGAGTAAGGTTTCGTGAGGGCCTATAGCGAATGTACCCACAAAATCCGATCTATAATGCAACTAACAATGCAACTAACTATATGTATGCAACTACATGAAAAATGCAAGGATCCCCTTTAAACTCACCAAAACCAACTAACAAGCAAATATCTCAAAGAATGCAACAAATCCAAATAGAGCTCGACTAAGTCCCCGTATACTAACAATACATGAACAGAAACTTGCGTGTGTGGGATGCTCATCAGAAATACTCCCAAAACTAGGTCAAAAATCATACATGCTTTCAGTCAGGACAATCAAAGGTTTATAACTAGAATAGACTGTAGACACTTCATAACCTAGGAACACCTCCACCCTTATCCAAGGTAGACAGAAACTCATGCTTTATTACTATGACACATAATACTATATACAATACGCATGCTTATTTAACCGTGCAATGAATGAGACCCCAAAAGGCTTATACAATAATACCCATGTAGCGAGCGTTAGGTCAGCAATCCCAGACTATAAAAGCCTTAGGTCACTAGGACTAAGTCCCCTCAGACTTAATTACTCGAGTATTAAAGAGCTCACTCTGGTTAATTTTGCATTTAACAATTAGACTTTTGACTCTTTTTTTTTCTTTTTTTTTTTCTGATTTTTTTCCTTTCTTTTCTTTATATGCAATCTGGAATGAGCCTTTCTCATTTCCAACCCTAGACTACTCATATAAATATGAGCCGGCTACTAGCCATTTGACGCCTAGCCATTATTCACAATTATTTACAATTAAGCATGAAATTCCTGGTTTCCCCCAAACTTAGACTTTAGTGATCCTACGCCATCAAGGGAATAACGAAAATTCTAAATATAATCAAGTGATTAAATCTCAAAACATCCAAACAAGCATGACCTCAACCTAGCCCAAAAGCACCCAATGAGACTGTGAAATTAGTTTTGTTTCTGAAACACATAAGTCAATTTCATAGGCACTATAATTCAACCCTCTACTCATCATCACCACACTCAACTAGACACCAACCTACCAGTCAGAATTAGCAAGTTCTAAGGGATCATGAAAATGCATGCCATGCTCATGCAACTCTATATGAACATAAATATCACAATAACAGAATGTCCTATATGGCATACATCAAAAAAAAATGCTCTAACTAACATGCTCATAACTAACATACAAATATGCTCCTAACATGCGCACACCTATTATACAAGTGCACCTTGTATCCCCACCCCCAACTTAAAATTTTCAATGCCCCCATTGAAGGTAAGAATAAAAAGTGTGCAAGGCATACCTACTCGTCGCCCGAGCCACTCCCATCGAGAGTGTCCGGTGGCGGATAGACAGCGCCAGCTCCTGCTCCAAAGGACGAAAAAGTCACGTCCACTCCACTCGCATGAAAAGCCGTGCTCAAAGCCTGTGCAAACTGACTAAAATCTGCTGCAAAACCTGCCTGCATATCGTGCACCGCATCGATACGCCTCGTCAAACGCTTATACTGTTGCTGACTAATAAAAGAACCTCATCCCTGAGGCTCCTCCTGCTGCTGCTGCTCTACTACATAACCAAGACCCCACCAATCCGGCTCACCTCCATCCCACTCAGCCAGCCTCCGTATACTCTTATGATCCAGCGCTTCCTGTGGCTGCTGCACAACCTCCTCTGCTGACCAACGAGCACCACAATCCCTAGCCAACCTAGCAATGACCGAACCATAAGGCATTGCCGCAATGGTACTACCTTGCATAAAACGCATAATCCCCTGATGGATCAAATTGCCCACATCCACAAATTCTCTGCTGCATATAGCATACAACAGGATAGCCCTCTCAACTGTCACCTCATTCGAATGCCTAGTAGGGATAAGGTTGGCACAAATGAACAAGTGCCAAGTACGCCCATATTTATTCAGAGCCGTCGACAAGAACGAGGTGGGCTCAGTAGTGCCTCTCCTCAAACGCCACTCTGTACCTGGAACACACAACCGCTGAATAATCAACTGAAGATCCACAACATCGCGAGTCTTCCCCGACCAATCCTCTTGACCCCTCCTAGGAGCCGGAAGCTCAAGAACATGACGAATAGCACGCGGCTGATAATCCACACGAAACCCACGAACCTGGCTAATCCCATTCCTTTCCACACTAGCGTTCGCATAGAACTCGCGAACCACAGTCATCGGAACAGGTTCCGGAACCTCACAAATTTGCTCCCAACCTCTATCCTGAATATTCATCCACATCTGCCCATCCGATGCAGTAGGCAAAAGACCCCTCTCACGGGCAATAGGACGCCCCAACAATCGATTATACTCCTCACGAGCCCCATTATTAATAAATTGAGGTCCACCATTGCCTCCCTCAGAATCAGATGAAGATGAAGAACGAGGGTTCCTCCCACCAGCCCCACTACCACCAGCACCTTCACTACCACCAACAACAACCCTTTGTCGCTTGGATGCCATTAAATTGATTGGAAGAAGTGTTTAGAGTGTTTAAGAATTTTGAGATTTGTAAGTTGTGTATGTATAGGTAGGATTGTGTAATGGTAGGTATATATAGGAGAATTTAGGGTTAGTGGGTGTAAGTAGTGGGTCAACTAATAACAAAAACTATTTTTATGTTTTCAATTTTCTGAATTTTTTTTTTCTCAGCAGACCGTGCGGCGCTGCCGCGCCAGAAATACGCTTGGAAACGGCGCTGCCGCGCCGTGGCTACTGTTGTAATTTTTTTTTTGACAAATACAATCCAAGTGGGTTGCCTCCCACGAAGCGCTCTTTTTATGTCATTAGCTTGACGTAGCTCCATTTCCTTACGTTGCGCAAATTAGAACCGCGGTCTCAACTTCGCGATTCAACTTCTCTCCAAAATATGGCTTTAACCGCTGACCATTGACCTTGAATGACTGATCCGGTAACTTGTCGAAAATCTCCACTGCCCCATGCTGAAAAACTGTTTTGACTGTGAATGGACCTGACCAACGTGACTTCAACTTTCCAGGAAATAACCGAAGTCGAGAGTTGTACAACAACACCAATTGCCCGGGCTCAAACGTCTTAAGAATCGACCGACGATCATGCCACCTTTTTACTTTCTCTTTATATAGCTTGTTGTTCTCATAAGCTTGCAATCGAAACTCGTCCATTTCATTCAACTGAACAATACGCTTCTCACCTGCTGCTGTAAGATCAAAATTCAGCTTCTTCAACGCCCAATAAGCCTTGTGTTCTAACTCAGCTGGAAGATGGCATGCTTTCCCATACACTAGCTGAAATGGTGACATTCCCAAAGGTGTTTTATAGGCTATCCGATAAGCCCACACCGCTTCATCAAGCTTCAACGCCCAATCCTTCCTAGAAGGACTAACTACCTTCTCAAGAATCCGTTTAATTTCACGATTAGACACTTCGGCTTGCCCATTGGTTTGAGGATGATAAGCTGTAGCAACTCGATGATTGATGTTGTAGCGTGCCATAAGAGATGTAAACTTCGATTGCAAAATTGCGTACCTTCATCACTGATGATCACCCGTGGAGTGCCAAACCGAGTAAAAATATTCTTGTGAAGAAAATTGAGTACCACCTTGGCATCATTCGTTGGAAGTGCTTTTACCTCCACCCACTTAGACACATAATCCACGGCTACAAGAATATACTGATTACCACATGACGGAATGAACGGTCCCATGAAGTCGATTCCCCACACGTCAAAGATCTCTACCTCCAACATGACATTAAGATGCATCTCGTCCCTACGAGAAATATTACCAACTCGTTGACATCGATCACATATCAACACAAACTGATGAGCATCCTTGAATAAAGTCGGCCAATAAAAACCTGCTTGAAGAATACGTGTGGCTGTCTTTTCACCCGCATAGTGGCCTCCATAAGCTGTAGCATGAAAATCACTAAGAATAGCCTCGGTCTCACTGTAAGGAACACAACGTCTAATAATCTGATCAGCTCCTTGCTTGAACAAAAACGGTTCATCCCAAATATACTGCTTGACATCGTGCAAGAATTTCTTCCTTTGAGCATAAGAGAGCTCAGGTGGAATGATGTTGCTTACTAGATAATTCACAATGTCGGCAAACCAAGGTTCATCATCTTGGACTCTGAATAGTTGCTCATCAGGAAAAAACTCATTAATAACCGTGTCGTCCTTAGGTGACTTTCCATGATCTTCCAATCTAGAGAGATGGTCAGCTACCTGATTCTCCGTCCCCTTTCTATCCTTGATTTCCACATCAAATTCTTGCAACAGAAGAACCCAACGAATCAACCTTGGCTTAGCATCATTCTTTGCAAGGAGGTAGCGAATAGCAGCATGATCCGTATAAACTGTCACCTTAGTACCAAGCAGATAAGAGCGAAACTTTTCAAACCCATAGACAATGGCAAGTAGTTCCTTCTCAGTGGTGGTGTAATTCAACTGAGCATCATTGAGAGTTTTGCTTGAATAGTAAATAACATGGAACGTTTTTTCTTTCCTTTGGCCTAGAACGGCCCCAAGTGCATAATCACTAGCATCGCACATCAAAGCAAATGGTTGGCTCCAATCAGGAGCTGTAATAACTGGAGCAGAAATTAGTTTCTTCTTTAAGATCTCGAACGCATGTAAACAAGCCTTATCAAAATTGAATGGCACATCTTTTTCCAGGAGATTGCAAAGCGGCTTAGAAATTTTTGAGAAATCCTTTATGAAGCGCCTGTAGAACCCTGCATGACCAAGAAAGCTGCGAATACTCTTGACTGAGATAGGGGCAGGAAGATTCTCAATAGTCTCCACCTTTGCCTTGTCAACTTCCAAACCCTTACTCGAAACCTTGTGTCCCAGAATGACACCTTCTTGTACCATGAAGTGGCACTTTTCCCAATTAAGAACAAGATTTGTCTCCACACAACGTTTTAAAACCAAACTCAAGTTTTCCAAGCACTGAACAAGAGAATCCCCAAAGACTGAGAAATCGTCCATGAATACTTCCACATTAATTCCAATCATGTCAGAGAAAATGGCCATCATACACCTCTGAAAGGTAGCTGGTGCACCACACAACCCAAAAGAAACACGTCTGAATGCAAATGTACCAAATGGACAAGTGAATGTAGTCTTCTCCTGATCCTCGGGTGCTATGCAAATCTGATTGTAACCAGAATACCCATCAAGCAAACAATAGTATTGACGTCCAGCCAATCTGTCAAGCATCTGATCAATGAACGGGAGTGGAAAATGATCTTTCCGAGTGGCCTTGTTCAACTTTCGATAATCCATGCAAATTCTCCAACCAGTAACTGTTCGCGTAGGAATGAGCTCGTTATTCTCATTAGTAACCACTGTCATGCCTCCTTTCTTAGGCACACATTGCACCGGACTCACCCAAGAGCTATCAGAAATCGGATAGATAATACCTGCGTCAAGCCATTTAAGAATTTCCTTCTTCACAACTTCTTTCATAACAGGATTCAGTCTCCTTTGATTATCGACTGTAGGTTTAGCTCCCTCTTCCAAAGGAATTTTGTGCATGCAATAAGAAGGACTAATACCCTTGATGTCTGCTATAGTCCACCCAATGGCTGATTTGAATTCCCTTAAGATTCTCAATAGTTTTTCCTCTTCTATGCCTGAAAGCTTAGATGATATAATAACAGGTAAGGTAAAAGAATCACCAAGATAGGCATACCTTAGATGTTCAGGCAATGGCTTAAGTTCCAAGGTAGGTGCTTCCTCGATGGATGGTTTAAGTCTAACATGAGACTTCTTCAATTCCGACAACCCCAATGATTCAAATGGAATCCCAAACTTCTTCCATGGAGATGCATTAAGATATTGCAAGTGTTCTTTATCAACTTCGTTCTCAACCTCCAAGTCATTAGCAAGAACTCTTTCCAACACATCAGCTTTTATCAAGTGTTGAGTCGCGGAGTTAACCACCTTGTCGACCATATCAATTTTGAGACACTCTTCATCGTCAGTTGGAAGCTTCATTACGTTGAAAACATTAAAAGTGACGTTTTGATCGTGCACCCTCATAGTGAGTTCTCCCTTTTGGACATCAATAAGAGTTCGGCCCGTAGCCAAGAATGGTCGTCCCAAGATAATAGGAATCTTCTTGTCTTCCTCGAAGTCAAGAATAACAAAGTCGGCTGGAAAGATAAGCTTGTCGACCTTCACCAAAACATCCTCAACTATCCCTCGAGGATAAGTAACTGAACGGTCCGCAAGTTGTAGAGTCATGGTAGTTGGTTTTGGTTCTGGAAGACCAAGTTGCATGAAAACTGATAAGGGCATGAGATTAATACTTGCACCCAAATCACACAAGCATTTGCTGAATGAGAGATCTCCAATAGTAAATGGAATGGTAAAGCTTCCGGGGTCCTTCAACTTAGGCGGCAACTTTTGTTGCAAGATGGCACTACATTCCTCCATCAAGGCAACGGTCTCTAGCTCCTCAAGTTTCAATTTCTTCGAGAGAATGCCCTTCATAAACTTCGCATAGCTCGGCATTTGCTCAAGAGCCTCCGCAAATGGTATGTTAATCTGAAGCTTCCTGAAGACATCCAAGAACTTAGCAAATTGCTTGTCGAACTTTTGCCTTTGAATTCGTTTTGGGTATGGAGGAGGTGGAAACACCTTATCTTTTACTTCTTTCTGAGAATTATCATTCTTACAAGTTATAGGAGTCGAGGGAGTAGCATTAGGTAGCAATTTAGGACCAGATTCGACCCCAGCATCAAAATCAATTTTTTCTTCCAGAAGCTGCCGTGCCAGTATTATACTGGGAAGCGGCGCTGCCGCGCTGTGCAGTCTGTTCAAATTTTTCACTTTTTTCCTCGGTTGATTTTTCTTCGTTCTGACCTTGTAGAATTCTTCCTGATCGTAATGTTACTGCCTGGACCTGTTCCTTGTGATCTTTCTTGCCTGGGTTTATCTCTATGTCACTCGGAAGCGTTCCTGGTTGACGGTTCAACAATGCATTGGCAAGTTGGCCAATTTGATTCTCTAAAGTTTTCAATGACACCGCCTGACTCTTGTACATCATTCGAAGCTCTTCCAATTCAGATTTCTCAAACTGATTCAATGAATTCCCTTGAGATGATTGAAATCCCGGTGGATTGAATGGTTGTCTTGGAGCATAAGGTGGTGGTTGAAAGTTCTGATTCTATGGACTCGCATTGAACTGCTGATTTTGTGGTTGCTGAACACCACCCTGATTGTTGCTCCAACTGAAATTAGGATGATTCCGATTGTTGGGATGATAAACATTAGGCACTGGTTGCTGAGCTCTTTGAAAATTACTAACAAATTGTGCGGATTCAGATGAGATAGCACACAGACTCGTGTCATGAGCCCCTGCACACAATTCACACACCATAGCAACCTGGTTAGTCCCATGATTAGAAAGGGAATCTACCTTCATTGTCAACGCCTTGAGTTGAGCAGCAATAGCAGTAGCTGCATCCAAGTCAAGAACTCCAGCCACTTTAGCAGGTGGCAAGCATTGAGTAGGATTCTGAAACTCATTGGCCGCCATCATTTCAATAAGATTATAGGCATCCTCATAGCTTTTTGCCCATAGCACACCTCCAGAAGCTGCATCTAACATAGGCCTGGACTGAGCTCCCAACCCGTTATAAAAATTGCTGATTATCATCCAATCCGGCATCCCATGATGAGGACAACGTGCCAATATCTCCTTGTACCTTTCCCAAGCTTCCCCCAAAGATTCCTGAGGTTGCTGAGCAAACTGAGAAATAGAATTCCGATAAGCTGCTGTCTTCGCCATGGAGAAATACTTCGTCAAGAACTTTTGAGCACAGTCTGCCCATGTTTTAATAGAGCCTGATGGCATAGAATGTAACCAACTCTTGGCTTTATCCCTAAGAGAGAAGGGAAATAGTCTCAATCTGATTGCGCCATCTGTAATTCCGTTGAATTTGAAGGTGTCACAGATCTCAAGAAAGTCCCTAATATGAGCATTGGGATCTTCAGCAGGACTACCCCCAAACTGTATTGTATTTTGAATCATCTGAATGATGTTTGGATTAAGCTCGAAATTATTAGCCCCAATAGCTGGGCGAACAATACTGGTATGAATATCCTCCACTTTTGGCTGAGAGAATTCACTCAAAGCCTTCGCTGGTTGTGCTTGATCTGCCATTTCTTCTATTGATTCAAGATCGTCTTCTAAACCGATGTTCTCAAAGTCAAGTTTTCTCCTTGCTAGTTCTTCTCTACGTGCTTGAGCTCGTGTACGCATACACTCTTAAAAAGTACCTGAAATTCACCAACAAGAAATTTGGTGAGAAACGTCCTAGTCACCGAACTTTAATGACCACTGATGGCAAATACTGAAACTAAACAAACAAAACCGCATCCCCAGCAGCGGCGCCAAAAATTTGTTAGGACCAAACTCAACACGCAAATGCAAGTGATCTCAAGTAATATAGATAGCAAATAAGATTCGTTCCTACAGGGACTCGTTGTATTGTCTAGTTAATTCACTCACCGATGTATGATTATTATTCGATGCTACGACAGATTAACAATTGGATTTTTGTTTATCACTACAATTACTCTAAGATTTTTATACTAATTATCAACTACTTGAACTAAGAATTATGTCGAATTACTTATGCAAATAAAACATGGGAATTTAACTTCATTATACAATCCATCTATAGTCTTCAATTCTCTAGCCTTTTCATGTGATTTATTAATACTTGATCGAACACACAAAACTGATATAAGCCAACCTTCGTTGCACAAATACCATCCTAAATAATATCCACAATAAAGATAGAAATCACTTAGTCCCCCAATTATGCTAAGTCTCTATATGTCTATAAAGATTGAAACATAATGGTTGAAGTACAAGCATTCAATTGATCACATAGTCGTCATAAAACGGTTAGAGTTACGACACTAATTATGAATGATATTCTCACGCATAAACCTATGCTAGCATGACAAGTTCTAAACCCTTATATCCACTTTCGCTTCAATAAAAATTAACACACAATTACAGGAGTTAGCTACTCTCCTATAACGAATTAAATCAACCATGATAGGATATCACATCAATCACACTATAGGCATCGAGAAGATTTAACAAATAGATTTCATGAATAAATCCGCTAAAACCCCATGACAACGAATTAGTTCATAATCAAACTAATCGTCACCATGGGTTCCAATGTAAACATGATAGAAGAAAACGAATAATAACTGAAATAAATATCAAGGGTTCTAAAGAATACACCCAAACCAAGCATCCACAACTAGGAAAATACAAGAATAAATTAAAATCTATCCTCTCCCTCCTTCTTCGTGCTTCAAAACTCCGTAGATAAAATACGTGGTCCGACCTCTCTTCTAGGGTTTTTTCTTCCTTTATATAGGCCTCCAGGTGCAAGAAATTCGTAATGAATTTTTATTTTGACTTCAACTCGAAAAATCAGCAAATCATAATCTAACAGGAATTTTCGTCAGACCATACGGCGCTGCCGCGCCACTTCTATGTAGGAAAACGGCGCTGTCGCGCCACAGAATTGCGTCCTCCACCCAGCGCTGCCGCGCCATCCGTGAGCTCTAACACGGCGCTGCCGCGCCGTGCCTTCTGTCCAGCACATTGAATTTTTCCCTTTTCTTCGTTATAACTCCGATTTGTGCTCCGATTGCTCCGCTTCATTCCTTTAACACCTGTGATTGATATTCCTGCACATTAGCCTTAAAAGAGATCAAAAATACCACAACTCGAGTACAAGCATTCGTTTTAAGCCAAATGGAAACGTTTTAAGTGAATAAAATATCCACTCATCACGCTTCAAGGGACTTGGTTCAGGAGAATTCTCATGCTGAGCCCCGGCAGGATTTTGAGATGGAGGATCGTTGTCTGGTTTGGGAGCTATTGGATGAAGAACTTTTAAACCAGGGACCGCTTTCGAGGTCACCCCCTTCTTGCCACTTTGAAGAAACGGGGGAGCTTGACCTCTTCCACTACGAGCAGACATGTCTGTAGAAAAAGAAAGAGACAAGTTACAAAACAGTTCAAAAATCTGGCATAAAGTAAGACAATTAAGATGCAAAATTAAAAGACAGTTATGTATATGGAAGAAAAAGGAAATGCGATGCAATATGCAAAAAGTAAGGGATCATATCGCTATATAAGGGTACCCTCTTCATCCGTTATCGCGACATGAGAAGACGAGGCCTCTTCTCTTAATTTTCTTTTCTTCGAGGCCCGCCTCGCGTTCGAAGGCCCCGCCTCAGGAGAGGCACCTATTCCCTCCTTGAGGAATCCGCATTCTACTATGTAACACCCCAAATCCGGGGTCAGGGATTTGGTCGTCACGCGGAAATCCTCAATAACAAATCACCTGTTTATCAATATTAAACCATTTGTAGTCACTTACTAACAGAAATACAACAATTGAGACCCCAACTACCAAGCATCTTTTGGGTTATAGGGCTAAAAACAAGAACTAAAATCCTTACATTACTCGATTCATTACAGCCATTCAATTACATCACATCGTGTATTACAAATCCTATACTACTAGTATAGCTTCGATGAGAAGTACACCAGCAACTAGTGCTATCCTGTACAAAGTAATATAATTATCACACATCAATATGATTACATATAACTTACCCCAGCTATAGATTTTCTGGATCATATCGTCTTCATAAGGGCATAATACCTGCTTCTTCCGAGCTATGCATATAAGCATCATCCGCCTACCTTTCTCTGAAAGGTTAACATTTAAAACAAACAAGTATGAGCGAAAGAATTGCCCAGCAAGTATTAATAGAGTTTAACAATATATAATCCAATATACACAGGGGTTTTAAAAATCCAACAATACTTAACATCATTTCCGAAACATTTATAACTATGAAACTTCAATAAGGAAAATATGACGTTTAACGCAACATCCAATGAACAGATAAGTTTATAATAACCATAGCAATACGCAGTTCAATATGCTGCTAAGACAGTTGTTTATCATCGTATACAAACCAAACCATTAGAAGGTTTCATTTATAGTATTTCTCAAGTCTGAAGGTATATACGTATAAGTATGTCATTTTCATCAAACACCCCACAGATCAACATCATGCACCGGGTATAAGTTCTTTAACCACTTGATAAATCTAAACTCAGAAATAACTGATAGGAAACGAGTCAAAGCTCTTGAAGCAAAACATTTGAGACTAGACATCAATAACCGATGAACCATCTTTCATCTTTTGAGTAATTGCAAAAGTGCACAAACACGTGCCATTGTTGTTAGAATATTCTTGCAGTTCTAGATACTGCATGAATTCATCATCATCTTTCATAATTGAAAACAACACCGTCGGCGAATTGGCACTTCGGCCTAAGAAGCAGTTTTTGAGTATTTTTCCAAAATGGAGGATGGGACTTAAAGAAAACATAAAAACCTGACAAGGATTGACGATGATCAGTCGCCACATCCAAGTCCAATAATCCGCGGGTCTTCTCTACCAGTAGAAGGATAGAAACTACATCCGTAACTATCCTCAGGTGAAAACTACATCCGTAATCACCCTCGATGAAAATTACATCCGTAATCATCCTTCGGCAACACCTGGGCCGGAATAATAATTGATGGACCGCCTGGCTCACGGCCGCTTACACATCCCGGGAATCGTTCGTCAACGATTTCCACACCTGCCAGAGTCCCCTTTTTCTTTTTCTTTCAAAACTTGTTTTGGTTGAAAATCGAGTAGTTGAGGTCCGACATCAGTCGACCGATAATTCTTGAAAAAAATGTGCAAGGAAGTAAAACCAGACCGGGGGTTTTCGAAAATATTTTGAGTTCGAAAGAGTTTGAGTATAGGTATACACTTATACTTATATCAATCCCGACACAGGGTTTTGTGTTCACATATGGAAAATGGTACGCATAAAGCTTGTAACACAACCGGGTAATTCCTTATATATAAGAGTTCTTGAAAAGTAACTTACCGAGATAGAATCAAAATATGATATTTTAAATGACTATGAAAGTCCTTAGACACCCTTTGAATAGTGTTTTATAATCTTCAAAACACTCAAGGTATTTAATAAATATTTGACTAATATGTATCAATTAATAAATACTCAATAATCCCTTTTTAAAAGAATACTCAAAATAATAGTCATTTATTAAATAATATTCAAATAATATTTACTATTAATACTGAAATATTTAATACCCTCAAAACACCCAAATACAACTCTGGGAATGTTTCTAATCAAAATCAAGACACAATCTCTCCGGCAGTCTCCAAATTTTAGCCACTTTATCAAATAACTACTACTGACTCTCGGTGAGTAAGAAATAATTAATAAGCCTGAAAATCCTTTTTCTCTTTCTCCCTTTTTGTTAATGAATAATATAATTAATATTCACCAATTTAAATAAGCATTCAAATAACATAAATCGATCTCAATCTAGCCGTTTTAAGCTAAAAATAACCAATTTATAACCATTGGAATATCTTTAATCCGTATTGAAAATAAACTATCTCCGACAAATAATATACTAGATAGAATCACTCCATTAAATTATTTAATTTTTTCTCCGGGACAAAGTGATTTTAAGAAAGCGTTTTGAAAACGATATTCATCTAATTAAATAAATTTAATTAGGCGAATAAGGTTTATTTAATTAGTGAATGCTTTCAGAAGCATCTATTAATTAAATAAACACTGGTTTATTGGTGATGTTGCCTTTAGGTTAATTATTGCGAAATTCTTTTTAAAAGCTTTGTCCGGGTTTTCGAAAACATACAATACAACATAGCCCCGACACGCGGCTAAGTTCTAAAACTCAATACATGCTCTACCCTCTGAGCCTCTCTTATTCCGATACATAAATACATACCTCATAACATATAGTCCACTACCATAGTACGAAAAGCTAATTGATATATATATACCGTATAAATCAAGATATAGAGCCATAAAAATATCACTGCCCGTCAATAGTATTATAAGCCATGGGGTTTTGGTTACACACGAGCAGAAGTTAATATTGTTGACGAAGCCAGGAATACAATGATTTGGAAGAAGAAGTACAAGGTTGGAAAACTCGCGATTACGGATTGAAAACTTATTTAACACATTTCATATATTTAAAATAAATATACTCTGAACAATAGAGTATGCATAGTAAACTTGCCTCTGGTCCCTAGCAGAAAATAGAAACCGCGGACAAATCCTCTGCACCTCTTCCAAGCAATTCCATGGACTTTTCCTGACGTCTCGATCTTCCTTTTTGGATGCACGTCGCTCCAATTTGATTACGCCCTAATAGTACTGAAATGGTTACGAGTGCGTGTCAGTCCTCCCTCGTATCTCGAGTAGTCCAGACTCAGAGTTACTACTAAGTCACTTAAAGAAAAACTATAGGCGTCTTCCCCATAGTTAACTATTCTAATACCACTTAATGCACATAACACATTTATATCCATTTAATAGACTTAAACCAATTTAATATATAACTAATCCTCAAAGCATCCACTTAACACATATACACATAATCAGTTAACATCCACTTCATGCCTCTAGACCACAGAAATTTAATAAATTAAGTATAATTAATCGCAGGGGATTTTCAGAAAATTTCGGCATGAAGTATTCGTTTATCGGACTATGGGCACAGCCCCTCAAATACAATACAACCCTGTTTTAGCAAAAATAAGCTGCCTCAACTTGAAACAACATAAAATAAACACATAAGAAAGTATCCGCCCTGACATGCGGCACATAGCACATAATGATCTATATTACACTACTACTTACGCTACACCAATGATCGTATTTCTCACGTATTTTAATGATACACGTGACAATCAATCATTGATGTTCGTAAGCCCTAGGGAACAACCCCTAGCACTAACTATTACTTACGCTATATCGATGATCACACCACTCAAGTATATTAATTATACCCGTGATAGCTAATCATGGATATTCGTAAGCCCTAGGGATTAGTCGAAAAGAACTACACAAGTCCTTTAAATATTGACATTTAAAAACTTGTGATCTTCTCATAACCCCTAGCACAGTTCTAATTATTATAAAATTCTAACATTTAACATATAGCATTAATAACTAGTAAAGCCATCAAATACCACGACTCGACTTATATCACTTAGCACGTAAACATTTATTGATGACCATATATTACAAGTCACATAAACCTTAATTATCGACTCGATTAAATCCAATTCTCGCATATAAGACATTTATCAAATACTATGGCCAAACTCGATTGTTAACTAACTCGATTATCATTTAATCAATTAAGCATAGCAATTCCATATAACCACTAAATCATTTTATTCATTTAAAACGAATCAAAATTCCAAATTCCATCTTCTGAAATTATAAACTCTGCAATAATAGCCACATATAAGAAACATTTAATCACATATGCATTCACCTAGCATGTCTTAAAATATCTAATTCCACGTAGGCACTTCCAAAATTATAACATACTAATTAACAAGACCATTATAAAATTCCAATAATTATAATTAACCACTATAGAATCTCCACTATTCATCGTCTTCCATATACTTTAATCAACTAAATCGTGTAAACACATATGCAAAAATCGGTACCATACTAATCATTACCAATAAGCACTTAAACAAGCTAATTACACTTAACAATTCATATAATTTAAATTAGCATAATCTTAACTAATTAAATTACAATAATCAACACAATTCATCTAAAATGAAATTTAAACAATTACTTCGAAAAATAACTAAAGTAAATAAATTAAATAAAACAATAACAATCTACCTCTTTTCGATTTCCAATTTCCCCAAAATCAATCTCTCTCTCTCTCTCTCTCTCTCTCTCTCTCTCTCTCTCTCTCTCTCTCTCTCTCTCTCTGCTGTTACCTGCCTTCCTCGCGCCACCAGTCCGCCGCCAGGAGCTCGCCGGAGAGCCGCCAGCCGCCGTGACCTTCTTCCCCGCTGCTACCAAACTCGACCTCCCCCCTTTTTTTTTTCTCACTTCGCTGCACACACTACTAACACATATACATACACGCGTTATATGTATGTATATATGGATTCTATTGATTCAAATTAAAGCCCCCAAAATCTCTTTTCTTTTTCCCCCTTTTCTTCTCCTTAATCTCTCTTTCCCCATTTATTCTTCCTGTGGCTGCGTGTATGTGTCTCTGTGTATATACCATGCCGTGTGCTGTGTTCTACCCTAATGGGCTTAGGCCCAATAACAAATTAAAACACCCAATTAATTACTACACACTATATAAATAATTTTTGGAGTAAATAAATCTAATTGGTAAAAATAAAGTTTCTAGCATAATTAAATACTAGACTATTTTTAAAGATTTTCGGAGAAGGAAGTAGAATTAAATCTAAATTTTCTAAATTGATATACATTTTACAAGTCAATAATAATTTATTAAAACAAATCATAAAAATAATAATTATGATTCATAAATCACAATTTACAGGGCTTTCTAAAAATACTACAAATATTATTGTTTTAGTAAAATCTCAAATTCTCGATTTTATAAATTAATCGAGCAATTTCTAAAATTCCTCAAATAATTAAAATAATCATTTTCTAAGGATTTTAAAATATCCAACTTATTCAATAATTTAAAATAAAATCTCTACTGAATAATTCCACACTCCAAAATTAAATCTTTATCCAAATAATTTATTGACTCGAGATATCTACTCGGTCCATAAAATTTTAAAAAGGGTCCCGATTCCACTTAACCGAAAATAATTAAATAATAAAATCAAATAAAATAAAATAAATAAAATAATAAAAAAAAAATCCTCCTCATTTTAGGAAAAACATTATTATTATCAAAATAATAATAAAATCATTCTTGAAAAATCCGGATTATTACAGTCTACCCTCCTTAAAAGGATTCCGTCCACGGAATCAGCTAAGGCCACTACTGGGATTCCTTAACTCTTTCATCATCAACATTTATTCTGCCAAATCGGAAAGTGTCCATTCGTAAACAACTTCTCCGAAACCTCAATCCAACCATAGGATCTCTATTTGACACAGTTATCACTTGAGTCTTACCACGCTATTCCTTTCACACCTATATCTCGACCAACTTTCCGTTATCATACTATCCTTGAGAGAGAAAGTCCACTGATTCTATTCACAAAACATCCTTGAGAGAGAGAATACACTAATTCTATTAACATAATATCATTGAGAGAGAAAGAATTTACTAATTCCATTGGTACGTCACTGATATTCTATTCGCCTTGGAATTCGCTCTTGTCATAGACGATCCCATTCAAATCTAATTTCTATCAGCGAATTTATGACTTGGCCGACCTGGTTGGCATCCCCTTGAAATTTATTTGAGATAACAAGAATTTTGGAGCTTTTAAAAAGATAGCTGTCATGTCAAGGCTATTGCCACACATTGATGATCATAAGGTTATGAGTGTTAAAGTAACCTTATTTGAGATAAGAGAATTTACCGAGAGATCAATATGATCATAAGAACTCACGTTGCGTGTCTCAGTCAAGACATTACTAAAGGTAATTAACCTTCTTGTATTTCACAACTCACAAGTGATGGCGTCCCGTCAGACTTCTATCACACAGACAGGAAGTCCTTGTGGCCCCTATATGTATAGGGTTGTTCGTCTCAGTGGAAGTTGAGAAGTAGGAAAGCAAATTCAAAGTCAAGTTAATAATTATCGTATCTTGACAATTAATTTTCAGAGGGACACCTTGGAGTTGAATTGAACGGATTCCAAAGGTGTGATTTCCAAAGAAAAGGACAACCAGAAAGACACTGGTATTCAACAAGCAAGTGGTGCTAGCTATACACCATAGAATCATCCACTGTTGGAGGAAAGTGGAAGTTTGAAATATCGTCATTCATCAGGACTTTAGAAACCTGAAAGTAGGAATAATGACAGCTTCTGGCACAATCGAAATTAAATATGGCTTAACACAAGTATTAAAGAATAACTTCGAGGAGGGAATGTATTCTTTATCAAAAATTCTCTCTTGGAGAGATGTCAAGATAGGTCATAGACTAGGGAGGTGATCAAAATAATTCACCAACTGGGGAGGTATTAAATAATTCACAAATTGGGGAGGTAATCCAAATGATTCACGATTGGGGAGGGTATTGCCAAGGTCTCCATAGATGCCTTTATATCGGCTCCTCTGACGGACAATCGTTCGATTTAAAAGCTTTTCTTTTCCATGCACACCCTAAGGTGCTTGATAATTGACGTCATCGCCGACTCGTAATAATCGCTAAGGATTCAATCATTGACATTTATAATCGCAGGGAGTTCTAATCGACTCAGCGCAAGCATCTCAAGCAAGCGTTCTACTCTTTAAGTAGACTTCCATACCGGTGTCGCTCCTAGAAATGACGAATTCCACGTTTCGACTTGGCGATACTCCGGAACATCGTTAGAAAATACGTACTTAAATCCAGTCACTTTCTATAACCGTCTTTATGCCACTCATTCCTTTTCTCATATCAATCTCGTGTGTTACATAAGCTTAACAACCTTCTTATTTAAGTCTTTTTCTGACTTTCTCCGTCCGCCTTGGTTCTTAAAACATATCTCGTCTTTATTGACCAATCACCACTTCACCATTTTATCTATGTAATCGGTTGTAACATTCGGTGTCTGTCCACCAATCCATTCATAATAATACCCCAAACTCTGTTAAGCTCGAGAGGGTTTAAACATCCGCAACTTCGGCTAATACTCTTTCATAGGGATCTTGTTTTGCTTCCCTTTTGGAATTTTAACAGTATGAACACGTTCTCAACACATCCTTGCCAAAATACTAGATGCCAACTTTCTATCCTTCATCATCATATTGAAATTCCCTATAGTTCGGGGAATACATAACTACGTCCATGAATCCCCTAAAATCATCTTAATCTTTGGTCTCGGGCGATTTATGTCCCTGCCAACCAATACTCGTCTCTGAGAATTCTTTAATAGACATCCATCGCCACAAGAAGTGAATTCTATCTCAACACATTCCTCAACATGGCATTCCAATCTTAACTTAATCATTGGCACTACGTCCAGTAGTCCAACATGAACTCTACATGAGTTCTGACGTTCTCACATAACTATACACACTCCTACTCACTCTCGTTTCTAGTTTACTATAACCTAAGCTCTGATACCATTTCTGTAACACCCCAAATCCGGGGTCAGGGATTTGGTCGTCACGCGGAAATCCTCAATAACAAATCACCTGTTTATCAATATTAAACCATTTGTAGTCACTTACTAACAGAAATACAACAATTGAGACCCCAACTACCAAGCATCTTTTGGGTTATAGGGCTAGAAACAAGAACTAAAATCCTTACATTACTCGATTCATTACAGCCATTCAATTACATCACATCGTGTATTACAAATCCTATACTACTAGTATAACTTCGATGAGAAGTACACCAGCAACTAGTGCTATCCTGTACAAAGTAATATAATTATCACACATCAATATGATTAAATATAACTTACTCCAGCTATAGATTTTCTGGATCATATCGTCTTCATAAGGGCATACTACCTGCTTCTTCCGAGCTATGCATATAAGCATCATCCGCCTACCTTTCTCTGAAAGGTTAACATTTAAAACAAACAAGTATGAGCGAAAGAATTGCCCAGCAAGTATTAATAGAGTTTAACAATATATAATCCAATATACACAGGGGTTTTAAAAATCCAACAATACTTAACATCATTTCCGAAACATTTATAACTATGAAACTTCAATAAGGAAAATATGAGGTTTAACGCAACATCCAATGAACAGATAAGTTTATAATAACCATAGCAATCCTCATATCTTAGCGAAATAGTATACACTACAGTATTGCTAACCTTTTAGAAAGCTTTTTAAAATACGCAGTTCAATATGCTGTTAAGACAGTTGTTTATCATCGTATACAAACCAAACCATTAGAAGGTTTCATTTATAGTATTTCTCAAGTCTGAAGGTATATACGTATAAGTATGTCATTTTCATCAAACACCCCACAGATCAACATCATGCACCGGGTATAAGTTCTTTAACCACTTGATAAATCTAAACTCAGAAATAACTGATAGGAAACGAGTCAAAGCTCTTGAAGCAAAACATTTGAGACTTGACATCAATAACCGATGAACCATCTTTCATCTTTTGAGTAATTACAAAAGTGCACAAACACGCGCCATTATTGCTAGAATATTCTTGCAGTTCTAGATACTGCATGAATTCATCATCATCTTTCATAATTGAAAACAACACCGTCGGCTACTTGGCACTTCGGCCTAAGAAGCAGTTTTTGAGTATTTTTCCAAAATGGAGGATGGGACTTAAAGAAAACATAAAAACCTGACAAGGATTGACGATGATCAGTCGCCACATCCAAGTCCAATAATCCGCGGGTCTTCTCTACCAGTAGAAGGATAGAAACTACATCCGTAACTATCCTCAGGTGAAAACTACATCCATAATCACCCTCGATGAAAATTACATCCGTAATCATCCTTCGGCAACACCTGGGCCGGAATAATAATTGATGGACCGCCTGGCTCACGGCCGCTTACACATCCCGGGAATCGTTCGTCAACGATTTCCACACCTGCCAGAGTCCCCTTTTTCTTTTTCTTTCAAAACTTGTTTTGGTTGAAAATCGAGTAGTTGAGGTCCGACATCAGTCGACCGATAATTCTTGAAAAAAATGTGCAAGGAAGTAAAACCAGACCGGGGGTTTTCGAAAATATTTTGAGTTCGAAAGAGTTTGAGTATAGGTATACACTTATACTTATATCAATCCCGACACAGGGTTTTGTGTTCACATATGGAAAATGGTACGCATAAAGCTTGTAACACAACCGGGTAATTCCTTATATATAAGAGTTCTTGAAAAGTAACTTACCGAGATAGAATCAAAATATGATATTTTAAATGACTATGAAAGTCCTTAGACACCCTTTGAATAGTGTTTTATAATCTTCAAAACACTCAAGGTATTTAATAAATATTTGACTAATATGTATCAATTAATAAATACTCAATAATCCCTTTTTAAAAGAATACTCAAAATAATAGTCATTTATTAAATAATATTCAAATAATATTTACTATTAATACTGAAATATTTAATACCCTCAAAACACCCAAATACAACTCTGGGAATGTTTCTAATCAAAATCAAGACACAATCTCTCCGGCAGTCTCCAAATTTTAGCCACTTTATCAAATAACTACTACTGACTCTCGGTGAGTAAGAAATAATTAATAAGCCTGAAAATCCTTTTTCTCTTTCTCCCTTTTTGTTAATGAATAATATAATTAATATTCACCAATTTAAATAAGCATTCAAATAACATAAATCGATCTCAATCTAGCCGTTTTAAGCTAAAAATAACCAATTTATAACCATTGGAATATCTTTAATCCGTATTGAAAATAAACTATCTCCGACAAATAATATACTAGATAGAATCACTCCATTAAATTATTTTATTTTTTCTCCGGGACAAAGTGATTTTAAGAAAGCGTTTTGAAAACGATATTCATCTAATTAAATAAATTTAATTAGGCGAATAAGGTTTATTTAATTAGTGAATGCTTTCAGAAGCATCTATTAATTAAATAAACACTGGTTTATTGGTGATGTTGCCTTTAGGTTAATTATTGCGAAATTCTTTTTAAAAGCTTTGTCCGGGTTTTCGAAAACATACAATACAACATAGCCCCGACACGCGGCTAAGTTCTAAAACTCAATACATGCTCTACCCTCTGAGCCTCTCTTATTCCGATACATAAATACATACCTCATAACATATAGTCCACTACCATAGTACGAAAAGCTAATAGATATATATATATACCGTATAAATCAAGATATAGAGCCATAAAAATATCACTGCCCGTCAACAGTATTATAAGCCATGGGGTTTTGGTTACACACGAGCAGAAGTTAATATTGTTGACGAAGCCAGGAATACAATGATTTGGAAGAAGAAGTACAAGGTTGGAAAACTCGCGATTACGGATTGAAAACTTATTTAACACATTTCATATATTTAAAATAAATATACTCTGAACAATAGAGTATGCATAGTAAACTTGCCTCTGGTCCCTAGCAGAAAATAGAAACCGCGGACAAATCCTCTGCACCTCTTCCAAGCAATTCCATGGACTTTTCCTGACGTCTCGATCTTCCTTTTTGGATGCACGTCGCTCCAATTTGATTACGCCCTAATAGTACTGAAATGGTTACGAGTGCGTGTCAGTCCTCCCTCGTATCTCGAGTAGTCCAGACTCAGAGTTACTACTAAGTCACTTAAAGAAAAACTATAGGCGTCTTCCCCATAGTTAACTATTCTAATACCACTTAATGCACATAACACATTTATATCCATTTAATAGACTTAAACCAATTTAATATATAACTAATCCTCAAAGCATCCACTTAACACATATACACATAATCAGTTAACATCCACTTCATGCCTCTAGACCACAGAAATTTAATAAATTAAGTATAATTAATCGCAGGGGATTTTCAGAAAATTTCGGCATGAAGTATTCGTTTATCGGACTATGGGCACAGCCCCTCAAATACAATACAACCCTGTTTTAGCAAAAATAAGCTGCCTCAACTTGAAACAACATAAAATAAACACATAAGAAAGTATCCGCCCTGACATGCGGCACATAGCACATAATGATCTATATTACACTACTACTTACGCTACACCAATGATCGTATTTCTCACGTATTTTAATGATACACGTGACAATCAATCATTGATGTTCGTAAGCCCTAGGGAACAACCCCTAGCACTAACTATTACTTACGCTATATCGATGATCACACCACTCAAGTATATTAATTATACCCGTGATAGCTAATCATGGATATTCGTAAGCCCTAGGGATTAGTCGAAAAGAACTACACAAGTCCTTTAAATATTGACATTTAAAAACTTGTGATCTTCTCATAACCCCTAGCACAGTTCTAATTATTATAAAATTCTAACATTTAACATATAGCATTCATAACTAGTAAAGCCATCAAATACCACGACTCGACTTATATCACTTAGCACGTAAACATTTATTGATGACCATATATTACAAGTCACATAAACCTTAATTATCGACTCGATTAAATCTAATTCTCGCATATAAGACATTTATCAAATACTATGGCCAAACTCGATTGTTAACTAACTCGATTATCATTTAATCAATTAAGCATAGCAATTCCATATAACCACTAAATCATTTTATTCATTTAAAACGAATCAAAATTCCAAATTCCATCTTCTGAAATTATAAACTCTGCAATAATAGCCACATATAAGAAACATTTAATCACATATGCATTCAACTAGCATGTCTTAAAATATCTAATTCCACGTAGGCACTTCCAAAATTATAACATACTAATTAACAAGACCATTATAAAATTCCAATAATTATAATTAACCACTATAGAATCTCCACTATTCATCGTCTTCCATATACTTTAATCAACTAAATCGTGTAAACACATATGCAAAAATCGGTACCATACTAATCACTACCAATAAGCACTTAAACAAGATAATTACACTTAACAATTCATATAATTTAAATTAGCATAATCTTAACTAATTAAATTACAATAATCAACACAATTCATCTAAAATGAAATTTAAACAATTACTTCGAAAAATAACTAAAGTAAATAAATTAAATAAAACAATAACAATCTACCTCTTTTCGATTTCCAATTTCCCCAAAATCAATCTCTCTCTCTCTCTCTCTCTCTCTCTCTCTCTCTCTCTCTTTGCTGTTACCTGCCTTCCTCGCGCCACTAGTCCGCCGCCAGGAGCTCGCCGGAGAGCCGCCAGCCGCCGTGACCTTCTTCCCCGCTGCTACCAAACTCGACCTCCCCCCCTTTTTTTTCTCACTTCGCTGCACACACTACTAACACATATACATACACGCGTTATATGTATGTATATATGGATTCTATTGATTCAAATTAAAGCCCTCAAAATCTCTTTTCTTTTTCCCCCTTTTCTTCTCCTTAATCTCTCTTTCCCCATTTATTCTTCCTGTGGCTGCGTGTATGTGTCTCTGTGTATATACCATGCCGTGTGCTGTGTTCTACCCTAATGGGCTTAGGCCCAATAACAAATTAAAACACCCAATTAATTACTACACACTATATAAATAATTTTTGGAGTAAATAAATCTAATTGGTAAAAATAAAGTTTCTAGCATAATTAAATACTAGACTATTTTTAAAGATTTTCGGAGAAGGAAGTAGAATTAAATCTAAATTTTCTAAATTGATATACATTTTACAAGTCAATAATAATTTATAAAAACAAATCATAAAAATAATAATTATGATTCATAAATCACAATTTACAGGGCATTCTAAAAATACTACAAATATTATTGTTTTAGTAAAATCTCAAATTCTCGATTTTATAAATTAATCGAGCAATTTCTAAAATTCCTCAAATAATTAAAATAATCATTTTCTAAGGATTTTAAAATATCCAACTTATTCAATAATTTAAAATAAAATCTCTACTGAATAATTCCACACTCCAAAATTAAATCTTTATCCAAATAATTTATTGACTCGAGATATCTACTCGGTCCATAAAATTTTAAAAAGGGTCCCGGTTCCACTTAACCGAAAATAATTAAATAATAAAATCAAATAAAATAAAATAAAAAAAATAAAAAAAAATCATCCTCATTTTAGCAAAAACATTATTATTATTATCAAAATAATAATAAAATCATTCTTGAAAAATCCGGATTATTACATACTAGGTTATTTAAGGAAAGAAGAGTTCTAATGTTTCTCTCTTATGCGGTGGATTTTATTAACACATCATCGGCTCGCTGTTTTTCATCACCTCTCAAGACAGTGCGAACTGGACCAACTGCGATGTCAATGAAGTTGTTAGTTTTGAAAAATGTTAAAAGAGTAAGACGAAGGGCTACAGCCTCGATAGCTTACCAGGAAGATAGTTAAAGCTTGTTTTAACTCGGGGAACCTCGTGGACATAGAAGAAGGGCTCTTTCCACGAGCCCGCGTTGCTTATCCCACCAGGAAGGAGGCTTTTCTTGTTGAATTCTGGCCATACAGAAAAATAGACGTAGCGAAAGTCCTTGGCCCCACATTGCTTCAGCTGCAGGAAGTAGTCCATGGGCGGATATCGAAGCTTGTGGTAGAGTATGTACAGGGCAATCACGGATCGATAGCCGTTGGTGCTAATCTGGATGGGGGCTAGAAAATATGTCTCACAGACATCCTTGATGAATGGATGGAGAGGAGAAAAGACGCCTATCTTCATCAGGGGGACCGTTAGAACCATTCTGGGCATCCTGCTTCCATTCTCTTCGTTATTAAAGCGATAACATCGCATCTTCTTCTTAGGCAGAATGATCTTACCTTCAGGTCGGAATCTCTCGACCCCCTCTGTGATATTCTTCACAATCAAACTTGATGACATGTCGCGGCATGCAAGGATGCGAGGTTTGCCTGGCTTAATCTTCGAACCGGGCTCAATATCCTTGGGGTTAGGCCCACCAACATATATAACTCCCTCCAGCTCTGGTTGAGGGGTAGGGATGTAAGGATTGGGCGAAGCCTCAGGAACATAGTCATAATCTTTAAAGTTTACGACCCTGGCCACTTCATCGAGGCCACCATCATCCGAGGAGGGCTCTTCGTAGTCATCATCATCAGAGTTGGCCTCGTTATCGGCACCTCCCTCAATATCATAATAGGCATCGCCTAATGAATCTATCGGAGAATCGCTTATATGGATGGGCGATATGGCTTGAGATGGGGGTATTCTAGCGAGAATTTTTGCTGCTTGAGAGCTAAATGCCTCTCCTTTCTTTGTTAACATATCAATTTTTTGTTCGAGAGGTGTCATCTCGATTCAAGGCTCGTTCTGGGCTGGAAGTACATCTAAAGATTGGTCTCGTGAGCTCGCAGGACGTTTGTATCGCCACTTATCTAAGGGCACTTCTCTGGTATACTCTTCATTTGACCACTGCGAGTCGAAGTATAACTTAAATGAGCTCTCGCTAGTGCTCGCTGCTCTTGCGATGTTAGCAGCTGCCGCTTGGCTTATTTGAACGTTGGGCATCGGGGAAGGTGTCCTTGAACTGTCGTCTTGCGACATCTGAAAAGAAGTGAAATGATTAAGTGTGTGCTCTTACAGAAAGCAAATGAAGGGAGAAAAGAATAAATATTCAGAAGGGCTCTATGTGTTTTCGCTTCGCTTGTAGGAAATAATGGAAGGTTCATATTCCTAAATTGGTAAGGATCACATCTATGTTCCTAAAGGAGGGATCACATCTATATTCCTAAGGGAGGGATCGCATTATTATTGTAACGAGGACGAAATCGCACATTAAAATGAATGATATGGGATCGCAGTTAAAAAGGACCGCATCGCATACAATTAACGTTATCTAATCATGCAATTATGATGAAGAACAGCAATTTAAATGCGACAGAAGAATGAATACTTACTTTTTCTTGAAGAAGATTGACGGAATCTGAAGAACTTTGAGGTCGCTGGTGATAAAGCTTGAAAATTTCTTGTGTTTGATCTGGGAGCAAACTGGCAGCACTTCAGTAATGTGTTAGTGAAGATAAAGAAGGAAATGACAGTGACAGGAGTATATATAGTCATCAGGAGAGAGAAAGATACAGGACACGTGTCATCATCTCAACCGTTGAACACGTATCTCGAGACACAACAGCTGTCAAACCTCTTCAAATTCTTGGGGTCGCGACTGCTCCAACGGTCATATTCATATCAATAGCGAGCCATGGCCTCACATTGCGGCATTACCTGAATGATACTTGAGTCCACATCGCATCTCTAATGGCAACATGGACTCGGGGGGTAGTTGTTATGCCCAAATCTGGCATGACAGCTAAATTGATTTGATTAGCTAAATTAAAGGTTCATAATTAACTATGGGCCTAGGAGATGATAATTGGGCCGCTAAAGTCCACTATTAGAATCAGCCCGGCACAACTACAGGGCCACCTCGCTCGTGATCTGGTCTAAGGGATCGCTTCGCTGATCCCCCCTCTCTCAGGGATCGCTTCGTGCTATCCTCACATCTGCAGGATCGCTATCTCACTCTTTACTGGAAGGCTCAAGGCCAGACCCAAGGTCGCATGAGTGGTTGGACACAAGGGATCGCTTCGCATGGCCAGATCCCTCGAGGTATCATGTTAGGTCCTGATTGATCCTTTTTTAGCCAATTCTATCCGTTCGAGACTATGGGCTTCCACAGCTGGGCCCTGGATCACGGATAAGGTTGATGATTCACTGCCATGTCAACCCTAAACGAATGGGCTTGGACTTTGGCTTATCTCCTAAAACCCTAGCCCGCCTAGGTAACTTGCTGCCCAAGAACTACGTACGGCTTGATCCCTATAAATAGGGTACGTAGGCACCTTGATACGGGAGAGAAACAGTTTACCTGCAAACACCTATCAAGCTCAGCCACATCTAAACACACAAACCCTAATCCCTTGTTCTTCTTTCATTAGCAAAATATCCGTATTTTGCTCCGTTAATCCAGCAAACCTCCAAAATATTATTATACAATATTTTCCCTATAACAATAAGTATGAGAGAAAATAATCCATGAATTAGGGTTCTTCAATTGGCTATCATGAATGTCTAATTTGTATCTCTTGTTTTGCTAAAAACAATCCTTCTAATCTTTATAACATCCTCTCCCAAGGTATATTATAATGCCTATAATCATCCCTTGATCGCCACTCCCATGGTCAATCAAAGTACAACTATAGACTATTAAGAACCAAGGATTATCAGTTTCACAATTCGCATATTAATCTCCTGATCTAATACTTAAATTGTGTCTATCATATCATGTACTAGAATTACAACTCCTCTCCCGATTCATTATAATTCATAGAGATTCAATTAAAAGTTCGCGATTCTTCTAATTATATAAAGCGCTCAATGACAGATTAACAAACCAAGAGAAAATAAACGTAATAAGACAACGAATACTACCCAACTCTTGGATAAAGGGATTAGCTACTCATGATAAGATAAAACAAATATGAATTAAAAACGTAAACCATGAGTTTAAGAATGAAGTACGAAGAATACAACTTTAAAAGCTTCTTGAAATCAGGATGAATCCCTTCACTCCTTCTTCCAATCTCCCTCTCAAAGTGCTTCTCTCTCCAAAGTATGGCTATCTTATCCTATTCTATTCTATATTATGCTATGACATGTTATTCCGACTAAACTGAAAATTTTAGTAATTTTTTTTATAAATCATAATTTTTACTTGAAAATTAATAGAAATTTTACTTTAAATCTCTATTAATTAATAAAACCTAGTAATATTTCATTTTAATTTCGATTGTTTTGTGATTTTAATTTTGCCATCACACATATTTCAAATTATATTTTTTTATATTTCATGTCACTACGTATATATAAATAATTAAGTTGGATCATATATGATATGCAAGTCACATATAGCATACATAATTTTCTCAGATTATTTTTTCTACTTGAGCAAGAATGGTTGTGAGGTAAGAAAGTATAATTCAATCAACCAATAGTGCAGAGATTATATAAAATGTTAGAATCTTAGAATAATATTATCTAGTATTATGTTTTTCCTATTATACCCCTCTCTTCTAATAAGGGTGTATATCTGTAAAGATGTATAGTTCTGAAAAGTAAGAAAATAAAAAGACAATGACTTGTAATATCTACACCTCTAACATGGTATCAAAGCGGCCGATCTAAGGTTACTTTGTCTGCTGCCTGCCGCCCTTTATGCCCCAATCTTTCATCTCCTTTCAATCGTTACTTTGCCATCACTAAAGAATCCCTTTCAGATGAGGGGTAGTATGTTTAATTAGGTATTTGGTGGAGCAAATAATTATTGAATCTAAAGGCTGAGATTCGTGGAAGGTTTGGTGTTACTAATATCTGTCTTCAAGCTCTTGTCTTTAAGGAATTCTGGATTGTTGTGCGGGTAGCTTCCTGAAATCTACCTTCATATAATTTGAGATTATACAGGTAAACGAATATGACACCTTTGGTTAATCCTGTAATGATTATGTATGTGTATTTATGAAAGGGGAAATTGAGAAGTTGGTTATCTGGTCGGTCAATTTTTTTAGTACATTTGTGGAATCAATTGTGCTGGTATTTGTGGTTGGAAGCTATTTTAGGAGATTAATATTTGGTGAGAAATTATGATAGATGAAAGTTCTGCTAATGGTCCAGTGACTAATAGAAATATTTTAAGTATGCAGTCGACCAACATAATACATGCTCAGTTGACGAGCAGAAAATTGAAAGGGTTGGAGAATTATAATCAATGGAAAAATGCAGTAACTATGAGTTTGAAGGGACGAAGAAAGTTAGATCATTTGACTGCAGAACCTCCAGTTGAGACTACCCCAGAGGGTGTTGATTGGCATACAGATGACGCCAACTTGGTAAATCTTTTATGGGATTGCATGGAACCTAAAGTGTCGGAGTGTCGGACTTGGTTTCTCATTTTCAAACAGTAAAACAGATATGGACTTATCTTGATATTCTTTACTCAGGGAAAAATAATGCAAGTCGAGTGTATGAAGCTTCTCAAGCTTTTAATCAATATAGTATGGGGGATAAGTCAGTTACCGATCATTTTGCAGAATTTTTGAAGCTTAATAAGGAGTTCAATGCCCTTTTGCCAATCACCGCTGATGTTAAGAAAATGCTGGAACAAAGAGAACTATTATCTATGATGACATATCTTCGCAGCTTGCGTCCAGAATTTGGTGTGGTTCGTTCTCAAATCTTGGGGGATGTTTCGGTGACAACTATGAATGAAGATTTTGCTAGAGTACTAAGGGTTAATCATGAGAACCCTAGTAATGTTACTTCGAATTCTTCTATTTTCGACAATTCTGAAATGTTCTCTTATAGCTTTGGTAGAGGACGAGGACACCGGGGACGTGGTATTGGAGATCGAGGGGGATTACAAGGTGGTCGTACAGGAGGAACAGGACGAGGAAATTTTTCAGGAGGTTTTGGTCGTAGTCATTCAAGATGTTATCATTGTGGAGAAGAGGGTCATGTCATTTCCAAATGTTGGAAACTTAATGGAGTTCCCCCAGCTAGAAGGGCTAATGTTGCTGTTGGTGAGGGCATGAATGCTTTAGAACTGAATGAAGATCAAGGAACGGTGACATTATCCAAGGAAGAATATATCAAATGGACTGCTTCGCAAGCTAATTCTCATTGCACACAACCTTCCTCATACACATGTGTTTTTGTTCAGACTTTCAGATACTCCTACTGCGTACCTTTCATCTTCAGGCCAAAGAACATGGGTCATTTGTTAGGAATATGTTGTACTTGATGATAACTTCACAAACAATCAAATTGTATAAGTATTGTAGCTGTCAACGGATGAGGATTTATAACTCTATCCGTTGACAGGTAGCTCATCAACGGATGAGGTTTTGTAGCATACTGCAGTATCTCTATATTATCAGTTGATAGTGTTTTTATCCACAGTCATGTTGACCATCAATGGATAGGCAGAATAGGGTAGCCAATTGTAAATAAGCTATGCTATGTAATTCTGTTTAAGTGAAAGTGTATCAACGGATAAGACAGAACTCTATCAATGGATACAGCTCAAATCTACAATATCAACGGATACAACTCAATCTATTATCAACGGATGACAGTGTACAATGTCAACGGATAGTCATTAACACTTTCTTCTATGCTAAGCTGGGGATTAGCAGTTGATAAAGACAGGTTTGGCTGACAGATCACATGGGTTGATAGTAGATACAAAAAGCAGTATGGCAGCCATACTTTGGAAACGCAAAAGAAAGAAGCATTCCGTTTACACTATGAATACAAGAAAGGTGCAGGGGACATGTCTGTCCACAAGGACAACCTTTCGGCTACATGTGTATGTGGAGTGAAGTAGTGTTAAGACCAAACTCAACACGCAAGTGCACGTGATCTCAAGTAATACAGATAGCAAATAAGATTCGTTCCTACAGGGACTCGTTGTATTGTCTAGTTAATTCACTCACCGATGTATGATTATTATTCGATGCTACGACAGATTAACAATTGGATTTTTGTTTATCACTACAATTACTCTAAGATTTATAACTAATTATCAAATACTTGAACTAAGAATTATGTCGAATTACTTATGCGAATAAAACATGGGATTTTAACTTCATTAAACAATCCATCTATAGTCTCCACTTCTCTAGCCTTTTCATGTGATTTGTTAATACCTGATCGAATACACAAAACTGATATAAACCAACCTTCGTTGCACAAATACCATCCTAAATAACATCCACAATAAAGATAGAAATCACTTAGTCTCCCAATTATGTCTAATCTCTATATGTCTATAAAGATTAAAACATAATGGTTGAAGTACAAGCATTCAATTGATCACATAGTCGTCATAAAACGGTTAGAGTTACGACACTAATTATGAATGATATTCTCACGCATAAACCTATGCTAGCATGGCAAGTTCTAAACTCTTATATCCACTTTCGCTTCAATAAAAATTAACACACAATTACAGGAGTTAGCTACTCTCCTATAACAAATTAAATCAACCATGTTAGGATATCACATCAATCACACTTTAGGCATCGAGAAGATTCAACAAATAAACTTCATGAATAAATCCGCTAAAACCCCATGACAACGAATTAGTTCATAATCAAACTAATCGTCACCATGGGTTCCAATGTAAACATGATAGAAGAAAACGAATAATGATTGAAATAAATATCAAGGGTTCTAAAGAATACACCCAAACCAAGCATCCACAAACTAGAAAGAATACAAGAATAAATTGAAAACTATCTTCTTCCTCGCTTCTTCGTGCTTCAAAACTCTGTTGATAAAATACGTGGTCTCTCCTCTCCTCTATTCTAGGGTTTTTTCTTCCTTTATATAGGCCTCCAGGTGCAAGTAGTTCGTAAGGAATTTATTTTTTTACTTCATCTCGAAAAATCAGCAAATCAGGAATTTTCGTCAGACCAACCAGCGCTGCCACGCCACTTCTGTGTATGAAAACGGCGCATCCACAAGCTCTAACACGGCGCTGCCGCGCCGTGCCTTCTGTCCAGCACATTGAATTTTTCCCTTTTCTTCGTTATAACTCCGATTTGTGCTCCGATTGCTCCGCTTCATTCCTTTAACACCTGTGATTGATATTCCTGCACAATACCCTTAAAAGAGATCAAAAATACCACAACTCGAGTACAAACATTCGTTTTAAGCCAAATGGAAACGTTTTAAGTGAATAAAATATCCACTCATCAAGTAGCAAGTGAACTTGAATTAGATTAGTATTATCTTATTCCTGTAGTACTTGTAAACTTGGGATTTATAACCAAGTGTAGCAACTCTTTAGAAGCTAAGAAAACAAATACATTTGCTTAAGGTTTTCTTGAATATCCTTAGAAAGCAAAGAGTTGTAAAACAACAGTTGTGTACATTTGTATCACAGAGTTTTCTTCAAATAAAAGCTTCAGGTGGTGCATTTAACCATCTGATTTTATATGTGTTTGTGCATTAATCTTTATACAGCAATTATCTTCTTATAGATTTCTGAAGTTCTTATCAGGAATTTATAAATATCAAGAATTGTATTCAACCCCCCTTCTACAATTATACAAGTGTGTAATCTGGGAATAACAATTGGTATCAGAGCAAGCTTCTAACATATTTGAAGTTTAAAGATCAACACACTTCCAACATGTCTAAGAAGGATTATGGAGTAAAAATACCAGTTCTTAATAGAGAGAATTACTTTCACTGGAAAGTAAAAATGTGTCTACATCTCTTGTCCATTGATGAGGGTTTTGTGGATTGCATTGACAAGGGTCCACATGTTCCGATGAAGACTCCAACAAGAGTTGGCCTTGCTGAAGATGCGCTTGACACTCTCATTCCCAAACCTGTTTCTAAATGGAGTCTTGAAGATATGGCAGAAGTCCACAAATACAAAAAGACCATGAATATACTGTTCAATGGTCTAGAAACAGACATGGTTGACAATGTTATCAGCTGTACTACCTCCAAGGAAGTACGGGACACTGTTCAAACCCTTTGTGAAGGAACAGAACATGTGAAGGAAAACAAGATGCAACTACTAATCCAACAGTATGAACACTTCCATTTCAAGAGTGGAGAAACATTGAATGATACATTTATTAGATTTCAAAAGCTACTAAATGGCTTGAAACTGTATGGAAGAATCTATCAAGTTAAAGATTCTAATCTCAAATTTCTGAGATCATTGCCCAAAGAGTGGAAGCCAATGACCGTTTCTCTAAGAAACACTCAAGAGTACAAGACATTTACTCTTGAAAGGCTCTATGGAACTTTAAAGACATATGAGCTGAAAATTGAGCAGGATGAAGAGATTGAGAAGTCCCAAAAGAAAAGTGGGTCAGTTGCACTTGTTGCCAACTTGGAGCAGAAGGAGGAGAAAAGAACAGAAGCAGCTTGTTCTACACCAAACAGGGAGGTTTGTAAAGGTAGAGCAGAATCAAGCATGAGCAAGGAAAAAGTGTCTAAAGAATTGAATGTCCTTCAGCAAGATGAATTGGATGAGATAGATGAGCACTTAGCCTTTCTGTCTAGGAGATTCTCTAAGCTGAAATTCAAGAGAAACTCTGGGGTGGCCAAGCCATTTAACAAGGATTATTCCACAAGCAACTTTGTGGATAAATCCAAAATTAAATGCTACAATTGTGGAATTGCTGGTCACATGATAAGTGAATGCAGGAAGCCCAGATCTGAGAACAAGAGAAAGCCAACTGAAGCTGTTGACTACAAGAAGAAATATTTTGATCTTCTGAGGCAGAAAGGAAAGGCATTCATGACCCAAGAGTATGACTGGGCTGCTGATGGAAATCATTATGATGATGATGTTGAGTATGTCAACCTTGCATTGATGGCTGATTCTGGAGAGCAGGAAGCAAGTTCAGCTAGCAATCAGGTATTTTCTACTAATCTCTCTGAGCTCACCAAAGAGGAATGCAATAGTATTATAGATGAAATGTCTACTGAACTATATCACTTGAGTGTTACTCTTAAATCACTTACTAAAGAGAACAATAGGATTAAAGAGACTAATCTGTTTTTAAGTAATAGAAATGCTGCTCTAGAAGTTCAATTTCTAGAATTTGAGAAAATGAGAGTTGATTGAAATAATGCTAAAAGTGAACTTGAAGCTGTGTTAAAAAGAGAAATGATTTTAAGAGACCAGCTTGAAAAAGAACAAGGGATAATTGCTAAATTTCAAAGCTGTAGGAATATTTCACAAAACATAATAGAAGTCCAGGGAATAGAATCGTTTATGAAGGAGACCTGGACTCAAAAGAAAAAGGAGCTAGAACCTTGCCTTGAGGATCTAGAGACTATTTGTGAATCAACGGATAGTGATCATCCATTGACAGATGAACCATCAACGGATGAGAGGTATCCGTCGACTAACAAAAAGTTTGTTAGTAAGAAGGAACTCAAGAAACTGGATATTAAGTATGGTCCAGTCAACAAGAACTTTGTTACTGGTGAGAGTAGCCAAACCAAATCTAGTGGGAAGGCCAAGGCAGGTGATTTACACAACAAAAAGGCTGTTGGTAAATCAGATAATGAAAAGGTAGAAATTAAGGGTAAAAAGAAAAAGAACAGAAATGGTAAGATAGGCATCAACAAGAAAAACAATTATTCTCCTGAAAAGTTTGCTCCTAGGAAAACTTGTAGTAATTGTAATAGTGTCAATCACCTATCTTCTAATTGCAAGATTGTTAACAAGGCTCCTGTTCATATACCTCAAACTATACCATGTATGCCTGCAATGCCTGGTTTGTATTAAAATGCTAGTTTTTCAAATCCATATGTGAACACCCATATGTGTCTAATCCTTATTTTCAATCTGTGAATATGCCACAAATGTCATGGAACATTCCTAGCATGAATAATATGTATGCCAATTTTCCACAAATGCATGCATCAAATATCCATGCAAATGAGCATTGGTCAAACCCCATCAATCAGGCATCTACATCTAAGGTGAAGAATGCTAAAATTGTAAAGTCAAAGGCTAACAAGAAAGGACCTAAGGAAGCTTGGGTACCAAAATCAACTTGATTTGCTTTTGGATGTGTGCAGGGAAACAGGAGGAATCTATGGTACCTAGATAGTGGATGCTCTAGGCACATGACAGGAGATTCAACCCTGCTCACAGAGTTCAAGGAAGGAGCTGGCCCTAGAATTACCTTTGGAGATGATAGTAAAGGATATACTAAGGGATATTGCTTGATTTAAAAAGACAATGTCATCATTGAAGAAGTGGCCTTAGTTGAAGGTTTGAAGCACAATTTGTTGAGTATCAGTCAGATTTGTGACGAAGACTATGAAGTAAGGTTCACAAAAGAAGCTTGTGTTGTTTATGCCAAGGAAGACAACAATGTGGTATTGACAGGTTTTAGAAAAGGAAATGTTTACATAGCTGACTTCAATTCATCATGCTCAGAATCCATTACTTGTCTCTTCAGCAAAGCAAGTAAGGATGAGAGTTGGCTATGGCATAAGAAACTGTCGTATTTGAATTTTAAAGTTATGAATGACTTGGTGAGAAATGATCTTGCTAGAGGAATCCCTCAATTGGAATTTATCAAAGATGGACTGTGTGATGCCTGCCAATTAGGGAAACAGAAGAAATCATCCTTCAAGAGCAAGACAGAGTCATCCATTGTTAAGCCACTTCAATTGTTGCATATGGACTTATTTGGTCCAGTAAATGTCATGTCTATTTCAAAGAAGAAATACTGTCTGGTGATTGTAGATTATTTTTCTAAGTTTACATGGACCTTCTTCCTGCAGTCCAAGGATTGTGCAAGTGAAATCATCATCAATCACCTCAGAATACTAAACAATGGTTCTGAAGACAAAGTATAAAGAATCAGGAGTGACAATGGCACTGAATTCAAAAATTCCACAATGAATATCTTCTGTGAAGAGAATGGAATTATCCATGAGTTTTCTGTTGCCAGAACACCTCAACAAAATGTGGTTGTTGAAAGGAAAAACAGAACTCTCATTGAAGCAGCTAAAATAATGTTAAGTGAATCAAGATTACCAACATATTTCTGGGCTGAAGCTGTCAACACAGCATGCCTCACTCAGAATATTTCCTTGGTTAATCAAGCTAGAGGAATGACTCCTTATCAGTTGTTAACCAACAAGAAGCCAACTTTAGCTTTTCTTCATGTCTTTAGATGTAAGTGTTTTGTGCTAAGGAATCATGGAGATAACTTAGGCAAATTTGAAGCAAAGGCAGATGAAGCTATATTTGTTGGATATGCAGTAGGGAAAGCCTATAGAGTCTATAATCTAAGAACCAACATTGTTATGGAATCTGTACATGTTGTGTTTGATGATCAAAAGATTCTAGGTCTAAATGATGAAGGCTTCCATGAAAAGTTGGAATTTGAGAATGAGGTAGAAGGAAGAATGTACAATGATGATGATGAGGAAAATGAAGATCATGACCATGAAAATTCACCAAGAGTTGTTGGCCCAACTAGAAGTGATGCTCACACTGGAAATGAAGCATCCGTTGACAGTCATATTGAAGCATCCGTTGAAAGTCACTCTGGAGCATCCGTTGACAATATTAGAGATGCATCCGTTGACAGAAATTCTCAAGCATCCGTCGACAGGCAAAATGATGCATCCGTTGATAGTCAACTTCATAATTCTGCAAGGACAACAAACTCAGGGGGAGTTTCTCAGGGTCAAAATTCAATGCTAAATCAATATGATCATGCTCAAGAAAATGAAGCAACCTCATCAAAATCAAACCTTCCACCTGCAAGAAAATGGACTAGAGATCATCCATTTGAGTTAATCATTGGTGAATCAAATTCAAGAGTCCAAACTAGGAGGGCCACTCAAGCAGAATGCCTATACAGTAGCTTCCTGTCTCAAGAGGAACCTAAGAAAGTGGAAGATGCCCTTCTAGATCCAGATTGGGTTTTAGCAATTCAAGAAGAGCTAAACCAATTTGAAAGAAATAAAGTGTGGAAGCTTGTGCCCAAACCTGATGATAGAAGTGTCATAGGTACTAAATGGGTTCTCAAGAATAAGAAAGATAAAAATGGCATAATTGTGAGGAATAAAGCTAGATTAGTGGAAAAGGGCTATTCTCAAGAAGAATGGATAGATTTTGATGAAACTTTTGCTCCAGTGGCAAGACTTGAGGCAATCAGAATCTTCCTATCCTATGCAGCACATGCCAATTTCAAGGTATATCAGATGGATGTCAAAAGTGCCTTTCTAAATGGGGAACTGGAAGAAGAGGTCTATGTCCATCAACCTCCTGGCTTTAAAGATCCAGAATTTCAAGAATATGTATATCTTCTCATGAAAGCACTTTATGGTTTGAAGCAAGCACCAAGAGCCTGGTATGACACTTTATCTCAATTTCTTTTGGAGAATCACTTCACTAGAGGTACAGTAGATAAAATCTTATTTCATAGGAATATCAATGGATATTCAATACTTGTTCAAATCTATGTAGATGATATTATTTTTGGGTATACAGATGAGAAGCTTTGCAAAAGGTTTGACAAACTTATGCAAAGTATGTATGAAATGAGCATGATGGGTGAATTAACTTACTTTCTTGGCTTACAAGTAAAGCAAGTAAATGAGGGCATTTTCATAAGTCAAACAAAATATATTTATGATCTTTTAAAGAAATTTGACTTAATGGATTGTACCTCTGCAAAAACACCTATGGCCACTGCAACTAAGCTTGAGTTGAATACTAAGGAAAAGTCTGTGGACATCTCAAGCTATAGAGGCATGGTAGGTTCACTTCTATACCTAACAGCTAGTAGACCTGATATAATGTTTTCTACTTGTCTTTGTGCTAGATTTCAAGCTGACCCTAGAGAGTCTCACTTGATAGCTATTAAGAGAATTTTCAGGTATCTCAAAGGAACACCAAACCTTGGCATTTGGTACCCAAGAGAATCTGGTTTTGATCTAACTGGCTACTCAGATGCAGATTATGCAGGTTGCGGAATTGATAGGAAAAGTACTACAGGCTCCTATCAATTTCTAGGAAACAGGCT
This sequence comes from Saposhnikovia divaricata, assembly GCA_036435485.1. Lineage (NCBI taxonomy): Eukaryota > Viridiplantae > Streptophyta > Magnoliopsida > Apiales > Apiaceae > Saposhnikovia > Saposhnikovia divaricata. The sequence continues at coordinate 62,619,004 of CM071596.1, forward strand.
TGTTTCATGGTTCAGTAAGAAACAGAACTCAGTCTCCACTTCTATAGCTGAAGCTGAGTACATTGCTGCTGGAAGTTGTTGTGCATAGATTCTATGGATGAAAAATCAACTTATTGACTATGGTCTAAAAGTTGAGAAGATTCCAAATTTCTGTGACAACACAAGTGCTATTGCCATCAGAGGGAATCCAGTGCAACATTGGAGAACCAAGCATATTGACATCAAATACCACTTCATTAGGGAACATGTGATGAATGGTACAGTAGAAATGCACTTTGTGCCAAGTGAAATGCAGCTTGCAGATATCTTCACCAAGCCTCTTGATGAATCCGCATTCACAAGATTGGTAGGTGAACTAGGTATGCTTAATTTGTCATAATTCCGAGTGATATTTGATCTTACTGCATTGCAGCTAGAAATGTGTTTTGATTTACTTGAGAATTAAAAACTCTCAGAAAATATTTTCTGCAGAAATTTTGTCTGAGGTAAAATTATCTTATTAGCGGATATCCTTTTACCTGTTGGTAGTATAAACACATTCCAAGATTTTCGTATATCAACGGATAACAGGTTGTCCACATCATCGATGGATAAACTGATTCTCAACCGTTCATTTTATATCCGTTGATATACATTTTTTTTAATATAGCCGTTGGTAAACGTGTACATATAGGCATGGCTGTATTTATTTATTTTCTTTTATTAACTGACAGTTACTTTTGACCAATGGGTAATTACTTTTAATTATTTCATTTTCAACTCTTGAAAAATATAAAAGGCTGTCTTGTGCTCTCACATCTCACTTTTATCCACTTTCAAGATTCTCATAAGTAAACTGCATCCTCTTCACTAAAACTCTCTGCAACAAAAGTTCAAACACTTCAATGGCGCCTATTGTTAAGATGATGTCTTCCACTAGGTTCACCTATGAGAAGAACAACTTCGCGGCCTATGTTGATACTGTGAATGCTTTAGAAGTTTATCACACAATGATGAATTTCGTGAAGAACTGTAAGCTGTCGTATGCTATGACTACCACCACACCCCTCATCCATGAAGTAATTGAGGAGATGTGGACATCGGCTGAATTCAATGGTACTGATGAAACCCTATCTTTTTCTCTTAAGGGTAACAACTATGTGGTTAATTATGATGTTCTAACTGCATGTTTGAAATTACCTGAGAATAATTGTTCATCTGCACCAACTGATGCTGAAATTGTTACCATGCTTAATTCAATTAATTATGCTTTTAGTACTGATAATTTAGGAAAAATTGTTAGGAAGGGCATGGTTAAAGAATGGAGTTATCTTTGTGATGCCTTCATTAAAACTTTTTCTGGTAAAATTAGCAATTTTGATGCTGTTACTAAATCCATGCTTGTGATGCTATGTATGCTCTTAACTGATAGATATTATAATTTTAGCACATTAGTGATGTATGAAATGGCAACTAAATTAGGTAATAAAGAAGCTAGGGGCAAGAATATCTACTTTTCTAGATTTTTGATGCTCTCAGCCTTGCATATTTCTAAGAATGAGCTATCCATCTCTAACCCGGATAGCAAGTTCAATTGTTTTGTACAGGAGAAGAGAGTCCTTAGTGACTTGATTCGAATGAATCTAAATGCAGGGGTCAATTGGTTTATCTTCCAATTGTTCAGGTAGCTTCTAACCTTAATACTCCTATGTCTACCCCCCAAATTTCTTTGCCTTCCACTGTCACAATGGAGTCTGTAGTAGTGACCAAACAGGCTCCTACCCAAGTGACTAAAACAAAAGTTTCCAAACCACAATCTAAAAAGCAAACCTCAAGTGTCTCTCGAAAGACACCTGTTGTAAAACCTACCAAAACTCTTGAGGGGAGTGTGAAGGTGGTACTGAGTGGTGAGGGACAGGGTGCAAGCCCTAAGAATAAGGTAGGTAAGGAGAGTGCACCAAATAGCCATGCCTTAGTTACATCCTCTCAACAGGGTGTGACTACTGAATCAAGTTCCCCACAAGGAACACTGCACAAAAGGGTCAGAGACACAACTAGCCCTCTCTCAAAAACCTATGAAAGAAGAGTAAAATCTAAAACCATAGGGGAATCACAGGGTGCACACACAGTACAGCAAACTGTACCTTCTCAAAGTCAGTTTGATATGGCTCCAGCAAATGTAGAGTCACAGCCCTCTATTCATAACCTTCAAATCGATACACAGTACAATCCACCATTACCAACTCCATCTCTGGATGTGGATATGATATTTGCATCAATTCCTGATTCTCCTTCTTTAAGATTCTTGGAGAAGCCCCACTCTGCAATTGGTGGTCATCATCTTTTATATGATTTGTTGGGCCATCAATCTTCCATTCCTGAATTCACAACAAAATCTGTGGCCTCATCTTTAAAATCAATCTCCACAGATTCAGTGTTGGTTTTCACTTCAATGGATAATATCTTTCCTTCATCAATGGATATCCTTCATCCGTTGACAAGTGTTTCTCCATCAACGGATGCGCCTATGTCTAGCCATCCGTTGACAGCTATAACTACTCCATCAACGGATATCCCTTATCCGTTGATAAGTCACTCTACCACTACTATATCTGACATTCCTGTGTCAAGTGTGGAGGAGTTCTCAGTAGTTGAAACACTTTTAGGACTGAGGGAAAGGAGTGAGAGGCTGCCTTGTGAGCAGGCAAAAGGAGAGGTAAATAATGAGAGGCTGACCATTTCTTCAGGTCTGGCAAAAGGAGAGCAAGAGAGTTCCACCTTAGTAGGTGAGGGTGTGAGAGGTGTGAGCCAGGGGAAGCCCCTGATGCAAGAAAAGAGAGATGAGAGGAGAGAAGGGATTACAGGAGAAATAAGGCAGGAAGATCCAGCCATTGCAAGTGAGTTAATGGAGGTTAATGAAGCTTCTAAAGAGATGGAATTTCAACAAGAATATCAATCAATCATTGACTCCATCTCTTTGGATCCTGAAACCTTTACTCATCCTGTTCTGCCTATCAAGTCATGGCACAACAGGGCAATGTGGAGGCAGAAGAGGCAATGCACCTAGTGCACACCTCACAATCTCTACAAAGAGCGAAGGAAGCTTTAACAGCTATGCCTTCAGAAGCTGAGAGTGAAAAGTTTGGCAATGATGACAGTGCTAGCACAGAAAATGATGAAGAAGTCAATATGGAGGATACTCCAGAATGGCTATTTTCTACTTCCACTGTGGTTGGTGACTTCAATGTGGAAATTATGAAGCAATATCAAACTGCTATGGCTGAGCACCAGAATGTAGATCCACAGAGGAAGGCTGTCCTTCAGCAAATAATGGCCTCCCTGAAACTTCACAAGATGTAAATAGTTGTTCAAAGAACACAAAAAGAGGAGGTTCAAACTACCATCAAAGAAATGAAAGTACAACTAGATGCCAGGATTGAGGCACTAGCCCCTACTACCACTCAAAAGGTGCTGACTAGCAAACTGTTAAAGGAAGATAGCCTGGCCAAGTCTGTTCAGCATCTTTCCTCCAGAGTGGATAGTATGGAATCTCAAATGAAGACAATCATTGCCAACCAATCAAAACAGACTGAGCTACTGGAAAGGCTACTTGCAGCCTCACCTTCAGCCCTTGATGCTAACAAAAAGGGGGAGAAAAAGGAAACAAGAATAGAAGAGGTTGCAGCTACTACTAGTCAATTTCAAGCTGCCAGTAGCAAGATAGCACAAATTGAGGGGGAGCAACAGCCAACTATTATGGTCAATCCAACAGATTTTTCTATAGAGGCTTCCCCTGTGAAGAAACAAATGGGTTTGCCTGAGATTCAGAATCTATCAGAAATCTCAGATGGTGAAAGGCAAGCCGGAATAGAAGCCTTAGAAAAGATTAACAAGGAGGCAAATGAAAGAATTATGAGGACAGTGAGAATGATCAATGAATCAATTGTATCAACTCTGTTCTCTACTCAGTCTTCTGCTCCAACAATATCAACTACAATTCTGAAGGTGCTCACTCCAGTGATTATGGCTCCTACATTCTATGATGCTGAACCATCTTATGTCAAAAAATTTGAACCATACATAAGAACCAGAGCCTACTCTCCACCAAAATCAAATGGGAAGAACAAGTTACAATTGGACTTTCCATTTCCCAAGGATGATGATGAGAAGCTAATGGGAGATTCAATCAAAGAGTTCAAGGAAAAGACAAATAAAAGTGTAAGAGATTGGATGGCTGTAATTATAAGGAATGGAAAAGTGTTAAATATATCCAACAGCCATCCTAGATTTGTTGAAGCAAAAAGAGAGGAGACCTCCAGACTTCTAAGGGAAGCTCATCCAAGTGAAGAAAATCAATATGAAAACTCAGATGAGAAGCAAGCCAGGCTGGCTTAGGAGTTATTGGATGAGGTAGAGGATGAAATGCGGGAACCTGAGGAAGTCCCCAAATCTAAACCCAAGAGGAGAGTGAAAACAAAGGCAAAGAGGCCTGTCTCTCCAGAAAATGTAAGTAAGGAAACTACTGGCTCATCAATATCTATTTCTGCACAAGTAATCAACCCAGCTGTGAATTTCCATGGTGACCCTATAATACCTAAAGAGGAACCAATGAATCTTGACTCCATTGAGGTTCCTTCATTCTTACTGAAGCCTCAACAGAAGCCTAAACAGAAGAAAAGGATACCAAGGTGTTGAGCATACAACAACGAAAGCAAAACCCAAAGCGAATAAATAAGAACAAGAAAATAACGACAATCACACAAGACAAAGATTTACGTGGTTCGGAAATTCCTACTCCACAAGCCACACTAATTTTGTATTAATCTCTCACAATTGTGTTGTGTTATGTTATGTTACAATTACACGAGTATTTATAAGAGAAGAAACTGGGTCAAAATAAATCAGAGTCTAATTCTGAAATTCCTAACTCTAATCCTAACTCTAATTAGAGTCCAATTCAGGAATTCCTAACTCAAGTCAGAATCCGATTCTTAAACCTGATAGACTCCACAAACCCAACAATCTCCCACTTGGAGTCTAACCACATCTTCACTTCACTCTTGTAAATCTAGTAACAAATAATCCCTCGATCAATAACTCTAACTAGTGCAGCGCCTTCTCATCAATCAGTTCTGAAGGCCAGTTGAAACTATGCAAAGCTTCAACTTTTCATTAGTAACCACCTTAGTCAACATATCTGCAGGATTCTTTGAACCAAGGATTTTCTTCAAGGACAAAGTACCATTGCTAATCAACTCTCTTGTAAAGTGATATCTCAGCTGAATATGCTTCGTCCTAGCATGAAACACAGGATTCTTCGCAAGATGAATAGCACTCTGACTGTCGCTATACAAAGCACTGTCCGCCTGTTTCTTGCCCAACTCCTCAAGAAAATTCTTCAACCAAATCATCTCCTTGCTAGCTTCAGAGATAGCCATATATTCTGCTTCTGTGGTTGAAAGAGCAACACTCTTTTGAAGTCGAGACATCCAACTAATTGCTGTGCCACCCAACGTGAAAATATATCCCGTAGTACTTTTTCTTGTATCCAAACATCCACCCAAATCTGCATCAGAGAACCCTTCCAAGATAACATCTTTCTTGCTGAAACATAATGCAACCTTGGATGTGCCTTTCAAGTAGCGCAACAACCACTTGACTGCTTCCCAATGCTCTCTTCCTGGATTAGACATGAACCTGCTAACAACTCCCACTGCATGAGCAATATCTGGCCTTGTACACACCATAGCATACATCAAACTGCCAACTGCAGATGCATACGGAACTTTAGCCATATCTTTCTTGCCTTCATCCGTTTTAGGTGACTGCTTTTTCGTGAGATTAAAGTGAGTCGCCAACGGTGTACTTCTGGTCTTCGCATCCTGGACACTGAATTTCTGCAACAATTTCTCAATATACTTCTCTTGAGATAATTTCAAAGTACCTTCAGATCTATCCCTTATGATGCTCATACCAAGTATCTGTTTTGCTGCACCCATATCCTTCATCTCAAACTCCTCAGACATCTGTCTCTTTAACCTGTTGATTTCCCTCATGTTTGATCCTGCTATCAACATGTCATCAACATACAACAACAATATGATATAAGATGAATCAAATTGTTTAAAATAACAACAATGATCCATAGCACTCCTAGTGTACCCATTCTTCATCATAAAGCTATCAAACTTCAAGTACCATTGTCTTGGCGCTTGCTTCAAACCATACAAGCTTTTTATAAGCTTACAAACAAGGTTTTCTTTCCCAGCTACCTGAAATCCTTCTGGCTGTACCATGTAGATGTCTTCCTCAAGATCACCATGTAAGAACGCGGTCTTAACATCTAGTTGCTCTAGATGTAACTCCTCTGCAGCCACAATACTTAGCACAATTCTAACAGTAGTCATCTTAACAACCGGAGAAAATATATCAGTATAGTCAATACCCTTTTTCTGTTGATAACCCTTGACTACTAACCTCGCCTTGTATCTCTTGCTGCCATCAGGTTCTTCTTTGATCCGGAACACCCACTTATTCTGTAAAGCCTTCTTTCCTGCTGGTAACTCTATTAAAGACCAAATTTCATTCTTCTCAAGAGAACTCATCTCTTCTTCCATGGCTGATTTCCACTGAACTGAATCATCCACCTGAACTGCCTCTGAATAACACTGAGGCTCTCCATCCTCAGTCAATAACATATAATATGCTGAAGGAGAAAATCTTTGTGGTGGCCTCACAATTCTGCTAGATCTTCTTACCTCAGCCTGTGGAGTAACTGGAACCGTGTCATTACCATTCCCCAAACTCCCACTATTTCCTGCAAGATCTTCTTCTGTAATCTCTTCAAGCACTGCTTTCTCTTTCTCATGTTGTTCCTTTGCAAACTCAGAATCGACTGCAAGCTTATCCTTGTACACTGCACTTTCGTTAAAAGTAACATCTCTACTTCTAACGACCTTCTTCGTTAGTTCATCCCAGAAACGGTAACCCATATCATCTGAGCCATAACCAATGAAGATACACTTCTTTGCTTTTGGATCAAGCTTGTCCCTGTCAGAATCTTTAACACGCACATAAGAAACACAACCAAAAACTCGCAAGTGTGAAAGATTTACCTCCTTTTTCTGCCACTCTTCTTCAGGAATCTTGAACCCCAAAGGAACTGAAGGTCCTCTATTTATGAGATACGCTGCTGTGCTAACTGCATCTGCCCAAAAAATCTTTGGCAACCCTGCATGCAATCTCATACTCTTGGCCCTCTCATTCAAGGTTCTATTCATGCGCTCTGCAACACCATTCTGCTGCGGTGTCTCTGGAATAGTTTTGATCATTCTAATTCCATATTCTGCGCAATAGCTTTTAAACTCATCACTACTGTACTCACCACCATTATCTGACATCAAACTCTTAACCTTCAAACCGGTCTGATTTTCAACTTCGGTCTTCCACTTCTTGAAAGTAGCAAACACATCTGATTTATTCTTCAAGAAATAAACCCATACCTTTCTAGTGGAATCGTCAATGAAAGTGACATAGTAGCGAGATCCTCCCAACGACGCAACTGCTGTTGGACCATATACATCTGTATGAACTAGCTCTAACCTCTCGGCCTTGGGTGTCCTCCCTGATTTTGCAAAAGTAACTCGTTTCTGCTTTCCAAGAACACATGGCTCACAGAACCCAACTTCCACATTCTTCAGCTCTGGAATCTTACCCTTCGAAGTTAATAGCTTCATACCTTTTTCACTCATATGACCAAGTCTTTGGTGCCACAAAGTTGAAGACCCAATCTCATCAGCAACTGTATTTGCTTCATAGCTAGATTGTTCAACTATGTACAACGTCCCCTTTTTCTCTCCACGAGCAACAACTAGATTCCCCTTTATAACCTTCCACTGTCCGTCTCCGAAAGTAACTCGATACCCTTCCTTATCTAACTGACCCACAGATATCAACATCTTCTTCAGTCCAGGAATGTACCTTACATCTTTCAACGTCCAGCTAGTCCCCAAAGAGGTCTTGAGATTAATATCTCCCATGCCCGTAATATCCAGAGTTTCATCATCAGCAAGACGGACTTTACCAAAATTTCCAAGTCTGAAATTTAACATCAAATCCTTGCAAGGGGTAGCATGGAATGATGCACCAGAATCCATAACCCATGATTCAACCGAACATTCAACACAACAAATCAAAGCATCGTCACTCACCACCTCTTCAACTACATTAGCTGAATTATCCTCTTTCTTCTTTCCTTTAGGACCTGCGGGAGCCGTACACTGATTTCTGAAGTGACCTTTCTTCTGACAATTCCAACAAACAATCTCCTTGCGATCTTTGGATTGTCCTCTCTTCTGTGACTTCGATCTGCTACGCCCCTGATTCTGCCCCCTATCGGACTTTCTGCCTCTACTCTCAGTACTCAACAAGGAACCTGACGACTCTCCTGAGTTTCTCCTACGAATATCTTCTCCAAGAATCGCATCTCGAACTCCATCAAAAGTCATCTTACTGCTCCCAGATGAATTACAAATAGCAGTGACAAATCCTGACCAACTGTCAGGTAACGAGGATACCAACAATAAGGCTTGTACTTCATCATCGAATTTAATATCCACTGATGTCAATCTTGATAGGATAGAGTTAAATTCGTTCACATGATCAGCAACACAATCACCTTCATTCAATTTTGTGGCAAACAACAAGCGACACAAATATACCTTATTCGAAGCAGACGGCTTCTCATACATATTTGATAACGCCTTGATCAATCCATAAGTTGTCGTTTCCTTGACGATATTGTAAGCAACGTTCTTCGCCAAAGTCAATCTGACAACACCCAGAGCCTGCCTATCCAATAGCTTCCAATCTTTCTCATCCATCTTTTCTGGCTTCTTCTCCTCCAGCGGTTCGTGTAGTTTTTTCTGATACAAATAATCTTCAATTTGCATCTTCCAAAACCCAAAATCTCTGCCATCAAATTTGTCGATCTTTACTTTCCCTTCTTCTGCCATCGCTCCCACTCGCCTGAAAACCTAGGCTCTTGATACCAGTTGTTGAGCATACAACAACGAAAGCAAAACCCAAAGCGAATAAATAAGAACAAGAAAATAACGACAATCACACAAGACAAAGATTTACGTGGTTCGGAAATTCCTACTCCACAAGCCACACTAATTTTGTATTGATCTCTCACAATTGTGTTGTGTTATGTTATGTTACAATTACACGAGTATTTATAAGAGAAGAAACTGGGTCAAAATAAATCAGAGTCTAATTCTGAAATTCCTAACTCTAATCCTAACTCTAATTAGAGTCCAATTCAGGAATTCCTAACTCAAGTCAGAATCCGATTCTTAAACCTGATAGACTCCACAAACCCAACACAAGGAAGCAACCTTCAAAGAAACCAATTCAAGTTGTTAGGGTGTCTGCTATTGTCAAGCAGCCAATCTTGGAAAACAAGGATGATTTTATCTATCAGGCAGATATTGAAGAATACTCTGGCATGAATCTGTATCTGGATGAATTGTCAGAAGTAAGAGGAATTGACAAATACAAGCATTTGCTTGAGAGATTGGTCTTTGTATACAAGGGAGGAAAGGAAAGGACATGGCCACTACAGAGGGTTCTTGGAGAAAATTATCTAACTTTAACCAAGGTGTTCTTTGCAATTAAGAGATACACAGGGTTCTCCAAGATAGCAAAAGGAGAGATACTGGACAGAATAGAACAGATAAGGAGAGAATGGAACTCACCATCAAGACTACCAAAGAAGATGAAGATCCCATACAATGGACAGAAAATCCACATTCAACCCTTCTGGATGTTGGAGTTCAGGGATGAAGATGGAAACAGGAGATTCTTCAGGTTAGAAGACCAACTATCAAAGGCTAGTTCTCAATACCTGAGATGGTTACAATAAAAGCTAAATCCAAAAGTTGTTGAAGAAGATGCCTTCTATAGCTCCAAATGCAGATTGAGTCCAACTCTGCCAAAGAAGGAAAATCTAGGGTGATGCCAACCAGAGAGAAGAAACAGTTTTAAATCTGCTCAGTCTAGAGGAGCACTTCTCTATAAATTTCTCAAACTTTCTGTTTTTAATTTTTGTAGCTTAATACAATTTTTGCATTGTTCTATATATATCTTTAGGAATGTTTTGTTATCATCAAGGTCCTGAATTTATGCTTTATTGCCATTAAGTATAAATTGGGGGAGATTTTTAGGAATATGTTGTACTTGATGATAACTTCACAAACAACCAAATTGTATAAGTATTGTAGCTGTCAACGGATGAGGATTTATAACTCTATCCGTTGACAGGTAGCTCATCAACGGATGAGGTTTTGTAGCATACTGCAGTATCTCTATGTTATCAATTGATAGTGTTTTTATCCACAGTCATGTTGACCATCAATGGATAGGCAGAATAGGGTAGCCAATTGTAAATAAGCTATGCTATGTAATTTTGTTTAATTGAAAGTGTATCAACGGATGAAGACATAACTCTATCAACGGATACAGCTCAAATCTACAATATCAACGGATACAGCTCAATCTATTATCAACGGATGACAGTGTACAATGTCAATGGATAATCATTAACACTTTCTTCTATGCTAAGCTGGGGATTAGCAGTTGATAAAGACAGGTTTGACTGACAGATCACATGGGTTGATAGTAGATACAAAAAGCAGTATGGCAGCCATACTTTGGAAACGCAGAAGAAAGAAGCATTCCATTTACACTATGAATACACGAATGGTGCAGGGGACATGTCTGTCCACAAGGACAACCTTTCGGCTACATGTGTATGTGGAGTGAAGTAGCAAGTCAACTTGAATTAGATTAGTATTATCTTATTCCTGTAGTACGTGTAAACTTGGGATTTATAACCAAGTGTAGCAACTCTTTAGAAGCTAAGAAAACAGATACATTTGCTTAAGGTTTTCTTGAATATCCTTAGAAAGCAAAGAGTTGTAAAACAGCAGTTGTGTACATTTGTATCACAGTGTTTTCTTCAAATAAAAACTTCAGGTGGTGCATTTAACCACCTAATTTTATATGTGTTTGTGCATTAATCTTTATACAACAATTATCTTCTTATAGATTTCTGAAGTTCTTATCAGGAATTTATAAATATCAAGAATCGTATTCAACCCCTCTTCTACAATTATACAAGTGTGTAATCTGGGAATAACATCATTGACTCGAGAGCTTCGGATCATATGACTGGTAATGCTAATATGTTCACTACTCTGACTTCTTCTAGCTCATTACCTAGTGTAACTTTGGCTAATGGTTCCCAATCTGTTACTAAAGGGATTGGTACTATTTCTCCATCATATAACTTATCTCTGTCCTCTGTTTTGTATGTGCCGCAATTTCCATTGAGTTTATTATCAGTTAGTCAGCTTACTAAACAACTTGATTGTACTATCACATTTTCTCCCACATCTTGTATTTTTCAAGATTGGAAGACGAGGAAGAATTTTGGATCGGGAATTGAGTCAGGAGGGTTATACTACTTTAATGGCGCTTCAACCATAGCTTCAACCACAGCTGCTACCACCACAGTATCTTGTTCTTCTTCTTTATTTCAATTGTATTGTCGACTTGGTCATCCATCACTATCTAAACTTAAACATTTGTACCCTGAATTTCAAAAAGTACATTCCTTAGATTGCGAGTTTTGTGAACTTGGTAAACATAGACGTGTGTCTTATATTTCTCGAATGATAAATCGAGCCAACTCTTGTTTTGATTTAATTCATAGTGATATATGGGGACCGTGCCCTACTACTTCTCGAAGAGGCTTTCATTATTTTTTGACATTTGTTTATGATCATTCTTGTAGTACTTGGTTATTTCTTATGAAAAATAGGTCTGAATTGTACAATATCTTTACTGTTTTCTTTACTGAAATTAAAAATCAGTTTGGAAAAACTATTAAGATATTGAGATGTGATAATGCACCAGAATATAGTATAGCCTTACCAATTAATCAATTTCTCAACTCTAATGGTATTATACTTCAAGCATCTTGTGCTTACACCCCAGCACAAAATGGTGTAGCTGAGCGTAAGAATCGTCATCTGTTAGAAACAACATGAGCTATGATGTTTGCTATGAATGTACCAAAGACACATTTGGAGGATGGGGTTCTTACTGCTTGTTACCTAATCAATCGAATGCCATCCTCTGTGTTAGGTAATCAAACACAATACCATGTTCTTTTTCCAAATAAGGAGTTATTCTCCATTCCACCAAAAACTTTTGGAAGTACTTGTTTCGTACATAAACATGGTCCAGGAGGGGGCAAACTAGATCCAAAAGCCGTCAAATGTGTTTTCGTGGGATATTCTAGGACTCAAAAAGGATACCGATGCTATAGTCCTCAACTTTGACGAAGTTTTGTTTCTCATGATGTTACGTTCTTCGAAACTGAGCCCTTCTTTTCATCTCCCTCATCTGATACAGAACTTAATGGATTGCGATATGCATGTATACCAAATTCTTCTCCCGTGTCTTCGGAATCTGCCCCTGTAGTTATCGAGGAACACATCGTGTCTAAGGAAGTAGTGAATACTGAACCAAGTGTGTATCATACCCCTGATCAGGTTGCCTCTCCTGTCACACATCCTTTTAAAATCAAGGGCAACTCTCACCAACATACTCTCCAAATGACTCAGAACCTGCTCCGGAGCCTACCTTGTCTGATGATCTTGATATAACAATTGCTCTTAGGAAAGGTAAACATCAATCTTGTCCTAATCCCCGTTATCCTATTTCTCATTATATTTCATATGATTCTCATAATCATTCACTTTTTTCGGCATTTCTTCCCCAGGATCTTTTGTCAGCTTTCTCTTTCCTTCAAAAGACATAGACATTATAGGAGCTAATCCAACCATCAAAGGAGATTCTCTATGGCAGAGATGCCTTATTTCTGTAGTTTTTTGTTCCCTAAAACTAGTAAGGCAACTCTCTTCGCGACTAAGGCTCTCACGCTTCAATTTAACCTCCAGAGATTTCCATTTAGTATTGAAGATGCTATCTAGTGTCATGGCATTTTTATGAAAAAAGTTTCCAGATGGGTTATACCGCATTGCATTAGAGAAGGTCAGCTTGATATCATTCTTGAATTCTACAATAGTGAAGTACATATTATTCTGCAATTTGGTGCTCACTGTTCCCAATCCATGGGTTTTGTGATAACTAAGTAATAATCAGGAATATTCAACTTCATAGGATCAACCGGTTCACGGGAAACCACACGAAGCAGGATGCTTAATCAGTGCCTCCAGAATGTTACCACAATAGCGCTTCACACTACGATCCACAGTTGCTTGCTAGCTTCACAAGACCCAGTTTTTAGCACAACTTCAGTTGTTTTACAGGAAAACTTCATCTTCAACCTTCGTTTTTGCAAACTATCTGATACCGTCATGATGGAAACTTACACCAACCGAATCCAAGCACGATCGACAAAGCTTAAATCTTGATTAATTGAAGAGATTAGGGCTAATTGATGTGAATAGAGACGATGATTTGGTGGAAAAAAAGAGTGAAGATAGTGGGGGTAGGGTTTTGAGAAAGGGGTTTAGAAGGGGAGAGCGTTTGAGCGAGACAAGGAAAATGTGGAGGTTTCCATCAATATTTATAGGTATCAAACGATATTTTTATAGTTCATGACAGAGAGATAGATTTAGATTGTATAGCTGTATAGATTTGATCTCAGCTTTAAAAAGATTATGAATTTGTGATATACAAAGCCAATATTCGGACCAATAATAAATCTACTCCCCTAGATATGAATATAATTAAAGTACATAATTGCTAAATGTAGTAAAAATTTGCTTAATGTAGTAACCAAATTACAATAATAACCTTAGTGCATTCTGTGCAACAACCAAAATCATTTATTGCATATAACAGTTTTCACACGTAGTAAGCTTTCACACGTAGTAATTAATAAGTGATTAATGCAATTTCCTTTCTTTTTCTCTCATATTATTTTATTATTATCCTTGTTCGTTATTTTTTTTGTTTCTCAAAATATTTGTTCGTTATTCAAATATTCTATCAACACTAATAACATGTTAATCTTTGAAACAAAATAATTTTACTTTTATTAAAAACTCTTTTTTATGTTGTTCGTTATTTTGTTACATAATTTTAATTCTTCTAATTTTTTTTACATAAAATTGAAAGTTATGTTGATGTGTATTTTTAGAGTTTCGTTCACAGGGAAGGACTGATATCAATACCAATTTCAAGTTTTTTATCTCTTACAATTTAGAAGTAGGAAGAATTTGTGGGTTTTTCAATTATCAAATTATTAACCTAATAAATAAATAAAAACTATATAATAAGTATGAGAGAAAATAATCCATGAATTAGGGTTCTTCAATTGGCTATCATGAATGTCTAATTTGTGTCTCTTATTTTGCTAAAAACAATCCTTCTAATCTTTATAAAATCCTCTCCCAAGGTATATTATAGTGCCTATAATCATCCCTTGATCGCCACTCCCATGGTCAATCAAAGTACAACTATAGACTATTAAGAACCAAGGATTATCAGCTTCACAATTCGCATATCAATCTCCCGATCTAATACTTAAATTGTGTTTATCATATCATGTACTAGAATTACAACTCCTCTCCCGATTCGTTATAATTCCTAGAGATTCAATTAAAAGTTCGCGACTCTTCTAATTGTATAAAGCGCTCAATGACAGATTAACAAACCAAGAGAAAATAAACGTAATAAGCCAACGAATACTACCCAACTCTTGGATAAAGGGATTAGCTACTCATGATAAGATAAAACAAATATGAATTAAAAACGTAAACCATGAGTTTAAGAATTGAAGTAAGAAGAATACAACTTTAAAAGCTTCTCGAAATCAGGATGAATCCCTTCACTCCTTCCAATCTCCCTCTCAAAGTGCTTCTCTCCCTTCTCTCTCCAAAGTATGGCTATCCTATTCTATTCTATTCTATATTATGCTATGATATGTTACTCTCTATAATATCTGTATAAACATAATATAAAAGAGTTTTTAACACTTTCTAAGAAAATACAAGTAATTTCCCAAAACAAATTGAATTCTAAACATAAAATTCGTATTCTGTCTTCCAGGCCTATTTCTGGGCTGTTCCATTTGAAATATTAATGTTGGACCACTTCTAAGTTGTAGATAATTTCGTTAGCTTCGCATGGACTATAAAATCGCCCAATTCTGATGTTTGAAACTCGAGTTAGGGCCCAAACAGTATTCGTTGCGCGTGCAGTCCAATAAATCCGAATTTTCTTGTAATTTAATTCCAAATAAACTCAATTCCTTCCAAGTTTGGGAATTCTTTATTTCCCGCCATAAAACATTAAACTCTAATTAATAATATCCAATTATTTATAAAATACAATAAATATGAGAATAAAATCATATAAAATACATATAAATAAATACTCTATCAAATATCCCCAAACTTAGCACTTTGCACGTCCTCATGCAAACTAATATAATATGACTATTAACTACTAACTAGTACCACTTCCGCAGGTGATCACGATTACATTTGACATATGCAACAAGCCCTTTAAACCCTTAGGTAGCCCTAGTGGACGAGTGAGGTCTCGTGAGGGCCTATAGTGAATGTACCCACAAAATCCATCTAGCTCATGTAAAAGATTGAATGCCAATACAACACCACACATATAAGTCCTCTCATTCCACATCAATTTAAGAATTAAAGTGAATAATGCAATGCCTTGGTGTCGAAGATGCAAGTATTCATATAGTCTACTCAAATAATATGCATAAGTTCTCAAAAGTCCATGTCAAGTGTAAGAATTAGTTGGTAACCATGCTAAGCCCACAAGAGTACATATTTGAGTCAAAACATGGGATGTTATATGCAAAAAACAAGTAATAACTCACCTTTCACTCACAAAAGAATATTCACTCAAGGGTAAGTGTATCACTCAATTCCAACAAAATCATAAGCATTCTTGACATTTGGTATCAATCTAAATTTAACACAACATACATCAATGATGATAATCAAAAGGTCTTTATTCGGGTTGTAATGGAGCTAGGGACAAGGTATGTCAAGTAAAGCCAAAGAAGGTGAAGTGTCAAAAGCTAGTACCCAACAAGATAAATCATTCAACTCCTTATCTATCATCCCCACACTTTGATTTTTTTATTCTCTTTTAGCAAATAACTTGATTAGTTGAACAAAGAAGGATCACACAAACATAAGTATGCACTCATATTAATAACATTTTTTTTCTCTTTTTTTGTTTTGTTTTTGTTTTTTTTACTTCCTATTTTTTTTTTTGTTTTTTTCGAGAGCTAAAAAGCTAATATATAAATAGGTACAATGATCCCACAAGATTCTTACAAATTTCGACTAACAAGTAAACAACCAAACCCAATATTTTCCCAAAGTAATGACCATCAATAAACCCCCTTGCACACCTTTTTACTCCCTTAAACACTCTACTAGCCTTTGACAATTTGGGTTCAAGTTAACGTAAGGCCAATAGAAAAAAAAGGTCTAGGCAAGTATTGTGGTGTGTCACCGAAAAAATGAGATTAAGCTCAACGGGTTAACTAATTGATCATGTATAAATGGTATGGTAATATAGGAAATATGAGGTTATCCCTAAATGCCTTTATCATATTATCATCAAATAATGTCATGCATTTCAAGAAAGGTCTTAAACAAGTGCTAGCAATGCAAATAACATGTGGGCACTCAAGCAAACGAATATAGAATGCAAAAGATATGCATATAGGCTCAAAAGCTCACTTGGTGGCAAAACATAATTAATCCCAAGCAAAAAGTCTCTCTGACGCCACCTACTTGTACTCAAAGCATACAAACAAAATCATCTTGCACATATTCATGTCCCTTTAATTACTTACAACATTCAATAAGTCTACTAGCTCCAACTTGCTAGTGTATGTGTGTGCACAAGAACAAAGCATATCACTTCTCAATCAAAAACGTCAATAACACAAAATTCATATAGCATGCATGGGTGCATCAAGGCATGTTACAACAAGTAATCATTTTACAAGGCTAGAATTATTTTTGATTTTTCAAATTTTTTAATTTTTTAATTTTTTCAAAATAAATATATATTATAACTATTGAGAACACATCCCCACACTTAAATGAGTCAATGTCCTCAATGACATACTAACTACTAATCCTACAATTAAAAAGAAAAGAAAGAAGTACTCCCCTATGCATAAGCATGAAGTGTCTCGATCCGCGACTTGCTCATGAGCATGCTACAATTCTGTGCGATCATGTCAATCCACTGCGTGATCATGCGAACAGCTTGCCTGGTCATGCCAAACCTTCAAACTGTTGCCGTGAGATTTTTTTTTTGTAATACGTGAACATGTCATATAGCTGCATGAGCATGCAGAACCCTTTAAAAATAGGCGCTTGATTTCTTTTTGTTGCGTGACCATGTCAAAAGTGGTTTGCGCATGCTATATGCTACAAAAGCAATCGAAGACCAGGTTGTGTGCAACATGGGCATGTCAGACAAGTGCTTGACCATGCTAAATGCTGAAATAACAGTCGATGTCTCTTAATTAATTGCGTGACTGTGCTTCTTGTACTGCATGAGCATGCTAAATCACCAAGAAGTTGTCGTGAGTTTCATATCAGTGCACATTCCCCGCGCAAGCATGCCAGCTTGACTGCATGACTGTGCCAATAACTATAAAAGAAATGGTAAAGATTAATGTCCTCTTGAGTTACACGATCGTGCCAAAGAATGCACGAACTTGCCCAAAACCATCAATAAGGAGGAAAATCAATCATTCAACTTCATGAATAATCCCAAACCTTAAAAATCATTGTAAACACTTGAATCACAATAAACAAACACATCAAGGCAAATTGTGGGAGTAAAAAAATCTATTAAAAACTAATATTATAATCTTGGGTTGCCTCCTAAGCAGCGCTTCTTTATTGTCATTAGCTTGACTTATACATATAAGTAGCGTTATCAATTAGGTGAGAAAGCATATAAATGCACATATCTATGAATTTGTTTTACAAGTATAATGTGCAAATATAACTTTGATTCATTAAAATTTACTAAAACTTTCATGAATCTCACATGCTCAAGAGACTTAGAACCATTAAAGTAGCTAGAAAAGTCGTAAGAATAATCATAAGTACGACTCATAAACTCTTCCCAAATTGGATCCCTATACTCCAAAACAAGATTTTCGATTTCTTCAATCTTTAATTTCTTCTCAATTATAATTGGACACTCGTTAATTTTTATCTCGTCTACCAATATATTAACCTCAACAATATTTTCTAGATTTGGTGGAATTTCAATTGCATCCAAATTATCATTATCACGCATGGGACAATCATCAACTACACAAGTAGACTCATCAAACACAAAATTATCATCAACTACTAAACAAGAATCATGGATCATTGGAAAATTGACAAAAGGAGGAATTTCAAGACAACCATTATGCATCACAAGTTGTATTTCCATAATAAAACTATTCCTTTTAGCATTCTCCTCGTACCAACCTATTGATTCTGGTTCACATGGACTATCATTCGCACTAGCAATCTCAAAGGTTGGGTCATCAAAATGTTTAAAAAGTGCCAAAGAAAGTAAAGAAGGATTAGAATGAATTAGGCTCTCATCAACATCATTGCACATGTATGGATAAGGATCATAATACTGATTTTCAAAGGCACATGAAAAATCTGTACTAGGTGGGTATAGAGCATAATATGAGTTCTCAGAATGGTATGAATTCACCTGATATGCATTAAAATCCTCATAAGAATTGAATTGTTGGTAAGGACTGAAGTCTTGATATGGTTCCTGATTTCCATAGAAAATCTGAGCGTTATGATATCGTTCCTGATTGCCATAGAAAATTTGAGCGTTATTCCAACCACAGTTGTTATCCATGTCGTCTCTCTACCTCAAAAGCTTGCTCTAGGTTCCTCAAAGAAACTTATAGACACACCAAAAGTAGCAAAAGAAAGAAAAAAAATATGTACAAAGATAAAATCCAAACTACAAGAAACAATTAATTCAAAATTAATATTGTTGCCTTCCCCGGCAGCGGCGCCAATTTGTTGATGTGTATTTTTAGAGTTTCATTCACAGGGAAGGACTGATATCAATACCAATTTCAAGTTTCTTATCTCTAAGAATTTAGAAGTAGGAAGAATTTATGGGTTTTTCAATTATCAACTAATTAACCTAATAAATAAAAACTATATAATAAGTATGAGAGAAAATAATCCAAGAATTAGGGTTCTTCAATTGGCTATCATGAATGTCTAATTTGTGTCTCTTGTTTTGCTAAAAACAATCCTTCTAATCTTTATAAAATCCTCTCCCAAGGTATATTATAGTGCCTATAATCATCCCTTGATCACCACTCCCATGGTCAATCAAAGTACAATTATAGACTATTAAGAACCAAGGATTATCAGTTTCACAATTCACATATCAATCTCCCGATCTAATACTTAATTTGTGTCTATCATATCATGTACTAAAATTACAACTCCTCTCCCGATTCGTTATAATTCCTAGTGATTCAATTAAAAGTTCGCGACTCTTCTAATTGTATAAAGTGCTCAATGACAGATTAACGAACCAAGAGAAAATAAACGTAATAAGCAACAAATACTACCCAACTCTTGGATAAAGGGATTAGCTACTCATGATAAGATAAAACAAATATGAATTAAAAACGTAAACCATGAGTTTAAGAATTGAAGTACGAAGAATACAACTTTAAAAGCTTCTCGAAATCATGATGAATCCCTTCACTCCTTCTTCCAATCTCCCTCTCAAAGTGCTTCTCTCTCAAAGTATGGCTATCCTATTCTATTCTATTCTATATTAAGCTATGATATGTTATTCTCTATAATATCTGTATAAACCTAATATAAAAGAGTTTTTAACGCTTTCTAAGGAAATACAAGTAATTTCCCAAATCAAATTGAATTCTAAACATAAAATTCGTAGTCTGTCTTCCAGGCCTGTTTCTGGGCTGTTCCATTTGAAATATTAATGTTGGACCACTTCTGAGTGGTAGATAATTTCGTTAGCTTCGCATGGACTGTAAGATCACCCAATTCTGATGTTTGAAACTCGAGTTAGGGCCCAAACAGTGATCGTTGCGCGTGCAGTCCAATAAATCCGAATTTTCTTTTAATTTAATACAAATAAACTCAATTCCTTCCAAGTTTGGGAATTCTGTATTTCCTGCCATAAAACATTAAACTCTAATTAATATTATCCAATTATTTATAAAATACAATAAATATGAGAATAAAATCATATAAAATACATATAAATAAATACTCTATCAAGTTACATTGAGCAAAATTTAAATTATGATATTACTAACTTGATCAATGAATTTCGTATATGTTTTTTAGTAATTTAGTTATATCCTTATATATAATAAGCGGTAAAGAGGTATTATTCAAAATTTTGGTCAATCAAACTCATAACTTTAGCTCTTAAATAAATAGATGAGAACCTTTTGATTTAATTTTAAAAAGAGTATTGGTTGTTAGTAGAATTACTATATTCAAATATTAAATAGTGTATTTAATAATTTAAATCAAATATAACAAATTTTCTAAATTAAATAGAATTTTCAATGCAAATTGTAACTTTCCTTTGTATTTAGTTTTTAAGAAATTATGGCAAAATAATAGTTGTTAAAGTATTATTAAAATAAATATTATTTCTTGAGATTCGTGAACTATGAAATCGTCAAAATATGATTTTTGGATTTCAAGATAAAACGGAAACAATAAAGTGAGCGTTTAAAGTCTAATAAATATTTATTTCTATTTTTCTTAGCTCTATTTGATAATTTTTTTTCTAATCAAATTTAAAAACTCTTTATTTATTTTAATGAAATTATAAAATTTATCTAATTGAAATCAAATTTGATACAAAATATTAACTAATATTTGAGTAATATTGTATAAAATTGTATATCAATTTAAACTATTTTAAATAAAAATAAAAAAATAAAATGGATAAGAACTGTTGAATTTTATATACCGAACTATTTTATATCATTATAGGTGAATTATTTTTTAAAAAGTTTAAAGTTTGAACTCTAACAACAATATATTAAAATGAATATTTAAATTGTTAAAATAAAAATAAAATATTGTTTAAAAATTAAAAAAAAAATAACATATTAAGAAAAATTCATAAATTTACATGATTATAAATATTTTAATAAAAACCGTGCATTGCACGGGTCATAAGTTAGTACAAATTAATGGTTGTCTGGTGGTTCATTTCTTGCAAATTTAAATGACACAACTCTTGTGTTGATTCCGAAAAAAGAAAATGCAGAAAGGATGTCGGATCTTCGTCCCATAGCCTTGTGTAATGTCTTATACAAAATTCTAGCGAAAGTGCTCGCTAATAGGCTCAAAGAGATTCTTCCTGATGTTTTAACCAGGAACCAATCCGCATTCGTTCCTGGAAGGTACACATCTGATAATGTATTAGTAGCTTTTGAAACTCTCCATTTTATGAAAAGAAAAAATAGAGGTCAAGATGGTGAGATTGCTTTAAAACTTGACATCTCAAAGGCTTACGACCGAGTTGACTGGAGTTATTTGGAAAAAAGAATGCAGATCATGGGGTTTCATAATAAATGGATCAAATGGATCATGCTATGTGTTACTACTTTTAGTTATATGGTGTCTTTTAATGGAAGCACTGTCGGCCCTATAAATCCTTGTCGTGGTCTAAGACAGGGAGATCCATTATCTCCCTACCTTTTTCTGTTTTGCGTTGAAGGATTGTCACACTCACTGTCTAAGGCGGCTATTGAAGGAAACATAACAGGCTGCCAAATAAGCTTGAATGCACCTAAGGTAACGCATTTGTATATGCTAATGATAGCTTTTTGTTCTTTAAAGCTAAGTCTAATGAAGCTATGGTTGTTAAAATGTTGTTGAATAAGTATGGTAGTAGGTCTGGTCAAGTGGTTAACTATCAGAAATCGGGAATTTTCTTTAGCGCTAATGTTAGGAGAGACAAGCAACAAGAGATCAAGGATATTTTAGAGGTTCATAATGAGCTTGGAAACATTAAGTATTTGGGACTACCATCTTTTGTTGGCAGGTAAAAAAAAGCTGTGTTTAATTTTGTTAAGGAACGTGTTTGGAGGAAAGTCCAGGATTGGGGTAGTAAGTTGTTATCTAAAGCTGGGAAGACAATTCTAAATCGTTGCCATGTTAGGCCTCATCCTAATGAAATTAATCTGGATGCTTATTAATTAGCTATTGGCCCCTCCCATAACCGATGTAGGACAACTCCCAACAATCCCCCCCTTCACACATCGGGCCCGACACCTGTCGAATCTGCCTCCTTCTGTGTGATCGGGCTCCCCCTCGACCCATACCGGAAGTTCCTGGATATCTGGCTCCCCCTAGGCCCACACTGGAAAGTTCACCTGCTCCCCCTTAAGCCCAACCTGGGATAGCCCATCTGCCTCTTCCTGGATCCATTCTGGAGCCCATTGAGATCGTTACGGATCGTTACAACCATAGCTCTGATACCACTTGTTGGGTCGCGAGCGAGCCATAACTCCACAATAGTATGATATTGTTCGCTTTGGGCCGAGCACGCAAGGATTTGTTTTTGGGTCACTCCCAAAAGGCCTCATACTAATGGAGTTAACTAGCTGCTCTATATACAAGAGAACTATCTATTATCTCCTCGATGTGGTACTTGGGTTGACACCACCCAACAGGGGATTGGGGTAGGAAGGCAACGCTACATATGTAGCGTTGGGTTGAGGGAAAACACCGGTTAATCTAGCATTCTGGGAAAGACACTAGTTAATCTAGCATTTCGGGTCGATCGGGTCGGGTCGGAGGGATTTAAAATTTTAAAATTTTAAAATATTAAAATTTTATATATTATTTTTAAATTTAATATTTTAAAATTTTATCAATATTTCCTTTGGGGTTAAATAGTTTTCATTTGGGGTTCAACGGGTTTCATTTAGTGTTTAGAAATATTCAATTTTTTAATTAAGATATTTAAATTTTATATGTATTCTCTTTGGGGTTCAACAATTAACCTTTGGGGTTCAACATTTCCATTTTGGGTTTTAGAAATATTCAAAACGACGAATAAACTGTATACGAACTTAGGATAAACAACCCTAAACCCTAACTTATCCTGATTTTTAAAAAATCGGGGGACTCAGTAAAAAACACAATTTGAATTGATCATTTGGTTATAATTTTTTTAATATTGTTTGCAAATACATATTTACCAAAAAAAATTGCAAATACATATTTAGCGAAAAGAAAAAAAATAATTTAAAACACCCCAAACGCCATTTGAAGTGTCATTTTCCCCACCCCAAACGCCACTTGAAGTGTCGTTCCAAACCCCAAACCCCAAACGCCAGTGGTGACCCCAACAAATAAATTAGAAAAAGTAAAATGCTACATGATGTAGCATTTTCATCGAAAATATGAAAACATTATGATGTAGTATTTTAGTGTGATACTTGGGGTCATCCTTTCATATTGTGATATTTGAGACCATTTAATTTCAAATAGTGATAGATTGGACCAACATCCCGTTTATTTAAATAATACTTTCATTATAAGTTTAACAAATCTAGACTATCTATATTATTATACTATAATAAGCAAAAAGAAGTATATTTTGTAATTTTATTTACACCTCATTTTTGTTTATCCCTTTTATTCATAATCGCTAGATCTTCAACTTAAATAGATGATAACCGTTACATACAATACTAAAAAGTTGTCATAGATAGAGATTTAAGATTCGATTCCCGCTAATAATATATTACTAAATTTTGTATATTGTTATATATAAAAGTGTAAGATTCTAATCCTGCTAACAATATATTAAAATTAAAATTTACAATACTATACTACACTATAAGTAAATTATAAAAAAATTAAAAGTAACCCATATTTTACACGAGTTATAAGTTATTATAGAATAATTTATTATAAAATTCAAACTGTGGTTCCGAATCAAACCAATTCGTTTTTTTCTGGTGTGTTTTGTTTTTGACATATAATTGATCTGGCTTGATTTTGATTTTTAGAAAACCATTTATATTAATTTGATTCAAAAAATATAATAATTTGGACCAAATCAATCGATGAACACTATGATATAACGCTATGATATTTTTTTTTGGATTTATCGATTATCATCAACACTTATGTTTTGTGATTGTTTCGTTTGAAGTGAATCGTGTTACTAGCATTTTATTCAATGTTTAAAACCGTTCTCGTAATACTTATGCGGCTGCTTTCTAAAAGATCGTGTAAATTTAAATCTCAAAACATGATACTGATATGACACCTTTTTATATAGAAAGTTATATAATAAATTTGTTGATTTAATTGAATGTTGCTATTACGAAATTTGTTCAATTTTATTTCTTCTTAGAACTGTTGATCAATCTTTGACAAAAAAATTATAAACGAGCTCTATATAAAATGAATGATCCACATACACCCCTAATTTGTTTACTGTAGTGTATAGTTAAGGTAGAGAGTGGTTGAATGTCGGATTAGAAGAGAAGTTGAAATCTCAGAGAATCAATTTGGTTTTATGCCTGGGAGATCGATGATCGAGGCTATTCATCTCGTCAGACGCCTTATGGAGAAGTTCAGGGAATGTCGCAAAGACCTCCATATGGTGTTCATTGACCTTGAGAAGGCTTATGATAGCATCCCCCGTGAAGTTATTTGGAAGAGCCTTGAGGAGAGGAGAGTGTCATCGTCGTACGTAGGGTGATTCAAGACATGTACTCCCAAGCTAGTTCCTGCGTCCGGACCCCAGTTGGTGACTCCCGTTTTTTCCCTGTTGAGATTGAGCTACACCAGGGGTCGTCCCTAAGTCCTCTTCTTTTCGCCCTTATCCTAGATGTCATGTCGCGAGGGATTCAAGATGGCGTCCCTTGGTGCATGCTTTTCGCTGATGATATCGTGTTAGTGGCGGAATTGAGGGGGGAGGTGAACGAGAAGTTGGAGTTATGGAGATCTACTTTGGAGCCCCAAGGCTTGCGTCTGAGCCGGTCTAAAATCGAGTATCTCTGGTGTAACTTCAGTGGTGAGGCCAACGAGGAAGGGGTGGAGGTTAGGATTGAAGATCAGATCGTCCCTCGTACGGATAAGTTCAAGTATTTGGGTTCGATCATCCAGAAGGAAGGTGAGATTGAAGACGATGTCACGCATCGTATCAAGGCTGGGTGGCTAAGGTGGAGGGCAGCGTCAGGGGTGATGTGCGACAAGAAAGTCCCGTTAAAGTTGAAAGGGAAATTCTATAGAGCGGCAATCCGCCCTGCGATGTTATATGGTTCGGAGTGTTGGGCGGCGAAGAAGGCCCTCGAGAGCAAGTTGGAAGCGGTTGAAATGAGGATGTTGCGGTGGTCTTGTGGGTGCACGATATTGGATAGAATCCCGAATGTGGTTTTTAGGAGCGAGCTTGAGGTGGCGCCTTTTTCTGCGAAAGCTAGGGAATGGAGGTTGAGATGGTTCGGCCATGTCCGTAGGAGGCTAGCTGAAGCCCCAGTGAGGAGGGTCGAGAGTCTTTCGATTGTGGGGGTGAGGAGGAGAGGTAGACCGAGGAGGTCGTGGGAAGAGCGGCTTAGGTTGGATTTAAAGGCCTTAAACTTAAATGAGAACATGACCGCTGATAGGTGTTCTTGGAGGGGCCAGATCAGAGTGGTGGATTCTCTTTTAGGGAGCGGCTCCGTGGTTGAGAGCCTCAGAGTTGGGTTGTCTCGGTTAGCTTTATCTTAGAAGTTCGGTTGTTTCGTTCTCATTTCTCGTTTCATTGTCTTCTGTTTTCAAGTTTTGCAGTTTCAGGTAGCTTGGCCAGGTGTCATCTTAGATCAGAGTGCTTTGCAGAGCGGAGTAGTCAATCCCCTGGTAGGTAAGCCCCATGTGTTCTAAGCCATGGGCTCAGGTATGACGATGAGCCTTTTACAAATCTTAGATAACCCTTTGAATATCACACATTATTAGCTTAATGTGCACTTAGCCGGGGGTCTTCACGGAAACAGCCTCCCTACCGTTAAAAGTAGGGGCATGGTCTGCGTACATCTCACCCCCCAGGCCCTGCTCTGAGCGGGATATACTGGGTATATTTGGTTTGGTTTGATTTGGTTTAGAATCTTAACACTGGCAGTTGAACCACATGGAGAAAAGGGCCCAATATCACAATTTGAAAAAAAATGATTATAAATATTATAGTTCAAAAATTTGGCCCAAATATCACTTCAAAATACAATTACGTATAACATTTTGGATTTTTTTTAAAAACGCTGAAACGTCTAGCGTTTTGAAGGAAAAAGGGGGGGGAAGACGCTGCATGAAGTAGCGTTGGGGGAGAACGCTAGACGACGTAGCGGGGAACGCCACACTATGCGGCATTTGGGATGTTTTTACTTTTTTTTTGTATTTTTTTGTTTTCTCCTAAATATATATTTGAAAACAATATTAAAAAACTTATAACCAAATGGTCAATTAAAATTGTATTTTTAAAATTAAAAAAATACAATTTTAATTAACCTTAGGGGTTCAATAATTAACTTTTAGGGTTCAACGTTTTCATTTTAGGTTTTAGAAATATTCGGAATGACGAATAAACCGTATGCGAACTTAGGGTTTAGGGTTGTAACAACCCTAAACCCTAACTTATCCTGATTTTTAAATGCATTAGCTTTTAAAAATCAGGTCGCCGGATTCAGATTTTTAATTAAAATTTTTAAATTTAAAAAATACAAATTTAATTAAACTTAGGGGTTTAACAATTAACTTTGGGGTTCAACGTTTCCATTTTGGGTTTTAGAAATGTTTAGAACGACGAATAAACCGTATACGAACTTAGGGTTTAGGGTTGTTTACAACCCTAGACCTTAAACCCTAACTAACACGTTTAAAAATATGGTCGCCAGATTCAATTTTTTAATTAAAATTTTTAAATTTTATCTGTATTCCCTTGGGGTTTCAACAGTTAACTTTTGGGTTTCAAAAGTTCCAGTTCCATTTTGAGTTTAGAAATATTCAGAACGACGAATAAACCGTATACGAACTTTAAGAAATATAAGTTTATATTTTAAATGACCATTTGTATATAAGTTTTTTAATATTTTTTTGCAAATATATATTTAGGAGAAAGCAAAAACAAAACAAAAAGAAATTATAAAACACTATATAAAATAGCGTTTTGATCATTAATAACACTTACACTAGCATTTTGACAAGTAACATCACATTAACAAGCATTTTTGTTCAAAGACCAGAACAAAAGCTATTGTTGGAAACTCAGATTTAACTAGCATTTTGATTTTTAATTTAAAAAAAAATAAAACGCTACACGAAGTAGCGTTTTGGTTACAAACTAAAAAAACTACACGAAGTAGCATTTTGGAGTGATATTTGGGGCCATATTTTTGAGCTGTGATATTTGGGACCATTTACTTCAAAATTGTGATAGAAAGGGCCAACACCCATCACATGGACGATGTCGAGCACTTAATGCACTTGTTCTTTGACTGTTGGTTTGCAAAAGATTGCTGGCAACGAATGGGCTTGGTATATGATACGTGAGAGGTGGAGAATTCCCCAGATTGGCTACTCAGCAAGCTTGACAATGAAAAGAGCGAAGTTTTGATCAAAATAGCTACTGTATTGTGGGGAATTTGGTGGGCAAGAAACAAAAGTGTATAGGAAGGGAAAGTCCTGTCACCTGAAATATCCATGGCTTGGAGCTCTAAACAGGTTGTTGAGTGGAGGGAGGTTCACAAGAGAAAGCTACAAATATCAGGTATTCTAAAGATGGCTATTACTAGGCATGACAGAAAATGGATTGCTCCTGCATTTGAAAAGCTGAAGATAAATGTTGATGCCTTTATCTTCGAGGGGGGAGATTTTTTCAGTATTGGTATGGTGGCACGAGATTCCCAGGGGTCGTTCATTCGAGGAAAAATTGAAGAAGTTAATGCAGAATATTATATATTTAATTAGTATCATTCCTTAATAGGAGATTGATATATTTATATTAAATGTACCAGATATTTAGGAACTGATTTGAGGGTAGTTAGTTATTTTGTACAGTTAGGTAAATTGCACGAAAACCTATTTAACAGGCTTCTATTCATACAGAATGAAATATGTCAATACATCTCAGCATATTCTTCTTCTTTATGGTATCAGAGCCCTAACTTTTGTGCATATTCTTCTTCAGCCATTGATAAATAACAATGGCCAATAACAAAAACTCCACAGTATCATCAGATGACATTTCCGTCAACTCAAAAAAAAACATCAACCGGTACTGGTGCTTCAAATATTTCTTTCGAAAACCAGCCTTCTCTTCAAATCACAACTCATAAGTTAAATGGTCAAAACTTTCTACAATGGTCACGTTCAGTGACTTTGTACCTTCGTGGTAGAGGTTTCTTTGGTTATATGAATGGTGACACTCTCGCACCAGAGAAAACTGATACTTTATACACCAAATGGGACTCGGAAAATTCTTTGATAATGGCATGGCTTATAAATTCTATGGAGGTGGATATCTGAAAAACGTATTTATTTCTTTCTACTGCTCAAGAACTACAGGAAGCCGTTAAAGAGGCCTACTCTGATCTTGAGAACTCTGCTCAAGTATTCGAACTCAAGTCAAAACTTCGTGACCAACGACAACAAAATCTCACGATAACACAATTTTATAATGCTCTTAATAATCTCTGGCAAGATATTGATTTATTTTATGTGCCTGACTAAAAGTGCAAGGAAGATGCCTCTTTTTATCAAAAAATGCTTGATAGAGAAAGGTTGTTTGATTTTCTTCATGGATTGAACCGTGAATTGGACGAGGTTCGTGGTTGTATTCTTGGAAAGTTTCCTCTTCCTTCTATGCGTGAAGCATTTGCAGAGGTACGTACAGAGGAGAGTCGAAAGCGTGTCATGATGGGTCCCACTACTGCTACAGAAATTGATAACTCTGCATTTTCTGTCCGCGATCATTCTGCGTTTGTTGTCCGTGGCTCTAATTCTGGTGCTGACTTGCGTGGAAATCGAAAAGAACGTCCTTGGTGTACTCACTGTAACAAGCCCGGTCATCTTGTAGAAAAGTGTTGGATTATCCATGAAAAACCAGCAGACTGGAAACCACGTGCTCCTCCTAAATAAGCACACACTGCTGTCCAGGCTGAACATTTTCCATTCACAGCGGAGCAGATTAATAAAATTCATCAGGTTTTAAGCGCCAATACTGTTTCCGAACCAACAACTGTATCTTTCAAGTCAGGTATTCCTGCTGCTCTTACTATACAAAACTCCACTTGGATTGTAGATTCAGGTGCCTCAGACTATATGACTGGTCAATCCCATCAGTTCACTTCTTACCACCCTAGTCCAGGTAATTTAAAAATTAAAATTGCTGATGGTACCCTTTCGACGGTGGCTGGGAAAGGATCAGTTGTTTTATCTCCTCATGTTACTCTTAAAAATGTTCTTCATGTTCCAAATTTGTCATGTAACCTTCTTTCTATCAGCAAACTTACTCTGGACCAAAAATGCGAAGCTAAGTTTTCACCCCTTCAATGTATTTTTCAGGATTTATCATCGGGGAAGACGATTGGGAGTGCGAAGGAGTGTAGTGGTTTGTATTACTTTGATGTGGATCTGCCCTCTACTCAATTGAAAAATAACACCATTTATGGATGTAATGTTTCTTGCCATGATGATATTATGCGGTGGCATTATAGGCTAGGCCATCCTAGTTTTCCCTATATGAAACACTTGTTTCCTGAATTTTTTCCTAATAAAAACTTGAGCATGTTTGAATGTGAAGTGTGTGAATTTGCAAAACATACCCGAACAGTTTTTCGACCTCGTCCTTATAAAGCTTCACATCCATATTCTCTTATTCACAGCGATATATGGGGTCCATCTAAAGTTTCAAACATCACCAATACACGTTGGTTCATTACATTCATTGATGATCATACACGTGTGAGTTGGGTATACCTTCTTAAAAATAAATCTGGTGTTGCAGCTCAATTTAAAAAATTTCATTCCATAATTCAAACCCAATTCAATGCTAATATCCAAGTGTTGCATACTGATAATGGAACTGAATATTTCAATTCTATCTTGGGAGATTACCTTCTTTCTCATGGAATTATACACAAAAGTTCATGTGTTGGCATACCCCAACAAAATGGAATTGCCGAAAGAAAAAATTGCCACCTATTAGAAGTAGCCAGAGCCCTTATGTTTACCACATCTGTTCCAAAACATTTTTGGGGGGAAGCTATTCTTAAGGCTGCATATCTTATTAATAGGATGCCTTCACGAGTTTTACAATATAAAACTCCACTCTCAATCCTTCATACAATTTGTCCTAATATTCATCTTCTCTCTAACCTTCCTCTAAAAACATTTGGTTGCACCTCTTATGTTCATGTTTCACCTAATACAAAATTTGATCCTCGTGCCCAAAAATGTATCTTCTTAGGATACTCCTCTTCAAAAAAAGGATATAAATGTTATAATCCTGATTTACGACGCATCTGTGTTTCTTTGGATGTCACATTTAACGAGGAAAAACCATTTTATTCCAACACTTCGTTTGAGGGAGGGAAAAAGAGTGACACTTCGTATTGGGACACATGTTTGCCTATAGCCACACCAAATATAAGTGATATTGATTCCAATATCACATCTGATGTCACTCATTCTCATTTACAAGAAGATACAGGGCCGCAACCTCAACAAAAAAATACAGAGGTGTTAGTATATTCTCGGAGACCAAAGAAACATCAAGTAATACAACCAACTACAATTCCAGCAACCCATGAGTGTGAACCATTGATAAATCCTTCTGTAAGTAATCTCGTCAATCCTATCTTACATGATTCTATTCCTCACCATGAGTCTTCTAACATGTTAGGAACAGAATTACCCATTGCCAAAAGAAAAGGTGTGCGGGACTGTACTATGCATCCTATATCTAATCATTTTTGTTATAGCAAGCTTACTTCGAAGTTTAAGGCTTTCAATGCAAACATCGAGAAAGTAGACATCCCTCAAAACATTAATGAAGCTCTCTCACATCCTGAATGGAAAAAGGTTGTTTATGAGGAAATTGGAGCATTGGAAGACAATAACACATGGACGATAGTTGACAAGCCAAAGGACAAACATGTGGTGGGATGCAAGTGGGTGTTTACTGTCAAATACAAAGCTGATGGAACTATAGAAAGATACAAAGCAAGATTGGTAGCAAGGGGTTTCACTCAAAAATATGGAGTGGATTATATAGAGACGTTCGCGTCAGTTGCAAAAATGAACACCGTAAGAATCTTATTATCAGTAGTTGCTAATCTTGATTGGCCCTTGCATCAATTGGACATCAAAAATGCTTTTCTCAATGGAAATCTAAAAGAAAAAGTGTGCATAAAAATCCCTCCTGGATTTGAACGAAGGTATGGGAACAGAACCGTATCCAAGTTAACAAAATCAATTTACGGATTGAAGCAATCTTCACGTACATGGTTTGAGAGGTTCAATCAAGTACTCAAAAAATACGGGTATAAACAAGGTCAGTCAGATCATACATGATTTTTCAAACATTCAGTAGGTAAAAAGGTTGTTATTCTTATTGTCTACGTGGATGATATAATATTGACGGGTAATGATCTTGATGGGTTGAAAAAACTTAAAAGTTTGCTAGCTCAATAATTTGTGGTGAAAGATCTTGGTCCCATGAAATATTTTCTAGGGATGGAAGTTGCAAGGTCTAAACAAGGCATTTTCATATCCAAACGAAAGTACATTATGGATTTACTTAAGGAGACTGGCATGTTCGGATGTAGACCTGCACGAACACCTGTGGAGCCAAAAGGAAAATATAAACAGGTAACAAAGGTGAAGCAAGTCGGCAAAGGGATGTATCAACGACTAGTGGGAAAATTAATATATTTGTCACACACCAGGCCTGACATTGCCTTTGTCGTTAGCCTGGTCAGTCAGTACATGCATAATCCTTTGGAAGAACACCTGGAGGCTGTATTTAGAATTCTAAGGTATCTCAAGAACACACCAGGAAATGGACTACTGTTCAGAAAAAATGTTGAAAGAAGTATAGAAGCATTTACAGATGCTGATTGGGCTGGATCAGTTGAAGATAGGAGGTCGACAACTGGATATTGCACCAAAGTATGGGGAAACCTGGTTACTTGGAGGAGTAAAAAACAACCAGTTGTAGCTCGAAGTAGTGCCGAAGCTGAATTAAGAGCACTTGCACAAGGAGTGTGTGAACTAATATGGATTAAACGAGTAATGAAGGAATTGAAACTTCCAAGCTATGGTCCTTTAAGGTTGTACAGTGACAACAAATCAGCGATCAATATAGCTCATAATCCTGTTCATCACGATAGAACTAAACATGTGGAAATAGATCGTCACTTTATCAAAGAAAAAATTGAGAGAACGGATCTATGTGTTGTGTATAAAACGAGCAAGCAACAAGAAGCTGATTTATTAACAAAAGGTCTTTCTCAGGAGACTTTTGATGTGTTGGTGTGCAAGCTGGGCATGTGGAATTTGTATGCTCCGGCTTGAGGGAGGGTGTAGAAGTTAATGCAGAATATTATATATTTAATTAGTATCATTCCTTAATAGGAGACTGATATATTTATATTAAATGTACCAGATATTTAGGAACTGATTTGAGGGTAGTTAGTTATTTTGTACCAGATATTTAATTTTGTAGTTATTTTCTTTGATTTAATTAAAAATAAATACTAAATAGATTTTAAAAAATTTAAATATATTATCTAAAATATTAGAACCCATGACTTTTCATTTGGCTATGGTGGCATTGAAGAAAAAAGTATAGAACTTAACAAAAAATTATTTTAATTCTCGATCACATATTTATAGGTATCTGTTTGATATTTATTATGACTTAAGTGATTCAAATGAGACCCCGTTGAAATCAGTGAGTAAAATGATATATGACCACCACTTCAGTGACCAATTTGATATTGAGATTAAAGAGCCTGAGATGTATGTCGGGTAAGTTCCCTGAGAAACATGAAATTTATATATAAATATGGAGTGGGTATTTTTGTAAAATCAGAATTTTTTAATTAGCCCTACGGGCCCAATCAAATTTAAAGTATATTTTTTAAGTATCTCAGGAAAAGTTCGCTAAGATCAATCTCAGGATACTTTTTCTCTTTGATATTTAACCCTAATGAGGAAATGCTATATGTTTTGTGTGAATTTATTAGTATTGCAGTCTCAACAAATTATTGTAGTTAAAACATGAAGTATGATATTAATCTTAATCTTATTTTTGTAAGATTAACTTCCACTGCAAGTTTAACAATATTCATAACAAGGAGGATGGAATAATTAAACACATATTTAATCAATAAAAAAATCTTTCACCAAGAAAAGATCAAATGAAGTAACAAAACTCTCAGACTTTCAACAATATCAACTCTGACCTCTATCTGGGCAGTGGAATGTCAGCAAGATCCTCTCTGTATGGAATAGTATGTTCCAGTCCAATTACATGGTTCGATTCAGCAGTCTTTGAAGTATCGATGAACGTAGTGGTGGTATCTTTTCGGAACATGAGGTAGATCACAGAAACAATGTAGATGGCAATGAAAGGAAAAACTACAATTCCTATGAATACATTTGCAACTTTTGGTAAGCTATTGCCAGTTATCCAACCAACAAAAGCTGTGATCAAGTAGTATATGTTGTAGCCAATTAATCCCAGTCCTAGTACCCATGAAAAAACAATGATCTGCATGCCCGAGTAGATTGTAAGGTTTTGTCATTTGTGCTGGTAATTATCTATTTACACCATCTGAATGCAATTTATCTAATGCAAGAACTTACATATATCGAATTTATGTGAGGTCCCATCTTCAATTTGCTACTACTGAATTTAAGCAGAGGGATTAGAGCAAAGGGAAGTTCAAATGACAAAATCATCTGCAATGGATATGCAAATTGTGAGTAAACCTTTTATCGAATGAAGGGTGTCAGATGAAAACAGTTAAAAAAAAATTGATTTGAAGCTTAAGCATGCTGTCAAATGCACTTGTATGTTCATTGCAATGTTATGGTTCACTATTGGTGTTATTTTAGACATTTAAAACACTAACCGAGGCAATGATAATCAGGCGACCAGCTTCTGATGCTCCCCCAATGATAGAAACAATAAGACTTGGCGTGATAGCAATCAGCCTAGTTACCAGGTTTCTGATCCATGCCTTCATCCTTAGATCAATGAACCCCTAATATAATCAAAACAGCGAAGTTACTGTGAGTTGCTTACTGAATTCCAAGTGAAAACGTTTAAACTAAAAATACCATAATGATATTGAAATTCGGAACCTGCATGATGTATTGTCCAGCATAAGTTCCTGTGATGGTGGAACTCTGACCCGAAGCTAGTAAAGCGATTGCATATACAGTAGAACTTGATTTTCCCAACACATTCTGGTAGTTAAAATTAACATAAATATGTAGCAACTTTTTGTTAGACTTGGCTCTCCTTTATGATGTTAAAACTATCAACCACTGTACACACACGACAAAAAGAAATATAGACCTTGAGAAGGAAAGAAGCGGAATTAAGAGTTATATCATCACATCTGTCTAGATTATCTTTTGACATATTTGGTGAATTGCAAACAGAACCGGTTACAGAAATGACTGCAACATTGATTAGAAATGCTACGAACAAAGCAAATCCACTCTCTATCAAAAAGTATCTGCAAGCATCCTGCAATTATAAATAAAATAAAGGGTTGGTGAAGTCAGATACACTTGAAAATCCAACTCAAAGTCTCAAATACTAATGCAATGTTGGTGCTTACATTAATGCCACGGACAGATTTTGGTATCTTTCTGGAGAGCACAAGAGCTGAATGAAGAAACAAGTTGTGCCTGTTCATGTTAAGGTCACAAAATACATCAATGCAACTAATGCTTAGAGTAAGACTTGACATTAGGCTATGTTATCACTTTTGGGTTCATTTCCTAGTGATAAATAATGATTCCTAGAATCATTTAGAGGATTAGGTATGTGACTAATTAGTTAGATTACTAATAAATGGAAACTATGAAGAATTTTCTTACGGCATGACAAGAGCACCAAGTAGAGCAATGGCGTCACTGGTTGCACCTTGACCAGAAAGCTTAGGAATAAATCCCATGAGCACATCTTGTGCAGGAGGCTTCACATAGCTCAGTTCTCCGAAAAAACAAGCAGCCATAACAAACACTAAGATGGATATCAACAACTCAAGCTTCCTCACCTGCATGACATAAATACAGATAATCTAATTTAAGGAATCATACCTTATACATGTGATCTTTTTGCCTTTTCCATTATAAATTTATACATGTGAAGAACATAAATATTGATTTGTGGCAATGCTTTTCTTAAATTCTTGGAATTTGTTAGGACTATGTACCATCTCAGGCCAATACTCCCTTTGCTAAATAGGTTGATCTTTTGATAAGCATCAATACAAATATAGATTAAAACTTAAGTAAGAAATTACCCCATATCTTTGAAGGCCAAGAAGTACGAGGGTACTGCAACCAGTGCAGAGAACTCCAACCCAAACTGGTATATTGAACAATATGTTCAGAGCAAATGCTGTCCCAATCACTGCCGTTGACACAGAGAGTAGATTAGTTTTGTTGTCATGACCATCTAGCTTAAAAAAACTAATATATGATGTGTGTGTGTGTCAGACTGTCTATCATATATAAAACTGTTAATATTGTAAGACAATTCGAAAAGCCATGCCTTCAGGAATATCTGCAGCAATGACAGCAAGTTCTGCTAATAACCATAGGCAATATTTCACAAAAAAAGGGTACTCTGCTTTGCACAACTCTGCTAAATGTTTGCCTGTATAAATAATAGAGAACTTTCCTATAAGTGTTGTCCAAAACTATGCACTTTGATCTGTTTTGTTTAAATAAAACCACGCAGATCTAAAGGTGTTGTCTAAATATCAATGCATCTTACCTGTGCTGACTCCAAGATTAGCGGCAAGGGACTGTATAATGAGTGCAAAAATCAGACCAATGAGAATGACCCACAGCAGCTGCAAGCATGGAAACCGTTAGTGCTAGCCCGTGTAGGTTAATATATGGAAATCATATATACTAGTCAGTCAGTGCAGGTTAAGTGTTTGGAAAAGCCTCTTCATAAAAATAAGGGTAAGATTACATATAATGAGACCTTGTGGGGCTTTTATTGTTACTAGTCAGTACATATTTTTATTGTATAATTACAATGTTGAAGAAAGTTTATTTGCTGTCCAGTGTACACTGAATGTTGTTTAGGTAGTATATGATCAGTGCGCCTGCCTGATCACTCATATCCATTCGAGGGGCTGCTAATATATTGTAGGTTCATCAAGCACACGACTACTATTGTGTGCATACCTCATATCCATGATCTGCTCCTGCTTGCATATCGGTTTCCACTGAAAAATTAAATCAAATATACAAAATTACTGTTATTCTCATCAAATGTGTATAATGGTCGAGAAACAAGTAGAGATACTAACAATTTCCAGGGTCCAGATAAGCCAAAGAAACAAGAAAACCAGGTCCAACATATGCGAAAAAGTTCCTCCATCCAGGCCTTTTCTGTTAATCAAAGCATACATTGTATTAGTGGCCATTTTACTGCCAACTTACAAGTCTTATAGATTACACAACATCATTTTATAAAGAGTATGAATGAGAAAGGTTGTGAATGATGAGAGACTTGGTTCTTTTGAGCTTCATGGTCCACGTTTTCGACCCCCAGGGTAACTATGCGGGTTCTCCCTCCCAGCTGTTGTTGCTGCAAGCTTCCCATTGCCTAATTGTTTGTTTTTGTGTTTGTGTGTGGGAGTGTTTGATAATGTTATGTTTCTTATATGTGTTCGAAAATAGAACAAAATTATAAAGATATATTTCTTACCAAATTTCAGCATATCATTAATTTTTGACCTTACTAACACATATTTTTTTTAACAAATCTAAGCTCGACATTCATTATTTTAGCCAATTCACACATATTTCTTCTCAAATATGATTCGAGATCGGTATTTATTATTTTTCACGATTAAAATATATTTTTTAACAAATCTGAGTCCAACATTCATTACTCCAGCCGAGTACACATATTTTTTTACCAAATACTATCCAACATTTATTATTGAACCCAATTAACATATCAAATATTAAAAGAAAAAACTAAAACATATAGTAAAATATTCGTGTAACACCACAAGTTTTCATGCCAACTTGTATAAATTAAATTCTAAATTTACAACTTATCATGTTTGATGAGTACATTTAAGTAAAATACAAATAACCTTACCTAACATCAGAATTACACTCAACAATGATTTCTATCATCAAATTAGTCTCCAAAATTCTTAGTGCAGATCATCTTTGCCATCCATAAACTTTTTTTTTTCCTTAAAGTTAATGCTTTATCTTCCTCATGCTTAGCCAGCAAAGTAACAAGATTTGAAATAGTGAGCAAACTAGTGCCCAACAAGAATTTTACCATGGTAATGCCAATAAAGTACTCTACACTTTCCTCAGTTTTCAAAGACTCTAACCAAAACTATACAAAGACTCAAGCTAGAAAATATATAAGTTTTCAATATTTGCATTCCTCATAGCAACAAAGAAAACAACAAAAATGAATGTACTTTAAAATTTTCATAAATATGAAATATAACAAATGAGTATACTTCCCAATACTCTGTAAATTTTAGAGATTTTAGAAACAACAAAGATTATCCACAAAGGTAAGTTTTCAAGTCATTCATATTTTCCGATACAATGAGAAATACCAAGAGAAAGAAAACAAACTAAAATGTTTGAATTTATCCACACAGCGGAATATAGACTCCAAGATACTCCGACAAATGAAAAAAATCCAATAAATACAACTGAGATATCAATATAGGAATGCACCATTTTTATTTTAATGAAGGATTTCAAATTCCTCCATGTTTGGTAGTACTTCCCAACATAAAAAGAAATATCCAAAAATAAGCAAAGTTTGAATTATCAAAACCGAGTTGAACATTTCCCAAAATTCTCCAACTTTCATTATGTTTGCACTAATTCACGCAAGCGTACGTCGTTACAACTAATATAGATATAAGTAAAGTTCGTTCCCACAGAGATCTGGTTTTGGTTTTAAATCAGTTAATGCACCTATGCAACAATGTATGGTTTTTACTCACTGCTAAGACAATTAACAAGATTGAGTTTTGATTAACTAAAATTAACTAAGAAGCAAATTAACAAAACTAAGAATTAATTAACTAATGAGAATTGGAATCGAATTACTTATATGAGAATAAACATGGGATCCTAACTTCATTAAATACTTCGCTTAGATCTAACGCCTTTAATCACTATATGCAATGGTTATGATATCTGATCGGACAACACGAAA
Organism: Saposhnikovia divaricata; assembly: GCA_036435485.1. Classification (NCBI taxonomy): domain Eukaryota; kingdom Viridiplantae; phylum Streptophyta; class Magnoliopsida; order Apiales; family Apiaceae; genus Saposhnikovia; species Saposhnikovia divaricata. The sequence continues at coordinate 62,657,599 of CM071596.1, forward strand.
CAAGTACACGCTACCTGTCAGCATACGTATACCAAACTACCCATACATCCACAAAAGAGATAGAAGATGAATAGACACCAATTATGCTTAGACCCTATATGTCTATAGAATTTGAAAACATAACGGTTGAGGAACAAGTTATCCATAATGGTCACATAGGGCAACATAATATATTTCTATTTATGATACAAATCATGTTGATAAACAATCATGAACCTATGCTAGCATGGCAAGTTCTAAATCTCAAGATCCACTTTCACTTCACAAGATATTAACAGATTAGATGTTAGCTACGCATTTATCACTTAAGCATAACCATACGAGGATATCAGATATAATCACACACAGATCTTTAAAGCATCAAGATACTAAACTACATAGATAAATCCGTTAGAATCCCATGACAACGATTAGTTCATAATCGAATTGCTTGTCATCATGGGATCTGATGAAACCATGGTGAATAACAAAGTATGAACGAATACAAATAAACTAGAATGAAGAGTTAAGAAAACAAATCCAAAATCCAGAATATCGTAATAGAAGAAAACAAAAGATGAAGTAGATCTAGATCTCCGTTTCTTGTCACGAGCTTCGTACAATCCTTCTCCAATTTGTCTCCCTTGTTTCTCTGATAAAACATTGGTTTCTATTGTCTACATGTGTTTATATAGCCCCCATGTCTTGTCCAGCAAGAAATTCCCCAAAGCAGAATTAAAATAGAATTTCTGCAGTTCGGCAAAAAATACGTTTACTAAACTAATTCTGTTTTGAAGGAAAATTCGTAACTGACTTTTCTTCAGTATTTCTGGGCTGTTCCAGTTGTATTTGGACATCTGGACCACTTGAGAATGAAAGAGAATTCCGTTATCTTCGCGTGGACTGTAAGATCGTCCAAAACGGACTTGTATAACTCAAGATATGACCCAAACAGTAAATCAGAAATTCTGCTAGCCGACTGCAGCGCTGACTGCACCGTAGTAGCGCTGACTGCGCCAAAACTTTCTATCCAAGATTGTAGAAAATTTCGTTGTCTTCGCATGAGCTGTAAGATCGCTGAATTCGGACTTCTAGAACTCCAGATATGGCCAAAACAGTGAAGACTGCGCAAACTACCCGGAAAATCCGAATTTTAATCAATTTAACCTCCAACTCTTTGTTCTGCAAAACTCAATGAAAACACATTAAATACACCACATACTTGAGGTCAAGTAATCAATTTAAGCCGATACTAGGCATTCCAAGTGGATATAAAATCCACTTATCACACCCCTAAACTTAAATTGATGCTTGTCCTCAAGCATAAACAAATATAACTATATACAACTAACTAGTACCACTTCCGTAGGTGATCACGGTTGCATTTGGCATATGCAACAAGCTCTTTAAACCCCTATGCAGCCCTAGTGGACGAGTTTGGTCTCGTGAGGGCTTATAGCGAATGTACCCAAAAAATTCATCTAACTAAACAATGCAATGCCTGAATGCAACGAATATGAAAATGCAACGATCCCCTCAAACTAACCAAAACCAACTAGCAAGCAAATATCTCAAAGAATGCAACCAAATCCAAATATAGCTCGACTAAGTCCCCGTATACTAAAAATACATGACAGAAACGTGCGTGTGTGCGATGCTCCTCAGATATACTCCTAACACTAGATCAAAATCTTACTTATTCTTCGCCAAGACAATCACAAGTTTAGGAATAGAATGAACGGTAAACACTTCATAACCTAGGAACACCTCCATCATCCTTCGAGTTAGACAGAAATTCATGCTTTATTACTAAACTACAACACATATTACTATACACAACAACGCATGCTTATTTAACCGTGCAATGGATGAGACCCCAAAAGGCTTATACAATAATACCCATGTAGCGAGCGTTAGGTTAGTGGATCCCAAACTATAAAAGCCTTAGGTCACTAGGCACAAAGTCCCCTAGAACTTAATTGCTCGAGTATTAAAGAGCTCACCCTGGTTAATTTTACATTTAACAATTCACATAACTTTTCTTTTCTTTTCTTTTCTTTTTATTTTTTTAATTTTTTCTTTTTTTTGCAATTTTTTTCCACACCTCTAATTTGGAATGAGTGTGTTTCGCTCCATCTCATCCAACCCTAGACTACTCATAAAATATGAGCCGGCTACTAGCCATTTGATGCCTAGCCATTATTGACAATTATTAACAACTAACATGAAATCCCTGGTTTCCCCAAAACTTAGACTTTAGTGTTCCTACGCCATCAAGGGAATAACGAAAATTCTAAATATAAACAAGTGATTAAATCTAAAATAACCAAACAAGCATAACCTCAACCTAGCCCAAAAGCAACATAATGAGACTTGTGAAAATACTTTGTTTCTGTAACATGAAAGTTAATTCCCAGGAACTATAAATCAACCCTCTATTCATCAATAATCACACTCAATTAAACATCGACCTGCCAATCAGAATCAGCTCATTCTACGGGATCATGAAATATGCATGCCATGCAAATACAACTAAAATGAACTCACATGGTATAAAACACAATAACAGAATGTCCTATATGAAACAAACATGCAATACATACAAAATACGAATGAATTACTACTAACATGCAAAATATGATTTCCTACATGAACAAATGACACGCTACTACATACTACTACATACCTAACACATGGGTTGCCTTCCACGAAGCGCTTGTTTAGAGTCAATTAGCTTGACTACGTCCAAGCCTGCATTAAGGATGATAATAGTTGGCCTGGTCATCTCTTCATGAGACTTCATCGTCATCACGACGGCACACTTTCTGCCCCTTCTCCTCGCTTGGCCTATTCGTATAACAACTATGTCCTATTCCAATGCCTTCATCGGATGACCCAAAATCTGTCAATTTGTAGAACAACACACATTCGCGGACTTCGCCTGAATATAATGGAGGAGGGTAAATGTAAGTTGCTGAAACCTTTGGTTCCTCAAAGAGAACTTCCTCCATTGGCTCTAATGCGCTACCTCCATCTTTATACTCTGAGACAATTAGAAGACCTGCATCTTTCCCATGGTCATCAGCCTCTTGGTACGCACATACCAATTCTTGAAATTTGTGTAGCTCACCAGTGTCTATCCCAAATAGTGTCCTTTCCAAATCATCCACCATACTAGCATGATCAAATTCCTCACATGGCTTGTGAACGCTCACCTCACCTTGGAATTTGTCTTCCTCAATTATGCATGCAGTACCTTGCTCCAAGTCACCGTTATTTTCTGGAATTGCCTCTAGTATGAATTGTTGTTTCTCTTGTTCCAAGGCACTCAAAACTTGAGCAACTAGTGTCTCCAAAGATTTGATAGACCCCTCATTACTATTTGCAAGCATCCTAATCTCCTCCATAACATTAACCTCATCTGACTGAAAAGTAGGAGTAGGTTGCTGATGTTGAAACTCTTCACTACCAAAGAAATATGACATATTTGGAACATCTTGCTGGTACTGTTGAGGATGGTATTTGGAACATATTTGGAACATCTTGATGTTGTTCCTCATAAGTGACATATGGATCAACTCCTTCGTAGTAACAATATTGTGAGGTCTCATGAACGCCCAAACATTGCTCACATTGCTGAGGCATGGATGTCCTCGAATATTCCCACCATTGCAACTCCTCGCCTGCCATTTTCAAACACTCAAGTACCTGAAACACACCGAACTAAACAAGATAGGTAAGTAACTAATCCGAGTCAGTGAATTTTAACGACCACTGATGACAAGCACATAAACTAAAATAAAACACCGTTGATCCCCGGTAGCGGCGCCAAAAACTTGTTTGCACTAATTCACGCAAGCGTACGTGGTCACAAGTAATATAGATATAAGTAAAGTTCATTCCCACAGAGATCTGGTTTTGGTTTTAAATCAGTTAATGGACCTATGCAACAATATATGATTTTTACTCACTGCTAAGACAATTAACAAGATTGGGTTTTGATTAACTAAAATTAACTAAGAAGCAGATTAACAAAACTAAGAATTAATTAATTAATGAGAATTGGAATCGAATTACTTATATGAGAATAAACATGGGATCCTAACTTCATTAAATACTTCGCTTAGATCTAACGCCTTTAATCACTATATGCAATGGTTATGATATCTGATCGGATAACACGAAACAAGTACACGCTACCTGTCAGCATACGTATACCAAACTACCCATACATCCACAAAAGAGATAGAAGATGAATAGACACCAATTATGCTTAGACCCTATATGTCTATAGAATTTGAAAACATAACGGTTGAGGAACAAGTTATCCATAATGATCACATAGGGCAACATAATATATTTCTATTTATGCTACAAATCATGTTGATAAACAATCATGAACCTATGCTAGCATGGCAAGTTCTAAATCTCAAGATCCACTTTCACTTCACAAGAGATTAACAGATTAGATGTTAGCTACGCATCTATCACTTAAGCATAACCATACGAGGATATAAGATATACATCACACACAGATCTTTAAAGCATCAAGATACTAAACTACATAGATAAATCCGTTAGAATCCCATGACAATGATTAGTTCATAATCGAACTGCTCGTCATCATGGGATCTGATGAAACCATGGTGAATAACAAAGTATGAACGAATACAAATAAACTAGAATGAAGAGTTAAGAAAACAAATCTGGAATCCAGAATATCCTAATAGAAGAAAACAAAAGATGAAGTAGATCAAGATGTCCGTTGCTTGACACGAGCTTCGTACAATCCTTCTCCAACTTGTCTCCCTTGTTTCTCTGATAAAACATTGGTTTCTATTGTCTACATGTGTTTATATAGCCCCCATGTCTTGTCCAGCAAGAAATTCCCCAAAGCAGATTTAAAATAGAATTTCTGCAGTTCGGCACAAAATACGTTTCCTAAACTGATTCTGTTTTGAAGGAAAATTCGTAACTGACTTTTCTTCAGTATTTCTGGGCTGTTCCAGTTGTATTTGGACATCTGGACCACTTGAGAATGAAAGAGAATTCCGTTATCTTCGCGTGGACTGTAAGATCGTCCAAAACGGACTTGTAGAACTCAAGATATGACCCAAACAGTAAATCAGAAATTCTGCTAGCCGACTGCAGCGCTGACTGCACCGTAGTAGCGCTGACTGTGCCCAAAATTTCTATCCAATATTGTAGAAAATTTCGTTGTCTTCGCATGAGCTGTAAGATCGCTGAATTCGGACTTCTAGAACTCCAGATATGGCCAAAACAGTGAAGACTGCGCAAACTACCCGGAAAATCCGAATTTTAATCAATTTAACCTCCAACTCTTTGTTCTGCAAAACTCAATGAAAACACATTAAATACACCACATACTTGAGGTCAAGTAATCAATTTAAGCCGATACTAGGCATTCCAAGTGGATATAAAATCCACTTATCACACCCCCAAACTTAAACCGATGCTTGTCCTCAAGCATAAACAAATATAACTATATACAACTAACTAGTACCACTTCCGTAGGTGATCACGGTTGCATTTGGCATATGCAACAAGCCCTTTAAACCCCTATGCAGCCCTAGTGGACGAGTATGGTCTCGTGAGGGCTTATAGCGAATGTACCCAAAAAATTCATCTAACTAAACAATGCAATGCCTGAATGCAACGAATATGAAAATGCAACGATCCCCTCAAACTAACCAAAACCAACTAGCAAGCAAATATCTCAAAGAATGCAACCAAATCCAAATAGAGCTCGACTATGTCCCCGTATACTAACAATACATGACAGAAACGTGCGTGTGTGCGATGCTCCTCAGATATACTCCTAACACTAGATCAAAATCATACTTATTCTTCGCCAAGACAATCACAAGTTTATGAATAGAATGAACGGTAAACACTTCATAACCTAGGAACACCTCCATCATCCTTCGAGTTAGACAGAAATTCATGCTTTATTACTAAACTACAACACATATTACTATACACAACAACGCATTCTTATTTAACCGTGCAATGGATGAGATCCCAAAAGGCTTATACAATAATACCCATGTAGCGAGCGTTAAGTTAGTGGATCCCAGACTATAAAAACCTTAGGTCACTAGGCACAAAGTCCCCTAGAACTTAATTGCTCGAGTATTAAAGAGCTCACCCTGGTTAATTTTACATTTAACAATTCACATAACTTTTTTTTTCTTTTCTTTTTTTTATTTTTTTCTTTTTTTTGCAATTTTTTTTCCACACCTCTAATTTGGAATGAGTGTGTTTCGCTCCATCTCATCCAACCCTAGACTACTCATAAAATATGAGCCGGCTACTAGCCATTTGATGCCTAGCCATTATTGACAATTATTAACAACTAACATGAAATCCCTGTTTTCCCCAAAACTTAGACTTTAGTGCTCCTACGCCATCAAGGGAATAACGAAAATTCTAAATATAAACAAGTGATTAAATCTAAAATAACCAAACAAGCATAACCTCAACCTAGCCCAAAAGCAACATAATGAGACTTGTGAAAATACTTTGTTTCTGTAACATGAAAGTTAATTCCCAGGAACTATAAATCAACCCTCTATTCATCAACAATCACACTCAATTAAACATCGACCTGCCAATCAGAATCATCTCATTCTACAGGATCATGAAATATGCATGCCATGCAAATGCAACTAAAATGAACTCACATGGTATAAAACACAATAACAGAATGTCCTATATGAAACAAACATGCAATACATACAAAATACGAATGAATTACTACTAACATGCAAAATATGATTTCCTACATGAACAAATGACACGCTACTACATACTACTACATACCTAACACATGGGTTGCCTTCCATGAAGCGCTTGTTTAAAGTCAATTAGCTTGACTACGTCCAAGCCTCCATTAAGGATGATAATAGTTGGCCTGGTCATCTCTTCATGAGACTTCATCGTCATCACGACGGCACACTTTCTGCCCCTTCTCCTCGCTTGGCCTATTCGTATAACAACTATGTCCTATTCCAATGCCTTCATCGGTTGACCCAAAATCTGTCAATTTGTAGAACAACACACATTCGCGGGCTACGCTTGAATATAATGGAGGAGGGTAAATGTAAGTTGCTGAAACCTTTGGTTCCTCAAAGAGAACTTCCTCCATTGGCTCTAATGCGCTACCTCCATCTTTATACTCTGAGACAATTAGAAGACCTGCATCTTTCCCATGGTCATCAGCCTCTTGGTACGCACATACCAATTCTTGAAATTTGTGTAGCTCACCAGTGTCTATCCCAAATAGTGTCCTTTCCAAATCATCCACCATACTAGCATGATCAAATTCCTCACATGGCTTGTGAACGCTCACCTCACCTTGGAATTTGTCTTCCTCAATTATGCATGCAGTACCTTGCTCCAAGTCACCGTTATTTTCTGAAATTGCCTCTAGTATGAATTGTTGTTTCTCTTGTTCCAAGGCACTCAAAACTTGAGCAACTAGTGTCTCCAAAGATTTGATAGACCCCTCATTACTATTTGCAAGCATCCTAATCTCCTCCATAACATTAACCTCATCTGACTGAAAAGTAGGAGTAGGTTGCTGATGTTGAAACTCTTCACTACCAAAGAAATATGACATATTTGGAACATCTTGCTGGTACTGTTGAGGATGGTATTTGGAACATATTTGGAACATCTTGATGTTGTTCCTCATAAGTGACATATGGATCAACTCCTTCGTAGTAACAATATTGTGAGGTCTCATGAACGCCCAAACATTGCTCACATTGCTGAGGCATGGATGTCCTCGAATATTCCCACCATTGCAACTCCTCGCCTGCCATTTTCAAACACTCAAGTACCTGAAACACACCGAACTAAACAAGATAGGTAAGTAACTAATCCGAGTCAGTGAATTTTAACGACCACTGATGACAAGCACATAAACTAAAATAAAACACCGTTGATCCCCGGTAGCGGCGCCAAAAACTTGTTTGCACTAATTCACGCAAGCGTACGTGGTCACAAGTAATATAGATATAAGTAAAGTTCATTCCCACAGAGATCTGGTTTTGGTTTTAAATCAGTTAATGGACCTATGCAACAATATATGATTTTTACTCACTGCTAAGACAATTAACAAGATTGGGTTTTGATTAACTAAAATTAACTAAGAAGCAGATTAACAAAACTAAGAATTAATTAATTAATGAGAATTGGAATCGAATTACTTATATGAGAATAAACATGGGATCCTAACTTTATTACATACTTCGCTTAGATCTGACGCCTTTAATCACTATATGCAATGGTTATGATATCTGATCGGATAACACGAAACAAGTACACGCTACCTGTCAGCATACGTATACCAAACTACCCATACATCCACAAAAGAGATAGAAGATGAATAGACACCAATTATGCTTAGACCCTATATGTCTATAGAATTTGAAAACATAACGGTTGAGGAACAAGTTATCCATAATGATCACATAGGGCAACATAATATATTTCTATTTATGCTACAAATCATGTTGATAAACAATCATGAACCTATGCTAGCATGGCAAGTTCTAAATCTCAAGATCCACTTTCACTTCACAAGAGATTAACAGATTAGATGTTAGCTACGCATTTATCACTTAAGCATAACCATACGAGGATATAAGATATACATCACACACAGATCTTTAAAGCATCAAGATACTAAACTACATAGATAAATCCGTTAGAATCCCATGACAATGATTAGTTCATAATCGAACTGCTCGTCATCATGGGATCTGATGAAACCATGGTGAATAACAAAGTATGAACGAATACAAATAAACTAGAATGAAGAGTTAAGAAAACAAATCCGAAATCCAGAATATCCTCCTAGAAGAAAACAAAAGATGAAGTAGATCAAGATCTCCGTTGCTTGTCACGAGCTTCGTACAATCCTTCTCCAACTTGTCTCCCTTGTTTCTCTGATAAATCATTGGTTTCTATTATCTACATCTGTTTATATAGCCCCCATGTCTTGTCCAGCAAGAAATTCCCCAAAACAGAATTAAAATAGACTTTCTGCAGTTCAGCACAAAATACGATTCATAAACTGATTCTGTTTTGAAGGAAAATTCGTAATTGACTTTTCTTCAGTATTTCTGGGCCGTTCCAGTTGTATTTGCACATCTGGACCACTTGAGAATGAAAGAGAATTCCGTTATCTTCACGTGGACTGTAAGATCGTCCAAAACGGACTTGTAGAACTCAAGATATGACCCAAACAGTAAATCAAAAATTCTGTCAGCCGACTGCAGCGCTGACTGCGCCCAAAATTTCTGTCCAAGATTGTAGAAAATTTCTTTGTTTTCGCATGAGCTGTAAGATCGCTGAATTAGGACTTCTAGAACTCCAGATATGGCTAAACACAGTGAAGACTGCGCAAACTACCCGGAAAATCCGAATTTTAATCAATTTAACCTCGAACTCTTAGTTCTGTAAAACTCAAAGAAAACACATTAAACACACCACATACTTGAGATCAAGTAATCAATTTAAGCCGATACTAGGCATTCCAAGTGGATATAAAATCCACTTATCACATTACAGTTGATGAACCTGATAGTGATCCCCCCATTGCATGCAATGTAATAGGTCCCCTAATCTATAACAGCCATCTAGGATGACCCGCTTTATATCACGACATATTACTTTATTGTTCAACTCAATTTACTCGGAGAAAGTAAATAAAAATAATTATGACATTTACTTAAGCTCAAATATTTGATGCATGCTTACTAGAGTGAACATTAAAAATTATAGTTTCCAAGTCATAATGGATCCCAAGAATTTGTAAATACCATCTCTAAGATCAAGTGAAATTCAAATTGATAATTACAAGAAAGAAAGAATCTGAAACATAAGAAAGTTCAATGTCCCGAAGAATTACCAAGAGTACGGGAACAAATCAGATTTCACATTTTAAGTAATTATCGATAGGCACACTTTCAAAAGTATTCTGAATATGAACAAGGAGAGCAAAAGTAGTGTGATTACTTGAAGAAAATGTAGAGTCTCATTGATAAAAAAAGAGGAGAGGTAGTCACCGTTCGCACTTGAAAGAATTAGTGACATAAAGGAGGTGTAGTGGACTTGCAAGTATGTAAATTAACTAGAGATTCAAAGTCAAATTAATACTCATTCTATGAGCAATTCATGATGATTGGTTTACCCAAGACAGTAAGAGTTTCAACTATTGATAACTTTTGTAAATTGAATAATCAAAGACAAGTAATTGTAGATCAAAGAGATGAACAAGAAAGATAAAATATGTACAAACAATATATGTAAAAGCTGAATATATTAAAAGGCTACATTGTATTGATCTACCCTAGAAATGAGAGTAAAGAGACTTTATATATAGCCCAATTCTATTTAACTACAATATTACTAAACTACCCCTTATATCTATTTTATTCTTCAATACTCCCCCTCAAGCTAATGAGTGAGAACGAAGTGAAACTCTTAGCTTGAAGATAGAAACTGATGCTAGTGAAACCAATGTCCTGACAGTTTGGAGTGTGCCACTGCCATTCGAGGACTAATGCTCACAAAACTCAACATCATGGCAATTTACTTCCATGTCTCCATTGATTTCCCTTCTTCTTTGTCCCCATTAATTTCTATCTCCAAAAAGTTTTTCAAGGGCTCAAGGCCTACCTCAACAGAATTTAGCAAAATTTAAAAGAAGGTTCAAGGCACAACTTCAAAACCTGATAGTTGGAGTGTGGTACTGCCATTAGTGGATTACTGCTCACAGAGCTCAATATCATGGGACATGTTACTTCTATGAATTTAAAATCTCCATCGATTTCCCTTTACTCCTTTAAGCATAACGCGATCTGTTAACTCAAGGCACTTTGCCTCATCGAAATATGGTAGAGCAAAGTATCGAAGCATAACCTTTTCAAGTCCTGGCTTTGCTTGCCATTAGAGGACTAGTTTGCTTAGCTGCCAATTTTTTTTATTCTTTGTTTTCAAAACCTTACTGTATTTTGCCCCTCCTTAAATAAAAAGAATATTTATATTATATATACCCATCCATTTCAATAAATAAATAAAATATACATACAAAGTCAAGTAGTCAAAGCACGCTAAAGTCACGATACATACACAAAACACGACCCTAATTTGAACAAAACACCCATAAACTCAAAAACCCAACCAAACCTAATCGACTATTGAAGAGTTGAAGGCAAGACAAGAGGAAAGATGAATTGAACTGTTGAAGATTGAAGAAACCTATCGATGATTTGACATAGATACTAATCTATTTTCCATTGTTCTTTTAAAAGTTTTGAGCCAACTGTCTTTGTAAACTGAAAATTTGGGTAAGTTTTACTTTTTAACTTTAAAATATTAATTTTTCAACTGCCCAATTGGGTATCTATTATCTATAAATATTTGATTTTGTTTTAAATCTCTATTGATTACTGAGTTTGTTTGAAAGTTTAATTTCTGCTCTAAGCCTCTACATTTAGTTGGCTGAGGGTTCTCTTTTTGAATATGTGAAATTTTCAATTTTGTTAACAGAGTATTTGGTTTGAAATTGGTATTTATTGGAAGAATTTATTTTGGGAAAAAAATGAGGCTGATCAAATTTGTAGCAGAGCTACACAAGGCCAGTGGCTGTGCAATGTGATTATCCAGAGTTCCTGACTTTAGCTTTCTTACTTCTCTGCATTCTTTAATTCTTGTGAGTCTTTAATTTCCTTTTACTGCTCATTTTTAACATATTGCTATTTGTTTGTATGAACTATATAATGCAAATATTATATTGTTATGTTTGTTTGGTTCAATTTATTATAGGAAAATAGATAAATATTTGTGAACTTGAGTGAATCATCTTGTAAAGGGACGACAATCTTCGAAAAAGTGAACATGAACGAATAATTAAACGACTTGAGTCGGGAGAAATTAGTAGCGGGTGGGGCAAGAATCAAGAGAAAGGATTAGCAAGACCTTGTGACACTAGATGGGGATCCCACCACATCACTTTACTACGCCTACACTCATTATGGCCTTCGGTGATTAAAGTGCTTGAAAATTTGTTTGATGATGGAAGTAATAATGATACACGAGGTATGGCTAAGACCTTGTTGATTAGGATGTAAAGCTTGATGAAACACATACTTGGCTATACAAATGATTTGTCAAAGTTGCTACAACAAAGAGATCAGGTTATTTAAAATAATATACAAATAAATAAAATTAAACAATTATGTCAAAAAAAGACTAGAATAAAAAAAGATGTTAGATAATATATGATATAAGATTAATAGATCGAAATATAGGCAACCTAAGTTGATTGAATATTTTATAAAATAATTAAACAACTAAATCCTAGATAATAATTAAAATATACCACTATCAAAACAAACAAAAATAAAAAAGGTGAATCTACTTCAAAAAAATTTATGTATAAACCTGATTTAAGAATAAAAAAATTCAAATATAGGATATCACACGTAATACCTAACAAAATTAAAAGTGTGTTATTTTCTACTTTTTATTAAAAAATTATCGCATGTGGTATTAGAACCTACCCAACTAGAGTACATTAATAAGTTTGTTTATAGGTTTCACATCCAAGCTATGCATTTGATTGTGAATGTGAAAGAACGAATGCAAAACTTTCGAGAGAGCGGATGGAAAATATTTTTGAAGGAAGTTGACTCCTTTTGTGTGTCAAATAATATTGATGTTCTCAACATGGATGATATCATAAAGTCTCGTTTCCGAATGAAGCGAGATGGACAAAGTATCACTAATTATCATCATTATCAGGTTGAAGTTTTTTGTGAGGTAACTAATCTAGTTTTATTTTACTTTCAATCTAGTCAAGCTTGATTCATTATCTCGTTATCTCTCTATTTCTCTTATAGCTTTGTCTCTTTCTCCTTTCTAATGAACTAGGTTGTTGATTTAATTTCCTAAGAATTGGATGCTCATTTTCCGGAAGTTAGCACCGACTTACTTCTTTCCGTAGCATGTCTTGATCCGCGAAACTCAGATTCTAACTTTAATATTGATAAGTTAGTACACCTTGCTGAACTTTATCAGGAAGATTTTTCATGGACCGAGGTTTTGATGCTTCGAACATAGCTTGACATGTATATTTATGATGTGATAAGGGCAAAAGAATTTACTGAAATTGAAGATTTCGGAAGTCTTACAAAGAAGATGGTTGCAACTGGGAAAGCTCAAACATATCCATTGGTGTACCGCTTAATTGAACTTGCCTTGCTACTTGCCGTTGCCACTGCTTTCGTTGAGAGTCTTTTCAGCAATGAATATTATTAAGATGGATTTGCGAAATCGAATGGGAGACGAGTGGATGAATGATAGTTTGGTAGTATATATTGAGAAGGAAGTATTTGCAAAAATTGAAAATGATGTGATTTTACATCATTTCAAAACCTGTCTTCTCGTAGGATTCAATTATCCCCTTCTAACAGAAAATAATCAAGTATTTGAAATTTGTCGAATTGGCTATTATGCATCAAGTTATTTGTTTGAATTTCAAAACAATTTCTTTTTAAGTGATGCCCCCTTTTTATGAAATCCTGCTTCCGCCACCGCTACCAAGATGAATTCCAAATTTAGCAGCAAACAAATAAACTTGTTTCTTGAACATATCATAAGGTCGGTCGCCATTATATAAGGAGGAGAGTATTAAACATGAGCACACAAAAGAAACATGGTATGACTAACATAAAAGACGGTTAGGGTAGGAAACTTGCCCAGGATTGACCGTATAACATTTATGCATGTAATCTTTAATAACCTTCAATGTTTCTACTTCTTCGGGCCTTTATATACTCTCACGCCTTATGAGTATATCAATCCTTTTACCAATATAGCAAAATTCTGGTTTAATATATATTCATACATCTCCGATATAACACCCTAAGATATATTCACATCTCTCTGAAATATGTCTCTGCTAATGCATGATACAAATAACAATCTACTTGCCAAAGTTTTAACACAAACCTGATCGTCGTTTATGAGGCCCCCTGGAATTGTACAAAGCTCAGTAGCAATACTTTCGTACTTCTTCGCCCTCAACCTCTTCATCAAAAGTTCTTCTTGTAAAGCATCATCTAACCTTCTCCTTCATTAGCAGTTGCGTTTTTCATTAAGCAGCTCCTCTCCATGTATACTCTAATAGTGACATAATTTCTTTAACAATGTTCTGCCAAGCTTGAAATTTTCTAAATGAAACATATAGCAAATTTAAAGTTGTGTTGAGAGACTAGCGTGGTCGTGTTGCTCTTTAATTTGGCACGCACATGCAAGCTTGCATCTTTACACCATTATCCAAAAACAAGAAACTAACAAACCCATAGTTGTTTAATTCTATATAGCAGCTGATTATATAAATCCAGTTACTACATATACTCCAGGGTTAATTGGCTATTTCATAACTGAACTCGTGCTCAACTTGCAGTTGGGTAATCGAACTCAAAATCTTGCAATTGGGCCAGTACACTAATATTTTATTGCGATTCAATCACTAAACACAAAATAACTTGCAACGCCGTAAACTCTCGTTGACTTTTAATGGAGGTTCGTTAATTTTGTACACATAAGCCGCCACATAGACTTTTCTCTCTCCTCACATTTGGCAAACCAGCTACCACATAGACCCTTTTAAAGTAAAAAGGGTAAATTCTTTTAAAAGTAAATAGTAAAAAATAAAAAGGAAATTTCAAGAACAGGAAGAACAATCCTTATCCTTTCCAGAATCCGGCCATTGCCGGCGACCGCAGCAAACTCCGACAACTTCATTTTCTGGCCACAACACAGCACGCATACACGGAAAACACTTGCCAATAAATAGATAACACCTACGTAGCAAAATACCACAAAATCAGTTCAAAACGACTACGAAACAGCAGTTCCGGTGAGCTTCAACAAGAACTCCGACGACAATCGTTCTTTACGAATCCCTAAACCAAATTAAGCATTTTTGGTATTAAATCGAAGCTTAGTACACATACAAACTACTTATGCCAACCAATCTTACGAACAATCAACGATTAAGGTGAAAAATCGACTCAAAAATTTGGTAAAAACTTAGAATTCGTACATCACAAAATCGGAAACAAACGATGCAATTGAACACATAAAACAACTCCCTGGGATCCTATGAAGCTACACAAACCATCAAAATCATCAAACAAAGCTTGAATCAAAAACCCCTAATTTCGATTAAGAACCTAATTATTCGAATTGATTAATCTTGCATTAGAATAGTGAAATTGACCATACAATTGGACTCCTTGCATCCATATGAAGCTATACACATCAACAAATCATCTGAAAAATTACAGAAATGAAAAACCCTAATTTTGCAAATTAATAAGAAAAATCATAGAAATGGGTGGATGGTGAGGCTGATGTGGCTGCTGTGGAAAGAAATAAAAATGTAGTAAGAGTTTTTAAGAGTTTTAAAATAATTTAAGAAATTTTAAAATAATTAGTTTTAAATTATTTAACACATATTTTTAACACATCAACACACCACGTCAATTTTCCGTCAAGGACATTACATGAAGTTGACGGTAGTTGGTCAATTGCAAGTTTTAGTTACTTTGATGAGTTGACTACAAGTTTTTTGAGTTCGATTACCCAACTGCAAGTTGAGCACGAGTTGAGTTATGAAATAGCCAATTAACCCATATACTCCATTCCAGTCATTTTGAGTATCTAACTCAACTTCTTTATATTAATGAGAATCTCACTAGAAACATTAGAATATTAGAGCTTGTTCATTCTCTTTCCGGAGCATTAGAATATTAGAGCTTGTTCATTCTCTTTCCGGAGCCCCATAAAATATTATAACTTATTTTCAGATTGTTTTGCAGGTAAGGACATCATTGGTATCAGAGCACGTTGGTATTCACACGCTACTGCTAAAATTGGTTTAGGCTGTTTTGAGTTCTGTTCACGTGTTCCCTGCCAACTTTTCTTTTGTGGGCTCATTATCTCAGGGAATTGTATCCACCTTATACCATTATAGTTTAATATTTGTTTATTTTATTTGTATTAGTTTTGTGTGCAACACTTATTTGGTTTCTAGTACATGTTTTCATCAATATCTAGTTTTTTGTTAATCTAGCGTTTTTGGAGTAGTCCTGTTGCCTGCCTGCATGTTCCTTTTGTTTACTGAATAAGTATTTTTTTTTTGTTTTTCCATTGTTTGGTGCCAATTTTTATGTTTATTGGTGTATTTTTTTTTTTTTGTCTATATTTTGATTCCACCTTGCCATATTTTTGATTTGATTTAGATTTTTGTCTTGCAGTGTGTCCATCAATTTTGGTTGATTCTTTTTGCGTATATATATTGCTTGTGTTGATCATTTTTTTTCTGACGATTGACTTTTGTGTTTTTGTCCCATTTATCTAGCATATTGGTTAGTTGTGAATTAGTGGATTGGTGCACATTTTTCTTTTGTTTTTTTTCCAGTCAATTTTAACCGTGTATTGCTCAAGTAGTTCCTTTGCAGGCTTTGTTGTTGCTTGCTTCGATCGTGACTGTTGGACTATATCTGTTTTATCCTCCTGATTATTGTTAAGTAATTATTTTTTTTAATCATGGATGATAAATTTATTATATGTGGACTAAGAACTATCGTTCAAAAAGAAGGTATTTTACTAGAGGAAATTTCTAGTAGTGCTCGGAATAATGAGCGAGTGAAACATCGATTTGTTGGTATAGTTGAAAGTAATATTGGACATATGACCAACGATATAGATGGTTGGTGGATTGACTCGGGTGCGACCCATCACATTGCAAAAACTAAAAATGATTTAGTTGAGTTTGTAGAACTTAAAAAAGGGGAGCAAATAATTAATATGGGAAATGGTACCGGCCTAGATGTGGAAGGACTTGGTACATATAAATTGGATCTTGGGAACAATGTATTGATTCTAAAAAATGTGTTATATGTTCCCGGAATAAGGCGTAATCTCATTTCTGTTCCCGTTTTGACTAAAAATGGTCTAGAAGTGCGATTTTTTGATAATAAATTTTTAATCGAAAAAGATAATGAAATGGTTGCTATGGGCATGTATGAGCCCGAACATGGTTTGTTTCAGCTTCCGATTGTGACAAAAATTGAGAATAATGAAATTGGTACTTCTCATCGAATTTTGTCTAATAATACATCTATGTATGATTTATGGCATCAAAGATTGGGACATCCTGGAATTGATAAGATGGAACGTATTATTAAAGATAATTTGTTGCCTCGTATGGATATTAACAAATCAGTATGTGAACATTGTGTAAAAGGAAAAATGACGAGAAAACCTTTTAAAGAAGGGGAAAGAGCTAAAGAGCTAAAGAGCTTTTGGGTTTGGTACACTCGGATATATGTGGGCCGTTGAATTGTAAAACATATTGTAATAAAGAATATTTTATTACATTTATAGATGATTACTCCAAATATGCTCAAGTGTATCTTATATCACGAAAATCTGAAGCATTTGAGTGTTTTAGGAAATATAAGATTGAAGTTGAGAAACAACTTGGAACTGATATAAAAGTGTTGAGAACTGATAGAGGTGGAGAATATAGATCCACGGAATTTGACAATTATTGCAAAGAGAATGGAATAATAAGACACATGACTATGTCTTATACGCCACAACAGAATGGTGTGGCGGAAAGAAAAAATAGAACATTATTAAATGTTGTAAGATGTTTGTTGTCACATTCTGGATTGTCTAAAAGTTTTTGAGGAGATGCATTACTTACTGCAAATTATATATTGAATAGAATTCCCACAAAGTCAGTTGAGTTAACACCTTACGAAATATGGACTGGAAGAAAATCAGATTTGAGTCTTATGAGAAAATGGGGATGCATTGCACATGTAATAATCCCGTCTCAAAATAGAGACAAATTAGACTTCAAAACAGTGAAGCGTAATTTTATCGGTTACCCTGAAAATTCTAAGGGTTGTAAATTTTATAACAAAGAATTAGGAATAATTGAAAGCAGAGATGCTATTTTTATAGAAAATTCGAGGAACAAGAAAATGTGGTGGAGGACACACGTCCTCTAAATGTTGTTGATGAGGTTCCTCCAGAAAATATTGGTACGCATATGGAACAAGATCCAACTCAAAATAGTGAAACGGATCAAAATGCTAGTAATGAACCAGTTGAAATGATTTGAAATAAAAGTTCAAGGGCTCCACCTGAGTGGATGAATGACTATTATGTATATAATAGTGAAGCATCTTGTTTTTCGGTAGATATGGATGTAAGAGATCCTATTGATCCCACTACTTATTTAGAAGCGATGAGATCGCAAGAATCTGAATTATGGATGGACGCCATGAAAGATGAGATTGGGTCAATAGAAAAGAATCAAGTGTGGGAGTTGTGTGATCTACCTAAAGATAGAAAATCCATAGGTTGTAAATGGATTTTGAAACGGAAATATAAGGCTGATGGGTCTATTGATAAATTTAAAGCTCACCTAGTTGCAAAAGGTTTTACACAAAAACCGGGAATAGATTACCAGGAGACGTATTCTCCAATGGCAAAGTTTGCGTCAATAAGAATTATATTGGCCTTGGTAGCTTGTCTTGATTTAGAACTTTACCAAATGGATATAAAGACAGCTTTTCTTAACGGGGAGTTAGAAGAGGATATATACAGGGATCAACCTGCAGGATTTCAGGTTGAAGGACAAGAAGACAAAGTCTACAAGTTAAGAAAGTCAATATATGGACTATGGCAAGCATCTAGAGATTGGAATCTCAAATTTCATGAGGTTGTAATTCAACTTGGTTTTGACAAGAATAAATTAGACAATTGTGTGTATACTTTGAAAAGTGGGAGTTCATTTGCAATATTATCAGTATATGTGGATGATATATTGTTAGCGGGAAATGACAAAGATATGTTGAATAATATCAAATTAGAACTTAGTAGTAAATTTGAGATGAAAGATATGGGTGAAGCTTCATATGTTCTTGGTATCCAGATTATAAGAGATAGAAGGAATAGAACATTGAGTTTGAATCAAGAAAGATATCTACGTAAAGTGCTTAATCGTTTTGGGATGCAGAATTGTAGTCCGGCACCAACCCCATTAGTAATGGGGAAACGATTAACACGTAGTAAAAACTTAGAACAGGGACAAGAACCACTGAATGTACCATATGCGCAAGCAGTCGGAAGTTTGATGTATGCAATGTTGTGTACTCGACCTGACTTGGCATATTCAGTAAGTCTAGTAAGTAGATACCAAAGCAATCCTAATCAAGCCCATTGGAAGGCTGTGAAGAGGATAATGAAGTATTTGAAGCGTACGTTGCACCACAAATTGGTCTATCACGCAAAAAAGCCTGAAATTATTGGTTATTCCGATTCAGATCTCGGAGGTGATAAAGATGATGGAAAATCGACTTCGGGATACTTGTTTATATTTGGTGGAGCCGCCGTAAGTTGGGGAAGTAAGAAATAGGGATGTGTTGCAAGATACACACAAGAAGCTGAATATGTAGCTTGTAGCATGGCTGCTACTCATGCTGTTTGGATAAGACGGTTTTTACTTGAGTTAAATCTAAATCTAATAGATGGACCTATTGAGATTTATTGTGACAATACATCGGCTATTGATTTGATTTATAGTGGTGCAAATAGTTCGAGAGGACAACATATTGATATACAATATCACTATATTCATGATGTTGTAGTTGAAAAGAAAGAAGTGAAAGTGACACATATTCCTACTTGTGATATGATTGCGGATCCTTTAACCAAAGGCATTCTTGCGGAAACATTCGTCAAACATGTTGGTTTGATGGGGCTAAGAAACATTTAAGTCGTGGTGATGAAAGTGTTGCTCTAACATATAATGAGATCATATGTAAGCTCTACAAATGTGGGAGTAGTGTAAATTATTTAAAAATGAAGTCAAGTGGGAGATGTTAGTTGATTTGCATTTTTTAAATGTAAAATAGAATTAATATATGTGGGAGTTACATATATTTATTTATTTTGTGAGTAATGATAACAAGAGTTACAAATTATGATATCAATGATATTGATTAGAGAATAAATATTTTTAAGGCAGTTACATTTTATGGGGTGGAGGCATGAGAGGTTTAGTCTATACATACAGGGTAATATACTAATATCCTACAAGAAAAAGCATTAGAATATTAGAGAATATTAGAGATTGTTCATTCTCTTTCCGGAGCTCATTAAAATATTATAACTTATTTTCGGATTGTTTCGCGGGTGAAGACATCAAAAACAAGTCGAATAACATGAACTTTATATCACATTCTAACATAATCAAAACAACAAAACAAACAAACAGGTGCACGAAATGAAACCTTTATCTAATCAACTATATATTATCATGCTTTATTTTATTCTAATTAAAATTTGATATGCCATTATAAATTTATTGAACATAAATAAAAGAATTATATGAAACAATAAAGAAAACCCGCACCTGCGATTATAAGCTTGTAACTATATACTCCCTCTGTCCCCCTTGGTTCTTTACCTATTGGGGAATTCTGACACAGATTTTAAGGTGCATTTTGTGAATAGTTTCATAACTTATTTTTAAAATTTTCTTCTTTTTTATAAAATAGAATTGTTCTATTTTTATATAAAAAAATAAAATTTTAAAAATAAGTTATGAAACTATATTTTTTAGTAGCCTTAAAATAGTATCAAACAGTGAAAAAAATCGTAAATAAAATGAGGGGGAAGAGGGAGTATTAAACATTGCAGTCTTAACAAATTATTGCAGTTAAAACATGAAGTATGAGTGTATGACTTTAATATTAATCTAATTTTTGTAAGATTAACAAGATTCATTACGATGGAACTATTAAACACACATTTAAGTATTACACAAATCTCTCACCAAGAAAGATCAAATGAAGTAACAAAACTCTCAGACCTTCAACAATATCAAGTTTGAGCTCTATTTGGGCAGTGGAATGTCAGCAAGATCCTCTCTGTATGGAATAGCATGTTCCAATTCAAAAACATCGTTCGATTCAGCAGTCTTTGTAGTATCGATGAACGTAGTGGTGGTATCTTTTCGGAACATGAGGTAGATCACAGAAACAATGTAGATGGCAATGAAAGGGAAAACTACGATTCCTATGAATACATTTGCAACTTTTGGTAAGCTATTGTCAGTTATCCAACCTACAAAAGCTGTGATCAAGTAGTATATGTTGATGCCAATGATTCCGAGTCCTAGTGCCCATGAAAAAACAATTATCTGCATGCAAGAATTGATTGTGAGGTTTTCAGCTGGGAATTCTGTATTAAAACAATCTAAATGCATTTTCAAGGTCGTCTCATGAACCAAACTTGAACTCTAGATTAAATTTAAATGACTAAATCTCGTTCATTTTTATTTATAAAAAATAAATTCTTACTGTTTAAGACCTAGTATATCTGGGGTCCTAAGAAAAAAAATTTGGCCGAATAGTAGAACCGCCATGTTGCCCGTAAGAACTTACGTATATCGAATTTATGTGAGGTCCCATCTTCAAATTGCTGCTGCTGAATTTAAGCAGAGGGATAAGAGCGAAGGGAAGTTCAAATGACAATATCATCTGCAAAGGATAAGCAGATTGTCAGCTGAAAACAGTAGAAAATTGTGACTTAGAACTACAGCATACTGTGGAATTTAATGGTTTACTATTGGTGTTAGGACACTAACCGATGCAATGATAATCAGGCGACCAGCTCCTGATGCTCCCCCAATGATTGAAACGATAAGACTTGGTGTGATTGCAATTAGCCTAGTCACCAGGTTTCTAATCCATGTCTTCATCTTTAGATCAATGAACCCCTAATTAGATTAAAACAGCAAAGTCACTGTGAGTTGCTTACTGAAATCCAAGTGAAAACGTTTAAATCAAGAGTACCATAATGATACTGAAATTCCAAACCTGCATAATGTATTGTCCAGCATAAGTTCCTGTGATGGTGGAACTCTGACCCGAAGCTAGTAAAGCAATTGCGTATACAGTAGAACTTGATTTTCCCAACACATTCTGGTAAGTAAAAATATACACAAACAATTTTTTTTGTTAGACTAGGCTCTTGTTTATGATGTTAAAACGATCAACCACTGTACACGTACGACAAAAAGTAATATAAACCTTGAGAAGGAAAGAGGCGGAATTAAGAGTTATATCATCACATCTGTCTAGATTATCCTTTGACATATTTGGTGAATTGCAAACTGAACCAGTGACAGAAATGACTGCAACATTGATTAGAAATGCTACGAACAAAGCAAATCCGCTCTCTATTAAAAAGTATCTGCAAGCATCCTGCAATAATAAATAAAAAACGGTTGGTCAAGTCAGATGCACTAAAAAATCCGATTCAAATATACCTATGTTAATGTAATTTTGGTGCTTACATTAATGCCCCGGACAGAGTTTGGTATCTTTCTGGAGAGCACAAGAGCTGAATGAAGAAACAAGTTGTGCCTGTTCATGTAGAATATTAGGGTCACATTAGCCTATGTTTGTTTGCTAAAATAATGTTAGATTACTAATAAATGAAAATTATAATAAAATTTCTTACGGCATAACAAGAGCTCCAAGTAGAGCAATGGCATCACTGGTTGCACCTTGACCAGAAAGCTTAGGAATAAACATTCCCTTGAGCACATCTTGTGCAGGAGGCTTCACATAGCTCAGTTCTCCGAAAAAACAAGCAGCCATAACAAACACTAAGATGGATATCAACAACTCAAGCTTCCTCACCTGCATGACATAAATACATATAATCCAGTTTAAGGAATCATACCTTATACATGTGATCTTTTTGCCTTTTCCATTATAAATTTATACATGTGAAGAGAATATATATTGAGTAGTGGCAATGTTTTTCCCAAAGTCTTGGAATTTGTTAGGACTGGGGACCATCTCAGGCCAATACTCCCTATGCTAAATAGATTGATCCTTTGAAATAGATTAAGAAATTACCCCATATCTTTGAAGGCCAAGAAGTAAGAGGGTACTGCAACCAGTGCAGAGAACTCCAACCCAAACTGGTATATTGAACAATATGTTCAGGGCAAATGCTGTCCCAATCACTGCCATTAAAAAAGAGAGTAGATTAGTTTCGTTGTTATACCCTCTAGGCTCTAGCTTAAAGAAACTAATATACGATGTGTGTGTGAGCATGTACAAGACTGTTAATATTGCAAGACAATTATAAAAGCCATGCCTTCAGGAATATCTGCAGCAATGACAGCAAGTTCTGCTAATAACCATAGGCAATATTTCACGAAAAAAGGGTACTCTGCTTTGCACAGTTCTGCTAAATGTTTGCCTGTAAAATTTATAGAAAACTTTTATGTTAGCGCTGTCCAAAACTATGCACTTTGATCTGTTCTGTAAAAATAAGACCTTGCAGATCTAAAGGCCTTGTCTAAATATCAATGCGTATTACCTGTGGTGACTCCAAGATTAGCGGCAAGGGACTGTATAATGAGTGCAAAAATCAGACCAATGAGAATGACCCACAGCAGCTGCAAGCATGGAAACCGTTAGTGCTAGTCCGTGTAGGTCAATATATGGAAATCATAGATACTAATCAGTCAGTGCAGGTGGTGCTTGACGCAACAGTTAAGTGTTTGGAAAAGGCCTCTTCTTGAAAATAAGGGTAAGGTTACATATATTGAGACCTTGTTGGGCTTTTATTGTTACTAGTCAGTACATATTTCTATTGTATAATTATAATATCGAAGACTGTTTCTATGCTGTCCAGTTTCTACTGAATGTTGTTTCGGTAGTATATGATCAGTGCGCCTGTCTAAATATTGTAGGTTCATCAAGCACCACTACTGTTGTGTGCATACCTCATATCCATGATCTGCTCCTGCTTGCATATCGGTTTCCACTGAAAATTAAATCAAATATACAAAATTAGTGTTATTCTCATCAAATGTATATAATGGTCGAAAAACATTAAGAGATACTAACAATTTCCAGGGTCCAGATAAGCCAAAGAAACAAGAAAACCAGGTCCAACATATGCGAAAAAGTTCCTCCATCCAGGCTTTTTCTGTTCATCAAAGCATACATTGTTTTAGTGGCCATTTCACTGCCAACTTATAAGTCAGAACATAGAGTATGAATGAGGAAAGGTAAAAAAAAATGATGAGAAACCTGGTTCTTTTGAGCTTCATGGTACATGTTTTCGACGTCAAGAGCAACTATGCGGTTGCTCCCTCCCATCTGATGTTGCTGCTGCAAGCTTCCCATTGCCTGATTGCTTGTTTGTGTGTGTGTTTAGGTGTGTATGATAATATGTTTATGGACAAGAGATGGATACTGGTGACTTAAAAGTTTGTAGTATATTTATAGTGCAAAGTGAAGGTGTTTGAACACACATTTGTCAGGCATGAACAATGATTATATTTTAGTAGTCCATCCATTTCCTTGCATTCAGACTGCCTAACCTCTGTCAGGCTATAAAACACTATTCCCTTCCTTAATTTTAAACGTATTTTTTTGCAGATATGTCATGGTAATATAAGAATGCTTAAATTTAAATTGAGGGAGGTCACCTTCTGCAAAACAACCCCAAAAATTTGTTTCACTTATATAAATTGAATCTTTAAGTTCGTAATTTATTGAAGTCGCCCCCTACCTCACTGAAGCTAATTTCTTAAACTCTCACAAAAAATATTATTTCTCATTCAATATTACGCTTAATTTTCGATATTTAAATTTATATTCTTACCAAGTTTGAGATCGCCATTCATTATTCAATGTGATTAATGCATTTTTTTAACAAGTTCGAGTCCAAAATTCATTATTCAAGTCGAGTCACATACATTTATTATCAAATTTGATGCAACTAAAACATATTTTTTAACAAATTTAAGTCTAATATTCATTATTTGAGACTAATCGCTCATATATTTTTACCAAATCCGATTCCAACATTCATTATTCAACTCAATCAACACATATCAGACTTTAAAACATGCATTCAAACATAATTAGTTTGAGTAAGTTCAACCGTCTCTTAACTCAATTCTTAAAAATAATATAAAATATTGGTTCTTAATAACTTAAGACATGGATAAGTATATTTGTCTTCAACAATACTCCTTATACTCATTTCTTATATAATATTTTACTATCCTATAACCCGTGCAATGCACGGCTTTCTTAAAATTAAGTTATTTTTTATTTATATTTTAATAATTATTTATCTCATATATATTACTTAATATAATATTGGCATAATATATATTATTAAATAATAATCGTTTAATTATATGATATTTTATTCGAATTATGATTATATTTTGTCATAATAATATAAATATAAATGGAAGTGTCGTATATACTTACATTCAAATTTTTGTTGATATTATCTTATTCAAATTATGATTTCATAATAGCACAAAATTATGATTTCATAATAATGCATATTGTAATATTTGTTTAAAATAGAATTTAATATTAATCTGTAATTATGTGAAATTTTTATTGTTTATTATATAGTTTTAGTTTGTTTTCACTTTGTTGATTTATAATTTGTTGTAAATTTGTTAATAAATATGTGATATTAAAATTATTAAAAATTATTTTGAAAATATTTGGTTTCCAAATAACTGAAAGAGTCTAAAAAAGTTGAGTATAGCTGAAGAATTTTAACTCAAATATTACCAAAAGAGTGTGTATATTAATTGGAGTGTAATTAAAAGAGTTTGTTATTAAGTTGAATATGTGGTTTATTTTTTGTAAAATAAAATTTTATATGTATTTTATTTATTTTTTCCATTTTTGAATGGTGTCAACAAACTTTTTGGGACGGTGCCAACCAATTATGCCTTCAAATTATGATTTCATAATAATCCATAATGTAATATTTGTTTAAAATAGAATTGAATATTAATTTGTAATTGTGTGAAATTTTTATTATTTATTATATTATTTTAGATTGTTTTCAATTTTCTGATTTATAATTTGTTGTAAATTTGTTAATAAATATGTGATATTAAATTATTTAAATTGATTTTGAAAATATTTTGTTTCCAAGTAACTGAAAGAGTCTATAAAAAAGTTGGGTGTAGATGAAGAATTTTAACTCAAATATAACTAAAAGGGTATGTAATTGGATATTAATTGAAGTATAATTAAAAGAATTTGTTATTAAGTTAATATGTGGTTTATATTTTGTAAAATAAAATTTTATATGTATTTTAATTTATTTTTTTATTTTTAGAAGGTGTTAGCAAACTTTTTGGGAATGTGTTAACCGGCCGACCAACCAACCAATTATACCCTGTTTCGCTTATAATAGTATAGTATAGATTGAGTAGTACTAGGTATATCCCGAATTGGTTCCAAAAAAAAAATCCCGAATGATGTGGCATGAATGAGTTGACAATATGAACGATTTTAATTGGTGAGATTAATGTGATCCTGGTGGGTTCATTAACATTATAGCCAATCAAGAAATGACACATGTAATTCGGAAAAAATTTTGGGATCCAATTCGGGGACCCTAGCATTTTCCTATTTTATTATTAAAATGCATTATATCAATAAAAATACAATCAACAAGAGAAAGAAAGAGACAGTGAAATCTATAATCTATTATAAAATACTACCTCCGTCCCAATTTATCTGTCTTGGTTACTATATTAGTTTGTCCCAAAAACTTGTCTTCTTTCCTTTAATGTAGATTTAAGTTCCATATATACCCATATTAATTATGCATTGGTAATCTATTATTTGTATTATTTAATGTAAGAGCTCCTTCTTTCCACCTAATACATTAATGCAATTACAAGGGTATTATAGTTAAAGTAAAGATAAAATTTATTTTTCCTTAATATGCGTGCAAAAGTCAAATAAGCCAATTAAAATGGGACGGAGGGAGTATAAGATAAGGAATCCTTGAAAAAAGGGGAGTGTCACTTATAAATAGTGAATAGTGAATGGAAACACTAGAAAATTAAACTTTTCTTAAACACGCAAATTTTAAGGGTTTGATTAATTTCTATGGGCGCAGTACTTATTCTCTATTTTACGAGAATAGGGTTCAAACTAAACATTGTAAAAACTTTGGGGTTTCATTTATAAGAAGCAAAGTTTAGGCATTTTTGGTGTCCCAAATGGCATTTTTGAAGGTCTGTATCGTAAATAATGCATAAATTAACATATAGAATCGAAATCAGATCTTCTCTGTTTTTTTGAAAAAAAAAAAACAAATCTACTCTCTTTGATACGAACACGTGAATATAATTTTTGTTGTAATGTATATGGTGTTGACGCATATGTCTACTCCCCCGGTAAGCACCTCCTTTTTCTCTAATTATATTGTCAATTAAATTAAATATTGGTTTAATATTCTTAAATATTTTTTCAGAAAGTTACTAGCTTGTTTAATCTTTAGAAGTTGTTTGGTTGACAGATAAATATATGGGAACTTGATCAGGAAGTAACTTGTTTGATAAGTAGAAGTTACTGGGTAGTTGTAATTCCCATAAAATGTAGGAAGTCACTTACCCACCCTCCCCTTGATAACTTACACTTCCCATGATTTATAAACTCCTACATATAACCAAACATAATTTTCAAACTTTCAGGAACTTGATAAAAGGAAATAATTGCGAAGGTATAAAATAAACTCAGAAGCTAGAATCTAACCTTCATTTGTTGTAATAATTACAGGAACGACATATATATAAATAACATTAGAACTTACAATTTTAACATCTTATTATAAAAATGAGAAGGAATTCGTTACGATGTAATTTCAATAATTTTCAATTGAAATTAGGATAAAAATTAATTTCTTAGCTTTTTACGTTGTTGTGATAAATGTTTTTATTTAAAGAAACTTTTTTGCCCGAGAAAAAATTAAACAAGAAGATATTTTGAAATGAGAGTTTTTGTATTTTCTATATTTTCGACAATATTCCCTTTACCTAATTTTCTTTATGTTGGTCATATTTTCGACAATATTCCCTTTACCTAATTTTCTTTAATAAGCTGTTTTTATATATCAGCATCAGCAGGGGCTGTTTCCTTGGAGTGACTCCAATTTTGTTTATGTTAGGCAGTTTTAACCTTGATATGTAAAAGTAAAAATTACCGAGCCATTGATTAAGTAATTATTGAAAGCAGTAGATTATAGCACCTTAGCTCCTAAAATTTTGGAATATAGTTTTGGAAGCTTTTGTATACTGTTTTCCATTTGTTTAGAAATGAAAGCAACGTTCGTATACTTTGCCAAACCTACGTATTATGTAGCATGAGCCATGCACTTTGTTATTCGTTTTCTTGTACAAATATGATTCATGCTGTTCTTTTATTATTGTTAATAGTTACATCACTGTTTCAGTCTGTTTTATTTATTGGGTTGTTAATGGAATCATCATTATCTTAATTAAGTTGTTTGTTCATGATTAAGCAATTCATGTGTCATGGTCGTGTATAAATCTGATTAGCCAAAGGGTTTTTGTTTAAACAGTATCTAGACTCAAAATATTGATGATGTTTATGGGATTCTTATATCTAATCTTGTCAACTAATTGATTTATCCATTGTCATCTCTTCTACACTAATATTCGACCAATAATTGATGGCAAAAAAAAAAATTTATAACAGTTTTCATATTTTAAGTAATTTAAATTAAAACTCGAAAATTAACACCAAGGTGCGAACAAAATCTAGGTACATCTCACTGCAAATTTGCGAAACCGTGCACTGTTTTAGAGAGAACCTTACTTCCAAGTTGGAGTATCAAATTTGGTTTGCCGAAAAACTCACAATTAAATTGATGAAAACCAAACATATTCAATGTGTCTCACCCAGAAATAGGGTGTGCAGACTGCAGATGTACACATGATGCCTTATCTCACTACTCATAGGAGTATTGAGACCCCCAAAATGTGTCTTTGAAGCCTTGTAATATAGAAAATTCTGCATATTCCAAATAATAGTATAATTGGTGGACTCATAAGTTCTATCGAATAGCCTTTGTTCCTTGAGAAATTCAGTGTCACAAGACAAACTGCTGCTTCAGAACAAAGGTCACCAAGATTGCCAATTTTCCTATCAACAGCTGCTCCTGGCACATGTCTTAGTCCTGATGACTGACCACCACCCTGCAAATAACATAATGAATACGAGGTTTAGTCCAGGCGGGAAGAGCACAATCACTTTGTAGTTGAAATCTGGATCTCAAAGTTTAGCTGTCTCAAACTCATCTCCTAATGATTGGTATTTTTAATAAGTGGTGTCAATGACTAGATTTTTCATTGCGAACCTGTCAAATATAATATTACATTCACAATTGTTACATTACTGCAAGTATATTATAGTCGTCCATACAAGCAGAAACAGCTAAAATAGCCGGCAAGAAGTGATTATAAATGTTGCAGGTAACCTGCCATATGAATCATGTATACTTCAAAACCATCCATTGAAAACTAGCAATAATAAATGATTCAGAACATAAAGTAAAACGAATATAGAAAATGTACAGCCCAGAGCTTCTAAACATACAATTAAACAATAATCATTTTGTGACCACATCATTCCAAACTAGTTTCTCCCAGGGTGAATTCATATCTATTGAGTATCCCCATCTAATAACTAGTTCTATTTTTTAAATCTTTTAATTTCAAAATTCCAGTAAAGCAATTATTTTTGAACCAATCAGATGCTGCCAGAATGTATCTGGTCCCATTCACCAGATAGTGCTGCGTATATAGGGAATGCACTACAATACACTGTAATAATATATGCAACTGAAAAAATTACTGTGTTCGTCAGTAATAGCGAGGAGTTTAGATTAATATATGCAACTGAAAAAATTACTGTGTTCGTCAGTAATAGCGAGGAGTTTAGATTAAGATAACTCGAGATCATTGTACACCGAGTAGCCACCACAACTCATTCAGCTATAGTAACCAGTTCTCTACTATGCCAAGTTAAATATTCACTAGCACGGTATCCTTTACATTTATACCTCATTGGAAATGTAACTTCCTTGCTCAGTTGGAACCAATACCTCTGCCATTGGCCTTTGGTGAAAGATACAACTAAATGTATAAAGTTTAGTCTTGTTTTCAATTGCATATACAAACATTATTATCATCTCTTCAAAAGTAATTAATTGATATCCAGAAATTACAACTGAAACACTGTTCAAATTGATGAATACGTCCAGAAATATATAAAAACATACACATTTAGTTAGTACAATATATGAAATAAATTACCTTGGAAAAGAGTTCCACATTCACCTCAGGATGGTCTCCAAGTTCTTTAAGTGGACGCAATGAAAGCAGGTGTGCTTGGGACAAAAATCAACCTCTCTCTTTGCTTGTTTTTGTAAGTCTTCTCTTTTATCTTCTAAGGAAGGTTGCGTGCACTGCTATGGATTTGTAAACCTTGCCCCCTCCCCCCCTTTTTTTATTTTACTTTGAATCTCTTCCTGTCCAGATAATGGGAGAAACTCAATTGATATTCGATTCATCCAAACCTGAGATGTATCTGAGCAACAGCCTACAACAGCCTAAAAGCATTGTTTCCATATAGAGCCTGGAAGGCACAGTAAATAGATAGATCGGAACTTTTAACCACCTATTGACTGATGATGATGGAGTTGTTTCTAGTCAAAGCGGTCAATTCTATACTATGTCTTGTAATCCCTTACACATGAATATCGTCACGCACATAACTAGGGAAGAGAAGTAAATTAAATTCAGACATAAAAAACTCTATAAGAGGTAAATCATGCATAGCAGAACAAAATAATCAATTCACATACAAGCTGCATGATGCCAGACATTTAAAGAGATCAACTGAATATTCTTTATATCCTACACTCATAAACATCATCAAGTACGGCACGAAGCACGACACAGCTAGAGAAGAGTAGTAGACAGATATATTAGAGAAACAAACAATCTCAAAAAGAGACAATTATGCATCGTTGGAAATATTCATTTCATAAGCAAGCTGTATGATGTAAATTATTCAAAGTGATCAATTTAATAAGTGTTATAGTGCCTAGTGTCTACAATCCTGATCGACTAGTAGTTTAAATACTTCATATCACTTAGCAAGAATTGAAAATGTGGTTTGCTACCTAAAATCGATGTTGCCAATTATAAAAACACGTTCATGACAGAACTTTAAAAAGGTAGATTTCCAATCCAAAACATGAAGTAAAAAAATCAACACTCTGCAATTATTAGCCTTGCCTATTCTCTAGACAATTCCAGTCCAAAGTAGGGGCAGGTGTTTGAAAGTTTAGACGGAGAAGTACTAGAAAAGATACAACTCCTTGATGAACATGTGTTTAAAAGCTATTATGGCCTCGTAATACAAAACCAGTTCATATTACGACCCTGATGTAAACTTTTTTCTTTTTCTGTACAATGTATATGCTTTTGAGCTCAGATTACATTTACAGCTGTGTATCAATGCTCGAACATATTCCTAGACATATAAATCCAATCCTCGGCAGATTTAGAGCACAAAAGTATTCAAGAGGATAATAGAATTCATCAGTATTCACATGTTGTAAGATATGTGTTGTAACTAAAGAGGAGAAAACTAATATCATGTGCTTAATACAGTACTTTAATCATGTGCTTAATACAGCACATTTAATAACTTCTAAGATCAATCAGACCATTAAGCAATTAAGGAAAGAGTTCGAATAAAATCAGCCACCTAGTGAAGTGCAAGACACAATTAATGGCAAATTACATATTAACTGAAAAATAACTAATGATATTTTAAATAACTTGCATACCTTTCTTGTTCTCGCTGCAGCACCAAAGGTAACAAGTTGTAGATTTTGTCATATAAAGGTAGTGATATGACTGGCACATCTTTTTTTTTTTTATGTCGAACTTCTACCCAAGTATAAATTTTGGCTCATGATTGGTTTGACTCGCATAACATCTCTACGTCTCACCTTGATTCCTTCTTCTATTCGTCGACACAAATTCTCATCTAATAAATTAGCCTCACCTTCTGATTTCAGCAGATCACAGACCAATCTGTAGGTATATTCTCTCGGAATTGAACCGCTTTCCACCAACTGAACAAGAGAATCCCATGACTCTTTAACTCTTCCTGCTTCACACAGGGCATGTATTATCGGAGTATAAGAACTTGTGGTAGGAAAACCATGATTCAGTCTTTGCATCTTCTGCGACATCTCAATAGCTTTATCAATCTCATTAACTGCACTATAGTACCTAATGAAAGAATTATAAGTAACTCGATTTGGGGTACAACCCCTTTTTATCATATCATCATATAGTTCTACTGCCCTCTCAATTCTATAATTTTTGCAACACCCGTCAATGAGACAGTTGTAAGTCACAACATCAGGAACAAAACCTTTAAACAGCATAATCCGAAACAAATGATTCGCTTCCCACAATCTTCTCCTAATGGCTTTCCTACAACCAGTTTGCAAACTATACTTGCAATAAGCACCGATCAAAATAGTATATGTGTACGTATCAGGGGGACACCTAAACCCCGGTAGTTCCATTTGCTCCAACAAAAACTTGGCTTTTCTAAAATTCCCAACTCTACAGAGTGCATTTATAACTGTATTATACGCAAAAACATCTTGCTTACAATGAAACTGCTTCATCCGATAAAACGCTGCCAACGCCTCATCCGCTAAACCCTCTTCACCTAGAACTTTAATCAAACATGTAACCGTTGCAGCTGTCACCAATCCACCATCCCCTCTCCTCGACATTTCCTTCAGAAAATCCCATAATAACTTCATATCATTTCCTTTAGCCAACACACAAGCCATCTCTCTACAAGTCATTTCACTATGCGTAAACCCAAACCGCCTTTCAACCCAGTAATAAAACCCCACCGCTTTCCTCAATCCTAACTTCACCTTCTCTAAATCTCTATAACCAGCTGGCCCAAGAACACGAATACCTTTACTACCTCTACTCATTTCTTCCCCAAGATTCCTCTGTTTAAGAGGAGCACGATGTCGAAAGCCTTTCTGACAACCAACAGACCGTGGGGACTGAAAAAACAACCTCGGCACCAATCTCAGTACCTCGGAAACTAGTTCAGCACTTAATGGGTGATCACTACAAGTAGTGGCACCATTCGACATAACATCAAATGGGTAGTTCTTAATCATGGCAGCCATTACTTGGTTTACGAAACAAGCCCGTAAACCGAATGAAGCAGTAGTTGATTTCATCATAGTCAAGGTCACTGTCTACAATACCTAATTCAGCTTTTCTCTAGTAACTATTCAAATTCTAGTTTTGGGCATAACAAAAATACTCATATATGCATTCAAAACATAAAAAGACCAAAGGGGAACAAAATCTACATATTCTTAGCTCATTGCTAGTGTTTTTTAACTTTGAAGAGCATACTTAAAGTTATTAAATTATAGTTCAAATTCAAGAAATTATCAATTCATAAACACTAATGAAGTGGTTTCATTAAAAAAAACCCAAAATGAAGTAAATTGTTCACTGTGTGTGTGTGTGAGCTAGGGTTTAGAATGAAAATTACCCCCAAGAAATGGAAATTGATGGAAGCTTCAGTAGTGAGACAGGAGAGTTGGAGCTTCTTTCATTTAGCTCACCATTAAACCCGTAACCCGGCCCAATTAATGCTTTTTCTCAGAGACGGCCCCAATAGTAAAGAGTGGATAGAGCTGACAAAGAGTAATGTTTTTCCTGAAAGACCGGCCCAAGTAGTGTTCTATGTCTTGTACGTGAAAAAGTTATTACAGATAAGTCAAATATCTTAGGATCAAAGAATTAATAAATTCATTAGTCGTGATTACACATGTATGGAAATTAAAAATACGTTGTCCTTATTGTTTTGTATTGGAAGATTTTTTTTTAAACGTAATGTCATACATATCAAAATGGGTATTAAAATTTGGTCGTGTGATGTTGATTATTTGGTTATTTGAAATATTTTTATTGGTGAAAATTAATGTGAATGTAGGGGGACTACTATTATTATTTGTTTTATATCCAATCAATTCATGACATACACCATTTGGTGGGATATATTTTGAGAACAAATTTGAGACTTCTAACATTATTTTTAAATAATTAGACATGTAAAAGAAAATAGAATAAAATAAAGTAGAAACAAAGTTTTCTCTCCTCTCTCTCCTCTCTCCCTCTCCACCGCTCAGTCTCTGCACCATTTCCGGCGGGGCTTTCACCGGTGTGTCCGGTGGAAAGCCCCCAAATTCGTTTCTGTATTTTATTTGTTTTGTCTTATTTCAATAATCTCCCTTGTAAGGTATGAATTTCTATCAGTTTGTTTTGCTTTGGATTGTTTTTCTAGATCTATATCATCGGAGCTTCCAGTTTTCCCTCCTCTTCGATTCAAGTTGCACTTGGTGGATTCGAGAGTTAACCGCCTTTCTTGTGGTTTCGGATGGCAGATCTAAGTTTTCTTGGATTTTCTTGTGTAATTTCAATTTGTTGTTATTTTGGCTTGTATTTTGCAGATTGGCTGTTCTCTCCTTTATTTGTGAGAGTATGATTTCGGATCTAATGAAACAAGTTTATAGGATGTTACATTTATGGTCGAATATTCAAGCAGCATTAGCCCCAAGTGGAGGTCCAACCGCAGCGAGTACATATAAATCTCCATACGAGAGGGGCAATATCATCTTCAACAAATTGTCTGATTATGATTTAATCAGTATTTGTTTATGTTTTTCGTTGTTCGACTATTTTTGTAGATGTCGTATGACTTATCATTAATGAATGGAATTTTACTCAAAAAAAAAAAAAAAAAATTAGACATGTATGCAAATAGGATCG
Organism: Saposhnikovia divaricata; assembly: GCA_036435485.1. Classification (NCBI taxonomy): domain Eukaryota; kingdom Viridiplantae; phylum Streptophyta; class Magnoliopsida; order Apiales; family Apiaceae; genus Saposhnikovia; species Saposhnikovia divaricata. The sequence continues at coordinate 62,692,496 of CM071596.1, forward strand.
GCCCTGAAATGTTAAAGGCTTCAAATGAATTAAAAAATTTTGCCCAATACTAAAATATAATAAGTTCATATGATCAGTTTTTTCTTTTCTGGTGTTCCTTATATCTTTACTTGTTTTTGGTGATTTTTCTAAGAAAAATTGTATCCCTAATCATTCTATTTTTTTTTTTTTTGTCATTGAAAAATGTGTCCTTCAAAAATTCAATTTTTCCGATGCCCATTTCATTAGCATAAGCAATTTGGTCTCAGAATTGGCTCTGTTCAAATAAATATTTGTTCTAAATTTTGGGGTGACCAAAGAGTATATATTTATGAAATATTTATATATCGAGTTTCCTGATATATTTTAAATTTAATAAGTTGTATATTTGTGTTTGAGAGTAGGGAACCTGAGATATATCTCAGGTAAGTTACGTGAGATACCTAATTTTTATATATAAAAATGGGGTGGGCGTTTTAGTAAATTCAGATATTTTTAATTAGCCCTGCGGGTCCAGCAAATTTTAATGGTTATTTTGTATGTATTTTAGGAAAAGTTCCCTAAGATATATCTCAGGATCCTTTTTCTCTTTGTGTTTTTACAAGGTCCTTTTTCTCTTTGTGTTTTTACAATTGTCTGTGTGACAAAACTCATTTTTTTCACAACTAACCTTCAGCTAGTTTGGGTCGAAAAAAAAAAAAAAAAAAACTTCAGCTAGTAGTATAGCTTTGAAAGTCTGAAAGATACATCATGCATGCCATACATAAAATATTTGCCCATGAATTATGCAAGCCAAATTCAAGCAGTTGTTTCCCTCAACACACCATCACCTACAAATGTAACGTAATCTTATACATGTCTTTCTTATGATTTTCAGTTTTATGCCCCATTTCATGCATGTGTTCTTATATTCATGAAAGTTGCGTTGATTTCAGTTAAGCCTACTTTCGTCTTAAAATTAAATCTTATTTTATATAAATTGGATTTCATTTAATAGGACTACTTTCTCATGCATGAATTGTATCTCGGGTTGTATTTGGTTTCTAATTTATGGCATTATCAGTTGTGAATGCTCTTTCTGTACTATCATGTGTTGGATATGGTCAGTTTAAATCCAAACAAAAATCTGTATATTGGGGTACAAGACGTCTGAAAAAAATTACGAAAAATTCAAATTTTAGAGGAAGACGTAAAGCTGGGATAAATGAGAGTCTGGTTGATACTGAGAAGGAAGATGAAGGTTTCGAAAAATTGGAGCCATTGTGGGATGATGGGCACGGGACTGCAACTTTTAAGGATTTTCTTGATATTGCTATTTATAACATCAAGTCCAGTGGTGGTGATCAACCTCAATGGTTTTGCCCCATTGAATGTGGACGTCCTTTAAAAGATTCTCCAATCCTCTTTTATTTGCCTGGTAATCAACCCTCTTTACATCAATTTTATAGGAATTGAAAGAAAAAAATGATGTATAGACAGGGACGGATCTAGTAAGGGATACGGGAAATATCCCCTAAAATAAAATTTTACATTTTTTTACCATCAATATTTTGAAAATATATGAAAGTGTCTTTACAAAAATTTAAAAATTTAAGGGTGTTTTCTCAAAATTTGGTCGGTACCCCCCAAAGATACATTTTTGGATCCGCCCTTGGTATAGCATCAAATGTGTGTTTGTTAGCACCCGGAGTGACGGAAGATGAGACATATAGGATTTTTTTCAGTTTTCTTGAATAATTTGGTCACGATTGAAGAATAGATCAGACGGGTGCCGCTAGTGTTGCACTTGCGCTGTCTAGTTGTGTGTCTATCATACTGAATTTTGATTTATGTTTTTTCATATTATTCTTTTGGTTACAAGAATGTGTATGCTTCGTAATGTACGGTTTGGTGAATGTAGGAATGGATGGTCTTGGGTCGGGACTTGTTTTGCACCACAAAGCTCTTGGAAGGTAAGTTCTGTATTTTACATGTATCCGAACTCCAAAAAGTAGCATATCTATCATCTACTAATAGTATTAATAGAAGAGTTATATAAAACAATGTCCCTCGATTTTTTACTCATTTTCGGCTGAGTCGAAAAGTAGTATTTTATTTTTCAACTTTAGATAAGGTCCTGAGGCCTAGTGGGAGGAAGTGAAGTGATGCTTCGTTTGACTGGTATATCCCTTCTCTGGGGAGACTTGTATACAACGCATGAGGCTGGTGAAGGGGCATTCGACACAAACTCAATACTTGTAAATCATTTTTTTGCAACTTGCCTACAGATTAAGGGCCTATTTGGCAACATATTAATTATAAACCAACTTATAGCATATGCCTATTTCAACTTATAAAGGATGTTTGCTTACCCAACTTATTAACTCAACTTATAACTTACTTACTAGCTTATAGCCCGTGCCAACACATGCCTTACTTTTAACTTTTTTTAATTTACTTATAGTGTAGTTACATAACATTATAAATATTTCACCTTTGTATATAACAATTTTTAGTATTAGATCTAAATTAATATGTTGTTGACGGAAATCGAATCTTCAACTTTTCTATGTAGCATCTTTTGATATTAATATTAAATTAAAATTTTGTTGACGGAATTAGAACCTTAGCCTTTGTATATAACAACTTTTAGTATTGCATCCAACGATCATCATCTATTTGAGCTACCGATCTAATAGTTGTGAATAAAATGGATAACCAAAACCAAAATACAAAATATATCTTATTTTGCTTATTATATTATAGTATTGTATAGTATAGATAGTATAGATTTTGTAAAAAAATTATATATGTAACTAATAATAAGTTGTTTTTTTACTTTTTGTTACATCTTATTATTACCTGATTTTTTTTCAATTTTGACGTAAATTATATGCACATATGAAGTATAGAAGGCAAACATGAATTTTTGTTTTGAACCGAAACTATTTAGTAGTTAAAGTCAGGTTTGATTTAGATTGTTTCCCGAAATTCAGGGCGTACTAGTTTTCTATAGAAGAGATGAGGCTACTTCGTGCTTATGTACTAGCAATTTTTCAACGCTATCGTAAACTAAATTTTTGGCGTGTACTAATATCAAATTTATTAGATGATTAATGAGTTTCTAATATTAAATTTAATAGATGATTAATGAGTTTCAAAAAATGAATTTTATCATATGTTCTATTAGTATATTTAGAGTTATAAATATTAAATTTAATTATGTTGAAAAGTGAATTTTATCATATGTTTTATTAGTATATTTAGAGTTATAAATATTAAATTTAATTATGTTGTTAGTGAGAGTCAAACCCTTGACCTATGATAGTACTCGCTTGTTATCCCTCTTACTCTTATTATATAATAGTATATAATAGGATATAATATGTTGATAAGTTGGAAGTTAGTAACGACGTACTTTTTTCCAACTTATTTTTTATTACTTGATTTTTTTTACTTATTTAATATTTTATATTTTTACATTTGTATATAAATGTCATATGCAAGTATTGATATTTTTATATTAAATAATTAATATTTTTTAATTTAATTTAATAAATATTTCACCAACTTATAAGTAAGTTTATCCAAACACGTGTATATCTTATAAGAATTCTTCTACTTATCACTTATATGACGCTTATTCATTTATGTGATAAGTTACATATTTTAAGATATCCCAAACACCCACTAAATATTCTTGTATATCATCTGAGTTTCAGCGCTTTCTGGGTAACATTGACTAGTTCCAATGGCTGGTGGTCGTGGTTACTGTGGATAGTTTCTGACTACGGAAATTTAACATCATGGTTATAATATTCAAGTTGCGATGATTATGGGTTTACAAAGGCAAATTGTAGAGTCAACCTTAAGCTTAGCGACACATGATTTGGAGGTCTACGAGGTCTCTATTCATGGTTCAAATTCAAAGTTTAAAATCTATATCACAAACGAGATCTGTATCAAGAAAATCATTGTAAACACCTAGGCTAGAGCTTTATATTTAGCTCTACTCGAATTTTTAGGTACCTCACAAGTGGAGGGATTCATTGATTGATTAAACAAAGTGGATTAAATTTTTGCTTATAATGAAGTCTCTGATTATGTGAAGGTGAAGTTAGTCACCATCAAACTCAAAGTACGGGTGTCTTTATGGTGGGAGTAAAAGCGATACTCCAACGAGAAACAAAATTAAATTCAAAATTATTGATTAAGAAAATATGAAGAAGAAGATGAAGGTCATTTTCTTTCTTTAAGGTATACTTACACCTTATTTCAGCGACTTCATGCAGTAAGACAAAGACAAGGTGTGAGATATAGTGATGACTATATAGAGGACTTTCACCAGCTAATGTCTCAGAATGATTTATCGGAGTTAGAGGAGTAGTTGGTGGCTAATCCCTATATGATGTTGTCAACCTTCTATTATTAAGTACTCATAGGCATACCATCGTGCACTTTGTTGTTGAATAACAGCATAATAATAAAATGCTGATTTAGAATAATCATAACATTCGATCAGTTCACCCTCAAAATTTTGGTCCTACCCAGCAGACAGAACATGTCAACTCTAATCCATCATCAGATGTTATCGCTGTGGAGAGCACGGGCATAAAGCAACCGATTGTAGAAAGCCTACTGCTCAAAAGGGAAAAATATTATTAATTAAGGAATATGTAGACTAGAATGACGAAATTAGCAAATCAGTGTATGATGATGGCGTTATTAGAGATGTGTTATATGAAGATGGCCATGAGATTATATACTCAAAAGAGCTTGCTTACTCTTTAGTTGACCGGTTGAGATGGCACGTAAATGAGCCAAATAATTCATAAGCTGCTCACACTCCGCTCCTATATTTGAATTCGGTTAGATTATAGTTAATCCAACCTCAAGCTCGAGCTATTGGAATAACTTATCGAGCCGATCTCGAGTTCCAAATTACTCAATTCATGTGGCTTGTAAGCCTATTCGAGCTTGTATTTTATCATCATCATCATCGTCGTCGTCGTCATCATCGTTATCATCTTCATCAGCATCATCATCATCATCATTATTTACATATTATTATATAAATATTAAATATTTATACATATACATCTTACATACTTAATCAAATCGCACTTGAACTGAACTTATTGCATTCGAAAGTTTTCAATAATTAGTAAAATCAATTCTAGCTTTCGAGCTGAGTTCAAACATAACGAACTTTGGTCGAGACGAACTTTGAGCTTAAAATTTACAGGTTGGTAAAGGTTGAACTTAAGCTCGAGCCCAAACTATTTAGTCGAATTCGAACTCGATTATGATAGTGTTCAGCTCGGATCGACTCACTTACATGAGAAATAATATATTTTACACAACTTTCGTAATAGGAGATGAAGAGTGCAAAATGATTATTGATAGTGGAAGTACTTAAAATGTAATACCCAATGAGATTGTCCAGAAATTAAATCACAATTGAAGATAGATAATTACGTCACCCGAGGATTCAAAAATGATCATGGTTGATTAATGGTGGCGAGTTATAGTAGATAAGCGACATCTTATATCCTTTTCAATTAGAAACAAATATTTTCATTACGTATGATATGATATTGTAAATGTGGATGCATGTCATGTTTTGTCGGGTAAATCTTTACAATATGACTATAATGTTTTCATGATGGATGAAAGAATACATATCCTGTAAGCATAAAAAGAAAATTATTGTGTTGGCTCCCAAACATGAAGGAAACCACCTTATTCAAAAAGCCAATAATCTTAATCACCTTTTTATGTCTAAATTTTAAGAGCAATTGAGTTTGACGATGTGCTTAATGCATTACTAGCTTGCATGTACACTAAGACGGACAAAATACAACCAGAAGAGGTGTAAGCGCCTGAAGTAGAAGTTTTAACTTAATGCCTGAAGATTGTCCTCCAAGGCTTAAAGAGACAACTTGCATCAAATTGGCCTTATTGCAAATTCATTATTTGTATTTTTGCGTTCCAAACATGTTTCAAAAATGGAGGAAGATAAAAAGGAAGATTCTTCTGAAGCTAGTTCAGATTAATCATCGAAGCAATCTGTATGGTAGATAATGCTACTAAACAGCTTTAATATTATTCTATGTCAATTTTGATGGGCATTCAGTCCAGTGTTATTAGACCTGCTATTGCCGCTCTATCTTCGAGATCAAGTTTGACTTGATCCAGAAGATTCAGAATTCCTTGAGTATGGAGGTTTTAATTATGGAGGATATGAATAGTCATATTCATATTTTCGTTGAAGTATTTGCTACATCTAGTTAACAATATACCTGAGGAGACAGTGAAGTTAAATTTATTTCATTGTTCTCTAAAGGACCAAGCGAAAAATTGGCTACGTTCATTACTTAAGGTTCAATCACTACATAGGATGATCTTACTCAAATTTTTTGGTGAAATCTTATCCTATGTCTAAAACTACTCAAATGAAGGGTGCTCTAAGTTAAGTTTGGGAACATTTCAAAGAGAAGTTATAAAAGTGCCCAAGTCCTTATATTCGAGATTGGATTGTGATCAACTGTTTTTACAGTGGTCTAAATTGGCAATTATTAATTGTTTACATGATCAATAAATTCATAGTACATATGACTTCTCCATATGGCTACACTGCATTTCTTGATATCTAACTAATTATGCTTCTTGATATCAAACAAATGATAATTCAAAATGAAAAATGTCAAGTAAAATATTGATAAAATCATTTATCTAGGTTTGTTATCATTAAAAGGCAAGTCTATATCCAACAAGGATATATATAAGCCTTATAAAGCAGTGATTCGTCATATCGCCGTATATCAAGTTTTAAAATTTTGATCATACTTATCTTAGAATTCTAATATACATGCTCATAATAATGCAGGGCTTTTGAAGTTTGGTGTCTTCATATTCCGTTTCATGATAGGACGTCATTTGAAGGTCCTCCTATTTTCAAACTCTCAGTGGCCTAGTACATATGATGTATTCTTAACTATTACTTTTTTTTTTACTTTTAGTGCACGAAAAAGAAGCTAACATGAAAATGAGTAAATATATCTTTTATCTTTAAAAAATGGTATGATGCATTTGTTGTTACATATATGCATTATGCATATCCTAATAAATTGCATATATTGGTACAAATTTAGTGTTTAATTTTTAATAAAGTATGGCATACAACATGTAGGTTTAGTAAAATTCGTCGAGAGAACTATAATGGTACAACATTCTCTCTATCCTCATAAGCCAATATATGTTGTTGGGGACTCATTTGGAGGCTGCATTGCTTTAGCTGTTGCTGCTAATAATCCTTCAATAGACTTGGTACTTATATTAGTTAATCCCGGTTAGTTTTCTTTTTACAATGTTTAAGATTCGTTTAATTTGTGTTTGAACCATCACTTTAATTTCTTATTCATCCACTTTTGTAGCTACATCATTTGATAAATCGCCATTGCAGCGCTTACTTTCTATTACCGAGTTTTTTGAAGATGAATTTGAGAGTGTTGTCCCATACATCCTTAGCATTGTACTAGGTATGTAATATTTTAATTCAGTTTTTACATGTGGATATGTATAACTGGAAGTTGTATACCAAATAACTAAACAATTATGTATGCTTTATGCGGTGACAAAATTTAAAGAAACGCTACTTTAGTTGTTTATAAATATTTATGATATATGATTATATAGGGACTACATATTTATGTATGAGAGTAGGGAACCTGAGATATATCTCAGGTAAGTTCCCTAAGATAGTATAATTTTATATATAAATATGGATGGAAATTTTCGTAAATTCAAAATTTATTTAAAATTTTATTAATTAGCCCTGCGGGCCCAACAAATATTAAAGGGAATCTCAGGAAAGTTCCCTGAGGTTAATCTCAGGGTCCTTTTTCTCTTTATGTATATACTAATTGATCAAATTTATTGAATATACAAAGAATTTTTATAAGAAGTGAGCAACTAATGTGTTACTTCAGGCATGCGGTACAATGTGTAAATGATTTTTCACCCATAACATTTCTCTGTCTATGTTACATGATATTTTTGCTAGTTTGAGATCATAAAAATTGATGGAAACCTACATAAATATACATAAATATGATACATGTAAAATATTGTAGAAACTTGCCTAGATTCTTCTAGAAGATGAAAAACTTATGACTACTTACATACTTCTATCAATAGGAATTTTTTCACGTGTGCAACCAAGTATAAAATAAATAGATGGCGGTGTAATATAAAAACTGAAAGGGTTGTAGTGTAGAAAAAATTAATTTCATTTGACTAAATCATTGGAATAGCATATAATATTTTTAAAATTCACACAGCTAACAGCAAATTATGTAGATGAAATATTACTATTTTTATTTCAATTGTAGAAGATCTTAACCTTTTATTAGAAAACAAGGATACATTCATTCAGTTGTTGATATATTTTCAGTGATGTTTACTTTTTTGACTCTTTATTTATGCAAATAAAAAAGAAAATATTAGACTAGATGATACTGATGTAAGAAAAACAAGCATATCCCCTCATCGTAAGTACAATGCTTCGATGCACGCATTTATTTGTGATCACTAAAATTTCGATTGAAGGTTGGCTTGTACAACAAATGCACACTTCAAAATAATGTAAACTAAAGACCTACATTTTAATTTAAGATGGTATAATGTCGATTCTAGCCTAATGAAGTAATATTTTAATTTTTTGCTAAATATTTTATTAATATTGATGTTGTATTTGGCTATTTATTTATTCCCCAGCTTTTGTCCCTTTTTGTTATTAGCCAAGCATCAAATAAGCATTTCGATATACTTGATACTTATTGTTTTATGTTTTTTTAGTATTTTACCACACTTTTTTGACTTTTATTTCATGTTCAGGTGACCCATTGAAGGCTGGAAAAGTCAACATAAAAAGTGGTTGGCCTATTCGAGATATGTTCGGCAAATTTTTTAATAACATAATTGATGTGATGCCAAGTATTCATGTATGCCTACTTGGTCATGTTTTCATGTCGCACAATCTCAATCTTACTTATGCACATCAACATTTACACCAAGGCAATAACTCACAAGCAAAGTATAGTCCGAATGCTAGTTAATTTAATGTCAGGATAAATTTTTAATGTGATATGATATAAAAAATTAATCATAATATTCGTATATATATATATATATATATATATGATTGAGTTCTATGGGATCACTAATAAATTAGAAACTTTCAAGACCCTATATTTTCTTCTTTTAGAGCACTACAAACTATATCATTCTGTAAAACATGTTTTGCTCGTGTTCAGCTTGTAGTACATATATGTTCTCTAAATCTCTCCACATATACGTATATCGGGATGTTTGGGAGAACTTATTTTTCAGAATAAGTCAACTTATTTTAAGACAAAGTTAAAGATTCCTAACTTTTTTCTGAAAAAGTTAACTTTTTTTTGCTCGTAGCCAAACATGCCCTATATTGCAATTGAATCTTATCATCATGAAATGCTTAGATTTTTTAATAACCTACTTAAATTTTTTGAAACTCGTATTGACTATCTAAGTCCTTTAAGCATGAATTCTAATCAAGATATTTGACTATAATAATGTTACACACACATATGTCATTATGTTAAAGCAAAACAAAATAAAATGTATTGTGTCATCTTATTATATTTTGTTGTTGCATCGTATATACTTTAATATTACTATCATGCTTTATATTTGTCATTTGCAAATTGGTATAAACTTATATTAGTTTCGTAAAATATCCATTATACAACCTTTCAATCTTGTTATATTATGTTAGGTATTGGCTGATAGTATACCTGGAGGCACTTTTCAGTGGAAGTTGAATCTACAAAAAACTAGCGATATTTATTTGAAGCATCGTCTCCATACCATAAAAGCTGAAGTACTCGTGCTAGCAAGGTTGCCACTTAACCGGTTTATTATGGATTTTATACTGCTGATAAGTACTCATTCAACTTAAAACATAAAGATAAAAGGGATAGAGATTCCTTTAAAAGTAATATCATAAAGATTTCATTAATATAAAACATAAAACTTAAGAAGAATAATGTGATATTGCCATCATCATAGTTAGAAAATAAGTCTAGGGTTGCACAAGAATAATGAGATTTCTTTCAGTGGGAGTAATATCACGCTTTAAAAAATTTCAATCTCCTGAAATTGCATCGGGTTGGGCTTTTTTTAAAAAACAATTAGGTCGGGCCGAGCAACCTTTATCTAGAATTTTATCCAGGTTTTTATGAAGATTCTATAAAGAATTCGCATAAAATTCTAGCTAGGCGGGGCCGTCATTTATCTAAACCAGGTTGGCCAAGCTTTTGTCCGGAGCGAATTTGAGTTTTGGCTTTTTTCTAGATTAGTCCGAGTTGGGTTTTTGTGAAAAAATATGGCCCATTTAGGTCTGTGGACCTTATCGGACCAGTCATATTTTGGGTCAAGTTTTTTCGGATCGGATGAGACGAACTTTATAATAGGATTTTTTATGCATCTCTAGATAGACTATGATGCTATTTTGACCTAATCCAAATCAAATCAAAACAAATTATTTATTATTTTTAATTATGAATCTAACGTCTTTGGTTTTATTCAGTTGATAAGTGTAGTTCGATTTGAAATTGTGCGATTTCGGTTAAAAACCCAAGAAGAATCAATACAATGCATCATAATATTTTCAAAAAACCAAGAAGAATCAATATAATGCATCGTAATATTTTCAAAAAACTTTTGAAATTTCAAAATCCAAAAAATCGGCTAAAAACTAATTTGATAATACGAAAGACCTCTACAAAAGAAATATTTCCTAAAAGCATATGTCGGCGATAGTTGTGCCAATGAACTCCTTTGACTAAAAGAGATCCAATAGATATAACTCTAGCAATTGAGAAAGATATGGATGAAGTAGTAATGTAATTGCTTGAATAAAAGGTAATACGATGTTGAATACCCATATTATTAAAAAAAATCATTCTTTAGTCAACAATAAAACTTACAAATTATAAACACTGGCCCTCAAGATAACATACTCTTCAACCAAGATTAGGCATTCAAATTTATATATAATCTTTACAAATCGTATTATCAATATTATGGACATGAGTTAAATTAAACAGAGAAAAACAAAATGCTAATTTATTGACCAGCTAATTACATCAACATATTCGTTGCTTATCATTTCCTTAGGCCATTCCATATTTGAAATAAAAAGACGAGATAACAAAGTAAGGCAAAGCACACAGAAAATATTATAATATAGAAAATTCCACATCTTAACTTGTAGTATTAATGATACCAATTTTCAATAATACAATCAGTAGCACCTCAATATGTTTCCAGACCTATATTCTTAATCAGACTGGTTATTAAAAACACCGTCAATCAACTTAGAAGAATCATTTTTCATACGATACCTAAACATCTATAAATATTTGAGTGTGCCTCTCAAATATATAATGACTATGTATATAGTCATCCAAAATTTATTACAAAGACTTTAGATACTTGTTATACAAGTCTTAACATGCTAGTTGTATATATAATTCTTGGACTCAACTATTGAAACTTTGTGACTAAGACTTTTTATCTAATCAACAAACTAGATACACAAACAAATTGAAAATTGATAATTCTATTCAATTCTCTAAGACCCATATAATTGAACCCAACAATCCCTAGATTAAACCAAATATGGTTTCACAACTGATTTGACAATCACCATCAAGATGTGAACCTCCATTCACCACTGTTTCCCATTAAACAAGAAGTTTTATATCGTGTTCTTTCGATCTCTGAGTACCGTTAAATGCGGTTTAATGACTTCTATACTATCATTCTTCATCATAATAATATATATCAATTCAAATCAGGTACATTAACTATGAGAGCCCTTCCCTCTGATGAGTCGCTCAATCCTTGCCCATCAATCTTTCGTCTACTAGGAAATAACCATAGTCTGATCAAAATCTTTATGTTAACTGAACAAGCCGTTGAAATGATTCAGAGAATCACTTCCATCTTGAGTTCAAACAAATTATTCTCAAGAAATAACTCATCAAGAGAACAACATACTTGATAGAACCAACCAGTAGTCCGTGTCGAATATACTAATGCAAAGCACGTAGAAATATGTATAACATGAAAAAGCCACGTCAGTCCTCCCAAAGGTATTTTGTTTTTGTGCGACAAAACCCCTCTAAAATAATTCCAAATAATTTTAAAAATAAAGTACGCGCTTGTAATTGATTACTATGCATGCTTGAATTTTCATTTATTAAGGTAAATCTTAGGTCAAACACAATTCATCTAATACAAATGTTGGTGTTTATAGCTATGTCCATTAGTTTTACATCATAATTAACAATTGTAGAAATTAGGTACTTTATTTATAATTTTAAATATATTTGATTTATATATATTATTTAAATAATGCAGTTCGAGTCTGGTTTCAATGTAATAGGACTTAAAAACTAAACCAAAATCAAAATTTGAGGTGTGATTTTATTTGGTTCAATTTCTTGTGATGTCCGGTATAATTTTTTCTCATCTCTAATCATTTAATATCATTCACTTGACGATCTTAGGTTTTATCATTTTATATTCTAAGGATCTAATTTAGGGTCACCCTTTCAATTAGATTTGATAATTATGGACATGTTCATCAGTATACAAAAATAATTACTTAAAATATAAATAATTTATAATGAACTATCTAGTTCAATTTTTCGTCTTTTACATAGAACTTCAGTTCCAAGTGCTAATATTGATTTTTTGTGTTTTATATATTAGTGGCCAGGATAGCCTTTTTTTAAGTAAATTTGAAGCTGAACGACTTTCAAGTTTAATACCTGATTGCAAATTGCGGTACTTTCAAGATAGCAAACACAACCTTCTAATGGTAAATTCATTCCCCTCATCTTATTTTTTTTAATTTTTGTATCATTTTATATTTTTTTTGTGATGCTTCAGATTAAATTACATGATTGATTTTCCTAATTACATATATCACATTCGAAATATAATATTATATTTAAAACAAACTTTATTGATTCATAAGACATTATCCCATGTAAATATCAAAATTACCATATATCTTGTAGAGATAATGTCTAATGTAATGTGGATTTACATTATGTTTGTAACATATATAATGATTATATCTATTAAAGATGGAGTATATTTTGTGAGAATTTAAGAGATATGGAGATGAGATGAAAAAGCAATTCCTTCTATGAATGCTTTATACACTGAAAAATCCACTATGTACTATCTATCTATCTATGCATCTATCCATCTCTCTAGCTATCATTTTATCCATCTATCCATCTATCTATCCATGTACTATCTATCTATCTATCTATCTCTTTATCTATCTACATATCCATCCATCAATCTATTTATCAATCTAGCTATCAATCTATCCATCGATCTATCCATTTGTCCATCCATTCATCCATCCATCCATAAAATAAAAGATAGGTGCTCTAATTTGTGCTTATGTGTCATTCTATTATTAATTTGATGACATTACAATGCTTATGTGTCATTTTGTTATTTAATTTTATATTTGAAATATACTTACTTCTATGCTATTTTCCTCCCCACTCCACTAATTCTCTCTCATCTTCATTTCTCACCCCTTCAATGATTCTCTTTAATCCTCAATTTCGTCCTTCTAGTACTAATTCTCATTGATCTTCATTTCTCATTCTTTTATCACTCTTCCATTTTTGTTTACACAAACTAATTTTCATTGTTACTTACTTGCTAATAATGATTATCACTTTTTATGTTTATATAATATTAATTTTTTAAAATAATTATTAATTTTAGTTAAACATCATATTTAACTCATTAAAAAGAATCTTATTTTAGATAATGAATGTCTATGACTAGAATCTATCTATATATCTTATACTAAAACAAAAGACAAGTGATATGATTTATGCTTTTGTGTCATTCTATTATTAATTTAATGCCATCATACTGCTTATATGTCATTTTCTTAATTAACCTTACTTTTTAAATATACTTATTTCTATGCTTTTTTCCTCTACACTCCACTATTTCTCTCTTCTCTTCATTTCTCATCCCTTAACTGATTCTCTCTCCTCCTCCTCAGTTTTCGTTCTTCCACTAATTATATTTCTCAACCATCTTCATTTCTCATTCTTTTATCACTTTTCCAGTTTTTTTACACAAATACACTACATTTGTTCACACCAGTGCATTGCATTTTATTTCATATTTTCACTGTTGCATACTAATAATGATTATCATTTTTTATTTTTATGTAATATTATTTTGTTAATATTGTTATCAATTTTGGTTAAGCATCAAATTTGACTCAAATTAAGTAAAAAAATAAATCTTATATTATATAGTGAATTTTTATAATTAAAATTTTGAAATAAATATATTTTAATAATATATATAACAAATATAAACTTTTTTTGAGTAGAACTTATAATTTAGAAAGTTGTTTTCATTATCACTAATTTTCGAGGGAGCAAGAATCTAATCAAAAAAATGAGAATGACGCAGTATTCCGCCACGCTCAAATTTTAAAAAAAATAAATACAAAATGATCGGGCATCTACTCCGGAACTAATCTAATATAATAAATTTATAAGTACAAAATCCCATAAGTAAAAAGGAAAAATGTAGTAGCAAATATTCGAGAATATTCCGAAATGAAATGAATATTTCCTTTTTGTACAGATTACATAATAAAGTCTTTTAGGAGACAAATGACTCCAAAAAATTATGCATGTTTAACATAATTTATTTCACCTCTTTCGACACTTTTCCCACATTTGGAATCTTGACAAACAATCTTCGAATGTCATAGCACCACAAAAATTTTAATATCTATATCTTTGCAGGAAGATGATATCAATTTACTAACGATTATTAAAGGTACTTGCAAATATCGTCGATCAAGGAAGAAAGATTGGGTTTCAGATTTTTTGCCTCCTAGCATTTCTGAATACAATCATGCATTCAACAAAACCTACGGGTAATCTGATACTATATTGTTAAGTAAGTTTTTGAAAATAATGTCATACACTTAATTATTTTATGGTAAGTTGTAAATTATATGGAAGGTAACTTAATAAAATCATTTGCATCGAATAAATAATCTTTTTTGATTTTTTAAACTTGGATATGTAATATTAAACATAAAAATATAATTTGGTCTCGGTTGCATCGAAATTATAAATTACATGTTTTTGTATTGGTCAGCTTTAAGGTGTCAAATGCGATAAATAAGTCATTGTTTAGATAATTGGAATGGTTTAGGTCTATGCAAGTCAATCTTTAAACTGAAATAACCTTGAAAACATGTCACATCTTAAACATTCAAAAATAGATAAATATGACTTCTATTTTTATGTGTTTACATTTTGGAAAATTATGAAGAAGAATTTCTTTCTTTATTATTTACCCATGTCAGTAACTATGTATTACATACCTTAATTAGACTCTATAAAGATGATTAATTTATTTTGTCTTAATTTAGGATACAATGCAATATGTTTAATTTTACATTTTTTTTTGAGTTTACACTATTATGTAATTGAGGGGGTGCGATTGATATTTTGTTAATAAAATACTCTCACACACCTAAATGTGAATATCCTGATTCTCATATATTACCATCATATGTTATCTCCATATCATATTATGGAGCACAATTCCTACCCTTTATTTTCATCTGATTATTATGTAATTGGAAATGAGCTTCATTAAATCATGTTGTCAATAATTTGTTAGGGATGTTTTAAGATAATTAACCAATATTTAAGAATTGATATAAATGCCTAAATTGGATTTTTCATTTAATAACCTGGAGTTTAAAATGACTAAATCTGGTTATATTGCTACATTACATGTAGAATTGTTCGTCTCATTACTAGTCCCGCAATGTTCTCAACTATGGAAAATGGAAATATAGTGAGAGGTCTCGGCGGGATCCCTAGCGAAGGTCCAGTTATGCTAGTTGGCTCTCATATGTTACTTGGCACTGAAATTAGTTCATTGGTTCAAGAATTCTTAATAGAGAAGAAAATAATGGTTCATGGTATGGCTTATCGTGAGATTTTTAGCCCAAGGTTTGAAGACCCTTCCAAATCATTTTCCCTTTTGGACATTTTCAAAGTCTTTGGTGCAATACCTGTTAGTACAAGAAACATTTGCAAGGCGCTATCAAATAAGTCGCATGTACTTCTTTATCCTGGTGGAATACGAGAAGCACTCCATCGTAAGGTTTTTTTCATGTTTCATTTCTATTTTTTACTTCTATGATCCTTTAATCACGTGCATCTATTTATAAAGCTTATATTCCAAATAAACATAATAATCTTATTTTTATTAGGATGGTATTGTAAATGTTAATGTAGTATACAAATATAAAACTCATTCTTAATCTAAATTTGGTTTTCAAAAGAAACATAAATATTATTGTACGATATCAGCCAAATAATATTTGTAGATTACCATAATATAAAAAATGATTAAATTTTAAAATCAAATATGGAAAAAGATAATGCAATAATTAAAAATTAATGAACATCAATTTTGTTTAATCTTGTTGATAATTAAGAGATTGTATTGAAGGTGTTCCTAAAATATATGTATTTAATCTCAACTAAGTAATTGATTAAAATTATACATGTACAGTATCTTATGACAATAACTCGTATTATATATAATTACTTAAAAGTGATAATACAAAGAAAAATCCTAGTTGGTGTTCTTAATATCAGATACAATAAAATTCTTTTTTTAAAATTATTTTTCAACCACTATTTTATTTGGAAAAGCTCTATACTTATTTTTTAATAAATTAAAATTATCATTGAATCTGATCTTAATGGAGAGAAGAATAAGATAGTTATTAAAAGTAATTGGGATATTTTGCTGGTATATTTGATTTGTGGTAATATATGTTAAAGTTGAAAACATATAACTTATGCTAATGATGTAATGACAGTTTGTTTTTTAGTGTACACCTATGGTGTTTGTTTATTGTTTTTAACCATGTAATTTGTTGTAATGCGATTTTTTATATTAAATATATTAGATCAATGTTATTTATCGTAGATTTATTGTATCATTGTATTAGATTCAGTGAATGTAAGTCTAAATTTATTCTTTAATTGTTCTGCATCTTACATAGTGTTATACATTAAGAATCTTATTATTGATGTTCTAATTTGTTTAGGATGAACAATATAAACTATTTTGGCCTGACAAACCAGAGTTTGTAAGAATTGCAGCCAAATTTGGGGCCACGATCATACCATTTGGAGCTGTAGGTGAAGATGACATGGTGGAAGTAAGAATCTATATCCTCAATACATTTTTTAGTATCTGTTACTACTTATTCTTATATTCAATCACTATACTATCTAATATTTGAGGTTTAATATATGTTTTATATCAAATAAAGTTGTATCGTTAAAGTCGTACTCACTTTATTCCTTGTAGTTGCTTCCTGATTATGATAATCGAATGGAGACTCGTAATTCTATAAAATTAAGGTAAATAATGATTACTTGCACAATTATATATCACGTAGTAAATATCAACAATCTTGTATGTATAAATAGCAATAAATACATATCATTGGGTTCCATATATATATATTTTTATTTAGAACTTAGACAATTTTTGACATATGTTTTACTCACAGGACTGAAAGGGACGGAAGAAGTTCATACGAAAATCTTTTTTTTCCGAACATTTGTCCCAAGATACCAGGGAGGTATTACTTTCTATTTGGGAAACCAATACAAACAAAAGAAAAGGGAATTTTACTTGAAGAAAAGGAATACAGAAAATGCTTTTACATGCAAATTAAGTCAGAGGTCGAAAAATCTATATCGTATCTGATAAAGAAGAGAGAGGAGGATCCATGCAGAGGTTTATTAGAAAGAACCTTATACCGTGCATTTTCATCTTCTATAGATCCCAATGTACCAGCATTTGAACCATGAGTTAAAAATTCTTTGTTACGATATTTATTAGGGAAGACATCAAAATTATTACAACAAAAATATTTAAATTTTATGATGATAAAACTTAATCCTAAGCCTATCTTTTTCTGTATACCTTAGACTTGCAAACCTGATTGAGTATACCGATGTTGTTTATATGATGTTAATTGGACAAAATTACACAAGTGGTACTCAAAATAAAATTTCAGTTGGTGCACAATAAAAAGTAAATCCTTGCAAACATCCTTATACACTATTAAGTCACAACCACCATTATAGGGGATCAATCATTACGTATTTTCATTATTTTTTTTGAGGCAACGTATTTTCAATATCATAAGTCTACAATTCCTAATTCAAAGAGAAATGCTTATTTTTTTTTTTACAATCATTTAACCAAGTAAAAGTTGACTTTAACATAACCGACTCCACTTATAAATTTTAACTAGTTTAAAATTATTTAAATAACATTTAAAATTGACCATTAAAACATAAAATCATAATGAATTAAATGATTGTACATTCAAGTTTTCAAATTTGACTTATGAGTGTATTTAAAATTTGAGTTAGTGTCGGTTGCGAATGGGTAATCATATTTATGCATTTTTGAAATTAAATTCCAAATCAAAATTTTGAATATTCATTATTTTTTATATCAATAATTACCAAGTGAAAGTTTTAATTTTAATAAAAGAATATGTAGCATGGACCCTTAAACAATACCAATCATAACTAATTGAACGATTGTTAATTAAAGTTATCAAGTTTAAGTGGGTGGGGGAATTTGTATATGAAATTTGAGATAGTGTTAGTGGTTGTATATAAATACAACTGTGTATAGTTAGAACACAATCGAATTCGAAATCCCCTTAAATAAATGATTTTCAAGTTTCTGACTTTTTAATATTGAATGTCAAATAATTGTATTTACTAAGGGAAAGTTTTAGTTTTAATTAAGTAACATGTAAAAGGATCTAAAAGTAATTTAGTGTGGTAATGATGAATATAGGGTTGATTTATAGTTCTTATGGAATTGACTTGCATGTTACGGAAACAAAATATTT
This sequence comes from Saposhnikovia divaricata, assembly GCA_036435485.1. Taxonomy (NCBI): domain Eukaryota; kingdom Viridiplantae; phylum Streptophyta; class Magnoliopsida; order Apiales; family Apiaceae; genus Saposhnikovia; species Saposhnikovia divaricata. The sequence continues at coordinate 62,711,553 of CM071596.1, forward strand.
ACACAGTCTCATTAGTTCGCTTCTGAGCTAGGTTAAGGTCATGCTTGTTTGGATGTTTTGAGATTTAATCAATTGATTACATTTAGAATTTTCGTTATTCCCTTGATGACATAGAAGCACTTAAGTCCAAGTTTGGGGGAAACTAGGGATTTCATGCTAATTGTAAATAATTGTCAATAATGGCTAGGCGTCAAATGGCTAGTAGTCGGCTCATATTTATTATGAGTAGTCTAGGGTTGGAATTGAGAATTCTCATTCCAGATTGCATATATATATAAAAAAAGAAAAAAAATAGTTGTTTACTTTGTTATATGCAAAATTAACCAGGGTGAGCTCTTTAATACTCGAGCAATTAAGTTCGCGGGGACTTTGTGCCTAGTGACCTAAGGCTTGTATAGTCTGGGATCCACTAACCCAACGCTCGCTATATGGGTATTATTGTATAATCCTTTTGAGGTCTCATCCATTGCACGGTTAAATAAGCATGCTTGTATATTATGTGTCGTAGTTGTTAGTAATAAAGCATGAATTCCTGGCTAACTTGAATAAGGATGGAGGTGTTTCTAGGTTATGAAGTGTCTACAGTCTATTCTATTTATAAACCTGTGATTGTCTTGAAGAAGAATGAGTATGGTTTTGATCTAGTTTTGGGAGTATATCTGATGAGCATCACACACACTCACGTTTTTGTTCATGTGATGTTAGTATACGGGGACTTAGTCGAGCTCTATTTAGAGTTATTTGTATTCTTTGAGTTATTTTCTTGCTAGTTGGTTTTGGTGAGTTTGAAGGGGATCATTGCATTTTCATATTAGTTGAATTCATGCATTGCATTGTTTTTGCATTGTTTAGCTAGATGGATTTTGTGGGTACATTCACTATAGGTCCTCACGAGACCTCACTCATCCACTAGGACTGCCTAAGGGTTTAAAGGGCTTGTTGCATATACCAAATGCAACCGTGATCACCTACGGAATTGGTACTAGTTAGTTAGTTAGTGTTTATGCTTGAGGACAAGCATCGGTTTAAGTTTGGGGGTGTGATAAGTGGATTTCATATCCACTTGGATCACTTCATTTCGGCTTAAATTGATTCACTTGGCCTCAAGTTTGTTGTAGTTTTGATGTGTTTTGTTTAAGTATGCAGGTTTGCAAGAATGTCGATTAGGGTTGATGTTTCCGTCAATTTTGGAGTTGAATTCGAGCTTAAGAATGAAGAATGGAGTCTTGTTGTGGGCCACCATGAAGATTCCAAGCCTAGAGAATTGAAGACGGAAGCATGTGCAAAGAGAACGGAAGCAATTGGAGTCAAAATGAAGCAAAGAGAGTGAAAACAGAAAAACTGCACAAGGCAGGTGGGCAGTCTGCGCACCCTAGTGGGCAGACTGCGCACTAGGACAGTAAGGGGGTGGGCTGACTGCGCACCCTGGTGGGCTGACTGCGCACCTGTGCGGCCAAAATGCTGAAAGTTGACTATTTTGCCCTAATTTGAGTTGTAATCGTATTTTAGGCAGGTTCTAGCACAAAAATCGAATTCTAATAGTATTGTAGGGTATTTTCTTGTTGTGCAAGACTTTTAGAGTCTATATAAAGACATCGAATCATTGTAATTTATATCATCATAACATAGAATTGCAAGGGAGAAAAGGGGAGAAAGATTCAACGCTCGTGATAAGCAACGGATCTAGATCTACTTCATCTTTTGTATTCTGTCTTAGGCGTTATTCTGGATTCTAGATTTGTTTTCTCAACTCTTTGTTCTATTAATATTACTACTTTCATTCATGCTTTGTTTAATATCATGATTCCATCAAATCCCATGGTGACGAACGGTTCAACTATGAACTATTCGTTGTCATGGGATTCTAACGGATTTATCTATGTAGCTTAGTAGTTTGATTGCTTTAAAGATTTGTGTGTGGTGAATTCTTGATATCCTCGTATGGTTATGCTTAATTGATAGATGCGTCGCGAACATCTAATTTGTTAATCTTTTGTGAAGCGAGAGTGGATCTTAAGATTTAGAACTTGCCATGCTAGCATAGGTTCATGATTGTTTATCAACATGATTCGTAGTGTAAGATGAGAATACTTATACTGCCTTGTGTGATTAATATGGATAACTTGTGCTTAAACCATTATGTTTTCAAATTCTATAGAGATATAGGGTCTAAGCATAATTGGTGTCTATTCATCTTCTATCTCTTTTGTGGATGTATGATTAGTTTGGTATTTGTATACTGAGAGGTAGCCTATACTTGTTTCGTGTTGTCCGATCAGATATCATAACCATCACATGCATTGATTAAAGGCATCAGCTCTAAGCGAAGTATTTAATGAAGTTAGGATCCCATGTTTTTATTCTCATAAGTAATTCGATTTAGTGAAGTAATTCTTAGTTTGTGAATTTCCTTCTTAGTTAATTTTTGTTAATCAAATCCCAATTTTGTTAAATGTCTTAGCAGTGAATAAAAACCATACATTGTTGCATAGGTACATGAACTGAATTAAACCTAACCTGATCTCTGTGGGAACGAACTTGACTTATTCATATATTACTTGTGACCACGTACGCTTGCGTGAATTGTACAAACAGGCTCTGGATAAGGATGGGCATTCATTCCGACCCGCCCGATCCCCTTAACGAACGGGGCGGGGAATCTGGAAATTTTTTCGGGTATGGGCCGGGGAATGGGGAAATTTTTTAAAAAAATCGGGGAATGGGTTAGGATTATATGTCTCCCAGGCCCGATCCCCGATCCACGCCTTGATTTTCTCAACCCGGCCAACCCAAATCTCAATCCCTAACTCGATTTCATCACACTACAATAAATAATTATACATATATTAATAAATGATGCTTTGATCTCGCATGTTTGTCTTTTCAATAGTTAAATAACTTCATTTTTCATGTTAAATTATTTCTTTAAGTAATATTTTTTATCTTAATTCAGTGCATATGAGCTACTGAAAGTAGGCAATTTCAAATTTTAAATTGAAATTTTAAGAGTTAACATATATGCATGGGAAGCTGTACACTTCATATTAGATTAATGGTAATAACTTCATATTAGACGTTGTAACTTAACATCTAATCTAGTAGTAATTGCTAATTTCGTTATATATCGAAAGAAAAAACTATTTCAAACCTCACTAACTAGTGTTTAAAACTATTTAATATTATTTTTTTGTTTAAAATAAAATTTCTCGACTTCCTACGTGGATCCCCGTTACCCGTTTGGACCGCGGATGGAAAATGAAAAATAGTCTCCAACGGGGATCGGGGGCGGGGGATAGCACTCCTCGGCCCCCAAGTGCTCTGAAGTGAGTTTGGGATTAAAGAACTACATCTACATACAATATTATAAAAATATATGAAGATTTGACTTAATTTAAACATGTCTTGTCCATTAAGTGAATGAGTTGTCCTCGACTCAACTACCTTAAAACCATTAATCTAAAATATTAATGAAGGCCAAAACCTCACTTATGGATGCTCCCAATAAGGAGATTCTTGGTATGTTACTTGATTAAAACCTCCCATTGTAAGTAATTTATGGAAAATATACACCTTCCAGTACATATCAACTAAAAAATGAAGATCAAAATTATGCTAGAGTAGCCTTGGATGCCTCACGATTATATCAAATTGGTTAATTATTTATTGAATGCCAAAATCTCCCGTAAAATGTGCCCGTGATAGAAAAATTCTGGGTAAGTTTATTGGATATCTCTCTTTAAGTATTGTTTCTGAGAGACCTTACATAGGTTGTTCATTGGTTTTTTTTTTTTTTGAAAAGTTAAAGAATTCGTTAATAATAAGCCATACGGCATCTACAATAATAATCAGAACTTAACGAACACATAATAAGGATCAAATCAAAAATTTCTTCGTTAAAGCAACAATCGTGAGTAGATCTTGCACTGTGAAGCATCCCTGGCGTATATCGCTGAAATATACAACCTTCTTGGAGAAACAATCTAACATTTGGTGTAATAATGAAGAATATGTATACATGAGTTGTCATAACGCATTCTAAAAGTCGACCTTAATTGCGGCACCATGTAGACCCCCATCAACAAATCTTTATTATAATAATCCTGCAGATCTACGATCCCGGACTTTAACACACCAAAACTATTACAAGAAGAGACAACGAAACTCTTACAAGGAGATACAAACGAACCGAAAATATGGGTAAAAAACCCAATTATTGGGTAGAACTACTTAAACCTGACAATTTGTTCGTGTCGTGTACTTTCGTGTTTCGTGTACCTGAACGCTAAACCCAAACACGATCCATTTAGGATCCGTGTACTTTCATGTTCGTGTACTTTTCGTATCGTGTTTTCTTGTAATTTTAAATAAATATATAAATTAAAATATTTAAATACTAATATTTTCGATAAAATTATTACATGCATGTACTAAATACATATATTCACATCATATTTTCAAAACACATTATAAAATTATTTATAATACTATTAATAACTATTAATATATCTTATATAAATATTTATATTTATATTAATAGTTATTTATTTCGTGTACTTCGTGTCGACGTGTCGTGTACCTAAAGGGTAACACAAAACCAACACTAAATTTCGGTCGTGTACTTTCGTGTCATGTACCCAAAATGCTAACACAAATACTAAATTTTCGTGTCGTTTCATGTCGTGTGATAAATTGCCGGAAACTACTACTCTCACAAGGAGAGAGATTTATTAAGTAACAACCAAAATTGAAGGAAAACAATTATAGAGGCCTATCACCAACCAAAAAGGTTGATGATAGCCCCTAAAAAATATATTTTTTAGGATTTTTTGGGAGGATGTGAGAGAGAGAGAGAGAGAGAGAGAGAGAGAGAGAGAGACTTGAGATTTATGAGTAATTACTTTGTAGGTTGTTTATTGTTTCTTGATATACCTAAACTGTTAAATAAGTGAAAGTGTTAATTTTTAATCATACTAGTTTTTGAATTTTTGCTTTATAAAATGGTTGATTTACTCTGTAACAAGGTTGCTTAGAGTGGTTGGATTGGTTTTCTCTAAACTTGTATCATCAAAGAGGCGGATGAGTTGACCTAGAATCATAATATTATCATACTGTGAAAATATCAAACATAAATGAAGATATTCGTATTATTTTAGGTGAACACTAATTATGAATGAAAGAAATGAAAGCCATAATCCCATCAATGTTGCTTATGCACACCCGATAGAGATATCGTTGTATGTTAATTTATCACAAATCTCTTATGAATGTTATTTATGGATAACCTCACCCAGGTCATCTTGAGCGTGCTCGATAGGTGTAAGACCATTGTATGACTCACTGAACCCTACTTATTAGGGATGATTTATTATAAACCTTGTCTAGGCCATCTTGGTATGTTATATAGGTAAAGGAGCATTATATCACTTGTCAGAAGTCTATCACTAAGTATTGTTTATGACGAACTCCACCTAAATTGTTTGAGCGTGCCTAATAGGTAGAGGTTGTACATATTACTAAAGATCTTACCAAAGTTGTCTTAGGCGCACACGAAAGATGGAATGATTAGTATGTTATTTGTTTGAGACCTTTTGAGGACTGCTTATATTAACTTCACCGTCAAATCAAGACCTAAATTACTTCACCGTCAAATCTCCAGATAATTACCTATCTTCTAATAATTTCTCATATTTAGGTTTCACCAACCAACGTAACAGATTTTAGGGGACAAGCGAAACTTACCCTTCGATAGAGGTTGCCCAACTCAGTTCAAGTAATCTCTTTGTCATTACAAGTCCATATTTGAAAATTAACTCCACAGCTCAAGTAAATTAGGTAATCAATAACAAAGATTACAGACTATTTGATTGAATATATATACCCTTCTATATATTTTTTTGTTGGTGATTGCTTGGTCTCTTCCACCAAGTATTTTGTTAATTAATTTATTTCAAGTATGCTATAATTGAATTGAACTTTTTCACTGTTAACTAAGATTTTTTGTTGCTAGTGATTTCATTTCTTTAATATGCTGTATATTTTTGTTGGTGATTGCTTGGTCTCTTTGACCAAGTATTTTGTTAATTAATTTGTTTCAAGTATGCTATAATTGAATTGAACTTGTTCATTGTTAACTATGATCTTTTGTTACCAGTGATTTCGTTTCTTTAAAATGCTATATTGATTACGGTCATGGTATATATATTCAATCAAATATTTTGTTGTCTTTATTATCGGTTACATAAGTTACGTAAGTTGTGGAGTTAATTTTCAAATATGGAATTGTTATGACAAAGAAATTACTTGAACTGATTTGGGCAACCTCTTATCGGAGGGTAAGCTTCACTTTATAGCTATGATTATAGCCAAATGAGGCTTATATGGTTGGAAGAAAACCAAATTTTAGCACTGTATGCAACGTGGAGTACTAATGTACGGCTGATCACCTTATAGTGATAGGGAGAATTAGTCCCAAAATGATCGGAGGATTCCTTAATTCATTTTATTGAAAGTATAAATTTTCTGCTTGAATTTCTTGATATTTGTTGGCTGAAATTTTCGAATTCATTTATAAATTTGGGGTGTCAGTAAGTAACTATTATTCTCCATATTTATAATCCCATTTACCTAAATAGATTTCTAATGCTACAAGAACTATACCTGCCTTTGATTCTTATAATAGTATACATAGACTTATGGGATAGATCGATAAATAGCTGTAGAAAAAGAATTACTTTCGGAGATATTGTAGCTACGTCTTTTGCCATGTATTCTCAGCGACTCCACCATCAAACCATTATTCTCTATTTGTCAATCACATCATTGAAAATTTTTTTGGTAAAACTTCACAATTTATTAATAACAATTACACTGATATTTTATTTTAGATTTGTTTTCGAAGATATACTAAGATAATTAATATAAAATATTTTTAATTGAAGAAGAACATTGTATTTAAGATAGTTTGTATTTGATCTGTTTACGTTAGTTGAATTCCAAAATAATCTGTCTACATTATTTGTATCTTGGATTTGGATAATGGCTTGGGGCCTCACTTGCCTGCTTTCAAAATTCTTCCTAATTGTCTTGGAGAGATGATTCATCCAGAACAGGTGAAAGCTCTAGTTGGTGACTTCACTTGGTTTCCATCGTTTAATCAGGTCCTTTTTTTGGACAATTCTCATATGATTGGTATGGAGCAAGGTGTGGTTCCTGATCCTTTTCCCATGATCATGCCTGCACAAAACTCATTCCTTTGGATTAATGTAGAGCCTCAGGTTTGGGTTGATCCTTTTGCAATCCCCCTGTCTTTTTTGCCCAATCAAGCTAGTAGGGGTGTGGTGATTAATGAGCCTGTTCAGTCTCTACTCCGATGATCACTATGTCTCATAATTATAAGGACAAAGGTAAAAGCATTATGATTAAGGATGTTAATCTTGCCATGCTTAAATTGTTACCCTAGTGTGTTTTGATGTTATATACAGCAAGCTAATAACTTATCTTTGTACTAGTTTTACTATATTCAGCTTACCATTATATGATTGAATCACTTGATATATCATATGCATATATATATGTGTTTGTTATGTATAAGTATATTCTCAGGTAACTTGGTTGATAATATGAAAATGCAAAAGTTTAAATCCATCTCTGGTCAGCCTACCAAGATATCAAAATAACAAGCTGATATGAACTCGCCAGAACCAAAACATCAAGCTGACATGGACTCGTTAGAACCAAAATAGCAAGCTGACATGGACTCACCAGAAGCCGTTCTTAGTCAAGTTTGATCTCAGAGATTTCTTGAAGATTGCTTAAAAATATCAGATATTGGCTAGGATTAAATGTGTAAGGACTCTGTTATATAATATATAGTTTATATAATTAATAGAGCTCAAGTCAAAGTTGAAAAATCTGTTCCTTATTTATTGGGATTATGATTTATCTTTTCTTTTCCATTCAAAACCAATTTTACTCATTCTTTTACTCATTCAAACATTTCCAAAACAGCCCAGATTTGTTCATATCTTTTTATAGCTGTTGGAATTTGATTTTATCATATATATACTATTGTATATATACTCCCTCCGTCCCTCAAGGTTCTTTACGTTGCCTTTTTGCACGGAGACCAAGGAATATTGTTAAGATAAATGAAGTAGTGGGTGTAATACTGATTTTATTGTTAAAATAAGTGAAATAGTGGGTGTAATAGTAATTTTATTGTTAAAATAAGTAAAGTAGTGGGTGTAATAGTGTAAAGTGTTGAAAAAGTGGAGTGAAGTAGTGGATGTAATAATGTATTTTATTGTTAAAAGTTAATATTTATGGTCTGTAAAGAAATGAGAGGGACGTCCCAAAATAGAAACTGTAAAGAAATGAGAGGGACGGAGGGAGTATATATCAAAATGATTCTGTTAAAGATTCAAATAATTCAAACGTTCCAAATCCAAACCTCTAACTAATATAGCAGTTGGAGAGTATTTTATGCAATCAAATCTTTTTGTTACAACAAATCTTCAACTAGCCGTTTGTGTGTTTTTTATATATATTCACTTACAACCTTTCTTGTAAGTAACCAAGCAAGTACCACACATTGATACACGTTTTGAGAAAAGAACATACAAGTTTTATCCTTCTCTCTCAAACACTTTCACTAAACTCTCGAGCTTTATTGTTATATACACTTATATTATATAAAAGAGTTTATAGCTTGAGTTATAATACTCGAACATCTTATTCTTGATTTGTATTGTTCGTTTTGTAAGCATTAGTTGCTGGACATATTGGTTAGGGAACTAGGGTTTGGTGAACGTTGCTAGAGAAGTAAACTTGGGAAGCATAGCTTAGAGAGAAAGTTCTGAAACAGGTGTTCAGTAAACCATTTGTTAACAGTTGGGTTAGAAGGGTGATATATTATTGTATCTTGTAATCGTTTTATTATTGATCAATAATATATTTTCTTACCAGGTTGGTAAGGGACCCGGACGTAGACCATAGGGGATTAGGGGTCGAACATGGCTAAAAGTTTATTGTGTTCTTTATCTTTCTGCACTTTACTTATTGCTTGTGCATTCAACTTACCATTTGCATTCATCGTACCATTTGTCTCTGCATAAATTGTAGTAAGCTGTTTCTGGTAAATATTAAAATTGGACTTAGTTAGTCATTTACACCTATTCACCCCCTCTAGGTGTGCATTTTCATAAATCACCTCCTCTTCATGATATTCAAATGAATAATCAAGTCTGGTGCTCTCAGTATGATCATTCATAGGGTTTCTCTAGTGGTCCTTCATTAGTAACATTTGAAATAGGGGCCATCTCATGTAGTCAATCGTAATGAGGAGATGATTGTAAATTTGTAATAGATGATTGATAGGTGGATGGTTTTAGTTTAGCTAACTCTCTAGCTGTCTTATGTAAGTGTCGTATGGCTTTCTAATGATAAGTCTGCCTATCTAATATATATATATATATATATATATATATATATATATATATTAGCGTTCTAGAGAAAACCTTTTTTTAGAGAAAACTTAGAGGCCATCATCTATATATATATATATATATATATATAGTAGCGTTCTAGAGAAAACCTTTTTTTAGAGAAAACTTAGAAGCCATCATCTAGACCACTGATCTTATTATCATTTTGTAGTGGCAAATTTGTAAATAGTTTTAAAATAAATGTATTATGTTAGTAAAGGATAAAAAAGAGCTAAAATGTAAAGTAACATTATGATTTATTATTACTTCAATTAAGTCATTAAATACAATCTGTTTTGATTGATTGTAATAAATATATATCTTCTACATACTAAAAATACAAAATCACTTGCCAACTTTAATTGATACATCGAGATATATAAAGTACGATTCAAATTTTGTAGTGAAAATCTTTGTCAAATTACAAAATCTAATATAAAAAATATTATGGAGTATATCTTTTTAACTAGAACACTTAATAAAATCCTCATACAACAGACGTAGTAAAATCTTAAATAATTGAATTGTACATAATTAGAACACTTTTCAAAATACTTAGTAGAATCTCAAATTTATATTAGAACACTTAAGAGAACACCTAGTACAATTTTAAAATTTATATTAGAACAATTAAGAGAACACCTAGTATAATTGAAGTCATCTCTCGCTTTTAGCGTTAGCCGCCCTCTCTCTCTTCTCATCTTGTTAGCCGCTGCTGCCACTATCTTCCCCTCCGGCGATGGTTTATCCACCGGTCGGAGGCCCTCTTTCTTGTTTTCCTCTTAATAAAACCCATTTTTTTGGGCGTTTTTATGTCTCTCCTTTTGGAGTGGTTGTTTGTCTTTCCTTTTTGGAGTGTTTTTATGTTTTTGATTAATTATGTCTGGTTTTGTTCGATGTTGGGTCTGTTGAGAATGATTTTGGTGATGTCTTTGGGGATCTGGAAAGTCCGCATCGAAGCTGGGACAATGATGATTATTGCAAGAGCATACCAATCACAACCAAAGATTGTTCATCTTTTGGGGGTTTCCACTTTCGACATGTTTATAGCTGGTATCCGGAATGTAGATAGCTGGGGTGTTGTTCATCCTTTGGGGGTTTCCACTTTCGGCATGTCTATAGCTGGTATCCGGCATGTAGATAGCTGAAGTATCGTTCCTCTAACCTCAGTTTATGCAGTTCTTATGTGATGCGGTCAATTGTGATACTGCTGCTTTCAGGGATGTTGGTGCAGTTTGGATCGCTTGGGATGTCTTCGAATTCGTTTTTAGCTTCAAGAACTATTAAGTTATGTGTGTTAAATGATCAGGAAACAAATTATTTGTTTTTTCAACCTGGCTGTATCGACAATCGGGGGTTTGTCCAGCTGTTTTCTATTGAGTTGGTTTTGATTTAGTAATAAAATCCTCAGCTTTTCGTCAAAAAAAAGAGAGATCAAAAAATTTATTAAATTCAATTATACATATTGAACACTTATCAAAACACTTAGTAGAATCTAAAAATCAATATTAGAACACCTATTAAAATCTTAAATAGGTATTAAAATCTTAAATAAAAGAGTTATTAAATTGAATTATACATATTTATTTAGAACACGTTTCAAAACACTTAGTAGAACCTCAAAATTTATATTAGAACACTTAAGATAACACCTTGTGCAATTTTAAATATACATTCTTAGTACACTTAAGAGAACAAAAAAAATTTTAAATTCAATTATACATATTTATTTAGAACACTTATCAAAACACTTAGTAGAATCTAAAAATTAATATTTAGAACACCTATTAAAATCTTAAATACATATTAAAATCTTAAATAAAAGAGTTATTAAATTGAATTATACATATTTATTTAGAACACTTATCAAAACACTTAATAAAATCTTAAAATTTATATTAGACCACCTAAGAGAACACCTAATACATTTTTAAGAACACAAGAACAAAAAATTTATTAAATTCAATTATACATATTTATTTAAAACATATGTCAAAACAATTAATAAAATCTTAAAATTTATATTTAGAACAATGAACACGTAGAACACCTAGTAAATCTTAAATACATATTAATTTTTTATTAAAACAAAAAAGTTTTTAAATTGAATTGTGCATACTTATAGAACACTTATCAAAATACTTAGTAGAATCACAAAATTTATATTAAAACACCTAGAAGAACGCCTAGTAGAATTTATATTAAAATACCTAGTAGAATTAAATATACAATTTTTAAAAAGCACGTTCCTCTATTTCATGGAACACTTAAAAGAACATTTAAAAAAATTTAAAATTAAAAATTTTCAGGAAAAAAAGAACATTATATTTTTAAAATTAAAGAACACGTTGTAATTTTTTTAGTAGAATTCAAAATTATAGAAATAAATAATTTAAATTATTTCGAAAACATTTAGCTGTCTTATTAGTTTATTACCTTTTTAAAGAAGACTTGTTGAATTATGTTATTTTTATTCTATTATGTTTTTTGTATTTATTTTATTAGAATATTAAAAAAAATACTTATTAATATTTTAATTAAATTTGAAGTATTTTTTTTGTTTTTCATAGAACACTTAAATGAACGCGTTATTAGTATTTTGATTAATTTTTTATAAAAATTTAAAATCATCAAAAAATATGTCCCTTTTTTCATGGAATACTGAAAAGAACACTTATGAGAAAACTTAAATAACTTAAAATAATATTAAAAATTAAAATATTTCAGATCAACACAAAAAAAAACATTAAATTTTTTTAAATTAAAGAACACATTAATAATTTTTTTATTAGATTTCAAAATTATATAAAAAGACAATTTAACTTATTTCGGAAAAATTTTAATTGCCTTATTAGTTTATTAGCTTAATGAACAACTTACTTTTCAAGGAGTGATGGCCCAGAATATCTCTTTTTTCACTATCCATTACCAAAATACCTACCGCCAACTCGGGTGTCCCTAAATACCCACGGGACGCGGTACTGGTGAAGGACCGTCTTGAAGATACGCTAGTGGAAACGGAGTGTCTTGCAGACACACTAGTGACAATGGAGTAACAAGCATATACGCTGCTGGCAGGCGTGAACAGCAGCTTGAGATACGCATTCACGTACGGCGCATCAAGTGTCACGCATCTGTGACATGCGGGATGACGTCATCTGACGTCATCATCACTTTTACTCAGATTTTACGTGACGTAGCTCAGCTGTGACGATTTTGGCGATTTCGCCGGAAAAAGGAAAAACCGGCCAAGCTTCGTTCCCATACATCTTCCCATAGCGTGTTATATACCAATCGAATCGTCTTTCGATGATCTACACATCCATACCCATTCGAACCATTTGTTTCTCCGGATTTTCAACCCCCAAATCGAACCATAAACCTCCCCTCGATTTTCCGACGAGGTCGTATACGCCCCTGCGGGACCAGATTTTGATAAATCAGTTGGGGCAAAATGAAGATGAAGCAGTGGCGATTGTTTTGGTGTGCTCAATTATGGCGGAGGTGGCCGGAGAGAGGAGAAAGAAGGGGAGAGAGATCGGAGAGATTGGGAGAGAACGAGAGAGACGGGAGAAAAGAGAGATGAGGGAGATGCTACAGTAGATGGGATACGCCGTTGCCAGTGGCGTATCCCGTGGGTAGATAGGGCCATCTGTTCCGAAAATAGGCATTTGGGCCCATGGGTACCTCATTTTGAGGTATTTTGGTCATTTTCTTCTTTTCAAAAGGTAAGAAAATTTATTTAAATTTAAATTTATTCAGAAAAAACACTTAAAAAAGAACATTAAATGTTTTTTTATCAGAATTCAAAATTATGAAAAAATAATTTATTTACATAATTTATTAGAACATGTTATTAATTATTTTATTAGAATAGGTTATAAAAAATTAGAGATTCTTGTACATCAAAAGAATTGACAAATAGAACAAGTTCATGAGGCCAACTTGATGTGTTCGATAAAGAGTTTTTACCGTCTATGGTGCATGTCTCATTTATCTAGCAATACTTTGTAATTTTTTTTTAAAAAAATATGATGTATCTTATCATTACATGAAGGCTTAATGACCTTTTAACCCTCAAAGTTTCCACCAAAATACCCATCAGCCCTTACTGTTTCAAAACGTTCCTTTTGACCCTCCAAGTATCCGTAAAGGTCCAATTAGCCCTTATACCGGATAGGAAATGGTGAGTTTGGGTGACTTTTGGTTCGTTTTAATCGGTTTCTAGCCGGAATTTTGCTTTATTGTTGTTGTGTCGATTAAAACGAACCAACAATCACCTAAACTCACCATTTCCTATGCCGGTATAAGGGCTAATTGGACCTTTACGGATACTTGGAGGGTCAAAAGGAACGTTTTGAAACAGTGAGGGTTGATGGGTATTTTGGTGGAAACTTTGAGGGCTAAAAGGCCATTAAGCCTTACATGAATTTTGAATTTTTTATCTGCAAATAATTGTTGGAATGCATTAAATGTTTTCAAGGTTTCTAAATCTAAATGTAGAATAAATAAAATAGGAAGCTTTATTAAAATTGGTATGTGACATTAAATGCGTTTTTTAAAGAAAGATAAAAAATATATTTATTATATTGATTGAATTATATATGTAAGAATTCTTCTTAAATTACTGTTATAACCTTTTATTTAAATCAATGCAATATTAATGAAATAACATCAGCCATTGGATTGAAATTGAATCAAGGGATATAAAAGGTACCTTAGTTTTCTCCAAAAAGAGATTTTCTCTTGAGTAACTCCATATATATATATATATATATATATATATATTGTATTATGTGTTATGTTAACACGATGAATTTAACAATTTTTTAATGTGAAGATCTAAATATGGGGATTTTCTAATTTAAAATTGATGATATGCAACAATTTTTTATTGACATGGCATGTGATTATTCTGCTTTAAAATTCGTTTTAGATTAACGTATACTTAATTTTAATTGTATAAAAAATTTATATATTTCATTCACATGTGTATTAGTTTCAAAGCTCTTTGGGCCTTAGTCTCCATTTTTTTTAATAGTTAAGTGGAGAGGAAAACAAATAATGAAATTTTCATTCAATTTATGTTTCCGAATATTTTTAGGAATGAAAAAAATGAAAGGAAATAATCATGAGTATCAGTTGAAGGTTGGAAATGTGTTATAGGTTTATCCATCTTGTTAAAAAGTAACTAAATAGGTTGGCTCACTTAGTGATTAGAATTCCTTATTTACTAGATAACTACAACATGTTTACGTTTCTTCCATAATTGGCGTTGGAATCTTTATCTTCCGATATATCTTTTAAATTATAACATGACAGACAGTCTTTTTCTTTTAGGTTTTGGTGATTTGTTAAAATACGAACATGAAAATTAAATTAGGTCTAGGAAGTTACTAGCTAACATAGTAATTCCTCCCCTAGGATTATTCGATGTGACATTTCTGAATAACGAGTCAAATTGACAAAAATGCTTTCTCGTACCTAATCATTTGATTTAGATAAGTTATATCCGTGCTATGATATATCCTAATCTAGATTCTATATGGTATATTTTAAAGGCAAAGTCAAGTCGGCACAATTATCGATATATTCCCGAACACTGATTTTACGCACTAAAAACAAGAGTTTAATTCAAAACAGTGTTCATTTCAAATGTTTTATCCTCAAATATGTTTGATATATTTTCCAAAAGATTATTTTCAAAAGTGCTTTATTTATTGACTTGCCGAAAGGTCAAAAACAAATTTTATCTCGAACCCATAACAGTTTTCATTTAATTGGATCAAATCATAAAATATTCAAAATAAATATTCCGAGGACTTCATGGTCATTATTATTTGTGGAATATTATATTTGAATATATTTCAAGTCAAAACTTTAGCCAAAACGTCGATAAATTACGACAAACGGCTAATGTATTTTATTCCATCGCGTAAGGGCATTTAATCAAAATATTTTTGAATAAAATACCTCAACATGTTATTTTGACTTGAAACTTTGGGAATGTCACTAGAATACTTAAAAAGAATTTTAGAAAAAATTTCATGATTTTATGTGAACATTTTTCCGGAACCCCCTAAAATTGCTTCGGTTTTTATTTTGGGGTTCGCTAAAAGTCGTCCAAATATATGGAAACTTATGGGTCTACTTTGACCATATTTTTCATATAATATTTGAAGACTTTTGGCATTGGTCTCATATTTTTCCAAATTGTTTTAAAGAAAATCAAACGAAATGGGTTTGTCGCGTAGTATCGTATTTATTAGCTAATTACGTACCAATAGAAGCTTCCTATATTTTATAATTGTTATTCCCACATGTGTATCTGAATATTTTATGTAACTTGGTGACCAAGTTGGGTAACAACTCTTTGCTTATTTGTTCATTGGTTGCTTGCTCTTGTTCATTGGTCATTAACCACTCTTTTTGCCTATAAATACCAAGCAAATTCCACCCATTTCTCCCAAGCCCTAAGAGCCAAAGAAATGCTGGAGTTTTCTCTCTAGATACACACCATATCCCAGATTTAAATTGCTCCAAAAAGTATCTAGTAAGCAAGCTTCAATCTTCATCTTTTACACCATTTTTAAGCTTGTTTTTCACTCCTTTTCTTGCTCAAAAACACACCATTCGGATTCCACTTTTTAGGCAGCTCCTAGCACGAATATTTGCAGCCTCTCAAGTGTTCTTTCAAGTGTCTTTGAGTCACCTTTCATTCATCCTTGAATACCTTTCATTTGGTGCTCAAATCTAGCATTTTTGGTAGTATTTTTGGACCATCTATTGCTCTAAAACAATTCTAACCAAGACCACTTCGAAGACAAAGCTTTAGCTCGACTAAAATGGGTTCTTGAAGTGCTTTGGAAGAGGTTTAAGGATTCTTGTGTCCTCCTTAAATTATCTTTCATTGATTGATCTTGGTGGCCTTGTTTTGGTAGCAATTTTTGGTGCATTTCTTGCTCTTTTATACAGCTCTCGGCCAAACCACTTTTAGGCAGCCCCTTAGCTCGTTTTCAACAGCCCTTTAAGTGTCCTTTCTTGTGTCTTGAGTTACCTTTGATAACCCTTTGAATATCCTTCATTTGGTGCTCATTTCGGCCACTAGTTTTGGTGCCATTAGGCTTCGATCCTAGCTTGTTCTTCTTGATTTCTTTTTAGACTTCAAGTGGTTCTAAGTTAGTTATATTTTTTTTTGGTGTGTGTACATCTACACATACTAGTCCCGAAACCTAGTTCGTATCCTTTGAGAATACCTCTTATTTGAGAATTCTTTGCTTTAGGCAACCAAGCCATCGGACAAAGCCAAAGGTCATAAACTAGTTAATTTTTGTTGTGTGTGTTGTGCGTGTTGCGTGTGTAGTGTGTGTTTCATTCACGGATATAATTGTTGCACGTTTAATTTATTGTCTTGCATCACCGCTCGTGTGACAAATCCCTCGTGTGACTTATCCCGTGCCATTATTTACTATTTTCCGCACTACGCAAATCGCTAACGTTAAATAAGCATTTTTCTTAACGGTCCTCGCACTTGCGAGTTGATATTTTCATTTCGTCCTCACACTTGTGAGTTGAATAATTAAGCACTCTTGCACACACTACTAAAGTTCCGTAGCTCGTCCGATTGGCGTCATGACTCGCTCGACTTTAACTAATAACGAATCAATTATTTTGACGCATAATAGCGTCCCCGTGGCTAGTACCGTAACATACTAGTTTTGCACGGCCTATATTATATTATCTTTCACCTATTGTTTGTTTGTAGCTTGTTGTTGTATCTTTGTAGAGAGGTGAAGTGAAGTGAGGTGATCTTCGCTCTAAGACCCAAGTCTTAGACACGTCGACGGGGAGTTGGGTGTCTTCGCACCGTGAGGAGGAGGAAAGACCCAAGACCCAAGACTAAGATCCAAGACCTACAAAGGTAGCATCGAGGCTATCTAGGTTTGCTAAAATATTTTGAAGAGGTAACTTGGAGTTACGCTCTAAGATAAATATTTTAGTGGTTTACTAATTATTTTGAGGAGGTAACGGGGAGTTACGCTCCAAGATAAATAATTAGTGGTTTGCTCTATATTTTGAGGAGGTAGCGGGGAGTTACGCTCCAAGATAAATATATAACGGGTAGCTTATATTTTGAGAAGGTAACGGGGAGTTACCCTTCAAGATAAATATATAGTTGTAATTTGTAAAGGTTTCTCCACCTGCTGTAAGGAGTTTTACTTATAGTGGACGAAATCCCGAGTCTGGGGACTGGAATAGGGGTGTTCGAATCCGTTAGGGGATTGCGGCATCGCGAACCAGGATAAATCGATCGTGTCATCTTTCTCTTTTTTATTTTCCGCACTTTACATTACTTATTTATAAGTAATTAATTTTAAAAGAAAAAGAAAATTAAAAAAAAAAACGCCAAGCTCAAATTTTAAAAAGGTGATAAGCTATTCAACCCCTTCTATCTTATGCTACCCACATTTGGGACCTATCATAATATTTTTCATATTTTTCAAAAGAAATTTATATATATTCTTCTCAAAATTTTTATTTCAAAAATGGAATAAAAAGTAAAGTTTAATAAGTATTTTAATTAATTAAAACATACTCGGTGTTACAAATATATTATACTACCCAACTTCTAACATTTTAAATCTAAAGATAATATTGTAACTTGACTTGCTTTTCTATTAATTCAAAAGTAGGTTAATGAAATTAATTTTATTCTACAAATTTTTAAATTCGGAAACATGTGAATAATTGCTTCCTCTTACATTAATTTTTGTTTATTCATCGCTTAATAAATTCGAGAACTCCAAGTTTATAAACTTTGAGTGCAATTATAACCTTTGTATTTCCTTAAAAAAAACACCACTGTATTTAGGGGTGATAATAAATCGTACCAAATCGCATAAATCGCCCGCATCGCACCAACCCGCACCACACCGCGCGGTGTTTTATCTTATGCGGTGCGGTTGCGATTTCAAATTTTCACAAACCGTACGGTACGGTGCGGGTTGCGATTTAAAATTTCTAAAATGCGGTTCAAACCGCACCGCACCGCAATATTTAATATATTATATAATTTATATATATATATATATATATATATATATATATTTATATTGTATAGGCCCATCAGCCCATTAAAATTTAATGATTGGTTTTGTTGATTGTCAACACTTATGTTTATCTTTTTATCTTTCTTTCAGGCAATTTATGCAGAGACATTGGAGCCTATTTTTGCAAAGGAGTGTACCAGATTGAAGCTCATATTATTCAAAAAATATTTGTGATTTTGAAGTTTGTATTATGTTCCACTATTCCAGAAAACTCATTCAATTTAAATTTTGTTAACCATTCATTTTAATTTCTTATGATAATTAGGATTTGGAATTATGTATAATTTTAGATATAGTAATTTTTATTCAAGTTGTAAACTGCAGTGAACCGCACCGCACCGCATTATCGTGATACGGTTTATGCGGTTTTAAAATTTCGTGTTGCGGTTTAGAAATTTGACCAAACCGCATATGCGGTTTGGTTCGCGGTTTTGGGAAAAAACCGCACCGCCCACACCGCGATAAAAAAAAAACAAACCAAACCAAACATACCCAGTATGTCCCGCTCAGAGCAGGGTCTGGGGAGGGTAGGTTGTACGCAGACCATGCCCCCACCTTTTAGGGTGGGGAGGCTGTTTCCGTGAAGACCCTCGGCTATGTGTACGACATAAACGGTGTGTGCTATAGACAAAGAGATCTAAAAGATACGCGACAAAGTTTACATCAATACCTGGGCCCATGGCTTTCTCCGCACGGGACTTACCTACCATGCCTCTAGATACCACCAAGCAAAGCTCCCTGCACCTGCACAATCGGGAAACATATGATAATAAAAATACACAATGACAAAGGGAAAAGATATCGGAAAAAGCCTAACTCCTAAGATAAGGCCATCCGAGACAACCCAACTCTGAGGTTCTCCACTACAGAGTCGTCCCCTAGAGCACTCTTATCTGCCGCCTCCACGAACACCTATCAGCGGTCATGGTCTCACTTAGGTTCAAAGCCTTCAAATCCAACCTAAGCTGCTCTTCCCATGACCTCCTCGGTCTGCCTCTCCTCCTCACCCCACGAACCGAAAGACTCTCGACCCTTCTCACTGGGGCTTCCGGCCTCCTCCTACGGACGTGGCCGAACCATCTCAACCTCCCTTCCCTAACTTTCGCAGAAAGTGGCGCCACTTCGAGCTCGGTCCTAAACACCCTATTAGGAATTCTGTCTAGCATCGTGCGGCCACACGACCACCGTAACCGCCCACACCGCGATCACCCCTAACTATATTGTTTCTTACTTGGAGTTGGTGGTGAAAAAACATGTGAAAAACGTTGTGACCATTATTTGTCTACAAAAAACAAACCAGACAAACAAAACAAAGCAAGTAAAAAACTAAAATAAAACAAGGCTGGCAAGGCACAAGAACCAGCACAGCATCATCATTTTCCACCGCCAAGCCAAGTCTTTGTTTCAAGGTCATCAAGAGTCTTCTTAAAAATCCAACGGCCAAGAGGATTCTTAGTTCGAGAAAATCTTTCTAGAGAGAGAAACCATATAGATTCTTAAAGATCCCCCCTTTCTTGATTTTATTGGGGTTTTGCTTCTTCTTCTTCTTTCCTTTCCTCTGCATCAACCCCCCTTTTTTCACACAAATTTGCAATCTTTTTTCAATCTTTTGTGTCTACATCTGTATCTATACATAAACCCACCACAAAGTTTTGATCTTTGTTAGAATTCTTGTGTTTTTAGTTGTTTTATATCTATATATACATACACATAGTTTGAATATATATTGGGTATGGATCAGTTTGGTGTTTTAGTTGAAAGTATTGGCTTTAAATCACAATCTAGATCGACCCCTTTGGCTGATTTGAAGGGTAAAAACAATATTAATAATGGGTTTCCTAACAATTTGGATTTTAAGACCAAAGCCCCATCAAATTCTGTTGATGGGTCTGGTCTTGATGGCTTTTTCGGGTCGAATAATGGGTTGAAAACCCAGAATTCTTATGGTTTTGATGATGTGTTTGGTGGGTCAAATGTGTATGATTTGGATTCTGTGTTTAAGGGTTCTAATAATTTAGGTGCAAAGTCTGGTTTTGTTGATGATAGTGATGATATTTTTGGTGCATTTTCGGGGACAAAGGACTCCGGTTCTAAGAATTATGATAATGTGTTTGGGAAGATACCTCCACCCCCTAAGCGGAACGATTTTAATGATGATTTGCTTGGGGGGTTTAGTGATATAGGGCCCAAGTCGAATAGTGGTTCTGGTTTTGATGATTTGATACCTGGATTTGGGGGAAGCAGTGATCCAAGAAACGGGTATGTCCGATCACACACTTTAGCTTCCTCCCTGGTAAATTTTAGTAGCTTTAACTAATGTGAGTAATTGAATTGTTAACTCTGATTTCTATGCTTTACTTATGTATAAGGTGATTTTCCCTAGGATTTAAAAATGACAATATATGTAATTAGTTGTGGGCTGTTACTTTCGGTAAGCTAAGGTTTTGATCATGTTTAGTGTTCTCCAACCATAATGGAATGAGGTGCTTTCTTGTGTAGTTAGCTAAGGACGATAATAATAGGTGCAACTTATTAAAGTTTGTTTACGTAGTTTTTGAAGGATACCATTGGTTGAAGTGACTACTAGACAATAGCTGTTAAAACTTGATTTAACCAAGTAGTTTGGTTGGGAGAAAATAGCTATTTTGCCTGCTGTCTGAAACAATGCGGTTAACCTTTTGTAGCAAAGATTTTTTAGTTTGCCTGTTATTGTCATCACCTACAATATTATTACGATGATGTACCATTTCAGAATTATCACTAATATTACGATATCTTAGTATTGAAAATTTACTTGGTCCTGAAAATCGTAGTAGTATCTCAAGATGTGCTCCATGTGGTATATTAGTATGCGACTTGCTCTGTCAAGAGTCAATACATAATACAAAGTGCAATTAGTTAAGAACAAAATCTATAGATATTGCACAGTTCAAATCTTAAGGTGAATAGAAGAAGATTTGATATCATATGACTTGGAAATGAATGATGTGCAAAGGGGCTATCTATCTCACGAAGAATAATATGTGGGCCCTTCAAACTATATCTAATGTATAGGAACTGCTGGAAATAAATAAGAAATTTAGTATCTGCAAGCTTAGGAAGCAACTGCTGGATAAGATTTTGTTACTATCATTTGAAAAATACTAAATTTACTTATTAATAGGATCCAGGCAGCATAATCAGATGTTCTATGTCGATTTATTTTATTGTCCAGATTCTTTTATCATTTCAGTGATGATTAGTACTTTCTGATACTGCAATAAATTAGTATTCTTAGCACCATTGATTGATTTGCCAATCATTTGAACCATTCCTGCTTGGATTCTTGCCATTGGAATTAATAGAAATTCTAGCTTAAGCTTCCTTATTAAGAAGGATAAATCTTTAATTGGCTTTCATATAGAATTCAAAAGGTTAGATCAAATGGGAGCATAAGCATAGACCGTTTAACTAAATGTCTCTTCTTGCGCTAGAATGTGTCTTTGAACACCTGATGCTTTAATGCATATTGTTTGCTGAATTGAATTTTATCTAACTTTGGAGTTGCTGGCTTTGGCTTATGATTTTTTGCACTAAGATACATACAAGACTTAGTTTGAATTTGTGTTTTTCCCCAGTCTTTTTCAATTCTTCTCAAGAACTACGACCATGATTAAACTTTAGAAAATTGCTTCATATATACGTGCTTAATAACTAAGCAGAGTTTTAGACTACCGTATTGTTGTAAATGGCAAACCCCTTGGCACCATTGCAAACTCCAAGTTAGAGAAAATACATAGCTTGTCATCCAGTTTTCTGTATATGTCGTCCTGTTCATGAATGTTCTTTAGATTAGGATATACCTGACAGTTTATGCTTGACTTTATTTAAAAACCTTTATGATTTTCTGTTGTTTACTTTGGAGCAGGAAACACAATATATCTGTGAGCACTTTTTGCAGTCTAATCTTAGATAAGAGTTAATTATTATTACTAATTTTATAAGGCTCATTATTTCTTCCGTAGAAAAAAGCCAGAAAGAGGCAGTTCTTGGCATTCAAGTGATCAAGATGGTAAATCAAAAATAAATTTGGTAGAAGACCCCTTCAACATATTTGAAACATCTACTCCTCAGAGAAACTATACGCCCACTCTTGTTCCTGATCTGCTAAATCAAGGAGAGAATCGAGCATCTGAGGATGTAGATGTTTTGGAGTCAATGTTTGGTGTGGGTGCTAGATCGAAGAATGTACCGAGTTCGAGCTCAGTAACTAAGGTGGAGACTTGCACTATAACCGTGTTACAAATCAGCATATACGTTTTGGTAAAATAGCTGTTTTAAGCCTTACAAATTTCACTTTTTAGGATTCTGTATACGATGCGCTATTCCAGAAAAGCAAAGTTCCTGCAAATCAAGGGTCGAGAAATCCTCCCACCACGAGAAAAGTTTCCCCTGTAATCAATGTGGATGATGATTTTTCATTTCTCTCTGAAGTTGAAGGTAAGCATACTCGTTGACAATGCAGCTTCTGTTCCATATATATATATATATATATATATATATATATATATATATAGGTAAGTGCTCAAATACAAACCACTTTTAAAATACAAACCTACAAACCAACACTAAATTAATTATATTTCATCTATTCTAAGGTTCCCGCCAAGGGTACCTTCACAAAAAATGCTTAAAATAATTGGCTCTATCCAACAAAAAAAAAAAAAAAAAAAAAAAAAAAATCTTGCCGCGGAAATGCGAAGCATTTAAGACAGTAAACGGATGAGTTAGGTAGTCATGAGGGCCGAAGGCTCTCGACACACCCGTCAATCGTCTATTGCCTTTACCATTGATTGCCATTCCTTACAACTTTAGAATGATAAAGGCGCGAAGCGCCGTACAAGAAGGTGCGAAGCACCGTTAACCAGTGAAATCCACTGCCACGTCATCACGTGAACAGTGATTTTTTTTTTTTTTTTTTGTGTTGGATAGAGCCAAGTATTTTAAACGTTTTTTGTATTGGGGTACCCCTAGTTTGGTCATTAGATTAGCTTGAAATATTAGATTATGCTTGGTTTGTAGGTTTGTATTTTAAGGAGGTTTGTATTGGAGTAGCCCCCTATATATATATATATATATCGTGTTTGGCTATCAATCATATCCCCTGATGCTAATATGCTAAGTATGTTTTGTTTCTACAAGTTGCCCCTCCATCTGGAAAATTCCAGGAAGTTGAAGGAGAGAGTGAAGAAAGAAGAAGAGCTCGATTAAATCATTATCAAAATACCCAGGAGCGAATGGTACATATATTTCTTACTTCAAACAATTTCCCTTACTCTTTAAATATACATCATTATTTTAACAGATCCTTAATATATTTCTTAACGCTTAATTATACTTTTTTGGTTTCCTGTAATCAGTCCCCAATCTATAGATGTCTTTCATATTCGGTCTCAGAAACACAGGAAGATATATAGGAAAACGGACTTAGTTGGCTTAAATCTTAATGATTATCGATTTTTGCACTATTATTAAGTTCAAGTAGAATTTAGGTATTATGAAGACTAAGTTCATGTATTAATAATTGCATAGTATTACAAGAATTGACATATTGAGGTCCATGATAAATACCCTGGAGCGAATGGTAGCGAATGGTACATATATTTCTTACTTCAAACAATTTCCCTTGCTCTTTAAATATACATCATTTTTTTAACAGATCCGTAATTTTTTTCTTAACGCTTAATTATACTTTTTTTGGTTTCTAGTCATTAGTCCCCAATCTATTTTTATATTCGGTATCAGAAACACAGGAAGATACTATATAAGAAAGCAGACTTAGTTGACTTAAATCTTAATGGTTATCGATTTTTGCAATATTATTAAGTTCATGTAGAATTTAGGTATTATGAAGTCTAAGTTCATGTATTAATAATTGCATAGTATTACAAGAATTGACATATTGAGGTCCATGATAAATGAGAATCTTTTCAGATTGTAATAAACAAATAAACATCTACTTGGAATTAAAACAAAGTTTTATGAGGTCCACAGCACAGGCATATAAAGTTCTCTTAAGAGTACATACAGTGATGTAGTTATTTATTTATACTTCTATTTAGAATGATTCGGCCATCTAGATACATTTAAAACGCAACACCAAAACTAGGTCAAAAAAATTTACTTTTGTATTCAAGTTTTCACACATCTATCCATCTGAATGACTCAAAAAAGTCCCTGTTTTATAACACTTACAGTGTCCAATCACACAGACCTTTTAAGCTGTATGTTGCTCACTGCTTTATGTGATATGATATGTAGTTCAATTTTACTTTTCCATCATTCCATCATGCTCGAATAGGTAATTGTTTCAAGTTTAGTTGTCTTTGATTTAAGATTTTGCAAGTTCTATGATGTACAGAACCTTCTGCAAAGTGTATGTCATGCTACTTTTAATGAGAGTTTGTGTACGATATGATTTCCATCATTGTTAATTTTGGTTTTTTCAGATTAAAGCTCTGAATGAAAAGAATCAACGGGACCGTCAGTTACAGCTAGAGCAAGAAGAGCGGCATGTAAGTATCTGTTGTATGACACAATTTTTTTCATAGTGTTATCTCTCTCATTTTTGCTCATCCGAGTTTGTTATTTCTATAATTTGACGAATATGGGACAAATAGTATGAGGTTTGCACACGAAAATTTGCTATTTGCTTGCAGTCTACCTTATGTTACGCAAAAATGAGTAAATATTCTTGTGTCGAAGACAATTGTTGGCTTTGGATGTTGAAGCATTAGCCAAGTCTTGAAGGGCAATTTATAGAACCTCTCTTCCACTTAATTTAAGCCTGCTTTCTCACAGTGAGGTGGTATCATGTGCCGAGTTAATCATCCCTCTCGAAGATGATGATTTAAAGTGGTTCAAATGCTAGAAAAGATGCGCTCAAATGGTTTTAATTTACACGGCGTGTGGAATGTATTTGTAATCAGTTCTTTTTTTAACGTCTTACAAGCATATATCCCGTGCAAAGTTTTTTTTTTAATAAACTTTTAAAAAGTAATGAAGTGTAATATCAAAGATTTTTGTTTAATTAAATGAAAAAATCTCATATTACTACAATTAGTGTTGGAAATTAATAAATATTATCTTTATATTAATCATATATTGTCCAAAAAATAAATATACATGCATTAATAACTAACTGTTCAACTTATTTAAAAAGATAGTAGATTTAATTAGCACAAATGGAAAATACTTATAGCTGCCCAAGGAAAACATAACATGCTTCGTAAGGTTCTATTACCCATCATTAAAATTTTGGAGACAACCTTTTAAAAAGTAAAACCAAACAAGTGGTTCGGCTTTAATAGTTATAGATTTATCCTTGGGAATGGTTTTAGGAACAATGAAGGTGCAGTCTTGTTTTTGTGCACTTGTTGTTTGTTTGTACTAAATTATACTCATTTGGATAGTATCAATTATTCAAATTTTAATTTGTTAATTTTGCAATCTACAGAGGCTTGCTGCAACTCTGGACGATGACATAAAACGCTGGGCCTTAGGAAAAGAAGGCAATTTGCGTGCACTACTGTCATCGTTACAATATGTGTGTTTCTTACCCTACATTCTGTGCTTTTGGCAACTTGCAAATTACAATGATCAATTATATTAATAATGAGTTTTCTGCTACCAACTCTCTTATTTTTTTTGTACACGACTAAGTGAACTATTGAATGATCAATTATCGGAGGTATCTTGGTTATAAAGGTGCCCCTCTTTGGTGGCATCCTTCCGCCTTGGCAGGAAGTGTGTCCATGTAGTCAGTAAGCAGCAAACAGTTTATTTCCATATGGGTGCTTGAGTATGGGGATCTGTCTTACAGGAGGCTCTTAATTGGGTGATGTCAACCGTGCCGCCCCTTGGGGGGGGGGGGGAATCATAGTTGTCATGGAGTTTAAAGGTTGCATCACTATATATGTAAAATATTAGCTGCACTGGACCACTGGTGAGATACCGTGGTGCCATAATGGTATAGCGGACTTCCCAGTTAAAACGTTTTTCAAATGTTTTAAATCTTATTAACCCCCTTCCCCTGCCATATAAAACCTTGGTAATATAACAACATAAAATGGAATGATTGTTGATACTCCCCAAAATATAAGTAGGTTGTTGAAGCAAATCTGCATTTAATGGTGCAACACATTTAGCTTTTCAATACAAGCCGTCAATCATATTCTAACTAGAGTTTCACTTATGGATTCTTAATAAAAACTACATGTGTCATGTGTGTTTCCTTTTGTTCAGATTGTGTGAATTAAGTGAAATAGATGCTTGCAATCTTTTAGAATAGAAGGGATATCATTAAATTCGTTTAAAACTGATCCACTAAGTTTATGCATGACTATGTCAGGTGCTTTGGCCTGAATGTGGCTGGCGCCCAGTTTCTTTGACTGATATGATGACATCCATCTCAGTCAAAAAGGTTTATCAGAAGGCAACCTTATGTGTTCATCCAGACAAGGTTCAACAAAAAGGCGCCAACATTGAACAGAAGTATATTGCGGAAAAAGTTTTTGATGTTCTGAAGGTATGATACCCAAAGTTAAATCCTGATCTTTTTTATAGCAGATTAGAAGTTATGCCTAGTACATTTGATGAGCTCCAAGTCATTTAAGATATATCTCAAGCTACTTCCAATGTCTCTGTAATTCAATGAAAAATAGTATAGTATACTGTTGTTTGTGTTAGCTTACGATTTAAGGAAATTTGAAACTATTAGCTACTGACATGCTTAAAACGCAATCTAGATTTTTTCACATCCGTTTTGAACTTTTGCAACTAAGGTCTAATTTACTATCTTGTGTAGTAAAGTTCTTACTGCTTTTTATTACATTTACGTTAATTTATATAAACATGCCTTTCCGGAGGCATATTGTAGTTTTAGAGGACGATAAGAAATTGGATGAGCAGCTGAGGCTGGAGATGGACTTGGCAGCTTTAAACCTCTCCATGTCCAGATTGGTTGTGTGGTTTGGGTATCACCATGGTTGGGGGTTGGGATTTAGGGAGGGTTGGTGGAGGCTGGAGGCTAGTAAGCAGGCAAAACTTTTTTCTGTAGCGGTGTTTTCAGGATCAACAGAGGGGAAGGGCGGGTATCCCGATGAGTGTTTATCTATATTATTTATCTATATTATTGCAGGCCTTATTGTTTTTTTTTTTTGCTAAACTGCATATATATATATATATTAGATAAAGAGAGAATGTACAGAGGGATTAACCCATGATCTATGACAGGCCATAGATGGATCTATCTATAAGCAATCTGAAAACGACAGATTGCAAATAGAAAGCAAAAAGAGCTACCCTTAACCTACTGATAAGAAACACAAATCTGGCCATTACAAGAGATTTTAGAAAACCAAACAGGACTATGCAGCCTAGCTTTGATATCAACAATGATCCCGTCCAATAGTTTTGAAGGACCAAAGCATCCTCTGTCATGCGCCAGTACAGTCATACATATATCTCTAGATTTTTTAGGTTATTTATTTAATTTTTTCTATTTGAGGGCACACACTTTGCCTTCGTCAAGGCTTGAACCGACTTTGCCTTTGATAGGGCTTGAACCCACTTTGCCTTTGACGAGGCTTGAACCCAAAACCTCCCGTTAAAGGGGTTGAGGTCCATACCACTTCATTATTCATTATGGTGCATTATTTTTGGTGGCTCAACAATATATCATGTCAATAAACCTTGCTCTCTTTCATAAATTGTAAGTGTACTATTGGAAATAGATTTTATTACTTGCTTTATGTAGAATTCGTTTGAGCTTATTTTTCTTTTTCTTCGATTGTATAACAGGAAGCATACAACAAATTTAGCTCTGAAGAACTATAAGACAAGCAAGATGTATGTATGGTCATCAGTTTTCTGGCCGCTTGACTTATGAGTCAGTCAGTCGTACCTGCTTTGCTTGGAAACTTATCTTAAGACAAAGTTGTTTTCAAATATCCAGTGCAATGAACTAAGTCTTTTAAACCTCTAATCTGTGTGGTTCCTTGGTTTTTGTACTTTCATTTTTTTGGTTATCAGTCTCTTTTAACTTTCACATCTCATGATTGTTCAATTCAATTTAGTGTAAATTTGTTCGCCTGTACTTCCTTTCAGTAGTTTTTAGAAGATAAGAAATAATTACACCAGAGGGTACTTGTGTATTCCCAGCCAACATGTAGGCAGGGGTCTGCCATAGCCTTTTGACAGCATCTACAGAGGTGGTGCTCATCCAGGACCTTATCCTTTAAATTCTTAGACTATAGTGCTGAAATTTGTAATCTTTGATTTGTGGTTGCACAATTTATGTGCGCTACAGGGCCGTATTGTGTATAACTATTATTCATACATTATAAAATTGAAGAAATTGTTATTTTGAGTGCAATTTTTCAGAAATGGGAATTGTTTGTCAGGACCTCGGGTGCATCGTAGGGCATAGCCAATTTATAGAAAGTACTTTGTATCTTGCAAGATGTAAAAGTAGATGAAATTGCTTGCCAGTATATTTCATACTCTATTAGATTTTAAGTACAAGGCCGGGGAATGAGGGTTTTAACTCTTGACCTTTGCCACGAGGGTCGGAATGGGGATGAGACTTTCCAAGATTAGTAATAGACTAATAGGACTAGGGCCATCTCCTCAGCTAAACAGTACTACTGTGGTTTGCTAAAGTTTATTGTTTGGAGGATTGAGTGCTTCCATTGATATGTCTATACTATGAAAGCTAGACTGAAACCTCTCAAGCCTGTTTTGAATGTGGAGCATTAAGAATTGCAGCCACATACAAAGTGATGATGCATGTGTGTATGTATCTGTTTATATCTTGAACAAGGACAGAAACTCGACTGGGGGTGGCAAGGAAAGGCTGGAGCTGAGATTTGTGGTGTTTTAATAATTTGCTATACCATTTTGGATAAATTGCTATACTAGTATGTCTAGGTAGACATAAGTGTTTATATATATTGATTGGAGGGCTGCAATTTACATAAGGGTTTTATAATAGTTGGTAAAAATGTCAGATAGAAAGTGAGAAACATCAAGATGGGTTGAGGGGTTTGGTTCGTGGAGTGGTATGGGTTGTAATTAAGAATCGATTATGGTGGTAAAAGGTTGAGATATTATTTCCATGTGTTTGGTTGAGTGTTGGAATAATTTTATGTTTGATTTTTAAAATTTTCGAATCATTAGTTTTGAATAATTTAAAATATTAATTTAATTAAAATTTTAATACGTCTTTATGTCATTAATTTATTTTTTATCAAACATTTACATTTAATTGCTTAAATAGCGATGAAAATAGTAGAATTACAACATTGATTACATCGCCCTTTTTAAGGGTGAAAAATCAAAATACCCACATTTTTATTCCTCCTGCCCGAAATACCCACCAGCAAAACCTTCCGCCCTTTTTGTCCACAGGGCACGCATATTCAAGATGCGTAGACACAATACGCATTTCCTTCTTGCGTGGCCTTTGTAAATTGAAAAAGTCCATCAGTGAACAGTACCTTGAACACGCATGTTCAAGATGCGTGGTTGTGAATACGCATGTTGAACATGCGTATGCAAGGTACTGTTCATCATCGTCCCCCTGCCGCTGTCGGAGGAATTTGCCGTCGAAATTTTGACCATTCGTTCAGCCATTTCCGGTCATCGTTCGCTACAATACTATACATCAAATTGCTCGATTTTTCACCCTCTACAACATGGAACCATTCGTTTTCCATTTTGTTTAACGGATTTAAAAGCCCCAAAACCGATCGTTTTTCCCGATCAGTTTTCAGATCTGTTTATGCACGCCCCTGCGGGGCCAAACACCAACAAATGAAGATGGGAAAATGGAGAGCAATGTCTGGGCTTCCTTTTGATGGCCTCATCAGTTGTGGAGGTCGCCTGAATATGATGAATGGGAGAGATGAACGGAAATTGCGATTTTTCGCCTCAGAAAACGCCGGCTAGTTAATTAAGAAAATGATGCATGATGACGTCATCACGCATTCCGAGAATGCGTGACATTAGATACGCATGTTGGACATGCGTATCCCAGGCCGCGCATTCTCAGAATGCGTAGACCGTGGGTAATTTGGGCGGAGACACGCGCAGATAGGCATTTCGGGCAAGAGTTAAGCAAAAATAGTGTATTTTGGGCATTATTTCCCTTTTTAATACATCCCTCTTGTGTATTAAAAACCCATATTTCAATCTTATTTTATCATAATTAAAAGTAAAATGATCCAAAATATCACAATCAGGTGGTCCTTTATATCACAAAAAAAAACGCATATTTAAGCCATGTTTTCTAAAAACGCATTTCGTTTTTCATTAAATCCTTTGCTATTAATTAATTTTGAAAACTGAAAACGCATTATTAGAATGCGTTAATGGGAAAAATAAATTACTAAACTTATTCTTAATTTGAGTTGTTGACTTTCCTTCCTTTTGAGAATTAGAAGCCCAGGTCCAACTAGAAGAGATGGCCCAGCCCAAGCATGAAAATTGTGAAAAATTTATAAACGCCTGTAATAAAGGCCATATTCTTTTTATATAGTGATATTTTATGCATTTTAATTTTAAATTATGACTTAAAGGGCCATTTATCTATCTTGTGAATTTGATGAATGAATTTTAAAATTATTTTTTCTCAACCAAACAATAAGCATGTGATTAGAATGAACGAAACCATTTGAGAATACCTCGAATGAATCAAACGATCGTGATAATGCCTTAATTATTGATTTATTATTTATGTAAAGGTCCTAAACATTTTTTTTATTGAATTGACGAGTCAAATTTATGTATATACGTACGAAACTGAACAAAGTCAAATTTACGTATACACTTACGAAACTGAACAGTGCCTCTACACCTTCAGTTGGACAGTAACTGCATCTAGAAAAACTTACCCTATACACAATGTAAATTGTCTTGTGGCTTTCACCTTTGTAGTTTTGGCTATGTCCGTATCTACAACAAGTTTTGTACGTCTTCTCCTCCATCAGTAGTGGTGGAATTATTTTCTTTTGAATAGATGCTTCAAAAAGTCTTTTGCTTTTTAATCTTTGTCCATTCTCCGAATCCTCTAAAAGAGAGTGCGTGACATGTTTTTTTATAGGAGCGGTTTACATTTTCTCACGTTTCAATTTGTTGATGATGCTTCAATCCGTCAGTTGCAAATCGTGCAGTCGTGATTGAGTTGTTAATAAACGAATCGAATCTAATCAAGTTTCTGCGTCTACATTTGATGAATCAATTAAATTTTAGACCATATATTGAGCGCGAAGAGATAGTTCGAGATAGCTCCCGTGATAAAAACGATTTTTATTTACAGACCGATGTATGTGATATCTCAGATTACCCTCTATGCATTACTTTTTTTTTTTTTTTTTTTTAACTCATTTTTATGCCAAATCCGTCTCACTTCGGTCTTGTCTTATCATATGAAGCTGGACCCTGCCAACTTCAAATTATTGTCCTTCAGATTACTCTGTTTGACTGAACAACTTTGTGATAGAAAGACCACTTGTGTCATAGTGTTATATACGATTCCAAGAATGAATTGGATGGTTTAGAGACGAAGGTGATTCTGGCGATGACTAAGAGCTTAGAGCAAGTCCAACAATGTCCTAAATTTAGTCCTAAATATTGATTTAGGACATTTAGTCATTTTTTGTGCTACAACAATGTCCTAATGGTGCCTTAAAACACTAGGACATCCATCTCATGCCCTACTTTTAAGGCATATCTATACTTGTTCTAAATCATTTTTAACAATAAAAAAAATTAACTTCCCTCCTTTTCTATACTTCTCTCTCCTCTCTTTTTTCCCTTCCCTCCAATTCTAATTCAAATATATTATTATTTTAATTTATAAGGCACAAGTATAAGGCATATTGTTGGAATTGATAGCAAGTCCAACAATGTTCTAGTTGGTGCCCTATAAATATAATAAAATATAGTGTTCTAGTGATTTAAGTCACGATTTTTGTGTATCAGTTTCAACAATATGCCTTATACATGTGTCTTATAAATTAAAATAATAATATATTTGAATTAGAATTGGAGGAAAGGGAAAAAAGAGAGGAGAGAGAAGTGTAGAGAAGGAGAGAAGTTTATTTTTGTTAAAAATGATTTAGGACAAGTATATATGTACCTTAAAATTAGGGCATGAGATGGATGTCCTAGTGTTTTAAGGCACCACCAAGACATTGTTGGAGCACAAAAAGTAACTAAATGTCCTAAATATTGATTTAGGACAATATTTAGGACATTGTTGGACTTGCTCTAAGCAAGTCCAATAGCTCCCTTATATCTTGTCCTAACTTTAAATATATGGAATTTGGTGTAAAATGACACTCCAACAGTGTCATTCCTTAAATCACTAGAACATCCATCCTATACCTTATCTTTAAGGGATCACTAGTCATCCCTTATATATCATTTTTATCAATATAAAATTCATTTCTCTTTCTTCTTTTAACTTTTTTCCTCTCTCTTCATTACACATTTTGTCCTTCTCTTTCCAAATTTATTATAATAATAATAATAATAATAATAATAATAATAAAGAATGAGTATAAGGATTATTGTTGGAGTCAAATACAAAAACATGTCCTAAATTATTAGGAGTTATTATTTTATAATATTTATAAGGAACACACTAGGACATTGTTGGACTTCGTGTTATGTATCTAAACATATAAAGCATTTTTTTTATTTTTTGGCTAAGCCATATAAAGCAATTTAGATGTTAGGTGTGAGAATCAGTATCAGAATAGTTATAATCACTTTGGTTCTAAAAATTCCCAATTTAGCTGATTAATTACCGATTAGTTGATTAATTCCCGATTAATCCTTTATAAGGTAATCAATTCATTCGATTTTTGAAATTCGATTAATCTTGTGAATTTATTTAAAATGATATGTTTAATTGTAAATTAGACTAATATATTAAATATTATTATAATATCCGATTAATTCTCCAATTATTCCTTCCGATTAATCCCCGATTATCCTATTAATCTTAAATCGGTACCTCAACCGATTTATACCGATTACCGATTTTTACAACCATGCTTCCCCAATGTTAAATTTTATATGCTACCATAAGATTTTGGAGACGCCTTTCTTACACAACTTAAGATTTAGAAGGAATCTCAGATTGGAGTCTCTTCATTCTATTTATATAATTCATTATCTATTGTTCGTTTGTTTCTTCATAACATGATTTAGGAGGAATCTTGCCTTCGAGTCCCTACATTGGGATTTCATCCGCATGTGTATTGCATAGACTATAATGTAGATAGATGAAATCGAAAAGGTTTCTTAGACTCTTAACATAGTGCCTATGATTCCGAAAATGCTTTCACATCTGTGTGGTTTGACTTTTTTTTTTTTTTTTTTCCAGTTATTCCTATGGTTCGACTTGCATGATTAGTCTATGGACTATGCTTGCACTTTGCAGTTTGCTCAGACAATTTGTAGACATTATAGTGCATAGTTTAAAGATTATAGTTTAATCTTGATCGTTTGCAAATATAGAAACTTATTTTTCAGAAAAAGTTCATTTATTTTAAGACAAATTTAAAGATTATTAATTTTTTCCTGAAAAAGTTAACTTTTTTTTTTGCAACTTATGGAATTTTAAACATAAATTATATATTTGTATAAAAAAATTATTAAAATATAAAATTTTTACCCGAAAATAAATACATAAGAACTTATTTTAAGTCGCAGCCAAACAGACCAATAATTTGATTATGCTTTTTACCCCTTTTATTTAATACTACCTCGGTCTCATATTAAGTTTCTTGTTTTGACTTTTTTTTATTATTCATTATAAGCGATTGACTACTAATTAACGAATAATTTGTAAGACAAATATAGTCATGAGTGATTTTATTTGATTCGTATTTGTGAGTACTTTAATACATCGAAGTTTTTATATTTACTACTTATACAAAATTAAAGATATTAACGATTAAAAGTGTAAGTTGGCAAACGTGTAAGTTCAAATAGGAAATGTATTTAGAGACGGAGGGAGTAACTAATAAACTCATTCTGTGTGAAATAATTGAAATTTTTCCTCTTACTGTCTTGCATAATGATAGATGATACATACAATGACCCGATATTCCCGGGGAAAGAGAAAATTTGAAGACATACAGATGAGGTACTCAACCACGCTAGTGCAGCTGCACCTACTAACTTTGTTACAATGAAGATGAAAGATGATCTTATAATCACAAATTTCACTTCTTTTTTGTTTTTGTTTTTTTGAGAGAACTCGTCAAAATAAAGATTAAAACTTCCTATGATCATCAATAACTTGTCTTGAAAGGCTTATAAACCTTGAGATCAGTGACAACTCCTGCAAATGATCCGGCTGCTGCAGCAATAGATATAATTAGACAAGCAGCACTTAGAATTTGGAGAGAAATCCATCTAGTGCTCCACCTGGGAATTTGTTTCTGAACAATGTACATTTCCACTGGGAAATAAACAGTGAGTGGCCAAAACCCGAAAGCTCCAAGAATTCCGACAACATCATTAAAGAATGGCATGAGCATCGATATGATTGTTGTTAAGCATACAAAAATTGTCCTCCAGATAAGGCGAAAAAGATTGAGCTTGTAAGGGGTAAAGCCTCCTGGCAAGGGGATGTCATAGTCCTTGTTAATGAAGTCACTTTGTGGAAATGTTTTAGATGCAAATTTTTCGACAAAGGCAAAAAGAGGTTGACAATAAACTTGGTATGCACCAACAAGGTGGATAACTATGGCTGCATTGGCAATATTAAGAAGCCAGTAGGGGTTGTAGAATCCGAATCCTGTGAGGAGGTTACCAGGGGCTAAGTCCCCAAATGCTGCATAGCCAAAGCAACCACAGAGCATGTAGAAAAAAGTGGTGACAGCTACACTTATTAGAGTAGCCTTTTTCATTGTCTTTGTTTCTGATGGTGGGGATTTTACCGTGTCCTGTTATTGGAATAATGATTAGCTTACAAATGTATAAACTGTAAAATTATTAGGCTAAGAAAGTGATTAATTTGAGTTACCTGAATTTCGATTAGTATAAGGGAGTAAGAGTAGGCAAATGCTATAGCTCCAAGTGCTTGGAAACTCCTCCATATCTTCTGAGTTTCACTAACAGTTCCAATGCTAATTCCTGTAAGACTTCCCCTGAATTTTCCGATTTCTGACAGTACATCAAGTAGCAGAATTACAATCCATTCGTGTTACTTCTACTGTCATTCAATGAATCAAAGAAAAGAAGGTTTTATTTCTTTATTTACCTATGACTTTGGAAACACCAAGTGCAAGACCAATTGCAGAGTATGTGAAAGACATTACTGCAGCAACTATGGAGAGCCAAGAGATTTGATCAAAATCTGGTATTTGAGAGAACAGAATTTCCATGGCACCAAAAGCGAGCATATAAGGGGTGCTTGAAACCAAACACGGATTCTTTGCATGACTTGCATGGAAGCAGTTAGACCTCTTGATAGCACTGTTGGTTTCATCATCAAAATTCATAAAAACCAATCAGACGCCGAAAAAAAGAGAAAGCTAGAGGTTCCAAAATATTTATCAAAGGTGTACCGAATGATGATGTGATAGTGTGCCATGTCAAATTTTAATCACTGGCATCATAATTAATTATACATGACACAATTCATTATGCTACACAGTTTGCTACATGTTTTAGGACCTGAAAAATAGGTAGTAAAACTTACACCATGCTTATAGATGCTGCAATTGTGTAACCAATAGCAACCCCAAAAAGATTCACATACTGAATCACCCCACAAATTTTAACCTTGTAACCACCTGAAATAAAAAGTAAACGTATCAAATCGAAGTATCAATGATTAAACCTTCACCACCTTATAGTTAAATAAAACGGTAAAAAATAAATTACCAAGATTGGTTTGAACAGCTTCCATGTAAGTGTAATTTCTTTTTCCATCACTAGAACGGTAACAAGCAGCAAGAAGGCAAGAAGTGTAGTAAGTGACAAAAGAAAACAAGAACAAAACAGTTGGACCAGCAATCCATCCAAGTTGTGCAGTGGCCCAAGCCAAAGACAAAACTCCAGAACCAATCACTGCTGTTATTATGTGAGCACTTGCTGTCCAAACAGTTCCTATTCATCCAAAACCAGAACAAGAAGTAAGAACACCAAATGTAATCATGCGAAAACGAAATTAGAAATACTCTTTCCATCTCAAATCTTTTGTCATGTTTAACGTTTTTCGAGTCAAAATTATAATCTTGTGTATGAATTTAGAATGATCATGGAAGCAGGGGTAAGTTCTGTTACATCTTGCACTACCCATGTCCTACTTTCGAGTGTCACATAAAGAATTTAGTTATAAATTGTCAAAATACTGCTATATGGAAACTTTTTATTTAATAAATTGTGTTCATCTAACTAGAGAAAATTAAAATCAGCTTTAAAATATGGGACTGATGGAGTATATGAAATAATTATGAATGCGAAAATGGTTTTCAAATTTCGAAAAATACCGGTTCTTTTGAGGCGGCCATCATCGTCGAAACACTTAGAGCCGCCCTGTGGTGGTGACATGGAGACCTCAAAACCGAGGTTCTTGTTCTCACCCATCTTCGTTTGTGTCAATAGATTTATAAGGAATAAGAGGAAGCAATGAAGTTAGTTAAATGTTTTGTACTGGATGAAATACAAGAAAAAAAATGTAGTGAGTATAGTGTAAAACACTATCTTGTAATGATCAATAAATGAAGCTTAGTAGTATAGGACCAACTACTACTATTCTTCAGTGAGTCTATCTGTATTTTTCAGTACTTTAACTACTCAACTGAAACAGACAGACAGATGCACAACACATTTCCCAAGAGTTTTACATAGAAATGGATAAATTGCAAGATGGGTATGCTTAAATGACTCTGTGTGTGTGTGTGTGTCTGGTGGGGGAGATGCAGGATTTATAGAAGCTCAAGTTATGGGGAGTCTGTCTCAGTTAGATAAGTGGATGCTTTACAAGTGAATGGTAAAGGTGGTACTTATACTGATGTGTACACACCACATGTGAGGCTAAGAATGACAAATTTGTAGATGGTAGGCTAAAATATTGGCTCATTAACAAGATTTTCTCACAATTTACCTACCTCTTGTATGAAAAACTGTTACTTCTAATATTTTTATATCCACAAAAAGACAGTACAATTATTGTAAATGATTCAGTTGATGCCTAATTTTATAAATAATGAAAAAAAAAAAATCTACACTACCAGCACAGCAAGCTTTAATAAAGAAGGCCTAAATATTTACAGCTATACAAGTATGATATTTTAGGTATGGCTGGTTTGGAAAATCTAATGCATGGGCTACACAAGTTGGCAGAACTGTTAGATTCGGGTTCTTGATTTTTGTTTGTGTAGAAACTTAAAAGTATCAAAAGAGAGGTTGAAGCTAAAGGTGCTATACAAATTTTAGTATATCTAGACCTGCCTATGAATATTACAAGATTTTTTTGGCCTGTATTTATAAAGCTAGTTTACAATCTGTAAACCAGAAACTCTAGAACACTATCATATCCATCGTGAAGTCCTAAGACAAGTGATCCATAAATGCTAATGACGTTTAAGTCTTGTGCACTGCATACGACCTTTTCTAAAAGGACATAAATTGAAGGGAAGCTCGTAAAATTACTTAAGAAACTCTTCTACATAAAAGAGAATAAAATGTTCTTCTACAGATGTGTGTGTGGATTATAACTAATTGCATTTCATATTAATGTTCTAAAGTGAATGCAAACATGCATTAACCATGTTCTTAAAAATAATAGAATATATATGGATAAACACAAGAGAACTAAATAAACTAGAAAGAAACAAAATGTGAATGAGATAAAGAGAAGAATCTGCAAAAAAAAATTAAAAAAAAATTGAACTTTTACCTTCATTAGCAACCTCTTTTATATGTATGCTGTAGGAACTTGGAGTGTCTAGCTTCTATCAAATGAGACAGACTCCACGTCTACAAAAATAATGATGACTGAGTAAGTTATTACACTCTTGTTTGTTTGTTTCTGAATGACTAGCCCCTTGAGCTTTATATATAGTAGAGGACAGAGACAAAATTAATATTTTAATCTATCTGATATATGTTGGATTAAGCAACACCTTCCGTTATGAAGAATTCTCATCCACCCTTCCTGCAAAAGAATAAATTCGTTTGGTATTAATAATTCAGTACCCCATGAATAATGGATGGGAAGAAAGCATATAATTATACACATGAATTGAATTATTTTATCAGTCAAACATGTCGTTATTGTGATTTCAAGAATCATCAAAAAAATGGTGTTACCACTAAGAGTTTCATCATTATAAGCTACTTAGTGGGCTTTTGGGGGGGGGGGGGGGTTGTTTAAGGGTTGTGAGTGTAGATACTGGATAGACTGATAGACATGCAAATGTGCAATAAGGGCAGTATCCTATTCTTCAAAATTTTCTCCTTATCTCATCTTCATATAAGTTCCCAGAGTGTGAGGAAAGGGAAGGCTGCCTAGCTAATTCTATCAAGTTCGATTTCTTTCTTTTCACTGTGAAATTGAAATGCCCATTATTTCTGTTATCCCTCAATTTTATATGCATCAACATATTTTACACATTAATATGCATGTACTTGCAAGATACTTGTGCAGCAAGCCTCTTTGCATCTTCAAATGGCGAGTCTCAAAGAAAAGGTGAAATTAACTTATTTTAGTTCAGTGCAGTGAATGTCTGGGTGATAACTATTATTTTTTTTAAAAATTTAACGATAAAATAGCAATTTTCATTAAATAGAGCATGACAAAGTCGGGACAAACCCCCCAATTATCAATACAACCAGGTTGGAAAATAAATAACAAACTAAAAACAATTAGTTGATTTGTTTCTTGACCGTTTAACACACATAATTTAAAAATTCTTGTAGCTAAAAACGAAATCGAAAACATCCCAAACGATCAATACTGCACCAACATCCCTGAAAGCAGTAACATCACAATTGAACTTATCACGTAAAAACTATTATTAGACAATTGTTCAAAAACCCCAATTGCATATATAACATGAGGTTGGAGGAGCAACACCACAGCTATCTTTATGCCGGATACCAGCTATAAACATGCCGAAAGTGGAAATCCCAAAAAACTGAACAATCCTTGGTTGTGAAAGATATGCTCTTGCAATAATCACCACCGTCCTAATTTCGTTACAGGCTTTCCAAATTCCCAAAAATATCAACAAAATCTTCTCTAACAGATCCAACACCGAAAACAATAAACATAAAGACAATCAGAAATACACATAACTTCGTCCAAGACGATACAAATCAAAAAATCAAAGATCTCGGATCGACACTCAAATTACATAACAAATTTAGTTCTTAATAATGTGTCTTCAACAAATTAAACTTGATCTTGTAAATTACATAACTTCAAATTTTATTAGAGATACTTTAAACAAAAAAAATAATATAAATATGATACTATATTTGTACTTTAACATAAGATGTCGGGTATTTGAATCTTTCCAAAAATAAGATATGTGGCTGAGTATAGTCAATATAAAGAGGTTGACTAAATTTTTTCTTAAGAATAA
This sequence comes from Saposhnikovia divaricata, assembly GCA_036435485.1. Classification (NCBI taxonomy): domain Eukaryota; kingdom Viridiplantae; phylum Streptophyta; class Magnoliopsida; order Apiales; family Apiaceae; genus Saposhnikovia; species Saposhnikovia divaricata. The sequence continues at coordinate 62,751,801 of CM071596.1, forward strand.
TATAGCACTGGAGTGCAAAAAAATTTAAACATTCTTTATAGTAATTATTATTTGTGATAGATAATTTAAAATTTTAGCTAAGAAGTGTCTTCCCAACAAATAAATTGTTAGAGTTATCATTTCTTCCATGGGTTGGGAGATGCTCTCAGTGGGGACCCGCAGCAAGAGCAATTCAGGAATTTCACGGACCATAGTTCAATCACGATCTATGTTACTGTAAATTATAATAACCGACTAAATTATAATAATCGATATGGAATATAATTTATTTTTTACTTCACCCCTTATTTTGATTATTTCTTTCGTTTCGAGTCAAATTAATTAGAATCATTAGATATAATACTAAAACTTGCTCAATCCGGAAATCTTAGATACAAATCTCGTCAACAACATATTAAAATTAGTATTTACTATATTAGTTCTAAAAATAGTATTCTCTTTGTCCCATTTTACACGTCCCTTTTAACTTTTGAGTAGTTAAATTGACCAATTTTTGACTAAATATTAAAAATTATTCTATTATTATTTTAGAAAAATTAAACTTATATTTTAAAATAAATTAGATATAATTTTTAATAATAATTTTTTTATTTTTCTCAATTAATTAATACATATAAATTCTAGGCAAATTTTGGTAAATTTGACAGGTAAAAATTCAAAAGGGTGATAGCTGTGGTGTTGACAAATAAATTGTTAGAGTTATCATTTCTTCCATGGGGACTTGGGAGATGCTCTCAGTGGGGAACCGCAGCAAGAGCAATTCAGGAATTTCACGGACCATAGTTCAATCACGATCTATGTTACTGTAAATTATAATAACCGACTAAATTATAATAATCGAAATGGAATATAATTTATTTTTTACTTCTAATAACAATCAATATACATTTTTTAATGTAGATCCAACTGTTCTCTATCTATGTTAAGATCTAACTGATCTTATTGTTTTGGCGGTACAGGAATCATGCCAAAATTATGGATAAAATCCCTTTTACGCTTATTATACATATGGATATAATAGATTTAATTTATTGTGGATATAATTTAACTTTGTTACTCCTTCCGTCCCATTATACATCACCCTTTTGAATTTTTACCTGTCAAATTTACCAAAATTTGCCTAGAATTTATATGTATTAATTAATTGAGAAAAATAAAAAAATTATTATTAAAAAGTATATCTAATTTATTTTAAAATGTAAGTTTAATTTTTCTAAAATAATAATAGAATAATTTTTAATATTTATTCAAAAATTGATCAATTTAACTACTCAAAAGTTAAAAGGGACGTGTAAAATGGGACGAAGAGAATATTATTTTTAGAACTAATATAGTAAATACTAATTTTAATATGTTGTTGACGAGATTTGTACCTAAGATTTCCGGATTGAGCAAGTTTTAGTATTATATCTAATGGTTCTAATTAATTTGACTCGAAACGAAAGAAATAATCAAAATAAGGGGTGAAGTAAAAAATAAATTATATTCCATATCGATTATTATAATTTAGTCGGTTATTATAATTTACAGTAACATAGATCGTGATTGAACTATGGTCCGTGAAATTCCTGAATTGCTCTTGCTGCGGGTCCCCACTGAGAGCATCTCCCAACCCATGGAAGAAATGATAACTCTAACAATTTATTTGTTGGGAAGACACTTTTTAGCTAAAATTTTAAATTACCTATCACAAATAATAATTACTATAAAGAATGTTTAAATTTTTTTGCACTCCAGTGCTATATTATTCTTAAGAAAAAATTTAGCCAACCTGTTTATATTGACTATACTCAGCCACATATCTTATTTTTGGAAAGATTCAAATACTCGACATCTTATGTTAAAGTACAAATATAGTATCATATTTATATTATTTTTTTTGTTTAAAGTATCTCTAATAAAATTTGAAGTTATGTAATTTACAAGATCAAGTTTAATCTGTTGAAGACACATTATTAAGAACTAAATTTGTTATGTAATTTTAGTGTCGATCCGAGATCTTTGATTTTTTTATTTGTATCGTCTTGGGCGAAGTTATGTGTATTTCTGATTGTTTTTATGTTTATTGTTTTCGGTGTTGGATCTGTTAGAGAAGATTTTGTTGATATTTTTGGGAGTTTGGAAAGCCTGTAACGAAATTAGGACGGTGGTGATTATTGCAATAGCATATCTTTCACAACCAATTTTGCACGTCCCTTTTAACTTTTGAGTAGTCAAATTGACCAATTTTTGACTAAATATTAAAAATTATTCTATTATTATTTTAGAAAACTTAAACTTACATTTTAAAATAAATTAGATATACTTTTTAATAATAATTTTTTTATTTTTCTCAATTAATTAATACATATAAATTCTAGGCAAATTTTGGTAAATTTGACAGGTAAAAATTCAAAAGGGTGATGTATAATGGGACGGAAGGAGTAACAAAGTTAAATTATATCCACAATAAATTAAATCTATTATATCCGTATGTATAATAAGCGTAAAAGGGATTTTATCCATAATTTTGGCCTGGTTCTTGTACCGCCAAAACAATAAGATTAGTTAGATCTTAACATAGATAGAGAACCGTTGGATCTACATTAAAAAATGTATATTGATTGTTATTAGAATTAGATTCAAATACTAAAAAGTGTATTTTAATAATTTAAACCAAATATAAGTAGATTTTCTAAATTAAATAAAAATTTTAATGTAAAAATTCCTACCTTTGTTTCCTGTTCAGTTTCAGGATAATTCCAGTTGGATAAAAATTGTTAAACCATCATTAAATTAAAGATTATTTTGTAAGTTTCGTGTGGACTATAAAATCGTTTAAATTTAATTTTTAAAACTCAAGATTGAGGCCAAAGAGTAAAGTGGGCATCTGAAACCTAATTAATATCAAATTTTTATTTGTTTTAACTTCAATTTAATTGTTTGTTATTAAACTATTATGGAAAGCTAATTAATATGATTAAAATATTTTTAAAATTAAATTTAAAATAAATAGTAAAATATTTAGAACAATTACAAAAGTAAATAATTATAACATAAAAATAACTCGTGCATCGCACGGGTCATCGCCTACTATATCCTTATTATATATAATGGGGATCTTATCCAATTTTTTTGTAGTATAGTCGTCGACCAAAATAATACCGATCATTGGATCTTAAAATAGATACATGTGTATCGTTAGATCTAATATTAAAAAATTTATTTAACTGATAGTAAGATTATATTCAAATATTAGTAAATTTAATAATCTAAACCAAATATAATTAGATTTTCAAAATTGAATATTATTAGATCTAATATTACAAAGTAAGTTTATTTGATTGATAGCAGGATTATATTCAAATACGAAAAAAAAAATTTTAATATTCTAAACTGAATATAAGTAGATTTTCTAAATTGAATAAAATTCTCAATGTAAAAATTTCATAACTTTCTTTTCTTTTCTTTTGAAATTCTGAATAATTTAAGTTGGATAATAATTGATAAATCATCACTAAATTAAGGACCATTTCTTGAGTTTTGCATGTAAAATCGTCTAGATCTAATTTTTAGAACTCAAGATAGAGCAAAAATACTAAATTGATCGAGTGAATTCTAATAAAAAATAATTTTTTTATATAGTTATACTCAAATTTGCTTTTTTTTTCTCTAAGTCTTTCAAATTTAATAGTTTTTTATTTTCTTCAATTAAATGATAAAATATATCCGATAAAAATCAAAGTCAATGTAAAATAATCTTAATGAATATAAATATTAAGAAAATTTATTTGATAAAATAATTTGTATAAATATAAATATAAATTTTAAAAAAGAGTCGTGCATTGCACGGGTTATAAACTAGTATATATAATAAGCGTAAGGGAAACATTATCCAATTATTTGTAGTAACGTAGTATGGTCGTCTACAAAAAAAGTATGGATCGTTGGATCTTAAAATAGATAAAAGTGATCTGTTAGATCTAATATTAAAAAATTATTTGATTAATAATAGGATTATATTCAAATACCAAAAAGTAAATTTAATAATATAAACCATTTACAAGTAGATTTTCTAAATTGAAAATAATTAAATCTAATATTAGAAAGTAAGTTAATTTGATTGATAGTAAAATTTTGTTCAAATAAGAAAAAAAAAATTAATAATCTAAATCAAATATAAGTAGGTTTTCTAAGTTGAACAGGAGTCTCTATGTAAAAGTTCGTAATTTTTTTTCTCTTTTGCGTTGATTGAATTGGATATTGATTTTTTTTGGTAACATAGCACTTTTATTAACCAAAATCAAATAAGAACATCTATCTCAAAACACAAGCCAAATAGGCTACATTCAAACTCTATACCTAATAACGGGCAACAATGTGAGCTAATTTTTTCATTCTTAAACATCTGGAATATATGATGGTGTTAAAAGTAGTCGCAAATATTCGTTTATTCAATCGTGAAGGCAAAAAGCCTTAATTCGTTTATAATATATAATAATTTCTTATATAGCCAATACCTTATTGTAATAAAGGAAACAATCCCCTTTTTCCTAATAATAATTATTATGGTAACTCCGTATTACATCAATAATAATATGCTAACATCCCCCTAAAATATTCAAAATAATAAGTATCGAAAGTTTACATAATAAGAATATTTAAAAAAAATTGAAAAAGTTGTCATCGTTTCTAATCGAGAAACGGTCGTCTTTAGTCGTCGGTCGTCATTTGTTGTCGTTTCCATCGAATAACGATCAATGGCCCGTCGTTTGTTGTCGTGTCCATTGAGAAATGATCAACGGGTGGTCGTCGTCATTGTTGTTGTTTTCCATCTAGAAATAATCATCGAGCCATCGTAGTCTTTCATCGTCATCGTTTGAAACAAAAAACGATTCTCTGATCTTGTTGTAAGTTGTCGCATTGTCGTAGGATTGGTAAAATCTCTCCCACAAGCCCATCATCATTGTTGTGGTTCGGCCTCTTCGTCATCTTCGTTAATAACCTTGGGCTCTGATACCATGTTAAAGTATTCACAAATATTCATTTATTCAATCGTGAAAGCATTAAGCCTTAATTTGTTTATAACATAATGATCACTCATATAGCCAATACCTAATTATAATAAAAGAAACTATCCCTTTTTCCCTAATAATAATGATTACAGTAACTTTACATATTACATCAATAATAATATGCTAACATCCCCCCAAGATACTCAAAACAATAAGTATCGAGAGTTTGCGAAATAATAAGAATTTTAAAAAAAAAATTGAAAATGTCATCATCGTTTCTAATCGAGAAACGGTCGTCATTTGCTGTCGTTTCATCGAAAAATGATCAACGGGTCGTCATCGGTCATCGTTTGTTGTCATTTCCATTGAAAACGATCAACAGGTCATTGAGAAACAATCATCAGGTCGTCATAGTCAGTCATCGTGATCATTTTGAATCGAAAAACGATTGTCTGTTGTAAGTCATCGCATCGTTTTAGGATTGGTACAGTCTCTCTCACAAACCCATCATCTTTGTTGAGGTTTCGCCTCTTCGTCATTTTCGTTAATAACTTTGGCTCTGATACCATATTAAAGTATTCGTAAATATTCGTTTATTCAATCGTGAAGGCATAAGGCCTTAATTCATTTACAATATATTGATCTCTTATATAGCCAATACCAAATTGTAATAATGGAAACTATCCCCTTTTCCCTAATAATACACGTTGGAGACTGATTGCCTTGTTGTGGTTCAAGCTTTCAGGAGTAAAACTCCAATGAGTTCTCGTTTTGGTGTGATTGTTACAGAGTGCTGTAACTTTGTGCATCGTCTAAACAATGTGCAATTGTTATTTGTTAAACGATTTGCAAATATGGTTATCCATAAACTTGCTAGGGAGTCATATGCTGTCGTTTTAATAGGTGGTCTATACCTATTAGCGTTCAGGATTGTATTGAGTTGGATTTAAGTTAATAAAATTTCTCAGCATTTCGTTAAAAAAAAAGTAACTTTTCGTATTTTCTTAATAATAATAATAATAATAATAATAATAATAATAATAATAATAATAATAATAATAATAATAATATGCTAACAGACGGTTAGAATGTTTCTTGCCAACACACTTTCATTTGAGTAGTACCCTTAAATTTTCCTTGCATTCTTTTCTCTCCAAATCACATATATCGTAATTATTGCTGCCTAACTATATATCATATGAGCCCTGCTGTTAGACTTGACTTTGCAAATCAACTTCATTTCTTTGCTCCAGCTGTGAACAAGTCTTGCAATGCCTTGCCACTTTAGAACATCCTTTCAGACCATACTTACAACTCTACACTGAAAGAACATATGCTCTGAATTTTCATCCTCATCATTACAAAAACTGCACTTAGTATCACAATTAATCCCTATCGTTTTGAGATTGTTTGTAGTAGACAATCTTCCAAGCATTACTAACCACATTATAGATACACATTTGGGAGGTGCAAGATTATTGCACAACATTTTCATCCACTTAACTTTAATAGCTTGTCTAATTTGTTTATAAGCCTTGCTTACAGTAACTTGGCCTCCTTGCATATACATCCCATTAACAAAATCTCCCTTTAACAAGATTATAATCCATGATGTCTGACTGGGAAAATCCATGTTGGTAATTAAAGATATTTTTTTAATTAAAGATGATTTTTTTTTAAAAGCCAAAAATTACTTAATAAAAAGATCAGCATACAGAGTTTGAGAGTAACAATCCATTTCAAGCAAAGCCCACTAGGGCATAACCAACCAAAATAGAAAACACTACTAGACCAAAACAAAATAAGAACCACTAAAGGAAACAAAGAGACAAAGTATCAATCTACAGCACTTGATAATACTTTCAGTCTTCCTGCTACACTAGCTCAGAAACCATCACCATTCACCATGACTTCTGCATTCATGACCTCGTCATCCACCACTTTTGCATTCAGGATTTCCTTGAACACGGCTCGAAAATGTTCGTCAGACCATGAATCATAGAAGTGTTCCATTCCCATTCAGCAACTACGTTATCAGTTTTGAGTTCCATAACCTCATAGTCATCGAAATATGCTCTGATCAAACCATAAAAAGACTTGATCGCTTAATTTATTTGGGCCAAAGAGTCTCCTGATCCATTCGGCTAGCACCAACCTTAAATAACCCCATTTCTCAATGCAACTTTTTTCGCCAGGTCGTCTGCCCCTAAACTAAAGGCTCTATCCACCCTTTTAAAAAATATATTTGGCATTTTTATCAATTTTGTTAATCCCTTATTAACAAAATCAATATCTTTTATAAGACCTGCTTTCGCTTTTTGGAAAAAACTAAGAGCTCCTTCACTGTCCAGATGTAGAAGACACCTAACATTTTTTCTAGAACTTTTAAAAAAAGTTTCCAACAAAAAAGACAATGCTTTGAGTTCTGCTTGAAGTGGGTGTAGCGCTTGACAATTACCTAAGAACTTGTAAAGGAGGACATTCTGAGAGTCTTTTAAAAAACCGCCAAAACCTGACTGTGTTGAGCCATTATCTAGAATTTTGAAAGAACCATCAGAAAAGCCTATAAGATCAAAATTTTGATCCGTTAGACAATCTATGACATGTACCATGTTCTGTTTTACAGCACATTCAGGATTACTAGGCTATAGAGTTTCCACGTTTTCTGAAACCAAACTATGAGCTGCATACCATTTCAAAGCTCTAAGTTGAACCAAGAATATTACTTCATCCTCCATATACCGCTTGCTTTCAAAAATTTTAAAGTTTATATTCAACCAGATAGACCACAAAGTCGATATGAGGGATATACACCAGCTTTTTTTGATCAATGGTTCTTAGAACCAGTTTCTATTCAATGCCATGTTCATACTTCCATAAAAAATTTTGAACCTTTGGTGGCACTTTGATTTTCCAAATGAAAGGCCACTTGATTATTCTTTCCCTCGTAATTGAAGTGGACAAGAACCTACGACCATAAAATTTTTTGAACCTTTGGCTAATTCGTGTGATAGCTTTAACATTTAATCCTTTTAAATAAAAAAATGTCCCTTTTATTATAATTTGAAGTGAAATGTCCCAAATATCATAATTGAAAAAAAAAATGGTCTCAAATATCACTTCAAAATATCACATTGCTTTGCGTTGTGTATATTAACTTTTGATACAAATGATTCTCTTAATAAACCAAACCAAACCAAACCAAACATACCCAGTATATCCCGCTCAGAGCAGGGTCTGAGAGGGTAGGTTGTACGCAGACCATGTCCCCACTTTTAAGGTAGGGAGGCTGTTTCCGTGAAGACCCTCGGCTATGTGCACGACATATACGGTGTGTGAAATAAACAAAGGATTCTAAAGGATAAGCGATAACGTTCATAGCAATACCTGAGCCCATGGCTTTCTCCACACGGGACTTACCTACCATGCCCCTAGATACCACCAAGCGAAGCTCCCTGCACCTGCACCTGTACAACCGGGAAACATATGATAATAAAATAATAAATGAAAATGGAAAAGGACATCGGAAAAAGCCAAACTCATATGATAAGGTCATCCGAGACAACTCAACTCTGAGGTTCTCCACTACAGAGCCGTCCCCTAGAAGAGAGTCCACCACTCTGATTTGCCGCCTCCACGAACATCTGTCAGCGGTCATGGCCTCACTTAGGTTCATAGCCTTCAAATCCAACTTAAGCTGTTGTTCCCATGACCTCCTCGGTCTGCCTCTCCTCCTCACCCCAACAACCGAAAGACTCTCGACCCTTCGCACTGGTGCTTCCGGCCGCCTCCTACGGACGTGGCCGAACCATCTCAACCTCCCTTCCCTAACTTACGCAGAAAGAGGGGCCACTTCGAGCTCGGTCCTGAACACCCTATTAGGGATTCTATCTAGCATCGTGCGGCCACACGACCACCGCAACATCCTCATTTCAGCTGCTTCCAACGTGCTTTCGTGGGTCTTCTTCGCTGCCCAGCACTCAGAACCATATAACATCGCAGGCCGGATAGCCGCTCTATAGAATCTCCCTTTCAACTTTAAAGGAACCTTCTTGTCGCACATCACCCCTGACGCTGCCCTCCACCTTAGCCACCCAGCATTGATACGATGCTTGACATCGTCTTCTACCTCACATTCCTTCTGGATGATCGACCCCAGATACTTGAACTTATCCGTACGTGGGACGATCTGATCTTGGATCTTAACCTCTACCCCTTCGTCGATGGCCTCGCCACTGAAGTTGCACCAGAGATACTCGGTTTTAGTTCTACTCACCCGCAGGCCTTGTGACTCTAAAGTTGATCTCCATAGTTCCAACTTCTCGTTGACCTCCCCCCTAGACTCCGCCACTAGCACAATATCGTCAGCGAAGAGCATGCACCACGGGACGGCGTCTTGGATCCCGCGTGACATGACATCCAGGATAAGTGCGAAAAGAAGAGGACTAAGGGTCGATCCCTGATGAAGCCCAATCTCCACTGGGAAGAAACGTGAGTCACCCACTGGGGTCCTGACGCAAGAACTAGCTTGGGAGTACATGTCTTGAATCACTCTTACGTACGCCGACGATACACTCCGCTCTACGAGGGTCTTCCATATCACTTCTCGGGGGATACTGTCATATGCCTTCTCGAGATCAATAAACACCATATGTAGGTCTTTGCGGCGCTCCCTGAACTTCTCCATAAGGCGTCTGACGAGATGAATGGCCTCGGTCGTCGATCTCCCCGGCATAAAACCAAATTGATTCTCTGAGATTTCAACTTCTCTTCTAATCCGGCCTTCTACCACTCTCTCCCAGAGTTTCATAGTATGGCTGAGTAATTTAATACCCCGAGAGTTACTACAACTCTGAGCATCTCCTTTGTTCTTGAAAAAAGGAACTACAACACTACGTCTCCATTCTGCTGGCATCTTAGCACCCAAGAGTAGATCATTGAACAGATTTACTAGCCATTGAACGCCAACTTCGCCAAGACAAATCCACACCTCGATTGGGATCTGATCCGGACCCACCGCCTTCCCTTTCGCCATCTTACGAATGGCCACATTGACCTCGTCCTCGCTGATACGCTCACATGGAGACGAGGGGGGGAACTCTAGTTCCCCACCGGCCCAACTCCTCCTATTCTCATTGAAAAGGTTATGGAAGTACGAACTCCACCTCTCCTTAATATCGTCTTCATTTAGTAACACTCGGTCCGAATCATCCTTTATGTACTTGACAGCACCCAGGTCCCGCCGCCCTCTCTCCCTAGCTTTAGCTAGTTTAAAGATAGCATTCGTTCCTTCCTTAGTGTCCAGGCGCTTGTACAACCCCTCACAGGCTTCCCCTTTTGCTTTCGCCACGGCTTTCTTTGCCCTCCGTCTCGCCACCTTGTACGCTTCCATCTTCCGACTCCTCTCCGCCCCTGTACTCAAAGATAAAAGCTCTTTAAAGAGCGCACGTTTAGCCTTAACTTTCGTTTGAACCTCCACGTTCCACCACCATGACTCCTTATGGCTCCTGAACCTACCCGAGGAAATCCCCACCACTTTCTCGGCCACACACCGAATGTCCTTCGCCATTCTGGTCCACCTACAGTTAGCATCTCCAACACGATCAAAACTACCTTCGATGACCAGAGACTCCCTGAATTCGACCGCCTTCTCGCCTTTCAGATCTTTCCACAGGATTCTCGGTCTGAACTCTCTCGACCTGCGGATAACTCGACCCCCCATGGTCAGATCCATGGCCAACAGCCGGTGCTGGGATGCACACGCTAAAATAAATGAAAGTACTGTTATGCACCAAAACGTAATATCATGTTACATTTACTCTTTTGTCTTGAAACATTAATTAAAATAGTGTTCAAATTTTATTTAAAACATATTTCTTTTTCATAAAAACGTAAAATAAAATCGCATTTTCAAGAAATTTCAGAAGAAATTGCATTTATTAGTGATGTAAAGGACCACTATATTTGGGACCATTTTTTTTGTAATTGTGATAGAAGGGCCACCAGGCCCCTCACGGTGAACTTGTACTGTGAACCGGTTCGGTATGCCCCGTCGAAAAAATGTCAATAATACCATTTTCTATATCAGCTGTATAAAAATATTAATTTTTAATTTGATGGCTAATTTTACCGGATTGAATACCACATGACCAAATGCGTATTGTGTCTCTTTTATCTCATCATTTCGGAAAATTGTAGAAAAGAATTTTGAAGATCCAATAACGATGATGGTGGAAACTAGATGATGAGAGAGAGGGTTCAAGAAAAAGTTTGCATACGTCAGGAAAAGATGATGAAGATCGGAGAAGAGAGCAAAAAGATATATATATATATATATATATATATATATATATATATATATATATATATATATATGCGATTTGGTCCATAACCACCGTTGGTTAGTAACCACCAGTACTGCCGTAACTCTTCATTGCTGCAGCACTGCCCCAATCCTTCAATGCGGCAGTAGTAAAAATATCACTGCCGCAACCCTTCGATGCGGCAGTATTTTTTAATAAGTTTTAAAAAACATAGCATAAGTTTGGATTCGAACTCCTAACCTTTTACAAATTCTATAAAATTCTTGCCACTACACCAACTTGTACTCTCGAAATTTAAACAAAATTATCTTATATATTATTTTTAATTATCTTGGTAATATATATTTATTTATAAAATTAATAAAAAATAGTAAATTAAAACCATTCGTTTGGATTCGAAATCATGACCTTTTCCAAATGAAGCAAACATTTTGCTGCACCCCCAATTTGTACTCTTTCAAGTTTAACCAACATTATCTTACATATTATTTAAAATCATTATTTGATATATATTTATTTATAAAATTAATAAAAAATAGTAAATTAAAACCATTCGTTTGGATTCGAACTCTTGGCCTTTTGCAAATGAAACAAACATTTTTCCGCACCACCAACTTGTACTCTTACAAAGTTTAAGCAACATTATCTTACATATTATTTTACATTATTGTAATTTGATATATATTTATAAAATTAATAAAAAATAGTAAATTAATAGGTAATAACATATAAAAATGTGTATAGACGAGTTAATGAACATGAGAATGACTTCCAATCATGACACATTTAAATTATTAAATAATTAATTTTTAAAACATATTTAGGAAAAAAATGTTATGTAAACTCAAAATTTACAAATAATGATAATATATATTATTATATTCTTAAAAATGAAAAAAAATATCATAAAACAGTAATGTAAGTTAAAATGAATGAAAGCGTTAAGAAAAAATTTATATTGAATATTTTACATAGAAACAATAACAAAAAATGTTACCATACTGATTTATGTTTCAACAGTTATCTAAGATTGAGATGTACATGTCAATCCATCATTATTTAAACTACATAACATGTAAAAAGTATCCATAATACATTATTAAAGATACTTTAAAGTTAAAATTAATATATTTTATTATTTGGATGCATATTTGAAGATTTAAAAATAAAACAAAAAAAGAAAAAATCTTAAATTACTGCCGCAGTGAGCCATTGCGGTAGATTTTACTGCCGCAATGTTTAGTTGTGGCTCAGAAAATTTTTTTGGCATTAATTATGGTTGGTGGCTGGTAATAAATGAACCACCTGCAGCATTGTTTCCTTGCGGCAGTTCGCATTTAAGGCTTCCTGCCGCAATGAAACAATGCGGCAGGCGTGGAATATGCCTCCTTTAAGGTTACAGAATTTGTCTTCTTCTTCAATTTCCTTTTTTAAAAAAGCAGAAAACACCAACGAATTTCAAGGCTTTGGAGCTCAAAAATTCATCCAAAATTAAGGTTAGTGCTCTATTCAATGGTTTCATTTTTATTTAGCTCTTCTAGTTCATCTAGTGAACGTAATGGTGATGATTATGTTACGCCGCCCGTTAAAAAAATCATGTTTCTTGTAAATTATTCGTTGATGATGTAGATATTGATAATTATTATAGTAAACGTAGAGGGAATTACAATGTTCGTAAAGATAAAATGAATGTTGATGATGTTGGTGGGGAAAAAAATGATGGTGGAAAGGGTAAAAACAAAATAATTATTAGTGATGGTGATGATGAGAAATTTGGGATGGGAAAAAATGATGATGAAGGAGATGAGGATATTAGGATGGGAAAAATTGATGATGATGAGGATGTTAGGATGGGAAAAAATGATGATGATGAGGATGGGAAAAAATGATGATGATGAGGATATTGGAAATGAAAATTGTGATTTTACATTTGCGGATGTTAATAAGGTTGTGCCTTGTGTTGGAATGATTTTCGATACATTAGATGAGGCGGAAAGTTTTTATAGAAATTATGGTCGAAATGTCGGATTCGAGATAATAATTAGGAATACTCATAAACATCAACGGAGTCATGATCCATCATCCCGTTTGTTTATTTGTAAGAAGGGTGGAAGAGTAGCACAGGAATCGGATTATCGTGATAAAGGAAAACGACGTATTAGGGATGTAGATCCACGAACGAATTGTCGTGCTCGAATGTACGTATGTCACCTAGTGAATGTAAACAAATGGAAGGTAACTTTGGTTGATTTGAAACACAATCATGCCATGGTAACACCGGATAAGAGACAATTTTTTCAAACGTCGCGCAACATCGATCCGATCACCCGATCATTGATTGAGTTGTTTAACAAATCGGGGATCGAGACGAGTAAAGTGATGAAATATCTCGGTGAGACATGTGGAGGCATTGAAAATTTATGGTTTTCTAATCAAGATGTACGCAATGTCATACGGGATATTCGGCACCGAGTGTTTGATTCCGGTGATGCGGAGTGTGGCTTGGTCGTGTTACGAAAGTTACAACAAGAGAATGCGTTTGGTCATTTCTTCTATCGAGTGGATGTGGATAACGAGAATCACGTTAAAGGTTTGGTGTGGGTTGATCCTCGATGCATGAACGCTTACAAGAATTTTGGTGATGTGGTGACGTTCGACTCAACTTATCGAACGAATAGGTATTGTATGCCTTTCATACCTATTACGGGGGTGAACCACCATTACCAAAATATTTTGTTTGGATTTGCACTCATGAGAGATGAGACCGAGACTTCTAATCAATGGGTTTTATAAACTTGGTTGGAAGCCGTTGATAACAAACCTCCCACTACAATAATTACCGATCAAGACATTGCTTTGGGAAATGCTATTGCCACGGTTATGCCCGAAACAAAACACTTATATTGTACATGGCATATAAGTAGTAAATTTCCCGAGAAGTTATCTAGTTTGTACACCAAATATCCGGAATTCAAAACGGATTTTAATGCATGTTTGTACAAGTCGTTGTCACCCACGGAATTTGAAGGTAGATGGGAGGAATTGGTCGAGAAGTACAAACTTGAGGATCGTGTTTGGTTAAATGAAATGTATCACATTAGACATCAATGGATTGGTGCTTACACAAAGTCACATTTTGCCGCCGGTATGACCACTAACTCTAGAAGCGAATCAATGAATGCATTTTTTGATGAATATGTGCAAGCATCTACCGGTTTGAAAGAATTCATTGAGAATTCCCAAAAGGCTGTGGAGGCACAATATCTTAGGGAGGTTAACAGTGACTACGAGAGTGAAGAAAGGGAAAGAAGACTAGTATTACAATCATCCTTGGAAATTAATGCATCCGAAATTTACACGAAAGAGATGTTTAGGCGTTTTCAAAAGGAGCTTCTGAAAAGTACATCTTATGTCGTGACGAAAGCTAAAGGTGGATGTCATTTATTTAAAATGTACTTGGTTGAAAAGTCTACCTTGCCGGAGGATCGTAGAAGAGGCTATCGGTTGACGGCCCATATTGATGGAAAGATTGAATGTGTTTGTAGGCAATTTGAACATTCCGGGATGATTCGTAAACACATGATCCGTTACCTAGACAAGAAACAAAAAATACGTATTCCGAATGATTACATCATGTCTAGGTGGACAAAAAATGGCAACAAAATTGTCGGACCTCTACCTTATACCCCTCCCGTTCTTGGTAATGTTGGTGAATCACAAGCATAAAGGTATAGTGCATTGTGCAAAGCATTTCAAAATTTAGGCGCTGTTGGTAGTTGTTCCGTCCCACGTTTCAATTACGTGATGAACTTGATTGAGCGAGAGAGGTGTCACGAGGAAAATGCTTTTCCACAAGAAGATAAGACTGAAAAAATGAACGAGTCGTTTCCTCAAGAAGATTGGGATCATGATCCGATATTCGATCCTCCAATGTCACAAACTAAGAGACGAAAGAAAGCGGCAAGATATAAAAGTGGTATTGAAACGTCAACTTCAATAACCAAGCAATGAAAGTGCGGAAAATGTAGGTTGGTAGGAGCAAACCATGATAGAAGAAATTGTCCTGGCAGATAGTTTCAATTGTATTCTGTAATATTTGGAACTATTTTTATTAATTATAATCTTAATTTTCAATGTAAGGTATTAAAATGCAATCCATGCATTTGTACTAGTAATAATAATTTAAACAAATGAATAAATTAGATTAATTGAATACTTTTTACTATTTATTAAAATATTGGATCCATAATTTCATTAAAAATGAATTATATGATATGATAAAAAATATGACAAAAAAAATTGTGAAAAAAATAAAATGAGAACAGAGCAGAACAGGGGAAAACAGGGGAGGAGAGAGAAAGGCTATTGCACTCTCACCTGCCGCAATGAGGCGTTGCGGATAGCCGCAACGCCTCATTACGGCAGGTGAGAAAGCAGTAGCCTTTCTCTCTCCGCAACGCCTCATTACGGCAGGTGAGAAAGCAGTAGCCTTTCTCTCTCCTCCCCTGTTTTCCCCCGTTTTTAACACAGTTTTTTTATTATTTATTTTATAATATTTCAATTAAAAATTGGAAAAATGATAAAATTACAATTTATTTCAAATGTTAAATATAAAATTCGAGAAAAATGAAAAACTAATTTTTTTTACCAAAAATTCTTTTTAATTCGAATTTACCAAAAAATATTTTTTTTAATCGAATAAATGTTAAAATAATATATATTTGTTAATTGAAATGGAGATAAATTTTAAGCCAATAAAATAAAATGTTTAGAATAAACATCAAAGCAAGATTTTAATTCATTAATAATAATTTGGGAGGGGGGAAAACATCAAAATACATTTTTTTATTTCCAATAATTTTTTTGAAGATTCGGTACCCTCCTTTTTCTTCCTTCTACGGATCTCCATGCCCGTACAATCTCTTCAAATATGCAATCTCCATGTTAGCCTCTTTCAAGGCTTCTTGGAGATCTTCCACTTTCACCTCCAAATCAACAACTTGACCTTCAAGAACCTTGATCTCTATCTTGGCTTCTTTCAACTTTGTTTTTAAAATAGCCTCCTTCTCCTTTTTAGCATCCATGACTTACTCTTTGTTGCTAGAGAGAAAATTGATAAGATTAGGATATGAAAAATAAACTTAGGTTGAGGGTGAGTATTTATAGATAAAAATTTTGAAAGTAAAACTTTTTCAACATTCAAATTCAAAATTAAATTTAGTGTAACTTGAAAATTACATTTGAATTTTGGGGAATGAAAGTTGAACACATGGAATACTGTGTAATATTGCAGGAGCTTATACTGCCGCAATGACTCCTCGCGGCAATAGAATACTGCCGCAATGTCTCCATGCGGCAGACAACCTCAGCATGACGTCATCCAGGCATCAGTTTGAGTTCCCAACCTCTACTAATAAAATTGCCTTTAAAATTCGAAAAAAATCATAAAATTATATTTTATTCCTAATATTTAATTTAAAATTTGAGAAAAATGGTTGAAATTATTTTTCCCAGAATTTTAAACTAAAATTCCAAAAAAGCGATTAATTTAAACTAAAATTTTATGTTTTTTTCGAATTTTAAAGCAATATTTATAAATAAATATTTTAAAATATTATTACTTAAAAAAATATTGAAATATGAGTGGAATTCGTTTTGCATTCATATATGAATGGTTAATAAGATTAACAGATGTGGCATTCCTGGCCGAGTGTGTTGGTACCAATCGACACTCCGAGGTTAAGCGTGCTTGGGGTAGAGCAAATCTATGATGGGTGACCCCCTGAAAAGTTCCTTTTTTCACAATTTTTTTTAAGTTTGCTCAAAAAAATCATCTCTTTTCCCAAATATTCAATTTAAAATTCATATATGAATGCTTAAATTATATTTTAATACAAATGTCCCACGAAAAAATAATTTTGTGATTCAAAAAAATTAGTAGCAAACTTAAAAAAAAATTTGAAAAAGGGAACTTCCCAGGGGGTCACCCATCATAGATTTGCTATACCCCAAGCACGCTTAACTTCGGAGTTTCGATTCGCACCAACACACTCGACCAGGAATGCCACATCTGTTAATTCTATTAACTATTCATATATGAATGTGAAACGAATTCCACTCATATTTCAATATTTTTTTTAAGTAATCATATTTTGGAGATATTTATTTATAAATATTGCTTTAAAATTCGAAAAAATTGCGCTAATAATTTTTTTGAATTACTAAATTATTTTTTTGAATTAGCTAATTAATTTAAAATTCGAGAAAAATGGAAGAAATTATATTTCCTAGATTTTTAAACTAAAATTCGAAAAAAAACAATTACTATTTATAAAAATATTGAATCCATAATTTCCTTAAAAATGAATTATATGATATGATAAAAAATATGACAAAAAAAAGTGAAAAAAAATTATATTCAAACTTAGGTTGAGGGTGAGTATTTATAGATAAAAATTTTGAAAGTAAAACTTTTTCAACATTCAAATTCAAAATTAAATTTAGTGTAACTTGAAAATTACATTTGAATTTTTTGGAATGAAAGTTGAACACATGAAAGTTAAAACTCCGCCGCAACCCTTCATTGCGGCAGGTGTCTTTTTTCCTGCCGCAATGAACACTTGCGGCAGTGTACGAGTTGGTGGTTGTGGGCCTTTTTTCAACCAACGGTGGCTATGGAAGGTCACTATATATATATATATAGGGTTACTCCAATACAAACCTTCTTATAATACAAACTACAAACTATCATTAATTTCTACAATAAAAATCACTACTTTTATTTTTGATAGAAAATATTAAAATATCCACCCCCACCCCACCCCAACCCAAATCACTAAAATACATTCTCGAAACCACTAATTTTAACACCACCACCTACACCCTCCACCACCCCCCACTGCCATCGCCACCACCCCATTGCCATCGCCACCAACACCACCAGATCTACAAACACAAACACAAATAGTCACAAATCATCGAGCAAATAGTCACCTGTTAACGGTGCTTCGCACCTTCTTGTACGGCGCTTCGCGCCTTTATCATTCTAAAGCTGTAAGGAATGGCAATCAATGGTAAAGGCAATAGACGATTGACAGGTGTGTCAAGGGCCTTCGGCCCTCACGACTACCTATCGATGCCGCATGCGGCGCCGTTTGCAGAATTAGGGTTTTTGATAAAAATTAGGGCTTTTTCATTTAGTGATTGTTCAGTGGTTTTGATGATTTGTATAGCTTTATATGATTGTCTATAGTTGAATTACATGTTTAATTGCAAGGTTTGTATTCAAAAATGGGTAAATCGATTAAAGGGCTTATGTCATTTTTAAGTTCAATTGTTTTGGATTATTGTGTAATTTTTCAGTTAATTGGTTATGGGGAATAGATTTGTGGTGATTTAAGCTTTGTTTTGCCATCAAAATCATCGAGTTTGGTTTCGCTTTTGTGAAAATCGATTATACACCAGAAAAACTGATGATTCCGGCGAGCTTTGGTCGTGTTTTTATTGTTTCTGATGGCACAGTTGAGTTTGTCGTGAAATTCTACTCAAGATCCATATATCACACTCTTGATTTGCTTAAGTTATGTGAAAGTTATGGTTGCCGGAAAATTTGAAGGTCGCCGGAAAATTTCCAGATTCCGGCGAACCTCCATTAAAGCTGGTATGAAGCATTCAAACTCAAGAACATCCTTCATTTTCCGGTGGTGGGGGCAGGTGGTGGGGACAGGTGGTGGGGTGGTGATGTTGGCGGCGTGGTGACGGTGGCGGCGAGGTGGTGATGGTGGCAGCGAGGGGAGGGGAGGGGAGGGGAGGGGGTGGGGGGCTGAGGGTTTTAATTTTAGTAATTTTGGTTTTTTTATATTTTTTAAATTGAAGATAAAAATAGTGATTTTGATTGTACAAATTAGTGATGGTTTGTAGTTCTCATTTTAAGAGTGGTTTGTATTTGATCATTTGTTTATATATATATATATATATATATATATATATATATATATATATATATATATATATATATAGTTGAAATCCAAAAAGAACACCTTATATAAAGAATAATAAGAAACACCATAATAATACTTCAATTTTCATGAAAATTGATTTATTATGATAAAAATCACAAATATAAACAACAATTAAGTTTAACATATCGAATCTAACATAGAATTTTATCTAAATTTAAAAATCAAATGTTACATAGAATCCAATATAGAATCTTACATATTTTTTTGTAATAATAAATTATGTGTAATAATGTTATATTTGATCTTAATTTTTTGTTAAATTCTATTTTTATTCAAGAAAAAATCATTATCGATGTGAAAATTAAAATCTAAATGCGATTTAATATAAGATTTTATAATGTTCTTTATTATTCTTTATATAATAGTGTTATTTATGGAGTAATGACCTACATAATATATATATATATATATATATATATATATATATATATATATATATATATATATATATGTTGGTCATTGATCCATGAAGAACACCCATCCTAAAATACGTATATATATAAACCTTTATGAGAAGTGTCACTATAAATCACAAAGTCTCCCTTATAATCTGGTAGGGCCAACACATGGGCTGACACCAACCTCTTTTTCAGTTCCTGAAAACTTCCCTCACACTTAGGAGTCCATTAGAACTTCTTAGTCTTTCTAGTAAGTCGGGTCTCCGGTGCTACTATCTTAGCAGAATCCATTACAACAACTTTGCTACTAACCACATGTCCTAAAATTGAACTTCCTTAAGCCATAATTCATACTATGAGAATTTGGCATACATCTGATCCTCTCATAATATCTCCAACACTATCCTTAAATACTCAACATGCTTTTTCTTTTGTCTTTGAATAGATCAAGATGTCATCAATAATTAGGATAACAAATTTATCTAGGCACTTCTTAAATGCTCTATTCATTAAATCCATAAAAGCTACGGGTGCGTTAGTCAATCCAAACGACATCACTAAAACTTATAGTGTCCATACCTAGTGCGAAATACAGTCTTAGGTATATCCTCGGGTTTAATCTTCAACTAGTGATATCCAGTTCTCAAGTAAATTTTTGGAAAAAATACACAACGTTTTTCAGCTGGTCAAACAATCACCTATCCTCGGTAATGGGTACCTATTCTCAATGGTAACTCTATCAACTTTCGATGTTCGATGCACAATCTCATGCTAACATCTTTCTTTCTCGCAACAACACCGGGGCTCTCCACGGTGGTACACTGTGTCTTATCATACTCTTGCCCAGCAATTCTTGTAACTGAGTCGCTGACTCTTTCAGTCCCACTGAGGCTAACAGGAGATGCGGCCCTGTACCCTTAATACTCGGTATTCATTCTCATGTCATCCAAATCGATATCTGGTAGCTCGTTAAAACTTTGTACAGCCTCCCAAAACCGTTGTAATTTCCTTTATACTTGGTGTCTCTTTTCTCGGCGTCAAATATAAGAGCTAATTAAGCTTCATATCTCTGGTGTAACAATATCTTAGTCTGCACTATATTCAAGAATCTCTGAATCTGTCTCCGTCCCTTAATTATTACTCTTTTTCCCTTATAATCAATTTGGCTCCATTAGAGGTCAACCCATCCATCCTTATTACAGTAACAAATTCTCTCAACTTGAAAGGAATCAAATCTATAAAAATTTCGATCACGTACTTCTAGTTCACAATCCGTATGTACCAGGCTTATGGGAAGAAAATATCTCGATTGACTATTTCTACTTGTAATTATTCCCTTAGCGCCTTAAGGTTTAATTGTCATGCAACATCTTGATATACAACAATACATTAGCTCTATCTGAACTGTATAGGAGGGTACCTGCTATTTAAAGGTCCTGGCAGTGGGCTGCTTGTTGGAGGTAGCCCTATTAACTCTTGATATAGCTGGTTTAGCAGATGGACATTCCTTAGCCTTGTGTCCAAGCTTTCCACATTTGAAACAGACAGTGTCTTGGTTGGTCTTGGCACGGGGTTCCTGACAGGTGTTAGCATAGTGCCCTAGCTGCCCATAATCCAAACACGTTACTTCTTGCGAGTTATACATGCCTAGATGTTTCCTTCCGCATTCATCATAATCTGGCAGTGGGGTTGAGATAGGTTAGAGTGAGACCCACCAGTTTGCTGACCACTCTGGCCTACGCTCTTACTTCCAGGTCTCTTAGACCTACAGCTTCGAATGGGTTGAAATACCACCTTTCAGCTAAACTTACTCGGAAAATTACCACCTGCTTAATTCCCTTCCTGATTACCCATTTTCCTCTTCTTTTCCTCTCATTCTTTGTGACTCTGATCACCTCCTGCCTCCGCAATTGATGCCTTCTGCATCAATGTAGCGTAGTTGGTCAATTCAAGTATTGCCACCTTATTCTGAATCCACTATCCTAGCCCTTTCCGAAACCTTCGGGCTCTCTTAGCTTCCGTATTAACGAACTTTGGTACAATCTAGATAGTTCAAAAAATTTCGTCTCATATTCCGGTACAGTCATATTACCCTGTTTCAGTTCCAGAAACTCTAACTCCCTCCGACTCCCATGAATTTCGGGAAATACTTGTCCAGAAATAAATGATAAGTGGATTTTATATCCACTTGGAATGCTTCGTATCGGCTTAAATTGATTACTTGACCTCAAGTATGTGGTGTGTTTAATGTGTTTTCATTGAGTTTTGCAGAACTAAGAGTTGGAGGTTAAATTGATTAAAATTCGGATTTTCCGGGTAGGTTGAGCAGTCTGTACTGTTTTGGCCATATCTGGAGTTCTAGAAGTCCGAATTCATTGATCATATAGCTCACACGAAGACAACAAAAGTTTCTACAATCTTGGACAGAAAGTGAGGCGTGCTGTGGCCTGGGAAGCGCGCTGTGGCGCGGTAGATATTCTGCAGAATCTGAAATTTTGTCCTGAAAATCCTGATTTATTGTTTGGGTCATATCTTGAGTTCTACAAGTCCGTTTTGGACGATCTTACAGTCCACGCGAAGCTAACGAGATTCTCTTTCATTATAAAGTGGTTCAGAGGTCCAATTACAACTGGAACGACCAAGAAATATTGAAGAAAAGTCAGTTACAAATTTTCCTTCAAAACAGAATCAGTTTAGGAAACGTATTTTGCAGAAATTCTATTATAATTCTGTTTTGGTAGTTTCTTGTTGGACAAGACTTCTAGAGCCTATATAAACACATCCTACCCATGTAAATTGTATCATTACTTAGAATTACTTAGAAACACTAGCATTATTATTATTATTATTATTATTATTATTATTATTATTATTATTATTATTATTATTATTATTATTATTATTATTATTATTATTATTATTATTCAGATCTTGTTTTATTATCATGGTTTCACTTGATCCCATGATGACGAGAGGTTCAATTTTGAACTAATCGTTGTCATGGGATTCTAACGGATTTATTTATGGAGCTTAGTATCTTGATGCTTTAAAGATCTGTGTGTGATGTATATTTGATATCCTCGTATGGTTATGCTTAATTGATAGATGCATTGCGAACATCTAATTTGTTAATCTCTTGTGAAGCGAGAGTGGATCTTGAGATTTAGAACTTGCCATGCTAGCATAGGATAGGTTGATGTTTAACATCATAATTTGTGGCGTAAATAGAGATATTATGTTGCCCTATGTGATCAATATGGATAACTTGTTCTTCAACCGTTATGTTTTCAAATTCTATAGAGATATAGGGTCTAAGCATAATTGGTGTCTATTCATCTTCTATATCTTTTGTGGATGTATGTTTAGTTTGGTATTCGTATACTGAGAAGTAGCATATACTTGTTTTGTGTTGTCCGATCAGATATCATAACCATTGCATATAGTGATTAAAGGCATCAGATCTAAGCGAAGTATTTAAGGAAGTTAGGATTCCATGGTTCATCTTGCGTAAGTAATTCGATTTTAATTATCATTAGTTAAGTAATTATCAGTTTAATAGTTTGCATCTTAGTTTAATTTAGATAATCAAACCCCAATATTGTTAATTGTCTTAGCAGTGCATAATAACCATACATTATTGCATAGGTACAAAACTGAATTAAAACCATGACCAGATCTCTGTGGGAACAAACTCAACTTTATTCTATATTACTTGTGACCACGTACGCTTGCATGATATTGTGTTAACAATAAATAACTGAACCTCTCCCACATCACAACACCTCTCCCTTCCAATTCCTTCCTGGCTTTCCACCAGCATTTTGCCTCTCCTTTTAGAAGGTAGGAGGCGAAAATAGTCATTTGTTCCTCAGCAATCCTAAACATCTCGAAGCATTTCTCCATTTCTCTTAGCCAGGCTCTGGCTTCTACGGGGTCAGTAGTTCTTTGGAACTTTGAGGGCTTTAGTGATCGAAAAAGCTTTAAAGACATCCGAAACTGGATCGCCGGATTGCTGCAGGCTTGGGTGTTGGTTCAGGTTCTGTCTAAGCAGAGGCATAAACTGGTCTATGGGATTCCCTACTGGGTTATCTTCTTGATTACGGTAGTTCAGGTGTCCACTGCCCATATAACGGCTACCTTGTTCCATCCAATCCACAGGGTTCGCTCCAGTTCCCATTCTTTTCAATGACATCCTCCGGATCTGATTCCGGCCGCTCAGTTCTATCCTCATAATTTCCGTCCTGGTTTCCTGAGGGTGGTAAATCTCGTTCGCGATCCCGTCTTAGCGTGCTTGTCTTACAATAATATTCGCGTGGTAGATATACCCCAAAATTCTTCTCGAGATAATAAAATCCCTCAATGATGTAATAGACACTATTTTCGGTGGAATCGCTGGTCGTGGAGGATTGAAACCTCATAGCCAAAGCAATTCCTTCCACTATTCTAGGTAACTAAGCACCCTTAATCGCTCGTGAAAATCTGAACATCTTGGTTCTTACATATGCCGCTTCCTTATGGGCAACTATAACCGACTACGAGTAACAGGTCTCGTTCAAGTCGAATCAATCCACAGATACTGGCTATACCGCCTCTATCTCATCTGCTCTGGAGACTCTACTCCATTCTCTTTGTCATATCTCTTGATGAATCATAAACGATTCTAAACTCTCGTCTCGTCACTTAATCGACCTCTAAAGATTCTTCCCTTGACCCTCCATAGGGTTCTCCTCTAGATCCTCCTCCACCGGGTCTTCGTCCATCTCAAGGAATACATCATCACAGGCCTACTCGAAGGCCTCGGGGTCTGGTATCTCAGAATCCCATCCATCTATAACTCATACGAATCGAGGTTACTAACCAAGAAGTCCTAAGTATGGTTTCCCAGAAGAAGTCCCCTCGCGGGTTTAATCTAAAATAGTTAGGGTTACATCCTATAACCCGATTACGAACTCGCTCTGAGCTCTAGGTGTTATCATTATTATTATTAAGGGTATTATAAGACTTGATCTCCTATCATTTCTGAGGATTGTAACCTGACGCTCTGATACCATTTCTGTAACACCCCCAGACCCGGGGTCTGGGATCTCGGGTAGTCACAATCCATTATTCCATGTTGTACCTGTATTACTCACAATATACACAATCCGCCCGCTCATGACCCCACAATATACATCTCACACACACACAGGTTAGAGTCTCAGAAATGATACATTAAAACGTCTGCGGAATAAAATGTTATTATTACATTACCCAAATGTCTTGTTGAATATGATCTCGATGCAATCTCTATGTGAAGGCACATTAACAACTTAACCCTCTGGTTTTCATGATCCTCTTACACAATTCATACTTATACATAAGGTGGATAACAGAACTGTAGCCTGATCCGACTAGTCATTACTGCTTCCGAGATCACTACTGGAAACTGCTTAAGGAAAAGCCTTGTGCTTACCACTCGCTTGCGGGGTGTACCGTGTCCTTGGCATCCTGCTTAACTGCTATATAATATATAAAATAATAGCAAGAGTGAGCGAAAGCTCAGCAAGGTAATAAAAGTATGGCATAAATCTTCCTTTAAACTCAAACCAAGAATGAACGGGTATAAAACAATAATTGCCAAAATATCTTGATACTAAAATTATTTCCTCATCGGGATATATTCAAAACAGTACTATCATAGTACTTCAAATATCAATACTATCTTCATATGAAAGATATATGAAAGATATATGCAACTCATACTTGCCGTAGCAATTATACTTACTGACATACTTGAAACATTTGCAACCATGACTCTTCCGTCAAAACATTTCATACCATCCAAGGTATAGGAAACATCATTTTCAAACCTTTTCCTTTATTCCTTTCGAAAGATTTTGTTCGAAACATTGAATAACTTTGAAAGTTCATACCACTATCAATACTATCGGTAATTGAGCACCTAGGCTTTCATTACAGCATTGCAGTACAATTCCAATTGGAAGAATGGGGCTATTATGGAGTATACCCCGATACAAGGTGATCAGCCATTGTATCGTACAAAACTTTGCTACTAGTAGACGGGTAGTGATCCTTCTTTCGAGGTCGTGGCCCTGACCGCATTCGGGTCTTTAAGCTGGACGCCGTCTCACAACGTCGCCTCTTCTGCCTTTTTAGATGGACTACGTCTCACAACGCAGCCTCTTACACTTTTTAGATGGACTACGTCTCACAACGCAGCCTCTTTCCTCCAGTCCCGAGAAAGAATGCTTAAACTCTGAACCCTTACTTCCGGAAGTATTTTAGGAAGCAAGCTAATCATGTGGGTTGACCTTAGTCAACAGATTCTCTTTGACATTGAACACGTTTTGAAGACATACGGGGGAATTAGTCGGAGTTTTGAAGTCATTCAAGTGATGAGCGAAGGGAGAAATCACTATTTTTACTCCCAAAACCTTGGTCCCCACGTTTTGAAGGAAAATCGAAGCCTTTACTGACTTGGGTTTATTTAAAAATAATCATGGGAACCTTATAACACCTTCTTAATACGCACAAAGTTTCAATATAACCTAAAAGATGAAGTTACAAAGTACTACAATAAAACATTTCCGTAAATATCTCTATTATGCGAAGTATAAACAGGATCTCAACATCTTTTATAAGTCTCAAATTATTTTTATAATAATTCCAAAGGTCAGAAAATATTTAAAATAACTAATAAACCCTTGAATAAATTTTTAAAGAATAAATATGATTTTTAAATAATTTTGGAATATTTAATAATAATTAAATAATATTTATTAAGAAATAAATCCTTAATAAATTATTCTTCAAATAACATTCCTCGAATGATATCGTATTCCAAGTAATTAATACTTTCTGGAAATATAATTAATGCTTATTAATAACATTCCTCAAAAGAAATAGTACTCTGCAGCTGGAATCCCTCCGGGTTTCCACGACTATCTCTATATCTCAAAATACCGACTCCCGGTCTAGAGTCGAAACAATAAATATGCTCTTATCTCTAGAGCTACAAGATACACCGGTTTACAAATACTTTACCTCAAAGCTCGTATATAATCCAAAAGTCAAATTCTATTTCAACATGAAATAAGATTATCGCAAAACTGTATAACACTATACATGGCAAATGCAGTATTATACAATAATACTTCAAAAGTATACGTTTAGAAAACTTTCCTGATGCTCGAGAAGTGGTAGGGGATTGTGACAGTATCGGACAATCTAGACAAAGTCAAAGAAAACATACGATTAATCCCCTGGATAATCCACTTATAACTCATTGCATAAACACGTAAGCGAAACACAACCAAGGCATTACTTAGCTCGCTTTAGGCTCACACTAAGTCCATGTTAGTCAACAGACACTTATGTCGAGAGTTCGTTTTAGAAATCGAGCCTCGTTCGCCCATTTTACTAAGTGGTTTTTCAAAGTTATAACCAAGTACTTCTCCAAGGGGTTCCTTCGCACTTAACTTTGATTCAAACATTTTATAAAATTGAAAAATAATCCTTTCGACATGAGGTCTTCTTTCACATCTTCATTATGACCTCTAGTATTTAATTACTAAGATTCGCAACCGAATATCTCATTTTAAGAAGGTTCAATTGAAGTTACAAACTCACACTTGCGTTTACGAACCACTTTTACGATTTTGACCATATCTCCTAAACCGTAAATCAAAATGCTACGATTCTTTCGCCAAAATGATTTATGAATCAAGATCTACAAGTTCATGGTAGGTGCTCGACCTTGACAGAAAGTTAATGTCCCTGACATGCTCTGTTTTTAAGACCTAAGTAAATTTCGACATTACGACGGCTTAAAAATGAATAATCCAATTTTCAAACAACTCAAATAAACATTCAATCATCACCCAACACTCATGGACACTATCCATCATGTCTCTCAACTGTTAAACTGACTTGGAGGCTACAACCAAGGTTTTTCCATTTTTGTAAAACTCGCACAAGATCCATGCTCCTAATAATGCACTCATGCTTAAAACTCAACCAAATCTCATAAACTAACAAAGTATGGTTGAGGGGTTTACCTTGATATGAAGCTTAGAGATGCTACTAAAGTCTCACAACTCTTAAACCTTGCCCAAAGGATCATTAGGAAGCCATAATAGAAAGATAGTTAGTCACTATTTACTACTATTCATCATCTCTTTGTAAAATTCATATAAAATCGAAAAATAAGAGTTTGATTCTTGAATTTTTACCACACCTTCTACTCTTCAAGGACTTTCTTTTGAGTCCTAACTCATCACCAGGGGATGCTTGAAGCTCTAATTATTGGCGTTTAATAGTCGGTACAGAAACTGCCAAGAACAGTTTGGCCATGAAATTTTAAACGTGTGTTCTCCATATAATGAGGAATCTATGGTTGAAATTTGGTGATTTAAGCATGGATAGAAGTTGAGATATGAATTTTTGTTTGAGTGGTGTTTCTGCTGGGCAGTTTGTATCTCTTTGTGTTTTGTTTGCCTTATGTCTAATACATGATATATATCTCTAATATTGGATGCATCTAGTTAATAGGTTGTCACTCATCTATTGGCTCAAGTGTTAGCAATCTATTGGACCACTTGTCATGCTTAAAACACATTACTCCATTTTTGGTTAAGTGCAAATGCCCCACCTATCTTATAGTTGACTTGCTCCTCCTCCACTTTGGTTTCTCAAACTTGCACCAATTGGATTCCCCTCTTTCTATTTAATAAAATTAATATGTTACGACTTATACGTTGCATTTTATTACTCTAGTATGGCACAATCCCTCGAACAAATATTAACTCCAATATTCCTCGTTTGTTCCCTTTATTTCTTGTTCTCAGAAAATGCTCTCGCGATTTCTCAAATGTTCTAAATCCCTTTAACTCTAGGATTTTATTCTCAATTCTATTCCCCACTCATAATATATCCTCCCTTGTACTTCTAATATTCACTATCCTCCATTAATAATTCAACTATTATATTCCTGAATCTTTTGTCAAAGTTGGAATATAGTAAAGTTTGGATTCTCTGAATTTTGTCCTCGTTTACATATACTCATTCTTTCTGTACTTCCCTAGTACATACTTGCTCTTCCCGTTTCATAATAATTATAGTGAGTACTCTAACTGGCTTCTCAACCCCCTGTAGGGTATACCAACTCATTTCCTGGACGATAGATTATTCTTATCTAATTTGTCAACTACTGAATTACACTATTCGCGGAAATCACACATATACACTGAAATCATTATCCATAAAAATATCCATTTATTACATTGCTTAATCATAATAAAAAAAAAATTAATTCTATCAAAAATTTGGATTCTTACATTTAACCATCCACTCCAAATATTATTATTTTTTTTTTTTATAAACTTTGAAAAATTGGTTATTTTGATCCTTTATCCTGCCCGGTCCGACTAGCAAATCTCGTGTTTTTCTTCTCAGAAATAAAGAGAAAGAAGTCGAGGGTTTGTATTCTGATTGGCAGCAACTAATTAAATCGGAACAAATGAGAACATAACAACTCAAATCTCGGTACCATTCATCCCTTTCAGTTTATATGTATGTATTGTTTTTCTCTATGTATGTATTCATTGCTACACACCTAACGACTGTGTAAAATATATGTATGTGTTCTCTGCTACTGCTTCAATTAACCATATATGATTCAAACTACAACTATCGTCATGATATTACACTAGTTTTCGTTGTTTACGGAGAGTATTTTTAGCAATTTATCACACTATTCGGTTGCTATGCATCGTTAATTATCGAGAAAAAGAGGAATGGTGAACTTATCCTAGTGAATTCTGCGTATATGATGTATGTTGTAGGTAGTTATACAGTTGGTGAGATTGATTTTTTTTTTAATGATAATATTAGGTTTAGCAATTTATTGCACTAATTGGTTGCTATGCATCGTTTTTTATCGAGTTTAATTGAAAATTGAGGAAAGGTGAACTTATCCTAGTCAATTCAGCGTATAATGCCGCATATGATTGTATATTGTAGTTACGCAATTTATGAATTTTTTTTTCGCGATAAAGAAGTTTTAGCAATTTATTACACTAATTCGTTTCTATGCATCGTTAGGAAAGTTGAACTTATCCTAGTGAATTTGGCGTGTATGATATATATTATTGGTAGTTATACAATTATCAATAATCAATTTGTTTTTACAATGTATTAGTAAATAACAACTGTAACCTGCTGGGAGTTATATATTTTATGTAGTCTGAGGGTAAGAAAGTTTCAAATCTATATAAGATTATTTGCGTGTGCGCACACAATATAATACTGGCGTCGGTTGATATTTGTACATGGTGTCATGTAGTTGTGTAATTTTTTGTCGGACTGTAACTTAATCTTTTGATGTTGCTGAGTCTTTATTGAATAGAAAGTGATTTTTTGCTTTTTTGAATTAAATATTGGAATAGGCCTTCAGTGCGGATGAATAAACATTTACATTAATGCAGATTGCAGATATATAGAAATAGGGTAGCTTGTTATGACTGAAATACCTATGGACATACTGTAATTGAAAAACTGAATGCAAAAAGATATTAGCCTGCTAGGTAACTAGTGATTTCTATGGACTATGGTTAGCATAGAAACTAAGTACCTGCACTTTTTAACTAGATTTTGTCTATAACGTGAACTGGTGTTACATGCCTTTACCTGATGTTGGACCTATGTTGGAGTCCAGAGTCGGACACGACACATATCTGAGTATTGGGTTCTAGATATTTGAATAGGGGACACTGTCCTTATTTTGGCCATGGGTACAGAGACCCAACATAATTGTTTAATAAAAAAATATGTTAGTTAAAATTTAATACCAGAAATTAACAATAAAAGCCATATTAACCTGATTCCGTGAAGGACTTCGCAATTCAGGCATCTTCTTTTCTCATTTCCTTTATTTCTCTTATATATATTACTTTTTTTAGCATCCTAAATTCATCTCATAAATGGTCTTTCAGTAGTGTCCACATCTTAGTCAAAGAATTTGACTGGGATTAAATTTTGTGTCCGAGTTTGGGGCACAGGTAGTGCAACCGAAACAGAATAGTTGGTGTAACATAGTGCTGGAAAATTCCACTCACCCATGTTGCTTTTTAAACATAAGGGTTAACTACAAATTTTATACCCCTTGGGACAATTACTTTTTGGCATCAAACAATTAATAAAATAGTGATGTACTAATAAATTGGTATTATTCATAGATTCTCTTTGATCTCTAAGCGTTTAAAGAAGTTTTTTTGTGCAGGTGGAATAAGTTCTTGGTAGAAGACTTCCCAGGCATCCCAGCCTAACCTTCTCTGCTTCAAGAATTCAAACGTTGTAAATTCTAACTGATTTGAGTAAGATAGTTTTTAAATCCTATGGGTGAAAACAATGAGCCTCTCCCTCCGGGTGTTCCGTCCGTGCCAAGTTACATACCAAACTCAGCGGCATCCGTGAATATGTCTACCTGCTATCCCCAGTCTTTCCAGAGCAATGTTAATCCCCATCATCAATATCATTATTCACATAATAGTCACAATACTGTACCCCCCTCTAATGTAGCTCTGGCTCATCCGCAACACTTTAATCCACATTTTAATCCTGCACCTAGATTAAATCCTGCACAATATGCTCCTGTTTCAAATCAATTTCCGGGGAACTTTCCATTTCAAAACAATGTCGCCCAATATAGACCCCACACTGTTCAAAACCTCCAACACTCTCCAGGTTCAGTTATGTCAGCATGCAGTACACAATCTTTGCCTATGACATCTAATGTTTCTCAGCCACAATCGGAAAGTGTTCAAGCTGATGGCCTGTTAATAACTTCCCATATAGCTGAATCAAATTCTTCATTAGAGCATGTTAAAAAAGTAAATGATGGAAGTCACGGCGAAGTGCATCAAGCTGATGTTGTGGATGAGAACCAGAACAAAGATATGGAACCGGGGGGCTTTGCTAATCAATCTGGGATACAAAATGCAGTACAATCTGCTCAAAACACATTGGAGCAGAAACCACCAAAACTGTATGAGACAGGTAAGATGCTCCCTAGCTATGGGCACACTGTTTATTAATTAAACTGTTCAAGTATTTTTTTCATCTTCGACTAAAGGGACAAATCTTTATTCAGACAGCCGTTTGGAGGTGCATTCAGATGATATTGAAAATGCTGTACGGGATGCCGTGCTACGTGAGCAAGTAAGTCCATAGAGAAACTATGTAGTTTTGTAAATTTATGTTTATTCATCTGAGTAATTTGTACATCTATAGTGGGGAATTAGTTTACTGGAGTAATATGAGTATCTGTGTATATATTTCAGGAAACTGCTGTCCAAAAAGTGATACATGGTCAAAGGTGTATTCTGCTCTCTTAGTTAATATATTTATATAGTTTTTAATTATTTAAGTATCATATAACATGACATTCGGTTACCTTAATATAGAGAGTGGAGAGGGGCAACCGAACCTCCTGAGGACAATGACGACATTATTGCTAAACGTCATGATCAAAATGCCATAAAGGTATTTATCTGATTCATTCTTCTGACCTCTTTTACCTCTCAAGCTGCAAGTGCTTACAATTTTAGACAACAAGTCGCAACATATTGTGCATCACTCTAATGTCTCAAGTTTTTCCTACAACTTGAAGGAACATCTTTTGAAAATGACTACAAAGCATCGTGCTGAGATGGCCTCCAAACGTGGCAAGACTAGCATTGCTGAACAAGGTAGTTCTCTATATTCTCCGTCATGCTGCCCTTATTATTTTCGAAATACTTCACATGGACTTGCCATTAGAATTGATAACCGATGTATATCCTGGTTGATGATAAGTTAATCTGGACTACAAAAGTCGCATACCTGATTATGATTTATATCTTGAAAGAGATATATTTAAAGAAGATACGTATATGATTCAAATGTTCAATTTCACACAACTCATGAACTCTTGGTATGGAAATAAGATTTGTCTTGTTTGCCATTTTGGTGTAATTGATCACTTCTGTGATGAAGTCAGGCCTTGCCAAGGGACAAGGCATCAAGGTTTTAAATTACTCTATACCTCTAAATGGTTATTTTGACCCTTTTTTTTTTCTTTTTTGCAACAGATTTTACATTTTTGTCATGCTTGTTGGCCAACGCTATCTGTCTTAATAAATTACAAAGTAATAGTTGTGCATCTCATTTTCAAAGTGTTTATTGTAGACCAGGCCACCAGAAAACATATTTCAGTAGATAAAGAAAATTGAAGTTATGCAGTTATCCTGTATTAGCTGTAGCAATGCTCTCTAAGAGATGACTGCATGGATATGAATTTAAACTCGAAACTTGGATTTCTGTTGATCTAGTATTTGCACTTTGTATCTTAATTGTTGTTGGAGGTCCGTTTCCATGTTAATAGTCCTGTCTTATGCGGACCATTATGTAGTCATGACTGATAAAACAATCTAGTATATTGTCTTTAACAATGGGGTTGGACAAAAATTAGTAACTCAGATACCGCAACAATTGTCTTTTATATCAGGTAACTCGGAAATTGGAAATGGATATGGCGTACCAGGTGGAGGTGCTTACTTGGGTGCTTCAGTGCCTAATATTGTTTCTACCAGTAAGCCTAGCTGAGAGTCTAAGAGGAAGGCTGTCTTTCTGTTATCGTAATATGTCTTCTGAAAATGGACTTACGTTTGGAGTGCATGGTCATGTAGCAGGCATGAGAAATTTGGAGCATGATGTGAGATCTGAACAGAAGCATGGGGAGAGCAAGTTGCCGGAGTACCTTAAGTTGAAGTTGAGGGCAAGGGGAATCCTAAAAGATGAACAAGCCAAGGTGGATACTGCTCATTCTTTTAGTGGATGTTAAACACTTTTTTTTTTAGTCTTTTGTTTACCAACTTCCTGTCCTTATTTGCTTTGTTTTTTCTCTGCCATACTAAGATCTAGGGTTCAACCTAGGCATTTCCAAAGGCAAGAACTGTTTAACTATATGTACCTTGTTCTTATCTCCTTTATCATGTGTCGTTTTTTCTCAGCCATGTATACTTAATTGTTCACTTATATGTACCTTGTTCACTATGATTTATTCGCTGACTACTTTCTGTTTCAGACTCCTCCTCAAACTCTGACGCCCAAAAATCTGCCACCAGAATGGGTACATATTTTCCCTAAAAATAACTTTAACTGCTGTAAAGTTTTTCTTTTGATATAGTTCTGCTTCTTGTAATTGTTTAAAATATGTCTAACATTGTTGTGTTTTTAGTACTTTATTGGAATATCTAAAAATCTTGTCTGAGCGTGAGATTCTAGAATTCAACCTCATTTTTATTTGCTTAATCTAATGCATCGCTGGAAATAGAAAAATTATGTCCATTAAAACTGAACTTCTCGAGAAGCTTGAGATACAATTTTGGAACATAAATATGAAGTGGGATAGTACATTTTGATAGGCTTATATTTTATTGTTAAAAATTACGTTCATGAAAACTAAATTTGAAGTAAACAAAATAAATTAGATTGCTATAATTGTTCATTTCTGGTAACTTGGTTTTTCCACGTGTAAAATACTTAAATTTTGGAGAGTATAAACCAATATTTTTAATTTTTTAGCACGTTTTTGTAGTGATGATATTTTTGTATTTTTGTACTTATGACAATCTGAAAAGAGTAGAACAAAATCTAATATATAATCAGATTACCGAGAACACGATATTTAGGTGGTATTCGAGAGACCACCTGCTCTCCACATACACTTCACTCAATATTATTTAGTGATGCCTAGAACTTGCAAATGCCTTCATATTTGTAATCCCTACATAAACTCCTTATTCCTAAACTAACTAAAGCTGAAACATAATTAGTTCCACCAAATCCGCCATTCCAAATTATTCTGATTATGTATCTGATCCACCAAATTCTCTATGCCAAATTTGTAACTGACTTTTTTTTTTGTTGCGTCGACTTTCCCAGCAGTTGCAGTTGTGATTGTCTCTTAAGTGTCACATTAAATTTTATATACAAATGGTGCCCGATCAATGATATTTTCTTCTTGTACTAAGGATTAACAATCTCATGTCTATTTGCTGTATTTTAAAAAATATTCCATGTTCTATGCAAATCCTATGAGCACACCCTTTATAAATCTTATATAATCAGTAGTTTCCTTGTAATATTGGTTTTTAAGGACTTCTAACAAGCTCTAGGACAAAAAAGCTAAACCTTATTCAGGGGTTTACCTTGAGGCTCTAACTGTATGATTTACGGGTTTTTGTGTTTCATAGTTCGCTGTAAATATGATTCTGCAAATCAATCATTGTGCCATTTTTACTAAGATTGCATTTCTGTCCACTTTCTAATGTAGATCGAGGCATGTGACCCTGCAAGTGGCTCACTGTATTATTATAATCAAAAGTCTGGGCAAAGTCAATGGGAAAGACCTGTTGTGGCTTCTTTGAACTCAGAGCCACCATCTTCTTCACCATTTCCTGCAGATTGGCAAGTGCTATATGACGAAACAACTGGTATGTGATGCATATGGTTAGTTTTATTTTTAGGCTCGTACTTAATTTGGGCATCTGGTTTTTTAATACTCTTTTGATTTTTTCCACAAAGTGACGCGGATAAAATTAAGTAACAGTTACAAGGTGTTCATTTTCTGTGGACCTATCTTTTTTTTTTTTTGAAAAGGTTGCACTTGCATATATTAAACTTCTTCCGAAATAAGGTTACAAATAATAAAATCCGGAGCAGTATTTAACCACTCCATAGGATCAGACATAGAATAAGCAGCCTGTGCTAACAAATGGGCTACCTTATTCGCAGATCGATGTTCAAACACCACTAACACCTCAAAGTGTTTAAGAATTTCCTGACACTCCTCTATAATAGTATGAAAGTTAGAGTTTCCTCTTTTCCCTTGTACTGCATCTACCACTAACTTCGCATCCATCTCAAATATACACCCCCGAGACCTCCAATTTTGCACCCATAATAATGCTTCTTTGTGACCCAAGGCTTCAGCTTCTCTGGGTTGGACACCGCCCCTTATTCTGGCACTTCGAGCACGCAGAAAACTCCCTCTGTCATCACGAACCACACAGCCCACTCCTACTGCCCCCAACTGAGCTTGACAAGCAGCATCCACATAATTTTCACCCACCCTTCCTGCGGCTTGCACCATCGCTTCCTACCAATCTGGGTCCTCCCCATACTACCTGCAATAACCTCCTGACTTTGTTTCCACTCCTGCCACAGACTCAAAGCCATGGAATGCACCCCAAAGACCGACAAATTCTTCTTTTCCCATACCCGTGCATTACGCCTCACCCATATACTCCAACAGAAGAAACCCATCATGGCACACTGCTCACGAGTACTACTAAAAGCCTCCCTCAACACCTAGAGCACCGTTATATTCTCATTTATCGGAATAATGTCCTGCAAACCTACTCGACCCCATAATTCCCGAGCAAAGCTACACGTGAATAAAGTATGAGTAGCATTTTCAGCATAAACATGACACCAGGTGCATGTTTCCTCAACATTAACTCTCCTCTTAATTAACTCAACTGCAGTAGGTAATACATTTTTACAAGCCCTCCATAGAAGATTCAGTACTTTACCTGGTAGCTTAAGTGCCCGAGCTGCTACTAAAACCACCTTCCCCCCCTGTACGTTCCCCTCGAATTCTTCTGTAACCACTCTTAACAGTGAAATCTCCATGATTCTCCAAGATCCAGTACCATGAGTCAGGTCTACTCCTCCCTGGTATCTGTGGACCTATCTTATGCCACCCTAGTGTGGTTGTTTGCTACTTGGTCTTGCTTGAGTTTAGGGTGTATATTTTTTCCTTCTAGAACGACACTGTCTTAAATATTTGACTTTGGCCGTCAGAAATATGTCACTTTCGGATTAAACTTTACAGTTAGACTGCACAAAGTTTTACGTCTCTAACATTATGAGTAATACAACATCTTTTGCAAGTCTTTTAACTCCTGCTTTTATAAGTCCGACATAGGAACAAAAGCTTAGCATGGTCCCATGCATGTAAGCCATCAAACCAAGCTAGCATGACGCCACGACTCATAAGTGGGAAGTCCGACAAGTCGGCTTTTACAGATGTTAATCTTGTGATGATAGGAATCCATTGAGTTGGCTGACACAGATCCTAAGTTCGGTTGATATATTTTCTTGCAGTCCTGAGAGAATTCGTTTGTACCGTTCAAATAATATGTTAGATCGTGTCCATTCCTTGGCGGCTTGGCCACTAAACCATTATTATAATTCTATTGGTTGCTACTTGCTAGTTGGTGGAATAGAACAAAATCTGGTTGCTGTCAGTTGCGCCTGATGCAGCCGATTTATTTAGTGAAGCATCATTTTTTGTCGAAACATGTGACAAGATGCTCACAAATTTACTTTAGCATGTGTATTTCAAACATTTTTGACCTTTTTGACGTACACATAATATATACAATTTTCTAATGTGTTAAAGAAAGAAAAGTTGGTATTATTATTCCTATGTATTGGATTGACTTGATTTATAACTGAAATAAACGTAGTGGAACTAATCGAGCAAAATAATAATGATTTTACATTCAGTTTATATGAATTAAGCTACGACTGAAAGGAAACTATAAGCAGTCGAACAAACAACCAGACTTTCAAGTCGTCCGGAAAACTCCTAATCACCACTAGGGTTTACAAAACAAAACTTTCGATACATCTATTCTCTTTTTCCCCTCTTTTATCTCGATCCTTCTAATCTTTCTTCATTTACCTAATTACCCTTTTGCTGCAAATACTTTTTTGCCCCTGCTATTCTTAAAACGATGCCACATGGAAGTATGTTAATGTAGTGCGTGACTTATTATTATTATTGTCAGGCGTTGCAGCCTATTGGCCTAACAGTTTTTGGTAATGACCTCTGATGAAAGACAAAATGCTCTCCAGTGATATATGTGAGGATTTTTGAAAACCATATACCCAAGTTAAACATAAAGACATGCATATTTCCTTGAATTACCTGAAACTTTTCGTACAAACATTCAGTCTCATCAGACAAGAATGATATAGTAGGTCTGCAGCAGCCTCACTAAAACCTTCTGAAGAGATGGGAATTTGAGGAGGATTTTGAAAGGTGAAATAAATACATCAGGGTTTTGAGAGATTCATTTTGGGGGTGTTGCTTGAATGATCAGGAAAAGATACTTGGTCTAGTATTTACTCCCTTGTTGCTTCGTGTAAAATTTATTGTCCCATTATCTGTTGATTAAAAACCATTAAGTAAAGGAATTATAGGGCATTGGGGTTGGAGGCAGGTCAATAAGGCATGGAAAGAGGGTTGGAGCCTTGGACAAAGCGATTGGTTGTGAGAGTGGAGAGATTAGAAATAAGGGTAGATGAAAATGGATAAACATCTAAATGGAGGACTTCGGGGAATCACATAATATGGCCATAGATTAATTACATAATTGTGTGTGCACATATATTTGCATGTATGACGTATCGGTATTAATAGACAGTTCAATTTTTGCAGGTAAAAACTATTACTACAACACAAAGACCTGTGTAACACAGTGGGAGCAACCTGGTTTATCCCACGAAGCTCCTTTGGTTAATCACGATGCCAAGGTTTCTTGCAAAGAAGCTAATGAGAATCAGGGTGATCAGCCTTCTGCCTTCAAGAAATGCTTAGGGTGCGGCGGGTGGGGAGTGGGCCTTGTACAAACGTGGGGCTACTGCAATCATTGCACACGGTACAGTGACTTCTTAATTTATTACGTCCTATCTTTATTGATGGTTTGCCACAACAAAATATCAATTTCGAAGTTGACGTGACTTTGCAATAAGATTAAATTTGCTTTAGTAACTCCACCTAATTTATGTGCCTGTGGAAATGAACTTAAATAGAAGTAACATTAGCAGCAACTTGGCATCAGCTTCTATAATATCAGTAACACTTTACTATTACATGAAAAGACTTTTTTGCCCTTACTATACCCCTTTGAACAACTAATAGCTACTAAAAGCACCTTTCCTGACACGCACAGCCAATTAAAATCTTTCAAAAGGGTCAATGCTGTTGAAATTATGCTAAATTGACTTTAGTTTCATGTTTATGCTTGATTATTTGCATCATTTTCCCTATTTATGTTATATAAATATTACATTGTAGTTACAAAAAATGATTAACTGAGAGTGTTGTGCCTGGCAACTGGCAAGTCATGTTAACTGTACTTTAATATTCTTGTAGATTGTTGAACCTTCCTGAAGCCCAATCGATTAATGTGCAAAAGGAACAGCAGACCTTTGATACTGAAAGTACAGCAGGAGATTCGGGAAATATGTTCTCCAGGAATAGGTAGGTTACCCTTTCATGAAAGCTTGTGTTTGCCGTCTTTCTTAAATTGACTTTTCCTTGCTGTTTGCATCTGATTGTATTTTTGTTAATTACGACCATGACTATTAAAGAAAAAGAGCACTTTCACATGAATTTATTTCAACAATATAGTTTCATGTTATGTTAACCTTTTGAAGTCAACTTTTAAAATCCTAAAATCTCGAATTTGATTTGTGTGTTTATTTGGTGTTCAATCTTATATCTGTTGTTAACTACTACTTAAAATAGAATTTTACTCCAAAGTTTACTAAACCACATCAATTTCAGATTTCTAGATTTTGTGGTTGTTTTTAAGATCCTAAAGAGACCGCATTAAGAGTGAATACATAAATACACCAACATCATAGTTCCTTCCTCTATAAGTATATGTTTTCCAGACTGATCTACTGAATAGCCAGCTCTCTTGTGACAGTATAATTAAGGCTTCTTATTACCTCCTGACTTAATGATCTTGCCTAGTTCTTTCATGCCTTGTTCATGAAAAGAAAACAAACTTCTGGGCATTAAAGATTAAACGTGTCTTTGACACTTACTTATCATACTTTTGCTGCCTAAGAGCATAGAAGTCTGCTTTTCTAGACCTGTACTCCAGATATGTAGCCTAATAATGGTTTTTTCCGTTAGTATGCCCTATCTGAAACCTTGAAATATTGGTTTGTAGGTCCAACCTTAAACCTCCTATGGGAAAGAGCACAAAGAAGGATAGTAGGAAACGTGCTCACACAGAGGAGGATGAGTTGGATCCCATGGATCCAAGCTCTTATTCTGATGCTCCTCGTGGTGGTTGGTAAGTTGTTCATGTTCTTACTTAGTAATGTGTCTAAATATGTGATCTTTACCTATTCGTCCAACAGTCTGATAATTATGCTTTCCTTGTATTACAGTTTTTTGTGTAGTAGACATGTTACTACTTCCTTATTGCTTATCTACTGATCTAATGTTTCAGGGTTGTAGGATTAAAGGGTGTACAACCTCGAGCAGCTGACACTACTGCTACGGTAATTTTGCTTACTAGAATCATCATTTACTCAACAAATATATGCATTATATTGTAGGAGTGGTACAGTAGCACAAAGAGAATGAAACAAAAGGTAAATAGGGGAAGGCAACTTAGGCGGAAAAAAGAAAGTATAAGATATGTATTCTTTAGTGGCACGAACAAATACTACCTTGATGTGCTATAAAATGCATATTTCTTCAGTATAAAAAGGAGAATGCATTAATTTACGATGAATCCAGTAAATGATGCCTATTCCGACAAACAAATTGACAATACTCCCATCTTTACCCATTTTAAAGCTTTTGTCTCGACAACTTAATTTGATTTTTAAAATACTAAACGGAACACAATCAATCCATTAAAATGTTAAAGGTCAATGTTGCAATCCATATAAAAAAAAGAATTATTTGAATTGTGAAACATTACTGATTACACAATATTTAAAAATATTTTTAGGCTCAGTTCTGCATAAGTTTCTTTAGAGCTGTTATGGCATTAGAAGAAGCTGATGATATCAATTACAAAAGACCAATCACTAGACCCCTTCCAATGTAGTCTGAAAATAGATAAATTACAAAACACTCTCTTGGATACATATGGACATCTCTTCTAAAATCATAGCAACAAATGGGTTTACTGCTGCTTATCGTTGTGTTACCATATTTCGACCAGAAAATATTGTCTCGGTATTTCCGTATTATTAGATCTTCACACATGTCTTTATCGCACATACATATATTTGTGTCGCCCTAATATCAATCAGTGACACCTATTTATCCTTTAAACTTTGCGAAATTCACTTCACATGGTACACCATTAAATGCCTTCTTTGCATGTATGAACACCATGTGTATGTCTTTTGTGCAATCAGTTTTATATGAGTTGTCTAAGAAGGTGTATTGCCTCAATCGTCGA
Source organism: Saposhnikovia divaricata (assembly GCA_036435485.1). Classification (NCBI taxonomy): domain Eukaryota; kingdom Viridiplantae; phylum Streptophyta; class Magnoliopsida; order Apiales; family Apiaceae; genus Saposhnikovia; species Saposhnikovia divaricata. Next base: position 62,792,866 of record CM071596.1, read on the forward strand.
CCTTTTTGGCATAAAAGCTAATTTATAATGTGTCACCTCTGTTTCCCGCTACATCCTTGACTCATTTACTGTCTCTAATAGTTTTGTCGTGTGGTCGAGTAGTTTTATAACATGGTAGTTAAAGAGGTTCCCTCCTACCCCCCCCCCAAGCACTGCCATTTTGCAGTGGGAATAACAATGATCGTCAAAAGCGGTAGTTCTTTAATAACCTACAGCTCAAATCCCTCTCCTGTGCCTCATTAAAGAACTTACAAAAAAAATATTTAGCTATATATATATATATATATATATATATATATATATATATATATATATATATGCTTTTGCTCAAATACAAACCAATCCTTAAATACAAACTACAAACTAACACTAGATTAATTATATTTCATTTATTCTAAGGTTCCCGCCAAGGGTACCTTCACAAAAAATGCTTAAAATAATTGGCTCTATCCACAAAAAAAAAAAAAAAAAAACTTGCCGTGGAAATGCGAAGCATTTACGACAGTAAACGGATGAGTTAGGTAGTCATGAGGGCCCCTCAACACACCCGTCAATCGTCTATTGTCTTTACCATTGATTGCCATTCCTTACAACTTTAGAATGATAAAGGCGCGAAGCGCCGTACAAGAAGGTGCGAAGCACCGTTAACCAGTGAAATCCACTGCCACGTCATCACGTGAACAGTGATTTTTTTTTTTGCTGAATGGAGCCAATTATTTTAAACACTTTTTGTATTGGGGTACCCCTAGTTTGATCATTAGATTAGCATGAAATATTAAATTAGTGATTAGTTTGTAGTTAATTTTAGTTTGTAGTAGAGTAGGACCCTATATATATATAGGCTTTTGCTCAAATACAAACAAATCCTTAAATACAAACTACAAACTAACACTAGATTAATTATATTTCATTTATTCTAAGGTTCCCGCCAAGGGTACCTTCACAAAAAATGCTTAAAATAATTGGCTCTATCCACCAAAAAAAAAAAAAAAACTTGTCGTGGAAATGCGAAGCATTTAAGACAGTAAACGGATGAGTTAGGTAGTCATGAGGGCCGCAGGCCCTCGACACACCCGTCAATCGTCTATTGCCTTTACCATTGATTGCCATTCCTTACAACTTTAGAATGATAAAGGCGCGAAGCGCCGTACAAGAAGGTGCGAAGCACCGTTAACCAGTGAAATCCACTGCCACGTCATCACGTGAACAGTGAATTTTTTTTTTTTTTTTTATTTTTTTGCTGAATGGAGCCAATTATTTTAAACACTTTTTGTATTGGGGTACCCCTAGTTTGATCATTAGATTAGCATGAAATATTGAATTAGTGTTTAGTTTGTAGTTTGTAGTTAATTTTAGTTTGTAGTAGAGTAGGACTCAAGTCATCACGTCATCACGTGATTTTAGTTAGTTTGTAGTGAAATCCACTGCCACGTCATCACGTGAACAGTGAAATTTTATTTATTTTTTTTTATTTTTTTGCTGAATGGAGCCAATTATTTTAAACACTTTTTGTATTGGGGTACCCCTAGTTTGATCATTAGATTAGCATGAAATATTGAATTAGTGTTTAGTTTGTAGTTTGTAGTTAATTTTAGTTTGTAGTAGAGTAGGACTCAAGTCATCACGTCATCACGTGATTTTAGTTAGTTTGTAGTGAAATCCACTGCCACGTCATCACGTGAACAGTGAATTTTTTTTTTATTTTTTTTATTTTTTTGCTGAATGGAGCCAATTATTTTAAACACTTTTTGTATTGGGGTACCCCTAGTTTGATCATTAGATTAGCATGAAATATTGAATTAGTGTTTAGTTTGTAGTTTGTAGTTAATTTTAGTTTGTAGTAGAGTAGGACTATATATATATATATATATATATGACCTTCATTTGTTTGTTAAATTTATATTCTCTCTGCATTTTTGACACCTATAATTTTCCTAATATTCTTATCATTTGCCCCTATCACCATCTTACGTGCCACTCATTTTACTTACGATTGCTTAATCATAATTCTCTCGCCTTAAATTTTTTACAACGCCTCTTTTATGCCAACTTTGGTTTGCAAGTCTTTATTGAACCGCCCCTGTTGTGTCATTGTCTACGCTTTAATGGTGAGAGTCATACTATGTGAATGTTACGCATCCTTTCCTTGTCCAGGCATGTCTCCATCTCCTTGAATAAAGCCCCTTTCATGTTATACTTTGGGATTTTTTTTCCAGGCTACAACCCTTTTTCCTATGGATATGTGTTGCAGCAAGCTGCTCAAAAGTTTATTTTTTAGTAATCACAAAAAGGGGGTATAAATTTAAAGAGGAAAAAAGGGTATCTAATTTGGCTGGTTATAGTACGAAATGGACTTGATAAACAAATTAGTTATGTTAATTTTATGATTAGGGACAAGATGGAAAGGGATGTATTTCATGGCCGTACATGGAAACAATGTACATTCATAAATATAGCTCTATGTGTGTGGTTAGATGAAAGAAAAGATTTGTAATTCCTGCGTGTAACACATCTAACCTTTCTAATACACCAAGACCTTACTAATATTGATTAAAACTGATATCTTTGTCTAATGTGAATTCTAGGGTCCTCTTTTTCAACAAAGGCCTTACCCCTCACCTGGAGCAGTCTTGCGTAAAAATGCTGAAGTTGCCTCTCAAAACAAAAAACCGAACTCCAAATTTGCTCCTATCTCCAAGAGAGGTGATGGAAGCGATGGACTTGGTGATGCTGATTGAAATTTTGTAGGTATTAGATGTGTGAAATTGTAAGTGGTACAGATTTAATTAGCAAAGAATTGGTACAGATTTTATAATTTAATGTAATGTGTCAGCGTCGGGTGTATACTAGCTGAATGTTACATGAAGTTAAAACACTAGAATGTAGTATTTTGTAGACAATAAGCAACACTGATTGAACGACCTGATTTTGTTACTGTCAGAAATAGGCGAGCCGAATTCTGATGCAACTTGGGGCCTTTAGCTTTATTGAAAATTATTGTTTGATAACGTAACATTTTATTTATTGCTTGTCTCCAATCTGTTGACTGAACAATATTGTTCTTGGTGCTGATGTTACTTTAACCACCAGGAATATTATTCCACCACCAGGAATATTATTCCAAATTGACGTAAATAAAATTTTAATAATAAACAATTATAATATAAACATTACATTAGTGTACATGCTAACAATCGAAGAGTAGTTTTAATTCTTACAAGAATATGATTGTATGCTAATGAGAGTTGTTTATTAATGTAAGAGAAGTAATGATTATTGAGAGTAGTAATGATTTATTGAAGTTAAATAACCAGATCTTGTTTGTCAAAAAATATTTATCGTATTTAAATTAAGAAAATATTATAAATAAAGTACCAAAAATACCCTATATGATGATATCCAAGTGAGCTAGGGGATGAGATATTATTTACGAGCATTTTAAAGTTACCAAACAAATCTCGAACTTGTTTTCAAATGTTGTTCGGAAAATTTTGATTACTCTAGTTGTTCCCATATCCTAGTATCCTAATAGAAACACAGCACATAAATTTTGGGAAATAATTTTGGAACGACCTAAATATTTTAAGTTTAATATCATAAAACATCCCCAATCAATAAAGATCAGTAGTTATCTAAAGGAAAAAACAGTTTTAAAAAAATGATAATTTTTTTTATGTATAGTCCCTTCTGTAATTTTCATTTCATAGTTAGAATGTGATATTCAATAATAGCCTATATTTAGGGTAGTTGCAGATCTCTATCATTGTATTAGGCTCCCTTCAAATGAATAGAATAAACCAAATATGAGTACTGTACAAGTAAACTTCAATAATTTCGTCATAAGTCTGTTATTAGAAACCTTATATAATATGCAAAAGAAAATTAATGATACAACATTTATTTTTCCACTTGACTTGTAAGTGGAAAAAAAAAAATTATGATTTATAAGTTGAAAATAAGTTCGGCCAAACAAGCCATACCAGACACACAGCAAAAAAATAAAATAAAATTAAAATTGCTAACCCTTCTTAGTGAGAAGGTGACTACACTTGTAGTTTTCACTTGGCTTGCACAGCTAGAAACCTTGGTTCTTTAGGGAGGAACTTCTGTTCAGTGTAAACAGACATGTAATCGCCAAACACAAACTTTGGGTAATCTTGATTCACTTCTTTGTTTGATTCTTCGACAAGTTGTTGAGCAGGAGCAATGGTAGCTTTATAAGATGGATTGTAAAAGGAGGCAACAGATCTTCTATTTCCATTAGGCAATGCCAAAACTCTATGCCAAACACTCTTGTATCTTCCATTGCTCAGTACTTCAATTTGATCACCAGTATTGACGACAATAGAATTCTTCATTGGTTGAACATCGATCCATTCACCGTTTTTTAGGATTTGAAGACCGTTCACTTGATCGTCTTGGAAGAGTAAGATGACTCCTCCTGCATCTGTGTGAGCCCGTAGGCCATTAACCATCTCAGGTCGCGGACAAGGTGGATAATGGCTAACTTTGGTGCCAAAAAATGCTGTATCTTCTTCTCCGCCGTTGAAGGCCTTCTTGATGTATCCTTTTGGCAAGCCCAAGTTTTCGTCCATCACTTCCATAACCTTGAGCGCCAGTTTCTTTAGTTCAGCTCTGTATTTTGCCATGGTTTCTCTGTTTGTTCATTTAAGTTTAAATTATATTTCGTAAGAGGTATCGTCTAATACTTGCATGTGTACCATAAAAACTCCTAGGTATATAAAATCAAACTTACTCTACAAAAATTAAAGCTCATGTATGCTCACCTAAATCCGGGAGTCTGTGATGGCCACTCATTGTTATCCGAAAGAAGGAACACATCCTCCCAGTCCACAGTTTCCACCTTGTCGCAACTTTTCTTTTCCACCAGCTCATTCAACAACTTGACCGGGGTGGAGGTTTTGAAATTTTCTTCTCTTTCCAGCTTATAAAAATCAGAGCTCACCTTTTTCACTCTCTCCAGGAGCTCCTCTGAAATCCCATGGTTCACCAACTGCATTTTACAAGACATGTGTTAGCAACCAGCACAACATAAATAACAATTTGTAGGTATGTCAATATTTACATTGTGAATCTTCAACTTCCATTTCGGTTATAAGAATCGCAATGCAGGTTGTTTATTATAATTGTATATATGGAGTTCATTTTGCAAATGACAATGTAGGTATGGTTTAACTATGATGTATAGTACCTGAAAAAATCCCCATTCTTCGCAGACATTGTCGATTAATGCCATTGTTTTCGCTCTCTCCTCCCCGTTGAGCTTCGAGAAATCAATCACTGGAATAGCCATTTTTGTTGAATGATCAAGAAAAGTGAGTGTGAGCTTTTATAAAACACAAGAACAAGTGCTTTGTACTTGCTTAATGATATGTTTGCAATTTGTTGTGATTGAGAAGAGGTTGGATCAAGTTATTTATAGCCTTTTGGTACAGCCCCCATGGCCATCGATGTCAACTATATATTAATATTATTCCTTCTGTTTCATCTTTATTAATAAATCTCTGCAAAAATTTAGTAAATTATTTAGTAGCCATTAGAGGAAGGTGTTGGGCGGTGACATAATCATTTATTAAGATATATTAATCAAGGTCAAGCTTAATGTTAAACTAAAACTTACGCATTAACCATGAGCTGATGCATTCCATTACCAATGATGAATTGACTTTAAGCTTTAGTTGACCAATTAGTTTTCTTGAACTTCACTGGATTTAATATAAGTGGATGTTGATTTAATATAAGTGGATGCAAAACATGTGGAAAAAAGAAAGAAAAATTGAATGTTATAAATTGTTTTCATGTATTACCCATAACTAGCATGATAGCTAATTCATAAAATTTTATTGTATTAGTCTACTTTACATATTTCGATCTATTTTAGATGTTATAGTTTGAAAATATTATTAGATTCTGAACCGCAAAAGTTATATTTTTAGTTATGTTTGGTCAGTGTAAGAAGAATGACCGATTGAAAGCTATAAGTAAGAGTTAATTAAATGCCAAGTATTACCACAATAATCTTGTTGTATTGAAATACATGAGAAAACAGCTGGCTTATTTATTTTGGGTGGATGAAGAATTAAATATTATATTATTTCTAATTTAATATTGTAAGAAATAATGTAATGTGACGAAAAAATAAAAATAATAGAGTCATATAGTTCTGCTAATAAAATCTCAGCGCATATTTCCAATTTTGGATTTCAGCGCACATTTCCAATTTTGGATCCTTTTCTCCAACCAATTTCGGAGAACAAGGAGAATAACAAATTTATTATAATAGTTGTGCACGTTCAAAATAAATATGTGATGTGTGTTTTTATAAGATCATGGTATTTGACCATCGCAGATGTATCCTTTCAATAGCAAATTGACCATAACAAATTCTTTTCTTCAAATACATTGTACTATATATCTGTTCTCAAAAGTGAACTTTCAAAATCCCAAGGTAATATCTCAAATTTCAAGACAATCCATATTTAGACATGTACAAATTCAACAAAATACACGAGTAACTAAAATTAAAGTGTCATAACTCATAACGGATTTTTAAAATGAGATGTGTTAATGTATGCACCGACTGAATTATGTTGTAAAAGTTCATATAAAACCAAACCAAACATACCCAGTATGTCCCGCTCAGAGCAGGGTCTGGGGAGGGTAGGTTGTACGCAGACCATGCCCCCACTTTTAAGGGTGGAGAGGCTGTTTCCGTGAAGACCCCCGGCTATGTGCATGACATATATGGTGTGTGCTATAGATAAAGAGATCTAAACGATACGCGACAAAGTTTACAGCAATACCTGGGCCCATGGCTTTCTCCACACGGGACTTACCGACCATGCCTCTAGATACCACCAAGCGAGGCTCCCTGCACCTGCACAATCGGGAAACATATGATAATACAAATACAAAATGAAAAGGGAAAAGAAAGCGCAAAAAGCCGAACTCCTATGTACAATAAAATTCAATCTATGAAAATAAGATAGACATAACTACGATAATGAAGCATCCCGAATATCATTTTAATTTGAGGTAACAGCAAAATGATAGCCGAAAAATAAAAAAAGACAAAATGACAGTTTGTAACCCCTATGTATATGGATTTTGTCAAATTGGTCCAGATTTACGTTTTTTAGCACTTTGCAACCCCTATCTTCAAATCTCGCTTCATATTACAACCCCTATCTTCAAAAATGACAGTTTGTACCCCTTATGTATAGAGGTTTTTGACTCATTTTTGCTTGTAAAATAGGTCAATTAGACGGGAGGGGTTGTAATATGAAGCGAGATTTGAAGATAGGGGTTGCAAAGTGCTAAAAAACGTAAATCTGGACCAATTTGACAAACCGATATACATAGGGGTTACGAATTGTCATTTTGTCATAAAAAAAATACACATAACACATCCGTGATCATAAGACATTGTATATATCAGCAATTTTCGAGTTTATTAGTCTAACATCGGGTTGAAACTCGCATTGGAGTTTAAAATTCAAGTGAAATTGGTATATTACTATCTTATATATGGTTGTAAAACTCATTTTGTATGAAGTTAATAACATTAGCATATTACGAAAATGCTGCAAAAATAAAGTGCGAGGGACAATAGATATCAAAACCATATTGACATTTTTTACCAAATCCAAATCCCATATGTAAATTATTTCTTATTTTTAATATTTTAATCTATTTTGTTAATCAAACTATAAATTACCCGATGATAATAGGATTAACCGATATAGTGCAAATATACTTAAAATAAAATATTATACCGATATCGAGTATAAAGATGTTTTACACCTTATTTATCATTTTTTGTATTCTGGCCATTCGACTAATATAGACATAATTGTTAAAAGAGAGAAATATTATAATAAATTTTTATATATCTATTTTTACTTCCGCCCGTTTACCTACTTGAGTAACTTCTACTAATTTTCCGTCACCTACCGCCTCACTTTGATTTTTTTTTTTTACCAATTTTCGGCCACCTCAATATCTTTCATACATAAAATAAAATATTATAATGATACCGAGTAAAAATATGTTATACACTTCATTCATCAATGTAACAATTTAATAATAAACATAATCTGGCCATTTGACTAATATCTAGATATAATTGTTAAAAAAGAGAAATATTATAATAAAATTTTATTGATCTATTTTCGCTTCCGCCCGTTTACCTACTTGACATAGACGTCTACTTATTTTTCGTCACCCACCTCCTCACTTTGATTTTTTTTTGACCAATTTTCAGCCACTCAGTACCTTTCCTAATTCTGACTTCGACGACATCATATTTGTCAATTTATATTTTCCCTCCCCGACTACCATTTTTTACTACTATATGTGAAAATATTTTAATGATTTTATCCCTAATAAATCATAAAAATAAACGTGAGCATAAATTTATGAGTATATGAATGGCATAAATTATTAAAATTAGTAAAAATTACTATCTTATATATGGTTGCAAAACTCATTTTGTATGAAGTTAATAACATAAGCATATTACGAAAATGCTGCAAAAATAAAGTGCGAGGGACAATAGATATCAAAACCATATTGACATTTTTTACCAAATCCAAATCCCTTATGTAAATTATTTCTTATTTTTAATATTTTAATCTATTTTGTTAATCAATCTATAAATTACCCGATGATAATAGGATTAACCGATATAGTGCAAATATACATAAAATAAAATATTATACTGATCGAGTATAAATATGTTTTACACCTTATTTATCATTTTTTGTATTCTGGCCATTCGACTAATATAGACATAAGTGTTAAAAGAGAGAAATATTATAATAAATTTTTATATATCTATTTTCACTTCCGCCCGTTTACCTACTTGAGATAACTTCTACTAATTTTCCGTCACCTACCTCCTCACTTCGATTTTTTTTTTACAAATTTTCGGCCACCTCAGTACCTTTCATACATAAAATAAAGTATTATAATGATACCGAGTAAAAATATGTTATACACTTCATTCATCAATGTAACAATTTAATAATAAACATAATCTGGCCATTTGACTAATATATAGATATAATTGTTAAAAAAGAGAAATATTATAATAAAATTTTATAGATTTATTTTCACTTCCGCCCGTTTACCTACTTGACATAGACGTCTACTTATTTTCTATCACCTACCTCCTTACTTTGCTTTTTTTTTTTTTGACCAATTTTCAGCCACTCAGTACCTTTCTTAATTCTGACTTCGACGACATCATATTTGTCAATTTATATTTTCCCTCCTCGACTACCATTTTTTTACTATTATATGTGCAAATATTTTAATGATTTTATCCCTAATAAATAATAAAAATAAACGTGAGCATAAATTTATGAGTATATGAATGGCATAGTTTTAATTATCAAAATTCAAATTATTAAAATTAATAAAAATTATGTGGGCAATTTTATCTTAAATAAATTATAAAATAAATATTGCTAATAGGTGAGTTATTTGAGCATGTAGTGAATGAGTTTAAAAAGTTGCACAAAGAAGTGATTTGGTTTAGTGGTTGAATATGTGAACACAAATTTACAAGTGTTGGAAGGGTCATGGGTTCAATTCCTTCCAACTTCAAAATTTTTAACATTCATTTAAATCTAAGGACAAATTAGTAATTTACTAAATAGACACAAAACCCATGTTGGCCTATAATGGATATAAAGGAAGTTTGAATATAAACGGTTCGACTTATGTTCGACACGGGTTTAACTTGATAAAATATATGAATTTTATAAAATATTGAATATTTACATTGAAAGATATTTATAATATTTATAAATTGTAAATATTAAAAGTTCGATTAGTCTCGCGAACCTCAAGAATCGAGTAATTTAAAACTTGAACTTTGCTCGAAAAAGTTTCGATTAGTCCGATGAACAATTTGGCAAATATTGAACATTATAACAAATGAGTTCTTGAAGTATGTATTTAATGAGTTACTAAAAAGTTCTAAAAACTTCTTTGGTGTAGTGGTTGGAGATGTGAAAATAATCTTTTCTTTGCATAAAGGTCATGGGTTCAATTCCCACCATAAACATTTTTTTATTATAAATATGATGGAAGGACAAATTAGTAAATTACTAAATGAAAGGACAAATTAGTAAATTACTAAATAGCTTGAAACTCCTTGTTGACATATAATATATATAAACATATAATATATATAAAGGACTAGCTTCAATACTCGTGTAAGGCACATGATTTTTCTAGTTACGATTTTCTAGTTTACGGTTAGTTATAATCGTTTTGTTATTATTTTATGATTAATTTTAATTAATTTCTTTGTGACGATAAACACTATTCAATTTGTTATTTTCTTACTTTCTTAAGTAATGTTTAGTATGTTCCATTCTCGAGATATCTTATTTTTATAATACTTTTCAGATGATCTTTCGAAGGTTTAAATTTACGTTGTTATAGTTGTTTTTGTCGTTGGATTTTATGTTTACTGATAGTTGATCCCGTTGTGATGATGAACATTTTTCAGTTCATCACATTATTTCTTTCTTAAGTCTTAAGTAACTTTTGGTATGCTCCTTTCTCGAGATCTCGTATTTTTATAATAAGGTATGCTCTTTTCTCGAGATCTCGTCTTTTTATAATAATTTTCAGATGATTCCTCCATTGTTCTAATTTACGGTTTTTATAGTTGTATTTGTTATTAGATTTTATGATTAATGTTACTTGATTCCGTTGTGACAATGATCATTCTTTGATTCGTCACATTCTTGTAGTGTTTGATTTGCTACTTTCTCGAGATCTCGTATTTTTGTAACAGTTTTCAGATGATCCCTCCAGTTTTCTTCTTTTTCAAATTTTATTGTATTTATAGTCATTACATAAAATTACGCAAAAGAGATAATAAAATATGAAAAGGCAAAAAATATCATTTATAACATTATAATATAAACGGAAAATCCTGAATTGAGGGTATAAAGTGAAATATATAAACTATTTAATAACACATAGTTTGTAAACTACCGTTATTTTTTTGATATTAATTTGTTGATGGTGTTAAATTAGTACTTATAGCGAGATATCACGGAGTTCAATGGATCAATATTAAAAATGAGACTGCAGCTTATTTTTCAACTCTTATAAAATATATTAAAAGATAATATGAAATTAGTTATTAATTATATTTTTATTATAAAGCATTAATCAGTGTTCTGAATTTTTGAGAAATTCCCTATTAACTTTTTAAAAAAAATTTACTCACTATGAATTACTTTTGAATAATATATTTTATTATAAATAAATTTAATATATCAAATATTATTATAATACGAAAGTATACCTGATTATTACTTCAGCTAATTTTCAATTTGCCGCTTAACCCATATCGAGAATTTTATTAATTAAACCTGATTATCGAATTTTACGAGTATCTTTATAAAATAATTATTTATATTTTGTTACAAATACGACTAATTTGTCAAATACTTTATTACTAAAATAAATATGATTATTTGTGGAAAACAAAATCTGATTATTATTCTGTCTAATTCCTGATATTTTGCTTAAATTCCTGATCGAGAACCCAATATATTAGTCCCGATTCTCAAATTTTACGAGTATATCTATATGTATAATTATTATTCATCGTTTAGTATACTCATATACTAATGTATCAAAAAAATTTAATCTGAATACATGCGCGCATATAAATAATAAATTACGAAATTTAATGCGTCGCATTGTTTCTCAAATGATGTTTGGTTTGTCACGTGTCCGAGATTCTCATTTTTGTAATAACTTTCGGTCGAGCCTTTTAATTTTATTTTTCACAAAAAAAAAATTTCTCAAATACTTGGAATCAAGTATTTTATTGTATTTGACATTGCTGAATAATCAGTACCTAGAGTAGTACACAAAAGTTAAGAAAATATGTGAAATTTTAACAATTCATATGAAATAAATAATAAATTATTAATAGAGTAGACATGTGAATTTAGGTATATAACGAGACATAAAATAACAAAAATACAATCAATGAAGAATAACATGAGAAATGTACATTCATTATATTCAAAGATATATCAAATTAATAAATAAAAATACTGAATAATATAGATACTGAATTCTAGTATTTAACAAAGTACACATGTACCTCAATGGTTATGATGCGAAACTAAAGTTTAGTTGAATTGATATGTCATGGGTTCGATTCTTAGCATTGTCTAGATATTCTAAATTTTCATACTATTTTGTTATAAGGGACTTAATAGTAAAACTAAAATATATTAGAGGGTAAAAACGTAAATTGAACAAAGTGTGACATGTTGTGCTATTATATATATATAGTAGATATATAGTAGATAGTAGATAGTAGGTTATTATATTTAATGATGAGATTAGTTGTAAAGTCAAAAATTAGAATTAGGAATGGAGGTATATATTTGAAAAAATTGATATAAAAATGTATTAAAATAAGAGTAAACAATTATTTAGAAATACAATTTTTTCTAAAATATGGCACAACTAAAAAGGGACCAAGGAAGTGTATGCTGACAAAATTGCCACAAAATTTGTTGCACTAGTTCTCTACTTTGAATCTCTCCTAATTATTTGATCTTTTTAGTTATCGCATTTGAAAAAAATACATATATTAAAAAATTTTAATTTTATAAAATGTTTCCATGTATTGTCAATAATTAATATATTAAATGATGAAATAAGTGGTAAAGTAAAATAATGGAATTAGGAATGAAGTGGTAGATATGAAAAATTGGTATAAAAATATATTAAAATAAGAATGTAATAAATATTTAAGAACAAATTTTTTATTAAGTGTAATAACTAAAACGGGATAGAGGGATTAATCTATGACTCTACATCGAGTATCGAACTTTTGAAGTTCGAATAAATTTCGAACTCTTGAATCTCGAATATATATGATGTTAGCTTTGTGATTGTCAAGTTTAAATCTTAATATCGTAAAATAAAAAACAGTCATGAATTTTGAGCCGTAATAGATTTGATCTCTTGTGAAAGTTCTTAGTCTAAATCTAAATAAATAATTCTCTATTCAAGACTTTTTAGTTAACCATTTTTGGAAAATTACGAAGTAATTAAAGGTTAACTTAGAACTCAAATCTCTGCCGACTAAATTGTGTTAAACTGTTAATGGTGTGACTCCCTAACTTAATTATATTGTAATCATTGTCTTTTGACTTGAACACATGACAAGTGATGATATGAACAAAGCAAAACACTAACTTGTAGGCACAGCTTGAGACTTGTGAAGGATTAAGAAATCACTTTCAAATAAATATGTTATCATCAAACTATAATTTAATCCATTGTCAACTCTGGTATAAATAATTGATTATTATATGGGGATTTGGATCAGAAAAAACAACACATTAAAAGAGAACGGGTGAATCATTATTAGTCGCGTGTTGGTCTAATATATCACAATTTTAAATTAAATGGTTTTAAATATCACAACTTGAAAGAATGGCTCCAAATATTTCTAAGACGTGTGTAGTGTTTTGAATTTTTTTTTTCTAAGACGCGTTTATAGGGAGGAATGGAGGGAAAATGCTATTTAAAATAGCGTTGGGGGAGGATTCGCAGGAGGTGGGAAACACAACTTAATCTGGCGTTTTGGGGGTGGGAACGCCACATGATGTGGCGTTTAGGGTGTTCTTAATTTTTTTTTGTTTTTTGTTTTTTTTGTTTTTTGTATTTTTGTATTTTTGTTTTTTCATTTTTGTTTTGTTTTTATTTTCTCCTAAATATATATTTGCAAACAATATTAAAAAATTTATAATTAAATGGTCAATTAAAATTATATTTTGTAGCTGAGTCCGGCGACCTAATTTTAAAAAAATCGGGGATCAGTCCCGATTTTTTAAAAATCAGGATAAGTTAGGGTTTAGGGTTGAGTTCATATATTATTTATTCGCCATTCTGAATATTTTTAAACCCAAAATGGAACTGTTGAACCCCAATGCTTAACTGTTGAAATCCCAATGGAATACAAATATAATTTTAAAATTTTAATTAAAAAATTGAATTTGGCGGCCTGATTTATATAAAATCGGAAATCAGCCCCGATTTTTTAAAAATCAGGATAAGTTAGGGTTTAGGGTCTAGGGTGTAGGGACCCTAAACCCTAAATTTGCATACGGTTTATTCATCGTTCTGAATATTTCTAAAATTTAAATGAAAACACATGAATTCTTGTGATTATGCCATCCTAGGGCAGAACCTGTCGCACTTGTGCGGTTTGCCTTGGATCACGTGGTTTGCAGGCTATTGCGTGAGCTCATGAGTTTATCCAGAGCGCACCCGAAGGGTAGCGGCTGCGGGTTCCTATGTTAAGAAAAAAAAAATTGCAACTGAACTTACTTATATTTGAATGTTCTACTACTGAACATTTAATCTAATATTATGTTTATACCATAACTTGAGTATTCTCACAAAAATTGATGAAAATTATGGAAAATTTTGTGATGTTGATGGAGGATTTTGTGATCGATTTCGATTATAATTATAATTGTCAATCAAATATGAATTGTATCGAAATTTTAAATATTTTGTATTTTTAAACAACTGTGCCCATAATTTAAATACATATTATTATGACATATGTGTAAGAGTTCTAGGTTGTCCGTTTCAGAGTTTTTCAGGAACATGACTCCATATTTAGCAGTTAATATTTAATTGGAATTAGTAGTCTGTTAATCAGCCTGTTTTGTTGTATACACTTACTGCATCTTTCAGCCTTGATTTGATGCTAATTGTTCAGACATTAGGGTACATTTTAAAGGGTACAGATAATTTCTGATCATCATGTAAAGACCTTGTATAAACAAACATTCAAGGCTACAGATAATTGTGATCACTGTGTAACCATATATTACAAAATCTAAATCATTGCTGGATTTTGACGTATTCTTTCTTGTAATGGCCTACAACATTATCATAACACAATAGTTTTCATTTTGGTTGTGTATTGTTTGGCACATATATTTGTTTTTGTTTTTTACAATAATTTATCGGTATATCCGTCACTTTTTCTCAAAATGTTAGGGATTCGAATTTGATTAAAATCAAGATTGGTAATAAAGTAACTTCATAAATTAGGATGCGCCCTAAACCAACTTTAACATTTTCATCTACACTAAAAAATGACACTAACATTTTATTCCAAACACTTTTTTTTAAAAAAAGAAAAAGAAATTGAAGATTTGATTTATTCAGGCTGTTCCCGAAAGTTTTTTGTAGGTAGAAAAGAAAAGATTTCTAAAGATTTGAAAAGAAAATCTTTATATACTTTTCTTCAAAAAATTTTTCTCACTTTTGAAAAAATTTTGAGAGAATAAAATAATCCATTTTCTATTTTTTTTTCTTTCATTGATTCTAGAACACAGCATAAGAATCATAAATCACTACGAAAAACGAACATCCGCAATCATATATCTCATCGGTCCAATACTCATCAAATAACAACTTAAATTTTTTGCCAAAGAACAAAAACTACTAGATATATATCACACTAATTCTAAATTTGGGGGTCACGACACATGTATCTAAAACTCCATGCACATTGTTTAAGCAGTTTGCTTAGTAAGGTTAGATGGTTACAGGTATTCATGCTCCACTCCAACCGAAACTCTTTAGCCACCTCTACATTTTTTGTATTATATTTTTTATTTACTAAATCTAGATCGTGTCGGTCTTCCAATTCCAATTGATGCTTAATTTGTAGGAGTACCTTTTCTAATCATGTACGGTTGGTTTGCTTACTATGCTAAAAGCAAATTTGACCTGTCAATGTTAAATAAATACCGGTACAAGCTTACGACTCTAGTATAAATATATTCGGGTTTAATTTATTCAATCAATGCGATTTCTTTCAATAAATTTAAACTAATGTGATAAGTGTGTAAATTGAACCTAATATGATCGGACTGTACATTAACTAAGAAAACTAGTGCTGTATACCGTTTAGTATATATAAAAGTTACTCCCACGATTAAGTTCTGTTGGGTCATGACTCGTGAGTAAGAATTTAATGTTTAGCCAATATGAATAACTAAATAAATAAGAATTTAATGTTTAGCCAATATGAATAACAGTTAATATGAATAACTAAATAAATAATAATTTAATGTTTAGCCAATATGAATAACTAAATAAATAAGGGTAATGCTAAACAAACATTAATGTAGATGGATAAATACATTTAATATATCAGTTTTGCACTTAATACATCAATTTTGCACGAAATTTGAATATTAATATTTAGAAATTTGGGATGTTTTTAGGGTTAAGGAGCGAAAAACCCCCTGTGATATAGGTGTTGGAGTAAATAAGACCCTAAACTTTAAAAAGGTTCAAATAACCCCCTATAATTTAAATTTAAGGTTCAACAAGACCCCTATGATTAATTTTTCTTAACTATGGTTAGAATATATTTAAATTTAAAATACTTAAAACTTAATATTACATTAGAAGTTTTATAAAACAATTAAGCACGAAATTGAATATTAATATTTAGAAATTTGGGATGTTTTTAGGGTTAAGGAGCGAAAAACCCCCTGTGATATAGGTGTGGGAGTAAATAAGACCCTAAACTTTAAAAAGGTTCAAATAACCCCCTATAATTTAAATTTAAGGTTCAACAAGACCCCTATGATTAATTTTTCTTAACTATGGTTAGAATATATTTAAATTTAAAATACTTAAAACTTAATATTACATTAGAAGTTTTATAAAACAATTAATATTGTGAATATATTGTGATTTCATATATTTTACTTTTTTTTATTAATTTAGAAAACTTGTAATGGAACATCTATTATCTCTCTTGATAATATTAATTTAGAAAATGATAATTTCAATTTCAATTTTTATAATTTAAAATGAAATATCAAGTTTTCTCTCACTTTAAATTATTTATAAATTATAAAAATTGAAGTGAAATTATCATTTTCTTCATTTATATTATTAAGAGTATAATACATGTTTTTTTGCTCATAAAAGTAAACTTTAAATTTCGTTGGATTAAAAAAATAAAAAAAAATTGTAACCAAATAAATTGAATTTTAATACTTAAATTGAATAAAAATATTTATAAGTTAATAATAAAATTAAAATATAATATAAATAACTAATAAAATCTACATAAAAAATTCTTTACATTACACAAGTTATAAGATAGCGATTATAATATCATCAATAAAAAAATTAATAATATGTGAAATCACAATATTTACAATATTATTTGTTTTATAAAACTTTTAATATAATATTAAGTGTTAAGTATTTTAATTTTAAATATATTTTCTAACCGTAGTTAAGAAAAATTAATCACAAGGGTCTCGTTGAACCTTAAATTTAAATTACAGGGGGTTATTTGAACCTTTTTAAATTTTAGGGACTTATTTGCTCATACACCAATATTACAGGGGGGTTTTCGCTCCTTAACCCATGTTGTTTCTATCGTTGGAAATTAATGTGAATGCAGGGATCCATTATTATTACTTGAAAAATTAAATTAATGTTACAAAGAGACATTGGAAAACTAAAAACAGCTAAAAACCTTAAAAAGGATGTTGAAAATATAAAAATATTTAATGCTTAACCATAGCCTTTAGGGCTACCGTTAGCATTTAAATAAAAGCTTCTATCTTGTCACCGTGCTCAATATTTGATCAAAATTGCATTTAGCATGCGATAACATAATAACAAAATGCATAAAACATGAGCAATCTATTATCTTAGACTGCTATCTAAGAATGAACATGATTAAAACAAATATCTAAGTTACACCAAAAAAACTCCTAATTGGGGGAGATCGCACGTTATTGCATATTATCAGAACTAGGTGCAGCAGCAACTGACTGAAGATCTGATTTTGGGGAAGATCCAGCAGACTGCTTGACAGATTTCTTCTTTCTTTCCTCACAGTTTTCCGAATTCAACTTGTCTGAACGAGCAACAGCTTCACCCAACTCTGATTCTGCCTTGCGCTTTGATTTCTTTTTCGCCACTAATTCAGTTATCTTCATATCCTTGGAATCATTAGAATTTCCCTTTAACTTCTCTTGCTTTGGCCTGTCTTTGTTGCCTCCATTTACAACCACAGTGGGAGCCTTGGTGGCTGCATCTGTTGCGGTTACACCAGAAACTAATTTGTCAACTGAAGCAGCACCTTGTTCAGTTACCAACTTATCTTGCACGTACTGGGGCATTGTAACAGAATTAGTTTCCACTTGACGAGTCTCCTCTTTGTTTGACATGAGCTTCTTCCTTTTCATTTTCTCTTGATTCTGAAGAATAAATAACATAGTTATCAGTATCAACTTCCAATATACTGTTAAGTAATAACATTGCATGTAAGAACGGTAATAACATTGCATGTAATAGCGGTAATAACATAGTAAATGGGCATCACTACCAATTTACAATATACTGTTAGATAATAAGATTTGCATGTAAGAGTGGCATACACAATAAATGGGTATCAGTACCGACGTCCACTATACTGTTTAATGTCTGGGTTGTCTATTACCGAGTTTCTTTATGTGAGCATTCCATATGTTGGTTTTCTAAGGAACTCTGTAGTATTTAGTGCCTAGTACATTTGCTTGTCCTTATATCTGGAATAAGGCCATGGCTAAGGAATTTATAGGACATGAAGCCTATGGTACATGTCGGGTCCAATTGGATCTTTACAGTCAAGCTTCATGCGGTGGTTCTTTGGCACTTGGTTGCCAAAAAATAATTTCCACGGATTCTAGGAGTTGATTATTCTAACACCATAACCATCTAGAAAGTAGAAATTATTATTTCAACAAGCTAGTTGCTAGTAACTCATAGCCATGGATCATTATTTACGTACATGCTCCAGCTTGAGGGCACTATAATAAAAATACCTAGCTTCTAGGTTCTAGCCATCTAATTAATTACGCAAGGCATCCTTATTTAGTGTACTTTACTACTTTAAGGTTGGCCACTCCATATGCCTATACCAGAGGACCTTAACACGCAATTGACATACGTAATACAATAATATAACTTTGCTTCTCTTTTCTTGTGAAACAACCTTCTCAATAGATTCACTAAGAATAATTTGTCTAAGCGATGAGCCTCCAAGTAGTTTGATATTAGCATACCACGATAAGATTCATATGCATCTAGAGAAAAAGGTAGCTGATTGATATACCTTGTACAATCCGTTCACTGCTTTCTTTCTATCTTTGGCCCTACTAATAGCATGTTTGATCCCATTGTTGTCCATACAGCCTTTTGGCCACAGTTCTGCAAGCTGCATAAGAAACAAAATTAACATTAACATAGAAGAAGGAACATTCTATAAGTACAATAGTTGGCATTACATTAAATCTGTGGCTAAAGAGAAACTCTAACGAATCCAAACTTATCAAGGAAGTAGTTACAATTACAATATGTGTCACCAAACTATTATTAAGTTACTAAAGCTGCAACCAATAGCAATTATGTTGGCAAAGGAAAATGCAAGAACAAATACTTGCATTGTCATATAATGCAACAAATGATTATGATGCGTCAAGCAGAACTAGGAATGAACTCATATTACTAATTTTACATTTATATATAAGGAATACCTCGGCATAAAGTTTGTGCGCCTTTGGTCCTGAGTCTTCCTCCATCCCCTAAAACCATATAATAAAAAACATATAATACACCACGAAAATGATTTCAAGAAAACGTTATTGTAAATAACAATCACAAATAGTACTTGAACGTATAAATCATAGAGGTCACAGATCTTGTCCTCTAATGCATCATCCATGCTAAACTTCTGTTTAAGTACATCGTTATCTGCAGTACCAATTTCTTGAAAATTGTCTGATGTTCCACCTGGCTGCTCAATAGCCTGGAGATGAGATAACATAATTTAAAAGATCAATAACAGTATTTTATGTATTAGGCGCAAGAGTACAACAATATTTCCCATCAAATCTTTTAACATATTAAGCATGCATCAAAATTAGACGAAGAAA
The DNA here is from genome assembly GCA_036435485.1 of Saposhnikovia divaricata. NCBI lineage: Eukaryota > Viridiplantae > Streptophyta > Magnoliopsida > Apiales > Apiaceae > Saposhnikovia > Saposhnikovia divaricata. The sequence goes on from CM071596.1 coordinate 62,812,923, forward strand.
ATTGTGGCATTGGGGGGTTAAAGTAAAAATTCATTGAGGGCAATACCTTCGTTTTCATCAAAGGGACACGAACTTTAACCATATCATCAATTTCTTTCTTTATCTGTTCGAACCTAGTATTTATCTCCTTTTTTGTGGACAATCCTGCCTCACCAAGGATTTTCAAATTTCTCTGCACAAATAACATTTTGCATCAGTCATTACAGTTCCAGGTAGTGGAAGGAGGTGGTCAAAATATTAATGTGAACTACTATTCTGCCTTTTTTGGGCAAGCCAACCAGAGCTGACGCCCCATTACTTCTTTCATGATCGCCCTACTCATCCAAATACAAGTCAGCCATGGCTGTCCCATAGCTCTAGGCTTGGTCCAAAGAGATCAGTAGATGAAAGCTAACTAAGTCGTTGCTGTTGTGTATCGGATATTTGGATGTGCCCATGTAGACATCATCTGAACTAATAAATTGCATGAGAAGATATAGAGGTGACCATTCTACATGGCAAATGACAATGTGTAGTTTGTATCTAATAAATGTTTGCTATATGCCTATTTGAGTGTTGTAGGTCGGAGAGGAGGTTCCACTTACACCACGAAGGCCAGTTTAGCTAAGTTAATGATGTCGGACAATAAATCTTAACAAAAGGCAAGTCTGGGCCGGTAAAATAAAGTACTTGTAATGAACTTCTTGTACATAACTAAATACTGAAAAAAGTTTAGGAAAGTTTAACTAAATCAAAACCTGTATGGATGATTTGTAAAAAATCTAATCATTTCTTTCTCTTTTTATTTTTAGCTATTCATCAACAGTACGAAAGAAGACACCAACATATGAATAAACTGGTTTTCTTTAAAGCAAATAGGATTCAAACATTTATGGTTAGAGTTATGACGGGTATGAGTGAGAAGAAGGAAAAATTATTAATTCAGAAGCTGAAAGGAAAGAGCTCTAATGTGAATGGAGGAACGAAGGATTTATACACATGCCCACAGTCAAGGCCAAATTCCTCTGCATTTCTTCCGACCAAATGTAACATAAAAGCAATTATCAAATTATTGAGTACAAGCATATTTCTGGTAAGCGTGTGAGTGGCTTGTAAGGCTATGTACTGACCAAAGTAGATGCCTGTTTTGTGTTACCATAAAAAGGTCTTCTAACCCTCTATATTGTCTGCGTCCTTCAGAATAAAAGATAGTGTTTATGTTGTGCGCGCGCATGGCGCGCGCACAAGTGTTAATGCATATTATGTAGTTCTTCAACAAAATGCAATAAATGTTACCTTTAATGTCCTGAGTTGTATCATGTGGCCAACTATACTCATCAAACGGGTAAGCAGTTCCTTCGATATTATTCCATAGGTTAAATGCTGCAACCACCCCAAATATATATAAGTTTTTATGCTATACAGATGCCCAAATAATTTATAATAAATAAAAAAATAATAACATGAGCTGACTGTGAGAAAGGGAAACAAATAAATGTGAAGAGATACAGTTCTAATTAGCATTGAATCATCAGCTATAGGTATAATTGTCATGTTAGCCAATCGCATACCGCTAGTCTGGCAATTTTAGCAAGCTTAGGCTTCATTTCCGGTGGCATCCTTCTTTTGCTAGTCTGATTCAAGTTATCAGCATCTGAAGCTTCTGTACTTGGAGGCCTTGCTGTCAAGCACATACATGAGCACAAAATAACAAAACAAAAGTCAGCTCTCAACATTATCATCCATAAAACTTAATATTCACTACCATTGTAGGCACATACATTCGGCAACCATCTTCTCTAAGTCCCTGATGGCTTTTTCAAGCATTGTAGTTTTCGACTTGCTACTGGAACCCTCCTTCCTCTGAACATGGGGAACCTTCTGCAAGATATTGAAAGGAATTTTTTTATATATAATTGGCAGTGAGATTTGCTTATTGAAGTAACTAAAACCTGCTACACAGGCATAAAAAAGTGTTGCAAATAAACTTGTGTTTTGAATAACAGGTATTGCAAGCACTGTTTCAAAAAAATTACCATTTACAATTTAGAATGAATAAAAAGTAAAACCATGAGACAGAGACCATTAATAAGGTCACGTCTTACGTACATTATTTTAGTAAACTACATTTTAAAACACTCCAGAATTCAATTTTTGTTAGCTGTAAAGTTACAGAAATCACAATTCCTTGCAACACCTTTCCAATCAAAACAAAAAAGAAACATAGCAATATAAAACCCATTCTGGCATATAAGGCTCAGAATGCTTATGATCCACCAATACTTTTAAACCCTGCATTCATAAAATTACACAATGGAAATTCCTTCAACTTTGTTGATGCATGGCTCGAGTAGTGCAAAGACAAGTGCAAGTCAAAGGAATTGAGACTGCGCACAAATGAGAAGCGACATTATCCTTATTTACTCACTCAGAATACAAGTAAAACAAAAACAACATATTTCATTTTTACTATGCACGAGTTAATTAAAAGCTATTGTAGGAGATCTAAACACTGCCCAACAACCAGTCGTGGTTGAAAGGTAAACTTAAAAAAAAAAAAAAAAAATCAACGTCTTCATGTCACATTACATACCATAAAATAAATATGCAACATGTCAAAACACGAACATGATTTAGGTCTTTGGAGTAATGTTTAGTCAGCACCCAATTTGGGGTTACAGTTTGACAGAGTTACTTAAACTGAAATTAAACAGTATATGCATACTATAGAAAAACAATATTTGTGATGAAACTGCAAATATGATATATAGGTCTTTTGAGCAATGGTTTTCAAGTGTTGCCTAGCATCGAGATGGCGAAATCTAATAATCGTCCATGGCGCCTTGCCTTAGGTAGGATCAACGAGAACTTGCTGAATCTAGGCATGTGGGGAACGACAACTGGCTAAGGTAATGCCTACCCAAAACTACGTTGTAATTAGTATAAACATAGTAACATACTAATTGTACCAAGCACAGGGGGGTTTTAACATCTGCAATTTATCTAACTTATATTATTATAATAAATAATATATAACTAAAATATTAAAAAAACGTTAAGCAACATTGTGATTATATTAAAAATATTCACTGTTGATAATGAAATTAAGTAAATGTAATATAATATTTTTTATCTATTTCTGATGATATTATCATATTAATTTTTTGAAACTGTCATAGTTATTCATAAAAGTTATTGACAATAGTTCTGAAAATTAAAATAGACTATGCTAATTTTTTTTTTTCAACATAATTATGGGATCATAATACAACTATGAATACAGTAATACAATACATTATAAATATTAATCTTTAAGAAAGTTTTATTTAGTCAAATTGTCAATATATGAAAAGAAAAAGATAGACTTGGTCTGAAATATATCTAGTAACAAAATTTAGTAACAGAATTTTAATTGAAATTGCAATTCAAGTAAGTTTCTAGCAGGAAAATTAAAAGTTGATTATTACAATTTAATAATGATACCATTGCTATTTAACCATCACGTATAAGATAAGCATCATAAATTACAGATAATAGTTATGAAATTATAAATATAATACAATGGTAATAATATTACATTTTCAATTCAAACACATATTAAATACTTATGGAATTATTATAAATAGCTTATAGTTACGGACATATATATGACACTTATGAAATGAACATGTAAAACAATAAATTATTAACATATAAACATGTACATCAGATAATAATTATGATATCAGAAATAAAACATGTCAATCTACCATTTTCAACTAGATTACAAATATATTAACATTATAGTCTATAGATTACGATAGTTAAGAAAATATTATATGCAAATGATTAAAAATAACATAAATCTAATTTTAATATTAAGTTTCAAACTCTAGTATGGAATAATAGATAATAGCTACAGTACTATAGTAATATATAATAATATCATAAATGTAATATCATTTATAACCAGATTTAAGTGGGGGTAAGATAAGTTTATAAAATTACTCACCAAAGCTTTCATAGAGTTCCTAACCTCAGATACAATGTTGCCAGATTGTTCACCAATTTTGATCTTTTTACCCTGCTGAGATGATTGCCTGATATCTTCACCAGTGCCCAATGATCTTTTATTTAACATCTGATTTGAAGTACCTGAAAATTCATTGCCATCTTTTAATTTGCTACCATGGTTCTTAGCAGGGACCACTCCTGCCTTCAATACATCACCCTTCTCTGCTACGGCCTCACCATTTGTAACTCTTGATGGGGACTTGTGTAAAGCCTTTTTTACATTCGCAGATTTCTTTTTTACAATAATATCAGAAGAGTTTGACTGTTTCTGGACCATCATATCTTCGCAATTCACAGATGGTAGAGCCATTACAAGACTAGGATTTGTAAATTCTTTCACTGGTAAGGTCAAAGACCTTCCTGCAGCTTTCTTTCTTACTTTTAACTGTTTACTTTGAGCAACTCCCTCGTTGCTTTCTCCAGGCCCTTCTGCCAAATCTTTCCTTCTCCGCTTCTTTTGTTGTTGGTGTGGAGATGATGCGGTTGGCTCATTTCTAATGGAGAAGAAAAGGGAATTTAGGAAAGGAAAAGCAATTAATTAATAGAGAGAGCACTAATCTGAAGAAGAGTGAAAACCAGGAATTAAAGAGACAAGATTTATAAAGAGAAACATCAAGTAGTAGGACCAGTAAATTCCTAACACAATATTAATACATAACCATATCCAACACAATCAGTCAGTCAGCTATCATGCTACAACTAATATAAATACTATTGTAATTTGACTCGAACGATGAAGGTATGGGTGACAAAGTTCTGCAATCCTTAAAATTCACGAGTTCCAATAAGATATGGTAAGGCTCTATGTTACATAAACTCCTCACATGATCCTATAGCACCCATGTCAGACAATTAACACCAGGACAGGTACCGAGCATGAGACACTTCAGTCATGTATACATATGCTTATCAAGCAATATAATATAATTCTTGTATTCATAATGAACATTTAATAGAGCACATACAACTTTTTTTAGTTAGAAATCACTGGCCTTTGGATCATGTATAATTGCATATATCATATTTACGAATATGCTCCCCTAGCTCAAAGATCTATATAGTTGAGCACCAAGGTCGTGGTGTCAAGTGCCAACATGTATGCATTTATAAAGTTTTCAAAATTGACATGCAAAGATGCTCTGACATAAGGACCATAACTCCATTTATTAAGGTCCACGAATATCATGCTCATTCAAAAAGATTCTGCAAAAAACTTGTTCAACATGTTTTTTCTATTTATTTACATTTAACAAATATACGCATGAGATATATAACAACAATATAAAGGGGCTACTTTTAAATGAGTTGTAAAATAAATGCAGTAAGTAAATCTGAGAAACTAACATGCGCTCCAATTTTCCACGGTTAACAAAAAAACCATCATGCTTTATTGCAGAGTTATCAACCTGAAAATACTCATCCTGCATTATTAGAAGGGAGGAAAAAAGGTATTAGAGTTTATGGCCACACATTATAATATAATGTTAAAAAATTGCAAAACAATGCTGGCAACAACTGTTCATAGTTTAAGAAATATTGTCTGTATTACAAAATGATGAAATGTAAAGATAAGATTGGGGGGGGGGAGAACGAAATAAGTAAATCTTGGTGAACTGAAAGGTACTGCTCATTCTACCCAAAACGATTAGCTGATGCTGGTCAGTTACAACTATTAAATAGAGGACGCATGAAAGATTGCCAATACTACTAACCAGTTCAGCATCGTCAATAAAAGAATCTTCAGTGTCATATTCATCATCATCGGGAACATTATTAAGATCTTCCTCGTCACTACTATTCTTCCCCTGAAAAGTTAGCAATGTCAACATATAACGTTTAAGGGTATAACATGAAAGAAAGAGTTTGCCCGGATACTATGCTCACAGGAATCATCAATATTTATCTGCTCATTGGATATACAAATAATAGCATATAAAATAAAGATATAACAACAAATACCATACCATGTATAACCGTTCAATTTTCTCAATTACAGCACTAAAACGACTTGCAGGAGGTGCATCCTTGGCATCATCTTCAGGAGGCTCTCCCTAGAAAACCAAACATAATTTTCAAAAAAAACTATTTGCAGTATCTTAAACACATGCTTCTTCGAAACAAATTAAAATTAAAAAAAAAAAAAGTAATCATCATTATAGCTAGCAGTGTAATCTCGAAATTTCGAATTAAATGTTAAACAATCCCAAATGCAAAGAATTTCATTCGCATCTTGAAATTTCGAATTAAATGTTAAACATATTGCAATGCAAAGAATTTCATTCGCAAAAGAATCTGCTCTCTCTCTCTCTCTCTCTCTCTCTCTCTCTCTCTCTCTCTCTCTCTCTCTCCCTCTCTCTCCCTCCCAGACACACACACACACACACATACACACATGTATAGATACTGGTATAATGCAACAAGTCAGGCTTATCAAACAATAAAACACTGCAAAAGATGAAACATTTAAACCTAACGAATTACACGAGCTTAAGTTCATCCAATCAAACAAATAATATTCCACAAAAAATCACAATTCAATTCAATAAACAAAATAAAAAAGAACAATTCAATCACCGGAGCAACGGAATCAGGCTTCTCAACCGACGGCACCTCCGGCGCCGGAGATTTCGCCTTGGCCGACTTATTCGCCTCTTTAGCAGCTCTCTTAGCGTCCTTCACAAGCTTCTTCCACGACACGATCGTCGTCTCCCCCGGCCTCAACTCCACTTCGAATCTCTGCCGACCGCCGGCGGTCAAATACGCCGGCGGAGCTCTCGCCGACGAAACGCCATCGTCACTCATCTCAATTAAAAAGGCTAGGGTTTTAAAAACTAATAGAGATTAGGGGAGATTATATATGTGTGTGTGAATGTGTATGTATATGTGTGTGTATATATTGTCAGAGATGCGCGGGATAGTGAAAATATGTAACCGCTCTAAAAAGCAAGCAGCGTAGTCGTGTTGCCTTTTCTCGCTTTTTTTTGTTTTGGGCTTTATTTGAATGAGTGTTGTAATGGGTACATGTAAAATTTAAATCCGTCCTCGGCCCGTTTATGTAAGTTTTTATTAGTCAGGGCCCGTTTATTATAATTAAATTATTTTAAAGCCTGTAAAAGATTTAAATAGAGTAAGATGATCCGTTAAAATATTTTTACGAGTAAAGTACACTTGTGTATTTACACTTTACTCAAAATATCACTTGCAATATTTTTGTTTAAAATCGAGCATTTGAAATATATATTAATATTTGTATTTTATTACATTTTGTTGCATTCCGTTAACTTAAATTAAGTTTGTTAGTAAATTAAGGAGTTTAGTGCACTTTGTGTACTCACACTTTACTCTAAAATACATTTTATGTACTCGCACTTTATCTAAAGTTTAAACTAAAATATTGTAAGCGGTGTCTTGAGTAAAGTGCAAGTATATACACAAAATGCACTATACTTCCTAACTTACTAACGGAATTAATTTAAGGGGGTGTTTGAGGAAACTTATTTTTCAGAATAAGTCAACTTATTTTAAGTTTAAAGTTAAGATTCCTAACTTTCCAACTTATTTTTGCAACTTATTGAATCTCAAACATACATTAAATACTTGTATAAAAAAAATTATCAAAATATAAATTTTTTACCCGAAAATAAGTTCATAAGTCCCTATATTAAGGTGAGCCAAACAGGCCATAAGTTAACTTACTACTAATGGAATTAACCTAAGTTAACCGAATGCAACAAAGTTTAATAAAATTTAAATACAAGTGCTTGATTTTGAACTAGAATATTGTAATTGATGTCTTTAATAAAATGCGAGTACACAAAATACATTTTACGTTATTTTTACAAGAAAATGACCCAATTGTAGAACTTAGCACTTGTATGATTATACTATTTTTTTACATTTTTTTTTTGACGAAATGCATAGAATTATTTGCTTTCCGTCAATTCAATAAGAACAAACGTTAATTTTATTTGTAACTAAAGTAATATTCAGGAACAAAAGAATAAAAATGAAAAATATAGGAAGACATAGTCTTTAATTATTGTATAAGTTAGTTAATTTATTGAGTATGATCATATAAATTGGAAGTTTTGTTGGTCAGACATGTGTATGTGCATGTCTTATATGTTAATGTATGTATAAATCTTTATTATCCAATTATTTTGTTTGAAGTTGTAATTGAGAATTTAGAACTTAAAATTGAGTAATGTTAGGTATCCCAAATTGGTACCCAAAAAATGCTTCCAATGATGTGTAATGGATGAGTTGGTTGTATGGAAGAATTTAATTGGTGAGATGGATATGACCTCGTGATAAGTGCATATTTTATTTACCTATTTATTGCTTGAACTCGTGTTTTAATAATTTATTTTGTTGCATTTTAGGTAAATCGTAAATAAATAAAGAAATGACAAAATAAATAAATAAAGTGCAAGGAAGGGAAAAAGGAGGAAGAAAAAGGACCAAAAATGAAAGAAGGAAAAGAATTAGGAGCTTGGAGCAAAAGGAATATTTCAAGACAAGTGGAAGGTGGAGATCATCCCAACACATTAGAAAAGTGTATGACCAAGATCAACTCTTCAAAGCTTAAGGGGGAAGGAAACAAATAGATGGCTAGGATTTCACCACCACACAACCCAAATGTATGGTGTGGATTTACCCAACACCCCCTTAACCCTAATTCTTATCCTATAAATACCCCCTCACCCCCCCCCCCCCCCTTGTATTTAGTAACTTAGATTTTAGGGTAGTTTTAATTTCTTGTATTTTTCTTAGTTTCAAATCTTGTAAACACTCCTATTATAATTAATGCAATTTTTATTTTCTTTACTTCTTGTCTTGCTCTTTCGTTATTGTTGCCTTGTTTCGTTATTTTCGTAAATCCAAGTAGTGGACAAAGTAGCGAAAGCTAACCACTGTGGGTTGAAAGTAACGAAATTTCATTTTCTTGCTCGTAGTTTAATTCGTAATTTTGCCCCTTTAAAAATCTCAATTTTATTGTGGGCCCTTTAATTTTAAATCATCGTTTCAATTTAATTTTAATTTCGTAGTTAAACTTCGTTATTTGCATGTTTAATTTTCAAATATAAAAAAAAACAAAAAAAAGTTACTCGTTTTTTATTTTTAAAATTCGAAGCCTTTTTTTTAATCCCCTGTTTTGTTTCTTCTGTCTTTTCGAAAAAAAAAGAATATAGTACCCAGTTCAATTTCTAAACAAAATACAACACCCAAACTCGTCTTTTACTCTTGTCCTACTTCGATTATACAAACTCGTCCCTATGTTTTTCAAGAACCTCTCTCTCTCTCTCTCTCTCTCTCTCTCTCTCTCTCTCTCTCTCTCTCTTCCTTTCCCCACAAAACCCTTTTCCCCTATTTCATTTTTAAAACCCTCGTGTTCCTCTGCAATCAAACAATTAGTTTAACCAAGTCGATGTTTAATTCGAGTTTTGAGATGAGTCGTGTATTGTTTAGTAGTTCAGTTTTGAATGTGTTATATTTCTGAATGTGTTTGTACGGTTTCTTGATTGTTTTCCCTGCCCAGTAGTCGTGTAATTGCGAGTTTCGTTATGAAGATTGAGAAGTCGTTGGATTGATTGCTGGTTCCGTTTCCTGCGTGCTGAGTTCCATTTTGTGTGGTTGATTTAGTTCGTGTTTTGTAAGTTAAAAAGCGAGTCTGTTCCGAGTTCTGATCGAGTCTGATTGTTGTAAATCGCTTGGTGTCTGAGTTCACCTGTATGGTTATGCTTCGTAACACTAGTTCACTCATTTTGTGCTGAGTTTGTAACGTTTTTCTTGAAGTCGTTTTGTGCTGTTTTTGTTTTGTTCTGTTTATGGAGTTACATTATTCTGGTTGCTAAAGTCTGTTTTTGTTTTTGTGTTTTTAAGAATTGGATTAAGTCGACTCAACAAGTTTTTGAGTCGCTGTTTGTTTTGATTTACAGTTTTATTCACAGAATTGGTGCCGAGTTTCGATTGCAGGTTACTAGATGCTGTGCAGTTTGTTGTTTTAACTGAATTAGAGTCTTGTAATTTATTTTTTATTTTTTATTTTTTTCCTTTTCTAGTTTTAATTTGAATCTAAATTGATTTAGAGTAATTTAAAATCTAGTTTTAATTCGAATTTAGAACTTTAGAATAATTTAGTTTTAGAATAACGTAGAATTTTTAAAATTAGGAATTAATTATTTTAAAACCGAATTTTCCAAAACCAAACTTGTTCTAATTTGATTAAATTAAAAATTAAGTTTGCGAATAAAATTAGTCCCTGTGGAACGAATCAATTAAAAATTACAACGAAATGAATTGTGCGCTTGCGATTCAAATTTAAATCTTTATTTTTAGCACAAGAAGTTTTTGGCGCCGCTGCCGGGGACTAATTATTTTTCGCACCTTAGTTTTTGATTTTTCGGATTAGCTCTCTTCTCACCCTTTTTCTTGTTTGCATTTTTTTAAAGGAATTTGGAGGAAAATTCGGGAAACTTGGATTAAAGCGGAAGAAATTTTCTCGGAATTTTGGAAGCTTTGCTTAGGTAAACCGTATCTCTCTCCTCTTTCGTTTTTTAATTTATTTAGAAAATCACAAAAAAATAAAAAAATCACAAAAAAAAATTAAAAATTAAAAATCCAAAAAAATTAGTTGTAAATACATAATTGTTGCATCATGCATTTAATCACTTAGGGCACATCATCTAGATTTTTATTTTCTTGTTTTTAATTTTTCGTACCCTATAAATTGTGGTGATCGCTGGAGGACCCCAAGGTACGTTAAATTCTTTCTTTTCTTTAGTTAGAACACGTAGTTTAAAGCATCCATAAATTTTTATAGTTTTATACCTCTTTGTTTGTTGCATCATTTTGTAAATAAACATTAAGGGCAAAACCACTACAAGATAAGGGAAGAGATTTCATCACTCTTTCCTTAGCCCAAAAACCATTAATCCCTCATTTTGCATACCTAGCCTTTAATAAAATTAATTAGACGTTTGCCCCTAGGAATTTCGCGCTCAATTAGGAAGGTGCTTAAAAAACGAAGTAATCTTTAATTATTCCTACTTTTTGGTGTCTAGGAAAGCGAAAGCTGACCTGGCCAATTAAGGTTTTGGTGTCTAGGCTGGTGTTTAGCCTCTTGGCAATGCTTGCACCTACCTGGCCAAGCCGGTTCGAATAAATATTGATTTACCTAGTTTTTGGTAGCCCTTACAGTTAGGAGCGAGGTCTAGTTATTTTATTAGGGAACCCTAGGTTTAGAATTTTTCTTTTAATTTTACACCCTTTCTTTTTGTGTGTTTTAATTTATCGCACTTACTTGCTACGTGTTTCCTTTTGTGGTTTATGCGAACTACGTGGCGTAGGGATAATTCTTCTAGACTAGTGAGATCTTTCGAGACTTCTTCATCGTCTAATTCCGAGTCTTTAGATTATTCCGAACCCGTAGTAAACATGGCCATGTCTCTTAGGGACCGTTGCTATCCCACTCGTTCCGCCCAACCTTCGTGTATCACCCTTCCTCCCGTTAATGGTAATAATTTCGAAATTAAAGCTCACCACATCAGTATGTTACCTAAATTTAACGGGAGCGAGGGTGAGGACCCGTATCTCTTTCTTCATGAATTTGAGGAAGTTTGTGCCTTACAAAAGCTCCAACAATTAACCGAGGACTCGATTAGTCTTAGACTCATTAATTTTGCGCTTAAAGAAAATGCTAAGAAATGGTTGTATAGCCTACCGGTTAATTCTATTTCCATGTGGGAGGGATTTGTGGTAATTTTTCTTAAAAAATATTTTCCAAACCATAAGACTACAAGAATTACAAACGAGATAAATCAATTTCATCAAAAGGAAAATGAGTCTTTTTGGAAATATTTTGATCGTTTCAAAAATCTTTTATCACAATGCCCCCACCACGGAATAGAAAAATGGAGGCTTTGTAATATCGTTTATGAGGCCTTAGATGGACCAACAACCGCATCGTTGGAATCTATGTGCCAAGGAAAATTCATGGAGAAAGATGAAGACGAGGGTTGGAAATTTTTCGAAGAATTAGCCGAGAAGACCATGTTGTGGGAGTCTACTAGGGAACCTAACAAGTCTAATGAGTCGTCTAGTCCATCTAAGGGTTTGCATTCGTTTGGGAGTTCGATTGCAACCGATGCCAAATTAGCCACTCTAACTAGGAGACTCGAAGCCCTAGAAACTAGTAAGGCCCCCTCAAATGTGTCTATGTGCCCTAATTTCAATCAAGGTTTTTCGGACTATCCCGCTTTTGATCAAGTTAATGCGGTGTCTCAACCACCCACTAGGAACGATCCGTTTGCTCCTACTTACAATCCCGGGTGGAGGAATCACCCGAATTTCTCGTGGAACCAAGGGCCAAATTACCAAAATCCGCCTTCTTTTCAACCTTCTTTTCAAAATACTCCATCTTTTCAAAGGCCTAATCAAAATTCTTTCTCGACTCCAAATCAAGGTCCCTTTCCAAACCCTACTCAAAATCTCGGTCCTTATCCAACTCAACCTTCTTATCCAAATCAAGCACCCGCCCACCCACCCGGCTTTCATGAGTCGGATAAGAGACTTAATTCTTTGGAAAAGACTCTTGATGCGCTTTTAAAATCAACGACTAATTTGGCTCAATCTCAACAAACTTTCATGCAAACCATGACTCAAGATAGGCAACTTTTGAATGCTAGTACTCAAGCCTTATCTAAGTTAGAGGTTCAAGTGAGTCAATTAGCCAACGCCATGTGTGAGCGAGCGAAGAATAAGTTCCCGAGTCAACCAGAGGTCAACCCTAAATTCCCTCTCAACCAAAGACCTCACGAAAATGTTAATGCTATCATCTCTCTTAGGTCGGGAAACCAAGTTAATAATCAAGTAGGTGTCGAGTCTTCCAAGGAAGAAGAAGAAGAAGAAGAAGAAGAAGAGTCAAATGTTGAACCGAACCCTACACTTGATCATTCAAACCTTACTCCAACTTCCGAACCTCTCGAGTCATCTATTCTCACACCTTCACCAATCGAACCTTCATCATCGAAATCCACTCCCGAGTCATCAAATTCTTCTATTAAATCATCCTCACCACCTAACAAATCTTCGAATATTGTTCCACTTCTCTTCCCGATGTGTCTAACGAACGAGTCTTTAAGCCTAAAGCTCCTTATCCTCAACGACTCATCCCAAACAAACAATCACCTCAAATCGAAAAGATTTTGGAAGTTTTCAAACAAGTCGAGATCAACATTCCTCTTTTAGATGCCATTCAACAAATTCCCTCTTATGCTAAGTGTCTAAAAGATTTGTGTACTCATAAACGTTCCACTCATGTCCCTAAGAAAGCCTTTTTGACTTATCATGTTAGTTCAATTCTTTCAAATCAAATTCCCGTGAAATATAAGGACCCCGGTTGTCCTACAATTTCATGTGTCATAGGCAATACCTTTGTGGACAAGGCGTTACTTGACTTAGGCGCTAGTGTGAACTTGCTTCCATTTTCGGTCTACCAAGCCCTAGGTTTAGGCGAACTTCAAAAGACGAACATGACAATTCAATTAGCCGATCGTTCTGTCAAAATGCCTAAGGGAATAATTGAGGATGTACTAATTAAGGTTGGTGAATTTATCTTTCCGGTTGACTTTGTTGTCCTCGAGACTCAACCCGTCACGAATCCTAAGAACCAAATCCCGATCATTCTTGGACGACCTTTTCTTGCTACATCCAATGCCTTGATTAATTGTAGGGATGGTTCGATGAAACTCACTTTTGGTAATATGACAATTAACCTTAACATATTTAATGTCGGAAAAGAACCCAATGAGCTTTACGAGAAAACAATAGCGGTTAATCTTGTTGATAACATGTTAATTGGTCAAACCTTGAGGATAGTGAGATTGAGTCTCTTCTCAATGAGGATTTCAAAGTCAACCATGAGTGTAACCGAGAGTATGTTGATTCATTAAGAGATATTACCTCGGAGGAGATGTTGAGGGAGTTGGACGACATTTGTTCCCCGTGGGAGATACCACCCGAGGATGTTCGTGTTGAGGCCATTGTTAAAAATCCCGTTGGTGAACCACCTACATTCGGTGAGTTCTTAGGGGATTTGTTAGAAATTCGTTCCAAGTATGAGATTCCACCCGAGGTTGTTAGTAGTGAGCCCGTTCTTAACACTTCCGTTCTTAAGAGTCCCGTGGGTACACCACCCGCATTTGCCTTAACTCTTTATCTTCCCGAATTTGATCAACAGCCGTTAGGGAAAGAGGAACCCTTGTCTCATGTTATTCCTAGTGATTCGAACCCTAACCAGACTTTCATTATCTCTAATTTGCTTAAACAAAATAAAGAAGCCTTAAGTTGGTTTAGGGAGAACATTAGTGACAATTGCTCTTTAGGGTTGAATGATTCAATGTTAATTGAGAAAATCTTTGTTCATAAAAATTTTCATAAATTCCTTGATATTTTCTCAAAGTTACACCCTAATTTTCCTACCGGCATCGGCTAATTCGGTTTTACTCTTGTGCCTCCCCTTGTGTAAGATAGGTATGGGGGAGGATTTGTGTGTGTGTGTGTGTTGTTTTCTTTCGTAATTTTTAGAAATTTTCAGTCTCTGTCATCCCTTATCAGGTATTTCCTCACCTTTCTCATTTCTCTTTTCTTTTGCATTTGCATACATTGAGGACAATGCATGATTTAGGTATGGGGGGGGGGGGTTTAGTGTAAATAGTAAAAATTGAAAATCCAAAAAATTAAAAAATGAAAAAAAATCAAAAAGAGTTCTTTTCGTATTCTAGTCTTGTTAATTGGTTGCTAGTTGCTTGATGCACCCTTGCATGCTATGATAATCTTATGATCCATTAACTTTTGTTTGAGAAGTGATTTGCTAAAGTTCTTGTTCACACACTTACACTAGCAAGGTGAAGCTAGTAGACTTATTTGAATTGTGCATGAAATTAGAAGGTCATGATTAGGTGTAAGATGATTTGGTCTTAATGCTTTGAGTACAAGTAGGTGCATTGAGGATACCATTTCTTGAGATTGATTATGTTTTACCACACCAAGTGAGTTTTGAGCCTATATGCACATCTTTTTCATTTATATTCTTTTGCTTGAGTGTCCACTTGTCATTTGCATCGCTAGCACTTGTTTGACTTCCTACTTGAAACGCATGACATTGATTGATGATAAAATGATAAAGGCATTTAGGAATAACCTATATTTCCAAAAATATCCACACCATGCTTATGTGATCAATTAGTTAACCCTTTGAGCTTAATCTTATTCTTTCGGTGACACACCACATTACTCGCCTAAGACCTTCTTCTTGTTTAACCTTACGTATTCTTGATCCCATTTTGTCAAAGGCTAGTAGAAACTTGAGGGAGCAATAAGGTGTGTGAAATAGGGTTTACTTTTGTTCATAACTTTTAAGGAAATATTTGTTGTTACCTTGATAGTCGATTTTCACATTTAAATCTAAGTGAGAATTATTGTTACATTTATCTTAGCTCTCATAAAAAAAATAAAGAAAAAAAAATAAAGAAAAAGAAAAAAATAAAGAAAAAAAAATAAAGAAAAAGAAAAGAAAAAGAAAAGAAAAAAAATGAAAAAAATGAAAAAATATTCATATGAGAGCATATTTATGTTTTTTGTAATCCTCCTTCATTCGACTAGTCAAGTCTTTTTGTTGAAAAATGAAAATAAATTGTGTGGGGAGGAAGTTTGGTGTTGTGCATGGGTAAATAAGAAAATTCACGAAGTACCAAAAAACAGATACCAAAACTTGATTGCGATTGATGCTTTTAGGTGTTTATAAAAGGTAATATCTCCAACTAAAAGTAATTGTGAAAAAGGCAATATGTGTTTATAAAAGGTAATATCTTCAATTTAAAGTAAATGTGAAAAAGTTAATCGACTAATTACCATTAATTATATTATGTTATTATTATTTTAGGTGTTTTAATAGTATAGATATCGTATATATTTTTTTATAATGAAGGGTAAATAAGTAAATTCACTAAGTACCAAAAAACAGGTACCAAAACTTTTAATGTTTCGGCTGAGAGAGAGAGAGAGAGAGAGAGAGAGAGAGAGAGAGAGAGAGAGAGAGTTAAGTTCTATGGAGACTAGCATTTGATATTCATGGTGACTACTAGCTTTTGACACTTCACCTTATTTTGGCCTTTCTTGACATACCTTGTCCCTAGCCCCATTACAA
This sequence comes from Saposhnikovia divaricata, assembly GCA_036435485.1. NCBI lineage: Eukaryota > Viridiplantae > Streptophyta > Magnoliopsida > Apiales > Apiaceae > Saposhnikovia > Saposhnikovia divaricata. The sequence continues at coordinate 62,829,163 of CM071596.1, forward strand.
CCCTAATAATGACCTTTTGATTGTCATTATTAATGTATGTTGTTGTTTAAGTTGGAATGATACCAAGTGTCAAGCATGCATTTGATTTTGTTGGAATTGAGTGATACACTTACCCTTGTTCTTGAGTGAATATTCTTTTGTGAGTGAAAGGTGAGGTATTGCTTATTTGTTTTTTGCATAAGAGATCTCAAGTTTTGACTCTGATGTGTGCCCTTGTAGACTTAGCATGGTTACCAATAATTTTTGCACTTGACATGAACTTATAATCACTCTTGCATGGTTCTTTAAGTAGACTATGTGAATCCTTGCACTTTCCACACCAAGACTTTGCAACTTCATTTTGATTCTTAAGTTGATGTATCATGAGAGGACATGTATGTGTGGCGTGCATTGCCATGTGATCTTTTATACAAGCTAGATGGATTTTGTGGGTACATTCACCTTATTGGTAAGATGGATATGACCTCGTGATAAGTGCATATTTTTGCATATTTTATTTACCTATTTATTGCTTGAACTCATGTTTTAATAATTTATTTTGTTGCATTTCAGGTAAATCGTAAATAAATAAAGAAATGACAAAATAAATAAATAAAGTGCAAGGAAGGGAAAAAGGAGGAAGAAAAGGGACCAAAAATGAAAGAAGGAAAAGAATTAGGAGCTTGGAGCAAAAGGAATATTTCAAGACAAGTGGAAGGTGGAGATCATCCCAACACATTAGAAAAGTATATGGCCAAGATCAACTCTTCAAAGCTTAAGGGGGAAGGAAACAAATAGATGGCTAGGATTTCACCACCACACAACCCAAATGTATGGTGGGGATTTACCCAACACCCCCCTTAACCCTAATTCCTATCCTATAAATACCCCCTCACCCCCCCTTGTATTTAGTAACTTAGATTTTAGGGTAGTTTTAATTTCTTGTATTTTTCTTAGTTTCAAATCTTGTAAACACTCCTATTATAATTAATGCAATTTTTATTTTCTTTACTTCTTGTCTTGCTCTTTCGTTATTGTTGCCTTGTTTCGTTATTTTCGTAAATCCAAGTAGTGGACAAAGTAGTGAAAGCTAAGCACTACGGGTTGAAAGTAACGAAATTTCATTTAATTCGTAATTTTGCCCCTTTAAAAATCTCAATTTTATTGTGGGCCCTTTAATTTTAAATCATCGTTTCAATTTAATTTTAATTTCGTAGTTAAACTTCGTTATTTGCATGTTTAATTTTCAAATATAAAAAAAAACAAAAAATTTTTACTCGTTTTTAATTTTTAAAATTCGAAGCCTTTTTTTTAATCCCCTGTTTTGTTTTTTCTGTCTTTTCGAAAAAAAAGAATACAGTACCCAGTTCAATTTCTAAACAAAATACAACACCCAAACTCATCTTTTACTCTTGTCCTACTTCGATTATACAAACTCGTCCCTATGTTTTTCAAGAACCTCTCTCTCTCTCAAGAACCTCTCTCTCTCTCTCTCTCTCTCTCTCTCTCTCTCTCTCTCTCTCTCTCTCTCTCTCTCTCTCTCTCTCTTCCTTTCCCCACAAAAGCCTTTTCCCCTATTTCGTTTTTAAAACCCTCGTGTTCCTCTGCAATCGAACAATTAGTTTAACCAAGTCGATGTTTAATTCGAGTTTTGAGATGAGTCGTGTATTGTTTAGTAGTTCAGTTTTGAATGTGTTATGTTTCTGAATGTGTTTGTACGGTTTCTTGATTGTTTTCCCTGCCCAGTAGTCGTGTAATTGCGAGTTTCGTTATGAAGATTGAGAAGTCGTTTGGATTGATTGCTGGTTCCGTTTCCTGCGTGCTGAGTTCCATTTTGTGTGGTTGATTTAGTTCGTGTTTTGTAAGTTAAAAAGCGAGTCTGTTCCGAGTTCTGATCGAGTCTGATTGTTGTAAATCGCTTGGTGTCTGAGTTCACCTGTATGGTTGTGCTTCGTAACACTAGTTCACTCATTTTGTGCTGAGTTTGTAACGTTTTTCTTGAAGTCGTTTTGTGCTGTTTTCGTTTTGTTCTGGTTGCTAAAGTCTGTTTTTGTTTTTGTGTTTTTAAGAATTGGATTAAGTCGACTCAACAAGTTTTTGAGTCGCTGTTTGTTTTGATTCACAGTTTTATTCACTGAATTGGTGCCGAGTTTCGATTGCAGGTTACTAGATGCTGTGCAGTTTGTTGTTTTAACTGAATTAGAGTCTTGTAATTTTTTTTTCTTTTTCTAGTTTTAATTTGAATCTAAATTGATTTAGAATAATTTAAAATCTAGTTTTAATTCGAATTTAGAACTTTAGAATAATTTAGTTTTAGAATAACGTAGAATTTTTAAAATTAGGAATTAATTATTTTAAAACCGAATTTTCCAAAACCAAACTTGTTCTAATTTGATTAAATTAAAAATTAAGTTTGCGAATAAAATTAGTCCCTGTGGAACGAATCAATTAAAAATTACAACAAAACGAATTGTGCGCTTGCGATTCAAATTTAAATCTTTATTTTTAGCACAACACCTCGCGGTTCCATTATAATTATAACCAATCAAATAGTGACACGTGTATTTTGGGAAAAAATTTGGGGTCCAATTCAAGGTATCCAGCATTATTCCTTAAAATTTACTCTTATATTTTTGGAATTATATATATTTCCAATTATATATAAAAATAACTATGTAAAAGGTATTTTACGACAATACCACGAGAAGCACAAATTAGTCCCCATATTTTGAGAAGATCCTGTTAGATATATTGTGTACAAGTAAATCTTGGCGTACGTCCTTATTCACTACAAAAAGTCACTACCACTATCTTAGGAACAGTTATCTCATTTATCTTTAACTTAACCTACTTTTTCTTATACATCTTCAACTAGTTTTATCATAATACACCAAAAAATTAGATTTATTTTAATAGAATAAAAGTTTACTTTTAATATATAAACAATTCTTAAAATGAAAACTCAAATTTTAAATATTAACAAAAACATGTATACATAATATATGTCAGCAAATTTCAAAATAATTTAAATAAATAATATGAAAATAATAATATTCAATTATTATATAAATATAAATTCTAGAAATATTTATACATCTATAAAAATAACTCATGTTGTTCTCTTTCCAAAAATTAATTTTATAAAAATTAAAACATTACATAAAAGATATAAAAACAAATTTATTCATATGTCATAAGTGTTAATAATATTTATTAGGTTACAAATTACTTCACAAGATTATTCGATTTAATAAAGGAATTGTTTATTTTTTTAATCAAAAATTTTTATCTATACTTTGGTAATCAAGTAGTAAAGTATATGAAATAAAAAAAAATTGAGAGTAGAATCAGGAAGTTTTTTATTTGATTTAGGAATCATAAAAATTTATGACATGAATATATATATTGATCAAGTTTAAGTGTATAATGATTTATATCAACACATAAGATAATAATAGAAATAAGAGAAAGATAAGATAATAGAAATAAAAGAAAGATGATAGAAATGAGAGATAACTGTAATCCTAAGATAATATAAATAAAAGAAAGATGATAGAAATGAGAGATAACTGTAATCCTATAATGATCGTGACTTTGTAGTGAATAAGGCCGTAAACCAATATTTATTCATTGTGTATAATCTTACCCACGAGAGTTTGAACAGATGTGACATCTTATAAAAAGCCCGGACAAAACAAATCTTTGATATGGGATCCGCTAAAACATACTAAGCCCATGTTTAGCTACAACTTTTTTTAAGTAAAAAAATTTCATAATTTGATAGTTTTTTTTTTATGTAAGTATTTAATGTATATTTGAGATTCTATAAGTTGCAAAAAAAGTTAGAAAACTCTAACTTTGAATTAAAATAAGTTGACTTATTCGGGCTATTTTTTAAAAAAATATTTATCGACAATCCAACTGTACGGATGTCAATATATATCTAATTTAGTGATATTCCCAAAAATTAAAAAATTAAAAAATTAATTTGGATAGTTAAATTAATAGTCAACTATTGATTTGACTAGTACTACTAACTAGTACTTTGTCCTTGACCTGGCAAAATGGGTCTGGATCCGAAAAACTGAACCGAAATATGTGGAACCGAATCCGAAATTGGATCCGAAATAGATTATCCGAAATTGTATCCGAAACCAAAACAATCCGAATCCGAACCAAAACCGGTTCAATTTAATCAAATCCGATAACGATCCGAAAACCGATTTGAACCGATCCGAAAATTAACCGAACCAGAAATTTAACCAAAAATTATCCAAAATACTGTATCCAATGATGACCATGTATCCGATTATATTCAAAATCGATCAAATCCGAATAAAAATTTACCCGAACCGAATATGACTTGAATCCGATGTAAATCCGAAACTAAAAATAACTGAATCGAAAAATATCCGATAAAATAATTTTATATAGATTAATATTTTCTTGACCTTTATTTGTTTAGTTTTGTCAATTTTTATATTTTCTGATTTGCTATATATTTATTATTGTCATTGAATATTGCTTACGATATTTTGTATATAATAATATTTTAATTCAATTTGCAAATATAAATTAATAAATTCTGCACATAATTAGCAAAAAAATAAATAAATAAATAAATTCTGCATATTCTGGGCAGAACTTAAAGTGCATTCACTTATATAGCGCTTATTGAAGCGCTGTCTAAGTGAGTGCATTCAATTCCATAGCGCTTATGGAAGCGTTATATAAATGATGTATCTAATTTTGACATATTCAGTCTTATTTAATAAATTTTGACACATGTATTTTTTAAAAAATATTTTTTATTTTTTGAAAATTTGGAAATATCACTAAATTAGATATATCTTGACATCTGTACGGTTGGATCGTCGAGAAATAATATAAAAAAAATAAAATCAACAATCTGTGACAAACAATAGTTACGACTATTAGTCAATTCGGTAGTTGACTACTAAGATCTCCAACTAAATTAATATTTTATTTTTTGAAAATTTGGGAATATCACTATATTAGATATATCTTGAGATCCGTACGGTTGGATCGTCGAGAAATAATTTTAAAAAATAGAATCAACAATCCATGATAAAGCACTAGTTACGAGTACTAGTCAATTCGGTAGTTGACTACTATGTTCTCCAATCAAATTAATTTTTTATTTTTTAAAAATTTGGGAATGTCACTAGATTAGATATATCTTGAGATCCGTACTGTTGGATCGTCAAGAAAAAATGTAAAAAATAGAATCAACAGTCCGTGAAGCACTAGTTACGAGTACTAGTCAATTCGGTAGTTGACTACTAAGATCTCCAACCAAATTAATTTTTTATTTTTTGAAAATTTGAGAATATCAATAGATTTGATATATCTTGAGATCCGTATGGTTGTATCGTCGAGAAATAATTTTTAAAAAATAGAATCATGAATCCGTGACAAAACACTAGTTACGAGTACTAGTCAATTCGATGGTTGACTACTAAGATCTCCAACCAAATTAATTTTTTATTTTTAGAAAATTTGATAATATCACTATATTTGATATATCTTGAAATCCGTACGGTTGGATCGTCGAGATATATTTTTTAAAAAATAGAATCAACAATCTGTGATAAAACACTAGTTGCGAGTATTAGAAAATTCAGTAGTTGACTACTAAAATCTCCAACCAAATTAATTTTTTCTTTTTTGAAAATATGGGAATATCACTAGATTAGATATATCTTGAGATCCGTACGGTTGGATCGTCGAGAAATAATGTTTAAAAAATAGAATCAACAATCCGTAACAAAGACTAGCTACGAGTACTAGTCAATTCGGTTGTTGACCACTAAGATCTCCAACCAAATTAATTTTTTATTTTTTGAAAATGTGGGAATGTCACTAGATTAGATATATCTTGAGATTCGTAAGGTTGGATCGTCGAGAAATAATATTTAAAAAATAGAATCAACAATCTGTGACAAAACACTAGTTACGTGTACTAGTCAATTCGGTAGTTGACTACTAAGATCTCTAACCAAATTAATTTTTTATTTTTTTAAAATTTGGGAATATCACTAGATTAGATATATCTTGAGATCCGTATGGTTGGACCGTCGAGAAATAATTTTTAAAAAATAGAATCAACAATCCGTGACAAAGAACTACTTACAAGTACTAGTAAATTCGATAGTTGACTACTAAAATCTCCAACCAAATTAATTTTTTATTTTTTAAAAATTTGAGAATATCACTAGATTTGATATATCTTGAGATCCGTATGGTTGGATCATCGAGAAATAATTTTTAAAAAATAGAATCAATAATCCGTGACAAAACACTAGTTACGAGTACTAGTCAATTCGGTAGTTGATTATTAAGATCTCCAAACAAATTAATTTTTTATTTTTTGAAAATTTGGGAATGTCATTAAACTAGATATATCTTAAGATCCGTACGGTTTGATCGTCGAGATATATTTTTAAAAAAATTAATCAACAATCCGTGACAAAGAACTAGTTACGAGTACTAGTCAATTCGGTAGATGACTACTAAGGTCTCCAACCAAATTAATTTTTTATTTTTTGAAAATTTGGGAATATCACTAGATTAGATATATCTTGAGATCCGTACGGTTGGATTTTCGATAAATAATTTTTAAAAAATAGAATCAACAATTCGTGACAAAGCACTAGTTACGAGTATTAGTCAATTCGGTAGTTGACTACTAAGATCTCCAAACAAATTATTTTTTTAAAATTTGGTAATATCAATAGATTAGATATATCTTGAGATCTGTATGGTTGGATCGTCGAGAAATTATTTTTAAAAAATAGAAACAACAATCCGTGACAAAGCACTAGTTACAAGTACTAGTCAATTCAATAGTTGACTACTAAAATCTCCAAGCAAATTAATTTTTTATTTTTTAAAAATTTGGTAATATCATTATATTAGATATATCTTGAGATCCGTACGGTTGGATCGTCGAGAAATAATTTTTAAAAAATAGAATCAACAATCCATGACAAATCACTAGTTACGAGTACTAGTCAATTCGGTAGTTGACTACTATGATATCCAACCAAATTAATTTTTATTTTTTAAAAATTATGGTATATCACTAAATTAGATATATCTTGTGATCCGTACGGTTGGATCGTCGAGATATATTTTTTAAAACATAGAATCAACAATCCGTGACAAAGCACTAGTTACGAGTACTAGTCAATTCGGTTGTTGACTACTAAGATCTCCAACCAAATTAATTTTTTATTTTTTGAAAATTGGGAATATCACTAGATTTGATATATCTTGAGATCCGTACGGTTGGATCGTCGAGAAATAATTTTAAAATTAGAATAACAATCCGTGACAAAACACTAGTTACGAGTACTAGTCAATTCGGTAGTTGACTACTAAGATCTCCAACCAAATTAAATTTTTATTTTATGAAAATTTGGGAATATTACTAGATTAGATATATATTGAGATCCGTACGGTTGGATCGTCGAGAAATAATTTTTAAAAACTAGAATAACAATCTGTGACAAAACACTAGTTACGACTTACGAGTACTAGTCAATTCGGTAGTTGACTACTAAGATTTCCAACCAAATTAATTTATTTATTTTTGAAAATTTATGAATATCACTAAATTAGATAAATTTTAACATCCGACAGTTGGATCATCGAGAAATATTTTTTTTTAAAACGAAACAAAAGGCCGTAACAAAGCACTAGTTACTAGTACTAGTCAATTTAGTTGTTCATTGCTAAGATCTCAAGCCAAAATAATTTTTTGGTTTTTGGAAAATTTGGGTACATCAAAAAATTAGATATATCTCGACAATCCGATCCGAACCGAATGTTCCTACATCCAAACAAAATCCGATCCGAACAGTAAAAATCCGAAAGAGAACCGAACACAAATTTAATCCGATCTTAATCCAAAATTTATCCGATTTTAATTCGAATTTTACCCGAACCGAATCACATCCGATCCGAACCGAACAGGCTCTAAATAGTACCTTAACTGAAAGTGGATCCGAACCGAATCAGATCCGATCCGAACCGAACATGCTCTAAATAGTACCTTAACCGAAAGTGGATCCGATCCGAAGCAGATCCGATCCGAAACCGATCCGTTTACCCGATTTGCCAGGTCTGAGTTTTTCCCAGATTGTTGTTTCTATTTTTTTAAAAAATATTTATCGATGATTCAACTGTACGGATGTCAATATATATCTAATTTAGTGATATTCCTAAAATTTTAAAATTTTAAAAATTAATTTGGATAGTAAAACTAGTAGTCAACTATTGATTTGACTATTACTTCTAACTAGTACTTTGTCCCAGATTGTTGTTTCTATTTTTTTAAAAATATTTATCCACAATCCAACTGTACGGATGTCAATATATACCTAATTTATTGATATTCTCAAAATTTTAAAAAATAAAAAATTAATTTGGATAGTGAAATTAGTAGTCAACTATTGATTTGACTAATACTACTAACTAGTATTTTTTCCATATTGTTTTTTATATTTTTTTAAAAATATTTCTCGAAAATCCAACCATACGGATGATATCTAATGATTTTAGTACTGTGCATATTTTTTTAGAAAATTTCAAATTAATCTTGTATAAATTTTTTAAAATAAACCACTGATATTCTCCCTCACTCTCTCGTTTATGTAGCAAGTTGAGAAGAATTATTTTTCCTATTCATAATTACTCTTCCAAATTTTTTTTATTACATGTAATATGTCATCCTAAAACACATATTTTTTTATATTTTTTAAAAATTAATAGACTTTTATTTATTTTTTCTGAAACTATTAAATAAATGAAAATTCGATGTTTTCATATTATATTTAACATTTATTGATAATTTTTAAATAAATTAAATGTTAACTTGTAATAAACGTTATACTTGTATGTTTACATTTTTTTGATTATGTGTAAAGATCTTTAAATAATTAATTTATCAAATTTTCTAAAAATATAAATTCAATCCAAAATCGATCAAATTTATCAAAAACAACTTAAGTTGGTCGAAAATATATTTGAATATTTTGATCAAAAATAGACGGCATATTGGCCACGCCCGTCGTCGACACGCCAAATTGATAATGAATGTTTTGCTCTACTATGTTCGCACTTAACTATAAAATATAGCAAATGTGGCAAGTAGGGATCGAACCCAAGGGAATAGCGTTCAATACTAGAGTAATGTAAAATGGTGGGGGGGGGGGGTTTTAGTTGTTTGTGGTGTTTTATCAAACACCTTGACTACAAGAAATAAATTGCTAGAGAAATATGATTATGGAACTTTCAATCATCCAATTTTTCCAACACAACAAGGCATAATGTTTAAATTAACAAGAATAAAGAGATATTTGACCCAAGGATTATGGAAACTCAAGTTCTTCACCCATACACATTTAAGCAAGATTTGATCAACTCTACCTAACCAAGATAATTGGTGAAGCACAATCACTTATTTCTCTTCTAAAAACACTAATTTAGTGAAGCACATAAATTAGCTCTCTTGATATAAGCAACCAATAGTGAAGCACTACAAATTTAACCCAATCAAGGAATCAATCAAAGAGAGGCTAGGACAAACCCAAGGATGAGAAGCTCAACCTAGGTATTTGCACTTGAATTTTGTGGATTTAGGTACACTAAATCTTGTGCTACTATAATGAATGCACTAACAATTACGGATTAGCACAAACAATTAGCAATTAAAATTACAAGAAGAGTAAGGTGAAGCAACTTACAATCTCCAAGCAAAATCATAAACAATACCACACAAATATTCAAGATAGAGTGAAATAGATCTTACTTAAATGAAATGGGTTTTGATACAAGAGCTCCTCCTTGAGCCAAATATATGAAGTTAGTTACTCATAATCAATGCTAGATTATGAGTAATTGATGTTTTTCTCTCTACTTGACTAACCCTAATTTGGTTCTTGAGGAGGCTTAGAAAAGAGGCTACAATGAGATGAGAAGATAAGATATGTTAGAAGTAGGTTAAATTTCTTTTAGTACACAGCAGGGGCTGCACAGCCTGCTGCACGGCCGTGCAGCAGCCCGTGAGAAAATCTGTCCATTCTGCACTACTTGTAACACCCTGCACAGCCTGTTGCACGGCCGTGCAGCAGCCCGTGCGAGACAAAATCTTCAAGATTATACAATAAAAACCTCCCGGAAACGCGAGCTTGCATCTTCTAACTTCCCTCTTGAATAATCTTTGCTTTCAAGCCCAAAATAATCCATCTTTTCAACCATTAAGCATGAGGCACTGAAAGATGAAAAACATAATTAATATCGATAAAACAACATTCGAAACGAACAAAAATGCAAGAGAATAAAAGACAAAATGTGTATAAAATACACATTATCAAATCTTCCCCCACTTAAACTTTGCTAGTCCCGAGCAAACTAAAATTAACAAAACCATAAACTCCTAACTAGTACCACTTCCGTAGGTGATCACGGTTGCATTTGGCATATGCAACAAGCCCTTGGAACCCCTAGGTAGCCCTAGTGGACGAGTGAGGTCTCGTGAGGGTTTATAGATGATGTACCCACAAAATCACAAAAACCACTAACAAACAAGAAACTAACAATACCTACTAATTAAACTAATACACTCACATGTCCGAGTCGTTTACTTGTAACTAAAATCAAACATATAAAGCTATTCACCTTGTCATCCACTAAAACGAGCTAACAACCAATTCAAGAATCAAGATGACACACCTTGTGCAAAATGTAACCATGACATTAAAGATAGAATGAATGCACTTCAATCGTGAACACTAGACAAGATGATCACAAAGCATACATGGCCTCGCATTAAGAAGATGAAATTGTATGGTGAAAAATCTCACATCTCTCAATTATGCATCACACAAGTATGGGCTAGAGATTTCACTCAACTCCAAGTCAAAATGCATGCGCTCTACTTGACCTTGCATGTTCACCTAAATTCCGGATTGCACCAAAAACAAGGAATTCATAAAATGGGTTGTAATGAGGCTTGGGTGAAGGTATGAAAATTTAAGTTCAAGGAAGGTGTAAAAGTCTCGCTAGTTGAGTCAAAACGACGCTTGCTCGCTTCATCCACCAAATTCTCAAACTAAAGAATGTCTTCACTCATTTACAATTACAAAACACAACCACATTCACCAAGAAATTGAAACAAAATAAAGTACAAAGATTTAATGTTTTTTTTTATTTCTCTTTTTTTTTTCTTTTTTTTACATCCCCTTTATTATTTATTTTTTAGCAAAGGGGATGCATAACATATATAAATACTACAAAGAACTTTGAACCACATCTAGATATACACATCAAACTAGTTTCCACTTACAATAAATAGAATTCTTCCTTTTCACAATTTCTCCAAATTCTCATGCTCATCAATCAATTCTTTCCAAGACTCAACTAGCTCAACTAGGTCGAGAGTGAAGTATTTGGCTTTGACTCATGTACAAAAGGAGAAAGTGACGAAGAAAAACATGGATATAAGCTTCAAAGGGGTAACTAGAGATTATTTTCATGGTTCACAAGCTAAAAAGGCCAAAAAGGTTATCCTAAATAGAATTTCCTTATTATGGTGCATCCATGAATGAAGGTTTAATGCAAGCCCTAGAGCAACAAACATGCATAAAGACGGAGAAACACACAAGTAAAAGAATCATCGTTCAAGGCCTCACAAGGTTTAAGTTGTAATAACATCTTCTCGATTTGATTCCATGCATGCTAAGAGATAATCGTCATGTCACAATTTAATTACAAACATCTAGACTTTTCATGCCATTTTAAGTGTGCGTGAAATAAGGTGCATCAAACTTATAGATTCACATCAAATTGGTAATGCTAGGCACGAAATAGGAGAAAACAAGGCTGCAAGCTCACAATGTCATAAATTTTACAAACAAGTAAACACACTCATGACTAAACTTATTTCCAAATTGCAAACAAAACGGCAATCAAAATCAACAATCCTTCCCCCACTTATAACATGGCATGTCCTCATGCATGACAAATAAAAATGAGGGAGAAACAAAGTGAAAGAAAACTCCCCTAAAAATAAGCAACAAGGACCGGGAACGAAGCCAAGAAACTCAAGCATCATGAGGAGGATCCAAGATTGTGTCCCTAGAACTGGTCTGACACTGAGCCGTCATCGAGGCACAAAACTGCTCCATCCACACTCGATGCTCAGAAAACCGTTTATCAACATGGTCCTTAATGGACTGTTCCATGCGCTGTAAGTAGGCCTGCTGAGGCGCAGAGAACTCCGCAGTGGAACCATGATAGAAAGAACCCCCTCGATCAATCGCTAAAGGCAATGGTTCGGGAACCGGTTCCTCCTCAGTGAGAAGAGAAGATGGAGGACAAGTGAGCTGAGATGCTTTGTGGCCCGTCCATCGAAAATTCTCAAAAGTCCCGGATATAACACCCATATTCTTTAAAACCATGTAGTCAATAGTAGCAACGGGATCTCGACCTTCTAACCATGGAATATGAGAACAACCCCGGTCAAGAACTCCCAAGCTAGATGCAATACGGGTGATAAACCCGCCAAAGACAAGGGAACCCGTTTTTCACCTCGAAAGCTCCAACATGCGTGCAACAAATAAATAAACCCAATCAACACTGTATCCCTCATGCAAAAAATAAAGGACCCCAAGTTCGGCCATTGAAACGGCGCTATTGGACCCTTCATTACCATATAAGGAATTTGTCATCACACGATGAATGTAACTGAGACTAGGGTTCTTGATTTTGGTGGACTTACTCCGACTTGAAGACCATTCGGAGTCCGAAGAAATGGCAGGCCAAATATAATTTTGGAATTGGCGGGGAGGCTTATGAGTACCACACTTGTGTTCCCATCCAAACCAATCACAAAGCTCTTTCAACCGAACGCTAAACCATAAACCCATCATCCGAAAATTGATTCGAGAGGTTAAGCTTAAATCCTTCCCGACGCCAACATCACACTTCACGGTAGTAAAGAATTCATAAACCAAAGCCGGACAAGTAGGCTCATCCATTTCTAACCATGAAGGCCAACCGGAAGTAGTCAAAATATTCTTAACCTCATCCCAAATTCCAAGCTTTTCCATAACATGTTTATCAAAATAACGAAATGGTAAAACCTTGAGCGAGGAAATAGAATTATACCTCTCAAGGGCATCACCGGAGAAGGACAAGCTAGGCTTAGCGGATTGCAAATCAAGCCCATAATTGGGAGGAGGCAATGGTAGACCTGATTCTTCATATTCCTTGCGAGTGAGAAATATTTGAGGTTCCACAGATGAAGAAGTGGTCTTTTGACGCTTGGATTGAACCTTGCCCTTGTTTTTACCATGCTTAGAAGAAACACCACTCATGATTATCAAATTTTCACTCCAAAATACAAACCAAATAACCACCCAACAAAAACACCGAAGACAACCACAAAGATAGCATGCAAACCCCGAAGTGAATTACCGCTACATATCACAACCAATTTCACTATAATGATCAACAAGCCAACACCACACCCATGAAAGCTACTACAATACACTAAAATAAAAAAATAAAAATCAAATCAAATCAAATTTAAAACTGAACTAATAATAAAAGCGAAAATCAAATTTAAAAGTAAAACTAAAATAAAATAAAATAATTACTTAGTTTTAGAAAATTAAAAACTAAAAATCACAATTAAAAAGAATTAAATTTTGGTTTTTTTTAAAAAAAAATAAAATAAAATAAAATAAAATAAAATAAAATAAAATAAAATAAACTAAAGTAACTAATTAATAATAAAGTTAAAAATCAGAAATCAAATTTAAAGCTAATTTAAATCTAATTCTTAAATTCATAAAAATTATTTAGTATAAGAAAATTAAAAACTGAAAATAAGAAACAAAATCAAAAATTAAAACAAAATAAAATGAATTAGACAAAAGTTGTAATAAACTTGAAGAAAATTAAAAACAAAATAAAAAGAAAAGATAAAACAGGGAAGGGGGAGGGATCAGTTTAATCACAGGGGGGGGGTCGTGGGTGAGAATTGGGGACGGGATATGGTGGTGTTGAAAGATAGAGGGAGGCGAGGGGTGCTGTGGTGGAATGGGAGTCGTGGGTGAAGTGAGATGGGTTGAAGGAGGTGATGGGGGAGCAGGAGGAGTACGGTTGCTCGGGCGGTTGCTGCTAGGATGAAGAGAGGATGGGATGGTGGTTGGGTGATCGGTTATGGTGGAAGAAGAAGATGGATGGAGGAGTGGGGATGAAGGAGAAGACGGTGGGGGATGGAGGAGGTAAGGTGAGGTGCAGGGGAGGAGAAATGGAGTAGTAGTGTTGGAAAACAGGGGAGTGGCTGCTGTTTGTGTAGAAGGAGGCCGGGGGGGGGGAATGAGGGACGGTAGAGGAGTTTGATGGTGAACGAATGGAGGTGGGTAGGCTGGTTGTGCGGTGAAGAACAGTGGAGGGTGGTCGTGTTGAATGTGTTCGGTAGTGGTTGTGAATAATGTGTAGAGGACTGTGCTGTGTACGAGGTTGTGGATTGTTGATTTGGAGAATGAAGAAGGTGGGATAGAAGGAAGAAGAAGAAAATAGGGTGGGTGATGGAGAAAGGAGGGCAGTGGTGATGGTGAAGGTTGGAGGCGATGTGAGGGGAGGGGGTTGGAGTGGGATAGGTTGAAGGAGGTGAACGGAATTGGGAATTAAAGGGAGGAACGATGTTGAATGGTGAAATGGGTGGAATGAATGTGGGGTGGAGAAGATGAACGGAGAAAATAAGTGTTGGTGAAGCTGGTTCGTGAAAAGAATGTGGTTGTAAAATTGGGAGATGGTGGTAGAGTTGTGGGAGGAGAAGAATGGTGGATTGAAAATGGAGGCGGAAGGAGAGAGATGGTGTTATGCTGAGAAGAAAAAGGGGATTTAGGGATAGGAATTGAGTTTTGCCTTTTTTATTGTAAAAAATTGCACGATTGTGCAACAAGTGAGTAAGTTGGCGTGAAAGTAGATAGGGAATGCAGGGAGCTGCTCAAAACTCACGGCTTGCTGCACAGGCTAGTGCACACCCGTGCGTTTCTGGATGGCTTTTTAGTGTTCAATGCAGAATGCTTGTCAAAACTCACGGTCTACTGCACGGCCTACTGAACGCCTGTGCAGTTCCAATATTGCAACAAAAATTATACAAACTCTATTTATTTTTTTTCTTTTTTTTTTCAAATAACACTCACATAAATCCTTGATTGCTCGAATAAAATATTAAATCCTGAAAACATGAACAAACACATCAAGGCAAGTGTGGAATAAATATAAAAAATCATAAAAATTGGAATTAGCGATACTAAATATTATTGAGCGGGTCACATTTTTTTTTTTGTTTTCCCTTCTTTTTTTTTTTTACAGTGAAATAAAATTCACTAGACACATCACAACAATACATAAAAATCAATCAACACATTTTTTTTTTTTTAGAAAATAAACTTGATGAAAAAGAAAATCCCACTCATTAATATTTAGATCAATCCTCAAACCCATAAAATGCATAACACCCTTCATAAATGCGAGTGAGAACCAAAAATTTGACATACACATAAAATATAAATACATGTGTACCTTGGGTTGCCTCCCAATTAGCGCCTTTGTTTACTGTCGGTGGCTCGACTTCCCGGATGTGCCTCGTAGCACCAACACACAGACTAACGAGAGCTCATTCATGAAGGGGGTCCGCTAATGAGATGACATCAACGGTAGATTCTTGAAATCCCTCATAGAAAGGCTTAAGACGGTGGCCATTTACCTTGAATTCTTTGTTGGTAGACAAACTTCGCAAATCCACCGTTCCATGAGGGTAGATTTTTACAACAACAAATGGACCCAACCAACGAGATCGAAGCTTCCCGGGCATTAATTTGAGACGAGAGTTGTAGAGGAGAACCTTTTGCCCAACATGAAATGATTTAGAGACGAGCGAACGATCATGAAAGTCCTTTACTCTAGCCTTATACGATTGAGCATCCTCATAGGCATTGTTACGAATTTCCTCCAATTCAAGAAAGTTAAGTTTTCTATGAGCCCCGGCAACATTAAGATCCATATTACAAGCTTTGATTGCCCAATAAGCTTTGTGCTCTAACTCCACGGGAAGATGACAAGACTTACCAAAAACCAACTTGTAAGGAGACATACCAATAGGAGTTTTAAATGCCGTCCTATATGCCCATAATGCATCTTCAAGACGAACACACCAATCGTTCCTAGAGGGTTTCACCACCTTCTCAAGAATAGACTTAATCTCCCGATTAGAAACTTCGGCTTGACCATTAGATTGAGGATGATAAGCCGTTGCCATTCGATGATAGACCCCATAAGATTTAAGAAGATTTCCCACCAATTTGTTACAAAAATGGGTACCTTGATCACTTATGATTGCTTTGGGGACACCAAATCGGGTGAAAATTTGAGACTTGAGAAATGCAACAACCGCCTTACCATCATCCGATTTTGTTGCCTTGGCCTCCACCCACTTAGAGACATAATCCACAGCCAAGAGAATATAGAGATTTCCATGAGAAGAAGATGGGAATGGTCCCATAAAATCAATACCCCACATATCAAAGATTTCTACCACAATAATTGGAGTTTGGGGCATTTCATTCCTTTTTGCAATATTTCCGGTTCTTTGACAAGGCTCACATTGCTTACAAAAATCGTGAGAGTCACGAAAAAGTGTTGGCCATGTAAATCCACATTCAAGCACCTTTCTTGTCGTTCGATCTTTTCCAAAATGACCTCCACAAGCATGAGAATGACAAAATTAAAGAATTGAAGAAATTTCTGACTCGGGAACACACCTTCTCAATACTTGATCCGCACAATGTTTCCAAAGATAAGGATCATCCCAAATGTAGTGTTTGGCTTCACTTCTTAACTTCTCCCTTTGATACTTAGGCATGCCATTAGGAAAAGTTTTACATACAATGTAGTTCACAAGATCCGCATACCATGGCACCTCGCCTTGAATTCCAAATAAGTGCTCATCCGGAAATAATTCTTGAAGAGGAGAAACATCTTCCTCCCTCACAAGTCGACTCAAGTGGTCCGCCACTAAGTTCTCGGCACCTATTTTATCTTTGATTTCTAAGTCAAATTCTTGAAGGAGAAGAATCCACCGAATCAACCTAGGCTTTGACTCTTTTTTCGCCAAGAGATGTCTTAAGGCGGCATGATCCGTGTATATGATGACTTTGTAACCAAGAAGATATGAACGAAACTTGTCAAGAGCAAAGACAATAGCAAGCAATTCCTTCTCGGTGGTGGTATAGTTTACTTGGGCGGAATTGAGTGTGCGAGAGGCATAATAAATCACATGAGATCGTTTGTCAACCTTTTGCCCTAACACCGCACCAACCGCATAATTGCTAGCATCACACATAATCTCAAACGGAAGGGACCAATCCGGAGCCTTAATGATAGGGGCCGAAGTTAAAGCTTCCTTGAGATGGTCAAAAGCCGCCTTGCATTTTTCATCAATTTTAAATTCCACATCCTTTTGTAGAAGAGATGATAGGGGAAGAGCAACCTTGGAAAAATCCTTGATAAACCTCCTATAGAATCCGGCATGACCAAGAAAAGACCGCACATCCTTGACATTTGAAGGGTACGGAAGACTTGAAATAATATCAACTTTTGCCTTGTCCACTTCAATGCCCTTCCTAGACACAATATGCCCCAATACAATACCTTCTTGGACCATGAAATGACATTTTTCATAATTTAGCACTAGATTAGTCTCCAAGCATCGATCCAAGGCATGCGTAAGGATTTGAAGACATTCATCAAAAGAATCACCCGAAATAGAGAAATCATCCATAAAGACTTCAATTCCATTCTCTATCATGTCGGAGAAAATACTCACCATACACCTTTGAAAAGTTGCGGGAGCACCACATAAGCCAAATGAGAGTTTACGAAATGCAAACGTGCCAAAAGGACAAGTAAATGTGGTTTTGTCTTGATCTTAGGGAGCAATGACAATTTGATGATATCCACTAAATCCATCTAGAAAGCAATAGAATTCCTTCCCGGCTAACCTCTCTAACATTTGATCAATGAAAGGAAGAGGAAAATGGTCTTTTCGAGTTACCGCATTTAACTTGCGATAATCTATGCACATTCGCCACCCATTTTGGACTCGGGTAGATACAAGCTCACCTTTAAGATTCTCTTCAAGAGTGATACCCGCCTTTTTAGGGACGCAATGTACCGGACTCACCCATTCACTATCCGAAATTTGAAAAATGATTCCCACATCAAGTAGCTTGAGAATCTCCTTTTTAACAACTTCCATCATTGCCGGATTAAGTCTTCTTTGAGGGTCTCTAGTAGGCTTAGCTCCATCCTCAAAGAGTATGCGATGCATGCATGTGGAAGGGCTAATTCCCTTAATATCGGCAATGGTCCACCCAATAGCACTTTTATGATCCTTAAGAACCCGCAAGAGGCGTTCTTCTTGCACATTACTCAAATTAGAAGCTATGATTACGGGAAGAGTCTCATTGTCCCCAAGATAAGCATATTTGAGATGATTAGGCAGTACTTTCAATTCCAAAGTAGGAGGATTCTCAATAGAAGGGAGTAATTTGGAATAAGACAAGGGAAGATCAATTTTTGCAAGTTCACACCTTTGGGGTAAAGGTTGCAATACCTTGAGCTCCATAATTGCCTCATTGGCTTCTTCCGAATTAGGGAATCCATCATCTTCATTTACACATCCTTCAATAACCACTTGGAGAGCTTCTTTATTTCCCATGTCAAAAGCTTGTTGGGCTAAACCATCAATAACATCCATGGAGCAAATTGAGTGTGACTCACTAGGGAATTTCATGGCATCATAAATATTGAACTTGACAACTTCATCGCCAAACTCCATAGTGAGAGAACCATCATCCATATTAATCTTAGTCTTCGCCGTTTTAAGAAATGGACGTCCAAAGAGAATTGGAGCGGACTTGATGTTTGATGGACCATCTTCCATTTTCAAGATGTAAAAGTCGGCGGGGAAAACCATTTGATCAACATGAACAAGCACATCTTCAATTACCCCTTCGGGATAGGCATTAGATCTATCCGCGAGTTGAATGATCACAATCGCATTCTCAAGTGCCCCTAAATTTAAAGTTTGGAAAATGGAGAGGGGCATCACATTGATCGAGGCACCTAAATCAAGCATAGCTCTTTCAAAGAATTTACCTCCAATCTTGCAAGGAATAGTGAATGTGCCCGGATCCGAACATTTTTGAGGTAACCTCCTTTGAATCACGGCCGAGACATTCTCATCCACCACTATAGTTTCATCACCTCTTAACTTCCTTTTGTTAGTACACAAATCTTTGAGAAACTTTGCATACTTTGGAACTTGGTTTATGGCATCTAGTAACGGGAGAGTGATTTCCACTTTTCGGAAGGTCTCAAGCATTTCCTTATCAACAATATCTTTCTTTGGTTTAGAAAATTTGGAAGGGAATGGAGGTCGAATAACCACATCCTCATCAATGAACCTTGGCTTCTTTGCTTGTGGAGCGTCTTCTTGAACACTTTCCTTCTTTCCCTTATCAACTTTCTCTTCCTCAATTTCCATATTATCTTCAAGGTTTTCATCCTTAGCCTCCGAGATGTCATCATTTTCAACCTTTCCACTTTCATTATCACTTACCATCCCCTTGGCCTTAGCATGAAGGTCCTCCAATTCTTTCCCACACCTCAAGGTCATGGCACTAGCATTTTCTTTGGGGTTCACCTCCGTTTGAGAAGGAAGTTGCCTAGAACCTTGGCTTTGCAATCGATTCACGGTTGTAGCTAGTTGGCTCATTTGCTTTTCCAAATTGGCTATACTTTGAGAAGTATTATTTTGAAATTGGGAAGTATTCTTTTCCAAGTTGGATATATTTTGAGAAGTGATGTTTTGAAATTGGAGGTTGTTTGTTGCCAATTGCTTTATCATTTCTTCAAGTGATGACAATGAAGATGAAGAAGACCCTTGATGGTCTTGAGAATTGTATGGAGGTGGTGGTGGGAGTGCTTGAAAATTTTGATTGGGCCGTTTTTGTGAGTATGGAGGAGGGTTTTGTTGATGTTGGGTGTTGTAAGTGTTTGGATTTTGGTATTGGTTAGAGTTTGGTGCATTGGGATTTCCATATCGAAAATTAGGGTGGTCTCTCCAACCGGGGTTGTAGGTGTTACTATAGGGGTCATACTTCCTTTGAGGTGGTTGTCCCGAAAAACCTCCAATAGCATTAATTTGCTCTTCGGGTTGTTGGAATGATAGGCATTCGTTAGTAGCATGATCCGACATATTGCAAACACCACAATATTTTTGTTGTTGAAGATTCCCAACGGCTAATTGACGAACCAATGATGTAAGGTCCGAGATTTGGCCCTCTAACTTTTGAGTTACCACTTCATTCACGGAAGGGTTCTTGACATGCACTTGACGATCCCCAAATTGGCGAGAATTCTCGGCAATCTTGGTTATCAACTTTCTAGCCTCCTCCGGCGTTTTATCCACAAGAACTCCACCACTTGAAGCATCAAGGTGCAATTTAGCACTATATTCCAAGCCTCCATAGAAGTAGTGAATGAGCAACTCTTCCGATATCAAGTGTGGAGGACAACTTTGACAAAGCTTTTGAAACCTTTCCCAATACTCATACAATGTTTCTCCGGAGTATTGCCGAATGCCACAAATTTCTTTGGAAATGCCCGTAGCCTTTGAGGTAGGGAAGAATTTCCCCAAGAAAGCACTTCGCATTTACTCCCATGTAGTGATTGAGTTTGGAAGAAGGTAAAATAGCCATGCCTTGGCATTGTCTCTCAAGGAAAAGGGAAATGCTTTCAACTTCACTTGTTCTTCCGTAGCATTGTTTGGTCTCATTGAAGAACATACCATTTCAAATTCTTGAAGATGCCTAAAAGGATCTTCTGTGCCTTCACCTCCAAACTCGGGAAGGAGGGCAATAAGACCACCCTTTAGCTCAAATGGTTGTCCTCCCGGAAATACAATGCACAATGGTAGTTGAACGGAGCTAGGAGAAGCAATCTCCTTGAGTGTACGTTGATTAGGATTTTCCATGACTTGATCAATGTTGTCGTCCGGTGATGAGATAGGAATAACAAGGGGAGGACCCTCGTTAAACTCCTCTTCCTCTTCCGAAGGTGAGGTAGAAATAAATTGACTTGATGAATCTATATTGGCACTTGAATTCCTTTGATTCCTTCGCAAGAGTCTCTCGGGATTGGATGAATACGCAAGATCACCTATACAAGAGGATCGAGTCATACATAGCAAAAATTTCTAAAATCAAATAAAAATAGATAAATATGCACAATGGAACTAAAATATTCACAATTTTATACGCGCACTAATATTGAACTAAAACTAGGTCCCCGGCAGCGGCGCCAAAATTTGGCCACGCCCGTCGTCAACGCGCCAAATTGATAATGAATGTTTTGCTCTACTATGTTCGCACTTAACTATAAAATATAGCAAATGTGGCAAGTAGGGATCGAACCCAAGGGAATAGCGTTCAATACTAGAGTAATGTAAAATGGTGGGGGGGGGGGGTTTTAGTTGTTTGTGGTGTTTTATCAAACACCTTGACTACAAGAAATAAATTGCTAGAGAAATATGATTATGGAACTTTCAATCATCCAATTTTTCCAACACAACAAGGCACAATGTTTAAATTAACAAGAATAAAGAGATATTTGACCCAAGGATTATGGAAACTCAAGTTCTTCACCCATACACATATAAGCAAGATTTGATCAACTCTACCTAACCAAGATAATTGGTGAAGCACACAATCACTTATTTCTCTTCTAAAAACAATAATTTAGTGAAGCACATAAATTAGCTCTCTTGATATAAGCAACCAATAGTGAAGCACTACAAATTTAACCCAATCAAGGAATCAATCAAAGAGAGGCTAGGACAAACCCAAGGATGAGAAGCTCAACCTAGGTATTTGCACTTGAATTTTGTGGATTTAGGTACACTAAATCTTGTGCTACTATAATGAATGCACTAACAATTACGGATTAGCACAAACAATTAGCAATTAAAATTACAAGAAGAGTAAGGTAAAGCAACTTACAATCTCCAAGCAAAATCATAAACAATACCACACAAATATTCAAGATAGAGTGAAATAGATCTTACTTAAATGAAATGGGTTTTGATACAAGAGCTCCTCCTTGAGCCAAATATATGAAGTTAGTTACTCATAATCAATGCTAGATTATGAGTAATTGATGTTTTTCTCTTTACTTGACTAACCCTAATTTGGTTCTTGAGGAGGCTTAGAAAAGAGGCTACAATGAGATGAGAAGATAAGATATGTTAGAAGTAGGTTAAATTTCTTTTAGTACACAGCAGGGGCTGCACAGCCTGTTGCACGGCCGTGCAGCAGCCCGTGAGAAAATCTATCCATTCTGCACTACTTGTAACACCCTGCACAGCCTGTTGCACGGCCGTGCAGCAGCCCGTGCGAGACAAAATCTTCAAGATTATACAATAAAAACCTCCCGGAAACGCGAGCTTGCATCTTCTAACTTCCCTCTCGAATAATCTTTGCTTTCAAGCCCAAAATAATCTATCTTTTCAACCATTAAGCATGAGGCACTGAAAGATGAAAAACATAATTAATATCGATAAAACAACATTCGAAACGAACAAAAATGCAAGAG
The DNA here is from genome assembly GCA_036435485.1 of Saposhnikovia divaricata. NCBI lineage: Eukaryota > Viridiplantae > Streptophyta > Magnoliopsida > Apiales > Apiaceae > Saposhnikovia > Saposhnikovia divaricata. The sequence continues at coordinate 62,851,900 of CM071596.1, forward strand.
AATAAAAGACAAAATGTGTATAAAATACACATTATCACATATTTCCCTCCAAATATGTTAAATTTGATCGGCCCCAAATTCAATCAATATCGGTCGAATTTATAAATTCAACCGAATGTAGTCAACTATATAAATACGAGCAGAATTAAATATGACCGAATTGAATATTTAGTCGAATTTAAAGTTAAAAACGTTCGCACAAAAATGATCGAATATAAATTCGACCGAATACGATTGAATTTAGCTTTGACTAAATAAATGTTGAAGTTGACCTTAAATTCAACCAATTTCGATCGAATTTAAGGTCGATCATTTTTAGCCAGTTTTCTTGTATTGTGTCAAATAAAATAAAAACCTAATAAATAATTTTTGATCATTTTTTTATTAAATAAAAAATTAAAAAGTTATTCTACAAATCTATTTATCAACTAATTGAAAATCTTTTTTTTTTTAAAAAATGATTAAGAAGTAAAAACCATTTAATAATATAAATGATTAAATAAGACTTATTAATTATAATAATATTTTCATTTTCAACCACCTAAAAAAAATCCTAACCACTTAAAAACTTTAAAAGACAAAAAAAAGATTTAGATTAAAACATTGTCACGTATAATTGAATATGCTTGAAAGTTGAATTAAGATACGTAAATCAATAATATTTAAAAATAAATAAATATAAGTATATATTTTTTGGCTTTTGTTGGAAACACCGAGTAATATTGCATGTATATAAAATTAAATTATAAATGGTATAGTGTGTATTCCATAATGAAAAAAATTTTAAAAACGAAATTTACTTTTAATTTTGTGAGAAGTGAAAATAAAGGTAAATATAACTCATATTTTAAAAATAAATGGATAATGTATAATGTCATAATATTATTTTGATAAAATTATAATATTATACATTTATCAAAAATGTTATTTTATATTACTGATCCAAGTAGAGACTAGAAAAAATAATATTAAATATTAAATACTAAAAAACAATCAAATTTTATATTACTCAACTGAGTATTTATTTTCGTGATATAACTATACTTTTACAAACTTACTAATGACTTTTATTTAGTTTTAATGATAATTCAAAATTGATACAACATAATTGAAACCAAATTTTTTCGATCCGACAAAATCCAATCTGAAAAGATCCGAACCGAATTTTATCTGATCTTAATCTGAAATTTATCTGATTTTAATCTGAAATCGATCTAATCCGAAACTAGATCCGAACTGAACCGAAATCGATTAAAATTTTTGTTAGTCACAGAGGCATGCCTATATACATCTAATAACAAGCCTAATTGTTTGTAATGATTTGCATTACTTGACCTCTTAAATGAGGGAAGCTCAAGTTGTAGAGTTTCTACTTGTTTAGTACTTGTAATAGGCATCAATTTCTATCTGTGTAATTGTATTTAAAAGTCAGAGAATAATGCTTGAAAGAAGTTCCAAGGTTCATGCCTCAAGCTTGAAGAACAAGGCTGTCAAAATAAACAAAGTTAGAGTTTGGAGAATGAAAATTTGCCTAAGAACCAATTCGATAAGTATGTGTTAGGCCGAATACACACTTATAATCAACTAAGTATGAGAGAATAACAATAAGTTCTTTAAAAGTTTTAAAAACTGTTTGGAATTAACTTCTCTCTCAGTGATGTAAAATATCACAGAGAGCTGCTTAGGTTACAATGAAAGATATTGTATTACACGATCGATACCCTTCTAGGGTTAACCTAACTGTATTTATAAAGATATACAGCTACGTACAATCGATAATTGATTCGCCTATAAATCAGCTATACAAATGTTATCAATTATGATTGCTACACATCTCCTAAGTCAACTCAATCTCTTTAACAGCTATCCAATCTGTAAAGATATTGCTTCCATAATTATCTTCAATTAATCTTTAATCACTGTTGACTGGAGACGCGCTTCCTCCAGACAGAGTTTAACTAAACTCTGTCGAGCTTCCATTGTCAGCGTATAGCAAACTCTGTCTAGCTTCCAACTGTCAGAGTTTAACTAAACTCTGACTGCTTCCTGTTTCAAGTTAAACTCTGTTTTTCCCTGTAAAACTTAAACACTGATATTAACCACATCAATTATATTTAACAATTTCCCCCAACTTGTTCATTAGTAAAAATGCACAAGTTAACAGTAATTGATGATGTCAAAACAATTTCATACAAACACAGTGTTTATCCAAATAAGCAGAGTTTAAACTTGACTTAACAAAAATTCTACAGAAAATAAGAAAATTCTTACAGACTTCAATCTCTAATCTCCTCAAGATCTGGTGTTGTTCTGAGATAATCTATAAGCAATCTTCTCTCTGCATTTTCAAGTTCAATCTTCATAGCTTCCTTGATCTCTCTCAACTGAGGATCGCTCTCATCAGTTTGATAAATAGCAGATCTTAGATCATAGATTTTGTTCCTTTTCATCTCATTTCCCAGTCTGATAAATTTTACTTCCTCTGATTGTGAGTTGAAATCAAGTACTGTGATTCCCAGATCAGTCTTCAGCTTTGCAGTACCCTTCTTCATTTCAATGAGATTTCGATTCCAGTCTCTGTATTTAGGAACATATCTGCTGTTATACTTCATTCCTCTAATTGCCAAATTTTGGAGCATTTTCTGTCTTAGCACATTTGCAACTGATTGAGTTCTTCGATTATTCACCTTGAAAAGATACAAAACATGTTCTAGTTCTTCCCAATATTTCAAACCAATATCATGCTCACCAATTTTAAATACTATCCCATCAGCCATAAAGTATAAGAGAAAATCTTTCTTTAAACTCTTCTGATGAACTAACTGTACTGATTCCAGTCTGTCCAAACTCTCTTGAGTGACACCACGACCTGGAACAGCCAGTGAAGAAGGATCTCTATGACCAGTATGTTGCCTTTTATCCCTGTGTGAGCCTAGACCAGCTTTATTATTTCCAATCTTACCAGACAAGGCTCTTCCATCAGTAAAATCCATAGGAGCTCCAGATACTAGCTTTGAATCATGAAGTGTTCCTTTACCAAAAACTGATTTCAACTGAGAAGATAGAGGTCTAGACACAACTTGTGTAGCAACAGAGGTTGTGTTTTCTTTCTTCTGTACAACTTGTGCAGAAATAGAGGTTGTATCTTTCTTCTTTGAATCTTCTCCTTCCATAGCAATGCCTTTTAGCTTGAGTTTAGCTTCAGCTTCTGTTGGTTTCTTAGATAAATTTGATCTTTGATCAGCATCAACATTTTCCTTAATCACAATGCCTTTAAGAACAGGTCTAGGAGCTTTTTCTTTCTTTTTAAACTTTCCAGACTTTAAAGCTTTCTGATGTTGTTCTTGTAAATTCTTTTCTTCAGCTTTAATATCTTCAATAGTAGCTCCTTCTTCATTTTCTTGAATAAATAACTTAGCAGGCAATTCCTCATCAGTCATTGAATTTTCAGTGAATAATAAACTCTTGGTGTTGGAAGTTGACTTTGACTTGGAAGACTTGCTAAATTTCAGACTTTGATCAGCTCTTAATATCTTCTTCTTATTGCCCTTTGCTCCTGCTCCTCCATCTTCAGTATCTTTATCCTCTTTAGTCAGAGTTTGAGATTGCTTGCATTTAGACTTAGCAACTCTCTCCCCCTTTTTGACATCATCAGACATGAGAATAGATGTGATTAACTCCAGAGAGGTAGCAATAGAATCAATCTTTAAAGACATGGCATTTTGATTTTCTTCAACTTTGCTCAGCCTGTGAGACAAAGTTTCTTGATTCTGGGAAAGATATTGAAACTTGTTCTTGCTATCGAGTTTAAGCATATCAACTCCTCTAATAACTTCACCTCGAACATCAAAAATGGCCTTTTGACAATGATCAAATCTAGAATTGAGAGTCTTCACTTGGACAACAGTGGCCTTGAGACATGATAGAATCTCTGGATTTGTGATTGTTCTGGATGTTCTCTTGACAAATTCAGCTGCTCTTGCAACAGGAAAGATGCAAGTTTCTTTGTACCAATCAGCTGAAAATTGTTCAAAGTAGTCTTCTTCAACATCTGCTTGATTTGAAGGGCCAGCAAAATCATTAACTTTAGCAGAGGTCTGTACTGGTAAACTCTGAGAAGAGCTTGACTCAGTACTCCCTTCAGTTTCAATTTCAGTTTCAGCTTCAATATGGTCAGTTGATTCAGGAATTGGAAGAGACTCATCAACAGTTTCTGCAACAGTGTCTGCAGTACGTTCAACATTCTCTGCAACAGGCTCCACAACATCCTCTGCAGGTTGTACAATAGGCTTAAAGATTATCTCCATGGGTGGTTGATCAATTTCCTCACCCTGTTCGACAGATTGATGAGCATCAGGGATTAACTCAGTGTGAGAAGCCACTGTTTCTTCAAGTACCACAGGTTTGATTTACTGCATCAGTTTCTTCAGAGAAAAGAGCAGGTGAAGAGATTGGAATGTCCATGTTCTCAGAGAATGGGAACAATGGCTCAAGAATTTCATCCATTGTAGCATCAGCATTACCATCTCTGTCTATCTCAACAGCAGGTATTTCCTTAGAAATATCCTCTGGAGCTTCAAAATTCAATTCTAAATCAGATTCTTCAATAATTAGTCTCCTCCTTTTAATTGGAGGATTCACTTCTGTTCTCTCTTCTTCTGAGATAGAATCATCTAGAGTAGATGGAGATTGAGGTCAATTTGCTCTTTCCTTCCTAGCTCTCTTTGGCTTAGAAGCTTCAGCAGTCCTGTGCTTTCTTAGTGGCCTTATAGCCCTGCTTTTCTTTGGTTTCCTTGGTTTAGATTGTGGTTGAGGTTGAGGTTGTGATGAAGATTGAGGTTGTGAAGTAGTAGCAATGGTGGGTGGAGATGTTGGTTTAGAGGTTGGTTCAATGTTTATGGTTATGTGAGGTTCAGTGTTTGTGGGTTAAGGAGGTGACTGTGGAGGTTCAAGTACAGGTTCAGGTTCTGGTGCTTTTGGTTCATGTGGTTGATTGAGAAAGTTTCTGAGGGCAAGAGGATAGATGAACTCTGGAACTTGTTCCTTGTTAGCATCTTTATTTGTCAAGTCAGAGAACATTCTCTTATGGACTTGAAAGGGTTGAATAAGATCCTCATAAGAGATTACCAAATTAGGCAAACAAGTAGAGAATAAACATTGACAAAAACGTGAGAAATAAACAGTTGTATTAGACTCTGCTAGTTTTTCACCTAAATTCATAAGAACTAATCTACCAAAATCAAAGTTACTCCCATTAAGAAGAGAACACCCGATTTGAAGACTATCAGTGGGAATAGCATCCCAGTTGGTGACTTTCTTTCCAAATGCTCGAGTGATGCAGTCAAAGAAAAAGCTCCACTCCTTCTTGAGCCCTGGCCTTTTAACATTTCCAAGCTTATCCAAAGGGCCAGAAAACCGCAGTTGCTGTAACATTTCTTTCAATTCATTCTCACCAGCCACATCGTATGAGGTGTGAGTATCAAAATCCAAAACATCTCGAACAGTTGCAGGAGTGATTACAAACTCTTGGTCTTCATGAGTAAATAAAATGGATGGAGTCCCATTCTCGCCACCATCATCATAAACAGAGTTTCTCCAGAAAGTAGAGATTTGTGTGGCAGAGAGTTTTTTTGGTTGAACAAGAGCTTGACCAATTTCAGAATCTCTTAAGAAGTTTTGAATCAAATGAAATGATTCTGGGGCTTTATCAGTGTTTAGTATTGCTGCATAGTTGTTAGGAACAAAAGATAATCCCTGAGCCACAAAAGTCTTGGTTGCCATTAGAACAGATTGTTAGAAAAGAGAGTGTGTGGAAAAGTGTTTGTGAAAATGCTTAAGTGAAAATAACAGAGAAATTGTGTGTAATGTTGTGTGTTCGTGGGTGTAAAGTGAAAAATTGAATAATGAAATGAGTTTGATTAGATCTGTAATTGAAAGCTAAAAACCCAATCGTTTTAGACATTAAACACGCAACCAATTTCTTGTTAAGTGTGTGAGTGGGACATGTATCACGTAGCAAGTGGAACAACCATGTACACGCGTAGTAATAATGCCTATTATTACTGCTATTCTCTCTCCTATTACCAATAAGCTTTAACTGTCTGACACCATTAAATAACTGGCAGGTATCACATGCAAATTTCAAAAACTCTTTTTGTACTCTAAGTGTGTGTTTTGTCTGAAATAAAATATTACCTTAGAGTACTCAACAGAATCCAACAGTGTTTATCAATTCTCCAACTTAATTACTGTTATCCTTTTAAACACTGCACAGTTGTGAATATGAGTGTGTGTATAGCAGAGTTTACTAGATCAGTATTTAGAGCATCTAGTATTTCATAAAATCCATAAAGTAATTCAGTAAACACTGGATGCACAAACCCTTATTGTAAACACTGAATGTATGATGAATGCTAAACTCTGTAGTAAATGATTTATATACAGTAATATTTAATTAATCTATAACCCCCTAATTTTTTATTTTTTTTAGTTTTCTCCAGTAATCAGAGGTTGGAACTAGTCACCAAAAATCCTATAATTTTAGCCCTTATCAGTTTGATAAGTTCTTGGATCTTCCTAGTTTTCGACTAGTCACCAAAAATTAGAGAATTTTAGCCCTTACTATATACCAGTAAGTTCCTGGGTCGTCCTAGTTACAAACATGATCTCAAAGAAGTTCTAACAGTCTATATATATAAGCTTTGGGGTTATTCTAATAACAGAATCTAATTTAACAGTGTATAACTAACAGAGTTTAGAGCTCATCAACATCATAAATTATTTATGAGAGGCAATGCACACAGTATTTACAGACTCAGAGTTTAGGATAAATAAACTAAGAGATGCTATAAATATGGAACAGTATCATGCTGTGTTAATTTTCTGCACAATCTAAGATAATATCACAAATAACTTAGAAGGATTCATGATTAATTACTGAGAATCATGCTTCATGCATATTTCTTCATTGTTATTAACATTCAGACAAAAACATTTTCAGAGTTTATTAGAGTTTATCCAACATGTCAACAGTGTATGACTTACAGAGCATGCTAACAGAGTTTAACAGACATGGAGCAGAGTTTGCATAGCAGAGTTTAACATACCACAAAAATATGAGCAACAAAGTACATAAGTAGAATTTTGAGTCTAACCAATATCTCTAGTCAAAGCCAGAAACCATCCCTAGTTCATTTACCAGCCTTGTAAATACAACTTCACTCAATGGCTTGGTGAAGATATCTGCAAGCTGTTGTTCTGTAGACACAAAATGAAGCTCAGTATTCCCTTCCTCTACATGTTCTATGATAAAATGGTACCTTATGCTGATGTGCTTGGTCATTGAATGATGTACTGGATTACCTGTCATAGCAATAGCACTTTTATTATCACAGTAAATAGGTATTTTACTGTACCTCAATCCATAATCCCGTAATTGATTCTTTACCCATAGAATCTGTGCACAACATCTACCAGTAGCAATATACTCTGCTTCAGCTGTAGATGTAGAGATTGATTTCTGTTTCTTGCTGTACCAAGAAACAAGTCTATCACCAAGAAATTGACAACTTCCACTAGTACTTTTTCTGTCTATCTTACAGCCTGCAAAGTCTGCATCAGAGTAACCAAGAAGCTTGAAGTCTGATTCTCTTGGATACCACAAACCTAAAGTTATGGTTCCCTTAAGATATTTGAAAATTCTCTTCACAGCTGTTAGATGTGGTTCTCTTGGATCTATCTGAAATCTTGCACAAAGACATGTTGCATACATGATGTCAGGTCTGCTAGTTGTTAGATAAAGAAGAGACCCAATCATTCATCTATAGTTTTTCATATCCACTGGTGAACCTGTGTCTCTATCCAACTTTGTTGCTGTTGCCATGGGAGTTGTTGCAGATGAGCAGTCAAGCATGCCAAATTTCTTGAGAAGATTTCTGGTATATTTTGCTTGATTGATAAAGATTCCATCATCTGTTTGCTTCACTTGTAGCCCTAGAAAATAACTGAGCTCTCCCATCATACTCATTTGATACCTGGACTGCATGAGCTTGGCAAACTTCTTACAGAGTTTATCATTAGTAGATCCAAAGATTATGTCATCTACATATATTTGAACTAATAACAGATCACCACCAAGATTGAAGTAGAACAAGGTTTTATCAATTGTACCTCTGTTGAATCCACTTTCTAAAAGAAATTGAGCCAGAGTTTCATACCATGATCTTGGTGCCTGCTTAATTCCATAGAGTGCCTTGTCAAGCCTGTAGACATAATCTGGATACTTGGGATCTACAAATCCTGGTGGTTGTTCAACAAACACTTCTTCTTCAAGTTTTCCATTCAGAAAAGCACTTTTCACATCCATCTGAAAAACCTTGAATTTCTTATGAGAAGCATATGCTAGAAAGATTCTTATTGCCTCCAACCTTGCAACTGGAGCAAAAGTTTCATCATAGTCTATGCCTTCTTGCCGTGAATAGCCTTTGGCCACAAGTCTGGCATTGTTTCTTGTAACAACCCCATCACTGTCAATTTTGTTTCTGAAAACCCATCTAGTACCAACAACAGATCTATTCTTTATTCTAGGTACAAAGGTCCATACTTCATTTCTCTCAAATTCATTTAACTCCTCCTGCATTGCTGTTATCCAGTCAGCATCTTGAAGATCTTCTTCCACTTTCTTTGGTTCAGATTTGGATAGAAATGCATGAAACAGACATTCATTTGTTGTAGTACTTCTTGTCCTAATTTTTGCATCCGGATCTCCAATTATTAAATCAGGTGTATGAGATTTTGTCCATTTCCTAGCAGAAGGTAAATGACTTCTGTCAACAGTTGATCCTCCCCCTTGATCAATGTTCTCCTGATTATCTTGATGCCTTTCTTCATTCTCCGAGGCTCCCCCTGAATTTGATCGCTTAGAGTTTGAACTGTAAGAATTTGGACTTTCAGAGTTTGAGTCATCAGAGTTTGAGTTTGATCCAGAATTTTCAGTTGACTCACTATCAGAGTTTGAGTCATCACTATGATCATGCTCCCCCTCAACCGATTCTCCTCTTTGTTCTGACTGTACTATTTCTTCTATGTGTACCAGTAGAGGTTCAGAGTTTGCATCAACAGAGTTTGTTGGACTGGTTTCATCAGAGATTAGATCTTCATTTTCGAAATGCAACTGATCATGTTCATCAACATCTTCAAGTCCAGTGATTTTCTTATCATCAAATGACACATGTATAGATTCCATAATCACCTTTGTTCTCAGATTATAAACTCTGAATGCCTTGGTTGACACTGGATAGCCAACAAAAATTCCTTCATCTGCTTTCAACTCAAATTTGGTCAACTGTTCAGGATGAGTTTTCAACACAAAGCATTTGCACCCAAAAATATGAAAATATTTCAGGTTTGGCTTCTTTTCCCTCACCATCTCATATGGTGTTTTTCCATGCTTGTTGATCAGTGTGGCATTTTGAGTAAAACAGGCAGTTTGAACTGCTTCTGCCCAGAAATAAGTTGGCAACTTTGCTTCATCAAGCATAGTTCTAGCAGCTTCTATCAAGGTTCTGTTCTTCCTCTCAACTACACCATTTTGCTGTGGTGTACCAGGTGCAGAAAACTCTTGCTTCAAACCTCTGTTCTTGCAGATTTCTTCCATTGTTGCATTTCTGAATTCAGTTCCATTATCACTTCTGATTATTTTGACTTTGTTTTTTGATCCTTTGTACAGTAGCTTTACATGCTCCATCAGAGTTAATGCAGTTTCATCCTTCTTTGCAAGAAAATACACCCAAGTGTATCTGGTATATTCATCAACAATGACTAGAGCATATTTCTTCCTTTCAATTGACAAGACATTCACTGGTCCAAAAAGATCAACATGTAAAAGATGATATGGATCAACAACTGAAGATTCAGACTTGCTCTTGAAAGAAGTCTTCCTCTGTTTGGCCTTTTGACATGAATCACACAGACCATCAACATTTAACAAAGATTTTGGAAGTCCTCTAACAAGATCCTTTCTTATCAGCTCATTGATGTTGTTCAGATTCAAATGAGAGAGTTTCTTATGCCACTTCCAACTCTCTTCATTGGACATTCTTGTTGACAGGCACATAGTTTTTCCATTAGAGTTTGTCAACAAGCTTGCTTCATAGATATTGTTGCGTCTTTGTCCAACTAAAACAACTTTCCCTGTGGTTTTGCTGATGACCTCACAGTATTCAGGTTGAAAATCTACATGAAAACCTTTGTCACAGATTTGACTCACAGATAGCAAATCATGCTTGAGTCCTGAAACCAGAGCTACATTTGTGATGATGACACTTCCAAGATTAATATTGCCATATCCCAGAGTATGTCCTATGTTGCCATCTCCATAGGAAACTTTTGGGCCAACCTTTTCCACATACTCTGATAGCAGGGCTTTATTTCCAGTCATGTGTCCTGAACATCCACTGTCCACGACTAGGATACTTTCCCTGATGCCCTGCAATCACAAACAATTACTGAGGATTAGATTTAAGGATCCAGACTTGCTTGGATCTTTTGGCTTTCTTAATTTTGTTATCTTTAGCAGCGGAATTTACACTATCAGAGTTTAAGTTAACTTTATCAGAGTTTACACTTGCAGAATTAACTCTAACCCATTTCAGATTAGGTTTCAGTTCATAGTAATTATGATAAATAGAATGATAATTTCTGCAAGTATAAATAGAATGCCAAGTGCTTCCACAGTGCTTGCATAAAGTCTATGGCCTAGTTCTAACATTATCTTTCTTTACTTCAGACTTGGAAGGTAAAGAATTAATGTCTTTGTTCTTCCTGCAAAAACTAGCAAGATGGTTAGTGCTACCACAGTTATGACATGTCTTTCTTGGAGCTAAAGTAGCAAGCATTGGATAATTACCTTGAGTGATGCCTACTTTACCATTTCTGTTCTTTCTAGACACTTTCTGTTTCTTAACAGATTTTAACTTCTTAAGCTTATACTTAAGTTGTTTATCTGTCATTAAACCAATATTAACCTGTTTAACACTAGTTTTTACTGGTTCTTTTTAAACAGCTTCTTTTCCACCTTCAAACCTAGGTTCACTTATTCCATTAACAAATGTTCCAAATTTCTTAGGTGGAAGAGGTGGTTTAATCTTGACTGTATTCAGAAACCTAAGTTCATCTTCCTCAGAATAACCTAAACCTACAGTGTCAGATTGAAAAACTTCCTGAGTGTCTTTTCCTGAGTGAGTCCAAGTTTTAATAATGTGATTTGCCTTTTCTAATTCAGATTCTAGTTGTTTATACTTACTTAACCATTCTTGTTCAAGATAGACAGCATCATCTCTCTCCTTTTGAACTTGCTGCATGTTAGCAAGTTTCTCTTCTACAACCTTATTTCTCTCTTTGAGTTCAGAATTCTCAGTTTTGATTCTCTCATTCTCTAAAGTCTGATCCCTATAACTGATATGCAAAGCCTTAATATGTATTCTTAATTCAGTTATATCATCAGTATTATAAGCATAGGTAGTTAGAGGTACCTTGTTTTCAGAATCTTTAGCTTCATCAACAGTAGTAGCCATGAGAGCATAGTTCACATCCTCATCTGAGTCAGAGGTGTCTACCCAATCTCTGCCTTTAGTGAAGAGTGCCTTCTCAGTTTTACCCTTCTTGCACTCAGGAGCATAATGACCCATCTCCTTACACTTGTAGCATTGAATCTCAGACTTGTCTCTTTTCCTAGATTCGGTATCCTTTCTCTCAGATTTGCTGAAATTCTTCCTGTAAAACTTTGAATCATTCTTGGAGAATCTCTTCCCTTTCTTGAAGTTCTTGAATCCCATCTTCTTGAAGGTCTTTACCATCAAGGCAGCCATTTGCATCATTTCTTCATCATCTTCAGAATCAGATGATCCATCTGTATTTGAGTCTACATCAGAGTTTGATGACTCACTTTCAGAATGAATGACCAAAGCTTTTCCTTTTGCCTTCTTCCTTGATGCTTCCTTCTTTGAGGGTCTTTCTTCAACTCTTAGAGCAACAGATTTTGACTTTCTGCCTGATCTTCTGCTTCTCTGTTTCATTTCTAGTTCATGAGTCTTGAGCAACCCATAGATCTCATCAATATCAGTATCAGCCAGATCATAGTTGTCTCTAATAGTGGTTGTCTTAACATCCCACTTTTCAGGTAGAGAAAGAAGAAACTTGAGACTTGAATCTTCTAGATCATATTCTTTATTAACCAGTGACAGATCATTAAGTAGCTTACAGAAGCTGTCAAAGGTTTCTGTCATTGATTCTTCAGATTTAGCCTCAAAGTGTTCATACTCCTGTGTGAGTATATTCCTTCTATTCTTCTTGATTGCTGCAGTTCCTTGACATCTAACCTCTAGAGCATCCCAGATCTCTTTTGCAGTTTTACAATTGATCACTTTGTTAGACATAACATTATCCAATGAACTAGGAAGCAGATGTCTAACCTTTGCATCCTTACCAATGGTTGAAATGTCCTCAGGAGTCAAATCTATCTTTTCCTTTGGAATAGATTTAACTTCCTGTCCATCAACAACAACAGATAATTTTGTAGGCTTATGAGGGCCTTCATAAATTCTATCAAGATATTTTGGATATGTAGCCTCCAGAAACATAGCCATTTTCACCTTCCAGGTTGAGTATTCTACTGGCTTGAGAATAGGAACCCTGATTGTCTCATATCGACTCACAGTTGCAGGTTGAGCCTTCTCAGCACCAGAGCCTGATGTTGGAGGAGGAATTTCTGCCATTGATTATAGTTGTGTGTGTGGATCTTAAACTGTATTAAATTAACAGATTAAGCTCTGATACCAATTGAGAGGCTGAATACACACTTATAATCAACTAAGTATGAGAGAATAACAATAAGTTCTTTAAAAGCTTTAAAAACTGTTTGGAATTAACTTCTCTCTCAGTGATGTAAAATATCACAGAGAGCTGCTTAGGTTACAATGAAAGATATTATATTACACGATTGATACCCTTCTAGGGTTAACCTAACTGTATTTATAAAGATATACAGCTACGTATAATCGATAATTGATTTGCCTATAAATCAGCTATACAAATGTTATCAGTTATGATTGCTACACAACTCCTAAGTCAACTCAATCTCTTTAACAGCTATCCAATCTGTAAAGATATTGCTTCCATAATTATCTTCAATTAATCTTTAATCACTGTTGACTGGAGACGCGCTTCCTCCAGACAGAGTTTAACTAAACTCTGTCGAGCTTCCATTGTCAGCGTATAGCAAACTCTGTCTACCTTCCAACTGTCAGAGTTTAACTAAACTGTGACTGCTTCCTGTTTCAAGTTAAACTCTATTTTTCCCTGTAAAAGTTAAACACTGATATTAACCACATCAATTATATTTAACAGTATGCTTGTTATATTCGAGGAGTCTAGCATTCGAGAAGTCAGGGATTCGATATCTCAAAAGACACTATTCGATATCTCATTCGATATATCAGAGATTCGATATGTCTTTTACTCTATTCGAGAACTCAGGAAGTCAGCAAGTCAAAGAATCATTCGAGTTCTCCAGGAGTCAATAAGTCAAAGTTCATTCGATATCTCAAAGACTCAGAAAGCTATTCGATATATCAGGGATTCGATAAGTTAAATGCTCCATTCGACAACTCAAGGATTCCTGAAGAAAAGAGCTATTCGAGAAGTGATTCGATATGTCAACTTTACAGTATTCGAGAACTCAGAGTTATCGACCAAGTCAATTCTAGTTCTCGAATCAAATACTTAGCCACTTCTCGAATACACTCGTGGAGACAAAATATTGAAGGAATTGTACAAGTCAGAAACCTGCAACAAGCCAAGGTGCTTTATGGACCACAAGCTGTAAAGTACTTTGGAAAGCCTACAAAGAAGCTTAGAGAAATGTACAAGAGACAAAGAACTAAAGAAGTGGATTTGGGCAGAACCTCAAGAAGTTAAACCTGTAGCTGTTTGGATGCTTGCTCAAAAAGGATAGACATACGAGAAAGTAATTTATCATGTAACCTTATTTGTAGTAAGCAGGTTGTGCTCATGTTCTATAAGGGCACAACCTCACTTCTTGAGAAGTTAAGTTTTTCACATACATTCTAAGAGTACATTTCTCTGAGAAAAACGGAGCTGAGAATACTATCATTTGTATTCACAGGTTGTAGCAAATTTTTATCTAATAAAATATTAGATTAAAGTGATATCGTGTCTTGTGTTGTTTTACATTCATATTTCTGCACACACATAACACATATCTTGTTACATACTCCAAAACAGATTCAAGAACAAGAAAAGTTCAAGAATCCATTTACCCCCCTCTGTATTCTTTTATGTGTTCAATATTCAACAAGTGGTATCAAAGCAGGCTATTTATTCAAAACAGAAAATGATCATGAATACACCAAAGACTACAGGAACGGTGAAGGTCCATAAGTTCGACAAAGAGAACTACAACCTCTGGAAGATCAAAATGCAGTTGTTCATCAAAGCTGCTAATCCTTTATATCCTGAGATACTCAAGAATGGGCCATTTGTTCCACAACAGGAGATTCCTGAGAAGACTGTTGGAACTATAACAATTCCAAGATCCTATGTGGCTAAAGAACCATTTAAATGGACAGAGACAGAAAAGGAGATGGTTGCCCTTGACAGTCATCTCATGTTGTTGATCATAGATTCTATGGAGATGTCAATGTTTGCTAACATTGCCTCTTGCAAAATAGCAAAGGAGATGTGAGATCACATTGAGGTATTATGTGAAGGAACAAAGGAGGTCAGAGAGAACAAGAAATAGATACTGGTCACTCAGTATGAAGCTTTCATGGCACAGTCCAAGGAAAGCATTACTGACATGTTTGAGAGATTTCACAAGTTGGTGACTGAGCTACAAATGAATGGCAAGGTTTACAGTACTAAGGAGTTTGTTGCTCTAAAAATTAAACGTTTTAAATTGCAAGCGAACAATTTGTTTCGTTGTAAAATTTATGATTCGTTCCGCAGAGACTATTTTATTTTCGCAATCCTTAATTTTTAATTTAATCGAATTAGAACAAATATTTTTGAGGAATGATTTGTATTTATCGAACTAATAACGTGAAAGGAAATTGCAAGAACTGTTTAAAAAAAACAATTAATAAGAAAAACAAGCTAAACAGACTTAATAAAAAAAACGAACTAAAGACACTAAATTACGAAGCTACTTAATTGAAACTTGAAACAAGAAACCAAGTTAAGAACTCATCAAGTTAATACTCTGGTTAATGGACTGGATATTAAAATGCAACGTAAAATGACTACATACATGAAAAAGGGCCATAATTGAAATTGGGCTAGAAAACTTTAAATGGGCCAAAACATATAAATTAGATTAGCATTAAACTATGGGCCTAAATTAATAATGGACCTTAAAAATGAAAGTGCTAAAGTAATGGACCAATAGAAAACTACGAAACCAAATTCCAACAAATGAGTTAACTGGGCAATTAAATACAAGATTTCAATTAAAAGAAAACATTAAAAACTAATTAATACTAATTAATCTAGAAGGAGCCACATAAATATTAATCAAGGAATGCTAATGAGACTAACCGAAGCAATGTAGAAATGGGGTTTAAGTAGATTTAACACTAAATAAATGATCTGACCACTAAATGTGTAAGATTAATTACTACTACATTAAGGCTAATGAGTTGAAAGACCCAAACTACATTTATAGAATTCAAAGCAAGGATTAACATCAAGGAACAGGGGTTTGCAGTGAGAAGAAAAGGGGAAGAGGAGGGTGAACGGGATTTGCAGAAGGAGGGAGTTAGGAATTAAGAAGAAGAAGATGAGAAATGGGTGGGGATTGTGTTTGTGGTCTTTGCAGTGAAGAAATGAAGAGTTTAAGAAAAAAAAAACAACGCAGGTTGCTGTGTTTGATAAAAGGAAAAGTAGAACAGGGAGGGGAGTTGCAGCTCAAAGAAAATCAAATGGGTGTGTTCTGGGTTATTGAACATTCGAATAAACAGGGAAAAAGGGTATCACTACTTCGAATTAAACCTTAAAAACGAGACAGAAAATAAGATTCGAAAATTAAAACTAATGTTTTTGTGAATTTATTTATTTATTTATTTTTTGAAAATTTAAATACGAGACAAAGAAATTAACTACGAAAATTAAAATTACACTAAAACGAACATTTGGAATTAAATGATCCACAATAAAATGGATTTTTAAAGGGGCATAAAATTAGCAACTAAGAGCAAGAATTTAAAGTTTCGTTATTTTCATCCCCAAGTGGTTAGCAACGGGATTTACGAAAATAACGAAATAAGGCAACAATAACGAAAGAGCAAGACAAGAAGTAAAGAAAATAAAAATTGCATTAATTATAATTATGAGTGTTTACAAGATTTGAAACTAAAAAAATACAAGAAATTAAATCTACCCTAAAATCTAAGTTACTAAATACAAGGGGGTGATGGGGTATTCATAAGATAGGAATTAGGGTTAAGGGGGTTGTTGGGTAAATCCCCACCATACATTTGTGGTGTGTGGTGGTGAAATCCTAGCCATCTATTTTGTTTCCTTCCCCCTTAAGCTTTGAAGAATTGATCTTGGCCATACACTTATGTAATGTGTTGGGATGATCTTCACCTTCCACTTCTCTTGAAATATTCCTTTTGCTCCAAGCTCCTAATTCTTTTCCTTCTTTCATTTTTGGTCCTTTTTCTTCCTCTTTTTCCATTCCTTGCTCTTTATTTATTTATTTTTCCATTTCTTTATTTATTTACGAATTTCCAGAAATGCAACAAAATAATTTATTAAAATATGAGTTCAAGCAATAAATAGGTAATAAAAATATGCAAAAATATGCACTTATCAAATGCCCCCATACCAATCTTTTGCTCGTCCCCGAGTAAAACAAAAACAAAAAGAAAATCTAGATAAAAAGTCCTATACTTCTTTTCGTAGGTGTGACGGTTGCATTTGGCATATGAAACAAGCCCTTTAAACCCCTAGGCAACCCTAGTGGACGAGTGAGGTCTCGTGAGGGCCTATAGTGAATGTAACCACAAAATCCAGCTAGCTTGTATAAAAGATTACATGGCAATGCACACCACACATCATGTCATCTCATGACACATCAACTTAAGAATTAAAATGAATTTGCAAAGTCTTAGTGTGTAAAGTGCAAGGATTCACATAGTCTACTTAAAGAACCATGCAAGTGTGATTATAAGTTCATGTCAAGTGCAAAAATTATTGGTAACCATGCTAAGTCTACAAGGCACACCTCAGAGTCAAAACTTGAGATCTCTTATGCAAAAAACAAATAAGCAATACCTCACCTTTCACTCACAAAAGAATATTCACTCAATAACAAGGGTAAGTGTATCACTCAATTCCAACAAAGATTTCCTTTAATATTTATTGGGCATGCAGGGCTAATTAATAAAATTTTAAACAAATTTTGAATTTACAAAAATGTCCATTCATATTTATATATAAAATTATACTATCTTAGGAAACTTACCTGAGATATATCTCAGGTTCTCTTCTCTCTACAGAAATTTATACTACTCCAAATTTAGGAGAATCATGAACATAACATAGACCCTAGCATAACCTAGAAGTTTAAGATGATAAAAGTAAATCAATCAATTGACTCCTAATTGTGTAAAAATGTGAGTCAATTGGTCTTACCGCGGGTTTCAATTGTGAAGAATTATAAATACATAACAGCCAGATGGCCTCCTTTTAAAGAAACGAATTAAGTTCACACAAGCTAAGATCGGAATAAAGATAGCATTAGATTTTGGCATCCACAAACCCTAGTGTTATAGGGAGAATATTGTATAACAATATTTTGGAGGTTTGCTGGATTATCGGAGCAAAATACGGATATTTTGCTAACAAATGAAGAACAAAGGATGAGGGTTTGTGTGTATGAATGTGGCTGAGCTTGATAGGTGTTTTTCAGGTAAACTGTTTCTCATCCGTATCAAGGTGCCTACGTACCCTATTTATAGGGATCAAGCCATACGTAGTTCTTGGGCCACAAGTTACCTAGGCGGGCTAGGGTTTTAAGAGATAGGCCAAAGTCCAAGCCCATGTAGCTAGGGCTGACATGGCAATGAGTCATCAATCCTATCCTTGATCCAGCTGTAAAAGCCTACGACCTCGAACGGATAAGTTTGGAATGAAAGATCCATCAGGCCATCAGGGCCCTTGCATGCGACCTAGAGAGGCCTGGCCACGCGAAGCGATCCCTTGACGGGAGCCAAACGAAGCGATCCCCAGGTAGCGACCCCGGTAGATGCGACCCCGAGGCTGAGTGGCATGAGAGGCGCATAGGCCTAGTGTGAGAATAGACAAAGTGCTCCTGTAGCGAGGTGGCCTTATGGCGAGGCGCTACACCGCGAGGTGGAATCATGTAGCGAGCGAGGTGCCCCTGTAATGGAGATATTATGTCTAAGGCATGCTGGGCTGATTCCAATTATGGGCTTTAGTGACCCAATCTTCATCTTCTAGGTCCATCATAGATTATGAACCATCAATTTAGCTAACCAAATCAATTCAGCCAATATGCCAGATTTGGGCATAACAACTACCCCCCGAGTCCATATTGCCATTGGAGATGCGATGTGGACTCAAAGAATACGAGTTGTCACTGCGAAGCGAGCCCAAAAACAGACATAACCATTGAAGTAGTCGCGACCCCAAGAATTTGAAAGGTTTTGACAGCTGTTGTGTCTCGAGATGTGTG
Source organism: Saposhnikovia divaricata (assembly GCA_036435485.1). NCBI lineage: Eukaryota > Viridiplantae > Streptophyta > Magnoliopsida > Apiales > Apiaceae > Saposhnikovia > Saposhnikovia divaricata. The sequence continues at coordinate 62,870,675 of CM071596.1, forward strand.
TCCAACGGACGAGATTTCAACACGTGTCCCATGTCTTTCTCTCTCCTCACGACTATATATACTCCTGTCACTATCATTTCCTTTTTTATTCTCACGAACACATTATTGAAGTGCTGTCAGTTTGCTCCCGGATCAAACGCAAAGAATTCTCAGGCTCTTTCACCAGCGACCCCAAGTTTCTTCCAATTTCTTCATCTTTCTTCTTCAAAAAGTAAGTATTTTTTCTCTTCTTGCATTTAAATTACTGTTCTTCATTACAATTGCACGATTAAATAGTGTAAATTGCATGCGATGCGAACCCAAATAACTGCGATCCCAAAATGTCAATTTCATGATGCGACCCGTCCTCGCTATTGTAGGAGTGCGATCCGTAACTACTTAGATAGAAACATAGGTTAAGAACGTTAGCCTTTCCCTTAGGATTGCGACCCCCCATATTCTCTGTGGACGACGCAAGAACACATAGAGCCTTTCTATCCGCTTGTTTCTTTCCTCCTTCATTTGTTTTCTGTAAGGACACACACTTAATCATTTCACCCTTTTCAGATGTCTCAAGACGATAGCTCAAGGACACCTTCTCCTATGCCTGATATACAAATCAGCGATGCTGCAGCAGCCAACATCGCAAAAGCTACGAGCACTAGCGAGAGCTCGTTCAAACTATACTTCGACCCTCTATGGTCTAACGAAGAATATACCCGCGAGGTGCCTTTGACTTCGTGGAGAACAAAGCACCCTTCCAGCTCGCGGGATCAATCTCTGGATGTACTCCCAGCCGGAGACGAGCCCCATACTATGACTGACATTGAGCATGACATCGCCACTTTGACAAAGAAAGGAGATGAATTCAGCGCTAGGGTGGTAGAAATTCTCTCCAAAGCGCCTCCACCGCGAATCATGCCTCCATCACAAACCGTGTCCCCCATTCACATTAGCGACTCTCCAACAGACTCATTAGGCGATGCCTATTACGACATCGAAGGAGGTGCTGACAACGAAGCCAATTCTGATGACACTGACTACGAAGAGCCTTCCTCTGATGATGGCGGCCTCGATGAAGTAGCCAAGGTCGTCAATTTTACTGACTACAATTATGTTCCAGAAGCTTCCCCCGAACCTTACGAACCAACTCCTCAACCTGAGTTAGAAGGAACCATTTATGTTGGTGGTCCTCGTCCTGAAGACATCGAGCCAGGCTCGAAAGTAAAACCCGGCCAGCCTCGTGTTTTAGGCTGCAGAGATTTGTCAACGACCCTAGATACAGAATCTCTATCTAAGGCGGTTGACATTTTCAGGCCAGAAGGCAAAATTATCCTTCCAAAATCTGCGATGCGATGCTACCGCTTCGATCATCGAGAGAATGGTGGCAGAGTGCCTCGCATGGTTCTGACCTCGGCCATGATGAAGATAGGCGTATCCTCTCCCCTTCACCCTTTTATCAGGGATGTTTGCGAAACGTACCATCTGGCCCCAATCCAAATAAACCCCAATGGCTATAGAGCCATGATTGCTCTTTACATCCTCTACCACAAGCTCGGCTACCCTGAATTGGATGCGAGGACCATGGGATACTTCTTGCAATTGAAGCGATGCGGGGCATCAGACTTTGGCTACGTTTATTTCTCCATGTGGCCAGAGTTCAACAAGAAGGAACTATACCACAGTGCCCCAAGTAACGCCGGGTCGTGGAAAGGCCCTTATTTCTACGTCCACGACGTGCCTAGAGTCAAGACCTCTTTTAACTATCTTCCAGGTATGGAACTTAACCTTTTAATTTCATCCCCCTTTCATTCAATCCATGAATTAACCCATCCTTCCTGAGATCGCAGTTGGTCAAGTGCGAACCGTCCTAAAGGGCGAAGAGAAGCAACGTGCCGACGATGTGCTGAAGACCCCTCGGGAGGCTCGCAACATTAGGACTCTTCTTTCTCTTGAGAACCTAATCGAGTGCGGTTTTCTGAAAGAAGGGGTCGGTCTTCCTGAGAAAACGAGGCCCTCAGGAGCGAGGAAGACCTCCTTAAAGAGAAAGGCTCGCGAGGAGGCCTCGTCCTCTCGAGTTGTTGTTACCACTGACGAGGGTATTCTCCTTGTTATAATATGACTATTATTCTGTCCTCGCTGATTTTAACACTGCATTCATCCTTACTGTTCTCGCATTTGCATAACTTGTATTATTATCATGCTTCTAATATCAGTTTACTTCTATTTTTCAGGCATGTCGGGTAAAAGTGGTCGCAGACCTCCTTTTCTCCAGAAGAGCGGGGCCATACCCGTTCCGAAGACTGCTCCAGTCCCTCCCAAACCAAAATCTATTGAACTGCCACCTCCTCCACCTCTATCTCTGAACACTGAGATCATCCAGCGAGCCCAGGGTACCCCTGAGGACCATATCTCCAAGAAAGCTAGAAAGGATGAATCTCTGCTCCCCGCTCCTAAGCATCCAGCCACCGCCACCCCCGTTCATCACCTTTTCGCGAAGCATGGGTATAACCATGCTACCGAAGAGGAGTGCACGAGCTGGGTGGGGGCTGAGCTGATTGATAATGCCGAGTCCCTGTCCAAGTGCTTGTCTGAAGCGTTCATCCGTCAGACTTCTCATCTAAAGGAACTGAAGACTCTTGCCTCCGCTAAAACAAAACTGGAGAAAGAGGTCGCAGTCCTTAGATTCCAGAAGGAAGAGGACAAGAGATCGCTGATGAAGACCCACAGGCTCGCCCTCGAGACAGAAACTGCTTCTCTGCGATCCGAACTCAAGAAAATCACGGATGAGAGGAACATGTTTAGCAAGTCCCTGAAGGAGGCGGAGGAGCTTGAGGAGACTCTTCGGAGAGAGCACGGGGAGGAGGTCGGCAAGTTGAAGAAGGAGCTCGAGGCTGCCAAGCTCGACCATGATGCTGTTGTGGAGGCCGCCCAAGTTGAATTCATGAAGACCTTCATCCGAAGGGTTCCTGACTTTGACTGGGAGAAGCTCGGGCCTGGAAATGCCGAGTTCGCTGAATCTCTTCGTAAGGAAATAGAAGAGGAGGATGCGAAGGAGGCGGCCAGGCTCGCCAGCGAAGCCACCCAAGCCAACACAGCTGAAGCCTCCAAGATTTAAACTATTTCTTTGTTTCTGAATGTTGAACTGGGGATGCGGACACCCCTTGAATGTCTCGCAATCATGTAATATTGTTTTATTTAACTTTGATAACCTCCAACTGAACTGGGATCGCATGGTGACCCTTTCTTTGTGAATATTGCAATTTAACTTTTCCATCCAATATTGCCTCGTTATTTTTTGCACATAACATATTTGCACAAGTAATTTAGCTTCGCTTCTTTAGTTGACTTCGAGATTATATCTTTATTTCATCTTTGTTGAATTATCTTGAATAGTGCTAGATTTGCATGCCTTTGCTTAGATTCCTTAGATTGTTGTAGCAGTAACTTCAAATGCGATCCTTGCATCGTTGAGATGGTTTGGACCTTAGCATGTTAATGTTAACAAACAGGCAAGTAAAATGTACAATAAAAAGTAATTCATAGATAAATTGAACTTTTATATTGATAAACGGGGCGAGGCCCAAACAAGTTGACAAGCGGGGCGAGGCCCAATAAGTTGACAAGCGGGGCGAGGCCCAATAAGTTGACAAGCGGGGCGAAGCCCAATGCCATTACATCATAAAGGGAAGGTGTCTATACGACCACTACCCCCCAATATTTTGTATGGATTTATTCATGCGAAATAGATAGAAACTACCAGAAGCGATGCCTTTACTGATAGTATTTGCGCAAATGTTCCGCGTTCCAAGCTCGCGGAATGACCTTATCCTTCATGTCAGTGAGGTAATAAGTTCCCTCTGAGAGAGTAGCATAGATTTTGTAAGGCCCTTCCCAATTAGCACCAAAGACACCGTGGCCTGGGACCTTAGTGTTAGGCATGACTCTCCTAAGCACGAGGTCACCTGTCTTTAAAGAACTTGCTTTGACCTTTCCATTATAGTACCTCGCTGTCCTCTGTTGGTAAGCTGCGAGGCGAAGCTGAGCCTCGCTTCTTGTTTCTTCTATCATGTCTAGGTACAATCTATGATTCACCTCGTTTGCGTCGGGATCGTAGTGTTCCCTTCTAAACGACCCGGAGCCCACTTCAACGGGGACCATAGCCTCGCAGCCATATGTTAAGGAAAAAGGAGTCTCCCCAGTTGTGGTCCTTGGGGTAGTGTTGTACGACCACAAGACCCTTGGTAGTTCTTCTGGCCAACTGCCTTTGCTCTCCTCTAACTTGGCCTTCAAGGTATGTTTGATGATTTTGTTGATGGCCTCAGTTTGACCATTTGTTTGGGGGTGACTTACAGCTGAAAAACTCTTCTTAATTCCCAAGTTCTCACAGAATTCTTTCATGTCCTTGCTATCAAATTGCTTTCCGTTATCTGATATGAGCTGATAAGGAATCCCATAGCGACACACTATTGCCCTGTACACAAAGTCCTTGAGTTTCTTCGCAGTAATAGTGGCTAGTGGCTCGGCCTCGGCCCACTTGGTGAAATAATCAACGGCCACAACTGCATACTTGACACCTCCTTTGGCCTTAGGTAGCTCCCCAATTAAGTCAATGCCCCACATAGCGAAGGGCCATGGGCTCGTTAGCGAGGTGAGGTGTGACACCGGGGCATTGCTATAATTAGCGATCCTTTGGCAGTTATCACACCTTCTAGCGAACTCGAAAGCATCTCTCTTCAAAGTAGGCCAGTAGTACCCTTGCCGAAGAATCTTTTGGGCTAGAGAACTACCCCCCGAGTGATTGCCACATATTCCTTCATGAACTTCTCTGAGAATGTAATTGCATTCCTCTCCATCCACACATCTTAGGAGCGGGGTGTTGAACCCTCTTCGATATAGGACCTCGTCATAGATGACATAGCGAGCCGCCTGATATTTGATTTTTCTTGCCTCTTTCTTGTCTTGAGGCAGGGCTCCAGTTTTCACATACTCCCATATGGGGGTCATCCAGGTCGACCTTGGGGTCGCTATTTCCATAACAAACTCTTCTGGCACACTAGGCTTTGTCTGAATTTCCAGTGGAATGATTCCAAGTAGGGTGGCCTCGCGACGCGACCCCAACTTTGCTAATGCATCAGCCCTTTGATTCTTTTCTCTTCTAATGTGAACCACTTTGATATTGTTGAACTTTTTCATCAACCTCTGTGCACATCTCAGATATAGTTCAATCTGCTCGCCTCTAGCTTGCCACCCACTCCAGAGTTGATATGTTACTAGCATGGAATCGCTGTAAGCTGTGAGATTTTCTACCTTCATTTCAAGTGCCAATCTGAGGCCAATAATGAGAGCCTCGTATTCTGCTGCATTGTTGGTGGCCTCGAAGGCGAAGTGCACTGCACTTTGTATCTTGCGACCTTCTGGAGTTACTAACTCGATGCCGGCCCCAGCTCCTTCCTTATTTGATGCTCCATCAACATACAGTTCCCACCACGAGGCGGAATTTTCTTTCTTGACCTCGTTAGATGCGGCCTCTGGGATCGCTATGATGGCCAATTTATCTTCCTCAGATTGAGGGAATTCTAAAATGAAGTCTGCAAGTGCCTGACCTTTAATGGAACCACGAGGCTTGAACTCAATATCAAATTGGCTGAGTTCCACTGTCCACTTCAACAATCTTCCCGAGGATTCTGGCTTATGCATTACCTGCCTCAATGGGTAGGCTGTACGAACCTCGATGCTATGGGCCTGAAAGTAGGGCCTCAATTTCCGCGAGGCCAGCACCAAGGCATAGGCTAGCTTTTCCATGTTGGTGTAGCGAGTCTCAGCATCCAACATCCTTTTGCTAACATAGTACACAGGATACTGGACTTTCTCCTCCTCGCGTACTAGCACCGTACTGACCGCATGTTCTGATACTGCGAGGTAGACAATGAGCGTCTCCCCGTCCTTGGGCTTAGATAACACTGGTGGCGAGCCAAGTTGCTCCTTGATATTCTGAAAAGCCTCCTCGCATTGAGGGGTCCACTCAAAGTTTTTTCCAACCTTCTTAATTGCCTTGAAGAATTCATGACATTTATCTGACGATTTAGAGACGAACCGGTTAAGGGCTGCGATCCGTCCAGTTAGGCTCTGAACTTCCTTAACACTTCTTGGGGATCGCATGTCCACCAAGGCCTTTATTTTTGATGGGTTCGCTTCAATTCCCCTGTGATTGACAATGAACCCCAAGAACTTTCCAGACTCAACCCCAAAGACACACTTCTGTGGATTGAGCTTCATTCTGTACTTCCTTAGTATATCAAACATTTCAGCGAGGTGGGCGATGTGATCCCCAGCCTCTTTGGATTTCACCAGCATGTCATCTACATAAACTTCCATTGTCTTCCCAATCTGCTTCTCAAACATCATATTAACGAGCCGTTGATAGGTGGCCCCAGCATTAAGGAGACCGAAGGGCATCCCTATGTAGCAATAGAGGCCTCTATCCGTGATAAACGAGGTGTGCTCTTGATCGGGGCCGTACATGGGTATCTGATTGTACCCAGAATAAGCATCCATAAAAGAGAGGAGTGCATGCCCTGCTGTTGCGTCCACTAACTGATCAATCCTTGGCAATGGGAAACTATCCTTTGGGCAATGCTTGTTGAGATCAGTGAAATCCACACATGTTCTCCATTTTCCGTTTGGTTTCTTCACGAGGACAGGATTCGCGAGCCAGTCAGGGTAGAATGATTCCCTAACGAGCCCAACCTTGAGTAATCTATCCACTTCTTCTTTGAGAGCCTCGGCTCGCTCTCCACTTATTGGTCGCCTTTTCTGTCTAACACCTTTTTTGCTTGGATCCAAGTTGAGCCTATGGCACATTACATTAGGATCGATCCCAATCATGTCTTCATGCGACCAGGCGAACACATCAAGGTTGGCCTTCAGAAACGTGACCAATCTCTCTCTCAGACCAGGGTTGAGTTGCGACCCTATCTTCAACACCTTTGAAGGATCCTGCACATCAACAAGAATAGGGATTGTGTCTTCAGCGGCCCCCGCTCGCTCCACATGCTCTGGGATGCGAGGATCCAGGTCTAGATCATATTCACGAGCCTGACTAGATTCCGCCTCGCAGGAGTTTACACCTGCGTGCCCAAACTCCTTGACAACAGTTGTTGTCTGAGTGATACCATTTGGCAGTTCTGTCAATGTAGATGTTTCTTTACGAACCCATTTCCCCTTTCGGGCTCGCACAGCGGCCTGCTCTGGGCTCTCCTCGCTATCACTATCTGTGGCCTCTTCAACAATCCCTTCCTGGAGAACCATTACTGGCTGCGAGGTTTCCATCATTAAAGCACCTGGTATTGGTTCTACCTGAATTCCCAAATTATCAAAATAACCAGCTGGGAGTTCCTCGATGGATATGATGTTGCATTCACTTGAGGGTCGCGAGGCCGATTTGCGGGCCCTATCTTGCTCCTCGCTTTCCATCCTGTCTACCATAGATATGCTACCCTTTTCAGCGGACTTAAGGGCCTTGTTGTAACATTCTCGTGATTCATGCTGTGCCCCCTTGACACATCCTACTCCATTTGGGGTAGGAAACTTCATGGAGAGATGATAGATAGAAGTGACCACCCTCATTTCCTTAAGTATAGGCCTCCCTACAATTGCATTGTACGCTGAAGGTTGATCCACCACCATGAAGTCTGCGATCTGAATAGTGATGCAGGGCTCGTCTCCTAAGGTCACAGGAAGTCGTATGAGACCCTTGACACTCACCGAGGCTCCAGTAAAACCATACAAGTGTCCCACAGTTGGGATGAGATCTTTATCCACGTAGCCCATCTTTTGGTAGACTTCGTATGTCAGGAGATTCACAGCACTCCCATTATCCACCAGAACTCTATAGACATTCTGCGATCCAATGCGAATTCGAACAACGAGGGCGTCAGAATGAGGGTGATGAACCCACTTCGCATCCTCCTCAGTGAACATGATGTTCGTATCTTCCCCCTTAAAGAGCTTTGGGGGTCGCTCTTGCAAGTGATGTACATTGGTCAGAGGTCGCTCCCTGGCCTCGCGAGCATACCTCTCTCTGGCTTTGTTGCTGTCTCCCCCGATGTGGGGTCCTCCAATTATCACATGAATACTTCCGCCTCGCGCTTCCCTTTCTTTAATGACTGGGTTCTGTTCAGGTGGGGGGGCTTGATTATACCCAAGGCCAGACTTGGGATTATGTTTCTTCACCTCGCGAACGGCCCACTCAGTTAACTTTCCTTCACGAATTAACTGATCCACTTGCTGCTTCAGCTCTCGGCAGGTTGATGTATCATGCCCTGTTTGTTCATGAAAGGCACAATACCTGCTCGTGTTTGCAGTCCCTTTCAGACCCATCGGTGTAGGTTTCCTGAATATCCCCTTGCTTTCATTGACTGCATAAATGTGATCAATTGGGGCGACCAGAGGGATATACCTGTCTCCATCTCTTGCGGGGCGAGGTCTCGGTGGGGATCGCCTCAGAGGATCGCGATCTCTCCTTTTTGGGCTGGGGCTACGACTTCGATCCCGTCCTCGCCTCGGACTCCTGGAGTCCTTTCTTTTTACTCCCCGATTCCTATTCCAACTGCCACTCCTTTCATTATTCTTCTTCAAATCTGCGAGTGACTTCTCAACACGCTTGAAAGGCTCAGCGATCTTGTGCAATTCAGAGAGAGTACTAGGGGTCTGCTCCTGTAACTTCTTCCAAAATTCTGTTCCTTCCCTTACTCCAGCGATGAGGAAATTTTTCACAGCTTCGTCATTTGCTCCTCGCACGCGAGGCACCTCAGCATTGAACCTCTTGAAATAATCATGAAGGGTTTCGCCTTCCTTCTGTTTTATGTTTGCTAAGGTGGACACAGGGGGTGCATAGAGCATCGAGGACTGGAACTGTTTAATAAAGATGTCCACGAGTTGCTCCCAAGAATCGATGACAATCAATGCCCCTAGCTTCGAAAACCACTGCTGGGCACTTCCCCTAAGCGAGGCCGCAAATAGTCTACACCTCGCTAGTAACGAGACCTGATAAACATCCATCTCATTGTTGAATCGAATCACGAACTCCGCTGGATCAGTGTCGCCATTATAGGTCATATCATGCTGATGGCCTCGAAACACTGCAGGAAGCGGAGCGGTTCGAATTTCGTGAGTAAAGGGCGATGACGAGCCCATAGTGCTAAAGATCCCTTTCTCACTGTTCATCGCGTCCAGAGCCTTCTTCAACTCCTCCAGCTTATAGTCTCCTACCTTAACCTCCTTTTCGGCCTCCTTTTTACCTCCAGTACTTCCATGATGAGACTGGGTCTTTTTCAGGACACTAGATTCCTCCTGGTCATTCCCACGATCCTTCTTTTTACGATCTTCTTCAAGATATTGAGATCGTGCCTGGTCTCGATGAGATGGGGGTCTGTCATCGCGACGATGGGACCGCTCGCGCTCTCTACGGAGAGAGGGGGGTCTGTCATCGCGACGATATGACCGCTCGCGATCTCGAGGAGACAACTGTCGATGCGTGCCCTGACTTCTGTTCTTAGGTCCTTCATGACGGGGCGCATTAGCCTTTTCCAACTTTAGACGAAGGTCGTGCTCAGTTAGCTTCTTTCCGAGACGATCAAAAACACTGACCGATCTCCCTTCAGATGAGTCGACCTTGTCATGCGATTCCCCTTTCTGTCCGAGCGAGTCCTCCCCTTCATTCCAGTCAGGGTTGGTTTGATCTGTTAGGACATCATCGAAGTCATCAACAAGTTTCTTAGGGGGGAGTTTGCTTCCTTCCCCGGGTGCTTTACCGCCTGTCCTCGCATTCCTCTTCGATCCTCTAGAGCTGTAGCGCCTCTCTACCTTTGCGACCCTTTCATGCACAGCGGTCACCTGCTCGCCGAGGCCTTTTAGGAAAGACATGACCTCGCTGTTCAATGTCACCCTCTGTACTGGGGGAGTGTGTTCCTCCCTGTTCCCAATTTGAGAGTTGTCCTTGGAGGCCTCGTCCTCCGGGGGGCCTCTAGTCAGCGGATCGTCCTTGTTCACCTTATGCGACCCCGGGGTCTCACCATCGTTCCTCTTCTTGTGTGATTTAGTCATCGTTCTCCCAATTCAATGACTGCCCCTCCTTCTAGCGCCAAATGTTATAGGGAGAATATTGTATAACAATATTTTGGAGGTTTGCTGGATTATCGGAGCAAAATACGGATATTTTGCTAACAAATGAAGAACAAAGGATGAGGGTTTGTGTGTATGAATGTGGCTGAGCTTGATAGGTGTTTTTCAGGTAAACTGTTTCTCATCCGTATCAAGGTGCCTACGTACCCTATTTATAGGGATCAAGCCATACGTAGTTCTTGGGCCACAAGTTACCTAGGCGGGCTAGGGTTTTAAGAGATAGGCCAAAGTCCAAGCCCATGTAGCTAGGGCTGACATGGCAATGAGTCATCAATCCTATCCTTGATCCAGCTGTAAAAGCCTACGACCTCGAACGGATAAGTTTGGAATGAAAGATCCATCAGGCCATCAGGGCCCTTGCATGCGACCTAGAGAGGCCTGGCCACGCGAAGCGATCCCTTGACGGGAGCCAAACGAAGCGATCCCCAGGTAGCGACCCCGGTAGATGCGACCCCGAGGCTGAGTGGCATGAGAGGCGCATAGGCCTAGTGTGAGAATAGACAAAGTGCTCCTGTAGCGAGGTGGCCTTATGGCGAGGCGCTACACCGCGAGGTGGAATCATGTAGCGAGCGAGGTGCCCCTGTAATGGAGATATTATGTCTAAGGCATGCTGGGCTGATTCCAATTATGGGCTTTAGTGACCCAATCTTCATCTTCTAGGTCCATCATAGATTATGAACCATCAATTTAGCTAACCAAATCAATTCAGCCAATATGCCAGATTTGGGCATAACACCTAGCTAGCTAGCTTAAAAAATAAAAATTAGAGCTTCGCACTTTTCAAGGTTACAATCCTAATACTGTTCACACGTTAAATATGTCATCCTTTTTGTTTTCTGTGTCAACTGTTAAGTCACGTCAAGCCTTAGCAGGCAAACACTTGGTAGGCTAGCTGCTATGGTAGAATTTCTGATTAACACTTGGTAGGAGGTCCATCTATATTTTTGTATTTCAAAATTAGCATGACGAGCAACTAAATTTCGGAAAATGATTTTCTTTTTTTATCGTATATACAAAAAAGATAATATTATTTTATTTTTAATTTAGTAACTACCTCTATTGAATGTCGAGTTTCCAAATTTTGTCAGGGAAAAAAATGTGTAGATGAATGAGTGTGCTTAATCATCAAATGAAAGTAATTTCTGAATTTAATTTTGTGTTTCCCAAATTGGTTTCGAGTAGTTGAACTGTTTATCTTTTTTTTTTTTTTCTGATTACATTAAAATTTTATTATTGAGTATCAATTTTTCCAGCTTCTATAAAAAAAAATAAAAGTTTGAGTAATTATTGAGTAATTTCTGGATTTAATTTTGTATTTCCCAAATTGGTTTCGAGTAGTTTTGGATGTACACTCCTGTAATAGTTTTTGATTACATTAAAATTTTATTATTATTGAGTGTCAATTTTTCCAACTTCTATAAAATATAAAAGAGAGCCTATACATAAAAATAGTTTTGGATGTACACTCCGTAATAGTTTTGAAGTTTAAAAGAATTGGCATGGGTTAATCATTAATGTGTGGTCTATAATTGTAAGAATTTAAATTGGTGTAGCGGAGAGACAGTCCCCAGTGATGTTAAAAGCTAAACCAAAGCCCTAAAACAACTCATTTCTGAACTACTCCGAAAGCTTCATTTACTTTTGACCTAAAATAGAAAATGCTTCCTCTAATTTCTTTTCTCTTGATAATATACACAATCATAGTTCCTCTCTTCATCTCCTTTCTTATCTCTAGAATCTGAAAAATGGGGAGAGGGAAGATAAAAATCGAGAGGATAGAAAACACAAATAACAGGCAGGTTACTTATTCCAAGAGAAGGAGAGGGTTGATGAAGAAAGCTGAGGAGATTAGTGTTCTTTGTGAGGCTAGTGTTTCTGTTGTTATCTTTGCTTCTCCTACTAAGCTCTTTGAATATTGCAGCCCCTCCACAAAGTATGTATAACACAAGTACAATATGTATGTATAGTAAACAAACATTGATGCACTGATTTTAATTTAGATATGTTAATTTATATTTTAATTTTGAACATGTAGCATAACTGAAATGTTGGATCGGTATCATCAGCACTCTGGACAGAGGTTATGGGATCCTGAACATGAGGTATTTTGGACATGACTCTCTCTCTCTCTCTCTCTCTCTCTCTCTCTCTCTCTCTCTCTCTCCCTCTCTCTCCCTCTCCCTCTCTCTATATATTATAAATAGATTTTTTTTTATCATTCTTGATATATGATATATGGATTGTACCCTTTTGTCCATCATTTCTTGACATGATTTCTTGATAGCATGAGATCTAGAAAACAGATCTACAAATAGGATGGAGGTTTTTATGTCTCACACTTTAGTTTTAGTAAATTTAGTGTTAAAGTACATGTGAAAAAGCATATGTATATGATAAGTTACATCCATCCATCTTACAGACCTGGTGCCAGTAAAGCTCCATCTCTTCCATTTTCTTGCAAGATTTTGCAACCATCTGTAGTTCAACTTTAGCTAAATGTATCCATATATTAAATATATATAGTAGTAGTAGATTCTTAGCACAAAAGAGTAAAATGAAAGTAAAGATATACAACTCTAGGTCTCTAGGTAATTATATTTTTCTTTAGTTGTAGACATCTATTCTCAAGAAATATTGATACACTGTTTTACATGGATCTGTCTTCTTATGTACCTGGGTTCTCATATTTTTTGTAATGCAATTAACTCTACTTCACATTTTTATGGCCTAATTGTAGATGTATTTTCTTCTTGAACTTGTTTTTTAATTATTTCATGGTCATAATTAAATTACTACATAAAATTGAAATTTGCAAATGGTATATTACAGGCTCTAAGCAACGAAATTAAGAGAATCAAGGAAGAGAATGAGAAAATGCAGATTGATCTCAGGTACGAAATATTAGGTGGAATTGCTTATAGTTTTTATTAGAATCTATTTAAAGACGAAATCTCTGACACTAATTAACTTATCATCTGCAAGGCACTTGAATGCAGAAGACATTACTTCCTTGAACATCAAAGAACTCATGGCTATCGAAAATGACCTCGAGAATGGGCTGATCAATATTGGTGAAAAACGGGTATGATTGTACAATTAATTAAGTAATTTTTCTTGGGATTTTTGTTTTAATTAATGTCTCACATTCGGTAAATACAAATATGCATGAATTGAATACTGTTTGTAATTACTTTGTTAACATGCCTTTATTATTCTTCCTATTGTCAGAGGGAGTCGTATAAAAGGATGCAGAAAGATGTAAGCACAATCCGCTTGACCATATAAAATTTAAATGGTGATTTTCTAGCTTCGACATGTAAATTGCTTTGATGACTTTTGTGCAGGGACAACGTCTGGAGGAGGAGAATATGCATCTACGTTATGTCTATGTATGTTCACAATTAATCTTGAGTATGCATGTTTGGGTTTTCATACATATAATTTATATGATTTTCATATACGATTTGATATGCAGCAACAGCAAATGGAAGCAATGGCTGGTAAAGTGCGAGACATCGAAAATGAATTCAATCATCTCAAAGTGAATGATCAGTACGAAGCTCAGATGCCCTTGGCCTTTCGCTTGCAGCCAAATCAGCCTAATCTGCATAACCAGATGCTTCTGGACTAAAGCTTGCCTTGATTAGTATAATAATTAAGCAAGTGCAAGGCTGAAAGTAATTCACATAATTAAGTACCTAAATTCCGTAATGTGGCAACCTTGCTTAATCACGCTTTGTGACTTTGTATTATTTGTGTCTGCTTGATCTATGTGCTATCATATTATCAATATCAAGTAAGGGATATAAAGTAAGATCATTACAACAAAATATGATTTTTTTTTTCGACTAAACAAAATCATTACAACAAACAAGATTTTTCAACCAAACAAGATTTACCGATATTAAGGGAACAAATACAATTATTTACCAATATAAAGTAGTATTAGGATGCAAGTGACGCCATGTTCTAAAAATAAGGAGTGCTTTAATATTTGGCATGACAAATCATAAGTAGAAAAAAAAAACTGGAGGGGCAAAAGAAATAAACTTAGAAAGTGTTTTCGAAAGTAAAAAATACGTAACTACTAATTCAATTCTTAGTTCGGGATTGGACACTTCTTGTCATATTCTGACTTTGGTACATTATCTTTGTGAACAAAATATTAGATTTTTTGATTTGACGGTTACGATTTGATCTTTGTACCCTTTGTAAGTAACATCACGAAAAACCCTAGTACAAGACCAACACAAATTCATGGCCCTAATTATGACAGCAATTGCCATGATGTTTGTCACATCTCACAACAAAAACCTTAAAATCCTGACCAAAAGATGAAGAGATTAAAAAACCCAAGGGGTAAAAAGATGAAACAAACAATGATAAAGTAAGTGAAACAAAAGATAAACCCAAGGGTAATAAGGTGACAAGTAGGTAGCTAGGGTTAAGAGGGTGAAACAAAGTAGGAAGGCATAAAAGAAAACAATAGATAAAACAGTGAAATACTTTGACTTTGTCAAATACCTATAAACAAGTCCTTCCTTTTTAACTCTCTGAAAGTTTCTTGTTTTCAAACTATTATTAGAAAACTCCACTCTGTAACTTAGCTTTTCATCATTACTGTCCCGGCCCTTCTTTACTTTATTTTCCACTATGACAAACATTGGGCCAATTAATATATAGGACATCAACCACATGGCTATGTATATCAAGATTTTTCTATAAAGCAGGGAGAGAGAGAGGGAGAGAGAGATCAAAATCCATGGGGAGAGGTAAGATTGAGATGAAGAGAATTGAGAATTCAACAAACAGGCATGTGACTTATTCGAAGAGAAGACAAGGGTTGTTCAAGAAAGCTAAAGAGATCCATGTTCTTTGTGAAGCTCAAGTCTCTGTTGTTATTGTCAATAGTTCTAACAGGATGTTTGAGTACTGCAGCGATAACACCACGTATGCTACTTACATACATATATATATATATATATATATATATATATAATATATATTAGATCATGTTCTTGGCTAAAACAAATAAATTTTGTGGGTCTTGGGTACTTTTAGGGTTATTAAAAAAAATGAAAGTTTGGTTTGTTGCAGTTTAGCTACGCAGCTGCAAAGCTACCAGGACATATCAAGAACAAAGCTGTGGGATGCAAAGCATGAGGTTGGTAATTAGTTCTGGGTCTCTCCTTTTGTCCAGTTTCTTTCCTTTGTTGGTTAAAGCATATGCTTATATATAGGGCTTCTGCTTTTGTGAAATGATAATGATTTGTTGCTGAAAATATGTCATGTAACTTGAAACACAAATTCTACAACACAGATCTACATTTAGCTACCTAGGATTTGCACTTATATATGCTCTCTCTCTCTCTCTCTCTCTCTCTCTCTCTCTCTCTCTCTCTCTCTCTCTCTCTCTCTCTCTCTCTCTCTCTCTCTCTCTCTCTCTCTCTCTCTCTCTCTCCCTCCCTCTCCCCCCCTCCCTCTCTGTCTCTCTCACCCCCCCCCCCCCGAGAATTTACAGATCTGATGGTACATGCTAGTAGCAACATGTTAGTATAATTCCCATTGTTTTTTAGATTTTCTGTTAAAGATTTTTCAAATTACCTATATATTTTAAAGTACTATATATTGTTCAAAATAAATTTCTTTAAAATTGTAAATTTTAGTGTAGATATTACAGGTATGAGCGGCAATTACTCTCTTAAATGCCTTCGTGGACTTTATATATAAGTTGTGGTTTGGTATAATATTTTGAATGGTTGTGTGTGTAAATTTAATCTTACAATTATCTATTTACACATTCTAGATTCGTATGAAAAGTAACTCTTTGCTGTTTTGTGGGAAAAAATCAGGAGCTTTCTAAAGAAATTGAAAGAATCGACAATGAAAATAAGAGCATGCAGATTAGGCTGAGGTAATTAGAGTTCTGCACTAATGATTTTGTTCAGTTGTTAATATTTGCTTGGGCTTTACTATATATACTCGATTGTCTAGGCACTTGAATGGGGAAGATGTTACATCTCTGCACTTACCAGAACTCGCTTCCCTCGAAGCTACTCTTGAAACTGGCCTTGGGAGAGTTAGAAACTGGAAGGCAAGTCTTTTAACAGTGCTACTTCAGCAAGCTAGTGTCTTTGTGTGTAATTTAACGTTAACCTTAAATTAATTGATCTTTTTTTTTCATGACATATTCAGATGGAGGAATTCGACAAGATTGTTCAGCGTGTATGTACATGATCAAAGACCTTATGTTACTGCAAGTTCAAATTAAACTTCTCATGTATCTAAAAATTTACTTGTGCCAAAACTAAATGTATTTAAACTGTTATCAGGATCAAGATTTGGAGGATGAAAATAACCGCCTCAGGTACAGGCTGGTAAGAATACATGCATACAGAACATATACACAAATTACCCTCTTAAGATGTTAATGTCAATAAAGAGTTTAGTTTCGAAATTTAAGTACTGTAGTTTGGTTCTTAATTACAGCACCAACAAGAGATGGAAATGGCGGTTGCAGCAATGGACAGTAATGTGAGAGATTACCAACAGCAGATGCCCTCTGCATTCCGTGTGCAGCCCAATCAACCAAATCTACATGAGAGGATGTAAGTGATTCATACACTTGCATGCAGTACAAGTCCTCTCTTCAAGTTAACGCATGGATGGGTCATATGATCTTCTATAAATTACTATATTAGTTTTATGTTCCTTTTCTTTTGTAATGGAAAAAACCCAAATTTAAGTTCATTCGTGTGTCTTATCTTTTCATGTACCGCTATGGAATGCACTAGCTAGTAAGTTGAACTTGATTTGTGATTTGTGAAATATTATCATCTTTTAACATATTCTCCTACCAGATGTTTTCGTTTTAGTCTCAGTTATTTTTTCTTCTCAACTAAGTGCGATGCACGGATTTTTTTAGTATTATATGAATTTTTTTATTAATTTAAATTAATTTTTTGAAAATATGAATTTTGGAGACTTAAATTTTTATATGAGAAGATTTGATAGTAATTATATAAATGTTATCCGTGATATTTCTAGAAAAGGAGGGATTTTAGTTAGAAAATATAGAAAAGATGATAGGTTTTAGTTGAAAAAGGTAATCACTTAATTGTCAGTAATTATAAATTTATTACTTTTTTTTATTAAATAGAATGCCCGTGATATGATTGGAAAAATAGAGGATTTAGTTAGATAAAATTAAAAAGATAACATGTTTTAGGTGAAAAACGTAATTGATTAGTTTATAGTAATTATAATTTAATTACATTATTTTACTTAATACGACTACTCGTAATATTTTTAGAAAAGGATAAATTAATATTGTCCGTGATATTTCTATTAAAAGAGTGATTTTAGTTTTTTTTTTGAAAGCAAAATAATTCATTAGCTAAATCAAATCAGCTACAAGAATAGCTTGAAGCTCAGTTGGGACAATCCCCCTAGCTATACAACCTGGATTGAAACAAGATAAGCTAGCTAGAAAATCAGCAGCTTTGTTCCCAGATCGTTTTACAAACTGAATTGAAACATTCTTTAAATTTCGAAGTAAAGCAACACTACACCAGAATATGAATCAGACAACACTTTATAGACAACGGATTACCGAAAAAGCATGGTCCGAAAAACTCATACAACTGGTATTTGTGAAACTCAAAAAACCGTTGTGTAACAAATACATGGACAATGGTTTTTCACAAAAACTAAGCTGTTGTTTAATGCTTAAAAACCCGTTGTCAGACACACAAGCACACAATGGGTTTTCCGAAACTAAAAACATGTTGTCTCAGATAGTAGTAGACAATTGTTTTCTATAAAATAAAACCGTTGTTTCAAATGGACATAGACAATGTGAAACTGTTGTTTCAGATGGACATAAACAATGCCTAAAAACTATTGCCACTTATACAGCATATTTTCGAAAAAAACTAAAAACAGGGCACATTATAATGTAATAGAAGGAAAACAGGACAAACGGTATAAGCTATCATCACCCCAACAGGAGAGAGACTAGTTTTCGCACTTTTAATCACTTGGATTATAGTTTGGCAGTCAGACTCTACAATATATGAGAGTTGTGTACCATTCCCCGAAGTTGTTACTTTATTGGGATTAGAGAGGCTCTCAGCTGGTTAAAAAAGGAGAGTGATTTTAGTTAGAAAATATATAAAAAATAATACGTTTCAGCTGAAAAAAGTAATCGGTTAATTATTAATATTATAATATTATTAGTTTATTGTATTAAATAGAACTGCCCGTGATATAATTGGAAAAAGAGAAATTTAAGTTAGAGAAAATAGAAAGGTAACGTGAAAATTAAAAAGGTGACATGATTTATGTGAAAAAGGTAATTGATTAGTTTATAATAATTATAATTTAATTATGTTATTTTACTAAATAAAATTGCTCATAATGTTTTTAGAAAATGAAAAATTAATGTTTTCCGTGATATTTCTAGAAAAAAAAGAGAATTTAATTAGAAAAAATAGAAAAGATGATACATTTTAGCTGAAAATGCAATTAGTTAATTTTTAGTATTAATAATCATTATTTTATTTTTATTATTAAACAGAAACGCCCGTGATATAATTGGAAAAAAATAGGTTTTAGTAAGAGGAAAGAAAAAAAGTAACGTGTTTTGGCTGAAAAATGTAATTGTACATGATATAATTGGAAAAAGAGAGATTTGTTTAGAGAAAAGAGAAAAGATAACGTGTTTTGGCTGAAAAAAGTAAGTGATTAGTTAATAGTAATTATAATATAATTATGTTATTTTATTAAACAAATTGTTCGTAATGTTTTTTAAAAAGGAGAAATTTTAGTTAGATAAAATGTAAAAGATATTGTATTTTACCTGAAAAAAGAAATTATTTAGTTATTGAAAAATAGAAAAGGTAATATGTTTAACCTGAAAAAGGAAATTGATTAATAAAGGAGAAATTTTAGTTAAATAAAATACTAAAAAGGAAATTGATTAGTTAGTAGGATCAAGGATGGATTTTATCTATAATTAAGTAAAGGTAAATAAGTAAAATCAACAGGTACCATACCGACCGACCAAACTTTTAATGTTTCGGCTTTTATATAATAGTGTAGATATATCGGATAATCCTAAATAAATCTCTAATTCATTATACTATAAAGAAATTAAATCCATATTTTATAAAATATAGTTAATATATGATTTTGAAACCTAAATCAAACCAAATCTATACTATATTATAATAAGCGAAAGGGGGTATAATTTGTAGTTTGGTTAACCACTTTTTTGGTTATCCCTCATTCACAACCGTTAAATCATCAACTCAAATAGATCATGACCGTTCGATATAACAATACTAAAGTTGTTAGATACAAAGGTCCAAGGTTCGATCCCCGCCAACAACATATTAATTTATTTTTAATACTAAAAAATATAATATACAAAGATGTAAGGTTCGAATTCTTCCAATAACATATTGAAATTAATATTTATAATATTATATTACAAAATAAACAAATTATAAAAAAATAAAAGCAACCCGTGCTTTGCACGGGCTATAAGCTAGTTTATATTAATACTCCAAATTCATATTTTGCTTCTCTTACATAGATCAAGATTATATGTATATCTAAAGATATAATTTGTTATTATATCTCTATAGTTGGTATAGTTGGTCGTGTAAATGCATGAAAGTATCAAAATCTTGTGCAACTATTTTAATTTCTGCAACAGATTATTAACAAAAATTTCTTTAATGCCAAAAAAACAAGTAACAAGTAGTAAAATAGCAGTGAACAAAACAAATAATATGTAAACCAAA
This sequence comes from Saposhnikovia divaricata, assembly GCA_036435485.1. NCBI lineage: Eukaryota > Viridiplantae > Streptophyta > Magnoliopsida > Apiales > Apiaceae > Saposhnikovia > Saposhnikovia divaricata. The sequence continues at coordinate 62,890,648 of CM071596.1, forward strand.
CATATAAACAAATATAAAAAAACATAAGGAACAAGATAAATCGAAAGCAGGTGAACCATAATCGCAATAACAATAACAAGCATCAGAAACGATGTTCAAACACCATGACCAGAATAACAATAGTAACAAGCTTCAAAACGATGTTTGAAACTAAAGCATCATAAAAGATGTCCAAATTTATTTAACTAGAAATGATAAAAGAAAGGTACTCGACTACATAATGTAATTGGAATGCCATCAACCATCAGAATTCGAACTCGAGCACTCTGCTTCAACAAGCACTCTGCTTCAAAATTGCAATTAATGCAAATATATATGTTAGTAAAATGCATCACAGTGCTAATTAAAATAACTAAGGAGACACTTACAACAATCTTAACACTCATGCAATCATTCATAAACTAACAATTCACACCATCTAAACAATCAAAATGTAGAAATCAGTCAAGAAAAAGAAACAAGGTCCATCCACCAAAATCTATACCCTTTAAAAACTGGGAAATAATTCACGAATTTAGAAAACATAAACAAAAACAGAAATTTCATTAAGTCGCCCCAATCCGCAAAACCATAAACACAAAACAAAGAGAACTTATAGTATATACCAACATCCAAGTTAATAATTCACCAAATCGGTCAAAAAATGAACAATTATTACAAGAAAATTCACATAACCAACACACATTTTTACTGCCTCTCCCACTTTGTAAAACACCAAGAATCGCCTATTTTTCAAAGGTTTGACCAAAAAAATCATAAAAACAATACAGAAACACCAACAACCAACATAAAAACAAAATAGAAAGAAATCAAGTACATACCAACATCCAAGTTAAATAAAATTTTATCAAATGGGAAACAATTCACAAAATCGATCAAAAAATGAACAATTATCACAAGATCCACAAAACCAACACAATTTTTTACTCCCTCTCTCACTTTGTAAAACATCAAGAAACACCCATTTTCAAAGGTTTGTGGCAAAAAAATTAATAAAACATTAAAAATATAAAAAAATTCATTACGACCAACAAAAAATGAATCCTCAAATAATGCGACCGAACCGACAACATTATCATCTTTTAACAATATTCTCCTACCAGATGTCTTCGTTTAGTCTCATTATTTTTTCTTCTCAGCTAATATATATCGGATAATCCTAAAAAAATCTCTAATTCATGATATTATAAGGAAATTCAAATTTTTGATATCAACATGTGATATCTAGGCAAATGTTACATAGAGATCCATTTTATATAGAGTCTGGTGGAGAACCATTCTCCACCACACAATTATTTGCATGTTTCATTAAGTCTTTAATAACATGCAAAATTCATAAAAAATTGATTTAGTTTATTTAATTCTAATTCTTTTTCCGCAAATGACTTGGTATCAAAGCCTATATAATAATCTTTTAAAATGAATCTTTTAAAAGAAAAGAATCAAATTCCTGAGGAGGAAACTTCTGATAATTTAGAAATTGACACTACTAGAAATATGTCAATATACATCGGTTTTTAACCGTTATAAAAAAAATTCTGGGCGATGTCTATGCTTGTGTAGAGAAAGGTCCAAACTTTAGACATCGGTTTTTAGCCGATGTCTATTATCGATTTAGACATCGAGTTCAATAACAAAACCGATGTTATATGTCCTGACAGACATCGTTTTTACTAATAACAAGTGATGTGAATTATTGTTAAAGACATCAGTTTTATATGATAACACCGATGTATGTTTTAACAGTAGACATCAGTTCTTTTAAAAAATTTGATGCAATAGACCTTTTTGTACATCGATTATTTTAGAAAAAGTGATGTGAATTATAGTTAAACACATCAGTTTTGTTTTAATAACTGATGTATCTTGTTGAGGTTTTAGCATGTACTGATCGTTTTATATGCAGCCCAAAATTGAAATCAAACCAAAACAGATTTAATACAAAAACGAAGTACTTGCCATTTACCAAACATCCCAATGTTTACAATAGCCATAATTAGTACCAAAATTCTACTTGTCCACCAAAATCATAACCAAAGTACATGTACGTACTTCGATAAAAGCATAACCAAAGTACATGTACGTACTTCGACATGCATAACCAAAGTACATGACCAACTATCAACTACCTTAATTACTAGAACCAACTATATGTACTTCGATAAACAGACCAATAATCAGGACTTAGGTTAATACATGCAGATGATTATGCAAGAATTTTACCTAAAGTTATCTAGACTAGTATAAAAAGGAATTTAGCTTTCTTCACATATGCTTCTATAAATATTTCATTTAATATATTTTTGTCATAATTCAAGCCTTAAACTTTTTATACTATAGATATAAAAATATAAAATATTTTTCAATATTATATATAATAGTTCTTATCTATTTGCTTTAAAACATACAATGACTAATGATGGTATGCTACAAACTAATTATCCGAGCTTATAATATTTCATTTTTAATAAAATAGTATATATTTATAGGATTGTGTTCAAAAACAAAATGTCCTAAATGACAGGCTCTGTATGTATTATATTATGCAGATCCTATATCTTAGCATATATAATAAATTTCAAAATAATTATTTTCTAAATAACCTCAATTACAAATATTAGATCTATTTAGTTCTTGAATTTTGTTAAAGATGAGTTTATTATGTAAAGAATTTTAAAACCGCCTTTGTGCTTAAGAAATTCAACATGGTTAACACGTAAAGAGAAATACATTTATCCTACTAAACGAGTATACAAGATTGACATGGAAGAGACTTCATTATGAAGTTTACAATCGACTTACACTTACTCTCAACTTCTGCGCTCAATTAGACATAAAAAACTGTTACATTTCAAATTTCGCTTATAAGCGAAAATTTAAATTATATGTACCAAACATCTAAGTTGATTATTGGTCACTAGTAGAAAACTGGTCTTTTACGTCGCCTAATATACGTCGGTTCCGCCTAAAGGCGACGTATATTCTACCTTTATACGTCGGTTCCGCCAAAAGGCGACGTATATTTATTTTTCTGGATATCTTATACGTCGGTTCCGCATAAAGGCGACGTATAAAACAATTATATACGTCGGCTTAGTTTAAGGCGACGTATAAGATACACTTTTTACGTCGGCTTTACTAGGCGACATATAAGATATACACTTTTTACGTCGGTTTGAAATCAGGCGACGTATAAAGTTCATCTTATACGTCGGTTAACAAAATGCCGACGTATATGATGCACTTTATATACGTCGATTTCTTGTTTGCCGACGTATAAGATAAACTTTATACGTCGCCTGATTTCAAACCGACGTATAAAGTTCTGATTTAGCAAAAAAAAAAGAAAAAGATTGTAGTCGAATTTTATATACCCGAACTCTCTAACAGTTTCCCCAAATTAAAGACCTAATTGCACACACCACCGGCGGCTTGAGACTGAAACTACGCCGGCCTGATTTCTTGTTGCTTCGAAGGTCTCTCTTGCTTAATCTCTTTCTCCCTCTCCTTCTCTCTCCCCCCCTCTCTCTCTCCCTCTCCTTCTCTCGCTTAATCTCTCGCTCTCTCGCTCTCTCTCGCTCTCTCTCTCTCTCTCTCTCTCTCTCTCTCTCTCTCTCTCTCTCTCTCTCTCTCTCTCTCTCTCTCTCTCTCTCTCTCTCTCTCCTCCTCCTCCTGTTCAATTTATTTATGTATTGATGTTCCTGTATGTGTTCCACCAGCTTCAAATTCATGTACCTAACTACTTTGTATATCAACACATATGTTTTTTATATGTTTGTGTATGTATAATTAACTGTATATGTTTGATAATTATTTGAGGTTTGATATAAAAATATGAGGCTCCTTTCCATAACTAAAAAAATGACACACTCTCCTCCCCCCCTTCTCCGAGGCTGGACAGACTGAATAATTTTTTCTTTAAAACTCTTACAGGCGGTAAATTCTGAAATTGGTTCATAGAGTATTAGTTACAGGATAAGGGGCGTAGCCTGTCTGATATTTAATAAGTGCCTTTGAATGTTGCTTGTTGCCTCGCTATTTGAAGCTGTAAATCCCATCGTCGTTCTTTTCCCGTTAAAAATATAGACTGTTTCATTTTGTAATGTTGCAAACCAGCAAGGCTTCATCAGGTTGCCTTTGTTAACTTAAATCTGCTTATATTACAGACATAGTTATGTTATCTCGTAAAGATCCTAAAGTTAAGTGGACAGAGGTACGAACTATCTGAAATGGAATTATGTAGATATTAGAAAAAATATATAAAGTTAACAATTCTTTGAATTGACATGTAGGGTCTTGGAAAAAGATACACAAACCAGCAAATTGAAGAAATTCGAGATATTTGGGCAGATTATATTACTCGTGAATATATGTGAGGGGTACATGGTACGACTCTTTTAAGTTAAAAAAATATATTTGAAGAATTTTTTACATGTATTTTATATTATATGTACTTTGTGCTAACAAGTTCGAACACATAATTTTTGCAGGTGCTGGAAAGACGGAGTATGATATGAATCTTGTAGCAATCGGAAAATGGATATTACATGTTTTGGCTTTATGATAGTTATTAGCACTTGTGTTCATGGTTACTCGGATTAAGAATTTGTAAATATTATGGATCAATTATGTAATAATATTTGTTTTAATTTAATTAATCACTTTTTTGAGAAATTTGGGTTGCAATTTTTATTTATTATTTTGGTTTGAATAATAGGAATTCTGGCATATACAGGGTAAAAGTGGATATTTAGTTAATATTATACGTCGGCATTTTAAGACTTTATACGTCGGCATTTTCGACTTTATACGTCGGTTGTACTTGGACTTTATACGTCGGACTTTTTTAGACTTTATACGTCGGTTCTTTTTAGGCTATATACGACGGTTCTTTTTAGACTTTATACGTCGGTTCTATAGACTTTATACGTCGGCTCTTTTTAAACTTTATACGTCGGTTCTTTAAAGACTTTATACGTCGGTTCTTTTTAGGCCATATTTTAGACTTTATACGTCGGTCTTTATAATATTATACGTCGGTCAATTTTTTACATTATACGTCGGTTTTTTCTGGACATTATACGTCGGCCCTTTTTCGACATTATACGTCGGCATTTTTGACATTATACGTCGCTATTCAGACAATATACGTCGGTTTTCAGATATTATACGACGGCTTTTTGTGCCATTATACGTCGGCTTTTGGCGACGTATATTATGACTTTATACGTCGGCTTTTTGACCGACGTAAAAAACTGGTGACTTTATACGTCGCCCCTCCATACGTCGCCAATTAACCGACGTAAAAGACCAATTTAACCGACGTAAAAGACCAGTTTTCTACTAGTGGGTGGTGTTACACCAAGTATTATGTCACATGTGATGATCCTCTTATTTCTCATGCAAATCTTGGTATTTCTACTATAAACATATTATCTGGTACACTGTTGTCGTAGTGATTCTTTTATAATTTCTACTGGAAAACAAATTAAATTGCACACTATTATCGTGGTAATAATTTGATATCTAACGATTAACTTATATATCGCATTTGTCGTTTATCCTTCTCACATTAAACAAGCACCACTATAAATATGATACTTAAAATTTAGAGTGTGCTAATATCTTGAATTTAGAAATGATATTAATTTATGACCTTTGGTAAATCGAGACACGTGAAAGGTGGAGTAGACTGACATGAGGATAAAACATACTGTATTGCAAGATTTGAAACATATTATATAAATTAAAATGTGGTCCGTGCCTTGCACGGACTATCATGCTAGTATTGTAGTAATATACGAAATATATGAATCATGTAATAGAAGTCCTTCCAAGTACTTTATTCAAGGATATGAAACATAACCCTTTTAATTAGGGGTTGTTTGGTTCGTGAATTTTTATGAGTTTCAAATCAGGAATCGGGTTAAGGTGGTATGGGGTTGAGGTATCATTTCTTATATCATGTGTTTGGTTGAGTGCTAGAATGAATATATTTGATTTAAGATATTTTTGATCGAAAAATCTTAATTAATTTAGAATATTAATTTAATCATAATTTTATTATATTTTTAAATATTATTAATTATTAATCTAAGATACTTCTTCGATAAATGCGTATCTCAAAAAATATTAAAAAATAATTATTTATTTTTATGATACCCAAGTGTGAGTTGGGTATCTCATGTAGAATACCCAATTTTCATATGCATATCATACATAAAGAAAATCAAAAGTAACTTGATACTCCAATCATGAATGTGTAACATGAATACTAAATTATGACTCGGATATCCCAATAAGTATAATTCACCATAACTTGTAGAAATTGGTAATTTGATCAATCGGAACTAAAAAATGGTATTATTCTCCTTCATCATGAGGTAAATACCATTTTTGTACATTAAGTGACGCAAAATACTTATTTTAAATATTTTATAAACAATTTTATTATGTGATATTCATTTTTTTTGTATAATACCCGAGTATATCACAATATACAGTTAATATGCAATTAACCAATCAGGAAATTATGAATTATTTTAGCACCGGTTAGAGCACATTCCTAAATTTTAAATCAATTATATTAGAGTTTTCCTTATTTAACACACCTAAACTTCAGTTAAATCAAATTATATTTAGAGTTTTCTTTATTTAACGTTCTCATCCTACTTTACTAATCATGGTCAGTTAAAATTCTAATGTAAATACAATAATGATTCTATTTAACATATCCATATATTACATATTTTTTAAATCAAAATATATTTATGAAAAATTCACTAGTTTAATTTAAAATCAATCAAGCTTAGAATTTAAGAGCTTCTCAAAGGAATGTGGTATTGTATCACAACTCACTTCTCTTGGAACACCACAATGAATGGTGTCTGAGAGGAGAAATCACACCCCGTTGGACATGGTGCGATCGATGATGAGTCCAGCGGATCTTGCAATTAGTTTCTCGGGTTACGCTCTAGAGATGGCTGCATATACTATTAATTGTGTTCCTACGAAAGCGGTTCAAAATACACCATACACCATATGCGATAGGGACTGAGAAATGTCATAGCACGTCATTTTTGAAAATTTGGGGATGTGAAGCATTTGTAAAACGTTTGATCTCTCACAAGCTATGACCAAAATCAGATAAATGTAATTTTATGGTCTTTAATTAGTTTATGGGGTTATGCCCCAGAGACATCTGCATATACACTTAATCGTGTTCTAACGAAAACGGTTCAAAAGATACCATATGAGATATGGACTTAGAAACATCATAGCAGGTTTGAAAATTTGGGGATGTGAATCGTTTGTAAAACGTTTGATCTCTCACAAGTTAGGGCCAAATCAAATAAATATAATTTTGTGGATACCCAAATGAAACAAAATGGTATTAATTCTATAATCGTATAGAGAATAAAGTGTTTGTTGCTCGAACTGACATAATAACATTGAACCAAAATTGGAACAGATGTACATGACAATGTTGATAACATTACCGCTCAAGAAACACAGCATCTCAGTCGGATGCTAGGCCCACGAAGGCATCTCGAGCTATTGTGCTAGGGTTGGATAAGACCGAGTTTGTATCTATTGTGTTTCGGAAGTGTAATTGGATGGCAATTATGTTAAAGATGAGTTTGAGTGGAAAGGGCTTCTTCTCCATTAATCCCTCGCAACCCTGCTGTTATTACTACAATCATCATCCTGCAGCAGCAAATACAAGATTATCTTATAAATTATCAAGCGCAAAAATTCAATCCTGTTCAGATTCATCCCCTCAGATTTCTGGTAAGCCATCTCTTAACTTAGAAAATATTCATAATTTACCTAGTCTGATCTGATATCAAGTTTGTATCTTTCTTTCTACCTAAATAATAATGCTATAGATTTTTACTACGTAATTAATTAACTTCACATCTGCCCTCAAACTGTTTACCTTCAGATATATATCTTTTCTCTTCCTATCCTACCAAGACAATGCTGCCTATCTATGAAATCACTTGCGATCTCATGCCAAACCTGTTAATTTTCATATTCGTGGAATACATTACAAACCTTGATTCATTGCAATTTGGACTACTAGGGTTGCAAACCAATCAAATATATTTTTGCCCTTCCCTTTTGTCCTTCTCCTTCACCTACTATTTAGAATTTGCTAAATATGTCTCTGAAACTTTGGCTGACAGTAAATTTAAAAAGTAAATCCTACAAATTCGAGCAAGAAGCAGAGGAAGGATTCGATACGGATAACAAGGAGATACTGAAGCGGAGCTATAAAAAGGGGGATATTATTGATTTCACAGACCTTCTCTTCACCAAATATCGGGATTACCTAGTCAAAAATAACAGTGAACAGGTATATACCCTCTTTCACCCATCTAATCTAACATTCTACAAGATATCGTTGTTGTAATCAACCTATCAACTTTTCTGTTATGGCTTTTAAGATCCTATTCCAACAAGTAAATATTGGAATCAGCATCCTACCATGGGCTATCTTAATACACTAATCTACAACCTATCACAGGCTACACTATCCAACACAAGGCAATATTTTAGGTTAAGTGATTCTATTGACTGGTTGGTGAATGAACTATTATCCTTAAATGACTTTTTGTATTTATGCAACTGATTTTGATCATCAAGAGGGACATGAACAATTATGATCCAGTCAGGTCCTTGTAACTCTTCTTCTCACCACATAGGAAACATGTTTTTTTTTATGTATATATACATGCGTGTGGGTTTGTGTTTGTATTTAATGTTTTTGGCCGTTATAGTTCAGCAGTGAGAATATTTGTTTGGCTGTCGACTGAACTTGTAATATGATAACATCCTCAACTCCCTTGTATGTATCTAGAGAATAAAATCTAACACTGCCAGTGAAGGTTGGCAAAAGCAAAGGGTTTTGAAGATGCTGTACGGTAATATCTGTAAAGTTTTAGGTATTGTCTCTTAAAACAGATCCGGGTTCAATTTGGTTTACTTATGTTAAAGAGTTATTATTGGATCTCCATTGTCATTTCTTCCAAATTACTTGCGTCCTTTCTAGTAACTGTAAGAAATTGGCAAACATTCTTTTTGTAGGTTAAAGCTAAGCAGTTGGAAGGAAAGGTTATTGTAATATTTTTTGCGCCAACATCTGGTCGTGGCAGGCTCTCGCAGTGGTGCACACTGTTGTTGATGGATGTATACAGTGAATGTAAACTCAACAATAATTTTGAAGTCGTTTCTGTTCCTGTTGGTGTTGATCCTAGTGTGATTGGAGATGGACACTCACTGAAGTCTACGGAAGATCTTTTTTCTCGCATGCCATGGCCCTCTATCCCAATCTCTGATATAGCATCCAGGAAGCGTCTGCAAAGAAGCTTTGGTGTTTCTGAAGACAATTTACCTGTCACGTTTATCATTGATCCAACTGGCAGGGTTTTGCAAACAGCGTGGGACTTGATTGATATATATGGAGCCTTGGGCTATCCTTTTAGCGACGAAAGGATAAATTTTTTGATGGCAGAAGACAAAGCAATCGCGAAGCAGCCGTCCTTGAAGGCCCTCCTGGCCTCCCCTCAACGTGATTTTCTCATCTCAAGTGATGGAAGGGAGGTATGATTTGTGTGATTGATTGCATAACATCGTGATTATGAAATTAAATGAATTGTTTGATCTAAACTGGGTATTTTAATTAAGATGTTGTTACCAAAGAACTGTTATAAGTTTATTATATTTTCTAGATTATTTTGTTAACTAATATTAGAAGCCCTCAGTGTCTAGTTACAATTTCATCTCCTTTTTGGACGATCAAACAGAGTTAATAATGACTTAGCATCGTCTCCAGTAATGCTACTGCCTACTTGACAGGTACCTATTAATATTCTTGAAGATAAAGTAGTGGTCCTATATTTTTATGAGGAAGGTCATGCGGGATTTGACGTCATTGACGAACTTAGGAAAGCTTATCAAAGGTTTGCAAAAGTCGAGCATAAGTTTGAGGTTGTACTCATTTACCAAAGCAGCACAGCTAACACCTTCTTAGATACGAGTGAGAACATATTTTGGGCACGGTTTAAATCCATGCCTTGGTTGGCACTCCCATTTAATGATCCCAATCATAAAAAGTTGAGGCGAATTTTCGAATACCATTATTTATATGAAACAAGCAATCCACTTCAGATTGTAATTTTTGGGCCTCGCGGGGAATTTATTGAACCATTTGCCACTGAGATCTTGTGCACATACGGTATTGAAGCATTTCCATTCACTCGTATGGAAGCAGCGAAGTTAGAGACGGAAAAAGTGAAGGAACTGCAGCTGGGGATGCTATGGGATCAAAAAACTGTCTTTAGAAGGAACGATGGGTCCCAGGTGAGTTCTTGTGACGTTCTCATGCATGTTCTAAACTTCCTTAAGTTATCTTTCCATAATGAGGACAGAAGCCTTGATAGCCTCATAATAGAAGCTGGATTTTTAGCACTTTTTTTTAGAGTGTTTTACTTATTTTTCGAAGCTCCTTTTTTTTTTGGAATAAGTATAAGTGGCACTTTTCGGTATTGGATATTATATGATTCTTACTTTTCTGTGATCGTTAACTTCTTAATCTGACCTCACAGCTTCGTTTTTCTCAACTTTCTGGGAAGCAAGTCATGCTTTATTTTGAAAGAGCACATGACGATTGGATAGACATTGGGTTCCTGCAGATGTTAAAAGAAAAGTATCTCCAGATGAAGGGTACTGATGATGAGTTTGAAGTTATACACGTCGTGGAGAGCTCAGACAGTGTGTACGTAGCTGAATACATGCGACGTCAACCCTATGATGCAAGGTGGAAAACAAAATCTGTGGCCAGTGTCTACATTGGAGATTTACCTTGGTTTGTTTCACTTGAAACAAAGCTGTTACCTTCTGAATTTGGTTCTTATCTTTGTTTTAAAGATGAGGAAATGGATAATTCTGTGTTATTTGCGTTTGACCGAGACGGAAAACTGGTGAGAAAAACCATGTATCCTACAATTGAGGATGCAAGATTCCCCTTTTATGCTGGTGATTTAGAAGAGGAGGCCTTGACTCAGTTAACTTCCTATTTCTCTTGGGATTATACTGAAAACACTCATGAGAAATGGAGGATCTTGTCATACAAAGGTAAGCAGAAATGTGTTTTCCTTGAGCTTTGTAGTTCCATTGTTGTCCTTGAGCTTTTTTACAACAATCTCTTGGGCTTGCCGTATGTCCCTCGTGTGTGACTGCATGGGTGAGTTCAATCATCAGAAAATAAAGAAAAAGAAGCTTTCTTTGAAACCATGAACTTCAGTTGATTGCTTTGAAGTATAAATGCGTCAAATTATGTATTTAATTTTAAGCTTCTGGAGCATCTTTAAAACAAAAAAAATTACAAAATTTGGTGTTTTTCTTACTTGAAGCAACCTTATAGAATACAATCTATTTTAAATATACTGATACACCCAAAAAATTTGTTGTTGCGTGTATCTGGTAGATTTCAGGACAGAGGGAGCAAGATGAGAAGGAAAATGTAGATCCAAACCATGGAGATAACAAAATATCCTTCTAAATGTTCGCAATTAAGTATGGATTATACCCGTGTTTACTTGTGAGAACAATTTGGTAGGATTTGTATTTGAGGACAATCATTATGCTTATGTAACTCTAACTATTTTCATTGGTTGCTTGAATCAATATTAAAATGTATTGTACATGAGCAGCAGTTAGTTTTCAAACCAGGGAAGAAGCTAGTGTCAGGGCAGGCATTATCTACGCTTAACTTTTTTAATGTACAGCACCAGGGTCTGCAGATGGTGCATGACAACTGACCAGTACCATGGGGTGATTGGGAGGCTCCATTACTTTTGTACTACGCTAGCTTATAACCCGTGTTGCATGGATATTTATTTATTTTTTTGCCAGCAAAAGTGAAATTTATTAAAACTTCAAATCATTTTTCAATACACAGTATAGTTCTGGTAGGCATTCCCCCCACTCCAAATACGATCTATAGAACTGTTGTGCCACGCTAAGAAGTGAACCATTTTGTTCGCGGATCGTTTAATAAAATGCAACATCACATATATTATAAATTTCAAAATAATTATTTTCTAAATAACCTCAATTACAAATATTAGATCTATTTAGTTCTTGAATTTTGTTAAAGATGAGTTTATTATATAAAGAATTTTAAAACCGCCTTTGTACTTGTTGACGGAGGAATTTGGGAACAACAAAATTCGAGATACGTCGCCGGAAACAAGATCTGATGCGGTGGTTCTTTGCCGGAGAAAACGGTGGTGTGTGGTTGTTGAGCGTAATTGGTGGCTGAGATTGATAGGGTTAGTGGCGGCTATTCAGAGCTCTCGACTTCCAACCCCCCAATCTGCCTACGTACCCCGGTATTTATAGGGGATCAAGCCATACGTAGTTCTTGGAGAACAAGAAACCCAAATGGGCTTGGATTATAGGTCTAGCATCCGGAATGTTCTACTATGAGGCCTAACCACAAAGGCACAAGGCTCATCCAAGATCTCAAGACTTCACAAATAAGGAAACTTCCCCCGTCGAGGACTAGTCCTATCCGCTACCAGCTATTTCTTGATTTCAAGGATGCAGGTATAGCCATGGTTTACCCCAAGTGCAGAACGCATCCCTATCCCCCGAATGAGAAGCACCCACCAGATAGCAGGATAGGTGATCCAGAGCCTTTGGGTGCAAAGTGCAGGATTACTCCAAAGTTCCCCAATGAGAGCGCGCCCATTGGCTACAGGAACAGAGCTCCCAAAGCACACACCAGAAAGTCCCCTTCTTTCCACCTTAGGGCGTGCCCTTAGTGTTTAAGAAGGGTCCTTATATCCAGGCAAACCCCTGGAGGCCTTCTGCGACGAACATCCCCCTCCTGAGATACGACAGGAGGGAATTCTTCAATAATCAAACACGAAATTCACATTATTATCATCTTGGAATTCCAACATATCCCAGGGCGCGGCCTAAACCCCCCAGGGCGCGCCCTAACTTCTAGAAAACCCTAATTTATTCTCTAAAATCCCAAATTGAACCCATTATCGACCCGAATCCATCTTGAAAATACCCGAACCGAATTTTGGCTATAACAACTACCCCTCAATTCCATATGAAATCAGAGATGATGTATGGAATTCTTCCTGAAAAAAACCCAAAATTCCCCTAACATTTCATCCAGGGCGCGCCCTAGGAGAGGGCGCGGCCTTTGAATTTCAAACGACTCCAATTCTACCAGCTGTCATCCACTACTCCCTTATTTCACCTATAAATACCCTCATCTTCTTTACTTTACTCTTTTTACATTCCTTTCTCTAAATTAACCCAACTCCGGCGACTTTATTTTCCAGACGACAATCCGGCCATCTCCGTCACGTTTTTTGCCATTTTCTTCGACAAATCACACTCCAGAACTTACAAGGTATGTTTTCATGTCCTTATTTTGCATTTTGACCGTATAAATTGTCTATTCCGACAATGCAACTGTTCACATACCCCGTGTTCTTCATTTTCCGATGTATGTATATATGTATGTATACTTGTTTGATCTTGTTTTCCCAACATAATTCCTTATCTACATGATTTTAAACACTAGATTGAATCCTTGAGCGTGTCCTACACTTAGGGCGCGCCCTAAGGTCTTCCAAAAATGCTAAACGTTCATCTAATAACTTTAGGTCACATACTTAATTTAAGTTGTAGTACAAACTTTCCTTCATTCTTCTTCCCTTGGGCGCGCCCTTGGTGCTTTTATTTTTAATTCTTTGCAGCTAGAGGGCGCGCCTTCACCATTTCATCCTTTTAAGGAGTTCAATAAAAACAAAGGGATACACTCTTCCTTGCCAGCTCCACTTCCTCCAAATCATTACCGGCTTCTTTTCTCTTTCATCTCTTCAGAAGACAGGGCGCGCCTTATCGAAGATTTTAACGAAGACAGAATGAGTTTTTCCAGTGAAGACTCCTTAGATAATGTCCCCCTTAGCAGCCGTTTGAAAAACAACACAGAAACTTCAAAACCAATACCCGAAAAAACTCCAAACCCTTTGCATACAGATCCCTCTGATAATGATTATACTCCAGACTTCAATTCCTCCAACGACACACACTCTTATGACACTTACTCCTCTGAGGGCGCGCCCTCAGCTTCTTCTATTTCGCCTATGGCTGACTCCGAACCTACATCTCCATTACCTTCTCCTGTCCCGTTTAAACATTGGGAAGTCCTTGATGAAGAAATCGGTATCGACTTTGGTAAATACGATGGCATGTCTGAAAAGGAGAAAAATCTTCTTAGAAAGAAACGAGGCAAATTAGCTTGTGTGAATATGTCTTCTATCTCTACAAGTGATGAAGTAGGATGGGCTATGCAATATTATGGTCAAGAAGGAATCTGGGCCATCCCATATGCTCATCACCGCCCTCACATCTTCAATTATGGTAAAAATTTCAAAATTCCAAGGATGGTCTTAACTCCAAAGCTTGTATCTCTTGGTGTGGGCGCGCCCTTACATCCCTACCTCCAACAAATATTGAGGTGGTATGACATAGCACCCATCCAACTCTCCCCCAACAGCTACAAACTTGTGTTGGCTTTATTTATTCTTTACCATGACCTCGAATTAGGAGTTCGTTCTATGCATGAGGTTAGCTATTTCTTCAGCATTCGACAATCCAGCATTGGTTATTACTACCTCGTAATCAATAAGCTTCACAACAGCAAAGGTTTTTCCGAAGGAAGAATCAGCCATCTCAAGTTTTGGAAAGAACCTTTCTTCTATGTCTGGGATGTTCCTCGAGTTCGTGTACAATTCAACACGAATCCTTGTAAGTGAGGGCGCGCCCTGTTCCTTTCTTATCTTTTTAATTTCCAATTGTTTATTGACTCCTTCGAATTTCAACAGTTAAGAGAACACAGAAAACGCTTGAGGGCGCGGCCTCAATTCGGGCAAAAGCCGTTCTGAAAGTTGCCTCAGAAAAATTCAAACTCCAATCTTTAATCACAGAAGAAAATTTAAAGAGAGTAGGAATTTTGTCTGATAGAGTTGTACACATTTGCAAGTTTAAAAGGTTTAGGAAGGGAATCCCCGTTCCCACATTCCCTTCTAGCAATAGTGAAAATGAAAATTCTGACTCCGATGAAGGTACACAAGTTGTAGCATAGGGCGCGTCCTAACCGTCTTTCTTCATTACTTGCCATAAAATTGTTTTAGTATAACCTGTCTAATACCTTTTTTACCCAGGGCGCGGCCTAATCTTTCTTCTTTTTTGTCTTGTACAGGTATGGCTCCTAGGATTCCTCGTGGATTTGGAGCTGCCAAAAAGAAAAATGATAAAGAAAAGAAAACTGAGCAAACAGGTACATCTGACTCCAGGGCGCGCCCTGCGCAAAGAAAGGATTCCAGTGACATAGTCGCTCCATCCACAGAGTCCTTAAAAAGGAATGTTGATACTCAAGAACCCTTCATCGACAGGGGCAAGAAACCAAGAACCGAGGGCGCGCCCTCATATGTTGAAACTTTGATTGGCCTAGCTGCAGCTCCTCTTGTTGGAGAAGATGAAGTCAACTCATGGCAGAACATGAATGCTGACGAAGAATCCAAATCCATGATTCGAGCATCTGCCCAACTACTCATCCAATCTCTAGGGCGCGCCCAGAGAGTCCACAAGGAAAAACTGCACATCAACAGACTTGAGGCTGAGAACAGAAAGTACTCAAAAATGGTCATCGATACTGATAACAAGTGGAAGAAAGAATGTGATGCCAAAGATGCCACCATTGCTTCCCTTCAAGTGGATCTTCAAAAATCCATTGACTATGGCAAATATATTTGTGATCAGGTTGAAAGGTTGAAGAAAGAGAAGGAGGATTTCCAAGCTCAACAGAATGCCCTGGAGATTGAAAAGGCTAAGTTGAAGGAGCAGAAAGAAGCCATTGAGGATGAAAACTTCGAGAAGGGATTCAACTTCTATCTTACTGGCTTTCTAGCCAACGATCCTGACTACAACTGGGGGGAGAAGTTTGGTCCCGCTGCTGCTGAGGATGTAGCAAAATTCAAGGTTGAAGAAGTTGCTGCCATCAAGGCAAAAAGAGTTGAACTAGGATTAGAGGATCCCTCCGAGGACGCGCCTTCAACTGAGAATGTTCAAACCTCTCCTCCAGCAGTTATACCTACTCAAAGTTCACCTCCTGCAGATGTATCTCCCCTTACTACAGTTCGCTCAAACGATGCTCAGGATACACTTCCTTCCCCTTCCAAGGTCATCACTTCTACTTCCCCTAAGAACGCGCCCTAGGGTTTCAATCTTCAAACTTGTTCGTTCATACTTTAACTTTTTAAGGTGCGGGTCCTTTGTAAAACCCTGCAAGTTGTAATTTTAACTTTTAATGCCTTTTGAACTTTACTATGCTTATTACTTATCTTCATGTTTTTATTTGTCAAATTCTTCTAATAAGGGTGCGCCTTGCACAGGGCGCGGCCTTTTCTTCATAATCTTCGTTTAAGAAAATATTCCCACCAGATTTCTTTTTAAGTGTGACAGATAAACATCTTAAAAAATTCTTCAAATAAGTGTAGGGCGCGCCCTACGGCATTACCCTTTGTAAAATTCCTTTGACTTGTCAAAATTATGCATTTCTTTTTAGGGCGCGCCCTAAAAAAATCATGGGGCGCAACCTCTTGTAATCAAAAATTCTTCAAAAGACATAAAAAGCGTCCTGATATACTTCATTAATCTTCAAAAAACTTCTTTATTCAAATCTCGACAGAACAAAGGAAGGTATACATGTGCTACCCCCCGAGCTAAGGAGAATAAAATTTGAGAAAACGTGGAATAAAAACATCAAGTCTCGACTAGAATTAAGGAAGGCGTATACATACTACCCCCCTAGACTAGGAGAACAATTATTGATACTAGTCTATAACTTAAATATAAGCCTTCATAAAATAGGGGGCCGAAGCCGCACCCTATTGATAATACTTCTTCAAATGCTCCGCATTCCATGCCCTCGAAATCCCGTTTCCATCCAAGTCTTCTAAGTGATAAGTGCCTTCCCAGATGATAGATTTGATCTTGTAGGGACCTTCCCAATTAGGACCAAAGACTCCATGAGCAGCTACCCTTGTGTTTGGCATGACCTTCCGAAGAACCAAATCACCCACATTAAAAAGACGGGTCTTCACCTTTCGATTATAATACCTTGCAGCCCTTTGCTGGTAAGTTGCCAACCTCAGCTGTGAGTTGGTTCTTGTTTCTTCCAAAAAATCCAGACCCAACCTTTGATTTACCATATTGGTTTCTTCAATATAGAAATCTCTTCTGAATGATCCCGCTCCAATTTCCACTGGAACCATCGCCTCACATCCATAAGACAACACAAAAGGAGACTCTCCAATAGTAGTTCTCGGTGTTGTGTTGTATGACCACAACACCATGGGAAGTTCTTCAGGCCAATTCCCTTGCTTTCTTCCAACTTCGTCTTCAAGGTATGCTTGATTATTTTGTTGATAGCCTATGTCTGCCCATTACTTTGAGGATGATACACAGCTACAAATTCTTTCTTTATCCCCAAGTCATCACACAACTTCCGTAACTCTTTGCTGTCAAACTGCTTTCCATTATCCGACACGAGTTTATATGGGATTCCAAACCTGCACACAATAGAGTTGAAAACAAAATCTCGAATTTTCCTTGCAGTAATGGTGGCCAAGGGCATTGCTTCCGCCCACTTGGTAAAGTAATCCACAGCAACAACAGCATACTTCACACCTCCCTTAGCTTTAGGGAGTTCTCCAATGAGATCTATTCCCCACGTAGCAAATGGACATGGACTCATTAAAGAAGTCAAGGTAGTAACAGGGCTGGTAGAATAGTTGGCAAACCTCTGACACTTGTCACATGCCTTAACAAACTTGTAAGCATCCTTCTTCAAGGTAGGCCAATAATATCCTTGCCTTAACACCTTCATTGCTAACGAACCACCCCCCGAGTGATTGCCGCAAATCCCTTCATGAATCTCCCTAAGGATGTAATTGCATTCATCTCCATCTATGCACTTGAGAAGTGGTTGATTGAAACCCCTCTTATATAATATTCCATCATATTCCACAAATCTAGCCGCTTGATACCGAAGCCGCCTTGCCTCAAGCTTCTCACTTGGAAGTATACCTCCTCGGATATATTTCTGAATAGGAGTCATCCAAGAAACATTGGGAGTCGATTCCACTTCCATGACTTCTATCTTTGGAATACTAGGTACTTCCTGAATTTGCAAAGGTACTGTTCCCAACAGCATAGCATCTTTTTGGGACCCTAACTTAGCTAACACATCTGCACTACAATTCTCTTCTCGTGGAATACATTCTACCCGTACTTCTCGAAACTTTTTAATTAACCGCTGAGCGCACCTCATGTAAAGCTCTGTCCTTGGACCTCTGCACTGAAATCCACCCTTTACTTGTCCAACCACTAATTCTGAATCACTTAACACAATGAGATTCAATACCTTCATCTCCAAAGCCATTCTCAGCCCATTAATCAAGGCTTCATACTCTGCATCATTGTTGGTTGCTTGAAATTTGAAGTGAATAGCACTCATGAGTTGATTCCCTTCGGGGGTAAACAAGATTATACCTGATCCGGCCCCCCCATTATTGACAGCTCCATCTACTTGTAACTTCCACCAAGGTTGAGGAACTTCTTCAAATGGGCTCGCCCTCTTAAGTGGAATTTCAGGCTCAACCAATACAATCGATTTTTCTTCATTTTCTGACTCGAATTCAAGAATGAAATCAGCTAGAGCTTGACCCTTGATAGCTGTCCTTGGAGTATATTCCAAATCAAATTGTCCCAACTCAATTGCCCATTTTAACATTCGACCAGAGGTTTCCGGCTTGTGGAGAATTCCTCTCCATGGATATGCCGTACGAACTTCAATCTTGTGAGCTTGAAAATAAGGCCGAAGCTTCCTGGATGCCAGAACTAAAGCATGGACCAACTTCTCCATGCCAGTATATCTGGTTTCCGCATCAAGCAAACGCTTACTCACATAATAAACCGGAGACTGATGATCAACTTCTTCTCCTACCAGCACCGCACTGATGGAATGTTCCGAAACGGCCAAGTATAAAATTAACGTCTCTCCTTCCACAGGTTTAGCTAAAAGTGGAGGATTTCCCAAGTGCTCATTTATTTTCTGAAAAGCTTCCTCACATTCAGATGTCCATACAAAATCCTTGGCCGCCCCCTTTATCGCTTTGAAGAATTCTCTGCATTTATCCGATGATTTTGATACGAAACGATTAAGGGCAGCTATCCTTCCCGTGAGACTCTAAACTTGCTTCACACTAGATGGAGATTTCATGTCAAGAAGAGCTTTAATTTTTGCTGGATTTGCCTCGATTCCACGATGATTGACAATAAATCCTAGAAACTTCCCGGACTCTACCCCGAAGACACATTTTTGAGGATTCAGCTTCATCCTAAACTTCCTTAAAATCTCGAACATATGTTCCAAATGCTTTACATGATCCTCTGCTCTTAAGGATTTAACAAGCATGTCATCCACGTATACCTCCATGGTTTTCCCTATCAAATCTTTAAACATCATATTTACCAACCTCTGATAAGTTGCGCCAGCATTGATCAACCCGAAAGGCATCCCAATAAAACAATACAATCCTCGATCTGTAATAAATGAAGTGTGCTCTTGATCCGGTTCATACATAGGGATCTGGTTGTAACCCGAGTAAGCATCCATGAAACTTAAAAGAGCGTGTCCTGCCGTGGCATCCACCAACTGATCAATCCTCGGGAGTGGAAAGCTATCCTTTGGGCATGCCTTGTTCAAATCAGTGAAATCCACACAAGTCCTCCATTTTCCATTTGGTTTTTTCACGAGAACTGGATTAGCCAACCAATCTGGATAATATGATTCCTTGATCAGCCCAACATCTAGAAGTCTATCCACCTCTTCTTTCAATGCTATGGCTCTCTCTCCACTCACTGGCCGACGTTTCTGGCGGATTCCCTTTATGGTAGGGTCTATATTCAGATGATGACACATAACCTCTGGATCAATTCCAACCATGTCAGCATGACTCCAAGCAAAAACATCCAGATTGTTTAAAAGGAAGTTGGTGAGCATGCCTCTTAACTTGGAATTCAACTGCGATCCAATCTTCAGAAACTTAGTCGGATCCCTTTCATCTACCAAAATAGAAATTGTATCCTCTGCATGACCAATCTTTTCCACCGGTTGTGGTGTCCTTGGGTCAAGGTCGAAATCAAAACTTCGAGGATCTTCAACCGGTGCTGCATCCTTGGAGGGCACGTCCTCCTTAAGAGGGAAGTCTTCCTCAACAAGGGTATACACCAAACCTTCAAGTAACATTTGCCTCCCTTCAACCTGCTCACCCTTGATATCGACTGAGATTACTTCCTCTACATCTTCCTCGATTTCTTCCAGCATTCCTTCTTGAAGATCATCAAGAACCGAGGTGTCATCCTCAGGGCGCGCCCTGTACAGCCGTTCTTCCTCTTCAGGTTCTTGGACAAGATAATGGGCTTTTACCTCTTCTGGGACAACACTCATAACTCCTGAATCACTCACACGGAGGGCGCGCCCTCCATCCTGCTGTCTTCTAAACCCTTTAATCGCCTTATGGTAGCAATCTCCTGAGTCATGCTGAGAGCCCCGTACAGTTCCCACACCATTTGGCGTAGGAAATTTCATCGCGAGATGATAGATGGAGGTCACAACTTTCATTTCCTTCAACCGAGGTCGTCCTACCAGAGAATTATGTGATGAATCCACATTCAAAATCATGAAATCCATCATTTGAGTCACAGAAAGAGTTCCTTCCCCAAGAGTTACCGGTAATTTGATAGCTCCCATAACTTTTACCGATTCTCCTGAAAAACCATAGATCCATCCATTGTCTTGAATCATATCCTTATCTAAGAGTCCCAGCTTCTTATAAGTACTGTAGTATAGTATATTCACCGAGCTTCCATTGTCCACGAAAACCTGATGGACATTCTTCGAACCAATCTGAATTGCCACTACCAGAGCATCATTATGAGGATGATGTACCCATCTAGCTTCTTCTTCGGTGAAAATAATGTCAGCACATTCTCCCTTGAACAATTTAGGTGGCCTCAACTCCAAGCTATTCACATTTGTGAGAGGTCGATACCTCGCTTCTCTAGAATACCTCTCCATAGCGTGATTGCTATCTCCCCCTAAATGGTGTCCTCCAAATATGGTGTGAATACTCCCTTCTTTGACGAATTTCTTATCTTCCGGCTTACCATCTCCGTGGAGGGCGCGCCCTCCATCTCTCCTGTCAGGATTCTCCTTATGCTTCTTCACCTCCCTAAGAATCCATTCCGTCAGGTATCCTTCCTTAATCAAATCCTCAATCTCCTTCCTAAGCTGACGACATTCATGAGTGTTATGCCCTGAAGATTCATGGAATTCACAATACTTCTTCTTATCTTTACTCTGCCAAGAGGTCAATGGTTCCGGCTTTCTGAAGAACCCTTTTTTCTTATTCACCTCAAAGATGTGTTCAATAGAAGCTGCTAAAGGAGTATAGTTACCCGGCCTTTGATCGTAAGTGTATGTATCAGGTGGACCCCAATTCCTTCCAGCTTCGGTTAAATTCACCCGGTTCGTACCAGTTGTTATACGGCGAGTAGGACTAGGAGCCCTATCCTTCCTTTTACCGGCTTTTCCCTTAGAGCTGTTCTGACTGTCAGTTTTTCGGTTATCAGCCAAGGATTGTTCTACAATCTTGAAAGACTCAGCCTGTGCAAACACATCAGCTAAAGTAGGTGGGTCTCACCCCTGAAGATGTTTCCAGAAATCAGTTCCTACGGACAATCCAGCTATCAAGAAACTCTTGAGTGTTTCATCAGTCGCCCCTCTCACCATAGTGGATTCCGAATTGAACCTCTTGAAATAAGATTGCAAACTCTCTCCTTCCCTTTGTTTGATATTGGCCAAAGTCGTGACTGGAGGGGCATACTTTACTGCGGCCTGGAACTTAGTTAAGAACAAGTTCCTCATCACCTGCCATGATGTGATTACTCCTGGACCGAGCTTCTGAAACCATTGTTGAGCACTCTCCCTGAAAGTTGCCGCCAACAATCGACATCTAGCCAATTCCGTAACTTGATAGACATCCATCTCGATATCGAAACGTCCAAGGAATTCCACAGGGTCTACATTTCCATGAAATTGCAAATCATTTGTCATTGATCTATACCCAGCAAGGAGCTGTGCCTCTCTAACTTCGATCGAGAAGGGAGAGGATGTTGGCGCAGTTGCAGATATCCTTCCTCCATCCAGGTGAGCAAGGAGTTTCTTTAAATCATCCACATTGAATGTTCCCACTCCAGGAATATTCTGGATATTTGGTTGTTTCGCAGTCTGAGTACCCCCCGGGGGTGGAGGCGGCGGTGGAGCCGCTGTCTGAATGCCTCCTTGAACCTCTACTTGTGGTTGAATCACAACCTCTTGAGTTTGAGTTTGCTGACCCTCGGGATTTCCATGAGGTTGTGAATTCCCTTGAGAACCTCTCTGATACTGTCCTCCCGAGTGAGAGTGCGTCCTCGACCTGGACTCACTGGAGGTGCTTGAGGGGATTTGATGGATACGGGGGGATCTTCCACCTGAGGGCGCACCCTGGTTACGGGGGCGCCTATTTCCCTGATACCAATCCATTCTTCTATCACCGTTATCACGGTTTCTTCTTCCAGTGTTATCACGATGAGAAGTTTGTTCAAATCCAAGGGGCCGCGACCTGCTATGAACAGGGGGCACCCGTTGTGGATTATCATTTCGAGAAAGAGTTCTCTCATGTCCAAGGGGCCGTGACCTGTTGTCAGGGGGCGCGCGCTGTGGATCATGACTCTGTGGAAGGGCTCGCTCATGTCCAAGGGGCCTCGACCTGTTATTAGGGGGCACGCGCTGTGAATCACGGGGCCTCGATTCCATATATTTTTCTTTCTTCTGAAGCTCGAGGAGCACCATCCTCAAATCGTCATCATTAAGCCTTATTCCAAGGCGTTCTTTCAAGCTGGAAAAATCTCTCCTTTCTCTAGCCATTCGCTCCTCATCCCCTTGAATCTCACGAGGAGTGCGCCCTGAACGGTGAGGTTGAGGGCGCGCCCTCTCTCGAGGATTCATCAACCTGCGCTCAGAATTATTTTCACTAGGATGTTCAACAATAGGATCAGAATAATCTAACCTTCGAGGAGTGACCAGCTGAAATCTCCTTTCGTGATTTTCCTCCCTCCTTCGAGAATCTTCCTCGATCTGAGGGGATTTCCCTGATCGACGATGATTTGGTGGGATATTCCGAGATTTTCTCCTTGATTCTTGCTCTTCCTCCACAGAACCCAATCTCGCCCCGAAACTATTTATGGCATCTTGCATAACATACAGCTGTTCCATTAATGCCGAATTACTGATAAGAACGGGCGGCTGTCCACCGATAGCGGCCGGAGTTCCATAATGTCGCGGAGGAGCAGCAATATTTTTCGGAACATAAGCTTCATGACAGCCTTGGTTATCTCCCAAGCTGTCATTAGAATCGTAACCATCTTCTTCTCGAGAACCTCTGCCATGATTGTGAGACATCTTTTCCTCCTAAGATGTAGATCTTGATTGGCTCGCCCTCCTTCTAGCGCCAATTTGTTGACGGAGGAATTTGGGAACAACAAAATTCGAGGTACGTCGCCGGAAACAAGATCTGATGCGGTGGTTCTTTGCCGGAGAAAACGGTGGTGTGTGGTTGTTGAGCGTAATTGGTGGCTGAGATTGATAGGGTTAGTGGCGGCTATTCAGAGCTCTCGATTTCCAACCCCCCAATCTGCCTACGTACCCCGGTATTTATAGGGGATCAAGCCATACGTAGTTCTTGGAGAACAAGAAACCCAAATGGGCTTGGATTATAGGTCCAGCATCCGGAATGTTCTACTATGAGGCCTAACCACAAAGGCCCAAGGCTCATCCAAGATCTCAAGACTTCACAGATAAGGAAACTTCCCCCGACGAGGACTAGTCCTATCCGCTACCAGCTATTTCTTGATTTCAAGGATGCAGGTATAGCCATGGTTTACCCCAAGTGCAGAACGCATCCCTGTCCCCCGAATGAGAAGCACCCACCAAATAGCAGGACAGGTGATCCAGAACCTTTGGATGCAAAGTGCAGGATTACTCCAAAGTTCCCCAATGAGAGCGCGCCCATTGGCTACAGGAACAGAGCTCCCAAAGCACACACCAGAAAGTCCCTTTCTTTCCACCTTAGGGCGTGCCCTTAGTGTTTAAGAAGGGTCCTTATATCCAGGCAAACCCGTGGAGGCCTTCTGCGACGGACATCCCCCTCCTGAGATACGACATGAGGGAATTCTTCAATAATCAAACACGAAATTCACATTATTATCATCTTCGAATTCCAACATATCCCAGGGCGCGGCCTAAACCCCCCAGGGCGCGCCCTAACTTCTAGAAAACCCTAATTTATTCTCTAAAATCCCAAATTGAACCCATTATCGACCCGAATCCATCTTGAAAATACCCGAACCGAATTTTGGCTATAACAGTACTTAAGAAATTCAACATGGTTAACACATAAAGAGAAATGCATTTATCCTACTAAACGAGTATACAAGATTGACATGGAAGAGACTTCATTATGAAGTTTACAATCGACTTGTAGTTACTCTCAACTTCTACGCTCAATTAGACATAAAAAACCGTTACATTTCAAATTTTGCTTATAAGCGAAAATTTAAACTATATGTACCAAACGTCTAAGTTAATTATTGGTGGTGTTACACCAAGTATTATGTCACATGTGATGATCCTCTCATTTCTCTTGCAAATCTTGGTATTTCTATTATAAATCTTGATTGCAAGATTTGAAACATATTATATAAATTAAAATGTGGCCCGTGCCTTGCACGGACTATCATGCTAGTATTGTAGTAATATACGAAATATATTAATCATGTAATAGAAGTCATTCCAAGTACTTTATTCAAGGATATGAAACATAACCCTTTTAATTAGGGGTCGTTTGGTTCGTGAATTGTTATGAGTTTCAAATCAGGAATCGGGTTAAGGTGGTATGGGGTTGAGGTATCATTTCTTATATCATTTCTTATAATTTTGTTGGTAGGATGATGTTGGTCAGTCTAATTTGGGTTTATTCTCTTCTGAGAACGAAAATGGCCATATTATTTCCGATGCAAAGTTTAAATCCGGTCGATGTACTGATCGAAGGAAAGAGAAAGTGTATGATTCTGTTGGTTCTGTTTGTAGAACGTTTTTCACTGATGATGCGCCTCTTCAAGAGATATTGAGTAATATAAAGCATGCAAACAATTGTAAGTTAATTGTTGATAGTTAATTGTTGTTTCATTGTTATTATATTCTTTCTATACTACTTTATTGGCATTGAATGCTGTCGAAATGTTTACAGCTACATTACGAGGAGTAAAAAGAAAATGTGTTTGCAATACTCCTTTGGAAGAGAGTTATGTCAGGCAGAAGAAGTTGAATGCTCCCAGGAAACAATACAAAGAGAATGACAGAAAATGTTTTCCTGAGTTGAACAAGTCATTATTTGTTGAGAATAATGACACATGTGTATCATTGGATGAACCAAGATACAATGATATAGGTTACTGTTTTTTATTACTCGTGGTACATTACATTTGAATGTGTTGTTTATAGGTTTGCTGACAGTTGTGCAATTTTACAGATAATTCATGTATACAAGGGTTTCATGATTTGGATGATGGCTTCCTTACTGATGCTGGTATTTTATAAAATAAGTACAAAGTTTTGTTTGCAGTTAGTTTTGTTTACATGAAAGTTTTTTTGTGAATGAATATTTGTTAAATATGGTGTTTTCTTTTGGTTTACTGCTTAGATGATGATTACAATGGGCATTATGAAGACTTTGAAGGCGTATTTGATAGGAATTTAACAAAAGGTGTTGCTTACAATTTTTGTAGACATTCTCTTATATTTGTTTTGTTAACTTTGTTGACATTTCCTCCCTTTATTAAATATACTTTTATAATTTTATGTAGTGCCTGTTGAATATGGTAGTTTGGGCCCGCCATCCGTAAAGTGTGATAAATGTGATGTTGTTATGTGGAAGGAAGAAAGAATTAATAAATCTGTCACTCGCGGAAGTCCAAAGTTCAATATCTGTTGTGGAAATGGTAAAATTCGGTTACCGAAAGCTGCTCCAACCCCATCATATCTATGGCAGCTTTATAATGATCCTAAGAAAGGTCCTGGTTTTCATCGATGTTCCCGCATATATAATAGTATGTTTGCTTTTACGTCGATTGGTGGTATTGTAGATAACTCCATTAACAATGGTGGGGGGCCATATGTTTATCGGTTAAATGGTGTAAATCACCATCTATTTGGGTCTTTGATTCCTAGTGACGGTCAAAATCCAAAGTTCTGTCAACTTTATATATATGATACTGAAAATGAAGTTAGTAATCGTTTAAGATGGGTTGATGTTAATGATTCAAAGATTATATGTGAAGAAACTGTAAGTGGTTTGATTTCTATGTTAGATGAGACAAATGAGTTAGTACAGCGGTTTCGTATGGCTCGTGATCGTTTTCAAAATAATGAAGTTGTTGACCTAGATATATTTTTGAAAGTTTGTCGTTCTGAAGCAAATTTTACGATATGATCTTAAAACGAAGAAATAAACTATACCTGCTACAATGTTTTAGAACCCAAAAAATTAGCCTATTTTATAATTACAAAATTTATATGAATATTTTATACTTGACATATCTCATTTGAAAATAAAAGATTTCGTAGAATACAGTAAGATTTAACAAATTCGAACATAGTATCTCAAGTTAAATGGTAGAATTCATAATTTCAGAACAATTCGAATAGGGTCCAACAAGCTTTCTTATATTTGTACCTTATAAGTATAAAATAATAAATGAAATAAAGAAACAAAAAGAAAAAGAAATGGAAACAATTGAAAAAGGCGTTTGGTATAAATTGGACAACAATCAATCCTTGGAATAAAGTGACGTGTACCAACAAGATTTCCAGAAATTACTTCACACTCCAAACCATGATTTAAACACTTCGTCACTATGATTCGAGTACCATTGTACATACCTAAAGTTTGATTAAAATTACGCATCAACATAACAATAACTCTTTCTTTCAACTTTAAGTTTTTAAGGAAAAGTTAACAGGCTATTGGAGCACTATTTCTCAAGAAATTTCTTATAATTAAAGTTAGGAGGTATCTATTGGAGTTGCTCTTAGCTATTCGCAATAAGTTAAGTCATACTGAAATTTCAATTTGCTTTGTATAAAATTATTATTTCAATTTCAATAACTTTTCTTTGTGTTTGTCATATAGCCTCAAGTATCATTTGTATAAAATTCTCAAATTTAAAGTTATATCTTCCTACCTACAATGTTTACTATGCACTGCTACTGGTATTACACGTTCTCGACAACCTTCTACACCCGTATACAATGTTTCTTTCTAAATAGTATAATATAGTTTAATATAATATTATAAATATAAAATTTGATGTGTTATTGAAAGATTTTGAACAGGTAATTAATGTATTGTTGCTAATAATCAAACTTTCGAGTTCTATATATAGAATTTTTTACTGTAATTATATATAATTATCATAATCTATTTATAATAATAAATGATATAATGGTTGTCTATGAGGAATAACGAAAAAAGTTATTAACCAACTTACAAATTATTCCCCTTATCAGTTACAAATTAGAGTCTAAATGTAATTTCATTTAAATATTTTTGAGAAATTCAGCATTATTTTCGAAAATTATAATTTAATATCCGTTCTATACTTTAATCTTTATTGAATGAAACCGACTCCACATCAAAGATCTGTGTCTTGCATCATCAGCTGAAGATGTAATAAAAATCTGCAAGCTTCACACAACTTTCAATACACAAAATTAATACTTCTATCTAGGGCATCTAGCTACTAAAAAGTCTTCATCTACTTTTGGCTA
Organism: Saposhnikovia divaricata; assembly: GCA_036435485.1. Taxonomy (NCBI): domain Eukaryota; kingdom Viridiplantae; phylum Streptophyta; class Magnoliopsida; order Apiales; family Apiaceae; genus Saposhnikovia; species Saposhnikovia divaricata. The sequence continues at coordinate 62,918,738 of CM071596.1, forward strand.
TATATAGTACTCCACTTACCTACTGGAGTAGGAGTATAACATTTCAACATTACTGTTATAGTTACACATATTTCTTTGTTACTTTTCTGCAATACATTACCTTCAAAGAAGAAAGAGATTATGGCGTCTTCCTCTTCAACACGGTACTAAACACAGAAATTAATTTTTGATTCACATTTTAATAACGTTTATTTATTTATTTTTACTTCTTATATTTTCAGCGGTCGGAAGAGAACACAACAAGTTTATTCCGACAATATGAATACTGGGTTGTGTTCAACTGAAAAGAAAGTTCGACTTGAAGAAAACTTGGAGAAATTGTTAGCCAATATGCAGGTGAATATGACGACTATATGTGATAAGATTGAAGAATTCAGTATTTATCTTAAACTATTGCAACGGAATCACTCTGTTCTGATCGAAGAGATGAAACTCCTCCAGGAGGAAGGGAGGAAGATCTCAAATGAAGTTGGTGATGTACTACGCTCAAAAACCTTTTAATGTACGAGTAATAAGCACGGTTCTTTTGACACTTTAACTTATGTTTTGTTGTTTAACGGATGTATCTTTGTTTTTTTTAACTCTAGTGGAACTCCTAAGTCCTAACTGTAATTTGTTTTCTTTTGATGCTTATGTCCATGGAATGTTCTTCCACTATGTTCAACAAAGGCACCATATTACTCCTATTTTTTGCTTTCCCTATTTTACATATAATGTTAAGAATCAAAACAACAAATACGTTTCATTAGAATCAAAACAAAGTTTAGAAATTAACATCCAGGAATTGCGTTTCATTATCCAAATAACATTATGTCGCTGAAACATCAAAAACAATTGTAGTTGTTAATGACATTTGATTGTTTTTTATGTTCCTTTTGTTTAAGAATATGTAAGTAAAATGAATCATGGTTAGAGATTATATGTTGTAAATCAGAAAACTGAACACATACACCACTAAAACAAGTGTGCAGAAAGAGATAGAGCATTTCAACATAAAGGTAAGTTTCCATTACATGGTACAATATCCATAACTTCCATAATCATAACAGAACTAACATGATATTGAAACATTAAACACAATCACAGGTCCAATACGATATTCAAATCTTAAACGCTGTCCATCAACGAAACCATTATCCAGCAAGAAATCAGACCAACCTTGACCTAATCTGAATGCCTTTCCTACTGGATTGGCCTTAATGTCCCATTCTTTAGCTGCATAAACAACTCTAACGTTCATTCCTTTGTGAATTTGTCTTTTTGGTACTTGGAGGGTAGCAGGACAATACTGAAACATCAAATTAAACATTGAAGACAGTTCCTCAAATAATACATAAATATAGGAATTTGAGCACATTTAAACAGTCACTCACCGCTCCATGACATTTACCATCAAAATGTGAGGTAGTCAACTTAACAAAGAAATTTGAGCACATTTCTTCCTCACTGCTTTTTTCAACATCAGTTGTGGTATCAGATTCATCATCTGTATCTGTTGTGTCCTCAGATTCAACATCAGTTGTGTCCTCAGATTCCTCTTCCCTCAAGTATTGATTCCTTTGAAAACCTTCATAAGATTCAAAATATAATGGTATTAAAGAAGTATCTATATTTGTCCCAAAACTAAAGCATGCAACAAATAAAGAATTTATTACAAACCTTCATTTGCATCAGAACTCCCAGCAGTCTCAGTCAGTATAACTTCGTTTATGGATACTTTTGTTGTTAGGTTTTGCAGAATATCCATTCCATTTTTGGCAAAGATTGTCATATGAAATGTAGAACACCCTAGGTATTGCAAAAGCAGTGTATAGTTTTCCATAACTGAGTAATTCTTTAACAACCTGTGAAGCCCTGTCACACTTTGTTTGTCCTTACAGAAAGATGTTATCCAGACAACACTATCGCCCATCCAAAGTATAACATCATTACTTAAATTCTGACCAAATTTTTGCATGAATACTTTCGGAAGAGACTGCACAAAGTTAATGACACTTTAAATTTATCCTTGCATAATCCAAGAGAATAAGTTAACAAGATGGAAGTTATGTAATATCTTACAAAATGTCCATTTTGAATTGATTCTTTATTCATTATTTTGAATAATCTTGCCTTGCATTTGTTCTCAAATTGACCTGTTCACAATTGCAATATTGTATCATTCATGTAATATATTCACCTTTTAGTAGATCATATATTTAACAGAAAAGATACCTTGATGCGTAATCCAGTCCGATATATCTTTCATATGAAAAACTGCAGCTGCAAATACATTAACTTCTCCAGTACTGTGAATATACACATATCACCTTCACATAATTTTGAAGCTCTAACAAACTGATTCCAACCATCTCCAACATACATAACTCCATTTTCAGATTTCAAAGTAATTAACCATTTCTTCTTTAAAAATCCAATTTGTATTGCTCCCAAATATTGATCAATGTTCAATTTCACAACCGCTTCTTCTGTTAGAATCTGTATATGTAACGTATAAATATATTAACACATTCAAAATGCTTAGGCAGAAATTTGTAACTTAAAACAAATTATAGTCACACCTTATTGTAGACATTTGTCTGAAGATGCTTTTTCTCAATCTTCAACTCATACATTTTACAAGGGTTGGTGTAAGCACTAAACTTAAACTGCATTGCAATTTTATCCTTTTGTAGCTCAGATACCTCTCTTCCACTTTCATCAACAATATAGCCAAATGGGTATTCAATTTCCACCGCACTGGAGTTAAAGATATAAAGGTTGAAATTACAATCACCAACATATTGTAGCATACTCAAGTTGTATTTTGTCATACCATAAAAACAGATCATATTTTGAACACCTTCAATTTTTCCAGTGGACTTATCGTATTTGCCTACCCATATTGTTCCAGTTGGCTCCTTAAGATACACTTTTTCAGGTATATTTGGACCAAAATTCATATTGAATTCCACTGGAAGGCTCTGTCACAAATAACATTTGAATAAAACCTATTGTAGTAAAATCTTGAACATACGTAAACAATTAAAGTACCCATGCTCAAACATGTAATTTTCTTACCAGACTACCCGATTCATAAGATGTTGTCCAATTCAAAGTTATGAGGTTTATGTCAACAGTATTTGAAGAAGTACCCATGCTCAACTAGACACAAGGAAGAACATTAAAGTTAGATATAAAACATGATGTAGATGACATGATTTACTCGCTGAAAAAATGATGCATACCTCTCAATGCCGTTACCACCGATACACCATAAACCAGTTCTTTATCAACATATACTAATAGAGCGAAGAGAGGAGAGGATGTTACTAATTGCAGTGCCAGTAGTAGTTGGTTTGTGATTTATGATTCATACTGTAATAAAACTCAATTAAAGACGTTACTTTTGAGCAGAGCGAAAATGTAAGTGTAATAAAAGTCAACATGTATGTAGTAGCAATATTCCGAAGTAGAAACAGTAATTTTAGCCTAGGACAACTTAAAGTCTACAACTACTTCACATACCATTAGTTTTGCACAATGGGACGCACCACATATAACATCAATGTGCAAACATTATCACCTGTAACATTTTTTTTTAATCTCGCCAGTATATTAATCTCGCAATTTGTTAATAAATTGTATTATTCAACCACTGAAATAAAAAAAGGTTAATCTTAAATTAATATCTAATTCAAAACATAAGTGAATTTAATAGCTCTTTCATGTAACATTAAAAGCATAAGTGAAATTAATAGCTCTTTCATGTAACATTATCTTACTTAAGTTTCCCCTAATTAACGCTAATTACATTATTTTACCACTTTACAATATCTCTTTGTTTATTTTGCTTTTTGGTTTAAGCTTTCACATACTTCTTCAAACATAGAGGATTCATGAAATGCACGTGTTATAAATTGTGATGATTGTAAAAATTTAAAATATAATACCAATAAAGTTTTCATATTTAACAGTAATACCAAATTTGGATACGGACAATGGATTTTCAATGTATGCTTACAAAGAAACGTCATAAAATATTGAATCCTTTCAATAATACGATTATTTTATACAGTGAATACAAATGTACATTAACAAATGTACCATACAAAACAAGAAAGATACATCATATTTCTTAGAATCGGTGGAGTCATAATTATAAATTGTTGTAACAACAACTCACAATATCTCATTCTTATAACACCTTTCAAATTATTTAATTTCTAATCTAGAGGACATATGCAGGTACAGAAGTGACTACACACAGCAGACTACTAACCTACAAATTCTTATACTAATACTTTTACATATTACCTTGCATTGAGATCTACTCCTACTATTATCAAAGTTTACCAACTCTACCTCTCTCATGGAGTATCAAAGCTTAAACGAGCTTCAAATAATCAACAAAAATGACTGGAAGATCAAGGTTCATTTGGTTAAGAAATGGAAAGAACCAGGCAAAGACAATTCCTATTCTCATGGCTTACATCTCATAATCATTGATGCCGTAGTAAGTTAATCCGTAATATTTATGTACTTACTCTGAACATTCACATATCATTCCACTAATTTTGTACATGTTTCATGGTAAAATAGTACGACAAAATACATGCTTTCATCCCATCAGCCCTACTAGATACTTTTGAAGAGCACTTTGTTGCAGGAGAAATGTATGATATCCGCAACTTCAGAGTTGTGCCATTTGTAGGCAAGTTTAAATGTCTCAATGCTCATGTCCAAATCAAGCTAAATCATTTCACCGTGGTAACACCTCTTCCCCAACAAATTGATCAAGAAGAAGTAGAAACAACATACATTTACCTTTCACAATCCAACATTAATAAAAACGAGAATCTTGCGAAAAAAGCCAGCGGCAGCGGGCATTATACTAGTACTATATACAATCAAGGATGTCAACAAGGATTTTCCGATACTCCAAATAACACCCAAAACATTGTATATAGTACTAGTATAATGCCCGCTGCCACAAGCTTTTTTCGCAAGATTCTCGTTTTATTAATGTTGGATTGTGAAAGGTAAATGTATGTTGTTTCTACTTCTTCTGATTGTGTAGTTTTGTTTTGAGTATAAACAATTGTAAAGAAGGACTGTATTGATAGTTTATATTGAATACCAAAATATTACATTTGTAATAACGATAGCATACATCTATAGCTAAACTCCTGCAAACTTATGTTCTATAGGTTGTTCTCCAGAGTTCATTAATGAGTTATCCCATAGCACCAAAAAGGATTTTGAAGACAATTAGTTGTAGAGCACACTTCTTGCATTTTGACTTCCAGATATGTTCCTTCTTTAGTCCTTCAGCCCAGTGTTCACCATCCTTCCGGTAATTTCCGGAAACTGCATTATTGCAGAGAGAATTCCACATATCCTCTTCCAATGATGGTGAAGATGTCTTGCTAAATGGAGTAACATTTCGGGCTCTTGAACAAAACTTCAACGGAGGCAATAGATGATCAATCAGAAATAGACTGTCATACATGTTTGTTATCAAAGACATAATTTCTTCTAATTTTGATCGCATAACAGTTTGGTTGATAAGAGTGAACATTTCATTAGCAGTACTATCTATTTCATATGGTTTGTACAATGCTTTAAAAAAGAGCAAGGCAAAATGTGATGGAAAATGGGTATTAGATAGATAAGATAAGACTCTGAGATGATGTTCGGCATGAATATTCATCAAAAGATGAACATTGCCTGATTTACATTGTGTCTAACAGAGTAAGATATAAACCCTAGAAACTGATCCCGTGTAACTTCCGTGTGATGATGATGGTAGTGATACAGCTTATCCCAATCCAAAGACTCCAACACGTACTTGACATAATGTCTTGGTTGTACTCTTTCCCAAATGATGAGCAGTTTAGTAAAGCAGGAGAAACTGTCTGTATTGAAAATTAGATGAGAGAAGATAAGGGGAATCACTTCTAACCGAACATCCAATATATTTGCCATTCTCTTTTTACAATGAAGAGCTTGTGTTTGATTTCAGATCTGTGCTTTGACTTGTTTGCAAGATGGAATGGACTTGTTATCAGCAATATATATATATATATATATATATATATATATATATATATATATATAAATGTATTTATTGATCCTGTACTGAGGTTTACAACCGTGTAGATAACATTTAGATATTCCATTGTACAATGCACTTGCATTGTGATGTTTCAGTTTCATATTCAGGAAATGACTTTTGGAAGTTGTGTTCTCTGAATAAAATTTTCTGATATCATATATTTGAAAGATTTAATTTGTATATTTTGTAGATACATATTTAAGATTTATTAAATTTAGTCATGTATTTATATTAACATGTTATAGGAATATTAAGAATATTAAGTATTACAATATTGAATTAACGATATTTGATTTGAGTGGTTCAATAATATGAAATTAGAGAACAGAATATCATGTTTATACCGTTTGACTAAAACCATTGCATAAGAAAACGGAATCTAATAGAATCTAATAAAATGTTTCTTTAAATTCGTTATAAAATATAATAAAATGGTTTTAATTCGTTTTTAATTAGATATATACAAATATTTGTTTTGATTTTGTGTCATTTTTTAAATTTGCGTATAGTCAAAGATTTTTTACATGAAACAATTATTACAAAAATTATTCATACATTGAAGGAGTCTCAATAAATACATTATATTCAGTTCAGTTAATCCACTGTAAAAAACTTTAAAATAAAGTACATAAAATATTTTTTAGAAGACCCAAAAATTAAATTACATGTTTCCAATTTCAATTAGTACATGAGTTTGACAATGGCGAAATTAATTATAATCATAATTGGTCATTTCGGTTGAAAGATATTTTCATGTTACAGCATGTGAGATGTTGCTTATAATCATAATAGTATGTTACATGTTTGAAAGTGGTTGAAATAAAAGTAAATTACATTACATCTAATTAAAGTCTTCTCTTTAGGCTCATTGACAACATGATCGAAATAAGATTACACTTGACTCAAAGACATTTAAATGGACCTAATATAGCGATAAGCTCATCGATAGTTCATGAGGTTGTACTATTTTAGATTTCATTTCTTAGGTTCACAGCTGCATCATGCACCGGATTGATGTAGAATCTAGCTGCTGGAAAGTTGGTTAGGTACATTACATCTGTAAATTGCAGATTCGAAATTATTAGATGATGTAAATGAAATCGGATAAAATTATCTTCACTGTGTTAACGTCAAACTTACCTTCTACTAAGTTCACTTTGCAACTTGCTATGATGACAACAACAGGTTGTAGATTTGCATTATTCACCTGATTAATGAAGGATTCTCCGAATTCTCTACGGAAGACGACACTTACGCTGTTGCTGTTTAAACATATGTAGCAGCTAATGAAAATGTAGAACAATATTTATACATATGAAGTAAAAGAAATTTTACTTGTTCTGTGTTAAAACAAAGTTGATCATTGAATCCTCTTCATTGTGTCGATTCATGAAGCGATGTTGCGTCTGAACACTTGTAACAACGCCAAGAACATCTAAACAATTCCAAAATTGTCATTGTAATATTGTTTCATCCGTTTAGGTATCAAAATAAACATTTGTATTATACCTATGAGGTAACGCTCATGGTCAACATAGTGTTGTACATTTTCCAAATCTGTCAACTTGAAAATATGTAATGGTAATTCCATTGGTAAAAAATCATGTGGGAGGATGACTGTGGGAGGGATAAAAGTTATATATGTATCCTTTTTGAAGCATATGTTCTTTGTAGAGTTCTTATATGTTTTCACCATGAAGTTGTGAATGCTGACAGTTTCTCCTTCTTGCATGAACTGTACGAAGAAGTTGTTAACAGTAGAGGGAATCCAAGCATGCACACGATCGTTCTCTATAGATAGTTAAGGGATGAATTAAATTGAGAATTTCAAAATAAAATATCAGTAGCTAGTTACCTCAGCATCCACGAGAATGAAGTTCACTCATGCAACTTGACCATTCTCCTAATTAACTTGTTGCCACATTGTTGATACTCTTACGTAAATCTTCCAGTTCATCTTCACAGATGGTTGTAGTGATGAAATGGTATCAAAATAAAGAGATGTCATAGTAAGTATTCTTGTTTCTTTCTTTTTATATTGAGGTGGGTATATTTATGTTGTATATAAATTTAGTTTTGTTGTTTCCATCTTTGTATTATTGTGATGTATGCTGTTCTGAGGGATGTTTCAGAGGTGCTGATGTAACGAAAAGCAAAAGCTTCTGGCATTTTCTGTAAAGTAGGTGTAAGATTGATGTAAATAGTGCATATTGTCTACAAAGCTAATCTTTGTAGATTGTGCTCGAGTTTCACAGTTGGTGCTGTGTATATATGTTGACTTTGATTCAAGCATTGAAATGGTGCTGTGTATATATGTTGACTTTGATTCAAGCATTGAAATGGTATTCATTCATTGTGTAAATTACATTTACTTGATTGAACGGATAACAGTAAACTTAATGTAACTAATTAAGAAATATGAAACATTTCCAACGTCAGAAAAGAGTAGCTGCTTCCTTGTAGTCTTGTGTTACATTATGATTTGTTGAGCTCTCTGTACCTTTAAAACATATGTAATGAGGAAACTGTTACCTTAATTACAATAATATTATATAACTGAAGAATCCAAATAGAAATTAGTCGAAGACGTTTTACCTTTTTCTCAAATCGGTGGCTACATTAAACATAGGGTTTATATCAACCTTTGTTGCTGGAAAACTGCATAAGATTGGTAGTGAAATATTGTCTATAGAAAGTATTTTGCAGCTCCCTATGACAACCACAATTGGATTTTCTGTAGCATGACCTAATCCAATACTAAATAAGGCAGCCAAATCCTTTCTAAGAAGAACCTGTACATTACAGCTACATTTGTTGCCATTCAGTGAATGTATTGATTTATACATAATCATAGGTGTAATATGTACATTCATGAAGAAGATAGCTCACATTGTATCTGTTATAACAAATTTGCAACTTGTCAGTGCTTCGGTGTTTGGATTAACATCTTCTGTTCCGGCTTCAATCGATAATAGAATACCAATAACATCTATATAGCAAGAGTGAAATTTCGTTACCAGTAATTGTTTAGGTTCGATGTATGTTACTTGAATTTTATAATTTGTATATAGTCACTACGTACCAATTAAATGCGTTTCTTCCACATTGAGCTTATGAATAGAGCTAAGATTGGTAAAGAACCATATGCTTAGAGGTATTCGAGGATGAGTTTCTGGCAGAGGCTGAACTACTGTTATACATGTATAGATGATATGTCTATCGGCTGCAAAACATCTGTTTCGATCCATTTGTTTGTACGCTTTGACAACAAAATACTCTATTGTACATGTGTTTCCTTCAATAAAACATTTCTCTAACCGACCAAGTAATGGTTTAGCCAACCAAGCATGCATTCTACCACCCTTGAATTGATACAGATCGACAAAATGTATTATTGATATGAATTGACATTGATGATAAATGTGTAAATGTACATAGTTATAAAGCTACTTACGTTTGAGTCTATCAAGATCATATTGACGCCATATACATCACCAGTGATATGATTCATCTCTTTCCATAATCTCTGTACCCTTACATTAATTTTCCAATCATCTTTTGGGATAACACGAAGTTCATCTAAGCGGGTGAAGATTTGCAAAGACATTTTTGTCTTGGTTGCAGTTGGAGAGAAGTTGTAAGACGAAGAATATGTATAGTAAAGAATATGTACTTAGGAACTTAGGATGCTTAGTAGATAGTAGTTTGTATAGATCGAACTCCTATTTTAGCTCTTTAATTTTATATTTAAATAATGCAAGATGTTTACTCCAATAGTGGTACTACAAAGTACCATAAAGTTTTTTTTTAGTATGGTCCTTGGCATCCGAACATGTTCTAACTATAAGAGCATCCGCACCGACTCCATTCAACCGCTTTCTCCATTACAGCGGTTGACTATTAATTTACAACTAATTTATAAGACAAAATATAGTTGTGAGTACTTTAATACATTTAAGTTTTGATATGTAATAGTACTACGAAATTGAAGATATTAACAATTAAAAGTGTGTGTCTATTGGAAAACGTGTTTAAAGGAAATAGGAAACATATTCAGATACGGAAAGAGTATGCTTTCAAAAAATGGTAAAGAGAATGTACCTTAAACGTTACTAAATTTTTGTACCTATGTCGCTTGTACTGAAATAATTTAATATTTTGGACGAAAATCTAACGGTACAGATTAAACAATATCATCCAATTTTACATATGATGCAATTTTTTATAAAGAAAATGATATAAAATCTTAGCCGTTATATTCGTAGTTTAAATCATATATATAATACCATATTAAATAAAATGTATTTTTGAAGGATAAAATTTAATGACTGATTTTGTACCTATAATTTTTGTAAATCCAATTGTAACTTAATTATTCTTTTAATATAAACTTAATTAATATTTTGAATAGGGCATTCCATCATTTTGTTTTTTTAAATATGGTAATCAACTATGTGCTACATTTTATGTGATTTTGCGAAATAGTTATAAACCTCCTGTCGATTCTGATAAAGAAAGATGAATCTTGAAAGGTGCTTGTGTTTGAGTAATCTGGCCATCATGATTTCAATGCGTACATTATAGGTACAAATTTAAATAAAATTGTGTATCTTTATATTTTAGATGTTCTAAATACGATCTCTTCTTATAATATTCAAAATAATTAAATGTATTTTAATAACAGAAATATAAAAAGTTTGATATATCTATATAATTTAGAAGTTATAAATACTCCGTGCTATTGAAACTTTTAACGATTGTGTTATTTTTTATCGAAATTTTGTTTTGAGATTTTGCATATTTATAATATTTATAATTAATGTATACTATATTATTAATATGATGCAATTTTTTATAAAGAAAATGATATAAAATCTTAGCCGTTATATTCGTAGTTTAAATCATTTATATAATACCATGTTAAATACAATTGATTTTTGAAGGATAAATTTTAATGAATTTTGTACAGCTGTTTATATTTCCATAAAAAAAATGTAAAAAAATTTTGTACACTACAAAATGTACGCTTAGGAATACAAAAAAAAATATGATAAATACATGACTTTTAGCCACATAGTTAGAGAAAATAGTAAAGTTGTATAAATTATAAAAAAAACATATAGTAATGGTACGAAAATAGGGAAGTAAATTTGACCAGTTATTAGTATTTGGGGAATTTACAATTGTTCCAAAAAAAAATTTTAAATTTTCTATTTTTTTTAAAGAAACAAATTTAAATCGAACTGCTAAACTTGTTCTAAAGTGATTTGTTAGTTTTTTTGGGAAGTTATTTGGCAGTTTTCTTGGAAGTTAATTTGGAAGTAATTAGGTTGTCACTTAACATCATGTATACTAACGCCCATGTTTTAAATAAAACAAAGAAACTGTGTCTATATATTGAGTTCTTGTTTGACATTTACAAAATCATTTAAAAATCTGTAAACTACAAAGCATATGGAGTCACGATCTTTAAAAAGGAAGCGTGTAGAAGACATAAAAAATAGCTTGGTTGATGGATTACACAATTTAACATTGACTTCTTTTCAATTCTATGAAGATCTTCAGTCAGCAAATGAGGATTTTGTTTTGATGTTTAAAAGTATAGGTGATAGGCAATCAGAAATGTACGCTCGTTCTGTTGGTCTAGATGAGAAATATAGGTACATGTTTCGTTCAAACTTGTTTGTTGTTCGTATTACGTAAACATATTTTGTTAATATTTTTTTATGCTGATTCCTATTGCAGAGAGTTACTTGGCGTTATAAAAGGTGAGTTTGTTATGCATGTTGGAGAGACATCAACGCAAAGATCTGTTCTTCCATCTTCTTATTCTACTGATACACGCAAGTTCATTGACGACACATCAGCATCATTAGATAGTCACTGTAAATCCTTTGTTGCAAAAGTGGATGAAATGATAAAAGAAATTGAAGAACAAAGTGGTATTTGGAAGGGTAAACTTACTGAAATGAAAAAACAGGCTGAACATATTGTTTCCCAAAGAAGGAGGCTGGTAGCTGAGTTGCTTGATTTCAAGAAACATATTTAAAACAGCATATTGTGGGAATGTGCTTGTTTCCTTGTATCTAGGTTTCTCTGTATGAACTTTTATGTTGTTATCAATGTGCTGTTTTGAATGTGGTAAGTTTGTTCCCATACATATTGTTAATATGTATGTTTTCTACAATGTTCTCTCCAAATCTGTGAACTAACCATATGGTAAAGTAGTAGTACTTGGTTATAATCTATAACGACATTTGAGTTTACGCTATTAACCATCATTGTTTCACGCAACATAACAATTTGGAGAACGTTAATACATAATGTTAATACATTAGCATACATAAGAAACAGCCAAATTCATTACCGTAGAAATCTCCCACATAACGTTAATACATTACCATACATAACAAACAGGCAAATTCATTACAGACTGATACAGTTTCAAAGTAGATGATAAAGTTAAGAAATTACATGCAATTTTTAGATGCTGGCAGGTACATCTTCCACGAATATTGCCTTGTTAAATTCCATGGATTTCCCAGAATCTGTTTGTAACAAAATTGGGTATTAGGTAGTTAATCATATTCATCATGTAGCTTTGTTACATAGTGGAAATTTCTACTTACCTTTGGCGGAGTGTATCAACTCTGTGACAGTTTGAATTGACATCAAAAGTTGTTGCTGCCATGTTGGTTATTGCTGCTACACCATTGTACTGGTTACGCATGATTCGGCAAGAGGATATGATAATGATGACAGGTTGTTCTTCGGCTTGGTAAAAGGCGCTGTCAAAGGCCGTAGCAAGTTCATTCCAAAAAAACACTTGCACATTCTCACTATGTAACAAATGTTAATTTGCGCCATAGAGGACCAAAAGGTGTATTATGTTAGTTGCTTACATCAAGTCAGTAATGACAAATTCTCTAAAGAATTGGTTTCCATTCCTTGTGTTTGTCACATGCTTGATAGGATGAAAGTCATCCACAATTCTAACAATATCTAAAATTATTTAATAAACTGTTAGAAGTGAGATAAATTTATTTATATGTGTGGTATCATTTTATAAAATTTTGTAATCGGATAAGGTAGTAGTTTTACCTATCAAGTGATCGTCTTCTTCAGTTGTTTGTTGCACATGTTTTATATTTGTAAAGTGGTAGATATTCTCAGGGATAAGGTAGTCGTGTTGGGGAAGAGGTGTTACCACGGTGAAACGATTTAGCCTGATTTGGACATGAGCATTGAGACATTTAAACTTGCCTACAAATGGCACAACTCTGAAGTTGCGGATATCATACATTTCTCCTGCAACAAAGTGCTCTTCAAAAGTATCTAGTAGGGCTGATGGGATGAAAGCATGTATTTTGTCGTAATATTTTACCATGAAACATGTACAAAATTAGTGGAATGATATGTGAATGTTCAGAGTAAGTACATAAATATTACGGATTAACTTACTACGGCATCAATGAGTATGAGATGTAAGCCATGAGAATAGGAATTGTCTTTGCCTGGTTCTTTCCATTTCTTAACCAAACGAACCTTGATCTTCCAGTCATTTTTGTTGATTATTTGAAGCTCGTTTAAGCTTTGATACTCCATGAGAGAGGTAGAGTTGGTAAACTTTGATAATAGTAGGAGTAGATCTCAATGCAAGGTAATATGTAAAAGTATTAGTATAAGAATTTGTAGGTTAGTAGTCTGCTGTGTGTAGTCACTTCTGTACCTGCATATGTCCTCTAGATTAGAAATTAAATAATTTGAAAGGTGTTATAAGAAGGAGATATTGAGAGTTGTTGTTACAACAATTTATAATTATGACTCCACCGATTCTAAGAAATATGATGTATCTTTCTTGTTTTGTATGGTACGTTTGTTAATGTACATTTGTATTCACTGTATAAAATAATCGTATTATTGAAAGGATTCAATATTTTATGACGTTTCTTTGTAAGCATACATTGAAAATCCATTGTCCGTATCCAAATTTGGTATTACTGTTAAATATGAAAATTTTATTGGTATTATATTTTAAATTTTTACAATCATCACAATTTATAACACGTGCATTTCATGAATCATCTATGTTTGAAGAAGTATGTGAAAGCTTAAACCAAAAAGCAAAATAAACAAAGAGATATTATAAAGTGGTAAAATAATGTAATTAGCGTTAATTAGGGGAAACTTAAGTAAGATAATGTTACATGAAAGAGCTATTAATTTCACTTATGCTTTTAATGTTACATGAAAGAGCTATTAAATTCACTTATGTTTTGAATTAGATATTAATTTAAGATTAACCTTTTTTTATTTCAGTGGTTGAATAATACAATTTATTAACAAATTGCGAGATTAATATACTGGCGAGATTAAAAAAAAATGTTACAGGTGATAATGTTTGCACATTGATGTTATATGTGGTGCATCCCATTGTGCAAAACTAATGGTATGTGAAGTAGTTGTAGACTTTAAGTTGTCCTAGGCTAAAATTACTGTTTCTACTTCGGAATATTGCTACTACCTAAAGGTTGACTTTTATTACACTTACATTTTCGTTCTGCTCAAAAGTAACGTCTTTAATTGAGTTTTATTACAGTATGAATCATAAATCACAAACCAACTACTACTGGCACTGCAATTAGTAACATCCTCTCCTCTCTTCGCTCTATTAGTATATGTTGATAAAGAACTGGTTTATGGTGTATCAGTGGTAACGGCATTGAGAGGTATGCATCATTTTTTCAGCGAGTAAATCATGTCATCTACATCATGTTTTATATCTAACTTTAATGTTCTTCCTTGTGTTTAGTTGAGCATGGGTACTTCTTCAAATACTGTTGACATAAACCTCATAACTTTGAATTGGACAACATCTTATGAATCGGGTAGTCTGGTAAGAAAATTACATGTTTGAGCATGGGTACTTTAATTGTTTACGTATGTTCAAGATTTTACTACAATAGGTTTTATTCAAATGTTATTTGTGACAGAGCCTTCCAGTGGAATTCAATATGAATTTTGGTCCAAATATACCTGAAAAAGTGTATCTTAAGGAGCCAACTGGAACAATATTGGTAGGCAAATACGATAAGTCCACTGGAAAAATTGAAGGTGTTCAAAATATGATCTGTTTTTTATGGTATGACAAAATACAACTTGAGTATGCTACAATATGTTGGTGATTGTAATTTCAACCTTTATATCTTTAACTCCAATGCGATGGAAATTGAATACCCATTTGGCTATATTGTTGATGAAAGAGGAATAGAGGTATCTGAGCTACAAAAGGATAAAATTGCAATGCAGTTTAAGTTTAGTGCTTACACCAACCCTTGTAAAATGTATGAGTTGAAGATTGAGAAAAAGCATCTTCAGACAAATGTCTACAATAAGGTGTGACTATAATTTGTTTTAAGTTACAAATTTCTGCCTAAGCATTTTGAATGTGTTAATATATTTATACGTTACATATACAGATTCTAACAGAAGAAGCGGTTGTGAAATTGAACATTGATCAAGATTTGGGAACAATACAAATTGGATTCTTAAAGAAGAAATGGTTAATTACTTTGAAATCTGAAAATGGAGTTATGTATGTTGGAGATGGTTGGAATCAGTTTGTTAGAGCTTCAAAATAATGTGAAGGTGATATGTGTATCATTCACAGTACTGGAGAAGTTAATGTATTTGCAGCTGCAGTTTTTCATATGAAAGATATATCGGACTGGATTACGCATCAAGGTATCTTTTCTGTTATATATATGATTTACTAAAAGGTGAATATATTACATGAATGATACAATATTGCAATTGTGAACAGGTCAATTTGAGAACAAATGCAAGGCAAGATTATTCAAAATAATGAATAAAGAATCAATTCAAAATGGACATTTTGTAAGATATTACATAACTTCCATCTTGTTAACTTATTCTCTTGGATTATGCAAGGATAAATTAAAGTGTCATTAACTTTGTGCAGTCTCTTCCGAAAGTATTCATGCAAAAATTTGGTCAGAATTTAAGTAATGATGTTATACTTTGGATGGGCGATAGTGTTGTCTGGATAGCATCTTTCTGTAAGGACAAACAAAGTGTGACAGGGCTTCACATGTTGTTAAAGAATTACTCAGTTATGGAAAACTATACACTGCTTTTGCAATACCTAGGGTGTTCTACATTTCATATGACAATCTTTGCCAAAAATGGAATGGATATTCTGCAAAACCTAACAACAAAAGTATCCATAAACGAAGTTGTACTGACTGAGACTGCTGGGAGTTCTGATGCAAATGAAGGTTTGTAACAAATTCTTTATTTGTTGCATGCTTTAGTTTTGGGACAAATATAGATACTTCTTTAATACCATTATATTTTGAATCTTATGAAGGTTTTCAAAGGAATCAATACTTAAGGGAGGAGGAATCTGAGGACACAACTGATGTTGAATCTGAGGACACAACAGATACAGATGATGAATCTGATACCACAACTGATGTTGAAAAAAGCAGTGAGGAAGAAATGTGCTCAAATTTATTTGTTAAGTTGACTACCTCACATTTTGATGGTAAATGTCATGGAGCGGTGAGTGACTGTTTAAATGATCTCAAATTCCTATATTTATGTATTATTTGAGGAACTGTCTTCAATGTTTAATTTGATGTTTTAGTATTGTCCTGCTACCCTCCAAGTACCAAAAAGACAAATTCACAAAGGAATGAACGTTAGAGTTGTTTATGCAGCTAAAGAATGGGACATTAAGGCCAATCCAGTAGGAAAGGCATTCAGATTAGGTCAAGGTTGGTCTGATTTCTTGCTGGATAATGGTTTCGTTGTTGGACAGCGTTTAAGATTTGAATATCGTATTGGACCTGTGATTGTGTTTAATGTTTCAATATCATGTTAGTTCTGTTATGATTATGGAAGTTTATGGATATTGTACCATGTAATGGAAACTTACCTTTATGTTGAAATGCTCTATCTCTTTCTGCACACTTGTTTTAGTGGTGTATGTGTTCAGTTTTCTGATTTACAACATATAATCTCTTACCATGATTCATTTTACTTACATATTCTTAAACAAAAGGAACATCAAAAACAATCAAATGTCATTAACAGCTACAATTGTTTTTGATGTTTCAGCGACATAATGTTATTTGGATAATGAAACGTAATTCCTGGATGTTAATTTCTAAACTTTGTTTTGATTCTAATGAAACGTATTTGTTTTTTTGATTCTTAACATTATATGTAAAATAGGGCAAGCAAAAAATAGGAGTAATATGGTGCCTTTGTTGAACATAGTGGAAGAACATTCCATGGACATAAGCATCAAAAGAAAACAAATTACAGTTAGGACTTAGGAGTTCCACTAGAGTTAAAAAAAAACAAAGATACATCCGTTAAACAACAAAACATAAGTTAAAGTGTCAAAAGAACCGTGCTTATTACTCGTACATTAAAAGGTTTTTGAGCGTAGTACATCACCAACTTCATTTGAGATCTTCCTCCCTTCCTCCTGGAGGAGTTTCATCTCTTCGATCAGAACAGAGTGATTCCGTTGCAATAGTTTAAGATAAATACTGAATTCTTCAATCTTATCACATATAGTCGTCATATTCACCTGCATATTGGCTAACGATTTCTCCAATTTTTCTTCAAGTCGAACTTTCTTTTCAGTTGAACACAACTCAGTATTCATATTGTCGGAATAAACTTGTTGTGTTCTCTTCCGACCGCTGAAAATATAAGAAGTAAAAATAAATAAATAAACGTAATTAAAATGTGAATCAAAAATTCATTTCTGTGTTTAGTACCGTGTTGAAGAGGAAGACGCCATAATCTCTTTCTTCTTTGAAGGTAATGTATTGCAGAAAAATAACAAAGAAATATGTGTAACTATAACAGTAATGTTGAAATGTTATACTCCTACTCCAGTAGGTAAGTGGAGTACTATATATAGCCAAAAGTAGATGAAGACTTTTTAGTATCTAGATGCCCTAGATAGAAGTATTAATTTTGTGTATTGAAAGTTGTGTGAAGCTTGCAGATTTTTATTACATCTTCAGCTGATGACGCAAGACACAGATCTTTGATGTGGAGTCGGTTTCATTCAATAAAGATTAAAGTATAGAACGGATATTAAATTATAATTTTCGAAAATAATGCTGAATTTCTCAAAAATATTTAAATGAAATTACATTTAGACTCTAATTTGTAACTGATAAGGGGAATAATTTGTAAGTTGGTTAATAACTTTTTTCGTTATTCCTCATAGACAACCATTATATCATTTATTATTATAAATAGATTATGATAATTATATATAATTACAGTAAAAAATTCTATATACAGAACTCGAAAGTTTGATTATTAGCAACAATACATTAATTACCTGTTCAAAAACTTTCAATAACACATCAAATTTTATATTTATAATATTATATTAAACTATATTATACTATTTAGAAAGAAACATTGTATACGGGTGTAGAAGGTTGTCGGGAACGTGTAATGCCAGTAGCAGTGCATAGTAAACATTGTAGGTAGGAAGATTTAACTTTAAATTTGAGAATTTTATACAAATGATACTTGAGGCTATATGACAAACGCAAAGAAAAGTTATTGAAATTGAAATAATAATTTTATACAAAGCAAATTGAAATTTCAGTATGACTTAACTTATTGCGAATAGCTAAGAGCAACTCCAATAGATACCTCCTAACTTTAATTATAAGAAATTTCTTGAGAAATAGTGCTCCAATAGCCTGTTAACTTTTCCTTAAAAACTTAAAGTTGAAAGAAAGAGTTATTGTTATGTTGATGCGTAATTTTAATCAAACTTTAGGTATGTACCATGGTACTCGAATCATAGTGACGAAGTGTTTAAATCATGGTTTGGAGTGTGAAGTAATTTCTGGAAATCTTGTTGGTACACGTCACTTTATTCCAAGGATTGATTGTTGTCCAATTTATACCAAACGCCTTTTTCAATTGTTTACATTTCTTTTTCTTTTTGTTTCTTTGTTTCATTTATTATTTTATACTTATAAGGTACAAATATAAGAAAGCTTGTTGGAGCCTATTCGAATTGTTCTGAAATTATGAATTCTACCATTTAACTTGAGATACTATGTTCGAATTTGTTAAATCTTACTGTATTCTACGAAATCTTTTATTTTCAAATGAGATATGTCAAGTTTAAAATATTCATATAAATTTTGTAATTATAAAATAGGCTAATTTTTTTGGTTCTAAAACATTGTAGCAGGTATAGTTTATTTCTTCGTTTTAAGATCATATCGTAAAATTTGCTTCAGAACGACAAACTTTCAAAAATATATCTAGGTCAACAACTTCATTATTTTGAAAACGATCACGAGCCATACGAAACCGCTGTACTAACTCATTTGTCTCATCTAACATAGAAATCAAACCACTTACAGTTTCTTCACATATAATCTTTGAATCATTAACATCAACCCATCTTAAACGATTACTAACTTCATTTTCAGTATCATATATATAAAGTTGACAGAACTTTGGATTTTGACCATCACTAGGAATCAAAGACCCAAATAGATGGTGATTTACACCATTTAACCGATAAACATATGGCCCCCCACCATTGTTAATGGAGTTATCTACAATACCACCAGTCGACGTAAAAGCAAATATACTATTATATATGCGGGAACATCGATGAAAAGCAGGACCTTTCTTAGGATCATTATAAAGCTGCCATAGATATGATGGGGTTGGAGCAGCTTTCGGTAACCGAATTTTACCATTTCCACAACAGATATTGAACTTTGGACTTCCGCGAGTGATAGATTTATTAATTCTTTCTTCCTTCCACATAACAACATCATATTTATCACACTTTACGGATGGCGGGCCCAAACTACCATATTCAACAGGCACTACATAAAATTATAAAAGTATATTTAATAAAGGGAGGAAATGTCAACAAAGTTAACAAAACAAATATAAGAGAATGTCTACAAAAATTGTAAGCAACACCTTTTGTTAAATTCCTATCAAATACGCCTTCAAAGTCTTCATAATGCCCATTGTAATCATCATCTAAGCAGTAAACCAAAAGAAAACACCATATTTAACAAATATTCATTCACAAAAAAACTTTCATGTAAACAAAACTAACTGCAAACAAAACTTTGTACTTATTTTATAAAATACCAGCATCAGTAAGGAAGCCATCATCCAAATCATGAAACCCTTGTATACATGAATTATCTGCAAAATTGCACAACTGTCAGCAAACCTATAAACAACACATTCAAATGTAATGTACCACGAGTAATAAAAAATAGTAACCTATATCATTGTATCTTGGTTCATCCAATGATACACATGTGTCATTATTCTCAACAAATAATGACTTGTTCAACTCAGGAAAACATTTTCTGTCATTCTCTTTGTATTGTTTCCTGGGAGCATTCAACTTCTTCTGCCTGACACAACTCTCTTCCAAAGGAGTATTGCAAACACATTTTCTTTTTACTCCTCGTAATGTAGCTGTAAACATTTCGACAGCATTCAATGCCAATAAAGTAGTATAGAAAGAATATAATAACAATGAAACAACAATTAACTATCAACAATTAACTTACAATTGTTTGCATTCTTTATATTACTCAATATCTCTTGAAGAGGCGCATCATTAGTGAAAAACGTTCTACAAACAGAACCAACAGAATCATACACTTTCTCTTTCCTTCGATCAGTACATCGACCGGATTTAAACTTTGCATCGGAAATAATATGGCCATTTTCGTTCTCAGAAGAGAATAAACCCAAATTAGACTGACCAACATCATCCTACCAACAAAATTATGTTGGTTATGAAGTTGTACTATACATGAAACAATATACACATATCCTTATTAAAACACTAAGATAATCTACTTTCTGTGGAAACTTTTCCAATGGTTTACGCGTATACGATCCACCTGTATTCGATATATCACCAAGTGGAATCCGACTCACAGACTTCCCAACACAATCTTCACAACCAACAGCAAGACCTTTTCTTAAACTTCTCGAAGAAGCAAAGCCAAACCCTGAAATTTTTTAAAGCCATGTACATATCACTAATCACTAACAACATACATCATACAAAGACTAATTCAATCAAACTTTAGTCCTGACTTTTACCTGAAACTTTGTCCATTCTACCATTACCATCATAAAACTTCAATAACAAAGAAAACAAATACCATCACAAAACATCAATAAGAAAAAAAAAACAACAACAGATCTATGTATGTTGACATACTAATCAAGTTTTAAAACTGTCAAATTTAAGAATATCGTACCTCCTCCATGAAGAAGTACAGATGAAGAAGTCCAGATAAGAAACACAGACAAAAGCTTTCAAAAATAAACCCAATTCAAATTTGAATGGAAATAGGTTTAGAAGAGAGTACATATCATAAAGTATAACGCGGGCAGCACAACCCGCCCGGATGACTGACCCAACAGTAGTCGTTTTAAATTGCTTTAGAAGCTACACTTCAATAGCACATGGTCAAGCCAACACGTGGCAGCAGTGGCAGAAACATGTAATTAGTTATGGTTAGAAGGGTACTGCATGTAAAAAGGGCAGAAAAAATGGATCAAGATGTATCTATATATAGATATATTTTTTCCACTTTATATTGTCCATCTGAGATTTTGCTTCCCTTATATGTTTGTGTGTGTAGGTCTCTATGCTAACCAGATGTAATAATCTTTAGTTTATTATGGTTAGAATTTTTTGGTTATGTCTGCATATGTTGCTATTGAGACATATGATTAATTAAGTCTTGTATTATGTGGTAAGGTTTTAGAACTTGTGACTAACATGTTCATTCTAAATCTTTGAATATCATTTATATGTAAATTTGGATGGCACAAATAGAAATAGGTTGTTCTGGGTTTTGATCGCGTGACCTCATGGTTGCATTATTATGATCATGAGTGATTATAGAGACTAATGTTACATTCACATGTGGTTATATATATATCTGTTTTATATATATATATATATATATATATATATATAAGTTTGTAAACCACTTGTTGGTAACATAGTAGCATGCCTGAATGGTTTATAAATTACTTGGCGTAGTATTGTTTCTCGGTTTTGTTAAGTTAATTTCATATGCTTTATATCGCGAGGGTGAACAAATGAAGCCATACTTTCTTATTGTTAATTGTGTAATTTCTTTAGTATAGCTCGCGTTTCCAGTTTCTCAAAAATACCAAATAAATATAGTTATATTCACCACTAATATTTGATTAGTTCATTGACATAGCAATTTTGGGTCCTTGTTTCCGGTTCTTTCATAAAATATAGATGGTGGTATTAACTCACATAATATCCTCAGGTCAATACTTTTTTAATTTATTTTCTGAATCTGTTTTGTTTGTTTAAGTTTGACTTGTTTAGGGAGTCGAGATAAAGTCTGCTGCAATTTAAAGAAAAAAGGATTTATATAACTAGGAGTTTTATGGATTAACTTACTTTTTGTGGTCATTGTTGTTATCATTCTGCAACTGTTTTGTTAAAATATGACATATTGAGAGTTTACAGAAGAAGTAGAGATTGTATATATTTGTGTGTTGTTATTACAGGAGATGAAGGAGTCTATATATAGATTATATGGCTGCCTAACTCCTACCTACTACAATTCATAAACATAATCAGTTACATCACTTACTACTGTAGATCTTCTGACTTAACAATATTTGACACGCCCCCTCACTCGAAATCCCATCTTGGGATGAAATACCTATATCGGGATTGAAGAATGGAACACTAGGAGCTCTTGAGCGTATCCTAGGTATTCAACTTGACCCATCTCTAGGAATTGAAGACCCATCTTAAGATTGATCCATCTTGAGATTTATTCATCTTGGAGTTAAAGATCCATCTTGAGATTGCCCATCTTGGGATTCACCTATCTTGGGATTAATTATCTGAGAATTTTGGGTATATCGGGACTCGACTTTGTGACCACGCGATACATTTTAGACTATGTCAAATAATAGAAAGTGCTGCTTTTCAGCACAACGGTGGATGACCACCAATCAGTCCTTGAACTGATTATTTTGAAGAAACCGAGATTCGACTTTGTGATCAGTCAGTATTAACAAGCCTATGTCTGAACATAGGAGGAATCTGCATCTGTCATCCCTTGAACTATAAGCAACTGGAACCGTATTTGGTAGACTGCATCCCTTAAGATCGTCCATGAATTGGTCCTTCTGCTTCTTTTACAAGAATGAAATGCAAGATATAGCAGTGAATTGTGTGTATGTATTTGTATACATACTACTACTTCTGCTGCTTTGTCATTTGTGGCAGTGAACTGTGTGTACATCTGTATATACACTACTTCTGATGCTTTGTCGGAATAACGCCCCCTGAACTATTTAATTTATAGCATCGTAAAAATTGGAGAGATACCGTAATATCAACAACCACTTGAATACTACACAATTAAATCTATAACCGGGGCAAACTCTTAAATCAAAGTGATACATTTTCAAAAGATCCCGATTTTTTATTTTTAATATTAACACTACTTTCCCTTAAGAAAATAAATGTAAAATAATTTTTTTTCTTATCGGATCTATAATCATAAAATCACTGTTTTTAAGGTTCTGACCTTCTTTTTTTTAATTCCTTTTCTTTTCTTCTTTTGTCTTTCTTTGTTTTTTTTTATTTTATTGCTACCAACCTCATGGTCGACAACATTTTTTTTTCTTTAGCATCTTCCCCTCCCTTTTTTTTAGAGGATGCTTTTGCTTTGTCTGCTTTTTTTTTCTTTAGCATCTCCTTTTTTTGGATACTTTTGCTTTATCAGCCATCATGAGTGCAATTGATCAAGTTAGGCCAAAAGCATATCAATCTCTCACATGCTGCTACAGTTCCTGTCGGCCAAAAACCCTTTAACAGGCCCAGATTTTAACAAAGTTACTGTGTATATATTTATATACATACAGCCATCTTGTTCCTCATAGAAACTATTTTTTTTCTTTCAATTCTCTCCCTCGAATAAACACAGCAGATGGTTAAACCAAAAACAGAAACTGAAGTTCTAATATTCAAGAAGTTATACCTTGAATCAATTCGAAATGAAAAATTGAGCAAGAAGTTCAACTGGCGTTTCGTCGGAAAAAGTACCAGGGCGTTCCCACGCGCGGGAGCGTGTAGCGCATGGAGGCGGACTGCAGCGCGTCTGGTGGCACGTGAGCGCGCGTCACTGAGCTTATGCTGGTCAGAATTTTGCTGGTAGGTCGTCCTTCAGTGTTCTGTACTGTGGTGACTTTGTACTTTCACTTTGTTGTGTTTTGTTTTTCCGATTTCTTATTAGAACACTACCGGGTCTCTGTTTCTCAGATTGCTTGAATTTATACAACTGGGCAGAATTTTCTCTTGAGAAACTTGATGCTTTAGATGATAAAATTTGTTCTTTCTACCTGATTACGTACCCGCTCTGATAACATGTTAAAATATGACATATTGAGAGTTTACAGAAGAATTAGAGATTGTATATATTTGTGTGTTATTATTACAGGAGATGAAGGAGTCTATTTATAGATTATATGTCTGCCTAACTCCTACCTAGTACAATTCATAAACGTAATCAGTTATATCACTTACTACTGTAGATCTTCTGACTTAACAATATTTGACATGTTTTAATATGGCTGAAATCTTTAAGGATTTAAAGAAAGCATTAGATGTTAGTAGAATACTGGTTCTATCTGCTTTACTTTAGTTAACAAAAATTCTGGAGCTATGTTGTGAACCACTTAAAGAAGAAATTGATGAACAACTAACTTGTATATATATGACTAGAATAGTACATCTGGGTCATTGAAATGGTTACAAATTAATAATATGCGCCAAGGTAAGCACAATACCACTTCTTTCTCTATTCCAGCATCAGCTTAAGGATTGGTATATTAAATGTAGTGTGAGCGCACATCTTCAATACATTAAGTTAATAAAATTAAAGGAGTTGGTAGAAAAACAGAGCCATCAGAAGCATTGCTGAAAATCTTTATTAGAGCCCAGATCTTGCCACTGGAGGAAAATATTGTGAAATTCATCAGTGTCAACCCAAAGCTCAGACCACTAATATCGGCGTCAACATCCCTAATGGTTGTTGTATACGGCACTGGAAAAATTGAGATGAGATGTCTTTCTTGAAAATGTCTTATCAATACAGAAATTGTTCTTCTGGAGCACCATTACATATCAGCGCATTTACATTTCTATACTAAATGAAGCATCGAGAAATTAATGTGGGTTGTAATATTCATGTTTTCTCAACAACACCAGTTGCAATGCTGTGAATTGAATGGTAAAAACTGTGTGTACCATCTCCCACATCCAAGGTACGTTTTTACTATTTAAATTCTGGCTTGTCTCTGTTAATTAGCAGACCTCTACTAGAACACTTGCGTCGATTATAAGTATCACATCAGGTACCTCAACTTTTTGTAAATATCTTCAGTTGTTCTTGCTACTTGTGACAATTTTAGTTGAAATTTTAGACCCACCAAAGTGTCACCTTCTTGAGTACATTAAAAGAAATCTATTTCATACTGTGATTTGGATTATATATATTGATTGAGAATCTCTATATAATACAAGGATATTTATTACTTTATGCATGATATGAATTTTATAGATTCATATATTTTTGAAGTTAAAATTTATTCTTATTATTGCTGGAAATATGTATTAGCCTTGATGTTTACAAGAAATCTGATAATAAAAGGAACGGTCATAAAATTGCAGCTCCAAAGGATTACGATTTCTTAAAAGGAAGAAAAAGGGTTTTACACTATATGATGATGAAGAGTTATATTTGGAATGCTAATTATTTGTGTTGTCGCTAATGTTGCTTTTAGCTTTGCTGTTTCCAAGTTGAAACAGCAAAATGATTGATACGACAAAAGGCAAGCCAAAGACTTACATTTGTTAAATGACAAGTTGTAAATACGGTACAAGAAAAGCTATTACTCTTGATATTGTGTTATTTCTAACATTATGTGTTAGTTTTGCTATTTGCAAATTGAAACAGAAAATCTGTTGATAAAGAAACGGACGTCCAAAGACTTGGAAGTATACTTCATGAAAATAATATTTTGGGCCTAATTTTTGTCCATGAGACAATGGGTCTATCTAGGAATTTTAGAGGTCCTAGATTCATCGAGGGGAATGGGGATAAGCCCATAATATTGCATCATCGACAGTGGCAACCCTACTTGATTTATAAGTTCCAAGGGTAAAAACAAACTGAACAGATGATTGCGTGAGAGCCTTCAATAAATGGAATTACACTCCTTAGAAGATGTACATAGATGCATTCTTCTTACCCATTTCTATGATGATGAAGTGCTCATATAGTGAACGGTAAGGTTGAGTATTTACACTTTTAATAAGTCTTAAGGTAGAATTTGCGAGGTATTTTTCCGTTCACTAATACCTTTGAGGACTTACCTACGTGAGAGGAGTTGTGTGGCCGCAACTATATATGAGGTACGGGCTAATCTCTAAAACTCTCATGAGTCGGTTATTGTGCATGGCCATTAAAGCGCAATCCCTAACAATTGATTTTCCGTATTATGTGTGCTTTTGTCTTTGTTTAGCTAAAAGATTCAAGTCCCAGGCGTAGTCTACTTAGTTTCTTCAAACTGCGAGAACTGTCACTAGGTGCGGGTTCCAAGCCGGAAGCTACCCACCCGTATTGAATACATAATAAAATAAGCTTCATACTATATTTGTTATACTATTTCTTTTCTTAAATTTTATTTTTGGGGGGAATTGTTGGATATTTTATTGATATCCATTATCTTAAAAAATAAATTTTAAAAAATCTATTTTACGTTATTATTTTATTACCAAATATACATGTGCAATAAACAAAATCTAATCAGTCAAAGGTTTTATTTTTCACTCGTTGTTTTCCTCCCAATGGTTTTTAACGTTGCTAAGCTGTTACAAATATCAAGTCTTAAACTACAATTATTATTGTATTAACAAGCCTAATATCTCATATATCAGTTATAGTTTTGAACCCTATATAAAGTGTTTATTGAAAGTCCCAAGAAAGCTTCTGAGTAGCACAGCAAGCAAATTCACACTTCCTCTATTTATACAAATATCAATTATAAAGTATATACTATATACAATCTTTTGGGTGTTATTTGGAGTATCGAAAAATCCTTGTTGACATCCTTGATCGTTCGTGCACGGAAAAGGACTAATTGAATCGGGTGTTGTACCGCTAAGGAGTTGCCAATAAACCTTGCACGAGAAGGGGCACGGTTCCTTAGGGCAGTGTTTTCACACACCTCACCAAATCATGAACAACCATATCCTTTTATATGAACAACCATATCCTTTTGACTTTAAAATATGTTCTTCATGTACCCAAACTCTCAACTAATCTTTTGTCGGTGAAAAAGCTTACTCAAGATCTTCATTGTTATGCAACTTTTTCTCCCTCCTGTTGTGTATTTCAGGATCAGGGCTCGAAGAGGAATATTGGACTTGCTAAGGAAAGGAATGGCCTCTATTACTTGGATAATTCTAGGAATATTATGAATAATTTGTCTGTGTCATTTCTGTGTTCTTCAAATAAAGAGACCATCTGGCTTTACCATTTTCGCCTTGGTCATCCTTCCTTTAGAATCTTAAAAGCCATGTTTCCTCATTTATTCAAAGATTTAGACATTTCATCTTTCAGCTGTGAAGTTTGTGAACTAGCAAAACACTCACGTGTATCCTATCCTTTGATTAATAAAAGAAGCTCGAAATCATTTCATTTGATACATAGCGACATATGGGGACCATCTCGTACCTCAAATATCTCTGGTGCTCGTTGGTTTGTGACTTTGATTGATGATTGCACAAGGGTTACATGGCTTTACTTACTTAAAAATAAATCAGACATCAGCACTATCATTCCTAACTTCTTTTCTATGATTCACAATCAATTTGGGGTTATTATAAAAATATTTAGATCAGACAATGCAAAAGATTACTTCAACCAGACTTTGACTCCTTTCTTCCAAAAACATGGAGTTATCCATGATTCCTCGTGTGTTAACACACCCCAACAGAATGGGCTAGCTGAGCGAAAAAATGGTCATCTACTTACCGTTACTAGAGCTTTGCTTTTCCAGGGAAATGTTCCCAAATCGTACTGGGGTGAAGCTGTTTTAACAGCAACTCACATGATTAATAGATTACCTTCTCGAGTTTTAGCCAACAAAAGCCCTATGGATGTACTAAATAGTTTTTCCCCAGAGTTTCGAAGTTCAAATGGTCTTACTCCTAGAGTTTTTGGTTGCACTACTTTTGTTCATATTCATGCCCAACAAAGAGGGAAGTTAGATCCTAGAGCAAACAAATGTGTGTTTATTGGCTACTCATCTACCAAAAAAGGATACAAGTGTTACGATCCTCTTACACGAAAAACTTACATCTCAGCTGATGTCACTTTCACTGAACACAAGCCATATTTTACCAAGTCTTATCTTGAAGAGAAAAATATGATCTCACAAGAAGAAAGTATTTTTAATCTTGATCTTCCCTCTGATCTGCCTATAATCTCCAATCCAGCACCAGAGTTGGTCACATCTCTAAATTTGAGTCCAAATGCTTCAAAGTCAGCCCCGTCAAAAGATCCTAGTCAAACACTTCCAATTACACCAAATCAAGATTCTGATCTCATTGCTGAAAACATATCTCCCACAATGTCACCAACTATTCATAATAATCCTAGATTTTCACAGGTTTACTCAAGGAGGACTGTTCCAGATCCATAACAAGTTCATGAATCCAATTCGATCCCGGTCCCTGACAAACTTGATGAAGAAAGTGTGGTAAGAACTCAAACCAAAGTAAGTAATGATGATTCTGATCTTCCTATTGCCATTAGGAAAAAACCAAGGGAATGTACTAAAAGACCTTTATATCCATTATCTCATTATGTCTCACTAACAATGTTGTCATCAAACCATAAACAATTCATTAGCAGTCTTAACACCATTTCTATTCCTAAAACTTTGTCTGAGGCATTATCAAAAGTAGAGTGGAGGAATGCTATGAGAGAGGAAATGACAGCATTGGAAAAAAACAAAACATGGGAGGTTGCGGAGAGACCAAAAGGAAAGAATGTAGTAGGTTGTAAATGGGTCTTTACACCTAAATATAATGCAGATGGTTCCCTCGAAAGGTATAAAGCAAGGTTGGTGGCTAAGGGACACACTCAAACATATGGAGTGGACTATCTTGAGACTTTTGCTCCTGTGGCAAAAATGAACACTGTTCGAATATTGTTGGCATTGGCTTCTCATTATGGTTGGCAACTTTCAAAATATGATGTAGAAAATGCTTTCCTACATGGAGACTTAAATGAAGAGATATACATGGAAATCCCTCCAGGATTTGGAAAAGATGTAAAAAATAAAGTTTGCAGGTTGATAAAGGCATTATATGGGTTGAAACAGTCACCAAGAGCGTGGTTCGGAAGGTTTAGTAAAGTCATGAAAGCCCATGGATATCGACAAAGTCAAGGGGATCACACTCTTTTTATAAAACACTCGGATAAAGGGGGGTAACTGCAGTGCTAGTATATGTGGATGATATTATAGTAACCGGGAATGATGATAAAGAAAGTCAAGAGCTTAAACAAAAGCTTATTAGTGAGTTTGAGATAAAGGAATTGGGCAGGTTGAATACTTCTTAGGTATTAAAGTGGCACACTCTAAAAAAGGGATCTTTATATCACAACAGAAGTATGTAACTGATTTGTTGAAGGAAATAGGGAAGATTGGATGTAAACCAGTATCTACACCAATTGATTCTAATCAGAAACTTGGAGAAGCCAAGGAAGAACCACATGTGGACAAGAAAATGTACCAAAGGCTAGTCGGAAGACTCATCTATCTTGCACACACCAGACCAGATATTGCATATTCGGTAAGTCTAATCAGTCAATTCATGCATGATCCAAGAGAACCATATCTACAGGCTGCCTACAGAGTATTGCATTATTTGAAAGGGAATCCAGGAAAGGGAATCCAGTTCAAAAGAAGTCAGAATCTTGCACTTGAAGTCTACATTGACACTGATTATGGAGGATCTATAGTGGATAGAAGATCAACAACAGGATATTGTACATTCCTTGGAGGCAATCTGATAACATGGAGAAGTAAAAAACAAAGTGTTGTAGCTAGATCTTCTGCTGAATCAGAATTCAGAGCAATTGCTCATGGTTTGTGTGAGATACTTTGGGTTAAAATAATACTGGATGACTTAAGAATCAAATGGGAAGAACCTATGAAGCTCTATTGTGATAATAAGTCAGCGATCAACATTGCTCATAATCCTATATATCATGATAGGACAAAACATATTGAGATAGATAGATATTTCATCAAGGAGAAGCTCGAGGAAGGATTAGTGTGTATGTCGTATGTTCCATCCAGAAGACAGCTTGCAGATGTTTTAACAAAAGGCCTAAACAGTCCTAGTTTTCACAACATTGTTTCCAAGCTGGGAATGGAAGATATCTATTCTCCAGCTTGATGGGGAGTATTGGAGAGATTGATAGTCAAAGATTGTAAATTAGATATTGTATATTAGTCATTGATGGTGTGCAATGTATATTAGCTGTAGATATCATTTAGTCAAAGAGATCCTACAATTATGGGATTTGATTAGATATGCTAGAATAGACACTTTCCCATATTCCACTATATATATGGGACCTTGTAACTCTGATCTAGTGAGATAAAGCAGAATATTTTCTTCTAATTTCTGCAATAGTTTGGTTAACCCTTTTTTGGTTGTCCCCATTTTTGGTTATCCCTCATTTACAACCGTTAGATCATCAACTCAAATAGATCATGATCGTTAGATATAATAATACTAAATGTTGTTATTGTTGGTGTATACTGAAAATATTTATTTGAAGTAGATACATTTATTTCTAGCCGGTTTAATTGAGAATCATTTAAATGTTTACATGTTGTCTAATATTATATATTGTGGATAATCTAGTATCAAATAGAATACAGAATATTAGATTATTAAATACGGTTTATATAATATAATAAGGTTCACAACACATGTGGTATTGGACAATCCACTGGTATGGCTGTAGTATTATTTAGATTAGTTTATATTGACTATTAAATAATACTAGTATACTTTGTGTATATTGAACAAGATCAAATTTAGAATTGTTCCCTTATACTGATTAAGAAGGTGAACTAAGATTCTATGTTATTATTAATGCTTAGGTTCTTAATCCAGATATAGTAATTGACACGTGTATATTATTTACATGCTTTGATTTATATATGAAATAATTCTTGCGAATTAAATCATTATATTTTGGGTGATGGAATTATATACATGGTGGATATTATTTATTGAAGGAATCCATGTCCTGATAATATTCGGGTTAATGATGCCCCCTTGAAAGCTCAAAAAGATTTAATTATGTTAAACCCTACAGGTGAATTTATTCCGACATAATTAAATAAAGGTTGAGTGGATGATCAAGGATAAAAGATATTAATTAAATAAATTATCAGTAATTTATTTAATTAATGGACATGCGATATTTTAAACATGGGGAATTTAATAAGCAAATAATAAAGGAGCCGATTTAATTAATTAAATAAATTACCGGAATTAGGTGGGTGGTGCAATATTAATTATTTAGTGGAATCAAGTAATATTAATGATAAAGGGCTTGGCCCAAGTTATCATTAGAAGGCCCAACCTAATTTACTCCTTGATCCCTATTGTAGCCTATAAATATTCATTATGTCTCCAAGAATAAGGGTTCTGAATTCTAGAGCTTGGAGGCTAAACCTTGGAGGATCGAAGGCCACACTTCGTTCAAGGAAGTAAGGGAATACAATAGAATATCGTGGATTTGAATCGCTTGCGCCGTAGCGATTAAGGTAAATCTTCTAACCCCCTTTGTAATCATTAAACGGGTTAAACACAAATCACTACGATCCAAAGGGACCAACAATTGGCATCAAGAGCCTGAGGTTTAGTGGACTTGTGTTTGTGTTTGAAGACGTCCATGTCGTAATTGAAATTGGTTATGTATGTATGGTGGTGTGCTGGATAATAATCTTTTTGCAGGTTGTTTAGTATCCACTATTATGGCCATGTATATTTTAATTATGTGTTTGGATCCCACGTGGTTTAATCGTAGTTAGTTTTTATGCAATTGGTTTCCACATGGTTTATCGTGGTTGTAAATCACGAGGGTTGATCGTGTTAGAATAGATTTACAAAATCAGTTTTGTGTTAGATCTATTTTTTTTGTAATTGTTTGTTGGATTTTATTAAGATCTGGGTATTTTGTAACAATTACTTGCGATCGGAAATTAAATCGGAGCAATAAAGTTTTTCGCTGCGTAGCTGATTGTTCGATTAAGCTGCTGGTAAGGAACAAAAGTCAAATAGAAACAGCAACAGAAGGAAGGAAGCGACGCGCGTGGAATAACTGTTAGAAGGCAGTAACGCAGGATCAGCCTGCGTTACCAGTGAAAACGGAGTTGCGCAGGCTGAGAATGCGCAACAGGTTTTCAAGGCTGTAACGCATGCGCGTCATGCGCAACAGGGCTTCCAGGGCTGTAACGCATGCGCGTCATGCGCAACAGTAGTTATTTGGCAGAAGATTTTTTTTCAGCAGAATACAGGGCTGGAATTTTTATTTTTTCAAGGGGCCATAATAGTGGAAAATTTTTATTTTAATTTTTTCCACTGATTTTTGATTATTGCTTTAATTAATTATGTGTGTTGTTAATTATGTGTGTAATTATTTTTTAATTGCATGTTTAACATAATTAGGACGACATGGACATAGTATTTATTTATTATGCTTTAATCATGAATAGCATGATGTTATGTTATTTGTTTTGTGTATTTTAATACATGTAGACTGCGATTAAATAACATAAGGTGATGCATCCTAGATAAAATTCCTCAATTTTAAATAAAAATACTAAGTGGGTGAGGGAATTAATTA
The DNA here is from genome assembly GCA_036435485.1 of Saposhnikovia divaricata. Taxonomy (NCBI): domain Eukaryota; kingdom Viridiplantae; phylum Streptophyta; class Magnoliopsida; order Apiales; family Apiaceae; genus Saposhnikovia; species Saposhnikovia divaricata. The sequence goes on from CM071596.1 coordinate 62,951,927, forward strand.
GGAATTAAATCCCACGGTCTCCATTATTGTTTGTATGTAAATTTAACACTAAGACGAATATAAATTATATATAGTCCACCCTAACGTGGCATATGATTTATGGTGTCAGGTAGTGTTATGGATATTACTTGGACAAACTTCTTAAATTAATTACGAATATTGAAAGGTATACATGCCACCCAACGTGGCGTACCAAGTTTCATAGAATTCGATTAATTAGAAGGGTACCAATGATTGAATATAGATTTTTGATATTGAGAGAAAGGATGATTCTGTCTAGAAAGGGGTCTTAAGTGATGCCTCTTGACAATGCTCCCCCCGATCTAGGAATTATCCTATTATCGATTATTGATTTGAAATATTTAATGGTGGCATCCGGTCTTATTGCTATTAATTTAAGATTTGATAATGGTATACACTTAGCTATGAAATGTAATATATAGTCCACCCAAACGTGGCGTATTATTTAGTAATAGGACCGAAGTAATATTTAAACGAATTAAGTGGTATATATGTCACCCATCGTGGCGTACCAGATACTTATGGTGTTTAAATATTAGTGCATTAATTTTAATTAATTGTTAGAGGAAACCAATATGTTTTAAGATTTATGCAACTCTCTGATTATGTGTTACATGTATGATTCTCAGGATTAGATCATTGTGGGCTTTAATCCACTATTCACCATACTTAAGGATAACAAACTTACTGGACCAAACTATATTGAATGGAAACGTAATTTGGACATAGTGTTGACTGCTGAGGAGTACAAATTTTGTACTTATGAACCCAAGCCAAATCAGCCTGCTGAAGATGCTCCTGAAAGTGAGAAGGAGTATTATAAGTGGTGGGTTAAGGCTGATGAGATGTCACGATGTTACATTTTGGCAGCATCAACATCAGGCTATGGCCACTGCTTCATATATGCTCTTTAATCTCAAGGAACTTTTTGGGGAACAGAATAGGGCTGCTAGGCAAGTAGCAATGAAGGCTTTAATGAACACTCAGATGGTTGAAGGAACACCTGTAAGGGATCATGTTCTCAGAATGATGTCTTATCTGAATGAGATGGAGATCCTTGGTGCTGATATCGATGGGGAAACCCAGATCGATATCATCCTTATGAGTTTGCCCAAAAGTTTTGAGCAGTTCCGCTTGAATTACACCATGAACAAAAGGATGTATAGTCTCGCGGAACTTCTGACAGAACTTCAGGCAACTGAAGGACTATTTAAACAGAATGTTCAAGTGAATGTGGTTGAGAAAGCTTCTTCATCTAAGCCGAAAGGTAAGAAGAAGAAAAAGACTCAGACAGAGAAAGCTGTAAAGGTTGCTAATGCAGTGGGAGTTCAAGGTGGTGTGAAAAAGCCTAAGGGCAAGTGCTTCAAGTGCAAGCAGTCAGGACACTGGAAACAGGATTGTCCTCTTCCTAAGAAGACAAACAATACTGGTATGTCTCTTTCTCTAGTTACGGAAACATACATAACGGCTATATCTATGAGCACTTGGTGTGTAGATACAGGAGCCACTGACCATGTTTGTAACTCATTGCAGGGGTTCCAGCAATCCGGAATGCTTAGAGATGGCGAGATATATGTGTTCATGGGAGATGCTACGAAAGTAGCAGTAGTTGCAGTTGGAATAATTACATTATCTTTTGGGGATGATAGGATTTTGGTTTTGAACAATTGTCTTTATGTACCTTCGTTTAAAAGGAATTTGATTTCGGTTTCTAAACTTGCCATGGATGGTTATAAAGTTTGTTTGGATCGTAATGTTTCTATTATGATGAATAAACGAGTTATATGTTCTGGTACATTGCAAGACAATTTATATATTATTAATCCTGTCCAACCAATGCTGCAACAAAAGGAAACTAATAACATTCTTTCTAGCTCAAATAAAAGAAAGAAACCTTCTGAATTGAACCAAACATATCTTTGGCACTTAAGATTAGGCCATATTAACTTGAGGAGGATTCAAAGACTGGTAGTAGATGGGCCATTAGGCTCGTTGGCAGTGGAGCCATTTCCGGTTTGTGAATCCTGCTTGGAAGGTAAGATGACTAATAGGCCTTTTAAAGCAAAGGGGAATAGAGCCAAAGAAGTGTTAGAATTGGTTCATACTGATTTATGTGGACCTATGAGTATCCAATCAAGCGGAGGTTATGAGTATTTTGTCACTTTCATTGACGATTATTCTAGATATGGGTACATTTATTTGTTGCGTCGTAAGTTTGAGTGCTTTGAAAAATTCAAAAAGTACAAAGCAAGTGCGGAGAAGCGGCATCTTGGAAAATGTATCAAGTCACTACGATCAGATCATGGTGGCGAATACTTGCTTGGAGAATTTAGGGAATATTTATCAGAAAATGGGATCACATCCCAGTTGTCTGCACCTGGCACACCTCAGCAGAATGGTGTAGCAGAGAGAAGGAATCGGACTCTTTTAGAGAGTGTTAGATCGATGATGAGTTATTCAGATTTACCCACGTCGTTCTGAGGATATGCTATAGAAACAGGCTTACCTTCTAAACTTGGTACCTTCTAAGTCGGTTCCCATGACTCCAATAGAATTGTGGACTGGTAGCAAACCAAGTCTAAGACATATTCGGATTTGGGGTTGTCCAGCACATGTGCTGAACAAGAACGCGACCAAGTTAGAATCTCGTACAGAAGTAAGGTTGTTTGTAGGCTATCCCATGGGAACGAAAGGTTATTCATTTTATAGTCCTAGGGATCGAGATATCATTGTTAGCACCAATGCTGGATTCTTAGAAGAAGACTATATAATGAACCATAAACCCATGAGTAGTATCATTTTAGAGGAACTAGTGGGAGGGACAGATAATCCCCAAGTGCCAATAGTACAAGTAGAACATCCACAAGAAAATGCACAACTTAACACTAATACTGCACCAGTGCCTCGTCGTAGTGGGAGGGTTGTTCAACAACCAGATAGATTCATGTTTTTGGGAGAGTCCTCGGACTTGGTCTCTGGTGAACATGATGAGGATCCCAGGACATACGAAGAGGCAATTCTAGATAAAGATGCAGATCTATGGCCAAAGGCAATGGAATCTGAGATGGAATCTATGTATTCCAATCAAGTTTGGGAGCTCGTGGAACCACCCAAAGGTGTAAAACCCATTGGATGTATGTGGATCTACAAGAAGAAAAGAGGATCTGACAAAAAGGTGAAAGCCTGGAAAGCACGACTTGTTGCGAAAGAGTATACTCAGAAAGAAAGGATCGATTATGAGGAAACCTTTTCGCCGGTTGTTATGCTTAAGTCGATCCGGATTCTTTTATCTATAGCAGCTCATCTCGATTATGAGATTTGGCAAATGGATGTCAAGACAGCTTTCCTTAATGGAAGTCTTGAGGAAACCATCTATATGCAACAACCAAAAGGATTCATTAAGGAAGGCCAAGAGCATCTTGTTTGTAAGCTTAAGAGGTCTATTTATCGACTAAAACAAGCTTCTAGGGACTGGAATATTCGTTTTGATCAGGCAGTCCAGTCATATGGATTTGATCAAAGTCCAAGCGAATCATGTGTGTATAAGAGAAGTGAGGGTAATGCAGTGGTTTTTCTAGTACTGTATGTAGATGACATTTTACTCATGGGAAACAATGTTAAGATGTTGTCATCAGTAAAGGCATGGTTGTTCAAACAATTTGAAATGAAGGACTTAGGTGAAGCGGCATACATCCTTGGGATTAAAGTAATAAGGGATCGCAAGAAAAGGATGTTGGATTTATCTCAAGAGCCCTACATTGATGAAGTATTAGCTCGTTTTAACATGCAGAACTCTAAGAAAGGTTTTCTACCTTTTAAGCATGGAGTGGCTCTATCCAAGGAGCAGTGTCCATCGACACCTAAGGATATAGAGAGCATGAAAGCAGTTCCTTATGCTTTGGCATGTGGAAGCTTAATGTATGCTATGTTATGTACGAGGCCTGACATCTGCTTTGCTATAGGCATGGTTAGTAGATATCAGTCGAACCCAGGTCAGGAACATTGTAGTGCAGTAAAAACTATACTCAAGTACCTGAGAAGGACTAAGGAGTATATGTTAATTTACAAGGCCTCAGATCTATTTCCTTTGGGATATACTGATTCAGATTTCCCATCAGATAGGGATAAGAAGAAATCAACCTCGGGATATGTTTTTACTTTGGGAGGTGGAGCCGTTATATGGAGGAGTGTAAAGCAGAAATGCACTGCAGACTCCACCATGGAAGCCGAGTATGTGGCGGCCTCTGAGGCTGCAAAGGAGGCTGTATGGTTCAGGAACTTTCTTTTGGACTTGGATGTGGTACCTAATTTGCCTAGGAGTTTGACAGTGTATTGTGATAACACTGGTGTTGTGGCAAATTCGAAGGAACCGCGAGATCACAAAGCAGCTAAACATATTGAACGTAAGTATCATCTCATACGAGGAATCGTAAAGCGAGGAGATATAGTTGTGGCACATATCATCAGAAGACAACCGGGCAGATCCTTTCACAAAGAGCTTGCCAGCCACGGTTTTTGACAGGCATGTGGAAGCGATAGGAGTCAGATGGATGGACACATAGTTTTTTGGGTAATAGTGGATTAAATAAACACTGATATACTCATAGAATATTTTGAGTGTAAGTGGGAGATTGTTGGTGTATACTGAAAATATTTATTTGAAGTATATACATTTATTTCTAGCCGGTTTAATTGAGAATCATTTAAATCTTTACATGTTGTCTAATATTATATATTGTGGATAATCTAGTATCAAAATGGGATACTAAATATTAGATTATTAAATACGGTTTATATAATATAATAAGGTTCACAGCACATGTGGTATTGGAAAATCCATTGGTATGGCTGTAGTATTATTTAGATTAGTTTATATTGACTATTAAATAATACTAGTATACTTTGTGTATATTGAACAGGATCAAATTTAGAATTGTTCCCTTATACTGATTAAGAAGGTGAACTAAGATTCTATGTTATTATTAATGCTTAGGTTCTTAATCCAGATATAGTAATTGACACGTGTATTTATTTACATGCTTTGATTTATATATGAAATAATTCTTGCGAATTAAATCATTATATTTTGGGTGATGGAATTATATACATGGTGAATATTATTTATTGAAGGAATCCATGTCCTGATAATATTCGGGTTAATGATGTCCCCTTGAAAGCTCAAAAAGATTTAATTATGTGAAACCCTGCAGGTGGATTTATTCCGACATAATTAAATAAAGGTTGAGTGGATGATCAAGGATAAAAGATATTAATTAAATAAATTATCAGTAATTTATTTAATTAATGGACATGCGATATTTTAAACATGGGGAATTTAATAAGCAAATAATAAAGGAGCCGATTTAATTAATTAAATAAATTACCGGAATTAGGTGGGTGGTGCAATATTAATTATTTAGTGAAATTAATTAATATTAATGATAAAGGGCTTGGCCCAAGTTATCATTAGAAGGCCCAACCTAATTTACTCCTTGATCTCTATTGTAGCCTATAAATACTCATTATGTCTCCAAGAATAAGGGTTCTGAATTCTAGAGCTTGGAGGTTAAACCTTGGAGGATCGAAGGCCACACTCGTTCAAGTGAGTAAGGGAATACAATAGAAGATCGTGGATTTGAATCGCTTGCGCCGTAGCGATTAAGGTAAATCTTCTAACCCCCTTTGTAATCATTAAACGGGTTAAACACAAATCACTATGATCCAAAGGGACCAACAGTTATATACTGAGGTCCAAGGTTCAATTCCCGCCAATAACATATTAATTTATATTTAATATTAAAAATTATTATATACAAAGATGTAAGGTTGGAATTTTTCCAATAACATATTAAAATTCTTGTTTCAAAAAAAACATATTAAAATTAATATTTATAATATTATATTACACTATAAATAAATTATAAAAAATTAAAAGTAACCCGTTCTTAGCACGGGCTATAAGCTAGTAGATATTAACTAGTATACTTCATGTGACGCCCCCAAACCCGTTATCCGCGAATTCAGGCCGCCACATACCTCGGTAACCTGTATCACACGATATATAGCAATAATATACAATAACCAACATAAATATTGTTCAGTGATCCCATGCCACAGATCCAGGAATCGATCTCATCTACATTTTATTACAAAATATAATTATTACAAACCCGAAGTCATAACATACATGAGTTCTAGTACGCAACAAAAGATACTCCAGCTTTAGCTCGACTGCATTCGCCTAGCGCCTTAGTGTTAGAATTCAACCCTCCTAGAAGAGATGAATCTTTGAATTCAAATAAGAAGGCTTAGTCAAATAAAGTAGGTTAACATAAAAATCAAATATGGTAGGCTGTGTGATGTAAGCAATGATGTAAACTTATGTTTGTTCAAGCCTATAAAAGGGCTGCTTGTATTGTTAACAAAACACACCAAAAGATATAGAAAGAAAGAGCTGAAGCTCTTGTGTGAGAAAGAAAAGAAATTGTAATTTCTTCTTATATATACATACACGTTTCCAACAAGTGGTATCAGAGCTTGGTTGTTAAATTCTGAAAATTCTACAAATTTTCCGGCAAGTTACTATTTCGGCAACACTGTTCACGCCGTAGAAGACGAAGTACTGTTCACGCTGGAGAAGACGAAGGACTATTCATACATACGGTACTGTTCATACATACGGAACTGTTCATACGAAGAAATGTTTATACGGAACTGTTCATACATACGGTACTGTTCATACATACGGTACTTTTCACTTATAGTGTGAAAGGCTATTTTTTTTTTGAAAAAAAAATGGCGAATATTGTGCAACAAAATATTCCAAAGTTGACGGCTACAAATTATGGAAACTGGAGTATCCAAATGAAGGTGTTACTCGGTTCGTACGATAATTGGGATATCATTGAAAGCGGCTATAGCGAGCCCGAAGATGCTACCGCTGAAGCAGCACATTCTAATGCCGAGAAGACGGCGTTAAAAGAATTTCGAAAAAAAGACAACAAGGCGTTATACACAATTTTTCAAGGTGTCGACGAATCCACCTTCGAAAAAATTTCAAATGCAAAGACAGCAAAAGAGGCGTGGGAGATTTTACAAAAATCATTCCAAGGTGTCGAGAAAGTGAAAAAGGTATGGCTCCAAGTTCTTCATGGCGAATTTGAAAATATCAAAATGAAGACTTCAGAGAATATCGGTGAATATGTTACGCGTTTGAAAACGGTGACAAATGAAATGAAAAGAAATGGGGAAAGTCTCGATGATATTCGGGTCATGGAAAAATTTCTACGCTCGCTAACAAGAAAATTTGATTATGTTGTTACTGCTATCGAGGAGTCGAAAGATTTTTCCACGATTTCTATTGATGAGCTAGTTGGTTCACTTCAAGCGCATGAGCAGCGGATGAACCAATATGATGATGCAAGCCATTTGGAAAAGGCATTGCAAAGTAAAGTATCAATCGATGATAGTTCTGGCAGTAGCAGTTCTTCACATAGCAGAGGTGGCTATAGAGGTGGCTACTGAGGTGGACAAGGACATGGAAGACAGACGTTCAGTTGAGGCCAGAATAATGAAGGCTATCAACCATCTGGTCGTGGTCAAAATTTCAGAGGTCGAGGAAGAGGCGGATTCCAACAACGAGGTGATAAGTCTCAATTACAATGTTATAATTGTACCAAATATGTTCACTTCAGTTATGAGTGTAGATCACCGAAGGTAGAAGAACGAAGTCATTTTGCAGCAGCAAAAGAAGATAAAGATGTGAGGTCTGCTATGTTCCTCACTTACAAAGGAGATGACGAAGGCAAGAAGAATACATGGTATCTTGATTCAGGAGCCAGCAACCACATGTGTGGTCACAAGGAATTATTTACGGAGATAAAAAGACACCATAAGCAGAGAAGTTACATTTGGTGACTCGTCAAAAATTCCAGTCAAAGGGAAAGGTACTGTTACGATTTTGACAAAGATAGGTGATAAAAAGTATATAAATGATGTTTATTATATACCTGCTTTGAAAAGTAATATCATCAGTCTTGGCCAACTTGTGGAGAAGGGATATAATATTCAGATGCAGGATAATTCTCTTATCATCAGAAATCAGGTTCGAGAATTAATTGCAAATGTGGAGATGTCAAAGAATCGTCTATTCACTCTGGATATGCAAACTAAGGTGCAGAAGTGTTTGAAGTCAGTCATTAAAAATGACTCGTGGTTATGGCACTTGAGATTTGGTCATCTTGGATTTTCTAGTCGGAAGTTATTGTCAAAGACAAAGATGGTGGACGGTTTGTCTGCAATCAACGAACCAAATCAGTTGTGTGAAGCTTGTGTTAAGGAAAGCAACATCGACAAAGCTTTCCAGTTGGAAAATCATGGCGAGCTAGAAGGCCACTGGAGATAGTTCACACAGATTCTGACTGTTTCCATTTGGATAATAATTGCTAAATCATCACTAAATTAAAGATAAATTTATGAGCTTCGCTTGGGCTGTAAAATCATCCAAATCTGATTTCTAGATCTCGATATAGAGTCCAAATAGTAAATATGAACCTTTTTTAATTATATTTTTTTAGATATAATTTTTTTAATATGATATAATCTTGATAGTGTATTTTTAAAATTATTATTAGATTCGAAGGTTGGGATTATTTTGGATTACGTTACAACACTAAAAAATATTAATAAATAATATGTTATTGTTATCTTGAAATATATGAAATTAATAATTTGCAATACTATATGAAATTAACAATACCGTAAATATATAATATATGAAATTAACAATACTATATTATAATCTTCGCAATTATTGTTAATTAACAATAATTAAATATACTATATTTAAATATATGAAATTTAAATATATCTTGAAATATATGAAATTAACAATTTTTCAATGAGATTTGTAGCACCAACTTCACCGAAGCATTGCAATACTCTATTACTTACAATTTGCGTTTTGCAAAGCCCGATACGCGTAAACCTCTTGCCATCATAAGGGCAGTGATTGAATAGCATATCCAATCTGTGATTTATTGCTCCAAGAAACATGATTTGGACATGAGAATTCGGAGCGGTGGTCATAGCTTCGAGGGTCTTTCTTATGTTTCCCCACTCCCATTCGTGATATTTGATCTTGTAAATTAAAATTTTTGCATGTATTAATATCAAATTTAATAGATGATTAATAAGTTTCTAATATTAAATTTAATAGATGATTAATGAATTTTGAAAAGTGAATTTTATCATATGTTTTATTAATAATTATAAATATTAAATTTAATTATGTTATTAGTGAGAATCGAACCCTTGGCGTATGATAATACTCACTTATTATCCCTCTTACTCTTATTATATATAAGGATATAATGTGGTTAATTTGGACAGAATTTCGTCAAACGAATGCAAATTGAAGCGAGTTTAAAACGTAGAAATGTAATGACCAACTTACAAAAACACCCAAAAATAAGGGGTGCAAAATGATAATTATTCCTTTTTTTTTTTTCCTCTGTAAAGAGCAAAGATCGGAGGTGCCCTTTGGTTACTGAAAAGGGGGTTATTTCTGTCAATCTATATATACATTTTGTACACATTCCAGAACATTCTTCCTTAAAAAAAACCCAAGTACCAGTAGCAAGCCGTCATTCTGGGACTCTGTTCTTGAACAACTTTCTCTTCTGTCTCCCTGGTAATATTCGTAGCTTCTCTCTTATTTTTGCATCTTTAATCTCTCTTTATATTATTTTTTATATGCATACATACGGCGTAAATGTTCATATCTGTCATTTATTACACTAGGATCTTGTATTATTTTTAGTTAAATATGAGATGTACAAGTGATAGCTGATTTAGGGTTTGTTTTGTACTGGGCATAATGTTTTTTATGTAACTTGTTTGTTGAGTGAACTATTTAGTTGATTTTGTTGTCGGAAAATATGTGTTTTGAGCTTTTTGTTGTTGATTATATACAGCAGACAGCAGAGTAATAAGGGTAGACATGGTTAGCGTCGTAGCGAGATAGGTTTGGTTTGGGGAAATGTGAGTGGATTGGGGGGAAGGAGGTTCGTTTTTAGGTCCGGACTTTGGTGTTGGAAAGTTATTAGTTTCGATGCAGTTATTCGAACCCTTTTTAGGGGGTGGTATTGTATTATGACTTTTAATGACAATTCTTGGGGTAATGATTTTTATGGATTTTATAGACTTTTAATGACTCTTAATGATTCTTATTGAGTCACTAAAAATTTTGAAATACTTTTGATGACTTCTAATGAAATGACTTCTGAAAACTTTCATAGACTTTTTGATAGATTTTGTGGTTTACTAGACTAACTACAAAGATCATGTATTAGCCTATGCTGTCAAATTCTTTAACGTTTTTTCACTTCAGTCCAATTTCGATCGTGTGTTCTCTGATTAATTCGACCACCAAAGTATATTTCTTGTTAATTGAGTATTCACTACATATTTTTATCTGAGAATTATATATTTGTCACTATTCATTAGCCAGCAATATTTTTATGATGCAAAGCTATTTTATTGGTGTTTTATGTGAATTTTTGCAAGCACAATATTTTTAAAAACCCATAAATTCCTATAATGTTTGATGGATTTTATTTTACTTTGTGTGTTATGATCTAGTTTTACAAAATTGCAAAAGATGATCTAGTTTTACAAAATTGCAAAAGATCGCCCCCTCAATAATATTTTTTACTAAAATGAATATAAAAAATATGGAAATTGAAAACCAAGAAGAGGAAGAAAAAGAGATGGAAGAGAGGAAGAAAGAGAAGAAAAACGACATAAATTTTTATTGATAGTAAATGAAACAATTTTATTCAAGATGATTTTAATAGAATTATTAGAAGTCATGTCAAATCTTATCAAAAAGCTCATGACTTTTTTTTCAAGGGACATAGTTATAATTTTTGTTAAAAGTCATTAAAAGTTATTCTCATTAAAAGTCATTGACTTTTTGAATAACACAATACTTATAAAGAGTCTATAAATGTCTCAATTCAATACCGCCCTACTTTTAAATACTTCTTAAAAGTCTTAATTGAATAACACCATACTTTTAAAGACTCTTTAAAAGTTAGAATTGAATACCCCATGACTTTTAAAATCATTAAAAGTCTTTAAAAGTCTTAATACAATACCACCCCCTTAGTGCAGCTGAATTGACAATTTTGAGACTTTTATGGCAGCCCCCTGATGCAGTAGCCAGTAAGGAACGATGTGATTCTGAGTGGTCTTGATACAGTAGCATAGCAGAGTCATCTTGATATTAAAAAAAAATGATTACATTTGTATAGTTGCAAGTGACTATGTTGTTTCTGATAGTAAAATGTCGGGACACTTTTTGTATATCACTACGGACCAGGACTGGTATTGGTAGTGGATCCTTGTTGGAAATCGGTAGGCCTTCTCGAAATGCAGAAAGATAATATACTAAAACTGTCCCCGAATTTGAACTTTTTGGAGCTTGCTAGAAGAAGTAGTTTTTTTTTTTTTTTTTTTTACAAATAAACTTTAAATACCTGATATGGGGTCACTGGAAGTATTGGACATGTTTTAAAGCTGATTGCAGATGCTGACTTGAAGCCAAATCAGGAAAAGCTGGGGGTACGTGGTAGTGAGGGAGATGTCAAACGAAAGAATAATCAGATTGTTTTTAAACTATTACTAAAATCTCTACTCTGTAAAATTGCTTTTGATGATTATTATCTTTACTTTTTCTCTTTCCTCTCCTCTATTAATATTTCATCGCTTTTGTAGTCTGTATAGCAAAGAGAAGGTTCAGAGAAAGAGAGAGAAAGAAGGATCTCAGAATCATGGGGAGACGTAAGATTGAGATGAAGAGGATTGAGGATCCAATCAAAAGGCGGGTGACTTATTCAAAGAGAAAACAATGTCTCTTCGGGAAGGCTAAAGAGATCAATGTTCTTTGTGATGCTAAAGTGTCTGTTGTTATTGTTCGTAGTCCTACAAAGATGATTGAGTTCTGCAGTCCTAATACGACGTATGTGTAGAAGTATATGAATATATCGTACTGTGTATGCATTTGTACATTTATCTTACTATTGTGGTGTTCTTTACTTTAAAACAGAATTCTAGATGTCTTAGATCTTGTTTTTAGTTAAAAAAAGTTAAAAGTTTGTGGGCTTTAGGTATTTTTGGGTTGTATTTATAAATTAAATATTTGATCTTTTGCAGTTTAGCTACTCAGGTGCAGAGCTACCAGGACATATCTGGAACAAAGCTTTGGGATGCAAAGCACGAGGTTAGTTGGCTCTGTATCTTTCTCTTTCTCTCCTGTCAGTTTCTTTCCTTGGTTTAAGCATATGGTATTTTGAGCTTCTTCTTCTGTAAAGTGATAACAATATTTATGAAAGTACTATTATTTTAAATATATTTGATCAAATTGGGAACAAAGTACATTTTACGGATCTGAGTCGGAAATAGCTATCTTAAACAGCCTTGATAAAATTATTACTGAAGATATAGAAAAAATTGTGTGTTGGTAATAATTGAGGGTTTTGTGTGTGTGTGTGTGTGTGTGTGTGTGTACATCTGTTGTTAATCTCTTTATGATCTATATACATGATAATTAATTCTTTGCTGTTTATCGGGAACAAATCAGGACCTGTCCAAAGAAATTGAAAGAATCAACAATGCAAATAGGAGCATGCAGATTAGACTGAGGTAGTTAAAGTTCCAATTGATGATTATTTGTTTAGATCTTTCATATTTCATCTTTTTCCGTTTACTTGCTCAACATTCATATTTATGTGTGTTATATATGTGCTCGGCTTACTTGAATGTCTAGGCACTTGAATGGGGAAGATTTTACGTCTCTGCACTTGCCTGAACTCGTGTATCTGGAAGATACTCTTGAGACTGGCCTAAAGAGAGTTAAAAGCCGAAAGGCAAGTCTTCTAAAACATGTCAAAGTACTAGCAAGCTAGTGTCTGTGTGCATGATTTTAACAATTCTTAATCAATTAATCCTTTTTTTTTCATGACATATTCAGATGGAGGTATTCGACAAGATCGTTCAACATGTATGTACATGATAAAAAAAACTTATACTATTTGCAAGTTCGATTTAAGCTTCTCATGTTTATATTAGTTATCTGTGTTAAAATGACCAAACTGTTCAATCAGAATCGAGACCTGGAGGATGATAATAAGCGCCTCAGGTACCTGGTAAGGAACTAAGAATGTCAAACAGCAGATGCCCCTTCCCCTGTGCAGCTCAATCAACCAGATCAATCTGAGACGACTTAATCCATACACATGCAGTACAAGCCCTCGTTAACTGGTGGATGGATCATATGATCTTTTTTGTTTCCTTTTCTTTTTGAAAATGGATCATATGATCTTATATTACTATATTAGCTTCTTTTGCCTATTACGTGGAAGACGTATAATTAACATCTTTTTGTTTTTCATTTCCACCGGTTGAGGTGTGATTGAACTCCATGTACTGCTAAGTCTGCTATGGTCTGCACTAGTACAGTAAGTTTAAATTAATTTCAGACAACTTCCTGTTAACAAGATTCTGTTACCCAATGTCTTCTACTTTCAACATATAATTTTCTCCTTTTAGGCCGTAGCTAATAAATATTGGACATGATAGGTGAATGGTGAATGCATGGTTTATGGGTAAAAATTTAAATTTATGATTTTTTGAAAAATAAATCAGTTTAATATAGTAATATATCTACAACATTTTTCCTTTTTTACAAGTCGAGAAATCAGTCTTCAAGCTCTCAGGCATTCTCACATAAAAAAATTACATCAATTTAAATCAAGTTAATTAGTGGCCCAAGACATAAAAACACACACAAATTTGTTGGTCGGTTGTAATTCAACCAACATATAATTTAAAAAAAAAATTGTGATTACTGTTGTTAGAAATTCCAAATGATTTAAAGTTATGGCAAATATATAAAAAAGCGCACACACAATTATTACAAATTTAAAACAAATATCCACATTAAAAATAAATTGAGTGCACAAAATAACACTGATTTTAAATTTTTAAAATGAATGTCCATATTATCAAAATAGGCAACGATTTCACTGAGAACATTCATTTGTTGAAAAACAATGAGAACACAAGATCAACTGTTCAGATTGTTTTATGAAAATTGTTTTATAAAATTGTTTGTTTTATATTTCTAGTTTTAGATTAGAAAAGAATTTATTTTTCCATATACAGTATCTCCAGCTTTGGTGCTATTATATATAGTGGTTTAATAATCATGTTGAACGCATGATCATGATTACAATAATAATTGTCTTAATAAAATAATAATAAAACTAGGCCTTTCATTCTATTTCTATCTACGGAAGTAAGTACTGTTCTCATAATCTCATTTTATAAATGAGTTAAATATCAAATTGCTCATTAAATTGAAATCAATATATCACTTTACTCATCCATTTTAACGGGATATCATCTGAATAACTAAAATCATAATAAATATCAAATACATAATTCTAAATATCTGTTCGAAAAATAAGAGTAATTTTTTGTTCATTCTACACATTTTTCTTGAATGTTATAGCAATCAAATGAAAACTTGTTATGTTCTAGTATTTTAGATAATATATTTAGATTTTTCCAAATTCATTTACTATTTGTTTTTAATTTTATAGTTTTTTTCTTGTTTTAATTAAAAATAAATTGTAAAAAACTTTTTTTTATATAAAATTTTGTTTACATGTAATAATGTTAAAAATAAAATGGGACCGATGGAGTAGTTGCTAGTTGGTACTAAAAGTTGTGGGAGGGCCAAGACATACCTTTTTCCGAGGTTAGCTTTATTAGGCCTATAACGATCTGTTTAATTATATTTCGTTAAAATTTTAAATTGTATATATGTTTTTATTATTAAAATATTTTTGGAATTTTATAAATTTCATGAATATAAATATTATTCTAATTATGTATTTTAATTATTACTTTCAAATACACATGTATATATAAAAATATTACATAAAAGTAGTTTTTTTTTAACTTTTATTTAATAGAAATAGTGAAATTTATCTAATCGTGTAGACCATTTTTCGATTTTTATACAAAAAAATTTTGTATTATAAGTGTTTTCCAGATTTTATGTAATTTTTAGCTATATAATTTATAATTCCTGTGATGCACGGATGTGTTTTCTAATAATTTTTATCTTATTACTCATATCTTCATATATATATATATATATATATATATATATATATATTAGTAGGGAAAAAATTTATTTACGTTGATAAAATATTATAATATAATATAATATACCTGTTTCGCTTATAATAGTATTGTATAGATACTAATAATATAATTTAAAATATAGGGTGCGAATTTTTTTGAATGAAATAATTCATAAATGTTTTTTATGTGAATTGAAAATGAAGGTTGAGTTAAATCAAGTGTAATCGATGAGAAAAAACCTTTTTAATCATAATTTGGAGTTAAAATATCCCAAATATTATTTTCTAAAGACATGACCCTTGCCATCACTAATAATGAACTCAATTTTTTTTTAAAATTTATAATTCCTATTATATGAGGATGCATGTTTGCGGGTCAGATAAATTGATTGGGTTGATGGCATTTTTTTAACCCGACTTAATTAAATTGGTTTGAAAATTATCCCAATCATATCTACTGTATAATAGTTTGGTTTGGGTTAGTTTGAATGGGTTAAATAATTTATAAAAGAAAAAAAATTAAAGTCCGCAAAATGTCGCTCATTTTGAGAATTTAAGTATAATAAAATTATGTAGAACTTACGATTTTTCTGTTAATATTTAATTTGACTAATATTATAATTTTAGTAATGTTGATTATATCGTAAATCATATGCATACACGCCATATGTAATCATACCTCTATTAATAAAAGTACGATATATTGTATAATGCATATCAACATATAATATATAGATTTGTATTAAATTAGAGATTAGGAAACCTGAGATATATCTCAGGTAAGTTCCGTGAGATACCTATCTTTTATATGTAAAAATGAGGTGTGCGTTTTGGTAAATTAAGAATTTTAAATTAGTCATGCGGGCCCAGTCAAGTTTAAAGTTATTTTGTATGTATCTCAGGAAAAGTTCCCTAAGATCTATCTCAGGGTCCTTTTTCTCATTAAATTATCAAATAAAATTTATATTTTAGATTGTGTTGGTTGAAAAAATATAAAATCCATATCCAACCCATTTAAGGCTCTGTTTGGGATTGCTATTAAAAAATGTTGTGCTGTTAAAAAAAGTCTTGTTAAAATAAGTGTTGTAGCGAAAATTAGATGACTGTTTGGTAATATTTTTGATATATGCATGTTTTACAAATTATTTTTAAAAAAATAACATTTTTGGTGAGGTTTGATGTTGATATCAGTAACTGCTTCCTGTAGATGCTGAAAAGTAATTTTTTTTCAAAAGCATGGAGGGATCTGTTTTCTTTAAAAGCATAGCCAAAAGCACTTTTCAGAAAAGTTGTTTTAAAAATTTATCAAACAACATTTTACCTGCTTTTCAAAAATAAGTTTTTGTTGCTGTCAGCGACCACAATACCAAACGGGAGTACGGAATCAGTTTGAAATTTTTTTAATCCAATCATGTATCGAATTTTTTTTTTTATCAGTTTAAAAGGATTGAGTTATATTGGTTTGATTGGTAAAGCTTGAACACCCCTAAATTTCCTGACATTGGCCTGGGTCTGGTGGTTTGCTGGGTACACTTTTCTTCTCCTGAAAAATGCAAGAAGCAATTACGTTTTCAATATTTAAAAAAATTTCTTCGACCTGGTAACGCAATTTGGACCAACATTTTTACGCATTCTTTTGGAAAATACAAGAAAAATGCATTTTAAACCTACGTGTTTCGCAAATGCAATTTTCATATGCATTTTTATTTGATAGAAAAGATTATTTATTTGAAGGGCTTTTTTTAAAAATATCCAAGTTGTAATTTTTTTTTTTCAAAAATACGATTGCAATTTATGCAACCTATTTTGCAACCTCATTTGCAACATTTGCAACCTTACTTATAATCAATTTTCACTTGCGATGCTCGCGTTGCAATCTCATTTACAACTTCATGTAGTGTTTTTTTTTTTTGAAATAACTTCATGTAGTATTTTTGAAAATATTTTCAAAAATTAAATATTTTTATGAATATCCCTTATTTAAATTATATATACTTTGAATCATTTCATTAAAATTGTGATAAAAAAGATCATCATCCTAAACAATAATGCGTACCTCATAAAATATTACAAGAGTACAACATATAATACAGAATTAATGCAGAAAATAACGAGTTTTTCAGGAAAAAAAACGGAAATACCAATTGCTGGCAACATGTGTGAAAAATACCCATTTGGTGACCCAATTGAAAAATGCGTATTGCTGATACGCATTAAGCATTTGCGTATCCCAGTTACTGTAGCTCGTCTCTCCCACGAAGTCTCCCGTCTCTCCCGGCGACTCGTCGGCGATGTCCTCGTCTCTCTCGTTCTCCCATATCTGAACACAATTCCAACCACCACAGCATCATAACACGACCCCTGAATCACCTCCTTCCTATTTCCCCAATCAATTTCTATCCTCCGGCCCCGCAGGGGCTTGCACGAAGCTCGTCGGAACGATTCCGACGTTAAAGGTTCGATTTGGGCGTTTCCATTCCAGCTTATAAAATGCTAAGAAATTTGTATAGGTGTGTAGAGAATTTAATTGCGATTCTAATGGTATGTTGTATGTGATGCGAAAGTTCCGGCTATGGATGAACGGATCGATTGAAAATATCGTCGGAAATCGCCATGGAATCGCCTCTGGAGCTCCCGTCTGTTGAAGAACAACGATGACGTTATATGACGTCAGCACGCAGGTCGAAGGTGCGTTACACGGGATACGCAATTCAGAGATGCGTATCCTAGCCTTACCCAACAGCTCCATGCGTATTCTAGGCTTTATAATACATGTATTACCCAATTGAGTCTTGCGTAGTCACTATTACCCAACCCTAAAATGCGTATTCCACATTACCCCAATCCCAAATGCGTAATCAAATGGGTATTTTTAACACCCCTTCCCGAAAAATGTTATTTTTGTTTTTTTTTACAGAAAAACGTTATTTTTAACGCAAGCCCTATAATACAACCTTTCACATACATCTATCTCTCATTTTTCATTTAAATATTTAGAAAAATAAGCATGTTTCCTAGCTTAAAGTTGTGGCTTTTAAGTTGACATATACATGTGTTTGTGGAGAAAATGACCTAAATAATTAAAAATGGATACTCCTTTGTCCAAATTATCAATTGTTGGAAAAGTTGCCCATTTTAACGAACTGCCTTCGCATGTGGTATATGCGTATGGTTCTTTTTTTCTTTTTTCTGTTTGGCTCAACTAAAACACTACTACCTTGACTTCAAGTCACTGCACCAAATGAAAAACTCGTGGGCTGGGTGGATGTTTGGGTTGGTGGGCAATCTACTCCACGCCCATAATTGCAATAAAATGAGACAGCCAGCATTTTCATCTTTATCCTTCCTACACGACTTGCATAATTCTCTATACAAGAATGCAAGTACAGCAGAGCCCCATGATAATTTTGCACATGAATCAAGATCTGCAATCAATGGGATGTACATGCAGTGAACCTGACCGCCGGAATGATCAGTGAACAAGACCCCACCAATGAGCTGTAATATGTAGGATTGTGTGTAACGTCTAAGCTCTAGATCAGATGCATCATTTGGAAGTGAAGGTAACACAGAATTCAACCAACTAAACTTTAACCTACCACCAACCAACGCTCCCCCTGATTTTCCTGCCCCCAGCTCCCTCTAAAGCACCAGCTCCCTCTAATTTTGAAGGGAATACTCCAAAGACATGCTCAACAAATTTCCCCCATCCGCCTTCAACTGCAGTAAAGTTAGTAACAGGTGGACCATCAATTTTTAAACCCAGTAGAACACTCACATCTTGTAATGATATCATACATTCGCCGATAGGAAAATGAAAAGTATGCGTCTCTGGATGCCATCTCTCGATCAAAGCAGTGATCAAACTCCAGTCAATTTGGATGCCCGTCAACCTAGAAACACCATCAAAACTCAAACCTTGTAAAATCGGAACCATTTTCGAATGCAAAGGAGGGAATTTCACATTGTTAGGATTACGGTGTCGTGATCTCTGACTATCGCTACCTCCAACATCCCATACAATGGAAGACCCGTGATCTTTCTGTAGGTGTAAGACAGAAGCATCTGTAGGTTGAGGATGCATAAATTTCTTTTCGAGATCCATGATCTGTAGCAAAACAACATACTATAAGACAGAAAACTGAATATACACAACACAATAACTACAAAATATTTGCTGTTAACATCACATAATATAACACTTTGAAATTTAAAGTTCATCAAAGAATTTTATCTAAATTTGTTCCACAAAAGGAATATCAACGAATACGGTCAAATATATATATATATATATATATATATATATCTCAATGTGTTAATATACAATTACATTACTATATTACATATAATAATTGACTGAATTCTCTCAGTCATTTCATCGAACACTTACTGCACACACTATATATACTACTTCACAAGCACTAATCAATCCAATTCAATGATGGCCTCTCTAACACTTTTAGTAACTCAAGACTTCAATACTTTCAACAAATTTTCAATTCTATAAAACAGACATAGCTTATGAAACCCTATTTTTTTTTAATTTCTCAAACAAAAAGTATGAACAAGGATCAATACATACGGAAATTTAATGTCACTTACATCGATTAGTTGGTAGCGGTAGAAGGCAACAACAGTGATATCACTAATTACAAAGACTTTGGAAAAGAGAACATATTTGCTGAAGCTGGTA
Organism: Saposhnikovia divaricata; assembly: GCA_036435485.1. Taxonomy (NCBI): domain Eukaryota; kingdom Viridiplantae; phylum Streptophyta; class Magnoliopsida; order Apiales; family Apiaceae; genus Saposhnikovia; species Saposhnikovia divaricata. Next base: position 62,971,856 of record CM071596.1, read on the forward strand.
GCATGGGAAAACTATTAGACTAAGTCATATTTTAAATAATAGTTAAACGTTAAATACGCCTTACGAAGTAGCGTGTGTGGTGGGTAAAAAAGACACTTTGAGCGATATTGGGTATTTTGAGCAGTGGATACAAAAATAGTGGGTAGTTTGGGCAATTTTTCCAACATATATCCCTCAATGTTTTTATTTATTAATTTGATTTTTCTTTATTCAACATGTAATGAATGTTTCATTTATCATGCTATATACTTCATTGATTGTCTTTTCGGATGAATGGCTAAAATTTCGCATATTTTCTTAACTCTTGTGTTCTCAGCAATTTCAAATACAATAAAATACTTGATTCCAAGTACTTGAGAATTTTTTTTTTGAAAATAATAAAATTAAAAGGCTCACCCGAAAGCTATTACAAAAATGAGAATCTCGGACACGTGACAAACCAAACATCATTTAAGAAATAATGCGACACATTAAATTTCGTAATTTATTATTTATATGCGTGGATGTATTCAGATTAATTTTTTTTGATACATTAGTATATGAGTATACTAAATGATGAATAATAATTATACATATACTCGTAAAATTCGAGAATCGGGACTAATCTATTGGGTTCTCGATCAAGAATTTAAACAGAAAATCAGGAATTAACCAGAATAATAATCAAATTTATTTTAGTAATAAAATATTTGACAAATATTTGTGACAAAATATAAATAATAATTATATAAAGATACTCGTAAAATTCGATAATCGGGTCTAATCAATTAAATTCTCGATACGGGTTAAGTGGCAAATTGAAAAATAGTTGAAGTAATAATCAGATATTTTTTCATACTATAATAGTATTTGATATATTAAAGTTATTAGTATATGAGTATACCAAACGATGAATACTAATTATACATATACTCGTAAAATTCGAGAATCGGGACTAATCTATTGGGTTCTCGATCAGGAATTTAAGTAGAACTTCAGGAATTAGACAGAATAATAATCAGATTTATTTTAGTAATAAAGTATTTGACTCGTATTTGTAACAAAATATAAATAATAATTATATAAAGATACGTGTAAAATTCGATAATCGGGTCTAATCAATTAAATTCTCGATATGAGTTAAGTGACAAATTGAAAATTAGCTGAAGTAATAATCAGATATGTTTTCATATTATAATAGTATTTGATATATTAAATTTATTTGTAATAAAATATACTATTCAAAAGTAATTCATAGTCAGTGAAAATTTTTTAAAAGTCAATCGGGAATTTCTCAAAAATTCAAAATATTTTTTAACACTGATTAATACTGATTAATGCTTTATAATAAAAATATAATTAATAACTAATTTCATATTATTTTTTAATATATGTTATAAGAGTTGAAAAATAAGTTACACTCTCATTTTTAATATTGATCCATTGAACTCTGTGACACCTCGCTATAAGTTAACTAATCTAACACCATTTACAAATTAATATTAAAAGAAAAACGTTAGTTTAGAAACTACGTGTTATTAAATAGTTTCTATAGTTCACTTTATACCCTCAATTCAGGATTTTCCGTTTATATTATAATGTTATAAATGATATCTTTTTCCTTTTCATATTTTCTTATCTCTTTTGCGTTATTTCATGTAATAAATAAATACAATAAAATTTGAAAAAGAAGAAAACTAGAGGGATCATCTGAAAACTATTACAAAAATACGAGATCTCGAGAAAGTAGCAAATTAAACATTACAAAAATGTGATGAATCAAAGAATGATTATTGTCATAATGGAATCAAGTAACATTAATCATTAATCTAACAACAAAAACAACTATAAAAACCGTAAACTAGAACAATAAAAGAATCATCTGAAAATTATTATAAAAAACGAGATCTCGAGAAAGGAGCATACCAAAAGTTACTTAGGATTTAAGAAAGAAAGAATGTGATAAATTGAAGAATGTTCATCGTCACAACGGGATCAACTATCAATAAACATAAAATCCAACGATAAAAACAACTATAACAACGTATATTAGAACATTCGAAAAATCATCTGAAAACTATTATAATAATAAGAGATTTTGAGAAAAGAACAGACCAAACATTACTTAAGAAAGAAAGAAAGAAAGAAAATAACAAATTGAATAACGTTTATCGTTACAACGAGATTAACTAAAATTAACCATAAAATAGAAATTGATTATAACTAACCGTAAACTAGAACAATCCCATGCCTTGCACGGGTATTGAAGCTAGTTTAATAAAAATCTAAGTTATAAAAGTAATAAATTGCTTTGCAAAATCTTGTGTTAGGGAGCAAAACCCGAGATAATCAACTAATGCAAAGCACACACAACAAAATTATATGACACGGAAAACTCGCGTCCCAACTTGTATTACATACCCGGATTTGACACTAAATATGAGGGAGCGTTCTGATTGGCTGGGAAGAGGACAGGGGAGCAAAACCCGAGATAATCAACTAATGCAAAGCACACACAACAAAATTATATGACACGGAAAACTCGCGTCCCAACTTGTATTATTAATCCAAGCAATAATCAATAATACAATCAATCTCACCAAACGGTGTTTCACTCACACGATACTTAAGCCAAACAATACTCAAGCATATCTAACAAACATAATATGACTATGTATATATAGCCATCACAAACTTAGCCACCAAGTTACCATACAAGTATAATCATATTTGGTTTCTAATTACCTACCAAATTCTAATCATACTTGGTATCTAATTATCTACCCAAGACATATCATCTATAATAATTATCCAAATATAATTATTATATTACCCATATTTGTCTTCGATCACCAAAGCCCATACTACCTTATTGGGTTTAACCCAACAATCCTCCCCTTCAACCCAATACGATTTCATGCACAACCAATTTAATGGTTACTATTATGACATCAACGTCGATCCGCCAATGCCTCCCCTTGAACAATAACCTCTCCTTCTAGCACAAAAAAATTCCTCTTGTCCTTCCAACCTTTAAGTATCTCTAAATCCTTTTTAGTGACCTCCAACATATGTTCTTCATCATAACAGTATGTCCCATATCAACTAATTTACCCAATGAAATTAGATTTCGATTTAACTCCGGCACGTACCTTACTTGAGTTAACCTCCGAACACGACCATTGTGAAGTTTCATTGTTACCTCACCAATGCCATCAACCTTTACCCTTTTACCGTTTGGTAAAGTTACCATCTTTCTCTCACACTTCTAGTAAGGCGAGAACCACTCCTTTTCTAACACATATGTGATGAGAACATCCCGAGTCAATCACCCATTCTTATTTTGATCCCTTATCTTCTTGAACCAGAAGAGCATCTTCATCAGCTGTTATAAGCGAAACACTACCCCCTCCTTAAGTTTTCTTCAACTCCTTCAAATCTTCTCTTACTTGTGGACACGTGTATTGTACATGACCCAATTCTCCATAATAAAAGCACTTAATATTAGGGTTACGTTTCTTAGCATACATCTTATTCTTGTCACGCGCATCTACCACAAGTGCACTTCCATCAGATACGTCACTCGATCCTTGATTCATCAATCTTTCGGTCTCTAGAAGAACGACAATGGTCTCATCCAAATCTAACATCGTATTCCCAACCAATAAAGAAGTAATCACATTACTGTACTTCTTTGGTAGAGACACAAGTAGAATAACAGCTTTGTCCTCATCCCTTAATTTTTCATCCAAATTATTCAGCTGGTTAATCAATCCATTAAAACGATTCAGATGATCTCTTAAATCTCAATCTTCTTCCATCTTGAGCCCGAAAAATCTTTCTTGAGGAACAACTTGTTAGCCAAAGACTTTGAGTGATATGTCTTTGATAAGTGGATTTTATATCAACTTGGAGCGTTCCATATCGGCTTAAGTTGATTGTTTTGGACTCAAGTTTGTGGTGGTTTTGATGTGTTTTGCTTAGTTGTACAGAATTACGAGAATGTTAACTAAGGTGGATGCTTCTATAATTTTTGGGGAATTAATTGATTAAAATTCGAATATCTGAGAAGGGTTGCGCAGTCTACACTGTTGTGGCCATATCTTGAGTTCTAGAAGTCCGTTTGAGGCCCGTAAGCAGTCCACGCGAAGATAACGAGATTCTCTATCATTCTAAGGTAGTCCAGAGGTCCAATTACGTTGGGAACGTTCCATAAAATCTGAAGAAAAGTCAGCCACGAATTTTCCTTAAAAACAGAATCAATTTAGGAAACGTATCTTGCAGAAATTCTATTATAATTCTGTTTTTGTATTTTCTTGTTGGGTAAGACTTGGAGTGCCTATATAAACACATCCAACCCCTTGCAAATTAGAAAATTAGAATTAGGAATTAGACAATTATATATCTTGTACATAATATAGCTTAGATCTGCAAGGGAGAAAAGGAGAGAAGGATTCAACGCTCGTGACAAGCAACGGATCTAGATCTACTTCATCTTTTGTATCATAGATTTGTTTTCTTAACTCTTGTTTTATTAATATTATTACTTTCTTCCATATCTTGTTTGTTATCATGGTTTCACTTGATCCCATGATGACGAGAGGTTCAATTATGAACTAATCGTTGTCATGGGATTCTAACGGATTTATTTATGAAACTTAGTATCTTGATTGCTTAAAGATCTGTGTGTGATGTATATTTGATATCCTCGTATGGTTATGCTTAATTGATAGATGCGTCATGAACATCTAATTTGTTAATCTCTTGTGAAGTGAAAGTGGATCTTGAGATTTAGAACTTGCCATGCTAGCATAGGTTCATGATTGTTTATCAACATTATTCGTAGTATGAGATGAGAATACTTATATTGCCCTGTGTGATCTTTATGGATAACTTGTTCTTCAACCGTTATGTTTTCAAATTCTATAGACGTATAGGGTCTAAGCATAATTGGTGTCTATTCATCTTCTATCTCTTTTGTGGATGTATGGGTAGTTTGGTATACGTATACTGAGAGGTAGCGTGTACTTGTTTCGTGTTGTCCGATCAGATATCAAAACCATCACATGTATTGATTAAAGGCTACGACTCTAAGTGAAGTAGATAATGAAGTTAGGATTTTATATCCACTTGGAGCGTTCCATATCGGCTTAAATTGATTGTTTTGGACTCAAGTTTGTGGTGGTTTTGATGTGTTTTGCTTAGTTGTGCAGAATTACGAGAATGTTGACTAAGGTGGATGCTTCTATAATTTTTGGGGAATTAATTGATTAAAATTCGAATTTTTGAGAAGGGTTGCGCAGTCTACACTGTTGTGGCCATATCTTGAGTTCTAGAAGTCCGTTTGAGGCCCGTAAGCAGTCCACGCGAAGATAACGAGATTCTCTATCATTCTAAGGTAGTCCAGAGGTCCAATTACGTTGGGAACGTTCCAGAAAATCTGAAGAAAAGTCAGTCACGAATTTTCCTTAAAAACAGAATCAATTTAGGAAACGTATCTTGCAGAAATTCTATTATAATTCTGTTTTTGTATTTTCTTGCTGGGTAAGACTTGGAGTGCCTATATAAACACATCCAACCCCTTGTAAATTAGACAATTAGAATTAGGAATTAGACAATTATATATCTTGTACATAATATAGCTTAGATCTGCAAGGGAGAAAAGGAGAGAAGGATTCAACGCTCGTGACAAGCAACGGATCTAGATCTACTTCATCTTTTGTATCATAGATTTGTTTTCTTAACTCTTGTTTTATTAATATTATTACTTTCTTCCATATCTTGTTTGTTATCATGGTTTCACTTGATCCCATGATGACGAGAGGTTCAATTATGAACTAATCGTTGTCATGGGATTCTAACGGATTTATTTATGGAACTTAGTATCTTGATTGCTTAAAGATCTGTGTATGATGTATATTTGATATCCTCGTATGGTTATGCTTAATTGATAGATGCGTCATGAACATCTAATTTGTTAATCTCTTGTGAAGTGATAGTGGATCTTGAGATTTAGAACTTGTCATGCTAGCATAGGTTCATGATTGTTTATCAACATGATTCGTAGTATGAGATGAGAATACTTATATTGCCCTGTGTGATCTTTATGGATAACTTGTTCTTCAGCCGTTATGTTTTCAAATTCTATAAACGTATAGGGTCTAAGCATAATGGGTGTCTATTCATCTTCTATCTCTTTTGTGGATGTATGGGTAGTTTGGTATACATATACTGATAGGTAGCGTGTACTTGTTTCGTGTTGTCCGATCAGATATCAAAACCATCACATGTATTGATTAAAGGCTGCGACTCTAAGTGAAGTAGATAATGAAGTTAGGATTCCATGTTTTTATTCTTATAAGTAATTCATATTTAATTCTCATTAGTAATTAGTTCTTACTTTGCATCTTAGCTTAATTTAGTTAATTAAAATCTCAATTTATTAATTGTCTTAGCAGTGAATTAAGATCATACATTGTTGAATAGGCACATTGACTGAAAAGAACCATAACCTGATCCCTGTGGGAACGAATTTGGACTTAACCTTATATATTACTTGTGACCACGTACGTTTGCGTGATATTGTGTTAACAAGTTTTTGGCGCTGCTGCCGGGGATCATCGGTGTTTTATTTTTGGTTTATGTGCTTGTCAGTAGTGGTCGTTAGAGTTCACTGACTCTGATTTTTTCTTAACTATCTTGTTTAGTTCGTTGTGTTTCAGGTACTTGAGTTTTTGAAGATGGCAGGCCAGGAGTTGTCATGGTGGACATATTCGAGGACATCCATGCCTTATCAATGTGAGCGGTGTTTTGGCGTTCATGATCCCTCACAATATTGTTACTACGAAGGAGTTGATCCATATGTCACTTATGAGGAACAACCATATTTTCCATACCATCCTCAACAGTACCATCAAGATGTTCCAGACATGTTATATTTCTTTGGAAGTGAAGAGTTTCGACATCAGCAACCTACTCCTACTTTTCAGTCAGATGAGGTTGATGATTTGAAGGAGATTATGATGCTTGCAGAGAGGCATGAGAAGTCTCTCAAATCTATGGAGACACTAGTTGCTCAAGTTTTGAGTGTCTTGGAACAAGAGAAACAGCAATCCATACGAGAGACAATTCCAGAAAATAACGATGACTTGGAGCAAGGTACTGCATGCATAATTGAAGAAGACAAATTCCAAGAGGAGGTGAGTGTTCACAAGCCATGTGAGGAATTTGATCAAGCTAGTGAGGTGGATGATTTGGAAAGGGCACAATTTGAGACACACACTGATGAGCTGCAGAAATTTCAAGAATTGGTATGTGCGTACCAAGAGGACACGGGTGAGCTACGCAAATTTCAAGAATTGGTATGTGCGTTCCAAGAGGCTGATGATCATGGGAAAGATTCAGGTCTTATACTTGTCTAAGATTATAAAGATGGAGGTAGCGCATTAGAGCCAATGGAGGAAGTTCTTTTTGAGGAACCAAAGGCTGCAGCAACTTACATTTACCCTCCTCCATTATATTCAACCGAAGCCCGCGAGTGTGTGTTGTTCTACAAATTGACAGATTTTGGGTCAACAGATGAAGGCATTGGAATAGGACATATTTGTTATACGAATAGGCAAAGCGATGAGAAGGGGCAGAAAGTGTGCCGTTGTGATGATGATGAAGTCTCGCGAAGAGAGGACCAGGCAAACTATTATCATCCTTAATGGAGGCTTGGAAGTAACGTCAAGCTATTGACGTTAAAGAAGCGCTTCGTGGGAGGCAACCCACGCATTAGTGTAGGAAGAAAAAAAAAAGAGTGTTGAAAAAAAAAACACACAAAGAGTGTTGAGAAAAAAAAACTGTTGTGCAAAAAAAAAAATGAACAGGTCGCGCAGGTTGCGCCTGCGTTACTGACTAACGCGCAGGCTGCTCCTGCGTTACTGTTAGTGGCGTAGGTTGCCCCTGTTACACGCAGCTTGCTGTTGTTGCATATAAAAAAAAAATTCTCCTCAATTTTTTTTTCTCCTCCTATATTAATATCCCTACACCTAATTCTTTTCCTATTTTAATTCCAAAACCCCCCATCCCTCTTCCAAAATTCTAAACCTATATTTATTCTAATTTTTTTTTCTTTAATTAATTAAATCCTTTTTCTATCTTACCTCAAATTCATACCCACTCAAAATTTCTCCCTTACACGTTCACATTTTATTCACCCAATCCATCCATTATATATACACAACCATACATACAAATCCAATTCCTCTTCTATTTATTTAAATTCAATTCTAAAGAGGAATTAGTTACAAGTTCACCTCTTTGATTCGTAATTGGTTTATCTTTTTCTTTAATCTTATTTTTGTTACGAATTTGTGTTCTTGTAATTGGGGTTTTGTAGTATTCTTGTTATTTGGGAAGTGGCCAGTCTATGGAGCTCGTACGGATTATCCTCCACCAGATTCATCCGAGGAGGGTGATGACTCAGCTGGTTAGGTATGTTTTCTACTTTCCCTCGTATTTACTTCCATTCAATGCGGACATTGAATATTTTAAGTTTGGGGGTGGTTTGAGGGATTAGTAGTTGTTGTTGTATTATGTGTTCATGTAGGATTTCATGCTTTGCATATTAGTAGTAGTAATTCATGCATATATGTTTGTATTAATTATGTTTGTTTCATATAGGACATTCTGTTTTTATTTTTTGTATACCATGTGAGTTCATATTAGTTGCATTTGCATAGCATGCATCTTTCATGATCCCTTAGACGAGCTAATTCTGATTGGTAGGTAGGTGTCTAATTGAGTGTGGTAATGATGAATAGAGGGTTGATTTATAGTTCTTATGAAATTGACTTATGTGTTTCAGAAACAAAACTAATTACACAGTCTCATTTGGTGTTTTTGGGCTAGGTTGAGGTCATGCTTGTTTGGATGTTTTGAGATTTAATCACTTGTTTATATTTAGAATTTTCGTTATTCTCTTGATAGCGTAGTAACACTAAAGTCTAAGTTTGGGGGAAAACAGGGATTTCATGCTTAAATTGTAAATAATTGTCAATAATGGCTAGATGTCAAATGGCTAGTAGCCGACTCATATTTATATGAGTAGTCTAGGGTTGGAATTGAGAATTTTCATTCCAGATTGCATAGAAAAAAAGAAAAAAAAGAAAAAAAAAAGCAGAAAAAAAGGAAAAAAAAGAAAAAAAAACTTATGTGAATTGTTAAATGCAAAATTAACTAGGGTGAGCTCTTTAATACTCGAGCAATTAAGTTCGCGGGGACTTTGTGCCTAGTGACCTAAGGCTTTTATAGTCTGGGATCCACTAACCCAACGCTCGCTACATGGGTATTATTTTATAAGCCTTTCGGGGTCTCATCCATTGCACGGTTAAATAAGCATGCTTGTATATATGTGTCGTAGTAGTTAGTAATAAAGCATGAGTTTCTGTCTACCTTGGATAAGGATGGAGGTGTTCCTAGGTTATGAAGTGTTTACAGTCTATTCTATTTATAAACCTGTGATTGTCTTGACGAAGAGCATGTATGATTTTTGACTTAGTTTTGGGAGTATTTCTGATGAGCATTGCACACACGCACGTTTCTGTTCATGTATTGCATTCTCTAAGATATGTGCTTGCTAGTTGGTTTTGGTTAGTTTGAAGGGGATCGTTGAATTTTTCATATTAGTTGCATTCATGCATTGCATTGCATTAGGTTAAATGGATTTTGTGGGTTCATTTGCTATAGGCCCTCACGAGACCTTACTCGTCCACTAGGGCTGCCTAGGGGTTTAAAGGGCTTGTTGCATATGCCAAATGCAACCGTGATCACCTACGGAAGTGGTACTAGTTAGTTAGTTATTTGTAATTGTTTATGCTTGGGGACAAGCATCGGTTTAAGTTTGGGGTGTGATAAGTGGATTTTATATCCACTTGGAGCGTTCCATATCGGCTTAAATTGATTGTTTTGGACTCAAGTTTGTGGTGGTTTTGATGTGTTTTGCTTAGTTGTGCAGAATTACGAGAATGTTGACTAAGGTGGATGCTTCTATAATTTTTGGGGAATTAATTGATTAAAATTCGAATTTTTGAGAAGGGTTGCGCAGTCTACACTGTTGTGGCCATATCTTGAGTTCTAGAAGTCCGTTTGAGGCCCGTAAGCAGTCCACGCGAAGATAACGAGATTCTCTATCATTCTAAGGTAGTCCAGAGGTCCAATTACGTTGGGAACGTTCCAGAAAATCTGAAGAAAAGTCAGTCACGAATTTTCCTTAAAAACAGAATCAATTTAGGAAACGTATCTTGCAGAAATTCTATTATAATTCTGTTTTTGTATTTTCTTGCTGGGTAAGACTTGGAGTGCCTATATAAACACATCCAACCCCTTGTAAATTAGACAATTAGAATTAGGAATTAGACAATTATATATCTTGTACATAATGGGGTCCGGTCTGGTGCAAACGTATGCACCAGACTGGTTATGGAACATACGGTTCCAGAGCCGTTGGATCGTTGATCCAACGGCTCTGATTAAAAAAAAAAAATTCACCGTACCGCAACAAGTTTCCGCGGTACGGAGAAATTACAAAAATATCCCTACTGTTCACGTACCGCAGAAACTTTCTGCGGTACGGTGAACAGTAGATTTTTGATGTGAAAACAGGGGGCATTTTGGTAATTGCCCCGTACCGCGGAAACTTGTTGCGGTACGATGAAATTTTTTTTTTAAATCAGAGCCGTTGGATCAACGATCCAACGGTTCTGGAACCGTATGTTCCATAACCAGTCTGATGCATACGTTTGCACCAGACCGTTTGCCGTACATAATATAGCTTAGATCTGCAAGGGAGAAAAGGAGAGAAGGATTCAACGCTCGTGACAAGCAACGGATCTAGATCTACTTCATCTTTTGTATCATAGATTTGTTTTCTTAACTCTTGTTTTATTAATATTATTACTTTCTTCCATATCTTGTTTGTTATCATGGTTTCACTTGATCCCATGATGACGAGAGGTTCAATTATGAACTAATCGTTGTCATGGGATTCTAACGGATTTATTTATGGAACTTAGTATCTTGATTGCTTAAAGATCTGTGTATGATGTATATTTGATATCCTCGTATGGTTATGCTTAATTGATAGATGCGTCATGAACATCTAATTTGTTAATCTCTTGTGAAGTGATAGTGGATCTTGAGATTTAGAACTTGTCATGCTAGCATAGGTTCATGATTGTTTATCAACATGATTCGTAGTATGAGATGAGAATACTTATATTGCCCTGTGTGATCTTTATGGATAACTTGTTCTTCAGCCGTTATGTTTTCAAATTCTATAAACGTATAGGGTCTAAGCATAATTGGTGTCTATTCATCTTCTATCTCTTTTGTGGATGTATGGGTAGTTTGGTATACATATACTGATAGGTAGCGTGTACTTGTTTCGTGTTGTCCGATCAGATATCAAAACCATCACATGTATTGATTAAAGGCTGCGACTCTAAGTGAAGTAGATAATGAAGTTAGGATTCCATGTTTTTATTCTTATAAGTAATTCATATTTAATTCTCATTAGTAATTAGTTCTTACTTTGCATCTTAGCTTAATTTAGTTAATTAAAATCTCAATTTATTAATTGTCTTAGCAGTGAATTAAGATCATACATTGTTGAATAGGCACATTGACTGAAAAGAATCATAACCTGATCCATGTGGAAACGAATTTGGACTTAACCTTATATATTACTTGTGACCACGTACGCTTGCGTGATATTGTGTTAACAGTCTTCGTCAACTTCTCCCACAATTTCTTAGGATTATTCTCCTCAAGAACATCATACTTGATTTCCGGTGCAAGGGCCAACCGGATTGTCGATGCCGCACGTAACTTCATGTCTTGCAACTTTGCAGTTTCCACATCAGTAGGCTTCTTATCTTCAAGAGTCGCATATAAACCTCGTTGAATTAACAGATCTTTCATTGTGCTCTGCCATAATGTAAAATTGTTTCTTCCATTAAACAATTCAATCTCGAATTTTCCTCCACCCATATCCATCACGAACCTTGGCTCTTGATACCACTTGTTAGGGAGCAAAACCCGAGATAATCAACTAATGCAAAACACACACAACAAAATTATATGACACGGAAAACCCGCGTCCCAACTTTTATTATTAATCCAAAAAATAATCAATAATACAATCAATCTCACCAAACGGTGTTTCAGTCACACGATACTTAAGCCAAACAATACTCAAGCATATCTAACAAACATAATATGACTATGTATATATAGCCATCACAAACTTAGCCACCAAGTTACCAGACAAGTATAATCATATTTGGTTTTCTAGTTACCCACCAAATTTTAATCATACTTGGTATCTAATTATCTACCAAAGACTTATCATCTATAATAATTATCCAAATATAATCATTATATTACCCATATTTGTCTTCGATCACCAAAGCCCATACTACTGTATTGGGTTTAACCCAATATCTCGTAGAATTATTTTTTTTTTCCACTGATATACATGTTTGGCCGAACATACAATCATTACATTTTTGTTCATAATCCTCTTTATTCTTCAGAAGATAAAAACTCAAATGCCTCGAAGCAAACAGAGAAGTTGATTGTCTTTACGGCTACCTTTTGGTTCATAATTCAATTTGAAAATTGTTGCTACGGAAATAACATTTTTTTGAATGGCAAACCATAATATTAGAAAGCCAAACGGCAGTTACAACTTACAAGGACTAATACCCTGCTCTCGAATTGTAAATGGAAAGAAAAGCAGATGAAAAATTAATCAAATAGTAATACTTGCATTTATATTTATGCTCTCAAATTTTTTTAAGAGAGCAAAGCAAATAAAATAGGATGTAAATTCCTTACACTTTCTTCCCAAAACCTTCATCCCAGATGTGAATGAAAAGGAAAATAAGTGGATGTGATGAATAAAAAAAAGTTGATATGACAAATATACACTTATTACTTGAATTATATACGATCTTAACTTCATTTAGAAAATAAAGACATTGTTTACGGAAACATTTCCGATTTGTGTAATACGTAAAATGTGAAAATAATGATATATTATATATAAAATAATCATAAAATCGATCATATATGATCGAAATAATATCCGAATCCATGATTTTTTTTACATGAAATTTATATTTATCGTGATATCTTTTCATACAACTCCGATAATCCGACAACATCTACTGGCAATTTGGTGATTTACAATAACTAATTTTTTGATGAAAAAATAGTTTTTTTTGATGAAAAAATAGTTATTTGCCAATTTTTATTCAAATAACATTTTTTTCAAGATTTTGTACTTTTTTCTTAATCTGAATATCAAAATAAATTAAGTAATTGTAAGAATCAACGAAAAACAATATGCGAGAATACAGAATTTGCGAAATCAAGGATGTAACGGAGATTAAACATTTAATTTCAAAAATATTAATCTCAGACTTGAACCTAGCAAAATTGTGAATAGTAATCAATAATACGAATCTAACATTTCTAAAGTAAACGTTTCATAAAAAAAAAGTAAACGTTTTATAAAAAAGGAAAGCTTATCAACTTTTTTGTCCTAAGGTATTGCACATTTTATTTTATGGTAACAAAATATATATATTCAATTTACAATTTATAATCCGTTGTTTTTCCAGTTCTATTCGCCGCAGCAAAATAAATAGGCGATGTTCAATTGCAATACATATATACACACAATATTTGTATCTCTATTATCCAACGGATTGAGCAGCCGGAAACAAACCTCTCGTCAAAACAGAGATATACATACACATATACAAACCTATACATACAGAGCTGGAACCCTCAATTTGTGGCTTTGTTCTTCAACAAATCTCTCCATTCATCTCCTTACCTGGTAATCTTGGTTGCTTTTGTTTAATTTTTGCATTTTTTTAGTTTTTCTTTTTAATTCATCGAAAATTAGTGAATTTTGTAAATGTTGGTGATTTTGTCTCATTTGTTGTGAAATATGAAGTTTTGGTGTATGTATATGTGCGTATATGTAATTTTGTTTTTGTAAGTGATTTAGGGTTAGTTTTGTGTTAGTTGTGATTTTGTGCATAGAAACTCGAATGCGGTGTTTGATTGGTGTTGTTCTGTTGTTGTTTGCAGTTGTCGGGGTTTCGATGTTTTGAGTTGAGTTGTTTACGTAGAGCAGGGTAGATATGGTTAATGAGATGGGTTTGGTTGGGGAAAATGGGAGTGGAATGGGGGAAATTGTTTCGAAGCAGTCACGAGAGGCGGTTAGTATAGCTGAGGGTGGATGTAAAAGGACTGTGGTGGTTGCATTAAGTGCTGATGGAGATGCTGGTATTTTAGATAATGTGAGGTCAAGGAAGTCATCTGAAAGGAAAAAAGTTGAGAAAGATGTAGTTGGTAGTGGGGAGTCGATGACAATAGCTACAGGAAGGCCTTCTCGGAAATGCAAGAGGATATCTAACGGGAAAGTGCCTTCGGATTTGAGTTTTTTCGAGTTTGTTGGAACAGGGAGAAGAAGTTTGTTTTATAAACCTCGAGAATCTGATTGGGGTTCAATGGGCAGTATTGATCATGTTTTTAAGCAGATTGCAGATGCTGACTTGAATCGTGCTGAGCATGAAAAATTAAGAGAAGATGGGGGTATTGTGGGAGATGTTAAACTAAAGAGTAATCAGAAACGTGCAAGATCACAGAGGTCCAAGAAAGAAATCCCTGCTTCAACTAGTCGCATTCGCCTGAAAGTCACATTTGGTCGAAGCTGCTCATCGGATATCATCCCAGGTGTTGTGGGTGATCATAGAAGTTCTTGTCATACCCAGATAAAGTCTCCAAAATGCACTGAAGATATTAAGAAAAAGTTTGAGGAAGGGATTGGTAGTGCTCCTGATGGTCATGATGAAGTTGCTACACAGAAAGAGGTAGAACTATTAGAAGCAATAGATAGCAGGTGCTTGGAGCCAGAAACATCACCTGATTCAGAAGTTATTAACATGATTCCAGACAGCCAGACGAGTGAAAAAATTGCTGAGGACGATATTTTAGACAAAGAAATTTGTGCTGTTTCTGGAGAGGTCTCAAGTTCAACTCTACCAGTCGCAAGTAGTAGGAAAGGAATGAAGAAAGATCTACCCTGCCAAGATGTTAATTGCAGTACAGATGATAAACCTCCGAGCCCAGAAATTATAGACGGTACTCAAGTAGCTGACCAAGATAGGCACTTACAAATAATGACAAATGATGCTATATTAAGCGAACCTTATATGTCAATTACAACCGGAAATATATCTGCTAAAACCTCTAGTAGTGGCGTATCCTTTGTGAAACCACCCTTTCAATCATCAGGAGTGCCTGACTTTGGAGATTCGGCCAACGAAGGTAAAAAGAATTTGGGAGGAGGGTTGTGCTCTCCAGTGAGGTCTCAACATGAGAGTTCCGAGAAGTGTGTTCCTTCCATTAAACCTAGGGATACTAACTGCTTAATATCTCCCAAGAGCAGGTTAGAATGCTCTCAAGCAATGCCCCTGAAAGCAGGTTCTGATGAACAGAAGGGAGACCTCTCTGACCTCAAAGCTAAAGAAAAATATGATCATGTTCAGGCTGTCTGTAAGAGTGAGATTTATACAGAAACAGGTACTTATGGCATAATGATTTAGTTTTTTAAATTTCTTTAGTTGAGCTCCATGTAAATTAAGTTATAATTTTATTCTCATCAAATTATTTCTTCTTTAACACAAGCAGTTATTCTTTCAACATTTTGTTCCTAAATGAGGACAAAATATAAGTTAATCTACAGTTGAAGTAATGTTATGTTAATTATATTTTTTGTAGCTTTTAATCTCTTGTACTTTGGAGTAGGGTAAATTTTTTTATAATTTATTTCAAAACTTGAGCATGCTTATGAGTTCGTAACTCGTTCTTCTTGAAGGTGATTCTAAATAATTTGGTTTTGTAGGACGTCACACATTCATTGATCATGAAGAGTCCAAAAATGGATGCAGCATAACCCAAGATGTAACTCATATAAAAACGAATGGGGCACAAGATGAATATGTACCTCCCCGAAATGCTTGGGTGAGTTGTGACAGTTGCTATAAATGGAGGCGTATACCAGCCACACTTGCTGATTCCATTGAAGACACAAAAAGCAGTTGGTATTGTATATTACCTATCTCCTTTATATACTGTAACATATTGTTACCGTCTTATATGCTTTCTTGATAAGAACATAACTGAAGACGAGCAAGTTGTATGTATCATGATTAGATAGTAGATTTGTGGTTAGGAACATATTCTGGACTAGGATACTTATGTCTACGTGTTTGAGAGTTGTAATTAGTGCACGTGTTTACGTGTTTACATATAAAGCATTATTGATGGCTCGGAAAGGATATGTGAAATAAATAACAGAATTTGGTGGATTATCGGTAGAAATCCACAAGCCCTAAGGTTGTTTACGAAGGGGTTAAATATCAAAGTGGTCACTGGAGTGGAGATGGAATATCGCTTCATTCATTATTTAAACGGGGTATCATATAACTCACTTAAGTTGTTATTGATATAACGACGTTAAGTTCAAAATTTTTTATGGATGAAATCTGTTATGTTTTGACGGCAAAGTTGTCATCCTAGTGGCATCATGGTGGATTTATGAGGTGAAATATAAAAACAAAATCTTTTCTACTTCGAAAATATACATACATACTATATTTTAATATACATACATACTATATTTTCAATTAAACCCAATACAACGTTGCTAGTGAAAACATGAATTTAGCCATTGGTGAAGGAAGTTAAGTCTAATTTCAAATAGAAGTTGTTGATTTGAAGTATTTAAGATTAAAATTGAGAGGGATGGACATGAACCCTAATTTTCTGCATATTCAAATTTAATTGTGCAGATATGTTAAATGGGTTTGTCCTCTTCCTTGTAAAATCAATCCATAGATTAGGTTTTGTTCATGCAGATCTTCATTTGTATATATGTGGTCGAAAAGGTGCTTTTTCTCTTAACTTCAGTTAGATGCCATGTCATAGCCTAGTCACCACTTAGTCAGAATCTCGTCAACCTTTACATTACTGCCATGTAAGAGTTTTCGGTCATTGGGATATTTTCTAGACTTAACGGCTTGATATATATACCGACTTAAATGAATTAAATGATATCCCATTAGCAATGTGTGAAGCGATATCCCTTTTCCACTTCAGCGAGACAATGACCATTTTGATATTCAACTGGTTGTGGAAGAACCACTGCCCTTCGGATATCTGAGTTGCAGAAGTGAAGAATTTGTTTGGATCGCAATTCAAACGAAAATCTCAATTTCATGAAATATTACATCTCCTTGTATATGAGTGAAACACTGAAACTTAACCAACAAGTGAAATTTTAGTAAGACTAGCAAGTAAAGGAAACAAATTTATTTTGATATTCTCCTACCCCAACACATAACCTATATATTTAATAATTAATATAATTAAACCTTATAATTCAATTAATTTCATTCTAAAATAATAACTTAAAATTAATATAACATAAATCTTTTATTTCCTTGCTTTGGATCAGTAAGTTGAATATTGTAAGGTCTCTAACTAGTCTATATAGAGTACCGTGTATGAATCCCTTTGAATTTTAACTACATTTCGCTTTTGTGCTTTTATCTTTTATCCTATTCTGATCTGATTTCTTCTTCTGGATTAGTTGGTATTAACTATCAAGCATTGTTCGAGGCTTCTTACAGATCTCTAACAATTAGTTCTCATTATTGTAGTTGGTATTAATTATTAAAGCATTGTTGGAGCCTTACAAATCTTTAACATTTAGTTCTCATTATTATCTGTTTTTTCCTGTTTACAAAATTGGCATACATTTGTTCGTGCAGCTGGAACGGAAAAAATTTCTACTTCGCATCTAATTTATCCATAGTAGGATAGTCAAGGTGCAGAATTTAAAAATTCAATAGATAATTTATGTAATCAACTTAGAGGAAGTAAAAACCATTTTTAAGTGTGAAACTCAATGACTACGTAGTCAATAGAGACACCCATACAAGTTGTTTTCTGGAATGTATACATTTAAAAATATTTAATTCAGTAGGCACTCTTAAGCACGAGGGGTTTCACCCAAGGGCTTAGTCTTAATACGTGCTCTTAAGTTCTCCATTTTTTACTGCTGATTAATTCAACGTTTGGGCCTTATTAAACGCCAACAATCCATTTGAAAATAAGAAACAATATCTGAGAATTTGAGGTTGTCTAATCTCTCCTTTATTCATGTTTCCACATCTATCGAAGTCCTCTTTTTTCCTTCCGTCTCTGCTCTTTCACCTCTAGCTCTTCTCCTCGTCTCTATACTTTCTTTGTTCTCCTCCGCTCGTTATTCCCTTACCAAAGGCATCTCATTTAATTACCCTCAATTTCCTTTATAGAATCCATAATTTTCCATCTTAATTGTTGCTCAGTTTTGGTGCAAGTATGGTTTAAAAGAAAATGGAGACTTGAGCTAATTCGTCTCAGTTATGTTAACGAGGTAAAAACAATTTGATAGCTGCATTTATTGCTAGGATCTTATAAGGCAATAGCCATCCGTATGTTAATTTACAATGCGAGTAACTAAAGTTATTTGTATGGCAAATTTTAGGTACATACAATTCATTTCGCTTTAATTAACCATCAACGAGAGAAAATTATGACAATATTAAATTACGTTGGGCGATGTAGCTGTGGGTTGTATATTATTGTCATTTAGTATTTTTCTATACTATGCTTCGATCGTTTCGTCTTTTTAATGCGTATAAGGTGGTTATTTAGGGTCAACATGATTTTATCAGCTTCATCGTAAAAGTGAAATGTGTGATTAACTAAAACTTTTTAACACCCAGTGAATTTCAGAAATCTGTTTTTGGTTAGTGTGTTGCCTGGTTGTGGGCTAAGCTGTTTAAACTATGATCACTTGGTTTCCTGATGTGCTTCAATCTGTCTAATGATGAATATTGGGAAGTGAACAATTACTGTTAAGTACTTAAAAGAAAGTTAATTTTCTTATGATGTGGGATATGTTGGAATTACGGAAAGGGACGACTACTTTTTAACACGATGAAACAATGAAGCTGACTGTTTCTAGACTGCTTGTAAGCTTTAATGATCATAATGATAGATTCACATATTAGCTACTTACATTTATGTCTCTAGCTTGACCCGAAATGAGCTTATGTTACATATTATAGGATCTGTAAGGACAATGTGGATAAAGATTTTGCTGACTGCTCAATCCCTCAAGAGAAGTCAAATGCAGAAATCAATGCCGAGTTGGATATATCAGATGCATCATGTGAAGAAGATGCTGGTGCTGACCTTCATAAAACCGATAGATTGGAGAAAAAGAAGGCAACAGGTAGCTTATGCCAATTATAGTACGGTAGCTATATTGCTTATTATCTTTAACGGGGATGTCCAGATCTCTTTCTAGATTTTAAAAACAATTTGTTATTCTGCAGTTTCTAAGCAGTCTTCTTGGAAGCTAATCAGATCAAACCATTTCCTGCATCGTACCCGTAAAACTCAAACTATTGACGAGGTGAACTTGTTTTTCTTGTTTTCTGTTATTACTCAGTGAGTTGTTTAACTTTTACTTTACTCATGGACAATATGTGTCGTCAGATGGAGCATATTAAGAAACAAAGATGGTTTGTGTTTTTAGAGAAAAATATTATATTTAACTAAAAACATTCTCCCTTTTAGTTCCAAAATATTGAACATTTTTGACACTAAAAGCAGTTTGACTTGCCTTTGCGTTTTTGTTTGGAGTTCAAGTCTTTAATTGAAGATAGTCAGTACAAATATACATATTGTTATGTCTAATATTTCAAATGCTATTAATTGCACATAATTTTTTATTGTCGAATTTTCCATATGAAAGAGCATCTTTGCAGAAATTATGGAAGGAAGCTGTAATATACTTGCTTCACTCTGTTCAATACACATTGACCGTACTCCTATTCTATATCTCACAATATAACTGAAAAACAGAACCCTCTATTCTCTCAATTCAAAACCATAACCAGTTAGTTTGCATGTTCAAAATGTAACTGGTGTCCCTCGAAATGTCCAAAAGATATTAAATTGTCCAACTTCTATATTCTGCCAAACATTCTGTCTGCACTTTGTTGTTATTATTACCTATTGAATAATAATGTAACAATAAGCCCTCCATTTAAGGTGGAAATTTTCTTTTGCCTCATAATATAGTAATATCACTCTTATTAATTCCAGACCATTGTGATGTAGCTTGAAAATGAAGTGTAAACATGTCTTAGTAATTATGTAACAGACTGATGCCATCTCATTATATTGGAGAGGGTTATAATGATGTTATTTATACACATTACAGCCCAGAAAATTAATTTGCTTTAAAAGAAGGGATAGAGGATACGTACTTGTGCAGGATATCTCGATTATCTCCTTAATATTAATGCACATGTTTATAGGTATAATAAATGCTAGTATCACTATCATCAAATGTGTGTTTTAGTTCTTTGACTAAATATCTGGTTCCAGACAGTAAATTCTCACTGTCTAATTACTATCATTTCAGATAATGGTTTGTCACTGCAAAGCGACTCTAGGAGGCCGGGTGGGCTGTGGGAATGGATGCCTGAATCGGATGCTTAACATTGAATGTGTAAAAGGGACATGTCCATGTGGAGAACTTTGTTCAAACAACCAGGTATTTTTTATACAGAATTTGATTTTGTTATGTGTTATTGGACACAAGTCTGATGTGGCTCCTGGTGTGATTTGCAGTTCCAGAAAAGGAATTATGCAAAATTGAAGTGCTTTCGAAGCGGAAAGAAAGGCCGCGGGCTTCAGTTACTAGAAGACATCCGTGAGGGGCAGTTTCTTATTGAATACGTGGGAGAGGTATATTGCACTGAGTTGTATATATTGGAGTCTAGTTTGAATTTTTGACGAATAAATTACTTAAATACCAAGGATGACTTCTTCCTTTTAAGGTTGCTAAAACCTATGTCTTTATTATTAAAATATGAAGTATACCAGAAATTATATATTTGTTTTATTTTCTTAGCTCGGAGATAGTGTGGGAGTGGGAGGTTTTCTACTCATTTATGTTTATGTTCAAATGAAGTAAAGTTGAAGCTTGTCACTCCAATTAGATCCAACAACTTTACACTTGTCTAAACTATTCAAAGATAAATGCTTGTCTGATCCTCATTCTGGCACTAGTCTAAATATGTATTATTTCTTTC
Source organism: Saposhnikovia divaricata (assembly GCA_036435485.1). Classification (NCBI taxonomy): domain Eukaryota; kingdom Viridiplantae; phylum Streptophyta; class Magnoliopsida; order Apiales; family Apiaceae; genus Saposhnikovia; species Saposhnikovia divaricata. The sequence goes on from CM071596.1 coordinate 62,993,116, forward strand.
TTCTGTTAAACTCAATTTCTTAATGGTCTACAGGTGCTTGATATGCATGCCTATGAGGCTCGGCAAAAAGAGTATGCTTTGCAGGGGCATAGACATTTTTATTTCATGACACTAAATGGCAGTGAGGTGCGGCTATCATAAATTTCCTTGTTTCTACTATCTAAACGTTTAATATTGCTCTCAGCATATTACTGATTTAAATGTATCAGTAAATCTATGTCTACTATATAGGTTTACTGTTAGTACAGGCATTATAAATTGAAAACTACCAGGGTATTATCTTACATCAAACAGAACTGGTTAGGTATTATAAGTATCATTTAACAGATGGTCGTGTTTTGGCGCATTTTGGCAGTGTGTGAGGTGTAGTAAGGGTTATTAGGACATTGATTTGTCAAACGATGTTACCTCATCGTCATAAAACCAATTAAATTTCTGCTGCTAAACTTTATTGACCAGTAAAAATTTGTGCCTTTTCAGGTAATAGATGCCTGCGTTAAAGGGAATTTGGGTCGTTTTATAAACCATAGCTGCGAACCTAATTGCCGTACAGAGAAGGTGACTATTTTTGTTTGAATATGATCTTTGTACTTAACTAAACACTCTGATGGCAATAATAGAAAATAAAATGAACATGCCTATTTGGATGTTGGAATGACAAGTAAGAAATGTGTTTCTCAAGAAGACATAATCTTCTGTAGTTAATTGGTTTCATAATCTTCCCTTCCTTTTCTTTCATTACATTCAGTTTTGTTTTTGTATAAAGGGAGGAGTAATATTTTAAGAACTTCAAACTTTTAGAACGAGGAAAGGCTCTAGTAAATCACAGCCTGCCAATTTTCTTAAAGTTTTGAAATATTAGTACTATGTGAATTTCTCCACATTTGGAGCCCAAGAGATGCATATATATGATCTTATTTCAGTTGAAATACGACTTTCTTATTCCATATCGATTGTTAGTTGATTATTCCGAACTGATACAAGACGAGGATACGGAATGGAATGCATTTATACAGACTTTACTATGCTCATAACTTGATTATGCATATTATATATACCTCTAAATTATGTTTAGTCGATTAGATAATCATTACTCATTCCTCTAAATAATATATACTCTAATTGTAATAAAATGTCATATTGTGTTAGAGCAAGTCTAATGCTAGATGTAAAATGTCTATAGCCATTGCTATAATTTGGCACCAAAAAGTGCTTTTTGGTTCTAAATATAAAAATTGCAGTCCGCCTAGTTGTGAAACGAAACCAACTAATTTTAAATTTAGCTAAATTTTATATTAACTTTTCCACTTTCATTTAAAGTGGACCAACGTGGCAAGGATGGCTATAGCCATCTTTGGTTCTAAATATTCAACCAAATACCATTTATGCATTTATCCTACCAAGATTAGCTATGCATTGGAGTAGGTTTTTGTGATTTTGGTTCAATATTATAGCTGTACAACTAAATATAGGCATTGGACTTGCTCTTATGTATATTTTGGTTAAGTTATTTAATATTACTTTTTACATGCTTGAAGCTTGATAGTTTTATTTTTTTAAAGTTTAGTTTAGAAGTAAAATGTTGCCGAAGTTGCAGATCTCAAATCTTGTGTAAAGATGGGTCTCACTTTAGTATAATTGGGATCTCAAATTCAGTGGCATTTTCGAATTGTATGATTGTGTAATACTTAATTGGCTAGTTAGTAGAGCTATTATTAACATTTTTTTACCCTATTTGAATGCCATCTAACACTAGATGTGCGCAAACATTTGTTCCATTACTATTAAATGTTTAAATTTCTCTTTTATGTGCTGGAATGGTGCAGTGGATGGTGAATGGGGAAGTTTGCATTGGACTTTTTGCATTGAGAGATATTAAGAAGGCAAGTTTCTTGTGCACATAACACTTGCATGCTTTCGATTTGATCTTTTCTTATTGTTTAAACTATTCCACTCTTCTAATGTACTTTTTTTTTGGTTATTGTATAAAGGTCTTGATAAATGCATGCAGATGCATTTAGTGGTCTATATGGTTACCCTCTTTGCACACTTGGTCATCTCTCATATATATATATATATATATATATATATATATATATATATATATATATTGTTCTTGATGATGTTTAACTTCTTTTTTAATGGGTTTTAGGAAAGATGTAATTTACGTGTTAATGTGCATGTGTTTAATTTCTAACAGTTTAGGAAGTTGTTTTGTTCAGCAGTTGGAGTATGTAGAAATAGGTGGTGAAACTATATAGTAGATCATTATGCTTCACTTTGTTGCTTTATTGGTAACTCTAGTCTATTATGGAGTACCTGTACACAACCTTTTTGTTCTTTCCCATCCGTTTCTGTACAATGAACATGAAGTCAATTATAGGATTACGAAAGTTTGTTGTTAGTCAACAAAAGCATACAACCTTTTCTACACGTGCGAATATTTTTTAGTAGAGAATGATTATATACAGAAAACTTTAATATTTTTAGGAGAAATGTCTTAAGTACAAAATATGGTGAAACGGTGCGATTGATAAGATTATTGCAGAAGGATCCATGTGCAACCATCTATCCTTTTGTTCATACCAGCAGGGGTATGGTAACGGAGTAGAAACTTAGAGTTTAGGTGCCTTAGGTGTTAAGTTTGTTGGGTTTGTGGAGTTTATTAGGTTTCAGAATTGGTTTCTGATTTGACTTGGGAATTCCAGAATTGGGTTCTAATTAGAACTAGGAATTTCAGAATTAGGCTCTGATTTGTTTAGGCCCAGTTTTTTCTCTTATAAATATTCTAATGTAATTGTAAAACACCAACATAACACAACACAACACAATTGTGAGAGATCAATACAAAATTAGTGCGGCTTGTGGAGTAGGAATTTCCGAACCACGTAAATCTTTGTCTTGTGTGATTGTCGTTTATTTTCTTGTTCTTGTTTATTCGCTTTGGGTTTTGCTTTCGCTGTTGTATACTCAACAACTGGTATCAAAGCCTAGGTTTTCAGGCGAGTGGGAGCGATGTCAGAAGAAGGGAAAGTAAAGATCGACAAATTTGATGGCAGAGATTTTGGGTTTTGGAAGATGCAAATTGAAGATTATTTGTATCAGAAAAAACTACACGAACCGCTGGAGGAGAAGCCAGAAAAGATGGATGAGAAAGAATGGAAGCTATTGGATAGGCAGGCTCTGGGTGTTGTCAGATTGACTTTGGCGAAGAACGTTGCTTACAATATCGTCAAGGAAACGACAACTTATGGATTGATTAAGGCGTTATCAAATATGTATGAGAAGCCGTCTGCTTCAAATAAGGTATATTTGTGTCGTTCGTTGTTTGCCACGAGTTTGAATGAAGGTGATTGTGTTGCTGATCATGTTAACGAATTTAACTCTATCCTATCAAGATTGACATCAGTGGATATTAAATTCGATGATGAAGTACAAGCCTTGTTGGTATCCTCGTTACCCGACAGTTGGTCAGGATTTGTCACTGCTATTTGTAATTCATCTGGGAGCAGTAAGATGACTTTGGATGGAGTTCGAGATGCGATTCTTGGAGAAGATATTCGTAGGAGAAACTCAGGAGAGTCGTCAGGTTCCTTGTTGAGTACTGAGAGTAGAGGCAGAAAGTCCGATAGGGGGCAGAATCAGGAGCGTAGCAGATCGAAGTCACAGAAGAGAGGACCATCCAAAGATTGCAAGGAGATTGTTTGTTGGAATTGTCAGAAGAAAGGTCACTTCAGAAATCGGTGTATGGCTCCCGCAGCTCCTAAAGGAAAGAAGAAAGAGGATAATTCAGCTAATGTAGTTGAAGAGGTGGTGAGTGACGATGCTTTGATTTGTTGTGTTGAATGTTCGGTTGAATCATGGGTTATGGATTCTGGTGCATCATTCCATGCTACCCCTTGCAAGGATTTGATGTTAAATTTCAGACTTGGAAATTTTGGTAAAGTCCGTCTTGCTGATGATGAGATTTTGGATATTACGGGCATGGGAGATATTAATCTCAAGACCTCTTTGGGGACTAGCTGGACGTTGAAAGATGTAAGGTACATTCCTGGACTGAAGAAGATGTTGATATATGTGGGTCAGTTAGATAAGGAAGGGTATCGAGTTACTTTCGGAGACGGACAATGGAAGGTTATAAAGGGGAATCTAGTTGTTGCTCGTGGAGAGAAAAAGGGAACGTTGTACATAGTTGAACAATCTAGCTATGAAGCAAATGCAGTTGCTGATGAGATTGGGTCTTCAACTTTGTGGCACCAAAGACTTGGTCATATGAGTGAAAAGGGTATGAAACTGTTAACTTCGAAGGGGAAGATTCCAGAGCTGAAGAATGTGGAAGTTGGGTTCTGTGAGTCATATGTTCTTGGAAAGCAGAAACGAGTTACTTTTGCAAAATCAGGGAGGACACCCAAGGCTGAGAGGTTAGAGCTAGTTCATACAGATGTATATGGTCCAACATCAGTTGCGTCGTTGGGAGGATCTCGCTACTATGTCACTTTCATTGACGATTCCACTAGAAAGGTATGGGTTTATTTCTTGAAGAATAAATCAGATGTGTTTGCTACTTTCAAGAAGTGGAAGACTGAAGTATTGTGGCTGCAGAGGAGTTACATCTAGAGCAACTAGATGTTAAGACCGCGTTCTTACATGGCGATCTTGAGGAACACATCTACATGGTACAGCCAGAGGGATTTCAGGTAGCTGGGAAAGAAAACCTTGTTTGCAAGCTTATAAAAAGCTTGTATGGTTTGAAGCAAGTGCCAAGACAATGGTACTTGAAGTTTGATAGCTTTATGATGAAGAATGGGTACAGCGGGAGTGCTATGGATCATTGTTGTTATTTTAAACAATTTGATTCATCTTATATCATATTGTTGTTGTATGTTGATGACATGTTGATAGCAGGATCAAACATGAGGGAAATCAACAGGTCAAAGAGACAAATGTCTGAGGAGTTTGAGATGAAGGATATGGATGCAGCAAAACAAACACTTGGTATGAGCATCATAAGGGATAGATCTGAAGGTACTTTGAAATTATCTCGAGAGATGTATATTGAGAAATTGTTGCAGAAATTCAGTGTCCAGGATGCGAAGACCAGAAGTACACCGTTGGCGACTCACTTTAATCTCACGAAGAAGCAATCACCTAAAACGGATGAAGGTAAGAAAGATATGGCTAAAGTTCCGTATGCATCTGCAGTTGGCAGTTTGATGTATGCTATGGTGTGTACAAGGCCAGATATTGCTCATGCAGTGGGAGTTGTTAGCAGGTTCATGTCTAATCGAGGAAGAGAGCACTGGGAAGCAGTCAAGTGGTTGTTGCGCTACTTGAAAGGCACATCCAAGGTTGCGTTATGTTTCAGCAAGAAAGATGTTATCTTGGAAGGGTTCTCTGATGCAGATTTGGGTGGATGTTTGGATACAAGAAAAAGTACTACGGGATATATTTTCACTTTGGGTGGCACAGCAGTTAGTTGGATGTCTCGACTTCAAAAGAGTGTTACTCTTTCAACCACAGAAGCAGAATTAGACTCTGATTTGTTTAGGCTCAGTTTCTTCTCTTATAAATATTCTCATGTAATTGTAAAACACCAACATAACACAACACAACACAATTGTGAGAGATCAATACAAAATTAGTGCGGCTTGTGGAGTAGAAATTTCCGAACCACGTAAATCTTTGTCTTGTGTGATTGTCGTTTATTTTCTTGTTCTTGTTTATTCGCTTTGGGTTTTGCTTTCGTTGTTGTATACTCAACAAAGTTTATCTGAGTGCAATGTTGTTCTCTTAGGCATCCTTATGATGCTCTTAAATCAGTCTTCTGATTCAAAGATAAGGATCAAGAAAGAGTTCAAGTCATTGTTTCAACTTTAAAATACTAATACTTGACTAAGGTTACAGATTTAAATATCAACGCCAAGGTCTGCACCCAAGTGAGTGCATCACCTTCGTTCTTTTGGTTCCTAGAAAACCTATAGCCTGGTCCAGACCTTTTGTGGAGAAAAAGCAAATCATCAAAAGCCACCAATTTATTTAACCATCCATACAATATTGTTAAATATGTGGAAATGAACACCTAAGAGTGAAAAGAGGTGACTTTCCCCTAAGAGAGATCTGCTGAGCTTCTCCTACATAGCTACTTTCAGTTTCATGCATCTGCTTTGCTGAGCGACTCACCTATTTTTCGTTTGTTGTTTTGTTCTATCAACTGCTGCATTCAAACCCCAAGGCCCATTGAGTTGCCCTAGTGGTTGTGAGGTGTGCAAATACAGTTTGGGGAGTTTGTTAATGTTTTGATACCTGTAATAGGTGAACAGTTCTTTGGGGTCACCTACTAGCGTGCACACACTCTATATACGTGAGTGACACGCCAAAATAGTGGAAATATCTCTTGTACAGAAGGTTTTTCTTTTGTTCCCCAAAGTTTCTTAGTCTTTTGAACAAATCTCTTGGCCATTTAGGCATTTTAATTATGTTCACCTCTGCATTGGCCTGGGGTGATATCCTTATAAGCATGCTGTCCAGGACAGATGTTGCTTACTTGGATAAGTTAATCAGCATCGCGGCGAAACTTGCCTGCAAGTGCATACTTTTCAACACATGTTTTTTGATGTCCTAATTAATGATTAGTTAGATGTTGAAAAATAAAAATAAGGAATAACATGTTTCACCCATCAGTATCAGATCACCAAGTCCAGTGCTGATGAAGATGTTGCATTTAGATGTCTTCGAATTCTATATATAATTTGTTTCATACTTGACCAATTAGATTCCCCTTACTATGGGCAAATTTCTTTCTTTACATTATTTTGGCATGAACTTATGCTTGGGTGACTGTTATGTCAGGGTGAAGAGGTGACATTTGATTATAATTATGTACGAGTTTTTGGAGCTGCTGCCAAAAAATGTTTATGTGGTTCATCTATATGTCGGGGTTACATAGGTGGTGATCCTTCAAGTGACGAAATTATTGTGCAAGATGATTCAGATGAAGAAAATTTAGAATCAGATATAGTCTGTGAATATAGTGATGATAACCTGGACAACATGGTTTCGACTAGCAGTTCCGTTGACATTGATGTCACGGATATGTCTATTGTTGAGAAAGATGTTAGTGGCAAAGCTGCAAGTGATGTTGAGAATTCGGAAGCTGAGGCAGATATGCATGCTCCTTGCAGTTTATCAAGACAGGGAAAAGGAAACCATCCTTTAAGAACTGCTGCTGGATGTATGATGAGGCCTAGCATCGAAGAATCTGTGCAAAAAATTTCATCTGCTGATCCAGAACTTTCAAGTGTCGTGGAAATGGATAGTATGGTGGGATTAACATCATCTGTGCAAACAGATAGTTCTGTGCAACTGGATGATGGAAAGAGTAAAATCATATTGGTATGTGAATTATCAAACAAATCTTTGGAAACCACACATAGCTCTGAGAAATCGATAACAAAATTGAGCGGATCATCAATTGAAAAGACTGGGAAGTGCAAGTATGACATCAAGGAAGGCAGGAATGGTGTTTTAGCATCACCTCTCATCCCAAAAGCTTCTCCCTCACCATCGTCATTAAAAAAAGGAAAACTTCAAAAGAGTGATGTGCTTGTTAAAAATCCGGAAATAGGAATAAAATTACATCAGTTACCCTACACATCAAATAAGCTAGTGGTCAGTTCATCAACTGATCCTTTTGAAGCAGGTCTGCACTTTGTTCTTCCCTGCGCAGCAAATGGCTTTATAGTGCAGTCTTCATATTTTAGTTTATGTTTCTTTCAATGGATGCAGTTCAGGTGAAACTTAACGTGCTGCTGAATGCTGAAGGGGGAATAAGCAAGAGGAAAGTAAGTATTTCTTTCATCTGTATCTTTCATTTTTGTATGAATCTTGTGTTAGAGGTTGACTTGCATGGACATGATCCTGGATCTTTTTGAGTTGGACATTCTGTATTCTTTAAGCAACCACTGTTTGGATTTCTCAATGTTATAATTTTTTCATGGTGGCAAGTTAAAAATAGCTGCTTATAGTTCTGTCATCTAATCATCTTATTTGTCCTTAATATCATGATTCCACACATTTATGTCTTGCCTTCCTTAATAAAAAAAATTTCTGGAGTACTCCTTGCATAATGGATAACACTTTCCATAATTTTTAACTAAGCTGTACTGTAATATCTGTTTTATTATCTGCTTATGACAGGATGCATCAAAGGGCTACCTAAAGCTTCTCTTCTTAACTGCAGCTTCCGGAGATAGTGGCAATGGAGAAGGAATTCAAAGGTTAATATAGATATTGCTTATTATACTGAGTCTTCGAATTTGTTGAACAATTACAAAGGATAGTTGTTAACTCTGTTTGTGCTGCAGCAACCGAGATCTTTCGATGATTCTTGATGCCCTTCTGAAAACACAGTCACGAACTGTTTTGGCTGATATATTAAAAAAAAATGGTCTGTCACGTAGCTTATTCTAAAACATGTTACTTGCATCTCCTTTTGTAGTTTTTTAATGTACCTTTATTTCATGGTTCTGACATAGTTCTTTTATTTTAGGTTTGCAGATGTTGCACAATATATTGAAGCGGTGCAGAAAAGAGTTTCATAAGATTCCAATTCTCAGGAAGCTTCTCAAGGTGCATCTGTTATGATGTATAATATGCATAAAACTTGGTTTTTTCAAAACATTTGAGTGGAACATTTATTGTTTCCAAGATTCTGTAGTGGGGATCTCTCTGATGACTGTTGAGTGGAAATGTTCAGACTTTTGGTTCAGGGTGTAGAAAACTGAGCCAGCAAGTCTGTTAAGAAAACTATTGGTGAAAGCATTAACCATTTGGGTGGTTAACTTGTTACTTTTTCCCTGGCCTTCTGTTATCTTTATATTCAGCTTATCAGTATCTAATTATAAATTTTTGGACTTGTAAACTGCACCCATTTCAAGGAATGTATATTTGCAGTTCCACTTAATTGCTAAACAAGTTTTGTCTACAGTCCTTCTGTGATCATCATAGCAGAGTTTAATTTTGTTTAAGAGGGTTGGTTGGGGATTGTAGGTATTCCATGTTTTAGTTTACTATGTTGGTCAGATTTTGAGTTCTTAATTGGTTTTCCAAGTATCCGTAGCTGAACCTAGGCGGAAGTGGCCGCATATAGTCTGGTTAGATAGACTTGTTCATTGGATGTGATGGATCACTGAATTCAACCTGACTGGGGTAGCACAAAGCAACTTCAGGTGGTAAAGAGTGCCTAGGGTTTAGATGGGGATTGGACAACTTTCAGAGCACCTATGCTTAGATAAATTGTTGTAGAAATGTTTTAGTTGTTTTTACTAGCTTATTTAATGACAACTTAGATTGTTTAGACTTTATTGTTTGATCAGTTCTGTATTACTATAAAGTTGCAGAAAGAATTTCGTCACCAGAATGAGTGTATGACAAATTGCCTACTTTTTTTGTGTAGGTCATAGAGTACCTGGCTGTGAGGGAGATACTTACCGTGGAACACATCACTTCTGGTCCCCGCTGTGTTGGGGTGGAGAGGTCAGCATAAATCTGTTTATTATTTCATTCAACCAGTTTACTTATTTCACATAATTCCTTCTTCCATCGTCTTCTTTTATTATTACATGCTTTTGTGGATTGTTAGAGTAGCATATATGGCAATACAAACACAGACACACACATGCATGGAGAACATGGAAGGAGGGAATCGACTCAGCTTTGTACACACAAAGTGAAATCGGAAACCTTTAGGCTATTTGGCAAAAGGCAGCGTGTGCATATAGTTTTGTTGTTGGCTAATAGAACGAAAAAGGATATTGTTGGCAAAATGCTTATGTATTATCCTTTGCTAGTGAATGATTGGGTTAATCAGGTACTAGGTGCACCCTGTAATTCAACTGATGCATACTGTTTGGGTAATTACTGTGGTCATTAGATTACTGTCTCCTTTGACTGAATTCCATATAGGTTGACATTGACGCGCTGTCTGTAAAGTTGTCTTATTAATTTTAAAGCAACCACTTTCTGTTTCTATGGTGCTGCTCTGTGTCAAAACTTAAGGCTGCTACTTGTTTTTGTTGTGCAGTTTTAGTGAGTCAATCTTGTCATTGACGGAGCATGATGACAAACAGGTAATATTCTCCATCTGGGATGTCAATGACTATATCCCGTATTTTCTATAAATTCTCTTCTATAACATCATATCTCTTTTTTAGTTTATAAAGTTTGATGTGGTTATCCAATTCTGTTTCTCTCTCAATTTTCTTTTAATCAGTTATTAGCTTTGGCCCTTTAAAGCTTGTTTAATTTTTGTTCAATCTCTTTGTATTATCACGTTCTTTTTTTCAGCAGGATCTCCTAGTCCTAATAACTATGTAATTAATTGTTGCTTCTTCATAACGGAATAAAAAAAAATGTAAAAGTGATTGTATTTTTATCTTTAAAATAGAATAAAAGTTGCATGTACATATTCCTTTGTCAATTAATTGAATAGCAGCTGTTAAGACTAGGAGGTCCTGCTGAAGCTAAAGAGGTTGCCACTGGATTATTACACACCGCCTGTAGCTCCTACCGATTGAATGGTCCGGTTAAGTGTTCGGATTGCGGCGACGTGGGCGGTTTGCTGATCGCAACGTCAAAAAGAGGAAGGAGAAGTCGTAACAAGATTTCCGTAGGTGAACCTGCGGAAGAATCATTGTCTAATCCTGCGATAGCAGAACGACCATATAGAACAACTCGTGGTCTTCTACTAAATGAAAAAGAAGGATATGTTTTGGGTTTGCAACATGAACATTCTGTGTGCCTTATTATATCCGTAGACCACGAGGTTACCCGAAGTCTACATGTTAGGATGGATGTGCAAGCGGCACATTAGGAATTATTATGTACAAGGTGAATGTAGTTGCAAAAATGCAAATATAACCCAATTCAGGACTTTGATGTTCAATAATGTAACGCACACATGCGAGGAAGGTAATATTTACATTTAATTGAGTGAAAGGGATGAGGTAGATCAGACATTCGATTGTACTTATTGTTCACCGTGGGATAAAGCAATTAATAACTTCAAAATATGGTAAGTTCTGATCCCTTATTGTGCCATATAACCTGTCCACTTAGAGTGTTGATCCTACTTTCAAGTCCATTGACCTAATATGGAGATTAAAAAACAAATATGTCGTTAAGCCGCATTGTCAGAGATAACGATGGATAATGGCATGTTATAAGGCTGAAGTATTATTTTTTTTTTATGATTTAAAAAATGCTTAATATTATAAATCACATAACTCTCTGTTACCTTGGTTGCCTGCTTTTGTTGTTTTCTTATAGTAATAGACTTGAATGACATGTATTTGCTTGTTCATTAGGTGGTTTAGTCTGGTGTACACCTTAATATAACTTATTGCATACTTTCTTCCTTACAAATTCTGATACCATTTTGTATTAAATTCTAAGATTTTTGTCGTCTTCTTTTTTGACAATAGGTTCATAAAATTGCACGTAGTTTTCGAGATAAGTGGATTCCTCGGCATATCAGGAGAAACTATTACATGGACAGAGACACTAGTAGGATGGATATTCACAGGGGTCCCTCAAACTGCAACACGTTATCAGCACTACACAGTCAGTCATTTGATGTGGGTGAAAGACGGCCTGAGTCAGTAGCATGCATCGAGCAACCAAAAAGTGGGGATAAAATTGATTGTGAAAATTTTAGCAGCTGCTCTGCGTCATGTAGTAGTGACTGTGTTGCCAATAAAACAAGAGTCGGCAAGCGTAAAAGTCGATTCGAACAAGCAGCAGAGTCAAGCCTAGGTATAGGTGCTCCCCCACATAAAGAACCAAGGATTCATCCCGAATCTGTACACATTTCAAAGTCACGTCTGCGGCATGGGATTAGTGGTGTGTGGTCTAACCAGGCTGCTATCGTATATGAGCAAAAGCATACCAATCGATCTGTAAATCATTCCCCTCATCGAACCAAAACTAGAGGTCTAGATGGTAAAGGTCTCCACCAAGAGAAGTGCTTCTGCCCAGAGTACCCTTATGAAGTGGTAGTAGGTCAAGCACAGGAGAGATTCATTTCAAGGTTGCCTGTTTCATTTGGAATTCCATTGCATGTGGTGGAGCAATTTGGTAGACCTGTAGTTGAAACTGCTGAGAATTGGGCCATAGTTGCTGGGATTCCCTTCCACCCTTACCCACCACTACCTTCATATGCCAGTGAGAGGCAAGGCCCTACACCTGCTTCAAGTTCTTTGACAAAGAGATCCGATGCAGTAGTTAGGGAAGATTTTCAAAATTGTGCCAGTTATCAGTCTGATCAAAATGCTTATAGCACATCTACTGCCACTGTTCCGGATTTGGAACATTCTGCTCCCATCAACCAGCACGATATGCAAGGAACAAGTGGCCCCTCCAATTGCTTGGAAAGGAGATACTTCAGGCAGCAAAGGTGGAGCAACACAAAATTAAGTCCTCCCTGGATACGGAGTAGACTTGGTGGGGGAAACTTTGGGTACGGTCCCAGAAATGGAGACAAAATGTTTAGGCCTCGGCACTGGAGCTAACAAGCTGAAAGCTTAGTCTAGCTCAGAGCAGATACATGCGGGAATAGGAAGTTGTGAGGATACATTCTAGCAACACCGGTAGCACCAACTTGGCATTTAACCATCAAATTAGTTAGATATACCTTCTTCAGTTTTACTGTTTAATTATTATTACCCAAAATGGAAAAAGGTACTACCTCTAGTCCCAGTGTTTTATAGGTTGGTAATTGGGAAAGCAGTTATTCTGATTTACTTATTCCATCGGCTGGACATTTACACCTCGAAGAGGTAAGAAAGTTGTTTTCATAAATTTAAAGATTAGACATTAAGTTGTCGATATATAAATATCGTTTTTCATGCATGCGTGTGCACCCACCATACACCATTAATGCGTTTTATGTGTATATATTCAGTACAACTAAGTCCACTCAAGAGATGTGATTACTATAGAATGGCAGGATGCTTGTCTAAGTTTGTCAAAAACTGTCTTAAATCATATTTTGCAACTCTTCAGTGCTGTTTTTCTAATTTATAAAGAATATTTTTGGTTAATATTTTCCATTTTAACAGAGCAAGTCATCATCAAGTTATTGTGTTACTACTAAGAAGAATAGTTGTGACATTCTGATGCTTTTTCTTTTCTAGATTTGTACTTGTAACAGTTTGTGTAATGCCACACTAGAATTAGCTTTCATTCTGCATCTGATCATCTCCATCATTTCTCTGTCAAACCAAATGCCTTGTAAATTCTATGCAAGTCAGTCTGTAAACAAATTGTTTAATTACTACACACAGTGATTGATGAATCTCTTTTTTTTTTAATTGATGAATCTTTAATCAAGCAACAAGTTATAATGTTTAAAATGTTCCATAAGTGTTAAGCTGACCATTTGTTATATAAGAGAAGGCAGATTAGTCGCACCAGATCACTTATAAGATGTGTTTCTGGTTTGCATCTTGGTTGATGATAATATTGTTGATCTTAGGAAGTGGTGTAAGCAGTGTAAGAATATTATGTTAAGATAATATTTGTTAAATCCTAGAAAGTCTTTTTTCAACCCTTGCTATGCACAAGTTCTTAATATCTACATTAGGAATTGTTCGGCCTGAAGCACTAGGCCATGTGTAGATCCAGAAATCAGAATATGTATATGCTTATTTCTGGTTTCTCAACTTTAGTTTCATAATCACATAAGCTTAGCTTGCCAGTTAATGTAAAAGTTGCCAGTGAATTGAAACTTTGAAACTTTGGTTTGGTTAGAACCTGAAGCATTCTAACTCTTTACGTATTAGCTCCTCTCGCGTCCTTTTTGCTGCAACTAGATCATGTCTTAATATTTACATCTAGGATCTGTCTACATATGTGATCTCTTTTTTGCAAAAGGGTTAAGCAGATGATCTGTTGCTACCCAACTACATCATCAGCCTTCATATTATTGTTTTTTTTTTTTTTTTTCAATTTAACCATGTTTTATTAAGTTGATAGGTTGATTTATATCTATTTTGGCTCAAATGCTTTATGACCTGCTCCATTAGATTTTTATTTATTTACTTGTCGGAAGATATTATTTCAATTTCAATTATTTGACATTCAATTTTTCCCTAAATATTGGATGTGATCAATTATTTATCTTTGGATAGTGATTATTATGTGGTTCTATTCCCTAACGTTGTTAGTGATTTGTTACTTTCAGTTCTGCATTAAAGTTTGTTTTTGTAGTGGAGTTGATTTGTACGAAATGACTGCATTACTGATATTTTGTGCAAGTCACCTAGTTCTGAGTATGAATGTAATGTTTTTCTTATCTTTAGCGGTGGGTGCTGGATATTTGATGAATTAGGTACCTAAGACATGTAATGTTTTGCTCATCCTAAGATAAAAGTGCACAAGGTCTTTATGTTTAGTAGTTTCTGATTATATATCGTCTTTATGTTTAGCTGTTTCTGACTACAAATATTTGGAAAACATCTCTGGTCTTAAGCGGTCTTTACTAAATCTTTTACAAGATGCCATTGATGCACATTTCAAGCCCTAGAAGTTTGAAACAAGCGACATCGGAGCAGTTTCAGATTTTTTTTTTTTTTTTTTTTTTTTTTAAAATTCTGTGCTCGTAAGATGCTGTGTATCGTTTCAGGAGACGCACTCCAGTGTTTCTGTTGCACTTCAAAACCTTCACTTACTGCTAAAGCATAGAGAAACTCTTCAACATTGGTTAGTAAGAAATGTATATGATTTCAAATCACTCCTTGCCTCCTTGGCCGTTTTAGGTTAAGATGAAAAAAGATGAAAGTATGATCATGACTAAATTACGTTTAGGTGTTAATTATTTTGAATCATTCGTGTACTTGCATACTTGTTCAATCAAACATGTTTGACAACAGAACATGCATATCAACAGTTTTTGCAAATAACTGTATTGTATACTACCATTACTCTAGATTTTTTGTTAGAGATTTAGGCAAATGTTGTTTTGGTGCAAAGAAATTCAGACAATACAACCACATATAAATGAAATAAAACAAACACCACTTGGAGAAAATCTAAAAGAAAAAGAACTTGGGTACAAGGGGAGTAAATCTGATAAGTTTCTTTCTGTTTCTTTCCTCATCGGCACTTTGGAACATGTGTAATGCCTAAATCATTTCCTTATACATGCATTTCAGTCCTATATCACTAGTCTTACGTTATTTAAATAGACTTACTGATTTTAAATATCAACACATTTCTTATAGATAAAAGAACCAACCATATTGCTATCATTTATCTTCATAACCCACTGCCAAAAGTGTGCATTGAAGATACACCAGGATTGTGTAATGACACATATAAGCAGTTCCATACGATTTATTTATGTGGGTTATCAGAAAAAAACACTCTCATGTTATAACTGTCTACGCACCTCTGAGATGTGACATCAAAAATTGTGCCTTTACCTGTGAATTGGGACAAAGAATAAGAACATCATATGTACCATTAACTCCATTTGGTCATGCAAATGGGTAACCATGTAACAATCAATATCTCTTTAGCATACTTCTAACTCGAAGTAAACACCAGGTCTTTATAAGTGTTTTATGCCTTCTCCAGCCACTGAAGTACATCCCAATCACCTTCTTGTAACTAGCTCTCTTCTGCACCTCATGCCAGTATTCCAAAAGATGTGGCCGGTTATTTATATACTTATCTTCCAGTTTTAAAAGCACTAACCGAGCCAGTAAGGGAATGAGCATCACATCTGCCAAACTGAATTCTTCTCCTGCTAAATATAATGTTGCACTCAGTTTTGTTTCAACTTCATCGAGAAGCTTCACTAGATGTTTTTCACTACGTTTTAGAACTTCAGCAGATCTAAGTTTCTCTTCTGTTTCATAAGCAGTTCGTAGCATGGAATGATAAGAAGTTGCCAGATCAGGAGCTTCTGCCATCCGAGCAATAATTACGCGCCTATTGAATTTGGAAACGAACAAACGATAATTTACAGGTACATGGGACAATGTAAAGTACTTGGGATTCCACTCTTGTATTTTATGCATCCATTCAAGAACTTCACTACTACTTGGAATAAAGTTTTCACCGCCTGAGGAGACTGCTGCTATTCTTTCAATATACCTGCAGAGTTAAACTCAATAATAAGTATTGTCTTCCACCAAAAGATAATGCTCTAGTTTTCTGGTTTATCTTTTGTTTTACATGTGCATTTGTATTAAGGAGTCATTAAATCACTCGAGACTGAAGTCGCCAAAGACAGTTTAAAAATATAACATGGAGATATGAAGGGAGGAAACTTACTGGATAATCTCTATAGTATTGAATATAATGTGGGAACCATTTTGGAACACAGGAAGTTTGGCAGTCGGATTCATTCGGAAAAAAGAAACATCCATGTTTTTCCCTGTTATCGGATTGATATGGTATGATGTGTAGTCAATCTGCCTTTCTTCCAAAGCAAGTCTTACCTTCTGACTATCCAAAGAATACGGATGATGATAGAGCTGCATGATTAAACACCTCAGCTATTCAGGACTTCAAGTTTGCTCTTGGCACTGAACATCAAGAACATCACTATGGAAGAGCATTAACGTTAGAACCTGTATTTTAGATCATTCCTTGGATTTTAAAAAGATTGAAAGGAAAAGAGATAAAGCAGAGACATTCTTATTACTATCTAGTATTTAGATACATCTTCAAAAGGGTAGTGACATCGCAATATGAAAATGGATACTGAGATAATAAAAATTGCAGCCATGAAGAGTAGACATGCGATTAGTATCTCTATGAGTGTTGTCTATAACATGGCCCACAGGCATCTTAACATATAAAGTTAAAGGAATCTAATACTCGTAAGCATCACAACAGATATGAGACTGGATGCCAATTGGAGTGTCTTCTATTCACATGATCAACAAACAAAATTAAACATACAGCCATACTACCTACAAACAAAATTAAGCCCACATACAGCCATGCTACAGAGATCAACATGATCAATCTTTTATAGGATTATTAAACATTCTTGTATCACCATAAGTAGCCTAAACCCACAAACTAGATCAAAAACAATTGCCACTCAAATCAAACTCATTACCCGAATTTGTAAGTATAAATTAACAAATATGCATAGCACATTGTATAAAACATCTTTACTAAACCAAACCAAACATTCAAAGAGAAGTATGGTCTGGGGAGGTCAAACGTAAGCAGACCTTACCCCGATTCCTAGCAATTTTTTTAACAGACTATTTGTGCATAAGGCACCAGCTTCTTTCATGGGGAAAAATAAGTTTTCGAACACAAACATCTTTTCTCTTAAATAAAAAAACTGGGAAATCAAAACAACATCATATTCATTCATATATAATTTCATAATTAAACAACCAACAAGGACAAAAAACACTTAAAGCTCTAAGTTGCCTCATATTTTGACGTAAGCCCATGAATAAATTACACACAAAAGGACAATCTCATAACCATCAAGAACAATTATATGGTTCAAATCAGATCAATTCAAACAGAAAGACCAAGTTCATAGAGCAGAAACAAAGTAAACAAGAATTAATGGACAAAAAAACAAAAGCTACTATAAAGTATAAACAAGAAGCAATAGTGAGTTGTAAGAGAAATACCCAGATGTTGAAAAGAAGATAAATACAGTGGAAGCAGAGAATTAAAGCTGGCAACTTTTCAGTCTTGTGGTGTTTATAAAGGGAGATACTTGAAAAACCTTTTTGGTGAAGATGAGATAATAATGATCATAAAGGTTTTCAATACTTGGGGGGCTGTCCTGTATGTATAATTATGACATGTACACAGTAAACGCAACACCGACATCGTACAAACGGGGTTTTTATAAGTGGTAAGCATTGTTTTAAAAAATGGAAATCGAATTTAATCGGTAGACGTACCAAATAGCAATTAATCGGTAATTAATATCGACTAATTTCAATTAATCCCGACTAATTTTGATTAATTTTGATTTGGAAAGTTACCGAACAATGATTAATTGACGATTAATCGCCGTTTTTTAGAACAGAAGTAGTGAACATGTTTGGTCTGGTTTTCAAAATTGGATATGAATAATTATTTTTATTTCAGTTCCAATTCTAGTTCTCATTTTGATTTAATTATAGATATTCAATTTTTTTTTAAAATTGACTTGGAAATTGGATAATTCCACATGAATTATCACCTGCATAATTTAAAATAATTATAAATAAATTTAAGTTCAAGCTGAAATTGAGTTGGATTTTTGATTTTCAATTTTCTCGAATTTAAAATCGAATGTGATACATATTTGGTTCAATTCATATAATTAGATAAATTCAAACGTATTTTCAACTTGAATTGATATGTAGGGATACATAAATAGGCTTTTGGGTTGGATTTTATCCGGATTTTAAAAAATTTGGGCTTTCTGAGAATTAGGTTGGACCGGACTTTTAAGAAAATTGGGTTGGACCGAATTGGGCTTTCTCTAAAATATGAAGACGGTTGTTGTGGAATAAAAACTAGTTTACGATTTGTAATTAATGCTAGGGTGGTTGAGCTTCGAGCTTTAATGGCTGCTTCTGCGTTCGAGACTAAACGGTCCTCACAGAATGCCTACGTATCTCTGTATTAGAGAATCAAGCCAAGAAAACGTAGTTCTGAGGTGAGGGGTCAGGCCCTTTATATAGGCTGAGAAGCCTTTAGAATTATGGTAGGAGTTAGAGACTTGGTAGAAAAGTCTTTGAGGAAAGTTCTAGATCTATTCCCTGTAGGAATCAGTTTCCATATTAAATTGGATGCCTTGGTGGATAAGTCTGGTGGAAATAATATCCTTATCCAACTCTTATTGCTGAGCTGTTTATTTCCCCCAATATTAATTACGAAATTAATATTATAATTGGGGTTTTGGGCCCATCTGGTGGGCCCCACGTTTGGACCATTCAGGGTCTAATTAATGCCACATTAAATGTGTCTTTAGGGCTTACTTTTAGCCCATATCATTTGCCCCCCAACTTCTAGGAAAACTGATCAGGTTTTCCTTGAAGTTTTAACGGCCTTTTTCGAGACTTGGGTCAGGGTTTATCTTTGATATCGTTTTGACGTAAAGCGTGGAGCGACCGACGCGTTTACAACGATGTTAGATTGTGCCAGTAGCATTGAACGGTGCTAAACAGCACTAGACGACACTAAACGGTGCTAAATAGCCTTAAACGACGTTTAAACGATGTTAAACGACGCTAAACGGCGATAAACGGTGCTAAACGACACTAAACGGTGCTAAACAGCCATAAACGACGTTTAAACGATGTTAAACGACGCTAAACGGCGATAAACGACACTAAACGACACTAAACGGTGCTAAACAGCCTTAAACGACGTTTAAACAATGTTAAACGACGCTAAACGGCGATAAACGATGCTAAACGGCACTAAACGACACTAAACGGTGCTAAACAGCCTTAAACGACGTTTAAACAATGTTAAACGACGCTAAACGGTGATAAACGGTGCTGAACGGCACTAAACGGTGCACCTGAAATCATACGAAAAAATCAAGATTCAGGTTCAGAAGCTGCCCGAGAATTGCTGAAAAACCAAGATTCAGGACCACAAGCTAACCCGCGATCGGCCGGATCGAGGGCTAGCTTGTGGTCGGCTAGCTCCTGGTCGGCCGAAGGGCCTCCAACCAAGGTGGTCGGCTGACACCTGGTCGGCTGGAGGGCCTTGACCCCAGGTGGTCGGCTGGCACCTGGTCGGCTGCGGGCTGGTCGGCCGGGGCTCCTGAATGTGCCTTGGTCGGCTAGCTCGTGGTCGGCCGGGGCATCCCAAAACGTCGTGGTCGGCTGCGAGGTGGTCGGCCATGGCTCCTTCAGGTGTCGTGGTCGACCATTTTGAAGGATTCAGAAGCTGAATCTCGATCCTAGGGATTCAGAAGCTGAATCTCGATCCTAGGTTGGTTTTTTGGTCACCCGTGACTTTCAAGGATTCAGAAGCTGAATCTCGATCCTAGGGATTCAGAAGCTGAATCTCGATCCTAGGTTGATTTTTGGTCATCCGTGACTTTCAAGGATTCAGAAGCTGAATCTCGATCCTAGGGATTCAGAAGCTGAATCTCGATCCTAGGTTGATTTTTGATCATCCGTGACTTTCAAGGATTCAGAAGCTGAATCTCGATCCTAGGGATTCAGAAGCTGAATCTCGATCCTAGGTTGGTTTTTTGGTCACCCGTGACTTTCAAGGATTCAGAAGCTGAATCTCGATCCTAGGGATTCAGAAGCTGAATCTCGATCCTAGGTTGATTTTTGGTCATCCGTGACTTTCAAGGATTCAGAAGCTGAATCTCGATCCTAGGGATTCAGAAGCTGAATCTCGATCCTAGGTTGGTTTTTTGGTCACCCGTGACTTTCAAGGATTCAGAAGCTGAATCTCGATCCTAGGGATTCAGAAGCTGAATCTCGATCCTAGGTTGGTTTTTTGGTCACCCGTGACTTTCAAGGATTCAGAAGCTGAATCTCGATCCTAGGGATTCAGAAGCTGAATCTCGATCCTAGGTTGATTTTTGGTCATCCGTGACTTTCAAGGATTCAGAAGCTGAATCTCGATCCTAGGGATTCAGAAGCTGAATCTCGATCCTAGGTTGGTTTTTTGGTCACCCGTGACTTTCAAGGATTCAGAAGCTGAATCTCGATCCTAGGGATTCAGAAGCTGAATCTCGATCTCTAACGGCCTGATTCCTTCGTGGTCGGCCGGGAGGTGGTCGGCCAAACGGCTCGAATACTTCGTGGTCGGCCGGGAGGTGGTCGGCCAAACGGCCCGAACCCTTCGTGGTCGGCCGGGAGGTGGTTGGCCTAGGATCCAGAAGCTGAATATCGATCCTAGGGATTCAGAAGCTGAATCTCGATTCTAGGTTTAGTATTTTGGTCAATCGTGACTTCTATCGGGATTACACCTTAATTCAGGATTAGCACTACTAACCTCGTGTTTAAGATTAAACTCGTTGTTTATCTCTTTAAGTGCAAACATCCGTGCAGTAAATATTTCAGCTGTTTCTTTTCCGACAGATATGAATTATAACGATTCTTTCTGTATAACGTGGATAACTTCTGTCCTTTTTCGTCTGGAAACGATAGATGACCTGTTAACACGAACCGAGCTGAGATTCAACCTGATGTACCAGGTCATGTATTTTCTATAAAAGAGGAGAAGTAGCCTTCATTTCCATTCACTTCTTCATTTCTGAGCTCTCATATTCTTAAGTTCTCTTAGGTTCAAGTTACAAGATCCAGTTCAAGCTTCAAGATCAAGTTTCAGATTCAAGATCAAGTTTCAGCTCCTCCTACATATGTTGAACATAGATTCGAATCCTTGCTAGAACTTCTAAATATCATGAGGGATGCATTTCCCAACTGTTCTAGTCTAGATTCTTTTAATAGTTCCAGTAAATTGTCGGAACGGGACGTTCAGAAGATAAGGGAGTCTTATCACTTTCCAAGTGCCATCCAGGTTCGTCTCCCGAGTCCATCAGATAGAACTTGCAACTGGCATCCTGAAAGGATCTGTGTTTACTGGGGTGCCTTAGATGCTGGGTTCAGGTTCCCGGTTGACAATTTTATTATTAGGCTGCTGGCTGAATATCAGATCCACCCCTGTCAATTGTATCCCAACGCCTGGAGGTACATTTCTATTTTCTTGATAAGGTGTCGGGAGCTGGGGATTCATCCGACAACCATAATGTTTCGAAGTATCTTCGGGGCCAGCAACTCTTCTGAATCCAAGAAAGGATGGGTGAGCCTCAAGCACCGAGCCAAGCTTCCACACATGGTGAATCCCTTCTCCTTTCCAGATTCACAACATTTCTGGGAAAGGGAGTTTGTAGTTCTTGAATGGAAGGGCGGTGATTGGGGCAACTTCTTTGTGAAGAAATTCGGGTCTGTAGAAGATAGTTCCCACTTCGTGTGTGACCTTTCTGATCCGGAATTGTTGGACCGGGATAAGCTTCTCGCTGACGACGGTCGCACACACTATAAAACTATTTTAAACGAAAAGAATCTCATTGGGGCTGGCCTTAGCTTTCTTTCCATTGAGGGTAACTTTCTTACTTGAACTTATTGTGAACTCTGTTTGTTCTTATACCGATGTTTTTCTCTTTGTATTTCAGCTGCTGAGGAGATTGATAATCGTCCCGAGAACCGGCCAACTGTTACCAAGAGGATGCAGAAAAGGGCTGAAGAGAAGCTGAATCCAACTAAGCCTCACATCCCTAATTTCTTGGAGCGTTGTTCTCAAGGTGGTAAACGATCCCGAAACGCTGACGGGGATGTCCGGACTCCTTTCATAGCTCCTTGGGGCATATGCGAACAAGACTCGGTCTTCGGGAGTCCTCATCTGGCCCTAGACTGGTCCAAGCTTTCCATCACTCCGCCTGACCAAGCGACAATGCATGCAGGTGACAAGCTGGATGAGTCTCAACTCATGGGCGCCCAGGCCTTGTATCAGGTATGAAATTCCTTCTGTTATTTGACATTGTCATTGATTTCAATTCTGCATATTCCTTGTGGCTCACTTATTTCCTTGTTGCAGGCCAACGCCTATTTTCAAACCATTTCGACCCAAGGCCGGGCCTTTAGGGACGAAAATGTTAGCTTGAGAAATGACTCAATGAGGTTCAGGGAAGAGATTGACGATCTACACTCCCAAGTTGTTCGAGCTGAGGCCAACGCCGCATCTACCCGCAAACAGCTTGCTTCTCTAGCCAGAAAGAAGGCCTCTGATGCCGACAAGGTGATCCAGGCCTACCATAGGTCTGAAGATTTCCTTAAGCTCATTGATGATCATGATGATGAGGTGCGTCCCTTCAACATGTCTGTTGGTTGGGAGAAGGCTATTAACGCTGTGAATCATAGGCATCCATCTGTTGTCAACCCAGCAGATTTTCCTTGCCCAAATTGGGGTGCCCTCCCGGTTAACCTAGCTTCTGGTTCGGGAACTAAAATTGTTCCCCAGGCATCAGGATCCGGTTCCAGAGGCAGTCATCGTCGTTCCGGGTCCAACTCAAAGGGGGTTGTTCCCGCTGCTAGCCAAGACTCACATTCTTCTGGCTCCCGTGGGAAGAAAGTCCCGCCTGCAAAGAAGGTTGGAGTAGTTCGCCAACCCATCCCTGGGAAAAGACTAATCCGGAACGAGGGCAGTTCTACTTCTTCTTCATCTTCCGAGGGAAAAGGAGCCGAAGTTGCTAGAGCTCAGCCAATGGTGATAGCAGAGTCCGGTGGTGATTCCAGCGAAGACTCAGAGGAGGAGAGTGAGGAAGAGGAGAGCGGCGGTGAGGAGTCTGGAGAAGAGGGTTCTGGGGAGGAGTAGCTGGAGTTAGTTCGTGGCCTTGCATGGCCTTGTTAGCCAGATGTGGCTTTATTTGTCTAGATTTCATTCACGGTCCTTGGGGACCAAACTTTTATCTATCTTGTTGATGTAACTTAACTGTTGGCCCTTCGGGGTCTTTATTTATGCATTTGTTTCCTCATTAGTTTGTTTACTTGTTTTCGGTACTTGTCCTTCCTAGACTCACACTCAACAGGTGCTTGGTACATAAACAAAATCACAAAATCATTGAAGGGAAACAAACTTTGCATTAATAATCTGAAATGGGTTTAACCCTTACATATCTTATTATTGTCGTACTCGGGGCGTAAAGCCCTGAAATGGTTTCATCGAACCTTATTTCTACTCCTCATAATAAATAGATAGAAAGCTGAATCCATGCAAGGATAGCTTATACATAATAAACTTTGAGGTTCAAAGCATGCCAAGTACGGGGCACCTCAACCCCGTCCAAGGTCTCCAACTTATATGATCCTCGTCCCAACGTCTTCTTGACTCGATACGGCCCTTCCCAATTAGGGGCCAGCTTTCCCTTCTGGCCAACTCCAGAAGCCTCGATCTTCCTTAGAACCAGGTCGCCTTGTCGAAAGAACCTTTCCTTAACTCTATGGTTGTAATAAAAGGATGCTTTCTTTTGATGTTCCACATTTCTAGCGTTTGCCTCATCCCTGACTTCGTCAATCAGGTCTAGGGCGAGTCTCATGCCCTCTTCGTTAGTTTCTGGTTCAAAAGCCTCAACTCGAGGTGACGCTTGCATGATCTCCAAAGGCACAACTGCCTCAGCTCCGTAAGCCAGCAGGAATGGGGTTGCTCCAGTGGTCACTTTACAAGTGGTACGGTATGCCCATAGTATGGGCAGCAACTCATCTACCCAAGTGTTTCTAGAGCGTTCAACCCTCTTCTTCAGTCCATCAAGGATAATTCGATTAGCTACCTCAGCTTGTCCGTTGGCTTGTGGATGAGCCACGGAGGTAAAACGAAGCTCGATTGCATTCTCCTCACAATATTTCTTGAACTCTTCATTATTGAACTGTGTCCCATTGTCTGTCACCAAAATTCGAGGGATTCCATACCTGCAAATTATATTCTCCCAAAAGAACTGGGCAACTTGTTTGGTGGTTATCTTGGCTAGAGGTTTAGCCTCAATCCACTTAGTAAAGTAATCAATGGCCACTATCAGAAACTTCCTTTGTGCTGAAGCTACGGGGAAGGGACCAAGTATATCCATTCCCCACATCGCGAATGGAATAGGGGAGTTAACCGATGTTAACATCTCGGGCGGCTGCCTTACTATCGGAGCATGCTTCTGGCATCGATCGCACCGCTTGACGTAGCTCTGTGCATCGGCCAGCATTTCTGGCCAATAGAATCCCAAACGAGTTATTTTGTGAGCTAGGGCTCTGCCCCCCAAGTGCTGCCCACAAATACCTTCATGAACTTCTTCCAAAGCTTCCCTTGCCTCTTGGGGCCTCAAACATTTCAAGTACGGGATAACGAAAGATCTTTTGTAAAGAACGCCCTCGATCAAGGCATATCTCAATGCTCTCACGGACAGCTTTCGTGCCTCCAAGGCACTGCCGGGGAGCCATCCAGTTTCTAAGTGAGCTTTGATAGGATCTATCCAGCAGCTTCCCACATCAATTGGTGCCACTAATTTTGAGTTGATAGTCGGGGCCTTCAAGACCTGGAAGTAAACACTCCCTGCATAGTTTTCTATTTCGGAAGAAGCGAACTGGGACAGGGCATCGGCCTTAACGTTCTCTTCTCTCGGAATGTGTTCTACATAACACTCATCAAACTGAGTCATGACAGCTTTCACAACTCGCAGATACTTTGCCATAGTTTCGTCCTTGGCCTCAAATTCACCATTCACTTGAGAGACTACTAATCTTGAATCTCCACAAACTTTGAGATTCTTGACTCTCATGACTCTGGCCAAGCCTAAACCAGCTATCAAGGCCTCATACTCAACTTCATTGTTAGTTGTCTGGAAATCCAACTTCAAAGCATATTCGACTGTGAACCCATCGGGGCTTTGCAACACTAAGCCTGCGCCACTAGATTTTGTTTTTGATGATCCATCAAAATAGAGCACCCAGTATTCCTTCTGATCAGGTTCAAGTTCTCCATCTTTATCTTGCTTCTCAGGGGTTGTTATTGTCTCCTGCCCCCCGACTTCTTGGTTGCTAATGGTGCATTCAACCACGAAGTCAGCCAATGCCTGAGCCTTAATGGCTGTTCGAGGCTTATACGTGATGTCAAATTCTCCAAGTTCGATCGCCCACTTGATTAGCCTTCCACTAGCCTTTGGGCTATGCAATATGTTTCTCAACTGTTGGTCCGTCAGGACTTCAATCTTATGTGCCTGGAAGTACGGGCGTAACTTCCTCGAGGCTGTTATCAAAGCCAAGGCGAACTTCTCAATGGGAGAGTAATTCAGCTCAGCCCCGTGCAATACCTTGCTCACATAATAGATAGGTTTCTGGACTTTCTTTTCTTCTCGAATAAGAACGGCGCTCAACGCTTGCTCAGATACCGCCAGGTATAGATAAAGAGTCTCCCCAGGACTAGGTTTGGCCAGCAACGGGGCTTCAACCATGTACTTCTTCAATTGTTCAAAGGCCTCTTGGCTCTCAGGGGTCCACTCAAAATTTTTCACCTTCTTCAATGCTTGAAAGAACGGCAAGCATTTATCACCAGACTTGGAGATGAATCTTCCTAAAGCCGCTACACGGCCTGTCAACTTCTGTACATCTCTTATAGAGCGTGGTGGCTCCATGTCTAAGATTGCCTTAATCTTGTCAGGGTTGGCCTCTATGCCTCTCTTTGAAACCATTAGACCCAAAAATTTTCCTGATCCAACGCCAAAGGCACACTTGGCTGGATTCAACATCATTTTGTGGTGCCTCAGCACTTCGAATGCCTCTCTGAGGTGCTTAATGTGGTCTGCCTTGAACAGGCTCTTGACTAGCATGTCATCAACATAGACCTCCATGGTTTTTCCAATTAGATGGGCGAATATCTTATTCACCAGTCGTTGGTAAGTAGCTCCTGCATTTTTTAGACCGAAAGCCATAACAAGATAGCAGAAAACACCAAAGTCAGTTATGAAAGATACCTTAGGGACGTCATCCTTGTGCATCTTAATCTGATTGTAGCCGCTGAACCCATCCATGAAGCTCAGCATCTCATGTCCAGCTGTGGCATCTATTAACATGTCTATCCTAGGTAAAGGGAAGCAATCCTTAGGGCATGCATCATTCAAGTCGGTGAAGTCTATACACATCCTCCACTTACCGTTGGCTTTCTTGACCATCACAGGGTTAGCCAACCATTCTGGAAACTGAATCTCTTCAATAAACCCAGCTTCTAAGAGCTTTTCCACTTCTTGCTTTATGGCCTCTTGTCTTTCAGGTGCAAAGTTCCTCTTCTTCTGCTGTATTATCTTTCGATTAGGATCGACATTCAATCTGTGAGTTATGAGTTGGGGATCAATCCCTGGCATATCAGCTGCTGTCCAGGCAAACACATCGCTATTTTCTTGCAAGAATGCTATCAATTTGCCCTTCAGGGGTTCCTTCAGAGAGGCTCCTATATAAGTCACCTTCTCAGGGTCGCCTAGCTCCAGAGGAATAGGTATTAAGTCCTCCGCTGGCTTTCCTCTATGTTCATCATCACCACGGACATCCATGTCTTCGATCGGAAGTACCTGCCCCCGATTCCATCAGCCCTTAACGCGGATACATAACAACTTCTTGCCATCTTCTGATCACCCTTTTGTTCACCAACACCATTCCTGGTTGGAAACTTAATCTTCATGTGATATGTGGAGGCCACAGCCTTGAATGCATGAAGTCCAGTCCTTCCTAGGATCGCGTTATAGGTCGAGGATGCCTTGATCACAAGGAAATTCAGCATCTGAGTAGCTTCTTTAGGTTCCTGTCCAATCGTCATGGGTAACTGAATAGTCCCTTCAACCTTGGACTCAACTCCATTAAATCCGTAGATTGGCATGTTGGTGGGGGTCAACTGAGAATCGGTGTACCCCATTTTCACAAACGCATCGTGAAACAAGATATCAACAGAAGCTCCATTGTCGATCAAGACTCGTTTTACCTCCGAGTTTCCAATCACAGGAGTTATGACCAACGGGTCGTCATGGGGGAACTTTACCCCTTCGAGATCTGAATCATCAAACCCAATAACTATTTCAGTCTTGGCACGTTTTGGGGCTTCCCCCACGATGTGCATTACTTCTCTGACATACGCTTTTCGAGAGTTTCGAGTCGTGCCGGCCGCTGTCGGGCCTCCCCAAATCATATTAACAACTGGCCCTCGGGGCTGTGGGTTACGATCGCGATCACGATCACGATCGTTATCTCTTCTGTCATTGTCCCTTCTTTGGGTTCCACGATCATCATTCTTTGTGAACCTGCTTAGCTTTCCTTTTCGGATCAAGAACTCAATCTCATCTTTCAACTGTCTACAATTATCTGTATCATGACCCACATCACGGTGGTACCTACAGTATTGATCCTTGTTTCTTTTTGTGGGATCACCCCTAAGTGGCTTCGGCCATCGGAAATCTTTATCCTTCTCAATATCTAGCAAGATCTGACTCCTAGGAGCATTCAGTCTCGCATAGTCGTTGAATCTTGATCCCAAATTCTTCTTCGAGGGTGAATCAGAATCCTTGCTAGTCCGGGGATACTTGTCCCTAGCATCGTACTCTTGCTCTTGCTTTCGTTTCTTCGAATCGTTAGAACCCTTGCCATTGCCTCCTGTGGTTTCCTTCTTCATGCTGTCCTCGGCCTTGATATATTTATCGGCCCTCCGTTGGAGCTCGGCCATATTTTCAGGAGGGTGTTTTGCCAAAGACCTTTTAAAGAAGAGATCAGTGGTTCCGTGTTCCAGGGCTACCATGGCCACCTTATTTTCCAGATCAGTGATATTCAGCCTCCTTGGTGAACCGCTTGAGGTAATCTCTCAGATTCTCGTTCTTCCCCTGCACCACATACATAAGGGATGCAGAACTTTTTTCATGAACTCTCCCACTAATGAACTGGCTGACAAAGGCGGCACTCAGCTCTTTGAACGAGCCGATTGAGTTTGCAGGTAAGCGGCTATACCACCTTTGAGCCATGCCAGACAAGGTTTGAGGGAACGCCCTACACTTTAAAGCATCGCTTGCAGGCTGCAACAGCAGTGCGTTTGAGAATGTCCTAACATGGTTTGCGGGATCGCCCGTTCCATCATAGGCCTTAATTGTCGGCATCTTGAACTTCCTTGAGATGCGAGCATTCATTACCTCCTCAGTGAACGGAGGTGTAGGATCATCAGGATCCCCAAGGGGCATCAGATCCCTAGGGTTACTTTTGGGGGTCTCCACCCTTGTTGAATTTTTAATCGGGGCATCGGCCCTTCGTTGCCTCCTTGAGGGCCTCTCCAGATTTATAATGGGAATTCTCCCTGTAACTGGAGGAGGTTGAATCAGACTTCGCCTTGCTTGCTCTCTAGCAATATCATCCTTCAGCCTTTGGATCTCTGCCTCATGAGCCTTAATCCTTTCCTCGACCGTTTGTGGAGGTTCATCATGGATTCTTTGGGACCTCCTTCGAGGTTCTTTACTAGCACGTCACCTCCTCGGGGCTTCATCACGATCATCATTGTCATCCTCAGAGTTGAATCATCAGAATAGGGACCAGAGTAATCATCGTACTCCCGATCTCGGATCTGTAAGGCATGACCGCTCGGTCCAGGTTCCCTACGTTGAGGGGGATAATTAGGCAGCCCATACATCGGGTTGGTGTTCAAAGGTGTTAGTCACAGAGGCATGCCTGAATACATCTAATAACAAGCCTAAGTATGTGTAATGCTATGCATTACCTACATGACCTCTTAACTGAGGGAACCTCTAGTTGTAGAGTTTCTATTTGTTCTGTACTTGTAATAGGCATCAAATTCTAGTTGTGTTACTGTAATTATAAAGTCAAGAATAATGCTTGAAAGAAGTTCCAAGGTTCATGCCTCAAGCAAGGAGATAAAGACTGCCAAATAATCACAGTTGGGATTTGAAGAAATGAAGAATTTGCCTAAGTACCAATTCGAGAAGTACATTTGTCTATTCGAGAAGTCTAGCATTCGAGAAGTCAGAGATTCGATATCTCAGAAGACACTATTCGATATCTCTGAATACACTATTCGATATCTCAGGGATTCGATATGTCAAAATGCTCTATTCGATATCTCAGGGATTCGATATGTCAAAATGCTCTATTCGATATCTCAGGGATTCGATATGTCAAAATGCTCTATTCGATATCTCAAGGAGTCCCAGAGAAAAGAGCTATTCGAGAAGTGATTCGATATGTCAAGATAACACTATTCGAGAACTCAGAGTTATCGATCAAGTCAACTCCAGTTCTCGAATCACTCACTTAGTCACTTCTCGAATACATTCTTGAGGACAAAATACTGAAGAATTGTACAAGTCAGAAACCTGCAACAAGCCAGGATACTTTATTTGACTCTGTCCTATAAAGCATGCTGGAAAGCCTACAAAGAAGCTTGGAGAGATAAGACAAGGGACAAGGAGCTGAAGAAGTGGATCTAAACAGGCTTTTCAAAGTCAAATCTGTAGCCGTTTGGACTCTTACTAAAATGAGATAGACAGACTGGAAAGTGCTTTTGTTTTACCTACCTCATTTGTAGCAAGTGGGTGTATCCATGTCTATAAGGATACAGCCTCACTTCCTTAGCTGTTAAGGTTTTGAAGTTTCTCAAAAATATCCAGAAAATATCTCTCTGAGAAAAACGAAGCTGAGAATACTATCATTTGTATTCACAGATTGTAGCAAAATCTTAATCTAATAAAATATTAGATTAAAGTGATATTGTGTTGTGTTTGTGTTTAATTATCCGCATCTTCATATCTCACACACTCATCACTTATCTTGCTGCAAAGATTCAAGACCGAAGAAAAATTCAAGAATCCATTCACCCCCCCCTCTGTATTCTTTTACTGTATTCAATACTCAACAAGTGGTATCAAAGCAGGCTGTTTAATCTAAACAGAAAACGATCATGAGTTCGAATACACCAAAGACTACAGGTACGGTAAAGGTCCCTAAGTTCGACAAAGAGAATTACAACCTCTGGAAAATAAAAATGCTGTTGTTCATCAAAGCTGCCAATCCTCTCTACCCTGACATTCTCAAGAATGGTCCATTCATACCACAACAAGAAGTTGCTGAATCCACAGTGGGCGCAGTAGTCATTCCTAGATCATACGTTCCAAAAGAGCCATCCAAATGGACGGACTCAGAGAAGGAAAAGATTGCCCTAGACAGCCACCTCATGTTGTTAATCATAGACTCCTTGGATATGTCGATGTTTGCCAACGTAGCATCATGCAGATCAGCCAAGGACATGTGGAATCACATCGAGGTGTTATGTGAAGGGACAGAGGAGGTAAGAGAAAATAAGAAACAGATACTGGTCACACAGTATGAGGCGTTCATGGCACAGCCCAAGGAAAGTATCACTGATATGTTTGAAAGATTTCACAAGCTGGTGACTGAGCTCCAAATGAATGGGAAGGTTTACAGCACTAAGGAATTAAATATGAAGTTTCTACTATCATCACCAAACCATCTAGAGCAAAGGGTCATATCTCTAAGAGAAAGAGATTTGAACAAAGTCACGTATGATGTGCTCTATGGGGTTTTAAAGACACACGAGCTTGAGTTGCTTCAAAAGAGGGCTATCCAAGCTAACCAAGGCAGAATGATAAACACATCCTGTGCCTTGATTGTCAACAAATCTATTCAAGACCTGGAAGCATCTGCAAGTCAGCTGAGAATAGAAGAGATAGTAGATGATGAAGAAACTGAGGAAGTAGTGACTGAACCTGCTGATGACAAGGAAGAAGATGAGTTCTACACTCTTGAAGAGCTGGATGGCATGGAAAATACATCATATGCTTTCATGGCTAGAAAATTCCCAAACATCAGATTCAAGAGGAATCAGCCCTTCAAGCCTAGACCTCAAAATCATTCATTCAACAAGAGCAAGGCACCTATGAAAACAAACAAGAACAGATTCAAAACCAGCTATGTGGATAGGTCATCTGTAAGATGTTACAGATGCAATGACCTAGGGCATTTTGCCAGTGAATGCAAGAAGCCTAAAAAGAAGGATAAGGAGTTTCTTGAGCTTGAAGCTAAGTATGAGGCCCTTCTAAAGAAGCAGACACCAGGTAAGGCTTACATAGCTGAAGGGAAGTGTTGGGATGATTCTGACAGTGATGGGGAAGAACAAGAATTCTGCAACTATGCCTTGATGGCCAATTCCAAGGAAGAACCATCTGCATCAGACTCACAGGTACCATCTCTCACTACCATAGACATGTCTGTTTCTGAATATAAATCTTTGGTTGAACAACTATCCGTTGAGATGTTTAACATTCATACTAGTATGACTGCTGCTAATGAAGAGATTGCTAAACTGTCTACTAGGAATGAACTGTTAAACAAGAGAAATGAGGAACTAGAGCTAACTACTGTGCAAATAGAAAATCTTAAACAAGAGATTGAGTATCTAAAGAACAAAGTTCTATGTGCTAGTCAAGTTGAGAAAGCTCTTAGGGATGAATTAGCTGAAAATGAATTTAAGTTGAAAACATTTAAGAATTCCTCTAGTCTATTGCAGTCTTATCATGAGAAAAATCTAGCTAGACCTAAGGCTGCCATTGGACTTGATTATGACACTCTTAAACAGAGGAAAGGCTATGCAGTCATTGAAGATGACATTGTTGTTCAAGAGGAGGTGCCTCAGGTTTTGAAAAAGACTGAGAATCCAATATTTAAAACACCAACACTTGAGATTGATGAGGATGCCTTACTCATCAAGCAAATGTTGGAGGATGAAGATGAGGCAAAATCAAATGAACAACAAGCATCCTCTGAGAGTAAGAATGTCAAAACCAAAGCCAAGGAGCCAGTAGGAGGTAGACCTAGACTTGAGAAATCTGTAAATTTTGTTTCAGCTGGAAATTATGAGACTAAGAAGAAAGTGACTAATAAGAGACCAAACAGGAATGGCAAATTAGGGATTAACAAAGATAACAACTATGCTTATGTGCCAAATGCCCCTAGGAAAGTTTGTCAAAACTGTTTTAGCTCTAATCATTTGACTCATGCTTGCAAGAAACCATCTGGTAGTGTTGCTAAACCATTCTATGATTGCTCTGTGCCTTTAAGACATAGAGACTCTCCTTTCTGTGTGATAAACTTGATTGTATGCCATGTAACATGAATGTGATGACTAGTTGTTTTAATTTGAGAAGACAATTCATTGAGGGCTGTATCAATCATAATGTTCACACACACTACACAAGGACAAAGTCTTCAAGTCCTCCTAAAGTTAGGAAGGTACCTCTGTCACCTAAGTCTAAGAACCCTGATTCTAAGACTCCCAACAGTGACAAGAAGACCAACATCAAGAAAACTGATAAGCATGCTGATTTTGATAAAACTGTCACTAAGTCACATGGACCCAAACTCGTTTGGGTACCAAAGGAGAAGTAATACTTTTGTGTTTGCAGGGCAAAGAAAGTAAAAAGAAGGTCATGTGGATTTTGGACAGTGGATGCTCAAATCATATGACTGGTGATATGGCCCTGCTATCACAGTATGAGGAAAAGGCTGGCCCAATGGTTGCTTTTGGAGATGACAGCATTGGCAACACACTGGGATATGGCAAGTTGGAAATTGGAAATGTCATCATTGAGAATGTAGCACTGGTCAAGGGGCTCAAGCATAATCTACTGAGTGTTGGTCAATTCACTGACAGAGGCTTCAAAGTGAACTTTGACAAAGATGAATGTTTGATCACCCACAAGAAGACTGGTGATTTTGCTCTGTCTGGAGTAAGGAAGGGAAGCCTGTTTGTAGCCAATATGGACTCTGCAAGCAAGGACACAATTTGTTGCTTCTACTCAAAAGCATCAAATGAAGACAGTTGGCTGTGGCACAAGAAGCTATCACACCTGAACTTCAAAGCCATTAATTCCCTAGTCAAAAGGGAGTTAGTGAGAGGCATGCCCACACTTGAATTCTGTCAAGAAGGAGTGTGTGAGGCGTGTCAAAAGGGAAAAATGAAAAGATCAAGCCACAAGTCAAAAACAGTGACATCTATAACCAAGCCCCTGCAACTGATTCATATGGATTTGTTTGGGCCTGTCAATATTATGTCACTAGGAAGGAAGAAGTATGCTCTAGTGATGGTTGATGATTTTACAAGGTATACATGGGTAGAATTTCTGGCATCAAAGGATGAGGCTCCACAAGTAATCATTGAGCACATAAAGAAAGTTGACAAAGAAGCAAAGGCCATAAATGCAAGTGTGATTGCATTAAGAAGTGATAATGGGACAGAATTCAGAAATGCCATGCTTGGAGCATTCTGCAAAGAAAATGGTATTTCTCAACAATTCTCAGCTCCAAGGACTCCACAACAAAATGGAGTTGTTGAGAGAAAGAATAGGACTCTGATAGAGGCTGCTAGAACAATGCTACTTGATGCAAAGATGCCTACATGTTTTTGGGCTGAGGCTGTGAGCACTGCATGCTACATCCAAAACAGAACCCTCATCAACAAAAACACTGGAAAGACACCTTACAACTTGATGACTGGAAAGAAGCCTACTCTAAAGTATGTTCATACTTTTGGAAGCAAGTGCTTTGTGCTAAAAGATAATTCAGAATATGTTGGAAAGTTTGATGCAAAGGCATTTGAAGGAATCTTTCTTGGCTATTCTATGGAAAGAATTGCATACAAAGTTTATGTCATTTGTCAAAAGAAAGTAATGGAGAGCACAGATGTAACATTTGATGACAGCAAACTACCTGGATTAGAAGAAGCCAATGATGAAGATAAAGATCCCTTGAAGTTTGAAAATCTAGATGATTCTGATGAGGAGATTGAAAGTGAATCTGAACTCATAATCCAACAAACTCAAGTGAATGAAGAACCTGTGTCAACCAACAATGAAGAAACAAGCATCCAAGATACACCTGTGAGGAGTGACAACTTCACAGGGGGAGGAAATGTAGATGATCATGATCTAAATGATGAAGCAACATCAAGGATGAGAAATCAATCTGAACATACAAGGAAATGGGATAGATCACACACTGCAGATCAGATAATTGGAAATCCAAATGCAGGAGTAAGGACAAGGAGAGCAACTATAAATGAATGTCTCTATGGCTGCTTTCTATCCCAAGTTGAGCCTAAGAAACTTGATGATGCATTGTTGGATCCTGACTGGATAATTGCTATGCAAGAGGAGCTAAATCAATTTGAAAGGAGCAAAGTATGGGAACTAGTGCCTGCACCAAAGGATAGAACCATTGTTGGAACTAAATGGGTTCTAAGGAATAAGATGGATGAAAATGGTGTAGTCATAAGGAACAAAGCAAGGTTGGTTGCAAAAGGATACTCTCAACAGGAAGGTATTGACTATGATGAGACCTTTGCCCCTGTTGCTAGACTAGAAGCCATCAGAATTTTCTTGGCATTTGCTGCACATTCTAATTTCAAGGTCTATCAAATGGATGTCAAGAGTGCATTCCTGAATGGGGAGTTGGAAGAAGAAGTATATGTGCAACAACCACCTGGCTTTGAGGATCCACAGTTTCCCCACTTTGTCTACAGATTACTTAAAGCATTGTATGGACTCAAGCAAGCTCCCAGGGCATGGTATGACACACTATCACAATTTCTACTGGAGAATCAATTCACTAGAGGCACACTGGACAAGACACTGTTCTACAAGAAACATGATGATGATATTATCCTAGTTCAAATCTATGTGGATGATATCATATTTGGCTCTACAAATGAGAAGCTGTGTGAAAAATTCTCTAAGCTCATGCAAAGCAGATATGAGATGAGTATGATGGGAGAATTAACATTCTTTCTTGGACTGCAAGTTAGTCAAAGGAAGGATGGCATTTTTATAAGCCAAACCAAATACATTAAAGATTTACTGAAGAAATTTGATTTGGAAGAATGTTCACCTGCAAAGACACCCATGGCCACTGCCACCAAGTTAGATGATGACGCTAAGGGCAAAAAGGTAGATATCTCAATCTACAGAGGCATGGTTGGTTCTCTACTCTACCTCACTGCTAGTAGGCCAGATATCATGTTTGCTACTTGCTTATGTGCAAGGTTTCAATCAAACCCAAAGGAATCACACATGATAGCAATAAAAAGGATCTTCAAATATCTGAAAGGCACACCAAACTTGGGGTTATGGTATCCTAAGGACACAGGGTTCAATCTGGTTGGTTATTCTGATGCTGATTATGCTGGATGCAGAGTGGATAGGAAAAGCACATCAGGTAGCTGCCAGTTTCTTGGACAAAGGTTAGTCTCTTGGTACAGCAAGAAACAACAATCTGTGTCAACTTCCACAGCTGAAGCTGAATACATAGCTACTGGAAGTTGCTGTGCTCAAGTGCTTTGGATTAGAAACCAACTTAGAGATTATGGACTTGTGTTGGAAAGAATTCCTATCATGTGTGACAACACAAGTGCAATCTCTATAGTTGCCAATCCTGTCAATCATTCTAGGACAAAGCACATTGACATCAGATATCATTTCATTAGAGAACATGCAACTAATGGAACCATTGAGTTGCATTATGTTTCTACAGAAAAACAACTAGCTGACATATTCACTAAGCCATTAGATGAAGCCACCTTCACTAGGCTGGTCAGTGAGATTGGAATGCTGAATTCTTCGAATTCTGGCTAAGTGAATATATCAACTAGATTGTTGCAGCAGTAAATACTTACTTTATCAAATGCCTAATATTTCTGAAGTAAGTATTGGCTGGAGTATGATGTATAAATACTCCAATGCTGCACATGTTGAAAATCATACATCTTTAGCTTGAAATTTCTGTGAAATTTTGAGAGAATCACTATTTAATTTAGTAGAATATTCTTCAGTGAATATTTCTGGTAAATTTTAAAAGATAGTGAAAATTGAATTTTATGAGTGAAAAGTATAGTTCGATAAGTCAGACTTCTCGAATGGTTCATTGTTATGTCTTGGCTCGAGTTCTCGAATAGGCCTATCTAGAACCCTCTTGAGTTCTCGAATAGTGTCTTTTAGAGAAATCGAATAGCACATTTTGAGTTCTCGAATAGAGTATTTTAGTTCTCTAATGATAGAGTTCTCGAATACTGCATTTGAGTTATCGAATCATTTGAAAAGGCTGATTTTTCGCTGACACTTAATCGCCTTTTGGCTTTATATTCAAACCTTCATTTCACTCATAAAAATATAT
This sequence comes from Saposhnikovia divaricata, assembly GCA_036435485.1. Classification (NCBI taxonomy): domain Eukaryota; kingdom Viridiplantae; phylum Streptophyta; class Magnoliopsida; order Apiales; family Apiaceae; genus Saposhnikovia; species Saposhnikovia divaricata. Next base: position 63,029,886 of record CM071596.1, read on the forward strand.
TCTTAACTTTGAATTAGTTTCTGAGTTAAATCACTGCCAGCTGTGAGTTAAAAACTGCCTGAGATATCGAATAAGCCTTTCTTGACTTCTCGAATAGTTGTTTCATACTTCTCGAATGACTTGTCGCTACAGAACACTTATCTATCGACAACTCAAGACATTCATATATATATATATATACAACTTCACAACTATTCAATTCATTTCGTTCGATTTCTCAAGCATCTCAACTCCTGAAACCTCTGAAAAACCCTAACTGCGAATTTCTTCTTCAATCCTAATTCTCTTTTCTTCTCTACCCAAATGGCAAACCCTAAACTCACCATACCATCCCAAACTAATTTCATCGCAATCACCAGTGATGTGGAAGCACCGAATGCCAATTTCAAGTGCTTTGTTCGGTGGTTGTCTGAATCATACATCAAGAGTGCGCTCTCAGCCAACCCAACTCTGTACATAGATCTATTGGAACAATTCTGGAGGACTGCCACTGTGGAGGTCATCGCTCTTGAGAATGCTATCACTTCTTATATTGTTCACTGCAAGATTCAAGGAGAGGATATCACTATCACCACTGCAGACATGAATCAAGCCTTGGATATGCAGCAAGAGACGTATGATGCTTTGGCCTCCAATGATGAGTTGGAAGAATTCTTTGACTTCATCAACTACTCTGATACTATCAAGCTGGGAAAGTTGAATAGGAAGTTCTTAAGGAAAGAATGGAGCTTTGTATTTGCTACACTCCTTCATGTATTCACTGCACGGAAATCAAGCTTTGATCAGATTAGTACACCCGTGCAGCAGCTTGCCTATGCCTTGGCTCATGGGAGAAAGATAGATGTTGGACTTCTCATCCTACAGGAACTCTATGGGAGACTTGGTCAGACCACAGCCAAGAGAGGTAATGAAATTTTCTTTCCTCGCTTTATTCAATCAGTACTTAACTTTAAAAATGCTTCATTGATTGAATTGCCTGGAGTAGATAAGAGTAAAATAGGCTATCCTAGGTCCATGACCAAACTCATTTTTGGTAATTTGGAGACTAGGAATGATGTGGATGTAAGACTTAGCATAACTCCCCACATGGAGGGTTTGTTTAGGTCTTACCCCCACAACATGCCAATATTTGATTCAAAATCACAGTTAGCACAGCCTAAGCAAGGAGAACAAAGTGCTAACCCAAGGCCTGCTAACCAACCCCCTCAGCCAAACACTCTATCCAGCAAAGAGCCAACTGCATCATCCTCTCAAAAGGGTGATGTTAGTAAAAAGAAGAGAAAACAGGTTGCTTCTGAACCCTTAGAAATCTTAACTGAAGCAGCCTTGGCTGTAGAACTAGGGTTAGAAAGTGAGAAACCTGAGTCACCTATCATAAGCCTAAAGAAGAAGAAGAAGTCTAAAACCACCTCTTCAGTCACTCAAATGGCTGAAGTTGTAAAATCAGGGGCACACAGCTCACTAGATGTATCCTCTCAACAGGATGCATCTATAGAATCAAGCATCCTCCCCAATGCACCTATCTGTAAAGAGTCAGCACAAGGGAGTGATAAGGCTGGCACAACACTGAGTGGAGAGCACATCATAACTGAAACTCCCTCTATTTCTCAGGGGGAGTTGCCAAAATCTTGTCTACAACACACTTCTCTTTCAGAATCTACCACTCATATTTCTTTGAAGCCTGCAACTCAAGCAATTGAGGAGCAAGGCATTGATCATCAAGAATTCTTTTCCTTTGATGAGCCAATGAATTCAAGTGACTTGGTGCATGACACCTTGCTCACCACCCAGGTACCACATTTGGATGGTCAGGGAATGCATGCTGGGGCATATCCTAATGACACCATCACAAACACAGAGGATTCACTAGTTCTTACTAGAGACTCTGTGCCTGTGTCAACTACTGTTGTAACTCATCCCACTTCTGTGGAGACAACAGTAGTAGAGTCTGTTCATCCGGTTGCAGAAGTTGCATCTGTAACTGAGGAGCCTAGCAAGCCTAGCTCTAGCTCTAACTTTTTGTCTCAATGGCTGAAGCCTGTGCAACATGACAGTGCTTCAGGATCAGGGTCTGTTCCACCACAATTGACGGTTGAAGCACTTCAAAGCTTAGTTGTGGATCAGATCCCTGAGTTCACAAAAATTGCTCAGCACCTTCTCACTGCAAACATGCCCAATCCAGACTATGAAGCTATTCTCCTATGTCACAAAGAGGATGTAGAGCTACAGAAGGAGAAAATCATAGATGAAACTGAGAGAGATGGGAATATCGATGCTTGGCTGCAAGGAACCAATTCAATCCCTCTCTCAGAAGGTCTTCAGTATCTCAGAGAAGAGTACATCACTTCACTAGGGTCCAATGCCAAATCTCTCAACCCTACTGATGTGTTTGAAGCAGTGAATGATAGCTATAAAGGCATTCTCAAGGCTGCACACTATCTTGGAAAAGGCTTAAAGACAGAAATTAATGAAGTGTGTTCAGCTACAACCAAGGAGGTGCATGAGATCAAGAGGACTTTTGATGCTAAATTCCCTCAATTGGAGACTGTTCTCAAGGACATTCGAACCTGCAATGCTACTTGCACCAGGATGGACAATGGTTTGGCTATTCTCAAGGATGCTGTCACAGGTCTGGGGCACAAATTTCAATCCTTATCAGATCAGACAACTGATGCCAATGCCATGCTCAGGACCCTCTTTGCAAATCAATATGGAGACAAGCTGGTCACTGAGGTTCCTGTGCATGAGATGTCAAGGTTCGAAGTGCAGAGACTGAAGGATCAATCCCTATCTGGTTTTAAGGCCAATGAACTCTTCATTAAAGTGGATACTCTTGAAAAGGAGGTAGTCTCTCTCCACAAGTCCAATGCTCATCTTACAGACACTGTGACAACTCTGACTGAGCAGTTGAACACTCAAGCCACCACCACAGCTGATGTTCTTCTGCATCAACAATCAATGTTGTCTGCAATGATGAAGCACATGGGTCTCCCTCTACCTGATGAATCTTCAACTCCAAAGGTGCCTCCTACAGTCCCTGTGTCTGTCAACAAGCCTAAGGGGGAGAAGAGGATATCAAAGAACTCAAATCCAAAGGGGGAGAGACCACTAGAAAAGGGCATCAAGATCACTGAGGGTGGCCATCAGAGAACTTTGAAATCTACTACTCATGTGCCTGGAAAAGGAAAGGACAAAGTTGATGAGCCTCCCACTTCTCTGCCAGTTGTCACTCTACCAACTGTGCACATCACTACTCCTGATGGTCAAAGGCAGTCTATCACAACCACAGTGGTTGCAGGGAGTATGCCATCTGACAAGCCTCGAATCTCAATATCTAAGAGTGCCAAGCCAGTAGAAGTGAAGGTGGTCACTGAGGCCAAGCTACAAGAAATTGCAAGCTCAAATGTCTATCATGATGATGCATTCTTGGAGTTTCTGAAAGTCTCTAGAGAACAGGCTGGTGATGCTCTGCTATATCATGAGAGTTTGAAGAGTCAGATTGACTGTCTCACTGTAGTACCAAGGAGGCTTAATGATCTATGGCTCAAGGAGATATTGATGGTAGGAAAGAACAAGATATGGCACTTAACCATCAATACTCTACAGAGTCTAAAGCACTCAGAAGTGAATGTGCTCCTTGGACTAATTGAGAAGGGAAATGAGAACAACAAGAGTCTTCATGATGAATTGAGGAATGGTCAACCTTCAAGGCTACCTGAAGTTTTCACAGATCCTAGAACTATTATCTACCAGGCTGGAACAAGAATTGAAGATATCAAGCAGCTGGTCATTCCTAAGCATCTAACTCCTCAAAATAAAAATCTCATCATAGCCATCATTGAGAAACTGATCAAGAAGAAGGGATCAAGAACAGCAGAAGAATTAGAAGCTATATCTTATCTCAGGTCATATATTGCAACTGGCATTGTATCTGAGACTGCTAAGTTCAACCCAAGCAAAGATCAAGACAAGGATGAAGATAAAAGTGATGGAAGGAGAAGACATCACAGGAGTAATAAGGGTGATGAAGACAAGAAGAAGAAGAAGGATGATGAGAAGAGGAAGAATGATGATGATCAAGGTAAAGGCTCTGAGAGGAAAAGTGGAAGACAGCAAGCCTCAGGCATTGCTGACAGTAACCTCACCACAACACAAGACTCTAAGTCTAGGGTGAATGCTGCCAGTAGTGACCTTTCAAAATTTGCATCTATGGCTTCTGCAACTGTCTTGCCACCTCAAGAAGAGAAGAAGATTCAAGTCAAGAAACCATCTGTATGTTTCAAAAAGCAAACTGCTAATGGAATACTACAATGGTCTACAAACAAAGGTCACATACTGCTGCCAAGTAATCATGTAAAAAGAATCAAGTTCAAGCAAGCTGCAAGGAAATCAAAGCCAACCACATCAAAAACCCTGACAATCTATCCAGGCCTAAAACTCCAACCACTAGATGAAGATTATGATGTAGACCAACTGCAATTTTTGCAAGCTCAAAGAATCTATCATGTTGCCATTGTTGATAATTGCCTTGAGATTAAATATTCTGATGGAAGGGAGGAGAAATTCAAACAAGGAGGATGTCAACACTGGGGCAAGCTATATGACATAGAGAGAATCATTGCACTGTTGAGCTCAGAAGATAAAGTGGAGAGAGTATGGAAACTGGAGCTAATTGATTTTGTGAAAATGAAGAGAGATCATGAAGAAAAAGTCAGAAAAGAGTGTTTTGAGAAATGGCTGGCAAGGGAGAAAGAAATTGAGAGACTGGAAAGTGAAGCAGAAAAGCTGAGGAAAAAGGGTTTGTGTAGAGTTCAGTTCAACCCCTACATGGTAAAGTATAGGAGGAGGAATGGAAATCAAGTCAACATCAGAATGAATCTACTCAACCACTATCCTGCAAATATTCTGGAACCAGTACTTGAAGATTTCAAAGACTCAATTTTGCTTGAAGAATTGGATGCTATGGCAGAAATAATAAAAGCTATGGATGAGAATACAAGGAAGGAGAAAGAAAGAAGAGAGAAAGAATATGATGAATTTCAAGCCAAAGCTATGGAAAGGGAATCAAAAGACAATGGCTAGTTCTTCATCATAGGCTGTAAGATTACTCACTCTGTAGTTCTATCCAAATTGCTAATGGAAATTCATACCTGTACTGTCAAGTTTTATCTTTATGTATGATAGGCTTGTTATCAGACATGAAATTGTGACTAAGGGTCTTACTCACAATTTGGGGGAGATTGTTAGTCACAGAGGCATGCCTGAATACATCTAATAACAAGCCTAAGTATGTGTAATGCTATGCATTACCTACATGACCTCTTAACTGAGGGAACCTCTAGTTGTAGAGTTTCTATTTGTTCTGTACTTGTAATAGGCATCAAATTCTAGTTGTGTTACTGTAATTATAAAGTCAAGAATAATGCTTGAAAGAAGTTCCAAGGTTCATGCCTCAAGCAAGGAGATAAAGACTGCCAAATAATCACAGTTGGGATTTGAAGAAATGAAGAATTTGCTTAAGTACCAATTCGAGAAGTACATTTGTCTATTCGAGAAGTCTAGCATTCGAGAAGTCAGAGATTCGATATCTCAGAAGACACTATTCGATATCTCTGAATACACTGTTCGATATCTCAGGGATTCGATATGTCAAAATGCTCTATTCGATATCTCAGGGATTCGATATGTCAAAATGCTCTATTCGATATCTCAGGGATTCGATATGTCAAAATGCTCTATTCGATATCTCAAGGAGTCCCAGAGAAAAGAGCTATTCGAGAAGTGATTCGATATGTCAAGATAACACTATTCGAGAACTCAGAGTTATCGATCAAGTCAACTCCAGTTCTCGAATCACTCACTTAGTCACTTCTCGAATACATTCTTGAGGACAAAATACTGAAGAATTGTACAAGTCAGAAACCTGCAACAAGCCAGGATACTTTATTTGACTCTGTCCTATAAAGCATGCTGGAAAGCCTACAAAGAAGCTTGGAGAGATAAGACAAGGGACAAGGAGCTGAAGAAGTGGATCTAAACAGGCTTTTCAAAGTCAAATCTGTAGCCGTTTGGACTCTTACTAAAATGAGATAGACAGACTGGAAAGTGCTTTTGTTTTACCTACCTCATTTGTAGCAAGTGGGTGTATCCATGTTTATAAGGATACAGCCTCACTTCCTTAGCTGTTAAGGTTTTGAAGTTTCTCAAAAATATCCAGAAAATATCTCTCTGAGAAAAACGAAGCTGAGAATACTATCATTTGTATTCACAGATTGTAGCAAAATCTTAATCTAATAAAATATTAGATTAAAGTGATATTGTGTTGTGTTTGTGTTTAATTATCCGCATCTTCATATCTCACACACTCATCACTTATCTTGCTGCAAAGATTCAAGACCGAAGAAAAATTCAAGAATCCATTCACCCCCCCCTCTGTATTCTTTTACTGTATTCAATACTCAACAAAAGGGAGATCCGTGGTGTGGATCTGTACCCCCGGAGGTAGCGTACGACCAGCGCTATCAAGAGGAGAAACCACCATCTGAAGAGGGTTAGTTTCTCGGTTTTGAGGAATAGCCAAAGTTCCCTCAACATGGGGAATCGTCCCTGAGGGTTGAGAGGTTAGAGGTTGAATGACCGTCCCTGTTGGTGGGGGTAATTGTCCTCCCTCAGCGGTGATGAGCGGACCAGAGACAGCAGGTGGAGCAGAGCTAAGGGGTATGGCCTCAGTTGATGTTGTTCTTCGTGTTTGAACCATGGTTGATGTCTTCGTCCCACAGACGGCGCCAAATGTTGTGGAATAAAAACTAGTTTACGATTTGTAATTAATGCTAGGGTGGTTGAGCTTCGAGCATTAATGGCTGCTTCTGCGTTCGAGACTAAACGGTCCTCACAGAATGCCTACGTATCTCTGTATTAGAGAATCAAGCCAAGAAAACGTAGTTCTGAGGTGAGGGGTCAGGCCCTTTATATAGGCTGAGAAGCCTTTAGAATTATGGTAGGAGTTAGAGACTTGGTAGAAAAGTCTTTGAGGAAAGTTCTAGATCTATTCCCTGTAGGAATCAGTTTCCATATTAAATTGGATGCCTTGGTGGATAAGTCTGGTGGAAATAATATCCTTATCCAACTCTTATTGCTGAGCTGTTTATTTCCCCCAATATTAATTACGAAATTAATATTATAATTGGGGTTTTGGGCCCATCTGGTGGGCCCCACGTTTGGACCATTCAGGGTCTAATTAATGCCACATTAAATGTGTCTTTAGGGCTTACTTTTAGCCCATATCAACTGTTTTAGGCTCATGGATCGGATCGGGTCGAACCGAGCTTTTATCCGGACTTTTTTTTAATTTTTATATTAATATTTTCGATATTATTAAAAATATTACATATTTTTATCCAAAAAAAATTGGGTTTCTACCTAGTTTTTTTAAACTTATATATTAATATTTTTGAAATTATTAAAAATATTACATATTTTTAGATTTTAGTTATAAAAAATCAAATTTTTATTCGAGTTTTTCAAAAAATCCGGACTTTTATCTAGATTTTTTCAAACTTTGGTCTCTAACCGAACTTTTCAGATTTAGTGTTTTTATTCGAACTTTCAATTTTTGAATTTAAAACCGAATTTAAACAAATTTGATACATATTTGACCCAACTCAATTAATTAAATAATTTCAAAATTATATCCAATTCAAAACTTGAATTGGTATACTCACAAGCTATAATAACAAACTTATATTCAAATTGAATTGGTATACACACAAACTCTAATAAAAGAGTTGGAGCCGCTAGAGCTCAAATTACGATTCTTTCTAGGCTTGGAGGATAAGTTATACGGGGCAAGTCTATTTTCCAGTAATTTAAGTATTGGAGGAAATGGAATTAGGGCTGTAAATAAACCGATATATTCGTGAACGGCTTGGCGTTCAGTTCAAAAAAGTACGGTTCGAGTTCGAGTTCGGTTCGATTCACAAACAAGTCGATTTTGAATATGATTTTAAGGATCGATTTATAAACGAGCTGAACTTGATCACGGTAAAATTTGACTCGATAGCTTACGAACAAATTCGATTAACGTGCTCGTGAACATAATTCGTGAACAAGTTCGTGAACATAGTTCATGAACATGTTCGTGAATAATTTCGATAATTGAGCTCATTAACATACTCGGTATATGAGTTCATTAGCGATTCACAAACAAATTCGATAAATAATCTCGTACATATAATGTATGTTTGATTATTAGAATATACTCTCGAAACTTTTATTAATTGTACACCATTAATTAGAATATCTTATATGTTATGTCAGATATTATAATTGTTTATTTTATAATTTTGAATAATAATAATTATAATAATAATAACAACAACAACAACAACAACAACAACAACTCAATTTTGCAATTAGTATAACTAGTTTATATTTGCCAAAAATATGTTATCAAATTAAATATTACATTATTTTAAGTGCTAAATTTTAATATTAAATATAAGTGATGTATAAATTTATGCTACTTAAATATAAAAAGGTATTAATATAACTTAATGATTATGTAAAATTTAAAACTAAAATAACTTTCTATACATGCAAATATATAATTCAAAAATCAAAATGAGTTCTTTTAACACAACAATTATATTATTAATTGTTTTTTTTATAAATTTGTACTTCAGATTTATTGAATATCGGGAGATTATATAGTAAATGTATAATCTATGTCAAAATTTAAATATAAGATTGTATTTTCTATGTAAGAACACTAATATTTTTGTATGACTATGATATTTTATAGATTTTATGTAATAAAAACTAGTATTTTTGTATGATTATGATGACAGTAACGATTAGTAATATTTTAAGTTTACAATATATAAATTTAGTTTAATTTATATTATTTCGTAAGAAAATCGATATTTTTTTACGATTTACAAAAATTAATTAACTTTTAAGTAGATTACAAGTTTTTCCTGAAATATTAATAAATATATGATTCTCCAATATTTAAAACTTGTTCGTTAGTACAATTTCATGAACAAGCTCGTGAACAATGTTAATCAGTTATTCGAAGTAAAAGTTCGTGAGCAAGCTCAAGAGACATGTTCATAAGTTGTTCGTAAACCGTTCACGAACAATACTTTTTCTTAGCGAACCAACTCAAACACATTTTTTGAATCGATTTAAGTTCGAGTTCGATAATTTCTCAACAAACGATACATGAATATTCTAAAATTTGACTCAGCTTGGCTCATTTACACACCTAAATCGAACCCTTTATACACAAGGCAAGCTCACTATTACACAAACAACAGTTTATCTAATATGTATCCATGGACGTAAATAAGAACTTAATTTAGATTTTTTGATTGATTCATTTTCATTAATAATAACGGGTCTCTTATATGCATAAAATCCTTACCCAATTCATATGATTCTTAGCAAATTAACATATAGATTTGCATGTGAATTCCAACAATATATTTTATCTTGATTCCTAATTCATATATTATTCCTAATTCAAATTTTATTATAAGAAAGATTTATATTGAAACATGTACAAGTGAATAATACAAGCAAGCGAATATTTTATTAAGATAAAAAAATTTAGAATTATATGGTGGTTCTTAAAATATAGGAGAGAGAAAAAAACTTTTAAGATTTTTAAGATTCATTAAAAATCTCTTAACGCTCCATTTTTATTAATCTATTTATATTTTGATATAAGAGTTTGTTCAAAGAATTTCTTGAAAATGCTCTTATAACTCTGTCCATTGTCACACCAAATCTGTGGATGCGGTCTAACACCCTACTATAATAACAATTAAGGCTACATCTAAAACAATTCTGAATCATATAAAACCGCAATAAACCAATGTCAATAATCCAAATAAAAGTACGTGGTCTAAATATCCAAAGTAACGATACTAGAAATGTTCAAAACTAATAAAATGAGTTCTCATAATCAATACATCACTAAGCCAAAGCTCTACTAATGACTGGGTGACACTCACCACTCTTCCCGCTTTACCCCTATTTACCTGCGGAAAGGAAACAAATAAGAGTGAGCCAAATGCCCTGTACGAATATAATCTGAGTAAAATATGAAATTTAAATATGAGAGGATTGTGTCTTACCAAGACAAGGATACAATAAAAGATGATATAGAGATCAACAAAATATTTCCGAAATAATTATCAGTATCAAACAAATCAATAGGATAACAATTAGGTTAATAACGAAACTGAGAATAAGGCCGAATGGCAAGTAAGGTGGGTACAATATGGGTCTCTTACACAAAACTATACTTGCTAACTCCAATCACCAGCGAAGTACAGGACAATGGTTCCTTCTTCGGTAATCCAGAAGAAGAAATAAGGAATGTATAAAACATCCCAACAATACAATAGCGACCATGATCTAGTCACATCTCATACCCCAGAGACGCGCTCGTATACTCACCCACCGATACGAGTAGGTGCCTAGTTCACCTTTACTCCGAACTCCATGTGAACATTGTCTGTGATTAACCCACACAGATCGGTCTAAGAGCCCAACAAATAGGTTACAAAGGTTGCTTGACTCGTTGCACGAAACGAAGCAAAATAAACAATGTCGCAAGAAAATGCGAAATAAAACAATATATACGAGTCAAGGCAACAATAAATTCAAAAATAAGGAATTCGAAATGAAACTGAGAATGTGTACAATTAGGTACACACGGAGTACAATAGGACCACAATTTTAGAAAACGAATCCACAATAAATTTAACGAATATTTATAAATTAAAAAGAGAGAACCAAGAATTCGTACCTGATATGAATATTGAGCTAACTGTAAAATATCTGAAATCAGGTGTACCGCTAACAGTCCTTATTCGAATCTAAAAACGAATTTCATAACCATATATTAGTATCGAAGTACAATATTTTGGTATATTAATATATACAAAATTAAATTAAAATCCAAATACTAATTTAAATATGCTAATAAATAATTACACGATGATTATAGGCTTTAAGTGAATTAGTGTCCACCAAAATAGTAATAAAATAGTAATGTGATCAAACTAGCTCAGACATTTTACCCGAAACCAGTAAACCACATTCTAATGTATTAAATCAAAAGCAACAGATTCAAATGTTAATAAATGACAAATAATTAATATAATACCAAATAAGAATAAATTAATAAGTAAATCATTTAGCAAGTATTAGCTAGTACTGTCAGTACCGTACCACCAGAAAATGTTCCTGAGGCCACAAAATAAGATAACCATATTTTAGTAACAATCTAACTGGAATATGATGTAGTCATCGGAAACTAATAATATCAATAAAATAATAAGTTCAATTAAAGAATAATAATCAAGTGACACAATAAATTCATATGACAAGTAGAATATAGCTACTCAGCCAATTATACAAAGATGATTGATAAATCAATTTTATTAAATAAACTAACAATACTAGAATTAAATATTATAGTTATGATAAAAACCACAAATCATATTCATGAACTAACAATGGTAGTATCACCCAAGCTTCACTGTAGAAACATGCAGATAACATGTTACCATAAAATTCAATAATCTGAAAATCGCAAGCATCGAAGGAAAATAAATTAAAGGGAATACATGATACACTCAATATTAAAATAATAGGAAATCAATAAAAATGATACTCATGACAAATTATAATACACATATTTCTGCCAAAATTATTAGAACAAATTAAAATATAAAAGCATACGAGTCAATATCTTGTAAATGCAGTACATATAAATAGACTAATTAAAGAGAAATAAACTTACAATTATGTGTACTAGAGATCCAAAAGTAGAGAGTATAAACAGGACAACGCAACACCGAAAATAAATATGTAAAATTAAATCAATATGGTATAAAATCGACATCTTATATATATAAGCTTTCACAATAAACTAACATACCTTTCTTATTTTAGTACAAGACACTAAGTACGCACGCAACAGCTTAAGACTTGGTTTCCCTAGCCCCTGCAGGTGAACAAGTAGTACATATATAATTTATTAATCGAAAATGTAGTGCTTATGATAACTAAAGAATTAACAATAGATTTGATATGAACCTGTGATGACTACTGTACGCGGCTATACACCAACATGAATATACAGTTTAATATTTATAGGCCTGCTAAGATAAGTATATTGGACTAAGAGAAGATATTAGAAATATTATCTAACAACTAACAATACTTATCAATATCGCTATAGAATTCGATTAGGACTCCAACACTAACTTCTAGATATTTTTATAATATAATATAGATAAATATATTTTAACACATATTTTACAAATATTAATAATTAAATAATTAACAAAAATATTTGGGTTTTATATTCTTCCCCCCTTAAAAGAATTTCGTCCTCGAAATTCAAATAACGCACCTGATTAAAAAAGATAAGGATATTTTGTGCGAACAGAATCCTCCATCTCCCACGTAGCTTCTCGAGCATCGTGATTTTTCCAAAGGACTTTCACAAAAGGAATTGTCTTTTTACGCATAACCCTTTCTTCTTTCGCCAATATAGCTTCAGCTTCCTCTTCACAAGATAAGTCCTCGTCGAAGGTGTCTAAAGGATACTGAACAATGTGGTGTGGGTGATAAACATACTTCCTCAAAACTGATGCATGAAAAACATTGTGTACCCGCGACAACTGCGGTGGCAAAGCAACCCTATATGCTACTACTCCAACCTTCTCAAGAATCTCAAAAGGACCTATATATCTCGGACTCAATTTGCCTTTCTGACCAAAACGTTGAATGCCCTTTGTTGGAGATACTTTAAGAAAGACCTTATCTCCAACCTTAAACTCGTACTCTCGTCTACCCTTATCTGCATAACTCTTTTGTCTGGATCGTGCTTGTCTGAGCTTTTCCAAAGCAAATGCTACCTTATCAGTTGTGATCTGAACCAAATCGGGACCTTCCAAAAGTTTCTCTCCCACTTCATTCCAACAAGTCGGTGTTCTACACTTGAGTCCGTACAATGCCTCAAAAGGAGCCATACCAATGCTTGCCTGCCAACTATTATTGTATGCAAATTCAACCAGCGGTAAGTACTCATCCCAATTTCCAAACCATTCCAATGCACAAGCTCGTAACATATCCTCTAAGGTCTGAATCGTCCGTTCTGACTGACCATCTGACTGCGGATGAAAAGCCGTACTATAGTTCAATTTGGTACCCCATGCCTTTTGAAATCCCTGCCAAAATTTTGAAATGAATCTCGAATCTCTGTCAGATACAATCGAAACTGGAATACCATGAAGTCTAACAATCTCATTCCTGTAGGCAAGTGCTAAACTCTCTAGAGACATGTTCCCACGAATCGCCAAAAAGTGAGCAGATTTAGTAAGCATATCTACAATCACCCATATTGCATCATTTTTCTTCAATGTTCTAGGCAATCCAATCACAAAATCCATGCAAATGTTTTCCCATTTCCAAGTAGGCATTTCCAAAGGCTGTAGCAATCCACTCGGTCTCTGATGCTCAATCTTCACCTGTTGACAAGTCAAACACCTCGAAACAAACTCAGCTATATCACGTTTCATACCTATCCACCAAAAGTGTTCCTTCACATCATGATACATCTTCGTTTCACCTGGATGAATAGAAAATGGTGATCGATGGGCTTCCTCCAATAGTTCCTCTCTAAGTTGCTTATTATTAGGCACACACAATCGGTTACCCAACCAAATAATACCGTGGTCATCACTTCGAAGTCCTGGTTGCTTCTCTGCTTCACTATTTCGTACCAGTTTGCACAATTCCTCATCACCATCTTGAGCTGCCTTAATCCTAGAGATAAGACTAGGCTCGACATGCATACTTGCCACAATACCATCTGAGTCATGACAATAAAACTCCAAGCCAAACTTTTCAATCTCCCGCTGAAGAGGTCGTTGTTGTGTCACCAGCGCTGCCAGATTCCCAAAATTCTTCCTACTCAATGCGTCTGCAACCTTGTTAGCTTTGCCTGGATGATACTGAATACTAACATCATAGTCCTTCAAAAGTTCAATCCATCTCCTCTGCCTCATATTAAGTTCCCTCTGCGTAAAGATGTACTTCAAACTTTTGTGGTCCGTAAATATCTCACATTTATCACCGTACAAGTAGTGTCGCCATATCTTCAATGCAAAGATCACAGCTGCAAGCTCCAAATCATGTGTCGGATAGTTCACCTCGTAAGGTTTTAGTTGCCTCGAAGCATAGGCGATCACCTTTCCATGTTGCATCAGTACACAGCCAAGTCCCTTCTTTGAAGCATCACTGTAAATCACGTAACCACCCATTCCCGATGGTAGTGTCAAAACTGGAGATGTCACAAGTCTGTTCTTCAACTCTTGGAAACTAGCCTCACATTCCTCGGTCCATATGAACTTGTTACTTTTTCGAGTCAACTGTGTCAATGGCATGGCAATAGTCGAGAAACCCTCAACAAAGCGACGATAATAACCAGCGAGTCCCAAGAAACTCCTAACCTCAGTAACCGTGCTAGGTCTTGGCCAATCGGTAATAGCCTCAACCTTAGCAGGATCCACTTTGATTCCATTTGCTGATACAATGTGTCCCAAAAAGGAAACTTGCTCGAGCCAAAATTCACATTTATGATACTTTGCATATAACTTGTTCTTCCGCAATATCTCCAATACAACTCGCAAATGCTCCTCGTGCTCTTCTTTAGACTTTGAATACACCAAAATGTCATCAATAAACACGATCACGAACTTGTCAAGAAAATCTTTGAATACCCTGTTCATCAAGTCCATGAAAACTGCCGGTGCGTTAGTTAACCCAAAAGACATAACAAGAAACTCGTAGTTCCTGTAGCGAGTCCTAAATGCGGTCTTCGGGATATCACTTTCCTTCATTCTCAATTGATGGTATCCTGAACGCAGATCAATCTTCGAAAAATATTTTGCTCCTTGTAGCTGATCAAATAGGTCATCAATCCTAGGCAGTGGGTACTTATTCTTCACAGTGATTCTGTTCAACTCCCGATAATCAATACAGAGCCTCATTGAACCATCTTTCTTCTTCACAAATAAGACAGGTGCTCCCCAAAGGGAAACACTAGGCCGAATGAAACCTTTCACAAGTAGTTCCTGCAATTGTTCCTTTAACTCTTGCAACTCTAGTGGAGCCATGCGATACGGAGCCTTGGAAATAGGTTGCGCACCAGGTAACAAATCAATAGAAAATTCCACCTCTCGCGGTGGTGGTAGTCCATCCAAGTCGTCTGGAAATACATCTGGAAATTCGCAAACAACACTAAAATCTTCAACTTTAGATTGTTCTTTGGAGGAATCAATCACATGAGCTAAATATCCCTCACAACCACGTGCAAGCATCCGTTTGGCCTTGATGGCCGTCACAAATTTCCCCAAACCACTGGGCGTAGAACCCTGGAACTCGAACTCAGGTGAATTTGGATCACCAAAAATTATTCTCTTTCCCTGACAATCAATAGTAGCCTTATGTCGCTCTAGCCAATCCATCCCCAAAATTACATCAAAGTCTCGCAACGGAATAGGTAAGAGATCCACAAATAATCTTCTATCCTCAACTATAACTACAAAATCATGATACTGAGAGTTCACAAACATATTTCCCCCAATAGGGTTGCCAACAGAAAATTCGGGTGATAACGTAGTAGGTGTGATGCATAGATGTTTAGCATAAGATGTAGAGACAAATGAATTTGTAGCACCAGTGTCAAATAAAACTGTAGCATTCCTATTGCCAATAGATAGTGTTCCTGTAATGGTACCTGGGGTATTTGCAGCATCCTTTGCGGTGATAGAAAAGACACGTCCACCATTGTTCTGACTATTCTTCCCATTTTGATCATTCTGGTCCGCAGATTTCTTCAATGGCACCTTGCAATCTCGAATAGTATGGCCTTTCTGGCCACAGTTGAAGCATGATCTAGTAAGCCAATAACAGACACCACTGTGCATCTTCCCGCAATGCTCACAATTAGATTTTCCTCCGTTCTGATTCCCAGCTTGAGTCCCTGACCTGTTCTGCTGGTTACCCTGATTTCCATTCCTCTGCTGAAAACGAGTGTTATACCTCTGCTCATTCTGTTTAAACTTGCCTACAGCTCCTCCATTTTTCTGAAATCTAGAAGAATCATCTTCTCTCTTCCTTTTCTGGTTCTGCAAGTCTCTCTGTTTACGGAAATCAGTTTGATGAAGCTCCTTGTCTCTGGCACTGTCTACCAAACTGTCCATAGTAGTGTAGCGGTTAGCTATGATGTGATTACGGATCGAAGTCTTTAAAGCCCACTTAAATTTCATGATTTTATCTTCCTCTGTACCAGCAACGGATCGTGCATAGCCAGCTAACCTCTGAAACCTGATCTGAAAGTCCGCCACAGATTCATCCTCCTTCTGGGTTATGCTTTGATATTCCCGGACATACTCATCACGAATGCTGGCAGGAAAGTACCTCTGATCAAACTGTGCCTTAAAAACATTCCAAGTGACAGTATTCTCGTATCCAGCTGCGTGGGAAGCCACCACTGACTTCCACCAAATGCTAGCATCCCCCTCAAGACGGTAAATGCCAAAACGAGCCTTTTCCAGCTCAGAACAGTTAAGTACCCGAAAGATCTTCTCCATATGATCAATCCACGCTTCAGCATCCATGGGGGTCTTAGCCTCCTTGAAGCAATTAGGCCTTTGTTTCATAAAACGATCAAACATAGTCTGGCCTTCTTGATTCTGTGTGTTGCCACCAAGATTCTGCGTTTGCTGAGCTGCCACCTGCTGCACCATATTCATAAAAGTGGTTTGATCCATCACAATTTGCTGAGTAACATTTCCCCCAGTGTTTTGGTTTGTATTAGATCTCCTTGGCGGCATTCTGCAAAAATTTTTGTGAGTGCACATACGAAACAATCATATCACAGGTCGATATTAAAAGTCATAATTCTACCCATGCGAAGTCAACCCAACTCACAGGTCAATGCATAAAGGACAGTCTACAGAACCTATAACCTTAGCTCTGATACCAACTTTGTAACACCCTACTATAATAACAATTAAGGCTACATCTTAAACAATTCTGAATCATATAAAACCGCAATAAACCAATGTCAATAATCCAAATAAAAGTACGTGGTCTAAATATCCAAAGTAACGATACTAGAAATGTTCGAAACTAATAAAATGAGTTCTCATAATCAATACATCACTAAGCCAAAGCTCTACTAATGACTGGGTGGCACTCATCACTCTTCCCGCTTTACCCCTATTTACCTGCGGAAAGGAAACAAATAAGAGTGAGCCAAATGCTCTGTACGAATATAATCTGAGTAAAATATGAAATTTAAATATGAGAGGATTGTGTCTTACCAACACAAGGATACAATTGAAGATGATATAGAGATCAACAAAATATTTCCGAAACAATTATCAGTATCAAACAAATCAATAGGATAACAATTAGGTTAATAACGAAACTGAGAATAAGGCCGAATGGCAAGTAAGGTGGGTACAATATGGGTCTCTTACACAAAACTATACTCGCTAACTCCAATCACCAGCGAAGTACAGGACAATGGTTCCTTCTTCGGTAATCCAGAAGAAGAAATAAGGAATGTATAAAACATCCCAACAATACAATAGCGACCATGATCTAGTCACATCTCATACCCCAGAGACGCGCTCGTATACTCACCCACCGATACGAGTAGGTGCCTAGTTCACCTTTACTCCGAACTCCATGTGAACATTGTCTGTGATTAACCCACACAAATCGGTCTAAGAGCCCAACAAATAGGTTACAAAGGTTGCTTGACTCGTTGCACGAAACGAAGCAAAATAAACAATGTCGCAAGAAAATGCGAAATAAAACAATATATACGAGTCAAGGCAACAATAAATTCAAAAATAAGGAATTCGAAATGAAACTGAGAATGTGTACAATTAGGTACACACGGAGTACAATAGGATCACAATTTTAGAAAACGAATCCACAATAAATTTAACGAATATTTATAAATTAAAAAGAGAGAACCAAGAATTCGTACCTGATATGAATATTGAGCTAACTGTAAAATATCTGAAATCAGGTGTACCGCTAACAGTCCTTATTCGAATCTAAAAACGAATTTCATAACCATATATTAGTATCGAAGTACAATATTTTGGTATATTAATATATACAAAATTAAATTAAAATCCAAATACTAATTTAAATATGCTAATAAATAATTACACGATGATTATAGGCTTTAAGTGAATTAGTGTCCACCAAAATAGTAATAAAATAGTAATGTGATCAAACTAGCTCAGACATTTTACCCGAAACCAGTAAACCACATTCTAATGTATTAAATCAAAAGCAACAGATTCAAATGTTAATAAATGACAAATAATTAATATAATACCAAATAAGAATAAATTAATAAGTAAATCATTTAGCAAGTATTAGCTAGTACTGTCAGTACCGTACCACCAGAAAATGTTCCTGAGGCCACAAAATAAGATAACCATATTTTAGTAACAATCTAACTGGAATATGATGTAGTCATCGGAAACTAATAATAACAATAAAATAATAAGTTCAATTAAAGAATAATAATCAAGTGACACAATAAATTCATATGACAAGTAGAATATAGCTACTCAGCCAATTATACAAAGATGATTGATAAATCAATTTTATTAAATAAACTAACAATACTAGAATTAAATATTATAGTTATGATAAAAACCACAAATCATATTCATGAACTAACAATGGTAGTATCACCCAAGCTTCACTGTAGAAACATGCAGATAACATGTTACCATAAAATTCAATAATCTGAAAATCGCAAGCATCGAAGGAAAATAAATTAAAGGGAATACATGATACACTCAATATTAAAATAATAGGAAATCAATAAAAATGATACTCATGACAAATTATAATACACATATTTCTGCCAAAATTATTAGAACAAATTGAAATATAAAAGCATACGAGACAATATCTTGTAAATGCAGTACATATAAATAGACTAATTAAAGAGAAATAAACTTACAATTATGTGTACTAGAGATCCAAAAGTAGAGAGTATAAACAGGACAACGCAACACCGAAAATAAATATGTAAAATTAAATCAATATGGTATAAAATCGACATCTTATATATATAAGCTTTCACAATAAACTAACATACCTTTCTTATTTTAGTACAAGACACTAAGTACGCACGCAACAGCTTAGGACTTGGTTTCCCTAGCCCCTGCAGGTGAACAAGTAGTACATATATAATTTATTAATCAAAAATGTAGTGCTTATGATAACTAAAGAATTAACAATAGATTTGATATGAACCTGTGATGACTACTGTATGCGGCTATACCCCAACATGAATATACAGTTTAATATTTATAGGCCTGCTAAGATAAGTATATTGGACTAAGAGAAGATATTAGAAATATTATCTAACAACTAACAATACTTATCAATATCGCTATAGAATTCGATTAGGACTCCAACACTAACTTCTAGATATTTTTAGAATATAATATAGATAAATATATTTTAACACATATTTTACAAATATTAATAATTAAATAATTAACAAAAATATTGGGGTTTTATATGCGGAGTATCATCAAACCAAACTTTCATTTTTTAATGACCCTAAAAGTACCCAAGAGGCCAAGACCCACAAAATTTATTTGTTTTAGCTAAGAACATGATATAATATATATATATATACATATATATATATATATATATATATATATATATATATATATATATATATATATATATATATGTAAGTGCGAAAGGCCTTGTTAATCACGAGTCATTAGACACATAAAAGTAACTAGCACTAGTTATGTGACACCCCTCCAAATCCGGGGTCCAGATCCGGGGGTCACCAACCAATCATAACCAAAAATATCAGAATGCGCAACCGACCCCGCAACCAAAGATCGCAAACAGGTTATTGTGTGAATACAAGCAGACATATTCCAAAATAAACTAGTCACTTATTACAAATCACCAAATCAAGTCAACTTAAATCCAGTTTAATTCAATTTTATTATTACATCCCATTTTATTTAAAATTCTATCTAGCGCCAACTGAAACGCACAAGTACCTGCACGGCCTGAGGTGCGGATACCCGACCACTCTGACTCCCTCTAATACTGTCTGGACTGCTGATCGGAACCATACTTCCCGTCTGGAAAGGTTTAGTGAAAGCAAGAGTGAGCCAAAGAAAAGCCCAGCAAGTATATATATAAACAGTTTTAAAATAAAACCAGAACAAATGCTGCATAATATCGACTGAAAAGTAAAACAGTTTATAAAGCAAACTGAATCAACAACTGAATTATAATTCGATCATAACTGAAATCATTTGACATGACAGAAAACTGAATCATTTGTCAACTCACAATATATAATAGCCATCCGGGCGATATGGATTGGATATACATAACTGAAACACCATTGCCCCCTGATCAGGTTCAAAAGCAATGGGACCCTTTATACTCCACAGGTACAGCTACACCCGTGTGTATAATCCGGATTTCATGAGGGTACCAAAATAGGCAAGTAATGTTAGCCTATAGGAAGATGGAATGGTTACCATATCCTCCTTAAATATTGCTGGACCATGACAGCAACCATGGCCTCCTACGCTTTACCATTTTCCAATAAATATTGCTGGACCATGACATCAACCATGGCCTCCTACGCTTTACCATTTTCCAATCCAATAGAGCAATTTCCGAATTCAACAGGAAATGCTTAGTATCACATACAGTTCACACCCCTATTATTTACTACGATAATAAGGATATGAAGAGTTTATCTTAAACAATTCCCCACATCAAGGGTACCAATATCAAGTAATTTTGTTCGCACAAAAATATTTAAGAATCACAAATAGCTCTGAACAATAACTATTTGTCATGATATGAATCAATGAAACATAAAATAAAAGTGTTTAAGATGATCAAGGGAGAAAATACTTGCCTGAATATACTGCTGGTAATTTATGCTTTCTTGCTAGGGTTTTATCACTTCTAGGAATACTGCAGGTAACTCTGCCCACTAGCTAGGGTTTCTCCCACTTCTACAATAAAACGTGCTATTTCAATATCTGGCTAGGTACAAGGTCAATTACCAATCAAACCTCGGTTTTAGGGTCTACCCGTACGTTGTATTGCTACCGACTAAATATTTTAAACAAATAGTAACATGTAAAGGGTAATCAAACACGTAATTCACATAGCAGATATGACTCACCATATAAAAGAACACTCAAGGTATTTTTAGAACTTTTATAAACATTTTTAGAACATTTTTCGGAATTTTAAAGAATTTAAATTACCCTTTTTGGATTAAAAAGGATAATTTAAAACCCTACAGATAATTATTGGGTTATTGAAATATTTTTCTAATTACCTAATCCGGTCTTAGAATCAATTTTAGAATTTTAAAACTATTTTTACCATTCCCGAATTATTTTTAGAATTTTAAAACAATTTTATTCCATTTTAAACAAATAAATATTAAAATTAAAATAATATTTATAAAATAAATAAATAATTTTATTTTTAAAAATAATTAAATTTGATTATTTTTCATCATATTTAAATATTATTTAATTAATTAAATTAATTGATTATTATTAATTAACCAATCAATTTAAATTAATTAAAATATTAGCTAAATAGATTTAAAATAATCAAATAAAATAAATTTCGAATTAAAAATAATTTATTAAAATTTTAAAACTATTTTTTTGAAATTAAAAATAATTTTTCAAAATTTAAAAATGAATTTTCGAATTTTTAAAAGTATTTAATTCTAAATCATTTTTAAGTTAAAAACAAATAATAAATAAATAAATAAATTAATAACAAAATTCAGAAATAAATTCTGAATTTCCAAAACATTTTCAGAAAATAATTTTCTGAATTTTGTAATTAAATTCAGAATTTTTAAAAGATTTAAAAGTAATTAAATGTAAATAAAAGTAAAATAAAAGAATAAAAATATTTTTTTTTTGTTACACCATCGTCTTCCTCCTGAACCCCCCCAGCTACTGTTCACTCCGACCGGAAAAAAAATTCCGGCCATCTCCGGTGAGCCCCAAAACGTACCAATCGTTACGTTTTTAAGCTCAAAATCGCTCTAAATTACTTCCTAAACACAACCATACCATTCAAACCAACCCAGCATCACCCGAAACCAAAATCCGGCGACCTCACCGGTAAACTTCGATTTTACTCATTTCTCAACCAAATCCAACGTTTTATACACCAAAACGAAGCTTATTACTCATACAAGCTATATCAATCATCAACAACAGCAACAAATCACTCAAGAATCCAGAAAATCGATTTTTAAATTTCACCCCCACTAAAACTCGACTTTCATATTTAAGATACGAAAAATCAAGGAAAAATCATGATAAAACTCCTGGAAGCATAAGCAATCTGTAGGAACTAACCACATCAACAACAAATCATCCTACAATCCAAAATAAATTCGAGAAAATGCAAATATTAAATTAAAATTATGAATTTTCGATTCATGCAATTTAGGATGTTAAAACACACATAAACATGTAGTAGAGATTAAGAGCTTCAGTTTGGTTACCCACATGATCAATTTGGATGCCGGAATCACTGTCAAAAGTGGGTTTGATTCTGATGAACACCAAGAACACAATTTCCAGATTTTACAGAAAATAAAAATCAAAAAATCTGATTTTTTGATTATTTTGATTAATTAAATAAAATCAGCTGCTATTTATATTAACCAGAAATTAATACCCCAAAAATATTTTGAACCCCTAATTAAAATTATTAAGCCTTAAAAATAATTTTTATGAGATAAAAATGTAAAATTTTTATTTTTAAACAAATATAATATATATGTCAAAATTTCCCAAAAATTATGAATATTACAAAAATTACAACAAAATTCATTTTTATATATCCTACCATTTTATAAAAATAATTTTATCAAAAACAGGGCCTCAGATTCAGTATAGGGGCTGGATCCGGAATTTAAAATGCAAAATAATTGTATTCTAAAAATATAAAAATTACAGAAAAATATAATAAAATAATCTATGCTACACAGAAGTCGCATAACACGTATGGGATAATTTTTCCTATTTAATAAAAATCATAATGTGTTTAAATGCATTAAAAATTAAATAAAAACACAATAAAATCAACTAAAAACATATTTTAACATAATAAAATACACGAAATTTTCCCAGTCGTTACAAGTTATATATTTTTTTATGTCTTACAAGCTTGTAAGGTCTGTCTTGTTCTAGTAACAAGTTATCTTTCATTTCGTTTTGTTAAGAAACTTCGTACGTAATTTCGAGTAAAACTATGGCAACAGGAGCGTCTAATCTGGAGGAGTTGTATGCACGATTGGCTTTTGAGGATGAGGATGATGGAGGAGTTGTGGTGGGTGAACAGGAAGGTTATCAGGCTCATAATAAGTATGTTTTGATTGGATGATTCCTTACAGAAAAAACATCAATTTTAATGCAATGCAGAATGTCCTTGCATCTTTATGGCGTCCAAAGGAAGGAGTGGAGATTCATGATATTGGGGGAAATCGTTATTCTTTTGTGTTTTATCATGCTTTGGATATTCGGAAAGTTTTGGAGGGAGGCCCATGGATGTTTGAGCAAAGTCTTCTGGTTTATCACCAATTAAAGGAGGGAGAGGATCCACATTCAGTACGATTAAATGAAATAGACATATGGCTGCAAGCATATGATATCCCGAATGGAATGATGTCGGAAAAAATAATACAGAGTATTGGGAATTTTGCTGGTATGTTTGTTAAAACAGATTCATCAAATGTCAATGGGATGTGGAAATTGTATGCTCGTATTAGAGTCACATTGGATATTGAAAAACCACTGAAAAGAAAAATGAAAATCAAACGGGAGGGTGGTGCTTGGAATTGGGTTAATTTTAAGTATGAAAGATTGATCACTTTATGCTTTGTGTGTGGCATGCTAGGGAATTCAGAGAGGGACTGTGGGATTGTGTATGCCAATCCAGATAAAGAAATTACTAGAGCTTATGGTACTTGGTTGAGGGCACCAGGAAAAGGGGCGAAGAGTCAGAATATGGGGGAGAAATGGTTGAGGAACGGTGCATCAGGGCAGAGTTCATGGACAAAGCCGGAAATGAGTTTAGTAGCAGCCGAAAATGGTGACGGTATGGGGGAGGCGAGGTTCATGGAAGTGGATGGAATTGTACGCGAGATTGGAGGAGAGATTGGTGGGGTTCGAGTTGTTGAGCGAAATCAGGGAAACAATATTCAAAATCAAATGATTTTGAATAATGAAGAGCATATTGTGGGAGGAAAAGATGGAGAGAGTGAAACAGTTGTTATTGACTCTAAGCGGAGAAGGATGTCAAGTGAGGAAAATATGGAGGTAGTTAAACAGAATAATGCAGCTGGCTTTAATTCAAATAATGGGCCAGAAAACTTGATAGAGGCGGGTCCTGTGGTACAGGTCCGCCTAGACAAATGAGTCTTATAGCTTGGAATTGTCGTGGTTGGGCAACCCACGTACAATTCCTTTTTTAAAAGATATTGTCCAACTAATAAAATATAGCTTTATATTTTTATCTAAGATTTTAGCAAATAAAAAAACAGTAGTTGACGTTTGTAAAGGGTTAAGCTTTGCTGGTTGTTGGGTTGTAGAGTCTCAAAGTCATAGTGGAGGTCTTGCTCTGTTATTGAAAAACGAAGGGAGCTGTCTTGTTAAGGATGGTGGCAACCACTTTATTGACTTTGAAGTGGAGACTGAGCAAATTGGGAGATGGCGGTACACTGGATTTTATGGGTGTCCAGAAAGGGGAAGAAGACGTGAATCATGGGAGTTAATTCGCAACTTGGCAGATAGATCAAATCTTCCTTGGTGTATAATAGGAGACTTCAATGACTTGATGTTTATGGATGAGAAAGGAGGGGGTCAATTGCATCCGCGAAGTCTTTTAGCAGGTTTTACGGATACAATTAGTGATTGCGGGTTGGTGGATTTAGGTTTTGTGGGAGAAAAGTATACGTGGGAGAGATCGAGAGGTAAAGATACTTGGGTTCAAGAAAGATTGGATAGGGAATTAGCGAACCAAGACTGGAGACTTTTATTCCCGGCAACAGAGGTTAGAGTTTTGGAAGTAGCCGCTTCAGATCACCTCCCGTTGCATTTGCAGCTAAATACAAAAGTGTACGTTCAACGAAGAAAAAGATTTCGATTTGAGAACACCTGGATTAAGGAGTAGGAGTGTAGGCATCTGGTTAAGGAGTGCTGGGAAAATACAAAGAGTGGGGACCTAATTAGTACAATAAATTACTGTTGCTTAAGGCTAGAAGAGTGGGGAGGGGGAAAGAGTAATGAATATAAGCAGAAGATTACTGAATGCAGAATCAAATTACGTAAGCTTCGATCGAGGAGAGATAAATATGGGATCCAGAGTTACAATGAGGTTCGATTGGAATATTTGAATGTTTTGGAGAGGCAGGAAACGTATTGGAAACAAAGGGCCAAGCAGTTCTGGCTTCGTGAGGGGGACCAAAATACTATGTTCTTTCAAATCATGCTTCAGTTCGGAAAAAACAAAACCAGTTGGAACGAATAAAAGGGGATGATGGTGAATAGAAAGAAACAGTAGAAGAAGTGCAAGGAGTAATCGAGAAGTATTTCACAGATTTGTTTCAGAGCACGTCAATAAATGGAGGCTTAACGCAACATGAGTCAGTCAAACAAGTCACAAAGTACGATAATGCGGAGTTGATTGCAGAGATTACACCAGACGAAGTTAAGGCTGCAGCTTTTGATATGAATACAGATAAGTCCCTTGGAATAGATGGTTTAAATCCATGTTTTTTCCAGACTTTCTGGAATATTGTGGGAACAGATGTGGTCTTGCTTTGTAAAAATTTTATGCACACGGGAGAACTACCAGATGGGATAAACCGCACGCTCGTATGTTTGATTCCAAAGGTGAAAAATCCTCAAGTAATGACTGATTTACACCCAATTTCCTTGTGTAATGTTGTGGTGAGAATTTTGTCAAAATTTTTGTCAAATAGAATGAAGCAATGCTTGGGGGGTATAATTTCAGAGAAGCAAAGCACGTTTATTTAAGGTAGATTATTAACGGACAATGCTGTGATTGCCTTTGAAGTGAACCATTACATGAAACGATGTACGCAAGGAAGGAATGGAATAGCAGGATTAAAGATTAATATATCAAAAGCCTATGATAGGCTAGAGTGGGGTTTCTTAAAAAAATATGATGCACAAGTTTGGTTTTTGTGAAGTGTGGAGAGACAGAGTGATGAAACTGGTCAGTTCGGTGTCTTATAGTTTTCTTCACAATGGGGGAGAATTTGGAAATGTGGTTCCGATGCGTGGGCTACGTCAAGGGAATCCGATTTCACCATACCTTTACATTATGTGTGCGGAAGGATTGAGTGCTATTATTCATCGGAATGAGGATGCAGGTTTTCTTATTTGTAGATGATTGTTACTTCTTCTTCAGAGCTACGGGAGTGGAGGCAGATGTTATGAAAAGAATTTTAAATCGATATGAAGAAATTTCAGGCCAAATGATAAGCTACAGTAAGTCTACAATTATTTTTTCTCCTAATACTAGTGAGGAAAATAGATAGGTCGTATGTTTCCAGTTAGAAGTAAGGGAAACTCAAGTGCCGGGCAATTATTTGGGCATGCCCATGAACATTGGTCGGGGGAAAGTTGCAAGCTTCATTTTTTTGGAAGAGCGTGTTGAACAATAACTTCAGGGATGGATGAATGTTTCTTTGTCTAAAGCAGGGAAGGTACTGTTACACAAGACGGCTGCGCAAGCTATTCCGAATTTCTGGATGAATTTGTTCCTAATTCCTATTGAGGTTTGTGATAAAATAGAGAAGAAGATGAATAACTTTTGGTGAAAGAATAGTAACACGGGTAAGGGGATTAAGTGGATGTCATGGGGGAAGTTGTGTGATGATAAAGAAGGAGGGGGGTTGGCTTTTAAGAATCTTAGGAACTTTAATATTGCAATGCTGGCGAAACAAGGTTGGCGGCTGATCAATAATTCAAATCCTTTAGTTACCAAGTTAATGAGTGCTAGATATTTTCCGAATATTGATTTTATGAATGCTCAGCTGGGTGCTAATCCGAGCTATATCTGGAGAAGTATGCTTGAAGCTCAGGAGAGTATTCGTCAGGGGTGCAGGAGGAAAATTGGGAATGGAGGTACTACGAAAGTATGGCAGATCCCGTGGTTGCCGTGTAGAGAGAATGGGTTTATTACTACTGATATGCCTGAGGAGTTAAGGGATATTCAGGTTCAGAATCTAATGATCGACAATCAACGAAAATGGGACGTTGAAGTTCTCCAAGATATTTTTAATGAGCGTGACAGTAATCTTATTCAAAGGATTCCTCTTTCAGCGAGAAATATAGAGGATTCATGGTACTGGTAAATGAAAGACAAAGGGGATTTTTCTGTAAAAAGCTGTTATAGAGCTATTCAGGGGGAGAGGGAGTTTGCGAATATTGCTTTTTGGAAAACAATGTGGGGGTTAAAACTTCCTGGGAAAGTTCTGAATCTTTTATGGCGAGCGTGTCGAAAGTGTCTGCCTACAGTAGTGGGTCTTGCGAGTAAGTTTGTAAATGTGAGTACAGTTTGTCGTTGGTGTCAAATGTATGTTGAGGATGATATTCATTTGTTATTTACTTGTTGTTTTGCTCACGAGTTATGGGTCGAGATGGGACTTCAACAGCTGGTTGTAGTTCAGCAGAATGACACTGTAATGGAGGTGTTACAGCGTGCTTTTCGTGTAGGAAATATGGATCAATGTGTGATGGTAGGACTGCTGTGTTGTAGCTTATGGTTTAGAAGAAATAAGTGGGTATGGGATAGAGTTAACATGTCTGTTTTCGGGGTGAAATCAATGATAATCAGTATGTTAGTGGACTGGAGACGAGCGATGGAGCAAAATAAATCGCAATCTGTCATAATCAAGTGAATACTCGATCGTGGTGAAGGTAGTGTTTTTCGAAGTTCGTTCAGAGGGAAGGACTCTCAATATCGATTTCGAGTAGATTATCTCTTACAATCTAGAAGTGTGTAAATGGGGGGTTTTGAGTTTGGTTAAGGTGTTTTATCAAACACCTTGCATACAATAACTAAATTGCTACAAAAATACAACTAAGTTAATGGCAACTATCCAAATTTACCACACAACACAATGAGTGAATTAGCAAGATATAGGGATATTCGACCCAAGGATAATGGCAACTCAAGCACTTCAACCCAACAACAAGTAAATATATCCAACTCTACCTAACCAAGATAATTGGTGAAGCACACAATCACTTATTTCTCTTCTATTATTAACACTAATTTAGTGAAGCACATAAATTAGCTCTCTTGATACTAGCAACCAATAGTGAAGCACTACCAATTTAACCAAATCAAGGAATCAATCAAAGAGAGGTTAGGACAAACCCAAGGATGAGAAGCTCAACCTAGGTATTTGCACTTGAATCTTGAGAATTTAGGTACACTAAACTTGTGCTACTATAATGAATGTACTAACAATTACGGATTAGCACAAACAATTAGCAATTGATATTACAAGAAGAGCTAATTGAAGCAACTTACAATTCTCCAAGCAAAATCATAAACAATACAACTCAAGAATTCAAGATAGAGTGAAATAGATCTTACTTAAATTGAAATTGGTTTTTGATACAAGAGATCCTCCTTGAGCCAAATAAATGAAGTTAGTTACTCATAATCAATGCTAGATTACAAGTAATTGATGTTTTTCTATCTACTTGACTAAACCTAATTTAATGGACTTTGAAGAGGCTAGGTTAGATGAAGATGTTAGATGTAGGTTAAGTTAGATGATATGTTATGTTTTGAGCCCTTATCTTTAATACACAGCAGCTCTGTACGGCCTGTTGAACGGCCGTACAGCTGCCCGTACAGAAAATCTGCTCCTTTGAACGGCCTGTTGAACGGCCGTACAGCTTCCCGTACTACAAGAAATGCTTCCTTGAGCCAAATATATAGAGTTAGTTACTCATAATCAATGCTAGATTATGAGTAATTAATGTTTTTCTCTCTACTTGGCTAACCCTAATTTTTGGTATTGAAGAGGCTAGGTTAGATGAAGATAAGAGGTAGGTTAAGTTAGATGATATGTTATGTTTTGAGCCCTTCTCTTTAATACACAGCAGCTCTGTACGGCCTGTTGAACGGCCGTACAGCTGCCCGTACAGAAAATCTGCTCCTTTGAACGGCCTGTTGAACGGTCGTACAGCTGCCCGTACGAGATAAAATCTTCAATATAATGCATTAAACACCTCCCGACATCGCGAGCTTTCATCTTCTAACTTCCCTCTTGAATAATCTTCGCTTTCATGCCCAAATTAAGCCATCTTTTCAACAATTAAGCACGAGGCACTGAAAGATGAAAAACATAACAAATATTAATAAAACAACATTTGAAACTAACAAAAATGCAGAAGTATAAAAGACAAAACGTGTATAAAATACACGTTATCACGTGGTGTAGACCTCCAGCTGGGTGGATTAAAATAAATGTGGATGCTGTTTGTAATCCAAGTGAGGACTTCGTTAGAATTGGCTGTGTAGCTCGAGATGAAAATGGTTGGTTTCTTCGTGCTAGAAGTGATGTAATCAGGGGACGTTTACAACCAAGAGAGGCGGAGGCTCTAAGTTTGAAAGAAGCATTATCATGGATGAAGCAGTGGCGGGATAGTAAGTGTATTTTTGAATCGGATGCTAAACTTCTAGTGGATGCAGTGAAGGGGTAAAGGGAATTCATATTTTGATATTATTGCTGAGGATTGTAGTATGTTAATTAAACACTTTGATGAAGTGTTAATTAACCATTGGAGTAGCAAACTTTGCCCCGACATAATCTTTTTGTCGGAAACTATGATCAATAAAAGAAAAGTGGAAGACCTTCGTTGGAAATTTGGTTTTAGCAGGGCAGTGGGGGTAGACAGTGTGGGAAAATCGGGAGGGTTGTGTTTTTTCTGGAAGGTCAATATAGATTTTACCCTGGTATCTTATTCATCTCATCACATCTGTGGAGACATAAAAGAAACTAGGGGTAGTTCTTGGAGATTTGTTGGCATATATGGATGGGCCGACTCTGCAAATAAATTCAGAACTTGGGACCTGATTCGGAGCTTATGTTCCACATCTCCTCATCCTATTCTCTTGGGAGGTGATTTCAACGAAATTTTGAGTAATGAGGAAAAGGTTGGGGGGGCTTTTCGAGACCAAGGATTGATTCAAAACTTTCGGAATGCTCTAGATGATTGCTCGCTGCGAGATCTAGGCTTTGAAGGTGCAAGCTTTACTTGGGAACGTGGCAGAACCCCAGATACCTTTATTCAGGAACGGTTAGACAGATTTGTAGCTTACTCAAGATGGTGCTCCTCCTTCCCTTATTTTCAGGTTCAACACCTTATAAAATTCCAATCTGATTATGCTGCGATTTTCTTGAGAACAGACCCTCCTCAGAAGAAGGCCCACAGAAGAATAAACTCTTTTAAATTCGAGACTGGTTGGCTTCTTGAACCTGGCATTGAAGATGTAGTGAAAAAATCTTGGACAAACGCTGCTCACCTAGATATGGACCACAAGTTGAGCATGGTGGCAGAAAATCTGTCTTTCTGGGGGAAAGACAAGGTTGAAAATCTCGGAAAACAAGTTGACGAAGCGGAACGATTACTGGAAAGGCGCCAACAAAACTGTATCACCGCAACAGATTTCAAGGAATGTTCTGAGTTAGAAGCTCGACTGGATAATCTTCTAGAAAAGAAGGAGGCTTATTGGTACATCAGATCAAGGGTAGCTGAAATCAGGGATGGGGACCGTAACACCAAATACTTTCACCATAAAGCATCTCAAAGAAGAAGTAGGAATTACATCCCTGGGTTACATGATTCAGCAGGGGTTTGGAAAACGGAACGAAATGATTTGGAGTCAGTGGTTACTTTTTTCTACGGGGAACTATTCTCTTCAGCAAACAACCCAACCAATGCTATTGACGAGGCCCTGGAAGGAATTAACAATTTGGTCTCTCCGGAAATAAACCAGTTCCTTCTGAGACCCTACTCAAAAGAGGAAATCCACATGGCCCTTTCCCAAATGGCCCCCTGCAAAGCTCCCGGGCAAGATGGTCTCCACGCCATCTTCTACCAAAAGTTCAGGCCTGTTGTTGGAAAGGATGTGACTCGCTTCGTCAATAATCTCATCTCTGGAAGAATCCCTCCTCATAAGGTCAACACGACAAATGTGGCTTTAATACCCAAGGTTAAAACTCCAACCTTAATTTCTGATTTTCGCCCGATTTCTCTTTGCAATGTTCTGTATAAGATTGCTTCAAAATCAGTTGCAAATGGACTAAAGCCTCTATTACAAAATATGATCTCGGAGAACCAAAGCGCCTTTGTTCCAAAAAGGCTGATTTCTGATAATGCTATAATTGCTTTGGAAGTTTTCCACACCATGAAAAAAAGAATGAAGGGCAAGAGAGGCTCGATTGCTATGAAACTCGACATGAGTAAAGCCTACGATCGAGTCGAATGGGACTTCTTAAGGAAGTTACTAGTAAAACTGGGTTTTGCAAGCGCTTGGGTGGATACAGTGATGTCTTTTGTGACCACGGTTTCATACTCCTTCATGGTAAACGGGAGCCCGCCGAAAGTCATAGTTCCTTCTAGGGGACTTCGTCAAGGCGATCCCATCTCTCCCTACCTTTTCATTCTTGTTGCTGATGCCTTATCTGGCCTCTTGAGGATAGCAGCTGAGAAAAGATCCATTCACGGAATTCGAGCTAGTAGGAGAGGCCCAGAAATAACTCATTTATTTTTTGCAGACGATAGTCTTTTGTTCGCAAGAGCCACCCGACAGGAATGCTCAGTCATTGTTGATATTCTCAATAAATACGAAGTGGCTTCCGGTCAAAAAATTAACATCAACAAGTCGGAGGTGTCTTTTAGCAAAGGTGTCTGCAATTCTAAAAAAAGTGAGATCGGTTCGATTCTGGGAATGAACATCGTCAATGATCATGTCAAGTACCTTGGACTTCCGACGATCATTGGAAGATCGAAGAAAACAGTTTTTGGAGTGATCAAAGATAGAATCTGGAAGAAAATTCAAGGCTGGAAGGAGAAGCTTTTATCAAAAGGAGGGAAAGAAGTTCTACTAAAGGCTGTCATACAGGCCATTCCCACCTACATAATGGGAGTCTATAAACTCCCGTTAAACCTGGTCAAGGATTTTCACTCTATGATGGCACGGTTCTGGTGGGGGTCGAATGATAACAAGAAGAAAATCCACTGGAAAAGCTGGGAGTCGTTGTGCCAACCAAAGAGCCTAGGGGGGTTGGGGTTTCGTGACCTAGCAGTGTTTAATGATGCTCTTTTGGGAAAACAGATATGGAGACTCATGAACCATGAGGATTCATTGGTAGCTAGAGTCCTAAAAGCAAAATACTATCCTAATTCATCAGTTTTAGAAGCAGCTCTAGGTCCTTGTTCGAGCTATCCATGGCGTAGCATATGGAGCTCGAAAGCCCTAATAAAGGAGGGGATTTTGTGGAGAGTGGGGAATGGAAGGAAAATTAATATTTTGTCTGATCCATGGCTTCTAGATGACCTTGGACGATATCCAACAACTGCAAGAGATTCAAATGGTCAGCATGAACTGGTCATGGACTTAATTGATGAAGAAAACAGATGTTGGAAAGAATTCGAGGTATCTCAGGTCTTTAATGAAAGGGACAAAAACCTGGTCCTAGCTATCCCAATTAGCGACTGTCTGCCGGAGGATAAAATGAGATGGGCCTGGTCTGAAAATGGGAACTTTGAGGTGAGTTCTGCTTACTCTCATGCCAAATCTTTTGATTTAGGTAATGTGCAATCCTGTTGGACTTTTATTTAGCAAGCGAAAGTCTCCCCGAAAGTCCGACACTTCTTGTGGAGGTGCTGTTCTTTTACCCTTCCCACACGGGTTGTTCTAAAACATCGTCACATGCTAGAAGATGATACCTGTCCCTGGTGTAATAGCGAGTTAGAGACCATTATGCACACCCTTTTCCACTGTCCGTGTGTTCGCTCAGCATGGCTTTTATCTCCAAACAAAGATGCTGCAGAAACAGGAAATGCTAAAAACCTTGTGGAAGTTCTTGATGGCTGGAGTAAAAACCTCAACTTCGAGCAACGAAACTGGTGTTATTATATGATCTGGTCTCTTTGGCGCCGCAGGAACAAATTCATTTTTGAAAACCACCAGATTCCAGATGGTGTCTTTCTAGAGAATGTTAACAGGCTAGTGACCGAGTTTGGTAACTACACTAAACATATCTATGAGGGCACCGCAGTCCACCCATCCACAACGGAAAGTTTCTCTCGATGGAGCTCCCCTCCATTAGGAGTTATCAAGATAAATGTTGATGCTTCCACTGCAGTTGAGGGCTGGATAGGGATGGGGGCGGTGGCCCGAACCAATCAAGGGAATGTTTTGTTTGCTGCTGTGAGGAGGAATCGAGCTCGCTGGAAACCAACCGTGGCCGAATGCAAGGCAGCTTTGTTTGGTTTGAAGAAGGCTAAAGAGTTAGGCTTCAACAACATCATTATCGAAACGGATTGTCAAGTTTTGGTTCACAAGGTTAAGAAGAGTGTCTTTGGTAATTCAGAAATTGATTTAGTCTTGCACGATATTGGTAGAATTAGTTCAAGTTTTGAATCTTTAGTTTGGTCCCATGTTCGGAGAGATGGAAATAGAGTTGCACATCACTTAGCTAGGATAATCCCTTTTGGGATTGAGCAATGCTGGGTGAATAATGCTCCTAGTGATATCACCTCTCTTGTACTTGCAGATTCTCTGCATTTTTCTTCTATTTGATTGCTATCTTTCCCTTCAAAAAAAAAAGTGTTACTTGCATTTGTGCATAGGTCTGCGAATCATATTGCCCATTTTCTAGCAAGGGCAGCATGTTCTGTGTCAGGTCTTCAGGAATGGATTTCTACTGCTCCTAATTTTATTACTTGTATCCTGGCTTCTGAGGAGGTTTAATTAATGCAAGTGCTTTTATTTCAAAAAAAAAGTATTTTGGACCTGCAGTAAACTCCATAATGAGGTATCCACTATTTTTTTCTATTTAATGAGATATCCAATATTTTTTTATCAGAGAAATACATTCTCGTATAATAAATTATATCGAAATACAATACTATATAAAAAAAATTTTCCAATCAATAAAATTTATTATCTAACCGAAAAACATGCATAAATATCTCAAAAAATTTAAACAATAAAATGTTAAAGTTCGAAAAAAGAACCCCAAAAAACGGGCACTAATAAAAAAAAGTCTTATGTGAAACAAGAAAGATCTTTGATACACCACCTTTGTTTCAATTTTCATATTCATCCAAAGAACCTATCCATACACACTACCTCTTATAATTATTTTTTTTATTTTGTTTGTACAATATTATTATAAACTAAAACAGCACTGTCAAATTTATAGTTTCTTCTATTGTGGATAAATGTTAAGGGTATCATTTAAAATTATATAATTTACTTATATGACAATTTCATAATTTTTCTATTAAATGTTAATTCTAAAATGCAACTCATATATATATAGGCTAGTGATCAAATAGATTCCAAAATTAAAATAGAAACTGTTATTCCTAGATTACACACTTGTATAATTGTAGAAGGGGGGGTTGAATACAATTCTTGATATTTATAAATTTCTGATAAAAACTTCAGAAATCTATACTTAGATAATTGTTGTAGAAAGATTAATGCACAAACACATAAAAATCAGGTGGTTAAATGCACCACCTGAAGCTTTTATTCGAAGAAAACTCTGTGATACAAAAGTACACAACTTCTGTTTTACAACTCTTTGCTTTCTAAGGATATTCAACAAAAATCCTAAGCAAACGTATCTGTTTTCTTAGCTTACAAAGAGTTGCTACCCTTGGTTATAAATCCCAAGATTACAAGTACTACTGGAATAAGATAATATTAATCTAATTCTAGTTGACTTGCTACTACACTCCAAATACACATGTAGCCGAAAGGTTGTCCTTGTGAACAGACATGTCTCCTGCACCTTTCTTGTATTCATAGTGTAAACGGAATGCTTCTTTCTTCTGTGTTTCCAAAGTATGGCTGCCATACTGCTTTTTTGTATCTACTATCAACCCATGTGATCTGTCAGTCAAACCTGTCCTTATCAACTGCTAATCCCCAGCTTAGCATAGAAGTAAGTGTCAATAATTATCCGTTGATATTGTACACTGACATCCGTTGATGATATATTGAGCTGTATCCGTTGATATTGAGACTTGAGCTGTATCCGTTGATAGAGTGGATTTGAGTTGTATCCGTTGATATAGTTTTGTCTTCATCCGTTGATACACTTTCACTTAGACAGAATTACATAGCATAGCTTATTTACAATTGGCTACCCTATTCTGCCTATCCATTGATGGTCAACATGACTGTGGATAAAAATACTATCAACTGATATCATAGAGATACAGCAGTATGCTACAAAACCTCATCCGTTGATGAGCTACCTGTCAACGGATAGAGTTATAAATCCTCATCCGTTGACAGCTACAAAACCTTATACAATTTGATTGATTGTGAAGTTATCATCAAGTACAACATATTCCTAACAATCTCCCCCAATTTATACTTGATGGCAATAAAGCATAAATTCAGGACCTTGATGATAACAAAACATTCCTAAAGATATATATAGAACAATGCAAAAATTGTATTAAGCTACAAGAAATTAAAAACTGAAAGTTTGAGAAATTTACAGAGAAGTGCTCCTCTAGACTGAGCAGATTAAGACCGTTTCTTTTCTCTTGTTGGCATCACCCTTGATTTTCCTTCTTTGGCAGAGTTGGACTCAATCTGCACTTGGAGTTGCCTATAGAAGGCATCTTCTTCATCAACCTTTGGATTTAGCTTTTGTTGTAACCATCTCAGGTATTGAGAGCTAGCCTTTGATAGTTGGTCTTCTAACCTGAAGAATCTCCTGTTACCATCTTCATCCCTGAACTCCATCATCCAGAAGGGTTGAAGATGGATTTTCTGTCCATTGTATGGGATCTTCATCTTCCTTGGTAGACTTGATGGTGAGTTCCATTCTCTCCTTATCTGTTCTATTCTGTCCAGTATCTCCCCTTTTGCTATCTTGGAGAACCCTGTGTATCTCTTGATTGCAGAGAACACTTTGGTTAAGGTCAGATAATTTTCTCCAAGAACCCTCTGTAGTGGCCATGTCCTTTCCTTTCCTTCCTTGTATACAAAGACCAATCTCTCAGGCAAATGTTTATATTTGTCAATTCCTCTTACTTCTGACAATTCATCCACATACATATTCATGCCCGAGTATTCTTCAATATCTGTCAGATAGATAAAATCATCCTTGTTTTCCAAGATTGGCTGCTTGACAATAGCATGTACCCTAGCAACTTGAATTGGTTCCTTTGAAGGTTGCTTCCTTGGTATCCTTTTCTTCTGTATAGGCTTCTATTGAGGCTTCAGCAAGAATGAAGGAGCCTCAATGGAGTCAAGATTCATTGGTTCCTCTTTAGGTACTATAGGATCACCATGGAAATTCACAGCTGGGTTGAATACTTTTACAGAAATAGCTTGTGATGAGCCAACTGTTTCCTTACTTTCAATTTCTGGAGAGACAGGCCTCCTTGCCTTTGATTTCACTCTCCTTTTAGGTTTGGATTTGGGGACTGATTTCACTTTCCTTTTGGATTTGGGGACTTCCTCAGGTTCCCTCATTTCATCATCTACCTCATCCATTAACTCCTGAGCCAGCCTGGCTTGCTTCTCATATGAGTTTTCATATTGATTTTCTTCACTTGGATGAGCTTCCCTTAGAAGTTTGGAGGTCTCCTCTCTTTTCGCTTCAACAAATCTAGGATGGCTGTTGGATATATTTAACACTTTATCATTCCTTATTATTACAGCCATCCAATCTCTTACACTCTTATTTGTCTTTTCCTTGAACTCTTTGATTGTCTTTCCCATTAGCTTCTTATCATCATCCTTGGGAAATGGAAAGTCCAATTGTAACTCGTTCTTCCCATTTGCCTTTGGTGGAGAGTAGGCTCTGGTTTTTATGTATGGTTCAAATTCTTTGACATAAGATGATTCAGCATCATAGAATGTAGGAGCCACAATCTCTGGAGTGAGCACCTTCAGAATTGTAGTTGATATTGTTAGAGCTGAGGACTGAGTAGAGAACAGAGTTGATACAATTGATTCATTGATCATCCTTTTTGTTCTCATCATTCTTTCATTTGCCTCCTTGTTGATCTTCTCTAATTCTTTAATTCTGGCTTGCCTCTCATCTTCTGAGATTTTTGATAAGTCAGGAACTAGAAGCACAGCCTTTTGTTTCTTCACAAGGGAAGCCTCTATAGTAAACTCTTTTGGATTGACCACTATCATTGACTGTTGCTCCCCCTCAATTTGTGCTATCTTGCTACTGGAAGCTGGAATCTGACTAGAAGTAGCTGCAACCTCTTCTACCTTTTTCTCCCCCTTTTTGTTAGCATCAAGGGCTGGAGGTGAGGCTGCAAGCAGCCTTTCCAGTAGCTCAGTCTGTTTGGCTTGATTGGAAATGAGTGTCTGCATTTGAGATTCCATACTATCCACTCTGGCGGAGAGATGCTGAACAGATTTGGCCAGGCTATCTTCCTTCAATAGTTTGCTAGTCAGCACCTTCTGAGTGGTAGTAGGGGCTAGTGCCTCAATCCTGGCATCTAGTTCCACTTTCATTTCTCGAATTGCAGTTTGGACCTCCTCCTGTTGTGTTCTTTGAATGACCATGTGCATTTTGTGAAGTTTCAAGGAGTCCATTAATTGCTGAAGGACAGCCTTTCTCTGTGGATCTACATTTTGGTGCTCAGCCTTAGCAGATTGATATTGCTTCATAATCTTCACATTGAAGTCACCAGCCACAGTGGCAGTAGAAAATAACCATTCTGGAGTATCTGCCACATTGACTTCTTCATCATTTGTTGTGCTGTCACTGTCATCACTGCCAAACTCTTCTCTGCCAGCATCTGAAGGCAGAGTTGTCAAAGCTTCGTTTGCTCTTTGTAGAGATTGTGAGGTGTGCACTAGGTGCATTGCCTCCTCTGCCTCCACATTGCCCTGTTGTGCCATGACTTGATAGGCAGAAACATGATGAGTAAAGGTTTCAGGATCCAAAGAGATGGAGTCAATGATTGACTGATATTCTTGTCGAAATTCCATCTCTTTAGAAGCTTCATTAACCTCCATTAACTCACTTGCAATGGCTGGATCTTCCTGCCTTATTTCTCCTGTAGTCCCTTCTCTCCACTCATCTCTCTTTTCTTGCATCAGGGGCTCCCCTTGGCTCACACCTCTCACACCCTCACCTTCACCTACTAAGGTGGAACTCTCTTGCTCTCCTTTTGCCTGACCTGAAGAAATGGTCAGCCTCTCATTATTTGCCTCTCCTTTTGCCTGCTCACAAGGCATCCTCTCACTCCCTTCCCTCAATCCTAAAAGTGTTTCAACTACTGAGAACTCCTCCACACTTGACACAGGAATGTCAGATATAGTAGTGGTAGAGTGAGTTATCAACGGATAAGGGATATCCGTTAATGGAGTAGTTATAGCTGTCAACGGATGGCTAGACATAGGCGCATCCGTTAATGGAGAAACACTTGTCAACGGATGAAGGATATCCGTTGATGAAGGAATGATAATATTCGTTGAAGTGAAAACCAACACTGAATCTGTGGAGATTGATTTTAAAGATGAGGCCACAGATGTTGTTGTGAATTCAGGAATGGAAGGTTGATGGCCCAACAAATCATCTAAAAGATGATGACCACCAATTACAGAGTGGGGCTTCTCCAAGAATCTTAAAGATGGAGAATCAGGAATTGATGTAGATATCATATCCACATCCGGAGATGGAGTTGGTGATGGTGGATTGTAATGTGTATCGATTTGAAGGTTAAGATCAAGGGGCTGTGACTCCACATTTATTGAAGTCACATCAAACTGAATTTGAGAAGGTACAGTTTGCTGTACTGTGTGTGCACCCTGTGCTTCCCCTATGGTTTTAGATTTTACTCTTCTTTCATAGGTTTTTGAGTGAGGTCTAGTGTCCCTTACCCTTTTGTGCAGAGTTGCTGTAGAACTAGTAGTCACACCTGTTGAGAGGATGTAACTTGGGCTTGGCTATTTGGTGCACTTTCCTCACCTACCTTATTCTTAGGGCTTGCACCCTGTCCCTCACCACTCACTACCTCCTTCACACTCCCCTCAAGAGTTGTGGTAGTTTTTGCAACATGTGTTTTTTGAGAAACACCTGAGGTTTGTCTCTTAGATTTTGGTTTGGAAACTTTTGTTTTAGTCACTTGGGTAGGAGCCTATTTGGTCACTACTACAGACTCCATTGTGACTGAGGAAGGCAAAGAAATTTGGGGATTAGAGATAGGAGTTTCAAGGTTAGAAAGAGTTACCTGAACAATTGGTAGATATACCAATTGTACTTTTGCATTGGAGTTCATTCGAATTAAATCACTTAAGACTCTCTTCTCCTGAACAAAACATGTGAACTTGCTATCCGGGTTAGCAATGGATAGCTTATTCTCAGATTCATGCAGTGCTAAGAGCATCAAAAATCTAGCAAAATAGATATTCTTGCTCCTAGTTTCCTTTTTACCTAATTTTGCTGCTATCTCATACATGACTAGTGTGCCAAAGTTATAGAATTTATCAATCAGAAGCATACACAACATAACTAGCATGGAATGGGTAACAACATCAAAGTTACTAATTTTTCCTGAAAAAGTTTTAATGAAGGCATCACAAAAATAACTCCATTCTTTAACCATCCCTTTCCTAACAATTTTTCCTAAATTATCAGTACTAAGGGCATAATTTATGGAATTAAGCATGGCAACTAATTCAGCATCACTGGGGACTTTCAGACAATTATTCTCAGGCAATTTTAAACAAGCAGTTATCACATCAGAGTTAACTACATAGTTTTTACCCTTTAGGGAAAAAACAATTGTACCATCTGTGCCATTGAACTCAGCAGAAGCCCACACCTCTTCGATTACCTCGTGGATTAGAGGAGTGGTGGCAGTCATAGCATACGAAAGTTTACAGTTCTTCACAAAATTCATCATGGTGTGATAAGCTTCTGGGGCATTCACTGTATCGACATGGGCCGCGAAATTGTTCTTCTCATAGGTGAACCCAGTGGAGGACATCATCTTAACAATAGGCGCCATTGAAGTGTTTGAACTTTTGTTGCAGAGAGTTTTTGTGAAGAAGATGCAGTTTACTTAAGAGAATCTTGAAAGTCGATAAAAGTGAGATGTGAGAGCACAAGACAGCCTTTTATACTTTTCAAGAATTGAAAATGAAATAATTAAAAATAATTACCCATTGGTCAAAAGTAATTGTCAAATAATAAAAGAAAATAAATATAACCAGTCCTATATAGATACACGTTTATCAACGGTTATATTTAAAAGAAAATGTGTATATCAACGGATATGAAATGAACGGTTGAGAAACAGTTTATCCGTTGATGACGTGGATAACCTGTTATCCGTTGATATACAAAAATCTAGGAATGTGTTTATGCTATCAACGGGTAAAAGGATATCCGTTTATAAGATAATTTTGCCTTGGACAAAATTTCTGAAGAAAATTTTTCTGAGAGTTTTTAATTCTCAAGTAAATCAAAACACATTCCTAGCTGTAATGCAGTAAAATCAAATATCACTAGGAATTAGGACAAGTTAAGCATACCTAGCTCACCTACCAATCTTGTGAATGTGGATTCATCAAGAGGCTTGGTGAAGATATCTGCAAGCTGCATTTCACTTGGCACAAAGTGCATTTCTACTGTACCATTCATCACATGTTCTGTAATGAAGTGGTATTTGATGTCAATGTGCTTGGTTCTCGAATGTTGCACTGGATTCCCTGTGATGGCAATAGCACTTGTGTTGTCACAGAAAATTGGAATCTTTTCAACTTTTAGACCATAGTCAATGAGTTGATTTTTCATCCATAGAATCTGTGCACAACAGCTACCAGCAGCAATGTACTCAGCTTCAGCTGTAGAAGTGGAGACTGAGTTCTGTTTCTTACTTAACCATGAAACAAGCCTGTTTCCTAGAAATTGACAGGAACCTGTAGTACTTTTCCTATCAACTCTGCAACCTGCATAATCTGCATCTGAATAGCCAGTTAGATCAAAACCAGATTCTCTTGGGTACCAAATGCCAAGGTTTGGTGTTCCCTTGAGATACCTGAAAATTCTTTTAATAGCTATTAAGTGAGACTCTCTAGGGTCAGCTTGAAATCTAGCACAAAGACAAGTAGAAAACATTATATCAGGTCTACTAGCTGTTAGGTATAGAAGTGAACCTACCATGCCTCTATAGCTTGAGATGTCCACAGACTTTTCCTTAGTATTCAACTCAAGCTTAGTTGCAGTGGCCATAGGTGTTTTTGCAGAGGTACAATCCATTAAGTCAAATTTCTTTAAGAGATCATAAATATATTTTGTTTGACTTATGAAAATGCCCTCATTAACTTGCTTTACTTGTAGGCCAAGAAAGTAAGTTAATTCACCCATCATGCTCATTTCATACCTACTTTGCATAAGTTTGGCAAACCTTTTGCAAAGCTTCTCATCTGTAGACCCAAAAATAATATCATCTACATAGATTTGGACAAGTATTGAAGAGCCATTGATATTCCTATGAAATAAGGTTTTATCTACTGTACCTCTAGTGAAGTGGTTCTCCAAAAGAAATTGAGATAAAGTGTCATACCAGGCTCTTGGTGCTTGCTTCAAACCATAAAGTGCTTTCATGAGAAGATATACATATTCTGGAAATTCTGGATCCTCAAAGCCAGGAGGTTGATGGACATAGACCTCTTCTTCCAGTTCCCCATTTAGAAAGGCACTTTTGACATCCATCTGATAGACTTTGAAATTGGCATGTGCTGCATAGGCTAGAAAGATTATTATTGCCTCAAGTTTTGCCACTGGAGCAAAAGTTTCATCAAAATCTATCCCTTTTTCTTGAGAATAACCCTTTGCCACTAATCTAGCTTTATTCCTCACAATTATGCCATTTTCATCTGTCTTATTCTTGAGAACCCATTTAGTACCTATGACACTTCTGTCATCAGGTTTGGGCACAAGTTTCCATACTTTATTTCTTTCAAATTGGTTTAGCTCTTCTTGCATTGCTAGGACCCAATCTGGATCTAGAAGGGCATCTTCCACTCTCTTAGGTTCCTCTTGAGACAGGAAGCTACTGCATAGACATTCTGCTTGAGTGGCCCTTCTAGTTTGGACTCTTGAATTTGATTCACCAATGATTAACTCAAATGGATGATCTCTAGTCCATTTTCTTGCAGGTGGAAGGTTTGATCTTGATGAGGTTGCTTCATTTCCATGAGCATGATCATGTTGATTTAGCATTGAA
Source organism: Saposhnikovia divaricata (assembly GCA_036435485.1). Lineage (NCBI taxonomy): Eukaryota > Viridiplantae > Streptophyta > Magnoliopsida > Apiales > Apiaceae > Saposhnikovia > Saposhnikovia divaricata. The sequence goes on from CM071596.1 coordinate 63,072,578, forward strand.
TTTTGACCTTGAGAAACTCCCCCTGAGTTTGTTGTCCTTGCTGAATTATGAAGTTGACTGTCAATGGATGCATCATTTTGCCTGTCGACGGATGCTTGAGAATCTCTGTCAACGAATGCATCTCTAATATTGTCAACGGATGCTTCAGAATGACTGTCAACGGATGCTTCATTTCCAGTGTAAGCATCACTTCTAGTTGGTACAACAACTCTTGGTGGATCTCTGTGGTCATGATCTTCATCTTCCTCATCATCATCATAGTACATTCTTCCTTCACCTTCATTCTCAAATTCCAACTTTTCATGGGAGCCTTCATCATTTAGGCCTAGAATCTTTTGATCATCAAACACAACATGTACAGATTCCATAACAATGTTGGTTCTTAGATTGTAGACTTTGTAGGCTTTCCCTGCTACATATCCAACGAAAATAGCTTCATCTGCCTTTGCTTCAAATTTGCCCAAGTTATCTCCATGATTCCTTAGCAAAAAACACTTACATCCAAAGACATGAAGGAAAGCTAAAGTTGGTTTCTGGTTGGTCAACAACTGATAAGGAGTCATTCCTCTAGCTTGATTGACCAAGGAAATATTCTGAGTAAAGCATGCAGTGTTGACAGCTTCAGCCCAGAAATATGTTGGTAACCTTGATTCACTTATCATTGTTCTAGCTGCTTCAATGAGAGTTCTGTTTTTCCTTTCAACAACCCCATTTTGTTGAGGTGTTCTGGCAGCAGAAAACTCATGGACAATTCCATTCTCTTCACAGAAAATCTTCATTGTGGAATTCTTGAATTCAGTACCATTGTCACTCCTGATTCTTTGTACTCTGTCTTCAGAACCATTGTTTAGTATTCTGAGGTGATTGGTGATGATTTCACTTGCACAATCCTTGGAGTGCAGGAAGAAGGTCCATGTGAACTTAGAAAAATCATCTACAATCACCAGACAATATTTCTTCTTTGAAATAGACATGACATTTACTGGACCAAATAAGTCCATATGCAGCAATTGAAGAGGCTTAACAATGGATGACTCTGTCTTGCTTTTGAAGGATGATTTCTTTTGTTTCCCTAATTGGCAGGCATCACACAGTCCATCTCTGACAAATTCCAATTGAGGGATTCTTCTAGCAAGATCCTTTCTTACCAAATCATTCATAACTTTAAAATTCAAATGTGACAGCTTCTTATGCCATAGCCAACTCTCATCCTTACTTGCTTTGCTGAAGAGACAAGTAATGGATTCTGAGCATGCTGAATTGAAGTCAGCTATGTAAACATTTCCTTTTCTATAGCCTGTCAATACCACATTGTTGTCTTCCTTGGCAGAAACAACACAGGCTTCTTTTGTGAACTTTACTTCATAGTCTTTGTCACAAATCTGACTGACACTCAGCAAATTGTGCTTCAAACCTTCAACTAAAGCCACTTCTTCAATGATGACATTGTCTTTTGAAATCAGGCCATATCCCTTAGTATATCCTTTGCTGTCATCTCCAAAGGTAATTCTAGGGCCAGCTCCTTCCTTGAACTCTGTGAGCAGGGTTGAATCTCCTGTCATGTGCCTAGAGCATCCACTGTCTAGGTACCATAGATTCCTTCTGTTTCCCTGATTGCTAGCTGAACTTGCTTCCTGCTCACCAGAATCAGCCATCAATGCAAGGTTGACAAACTCAACATCATCATCAGAATGATTGTCATCAACAGCCCAGTCATACTCTTGGGTCAAGAATGCCTTTCCTTTCTGCCTGAGAAGATCAAAATATTTCTTCTTGTAGTCAACAGTCTCAGTTGACTTTCCCTTGTTCTCAGATCTAGGTTTCCTGCATTCACTTATCATGTGACCAGCAATTCCACAATTGTAGCATTTAATTTTGGATTTATCCATATAGTTGCTTGTGGAAAAATCCTTGTTAAATGGCTTGGCCACCCCAGAGTTTCTCTTGAATTTCAGCTTAGAGAATCTCATAGATAAAAAAGCTAAGTGCTCATCTATCTCATCCAATTCATCCTGCTGAAGGACATTCAATTCCTCAGACACCTTTTCCTTGCTCCTGCTTGATTCTGCTCTACCTTTACAAACCTCCATGTTTGGTATAGAACTAGCAGCTTCTGTCCTTTCCTCCTTCTGCTCCAAGTTGGCAACAAGTGCAACTGACCCACTTTTCTTTTGAGACTTCTCAATCTCTTCATCCTGCTCCATTTCCAGCTCATATGTCTTTAAAGTTCCATAGAGCCTTTCAAGAGTAAATGTCTTGTACTCTTGAGTGTTTCTTAGAGAAACAGTCATTGGCTTCCATTCCTTGGGCAGTGATCTCAGAAATTTGAGATTAGAATCTTTAACTTGATAGATTCTTCCATACAGTTTCAGACCATTTAATAGCTTTTGAAATCTACTAAATGTATCATTCAATGTTTCTCCACTCTTAAAGTGGAAATGTTCATACTGTTGGATTAGTAGTTGCATCTTGTTTTCCCTCACCTGTTCTGTTCCTTCACAAAGGGTTTGAACAGTGTCCCATACTTCCTTGGAGGTAGTACAGTTAATAACATTGTCAACCATGTCTGTTTCTAGACCATTGAACAGTATATTCATGGTCTTTTTGTCTTTGTGGACTTCTGCAATATCTTCAAGACTCCATTCAGAAACAGGTTTGGGAATGAGAGTGTCAGGCACATCTTCAGCCAGGCCAACTCTTGTTGCAGTCTTCATTGGAACATGAGGACCCTTGTCAATGCAATCCACAAAACCCTCATCAATAGACAAGAGATGTAGACGCATTTTTACTTTCCAGTGAAAGTAATTCTCTCTATCAAGAACTGGAATCTTTACTCCATAATCCTTCTTAGACATGTTGGAAGTGTGTTGATCTTTAAACTTTAAATATGTTAGAAGCTTGCTCTGATACCAATTGTTATTCCCAGATTACACACTTGTATAATTGTAGAAGGGGGGGTTGAATACAATTCTTGATATTTATAAATTTCTGATAAGAACTTCAGAAATCTATACTTAGATAATTGCTGTAGAAAGATTAATGCACAAACACATAAAAATCAGGTGGTTAAATGCACCACCTGAAGCTTTTATTCGAAGAAAACTCTATGATACAAAAGTACACAGCTTCTGTTTTACAACTCTTTGCTTTCTAAGGATATTCAACAAAAACCCTAAGCAAACGTATCTGTTTTCTTAGCTTACAAAGAGTTGCTACCCTTGGTTATAAATCCCAAGATTACAAGTACTACTGGAATAAGATAATATTAATCTAATTCTAGTTGACTTGCTACTACACTCCAAATACACATGTAGCCGAAAGGTTGTCCTTGTGAACAGACATGTCTCCTACACCTTTCTTGTATTCATAGTGTAAACGGAATGCTTCTTTCTTCTGTGTTTCCAAAGTATGGCTGCCATACTGCTTTTTGTATCTACTATCAACCCATGTGATCTGTCAGTCAAACCTGTCCTTATCAACTACTAATCCCCAGCTTAGCATAGAAGTAAGTGTCAATGATTATCCGTTGATATTGTACACTGACATCCGTTGATGATATATTGAGCTGTATCCGTTGATATTGAGACTTGAGCTGTATCCGTTGATAGAGTGGATTTGAGTTGTATCCATTGATAGAGTTTTGTCTTCATCCGTTGATACACTTTCACTTAGACAGAATTACATAGCATAGCTTATTTACAATTGGCTACCCTATTCTGCCTATCCATTGATGGTCAACATGACTGTGGATAAAAACACTATCAACTGATATCATAGAGATACTGCAGTATGCTACAAAACCTCATCCGTTGATGAGCTACCTGTCAACGGATAGAGTTATAAATCCTCATCCGTTGACAGCTACAAAACCTTATACAATTTGATTGATTGTGAAGTTATCATCAAGTACAACATATTCCTAACAGAAGCTAGAAACTAATCTTAGCCCTTAGATTTATCTAATCTAATGGCTCCGCTAGGGCAGCACAAATAAATCCAATGCACCCTCACCCACACAATCCTAACTTGTTCCTTCCATTTTTAATTTAATTTTTCCCGTCAATCGGTAAGGTTTTTTTGAAATTCGACTTCACTGTATTTTTCTCCATCTCCCAACGATCAATTTTCAAACCATGTGTGCTATATTACGACGCGATTTAGAAATTTTTTTATTTAGTTTCTAGTTTCTAGTTTAAGAGTGGTTTATATTAGAGTAAGACCATATATATATATATATATATATATATATATATATATGGGACCAAAAGTTTAGTGGAGACCGGAGAGCATATATCAATCAAAACATTGCAAAAATTTATTTATTGAAAATCATGTTCTATGAAAATCATTATTTCATTTATTTCATGAAAATCTTGAAAATCATATATGTTTTACATGCAAATTTCATAAAAAATATTGAAAATCATGAATGTTCTGCAAACAAAATATTGCAGAACGTATTGTTCTCTAAAACATGTCCTGCTTGCAAATCATATATAATTTTTAAGATTTTGAATGAAATAATAATGTTCATTGAACATTCTTTACAAATATATATGTTTTGTAATGTTTTGAGTGCATAATGTATATGATCGCCACTAAAATGTTGATCTCGCTCTATAAAGAACACATTATACAAAGAACAAAAAAAAACACCATCATAATACTTTATTTTTCATAAAAAATGATTTGTTATGATAAGTATCACAAATTTTAACAACAATTAAGCTTAACATATCGAATTTAACATAGAATCTCGTCTAAATTTAAGAATCAAATGTAACATAGAATATTCTATAGTATAGAATCTACTATAGAATCTTATATATATTTTTGTAACAATAAAATTATGTGTAATCATATTATATATGATCCTAATTTTTCATTAGATTCTATTTTTATTCATAAAAACCATTTTGATGTGAAAATTAGAATCTAAATTCGATTTTATGTAAGATTCTATGGTGTTCTTTATATAAGAGTGTTATTTATGGAATAATGTATATATGTATATATATATATATAGGGTCTTGTTCTAATAGAAACTAACTTATAATAGAAACTAGAAACTAAACCTAAATTAAATATTTCAAGCTAATCTAATGACCAAATTAGGGGTACTCCAATACAAAAAACGTTTAAAATTATTGTCTCTATTCAACAAAAATATAAAAAAATAAAAAAAATTTATAAAAAAAGTTACTGTTCACGTGATGACGTGGCACGTGAACAGTAACTTTTTTTTAAAATTTTTTTTATTTTTTTTAATATTTTTGTTGAATAGAGCCAAGAATTTTAAACGTTTTTTGTGAAGGTGCCCCTAGCGGGGCCATTAAAATAAATGAAATATAATTTATTTAATGTAGGTTTCTAGTTTCTATTCTAAGGTTGGTTTCTATTTGAACGCTAGCCTATATATATATATATAGTTGCACTCCATAGCAAACACCTTATATAACAAACAATAAAGAACACCTCATATCTAATATAATGTAAGAGTTCCGTCATAGCACCCAATACAAAAAGTTGTTATTTTTTTACCCTCTAGCAAACCAGCAAAAAAAAAAAAGAAATTTTGAAAATTTACTATTCATTGATGACATCATCAGTGACGTCATCAGTGAACAATAATTACCATTTTTTTTTTGCAGACTTGATAGAGGATAAAAAAATAACAACTTTTGTATTGGGTGCCGCTGGCGGGGCCAAAGGATCTAATAGATCTAAGGTGTTCTTTGTTGTTTGTTATATAAGAGTGTTCTGTATGGAGCAAAGGCCTATATATATATATATATATATATATATATATATATATATATTTTGACGTCTCAATCTTATTTTTTGGAGTGCTCTTCATAACCATTCGTGTTTGGGTAAATAAGCAAAATCATCATTGTATTAAATAGAAATTTTCAATTGAATGGCCAACCCAAAAATACTTACAATTGCATCAAAAAACTGCAATTAACTTGCAATTACATTATCAAACTCTTAAATACTTACGCAACTGTTAAAATTCGTTAACTTTTAACGGTAGACCATAAAATGAGGTCACATTATTAACGACGTGGGCATCATGTCAACGATCACGTCAGAACTTAACTTACTGAACCAAATTCATCACTAAAAAATCTATCAACTTTCAATTTTGAGAAAGTTTTATGTATTTCTTTCTTTTAATTATTTTATGATTTTTTTAGTTGAACTAAATTGTAACTATACAAACATAAATAACTATTTTAAAAAATACAGTCATTTTATCGATTAGAAGCATATGAATCAAATGTGTATGTTCCATTTTAATTTTTTGAGAAATTATAATCACTAATATTCTAAAATTTTACATTTTTTTTACATATCATCTTATCGCAAAAAAGTTGATATGTATTCTTGATATATTTTTTTCGCACATTCAAGAAATTTGAACTTCTAGTACAACTCATTGATACCGATTGGAATGAAAAAATGTGTTATTTACAAATATTCATTTGCTTGGATCGATTTAAAAGTATGTTTATTAAATAAGTATATAATATTTAAATAAATTGTAACTAATTCAATTTGAAAGTTTTACCTAATTCAAATATTTGACTAAAAAAATTGGGTTGGTGAATCAGTTAAAGGTTTTAATATGGTACATCGATGATTTTGCCCATTATTGTTCATATATTTTTTTAATAATTAGATTTAAATGTCTTATAATAATAAGTATTCGTTTTCATAAATTTTGGAATAAGCAAAAATCGAATGTAGGACATAAAATAATAAATTCATGTTTTTTTTACATGTGATCATAGAAATATTTCATTTTTAGTAAAAGTTCATTTGTATCCTTAAATACTTCTGAGTACAAATAAAGCATCATTTTTTTACACGAACAAGAATATTTTATTAATACTTAAACATTGAAATCCAGCCGGGACAAACCCCCGAACTGTCAACTACAACCTGATTGTGAAACAAAAAACGAGCTAAACAAATAGCCCTTTCGTTTTCAGATTGCTTAACACATAAAATATAAATATTCTTGAAGATAAAAATGATTACAAAGGTTTCTCGAGCAATCCAGTCGACACCAACATTCCTGAAAATAGTAACATCACAATTGACCTGCGCACATAAAAAATCGGTGATAGTTCACTCTTCATACCCATCAGTTACACTAACTGAGGTCGGGGGTATAGATGCCCCCATATATTGAACAATCTTTCGTTGTGCAATGTGAGCTCTCGCGATAATCACCACCGTTCCAGATTCGAAGTGGATTTCCTAGATCTCCCAATACACCATAGAAATTATGCTTAAAACAACAAGATAACAAACTAAAACGCAACAAAAACACTCCAAAAGGAGAGATATAAACCACTCCAAAAGGAGAGACATAAAATACCCAAAAAATGGATGCAAGAATCAAAAATCTCATCCAAAGATAAGATTATTGAAAATTATTGAAGGAAAAAATAAAAATAAAAAATAAGAGAAAGGAGAAGATGGATCTCCTGCGGTAGTTATGGTTGGAATAGAGGGGAAGAGGATGGGATAGATGAGAAGAGAGATGGAAAAGAAAGGGAATCGACTCTCGTTAGAACAAAGCATCATTTCTTGATTAGTTGATTTACTCATTTTCTATTTATACATATTGTTTGTTTTATTATAAGAAGTATAAGTATAAGGTTCAATTTTAGATGCCAAAATGGAATCAAATCAAAGTAATAATTCATTTTAATTTATTCATTTCACTCTCGAATCAATTTCATACAGTATCCCAAAAGTTTTCATACAATACAATTTTCCTCAATGTTGATGTGTAATCTACATAGAAGATAATTTTCTTAATAATAAAATGAACCCCACGTGAAATATGAGCCCACAAGTAAAAATTTGACACATGTCATATAAATTCATTTGATAAAAATTTTAAGAAATTTTTTAAAAATATGGCACTATTATTAGTCTCAACTTCTTGATGAGTTCCAATTAAATTTTTACTCACCCTTTAACGAAAAAATGTCAAAAATACCATTTTTGTTTAACTTTTTGACGAGAATACCTTCTCTGAATTTTTTGACCAAAAATATAAGTGTATTACACGTTTCCAAAATGGGTAACACAGTCAATTTTTTTTAATTTTTTTTACTTTCTATGTAATACCCATTTGACAAATGCGTAATAGTATTACCCATTTTGGAAATGCGTAATACTATTTACGCATTTATCAAATGGGTATTACATAGAAAGTAAAAAAAATTGACTGTGTTACGCATTCCAGAAATGCGTATCACCATCAAAAGAAGTGTGATACGCATTTCCAAAATACGATCACCATTATTTATTTATTTTTAATTTTTTTTCTTTTTTAAAATTTTTTTTACATGATATACATTCTACAAATGCGTAATAACATTACACATTTTAAAATGCGTAATAGGATGTTATATTTGACCAAAAAATTTAAAATCAGTATTTATGTAATAAAATTTTTAAAAAATGGCATTTTTAACTATTTTCCTCACTTATATTCATTTAAGTTATGAGTTACATATTTTATCTAATGATCATCAATTAATTGCAAATATTCTAATGACCATCAATTTATTGCAAATATTTTAACTGGGTGGCCATGTAAAGTCGGTAACGAGTAAATGACAAAATGTCGGTTGTGGACGGTCCATTACTTTTCGACCACCTACGTGGACCATTTGAGTATTTAACGTACGTTACTGTTCCGTTACTACGTCCTCCTTTAAACTATTATAAAACCCTCGACTTTTGTGGTCAGGCTATATTATATTCATGAAATGATGAAATATGTACCAGCAAAGACAAAATATCTGCCATCACCAGACGACAGAAGATTTGATAGTTGAAATCGGTAGTTGGAAAACAGGGACCGAAAATACGAATGTGTTGGTAGTTCGAATTTATCGAAATTTGCAAAAATTAATTTGAATATTGAATTATAAAAAAAAAAAAAAAACTGGGACGAGATCGTATAAATCATTTCGGAACTGATTCACGTTGTTGTTTCCATAATTTGTTTAATTAATAAGATAACTTATTTAATTTTGATGTGTGTTTACATAAATACTCCCTCTGTCTCTTTATATTCTTCCCGTTTCTTTTGTCGGCCCTGTTCATAACATGAGACAAATTGCTAATTTACGTCTAATTTATAAGATCAAATATAGTCATGAGTGATCTTGTTGGATTCGTATTTATAAGTACTTTAATACAGTGAAGTTCTTATATTTAAAAATAATGTGAAATTAAAGATATTAACAATTAAAAGTGTGCATTGGCAAACGTGTCCAAGAGAAATGGGAAGAGTTTTATGGGACGGAGGGAGTAATGTAGTAGGAATAGCTGATACTTGGTAAATCTTTTGTTACTAAGCAGCTGATATAATATTTTAATTTTTAGTTCCTGAATGGAAAGCACATACAAATGGAAATTATATAGTACGCACTTTACATAAAAGGTATCCGAATAAGGATGCAAATGATCTGGTTTATGTTCTCTACGTGTACGTACTAATTGTTATGAATAAAACCCAGACTATATATAATTAGTATCTGATCACTTCCCATAGTGCAGTGCCATGCATGTAGGTGCTCATATATGTCCTCTTCACAGATTCAACATATATACTATTAATCTGCAGATGCCAAAATCATGTATATTTTGTTAAGTAATCGCTTCGAAAATTTGCAAAATAAATCGAAAAAATTGGAGCTAGTGTGTGAAGTGTGAGTGCGTTAACTTATATAAAAAATTTATGTAGAGGAGCTAGAGGGATGTATAATAATACCATATATGTAGTTGTGACTAGGTTCGGGTTTGTGGAGGTTGGGCTGACTAGGCTGGAGCTGGTAGGGGTAAGTGGGCGGAGGCGGTGGAAGGAGGCCCGGAAAGTTGAGTGCACCGGGTGGAGGAGGGTTCTGGTCATGATGATGATCATGAGGTTGAGGTGCATAAAATGGAAAGTGGTCCAGAGTGAGTTGTGATGATGATTGTCCCTCCTGCAGTAACTTGAGCTCTGTCATTGCCTGTTGGTTTTCATGCTCCATTTCTGCTGCTGCTGCTGCTGCTGCCTCTTGTTGTTGCCTCTGCATTTGATTACTTGCCAACTAATTTCACCCCCGGCCCCATAATACATGCACATTGTCAAATTAATTAATATGTGTTAATTAATTAGTCTGTTCAAACCTTTAACTATAGCTACCATAATACACAGTAGCTAGACAGTTGATTTATTATAATACAACTCATGATCATACTCACCCAGTACTGCATCTCTTGGTTTTCCCTCTCCAAAAGATTTTCCTAATCCATAAATCAATGTTTCAAATACAAACTTGTAAACTATTTTTAAATTTACAAATTCGAAAAATGTTTTACGAATTCATCAAGTACCTTCCTCTTCAAATTCTCCGTCTGCTGACGGAATAGTTCAAACTGTAGAAAGCACATTGATGTTGTTACATCAAGATAATTGAAATCAATTTACTAATTAATCAATCAGTGTATTCTTTTGTCTACATGAATTCATTAACTATATTGTGTGTGAGTGGAGCTAGTACATTTACCTTTCTGGAGCGGACCTTGTTGATGGAGTGCTCAAGCTGCTCTTCAAGTTTATCCAGTTCTTCAGCTTGTACCGAACTCAAGTTATCTCCTTTGTACCGCTGAAGACTCATCTGTAAATTCAGAGTTTCTCTCTTGATTCGCGTCAGTTCACTATGCATTTGCTCCTAATTCATCCAAACACATGTGTGTAAAAAAAAATGTATCAAAGTTGTGTCAAATATATCTTATGCGTTTATAAAACATTCGAAACAATCGGTATGTATTCATGTATGTAGGATTGTATTTCCTATAAACGTACCCGGTTATCATGCTCAGGGATCTTTGTTCCAGTACACTTGAGGTACCTCTCTACCAACTGTCCCATGCTGCATCACCAGACAACACTCGCAATTTAATTAGTTATGAAGGGTTCGATAAAAAAAACTCAAACACTAACCAAATTAGTTCGAAACTGAGAAATCGAAATTTAATTAACGAGCGATCTCTTTGTGAAACTACGGCCTATTTTTGTATAATTAAAGTTTACAAAGGTACGAGGTCTTATAAATCATATTATACACGATTAATTAGACTTTCAAGCCATTTACATCGCAATCATGCATATCAATGTCCTACAGTTTGAAAATCATAAGAAAAAGTAGATTTATTATGTATATATATATATCACACACACTATTGTCACTGGACTACACTAACAAGATATACTTGCATTCATGAAATATATACATATATAAAAAAGAGAGAGATTTGGAATTAAATCAAGGCAAGGAATTTTGTGTACACACACAGACAGACAAAAAACCATACCACTTTCTTTTATTTTTTTACACTGATGCTGGAAAATATAGCTAGAGAATTATATATATACATGTAAACTAAGTTCAGGGTTTGAAATGTGTAAGACTTAAAGAAATCAAAAGAAACAGAAACACTGAAAACCCTAAATATATATACCTGAGTGGCTGAGAGCAGTAGTTAAACAATTTGCCTTTGTTAGAGAAGACAATAAGGCCAATCTGAGCATCACACAGAACAGATAGTTCATGTGTTTTCTTGAACAATCCGGCTCTGCGTTTCGAAAATGTGACTTGTCTGCTAGTGTTGTTCTCGATCCTTTTAACCTCTATCTTTCCTCTTCCCATCATAACAATCTCTTGATCAGCTTCCTTTATATATATACACCCCTCCTTGATCTGGTTCAAGAAAAGAAAAGAAAAAGTAGCATGGAATTACAAATTTGTGTTAGAGATTTTGGCAAAAAGCATATATATAAATGTAAGAGAAGGATAGTAGATTATAAAGAGGAAACATGTAGAGGGAAGAAAGACTTGTAAGATTTACCTAGTATGTTGCACTACTGAGCTTCTGTCTTGGATTTTAGGGTATGGCTTTATATTTTGGAGAATGGATGTCATACGCAATTACAAAAATGTGTACACATTTAAATTTACGTACTTAAATGTATGTGTAGGAGATAGGTATAGCTAGTAGCTAGGTGGTTAATTAAACATGTTTATACTAGATGTCTGTATATACGGATACTTCTCAAAGTGGTGATACAACTACAATAAATTATATATATTGGTTTCAGTGATAAAATTGCTATATCGACTGTTTTACATTAACGTATAATTAATAAAAAGTCGAGTGTTCGAAACTCATCTCGATTATAATGGTAATGGAGGTGCGAAAATTCTAAAAATTCGAATTTTTTGAAAAATTAAAGTATCTAAAATTTCGCAAATTAATGTAGTTTATAAAACAAAAAATGGGTGCACTTGATGAAAATGAAGAAGAGAAAAGAGGTGGTGTTGACATATAACCACCACTGCAAGAACTTAGCAGCAAGACTTGGGAGTTTTGCCAGTTAAGGATTCTTAGGGGACAGTGGTCATAATGTTAAGGTTTCCACTTATGTGTGGTTAGGGTTGGCCAAGCCCACATGGAAATGACAGTGTTTAGGGAGAGAATATTGAGAAACTCATGACAGCAAGACTTGCATTTTTCTTTGGGAGATTTATTATCAAAATTGGTAACTAATTAGGGTCCTTTGAATTCAACCCCTGCACATCAACCACTTTGTTGTGAGTAGCTATCTCTAGTAAATTTATTTCTCTTGCTTATTTAATACATCAATTTCATTAGACCAATTTAGTTATCTTCGAGTTTTGGGATTTGACTTGCAATGAGAATAATTTTATGAGGAAAGCTCTACAAAGGAATGTTCTTGTGTCACAGGCATGGTTCTACATGGGCTGTGGCGTCCATTTTGCTACTTGTTTCGTAGCAGTTCACCTATCTATATTTGATATGGGCTAAAAATAAACCCTAAAGACACATTTAATGTCGCATTAATTAGACCCGGTATGGTCCAAACGTGGGGCCCACCAACAGGGTCCAAAATCCTATTTTAAATATTAATTTCGTAATTAATATTGGGGGAAATAAACAGCTCAGCAATAAGAGTTGGATAAGGATAATATCCCAATCAGACTTAGCCACCAAGGCATCCAATTCGATATTGAAACTGATTCCTATAAGGAATAGATCTAGAACCTTCCTCAAAGACTTGTCCACCAAGTCCCTGACTCCTACCATAATTCTAAGGCTTCTCAGCCTATATAAAGGGCCAGACCCCTCAACCTAGAACTACGTTTTTTGGCTTGATCTTTGATATTCATCAAAGTACGTAGGCATCTTGTGAAGGCAGATTCAGCCACGAGCACGAGAGCAGCCATTAAAGCACGAAGCTCACACACCTTTGCATTAAATACACAAACCCTAGCCGCAATACTAGTAACCTAGTTTTTATTCCACAACATTTGGCGCCGTCTGTGGGACAACAACATCAACCATGGTTCAAACACGAAGAACAACATCAACTGAGGCTGTACCCCTCAACTCTGCTCCACTAGCCACTTCTGATCCGCTTATCGTTACTGAGGAAGGACAAATACTCCCATCAACAGGGGCGGTCATTCAACCTCTGCCCACTCAGCCCCCAGGGACGACTCCCCATGTAGAGGGGACCCTCCCGGTGACTGTCCATCAAGGCCAAGAAACTAACCCTCTTCAGATGGTGGTTTCTCCTCTTGGTAACGTTGATCGCACGCTACCCCCGGGGGTACAGATCCATACTACAGATCTCCCTTTGAATACCAACCCGGTGTATGGGCTACCTAATTATCCTCCCCGACGAAGGGAACCTGGACCAAGCGGTCATGCCTAACAAATCCGGGATCGAGAATATGATGACTACTCTGGTCCCTATACTGATGATTCATCATCAACTGAGGATGATGATCGAGATGAAGCCCCTAGGAGGCGACGTGCTAGCAAAGAACCTTCAAGAAGGACACGAAGAATCCATGATGGACTCCCCTTGACAACTGCTGAGAAAATCAAGGCTTATGAGGCTGAGATCTTAAAATTGAAGGACGATATTGCAAGAGAACAAGATAGCTTGAATCAAACTCAGCATCCTCCAACTGTAGAGAGGATTCCCGTTATAAATTTGGAGAAGCCTTCAAGAAGGCAAAGAAGGGCTGATACCCGAACCGAAAAATCGACAAGGGTGGAGACCCTCAGAAGCAACCCCAAAGATCTAATGCCACTTGGAGACCCTGATGACCCCACACCTCCATTTACTGAGGAGGTGATGAATGCCCATATCTCAAGGAAATTTAAGATGCCGACTATTAAGGCCTATGACGGAACGGGCGATCCCGCAAACCATGTCAGGACATTCTCAAACGCACTGCTGCTGCAGCCCGCTAGTGACACCTTAAAGTGTAGGGAGTTCCCTCAAACTCTGTCGGGCATGGCTCAAAGATGGTATAGCCGCCTACCCGCAAACTCAATTGGCTCTTTTAAGGAGTTGAGCGCTGCCTTTATCAGCCAATTCATTAGTGGGAGAATCCATGAGAAAAGTTCTGCATCCCTTATGTATGTGGTGCAGGGAAAGAATGAGAACTTGAGGGATTATCTCAAGCGATTTACCAAAGAGACGTTGAATATCACTGATCTGGAAAATAAGGTGGCCATGGTAGCCCTGGAACACGGAACCACTGACCTCTTCTTTAAAAGGAACTTGGCAAAACACCCTCCTGAAAACATGGCCGAGCTCCAGAGAAGAGCCGATAAATATATCAAGGCTGAGGACAGCATGAAGAAGGAAACCACGGGAGGCAATGGCAAGGGTTCTAATGATTCAAAGAAATGAAAGCCAGAGCAAGAGTACGACGCTAGGGACAGATATCCCCGGGCTGGCAAGGATTCCGAATCATCGCCCAAGAAGGGTTTTGGACCGAGGTTTTTTGATTACGCAAGGCTGAACGCTCCTAGGAGTCAAATTTTGTTAGATATTGAGAAGGATAAGGACTTTCGTTGGCCTAAGCCACTCAGGGGTGACCCCGAAAAGAGAAACAAAGATCTGTATTGTAGATTCCACAGGGATGTGGGACATGACACAGATGACTGCAGACACTTAAAGGATGAAATTGAATTTTTAATCCGGAAGGGAAAGTTGAACAAGTTCACCAAGGGTGAAGATCGTGGAGCCCAGAAAAGGGATTATGATAGAAGAGACAATGATAGGAGGGATAACGATCGTGATCGTAACCCACAGCCTCGAGGGCCAGTAATCAATATGATTTGGGGAGGACCAACAACGGCCGGCACTACCCGAAACTCTCGAAAGGCCGATGCCAGAGAAGTGATGCACATCGTAGGAGAAACCCCGAAGCGTGCTAAGACTGAGATAGTGATTGGTTTTGATGATTCAGACCTTGAAGGGGTGAAATTCCCCCATGACGACCCGTTGGTCATAACTCCTGTAATTGGAAACTCAGAAGTGAAGCGGGTCCTGATAGACAATGGAGCTTCTGTCGATATCTTGTTTCATGACGCCTTTGTAAAAATGGGGTACACTGACTCTCAATTGACCCCGACTAACATGCCTATCTACGGGTTTAACGGAGTTGAGTCCAAGGTTGAAGGGACCATTCAGCTGCCCGTGACATTAGGGAAAGAACCTAAGGAAGCCACCCAGATGTTGAACTTTCTAGTGATTAAGGCTACCTCGACGTACAATGCAATCTTGGGGAGGACCGGACTTCATGCATTCAAGGTTGTTACCTCTACCTATCACATGAAAGTCAAATTTCCAACCAGGAATGGTGTTGGGGAACAAAAAGGAGATCAGAAAATGGCCAGGAGTTGCTATGTGGCTGCTTTGAGAGCTGATGGAACCGGGGTGGCAGGTACTCCCGATTGAAGACATGGATGTCCGTGGTGATGATGAACACTGAGGAAAGCCAGCAGAGGACTTAATACCTATCCCTCTGGAGCTAGGCGACCCTGAGAAGGTGACTTATATAGGAGCCTCTTTGAAAGAACCCCTGAAGGGCAAGTTGATAACATTCTTACAAGAAAATAGTGATGTGTTTGCCTGGACAGCAGCTGATATGCCAGGGATTGATCCCCAACTCATAACTCATAGATTGAACGTTGACCCTAATCGGAAGATAATACAGCAGAAGAAGAGGAATTTTGCTCCGGAAAGGCAAGAGGCCATTAAGCAAGAGGTGGACAAACTCTTGGAAGCTGGGTTTATTGAAGAGATTCAATTTCCAGAATGGTTGGCTAACCATGTGATGGTCAAGAAAGCCAACGGTAAGTGGAGGATGTGTATAGACTTCACCGACTTGAATGATGCATGCCCTAAGGATTGCTTCCCTTTACCAAGGATAGACATGTTAATAGATGCCACAGCAGGACATGAGATGTTGAGCTTCATGGATGGGTTCAGCGGCTACAATCAAATTAAGATGCACAAGGATGACATCCCAAAGGTAACTTTCATAACTGACTTTGGTGTTTTCTGCTATCTTGTTATGGCGTTTGGTCTAAAGATTGCAGGAGCTACTTACCAATGATTGGTGAATAAGATATTCGCCCATCTGATTGGAAAAACCATGGAGGTCTATGTCAATGATATGCTGGTTAAAAGCTTGGTCAAGGCGGACCATATTAAACACCTCAGAGAGGCATTTGAAGTGCTGAGGCACCACAAAATGATGTTGAATCCAGCCAAGTGTGCCTTTGGCGTAGGATCAGGCAAATTTTTGGGTCTGATGGTTTCCAAGAGAGGCATAGAGGCCAACCCTGACAAGATCAAGGCGATCTTAGATATGGAACCCCCACGCTCTATAAGAGATGTGCAGAAGTTGACAGGCCGGGTAGCGGCTTTAGGAAGATTCATCTCCAAGTCTGGTGACAAATGCTTGCCTTTCTTTCAAGCATTGAAGAAGGTGAAAAATTTTGAGTGGACACCTGAGAGCCAAGAGGCCTTTGAGCAACTGAAGAAGTACATGGTTGAAGCCCCGTTGTTGACCAAACCAAGTCCTGGGGAGACTCTTTGTCTATACCTGGCGGTATCTGAACAAGCCCTGAGTGCTGTCCTCATTCGGGAAGAGGAGAAAGTCCAGAAACCTATCTACTATGTGAGCAAAGTGTTGCATGGGGCTGAGCTGAATTACTCACCCATAGAAAAGTTTGCTTTGGCATTAGTAACTGCCTCGAGGAAGTTGCGGCCATACTTCCAGGCACATAAGATTCAAGTTCTGACAAACCAGCAGTTGAGAAACATATTGCATAGCCCTAAGGCCAGTGGAAGGCTAATCAAATGGGCGATTGAGTTAGGAGAGTTCGATATCACATACAAGCCTCGAACAGCCATCAAGGCTCAGGCATTGGCTGACTTCGTGGTTGAATGCACTATTAACAACCAAGAAGTCGGGGGGCAAGAGAAAAAAGAAGAGGAACTTACACCTGATCTGAAGGAATATTGGGTGCTCTATTTTGATGGAGCATCAAAAACAAAATCTAGTGGTGCAGGTTTGGTTTTGCAAAGCCCCGATGGGTTCACAGTTGAGTATGCTTTAAAGTTGGATTTTCCTACTACCAACAATGAGGCGGAGTATGAGGCATTAATAGCTGGTTTGGGTTTGGCTAGAATCATGAGGGTCAAAAATCTCAAAGTTTGTGGAGATTCAAGGCTTGTGGTATCACAAGTAAATGGTGAATTTGAGGCTAAGGATGAGACTATGGCGAAATACCTGAGAGTAGTAAAGGCTGTTATGTCTCAGTTTGAGGAGTGCTATGTTGAGCACATTCCGCGAGAAGAAAACATTAAGGCCGATGCCTTGTCTAAGTTCGCTTCTTCCGAGATAGAAAATTATGCTGGGAGTGTCTACTTTCAGGTCTTGAAGGCCCCGACCGTTAACTCAAAGTTAGTGGCACCAATTGATATAGGGGGCTCTT
Source organism: Saposhnikovia divaricata (assembly GCA_036435485.1). NCBI lineage: Eukaryota > Viridiplantae > Streptophyta > Magnoliopsida > Apiales > Apiaceae > Saposhnikovia > Saposhnikovia divaricata. The sequence goes on from CM071596.1 coordinate 63,090,488, forward strand.
GGATAGATTGTAAGATCCCGGATTATTTTAGGATTTATTATTATTATTTTTATTGTTTTTAATTATGTTAATTAGTATTTAAATGATGGAATTGGATTTGAGAATATCGTTGTGGAATTCAACGATATTTAGTATTGAGTTTATATGAGTATATATTGAGTTATGTGTGCCAATGTGTGCTCCAGTATTTTATTGGTATTTTTAGTGATTTAAAAATATTTAAATCAAGTATTATTGATCTTCAAAAATCTTTATTTTATTATCGGAGGGCTTAAAAATCATGAAATCTTTTGTAATATTATCTTTATATATTTATTGAGTTTTTAAAAGTGTTGGGTGGATTATTTTGGGTGTTTAAGTATTTTAAAATGATTTTAAAAGTTTTATTGCTTTTAAAGGATCAAAACTTTGAAAATTCATATTTAATTCATTTTTATCCGAAAAATATTTCGAAAATATGTACGTGCTTGTAATTTTATATTCTTTATTTTAAAAATTAAAAGTTTAATTTTCCCAATTTTCTATTTTATTTCGATTTATAAGAGTGTTTATTAGTTTTAAAAGCGAGTAAGTAGTGTTGTAATTGGGCCAAGCCCATTTTTAAGGAGAACAGTCGAGAGAATTCGGGAAGGGTGGGGAGAAAGAAAAAGAACAGATCGAATAAAGGAGAGGAAAAGAACAAAAGAAAAGAAAAGGGGGAGAAGAGGAATTAGGGATTTGATGAAATTGAATTGGGGGGATTGAATCTATACTTATATATATATATATATATATATATATGAATCGCGTATGTATGTGTGTATACGAGCGGGGCTGTGCGTGTATGTTGAGGGGAGGCAACTGATTTGAGCAGGAGAAGAGGCGGAGGCACGGCGACGAGCTCGCGACGGTGGCGGCGCGATGCTGGTGCTGGCGGCGCGTGGCAGTGGTGTCGCGGTGGTGCAGTGACAGTCACGAGGTAGTATAAAAGTAAGGAGTGAAGCTATGTTATGCACGTGCGTGTGTTATATATTTAAGTGTGATTGTTGATTTTGAATTTGAATTGTATTTGTTAAGAGTTGAGTTTTATAAATTGTTTGAGTGTTAATGATTGTCATAATTATTATAGGTTGTTTAAAGGGTGGATGTATAGTGTAATCAAGTCAATGTTATATGTGGTATAGCTTGATTTTTCTTTCTTAATATTCAGATTCTATATAGTTAAGCATGCCTACAAGTTGTTTGATTTATTGTCTCAAAGAAGTTAAGCATGATTCTTAGTTTTGATTATGAAATCCCAGCAACTGCCCTGTTTTGTGCTGTAATTTCGAGACAGTTAATGACCTTATTTGGTCTCGGCTATAAAAGATGAATTATGGCTTGTGGTTTCTAGTTTGTGTAGGAGAAAACGGTGCGTAGTTTGAGTTAACGAGCAAGGAGAAAACGTTGTTTTAGTAACTGCTGTTCATAAACTTCGCTGCTCTCGGGAATTGCTACTTTGGAAGTCTGTTTCACCTAGTTAAACTTGTTCTTTTAAGTTGAAAAATTTACTGAGTATAGAGGAAGGAATTATAAAGATTCCAGAAAAAGATTTGCACAAAAATATGAAATTTTCGATTTATTAAAAAATGCTAGAGTGTGATTGGTACAGGAGAATCTGCCCTTGTGCTAATGGTAGTAATTAGATTAGTATGGTAAATTTCTTATATATTGTTTAATTGTGGTAATTTAACTAATAAGTGTGGTAATTTAAATTGATATGAATTGTGAGATTAATTGTGGGTTTGAGTATATGTTTTGATGATTATTAATGGCTAATTGTTGTTGTTGGGTAATACTTTCGGAAGTGGAATTTGAGGATTTTGGATATAAGTCGAGTTTGAGTAATTATCGAAATTCGTAATTGTCGAGTACTTGGTATTGATTAGTAGGTGGTTACTAATTTACCTTGGTAATTGTTAGTTTAATTTAAGGAATAAATGGGACTCATATGTTTAATTTAAGCGGACAATGGATTAATATGTATAATTGAATTGGCGTTTATATGCTAAAGATTTTAGGTTGGTTTCTTTTATAACCAGTGTTATATTTCGAGGTTACAGTTGAGTAGTGAATTGTAAATCTTAAGTTGTTTGTTAATATATGATTCAAATGTGAAATTGTCTTGTTTATGTGAATAGTGGATTGAGAGATATAATTGCGAGTTAAATGCATTAATTTTCATAATTAGACGAATGTTGTTAATTAAGAATATTAGTTGAATTTCCGTATTTAATTCGGAGGAGTATAATTGCTATTTAATTGTGGTGATTTAATTGGAGTTAAATTGTGAGTATATAGCTTAATTGTAGTAGTTTAATTATTAAATTAGTATTGTTGCAATTTAATTAGTTGTGAAATTGCGAGTATTGTTTAAATGTTGTGAATGTAATTAAATTTAGTTCGTGAGTTAATGTGTCAATTTTTTTTGTGATTTGATTAATTTCCGAGATTTAATTCGGAGGGTCGATACTTGTAATTTATAATTGTGGAGGACTAATTGCAAGTCCGAGTAAATGTTGTGTTTAACAACGAGTAGTTGTTAAATGTTAAGTGCTAATTGCTAGTAGTTTGTGGTGTCGGTAAAGGTTACGTGCTAAGTGCTGTAAGTCAAGTTAGAGTATTTGCTGAACTTCATAATTTTCAATTACTTGGTATTTGTTTGCAATTGGTCAAATGATTATCGATAATGGTTTTGGGTAGAAAGTTGAATTGTTATTGTTATAGGAGGTGTAAGTATATGAATGGCTAATTGGCTATGTGCTAAATGGTATAAATCAGGTTATAGTATATGTTGAAAGTATAAGTGCCAACTACGTGGTGTTGGCTTAAATGTGGATAAATGTAGTTTACTTTTCTTACGTGTTGAGGTGCCGCATGTCTGGGCGGGTAAATTTCTTTATGTGATTAGTTGCCGCATGTCTGGGCGGATAATTTTCATTATTTGTTTACCTTTATGTTGCTGCAATTGAGGCGGCTTTTATTTTATCAAAAGCAGGGTTATAAATTGTTTTATTTGGCATGGAGGGGCTGAGCCCATAGTCCGATAAACGAATACTACATGCCGAAATTTTCTAAAAATCCCCTGCGTTTTAAGTTATTTAAATTATTTGATTTAAGGATTTAAAGGCATAAATGTGTATAAGTGTTTAAGTACATATGTGGTGATTAATGAGGTGTGAATATATATATTTATATATGTATTGCTTTGCGAGTTATAAGTAGTAATTATCAAATTGGGTGTGTATGTACTAAATAGTACTTTACTATTATTTCAAGTATGATTAGGGATTCGATATAGAGCCAGTGTTCATGTTGACGGATTATTGAAAAAAGATGCATGCGTGATCGAATAAGGATCGAGGTTAAGTAAGTAGCGAATCGACGCGTGGAACGAGGCAAGTGTACTTACCCTCGCTTATCGTTCAAGCGAGATAAACATGTTTCTATTCAATATAAGTATTTCCCTTCAAATCTTTATTGTTAGTATCCTCTCCTTCAAATTACTGATAAGGATGTATTTTGTTCCGTATATCGAATGCTTCTATGTTTCTAAATCTTTTAGTATTGCTTCCTAAAATGGTTATTAATTAAAGATGTTTTTAAAATTTCCTTATACTGGGCTGGTCTTTTGCCAGTGAGTATAAAGGACTGAAAAGTGAAACGTTTTAAAGTATTAATAAGATGGTTTATAAGTTGGATAAGCGTAAGAGGCTAGGGTGGTCCTAGTCCAGCACTTTTGTTAAGCATAAGAGGCTAGGGTGGTCCTAGTCCAGCACCTTTGTTTAGCGTAAGAGGCTAGGGTGGTCCTAGTCCAGCATTAAAGGCCAATGTGTTGCCTAATTGAGAACCTAATTTCAAAGAAAGGAAGACTTTACGTGGCTGATCACCCGTATTGTCCGTAATCAGAAGAATAATAAAATCAATTTAAATGTTTCAAAAAGTATTACGGAAAGTATGTTTTATTTGTGGAATGGTTTTAAAGAGATGAATGTTTTGATGTTTTATTGATGGAATAGTTTTAATGAGAGGAATGTTTTGATAAGATATACATGTTTTATTGTAAATGATTATCGGTTTAGGAATTGTGTATTTCAGATTAAATTGTTGTCTATATGATAAAAGTTGAAACCTCAGTAAAATAATGAGATTAAGGATAGATAGAAGTTTTTCAGTTATTCCCTTCGCAAGTAACATTGTACGTGAAAGTGGAGTAAGAATGATTGGAAAATTCTTGATATTCTTTCTCTCAAAATTTTATCTGGGGCAGAGATGGTTAGTAGTAAATAGAAGAGTGTTAGGTTAGAATATTAAAGGGTGGTGTTTATGTTATGAGAAAGAGTATGAGTGCAGAAAATAGGTATTGGTATTTTGTAAGAGTAGGTTTATATTTTGCTTGGTGAAAAACTAATTCAAGGTTATTACGGTCACTGTGGCATGTGTTGTGCAGTGATAGTGAGAACCGAGAATGATTTGAGATCTTCTTATTTATTCAAACTCATGATTGTCAGGCCGGTTAGGCAGCTAGGTGTGCGAACGCTTAGTGACATGAATGAAATTTGAGTAAATGAGAAATTCTTGGAGATTTTGTTAAAGCGATAGTTAAAGTATTTTGCAAGTATTAAAAGTATTGAATCTAGTTTTTCGAACCTTTGCAGTTATTAAATTCTGATTTCGAGTTATAAATGTTTTAAATAATATTAATCTTTTGTTAAAGTTAAGAATCCAGATTTCAAGTATAGTATTGATTATAGATTGGTGAGCATTCATTCGCTCATATCTATTGTTCATTTTCCTTTTTAAGTTAATCCTTCTTGAATTGCAGTTATTGCATTTAATTATTCAGTGCTATTATTTTATAACTTGCTGAGCATTTCTTTCGCTCACCCTTGCTGTTTTTAAATCTAATATTTCAGTAAGCTAAGTATTGGCGAGAAGTACCTGCGCAGTTCAGAAAGAGCAAGCAAGACGAGGTGAAGGAAGCTGACGTGGATCAGGGTATTTAGATTATTGTTTGATTTGTTGTATGTATATATAGTTTTAGTAGTGATAGTATGTATTTGATTAGTTGGCCTGGTATACTTCTATTCGAAGTTATACCAGTGATTTAAGTCTGTATAAAGTTTTGTATATAGAGTTGTATTTGAGTTGGTTTTGGGTTTTCTTGTTTCTAGAACTGTAACCTAAGATCCTTAGTTGTGAGTTGGGGTCAAAGAACTTTCAGTAGAGCTTTTAATTGAGTTTTAATTTTTATTTCAGTTTTATTTAGATTTTCAGATTTTTAGTTTAGTATTCAGCAGGTTTATGTTGTATTTACGAATACATCATGGCCGATTTTTGTTAGAATTATTGAGTTTGTTAGCGTGACGCCCAAATCTACTGACCCCGGATTTGGGGGCGTTACATAGATCCTATCAAGGCACACCTTGAGACCGGGTGGCTCCCAGACAATGCCTTGGAGGCACGAAAACTTTCAGTAAGGGCATTGAGATACACTTTGATTGAGGGCATTCTGTACAAAAGGTCGTTTGTCATCCCATACTTGAAGTGTCTAAGGCCTCAAGATGCAAGAGAGGCATTGGAGGAAGTTCATGAAGGGATCTGTGGGCAACACTTGGGGGGCAGAGCCCTAGCTCACAAGATAATTCGTTTAGGGTTCTATTTGCCGGAGATGTTGGCCGATGTACAAAACTATGTCAAGAGATGTGAGAGATGCCAGAAACATGCTCCAATTGTAAGGCAACCGCCTGAGATGTTAACTTCAATTAACTCTCCCATTCCATTTGCGATGTGGGGGATGGATATACTTGGACCTTTTCCCATGGCTTCAGCACAAAGGAAATTCCTGATAGTGGCCATTGATTACTTCACTAAGTGGATTGAGGCTAAACCTCTGGCCAAGATAACCACCAAACAAGTTTCCCAGTTCTTTTGGGAGAACATAATCTGCAGGTACGGAATCCCACGAATCCTTGTAACAGACAATGGGACACAGTTCAATAATGAAGAGTTCAAGAAATATTGTGAGGAGAATGCGATTGAGCTCCGTTTTACCTCAGTGGCACACCCACAAGCCAATGGGCAAGGTGAGGTAGCTAATCGAATTATCCTTGATGGACTGAAAAAGAGGGTCGAACGCTCTAGGAACACTTGGGTAAATGAATTGCTGCCCATACTTTGGGCATATCGTACCACTTGTAAGGTAACAACTAGAGCAACCCCATTTTTGATGGCTTATGGAGCTGAGGCAGTTGTGCCTTTAGAGATCATGCAAGCATCACCTCGAGTTGAGGCATATGAGCCAGAAACTAATGACGAAGGAATGAGACTTGCCCTTGACTTAATTGACGAGGTCAGAGATGAAGCTAATGCTAGGAATGCTGAATATCAGAAGAGAGCCTCTTTTCACTACAACCAGAGAGTTAAGGAATGATTCTTTCGACAAGGCGACATGGTTCTAAGGAAGATTGAAGCCTCAGGAGTTGGCCAGAAAGGAAAGTTAGCACCAAACTGGGAAGGACCATATCTAGTCAGAAAGGTGTTGGGACGAGGATCCTACAAGTTAGAAACCTTGGACGGGGTTGAGGTGCCCCGAACTTGGCATGCTGTGAACCTCAAAGTTTATTATGTTTAAGTTCTTTTGACAAAGGCTTGGACTTTTATCTATTTATTAGGAATAAGGTTCGAATGAAACCATTATAGAGCATGTTGCTCCCAGTAGGAGATAGAGTATCTATGTAAGGGTTGAACCCATCTTATTGATGTCCTTTGACAGCATAATGGAATTTATTTTGTTTTCTCTATGAGTTATTCCTCCTTGTTAAAATAAAATACGAAAGACAAATGTTGAACTAGCTTGTGAATTTAGTACCAGCCAGGGGGCCAAGTACTCGAAAAATTCTAAAGTTTAACGAACTATAAGCAAAAACGAGAATATGGAAACAAAAGAAACCAACTGCATATATAAGTTAAGTCATAAACCCCGAAGGGCAAAAGTTCAGAATAAATAAAGATAAAAAGCAGAAATAAGCCACGCAGGGCCATCTACACATCTAGGTCATCAACTACAACATCTCCTTGGGTAGAAGGAGGATCTGCTGCCTCTATCCCAAGAGAAGAAGGTGGATCCTGGGTGGGCTGAGAGTCCCCATCCACAGCTGTCTCTGTAGCAACCTCCATAGCAGCTGTCACTCCAGGGATAGCAGGAACTGGGAACCTCTCCAGGGACACCCCCTCAATCTTCCCACTCAGTTCCTCGATGATCTCCTCCCAACACTCCTTGAAGGTACCAGGAAAATTCGCATCATACTCGGCATTCAGGACATCTTGAAAGTCCTTAGAAGCCTTGTAGTCAGCTATGATGTGTTCCCTGTTCTGCTGCACCTCCAGCTGCAGCTTCCTGTTCTTCTCCTTCTCAGCAGCCAGCTCCTTCTCCACCTCCCTAAAACGAGCAAAGTTTGCCTCAGAGGAGGCAAAGTATCTGTCTCTGTCCCTCTCAGCTATAGTCTTGTCAGCACGTACCTCCTTCAGGTTATGAACGGCGGCCTGAAGGTAGGCGTTCATCTGCAAAGAAAACAAGTGAATAAGGGAAACGGAAATACAATTAAATTAAGGAGTTGAATAAGAAATTACCGAAGCAACAGCTTGGGCCCCAAGAAGCTCAATCTGTAAATCATCAGAAGACTCCACAATGTGGACCCTATCTCGTGGAGTAACCACGCTCCTAGACCACTCAACTGCGGCCCTAGAATCGCCTACAGCTGTGTCCCTATTGCATAAACCCCATCCCACTGTGAAAGGAGTGAGGTTTTCATCAATGGGAACTGGCTTTTCTTGAAGAAAGCAAGGAACATGCTCCACTGCAGGAGAAGCATCTTCAGTCCTGGCCCTTTTGGCCCTAGGATTCTCTGTTACTACCCTAGCAGCAGCAGCAGCCTCCCTCTGCTTAAAAATTGCTCCCAGAGCAGCTTTGGCTGCAAAATGATTACAAAACGTCAGAAAATTACATCTAGCATAAAATTTTAATAAGGCAAGAGGTGAGGATTTTGAGTTAATTACCCTCAGGACCCAAATCGCTTAGCCCGTGGGCCTGCAACGAATCTTCAGAAATCAAATTTGTACATTGATGCAAATTATCAGATGTTAACAAAGCTATGGCAGCCTCTTCTTCCACACCCAATTTTATACTCCTGACAGGCCCATCAACGGCTCTGCAGAAATTGGGCCGAAAATAGTTGTCCCAATCATCCCCGTCCAAAAAGACATAAAACCACTCCCTCTTCCAATCAGGAAGGGAATCAGGAGCGGAATCCGAAACGAAACAAGAACGGGCTAAAGAACGATGTTGGATTTTGACCCAGCCCGAATTGTCAGAAGAATTGACAAACTTGAATAAATAACGAAAAACAGAAATACTGGGCTCAAGCCCATGTTTCTTACACTGGACCATGAAACAATAAATAAAGCGCCATGCGTTTGGCATGACTTGGGTTGGACAAACCCTGGCTTCAGCTAAAAGATGGCAAACAAAAGGAGGAGGTGGAAGGCGGAAACCGGCATAAAAAGTTTCTTTGTAAACCCTAATTGCCCCAGGCTTTGGGTGACAAGCCCTTTCATTTGAGGCCGGAACAACTGCCCTATAAGGCCCATTAATACGAAAAAGTTGGGCTAAAATATCTACCCTATGCTGTTTGTATTTTGATTTATACTCGTAAGCATCTAAATGAAGCATATTTGGAAAAGCTTGACCAAATTCGTTTAAAAGATCTCTAAGGGAAAAAACACTGGCATGGACAAGAGATGTTTTAGGGTTCTTACCCCTTGAAAGCCTTGGAGCAGTGGTAGAGGTATGAGCGAGTTGAGACTGGCCTGAAGAGCTGGAATCCTCCATTGAAGTGCTTCCTTTGAAAGCTTGAACCAAGAAAAATTGAAAGAAAAAGTTGGAGAAGATGAAGATTCAACGATCTTCAAACGGAAACTGGGAATAGGGCGGTGGAAAGGTGTCGGAAATCGCCTCGCGACAGAACCCTAGCAGAGCTTTTTGGAAAGTATTTGTGGGATATTGAGAGAAAATTCTTGCAGAAAAGTAAGATGTGAAATGAGGGACGCGCACTACTCTTTTATAGAGTTCACGGTTGGTCACTCAACCGGTTATAGCAAGTAAATGGGCTGTCAACAGGTGACTGGGCCTTTGAATAGGAGGGAAGCCCATGAAATTCAAATTTTGAATTAATTTTACTAAATTCTAGAATTTTCTATGACATTTTTAAAAAATAGGATAAAAGTCTATCAGAGTTTAGAGGCAGGAATCCCAATTAAAAGGGCCACGCCCAGGAGACCAAAACTCCTAGGCGTGCCTAAGGAAGGTGTCTCCTTGGCGGGGATACCCACGCCCAACTTGATTTTTCTTAAACAAGGGTATACCCACGCCCAGGAGACCAAACCTCCTAGGCGTGCCTAAGGAAGGTGTCTCCTTGGCGGGGATACCCACGCCCAACTCGATTTTTCTTAAACAAGGGTATACCCACGCCCAGGAGACCAAACCCCCTAGGCGTGCCTAAGGAAGGTGTCTCCTTGGCGGGGATACCCACGCCCAAGTTGGTTTTTCCTAAATGAGGGTATACCCACGCCCAGGAGACCAAACCTCCTAGGCGTGCCTAAGGAAGGTGTCTCCTTGGCGGGGGTACCCACGCCCAGGATGATTTTTAAAGGACGAAGGTACACCCACGCCCAGGAGACCAAACCTACTAGGCGTGCCTAAGGAAGGTGTCCCCTTGGCGGGGGTACCCACGCCCAGGATGGTTTATGAGGGACGAAGGTACACCCACGCCCAGGAGACCAAACTTCCTAGGCGTGCCTAAGGAAAGTGTCTCCTTGGCGGGGGGTACCCACGCCTAGGATGCATTTTTTGGCAGGATGTTTTTCTGAGGTTAATCCTTTAAAAATTCTGAAAACAAGCCAATGATGATTGGGAAATTGGAAAATAATTTCCAAAAAATCCCGAATAACGGAAAAATTATTTTATGCTTGAAAGTACTATTGATTATTTTTGGTAAAATATCCAAAAATAATTAAAATACCTGTGGGTACATAAAATTTCCTAAATTATTAGGAAAAGTTACGAAAAATACCTGTGAGTACATAAAAAATCCTAAAATATTAGGAAAAGTACAGAAAAATACGAGGAAAATTATAGAAATATTTTCTTGACAAATTGAGCAATCATTTATGCTAATAATGCATAAAAGCTATATAAAAGTGCCGAAATTGCTAAAAGCAAGCACAAGTTAAAGCCTTGAATAAGGCAAATCGTCGTAAATGTGTAGGTCGCTCCACATTTTACAATCAAGACGATACTCGTGAAACACTAGTGTAAACCGAAATTCCCATATAAGGGTAGAAAATTAAGAAGTCCCAGGTAAGGGATAAAAACGACCCCGAGTCTCGATTAAGGCAAATATAACTCCTACGAAAACCTGATCAGTTTTCCTAGAAGTTAGGGGACAAATGATATGGGCTAAAAATAAGCCCTAAAGACACATTTAATGTCGCATTAATTAGACCCGGTATGGTCCAAACGTGGGGCCCACCAACAGGGTCCAAAACCCTATTTCAAATATTAATTTCGTAATTAATATTGGGGGAAATAAACATCTCAGCAATAGGAGTTGGATAAGGATAATATCCCCATCAGACTTAGCCACCAAGGCATCCAATTTGATATGGAAACTGATTCCTATAAGGAATAGATCTAGAACCTTCCTCAAAGACTTGTCCACCAAGTCTCTGACTCCTACCATAATTCTAAGGCTTCTCAGCCTATATAAAGGGCCAGACCCCTCAACCTAGAACTACGTTTTTTGGCTTGATCTTTGATATTCATCAAAGTACGTAGGCATCTTGTGAAGGCAGATTCCGCCACGAGCACGAGAGCAGCCATTAAAGCACGAAGCTCACACACCTTTGCATTAAATACACAAACCCTAGCCGCAATACTAGTAACCTAGTTTTTATTCCACAACAATATTGTTATATTGTTATAAGCTAAATAAGATATTTTTGTTTATTGTTGGTTTGTTACGCTAAATTTGATATATTAAATAATAGCCATTAGATTGTAAGATAAAAAAAAATGTTAGATGTAATGCTAAAAAAATAATCATTTTACAATATATAAAGTTTTTTTATAAATTTAAGAATCGAATTCGTCAACAACATATTATTATTAAACATTTATATCATCTTATAAATCACTCCTATAAATTCAAGTTTCGATTTCCGTCAACAACATATTTTAGTTAAAACTTTATATTATCTATTTTCACCAAATTTTCATTAAACATTTATATTACATTATATACTACTCCAAAAATTTCAAAGTTCAATTTCCGTCAACAACATATTAAATTTAAGAATTTATTTATCTTTTTTCAATATACAAACAAAAAACTATCATTTAATATACTCTCAAATACATATTATTATATTTTATTATCTTCTATAATTTAATTTTTACTAATTAAAAATCAAATATTAAAATTATGAATAATAAGATAAAAATATTAAATATGAAAATAAAAATATTAAAAATCTTCCATATATCACACGTCTTATAAGCTAGTATATATAACACGATAAAGGTTAATGTATATTAGCATGTAGGTCGCTAGTCAAAATGATCGCGTGTATTCCATTGTATTCGAGTTGATTTATGTGAGTAGGGATCATCTGTCCCCTTCTCCATATTCCCTCTCTTTTTAGTATTAGAGCAACTCCAAGAGCCTCCTTGTGTTTTCCTTATAAATATTATAAAATATTAGGCTCTTAGTGATTTAGGATATTATAAGGTATGACAACTCCAACAAGCTTCCTTATAATTGATCCTTATAATTATTAAATAATAAATAAAAGGAGGAAGCAAGAACAAAAAAAGAGGGAAATAATTGAAAAGAGGAGGGGAAATAATATTTTATTGATAAAAGTGAAATAAGGAAGCCCTTAAAGATAAGGGATTACATGATGCTCTTAACTTTTTAAGGAAAAGTTAAGAGCCTGTTGGAGCACAATTCTAAACATAATCCCTTATAATTTGAGTTAGGAGGTCATATAAGGGATCTCTTGGAGTTGCTCTTAAAAGAGTGCTTCTGGCGGGGCCCATTTTAATGAAAATAATATTTTTATTTTTATTTTCCTTAAAATGGCCCCGCCAGGGGCACTCTTTTAATACTAAAACAGTAGAAAACACAGAAGGGGGTATGGAGAAAGGGACAGAGGATCCGGGCTCGATTTATGTTATGATGTACTGTTTTCTTCTCTGTATCTCTTATTTCGTTTTCGTTAATTTAGGTCATTATTTGTGGTGTGATTTGGCTAATTGGCATGCATAAGTGTTAAAGTCAAAATTTTATATCGGATAATTTTAAGACGGATCCGAATCAAAGTTCAATTTGGAGAAATTCTTATTTGAGGTTTTTAGCCTTTAAGATATGGATTGAAGATAAAAATTTTATTTTATATCTTATATATTTTTAAAATATTTCAAGTTTCATCACTGATTAAGTATCACTTGTTAGCATTAGCCAATTACGTGACAATCGACATGGAATATGCTTTACTTCTGTAGCCTGTTTGGTTTCAAACTCAATCGTCAGATTGTTTTGAAAGGGATCAGAAAATGGAATGTATATATAGCTGATTTTGACTCAACTAAGGATGAATCTATGACCTATCTTTTCTCTAAAGACAAGGTAAGTAAGGTAAGTGAAAGTTGGCTATGGCACAAGAAGTTGTCTCGCCTAAATTTCAAGACCATAATTTTACGGAATATCATCGGGCTTAATCTATAATGATGGTATCTAGATCTTAAGTCAATCTAAAAAAAATGTGCAGCTCCTTTAAGTTGGTCAAACAGATCATCTATCCTTGATAATGGGTACTTATTCTTGATAGTTAACTTGTTGAGCTCTCTATAGCCAATACTTCACCTCATGCTTCCTTCCCTTTTTCTTGACAAACAACACTCGTGCTCCCTACGGAGACACACTTGGCCTTATCACTCCTTTATCCAATAGATCATATAATTGGGTAGCTAACTCCCTCATCTCAGCATGTGCCATTCGATAGGGTGCCTTAGAAACAGGTTCGGTTCCAAGTGCTAAATCGATCATAAATTCAACTTCTCGGTCTGGAGGTAAACCGGGCAATTCTTCGGGAAATACGCCAGGAAATTCATTCACAACAGGTATGTCTTCCCTTTTTGGAACTTGCTTTTCTACATCAACCACCTGTGCTAGATACGCTTCACAACCTTTTCGTAATAACCACTTCACTTACATGATCATCAAAATTTCTTGTCTTGCTTCTATCCTTGAAATTAACTTCCTTATCATTCTCAATTTCTTAATCTTACCTACTTCTGTCTATATCCTATCCAATCTATGCATCATAATCAATCATCCAATCCATATTCTTAATAGCCTCTTTCCTAATCATGTTGAAATTTTCTAACTTCCAAGTATTTGATAGATAATAGTTTGTTACTTCTTTGCTACTCTTATTACAGTGTTCGTTGAGACAGGTGTGATTCAATCCTTAACTAAATATCCTATCTTCCCACACTTATAGCATACAACTTTGAACCTCTAATTATAACACTCATAACATAACATTATCTCTCTTTACACTTATAACTCTCGATATTAACATTGGTACAAATTTCAGTATGCTTCCTCTTAAACTTCTTTCTCCGACACTGGAAGTCTTGTTGTTCTCTGCTAATTCATATCCTGTGGGTGGCTACCTTGCCTTATTATTCTAGTTTTAACTTTTCCTAAATCCTACATTCCTTTTTAACTCAACTTCATGTCTTTTGTCAAAGTGATTCTAAAAATTTCTTGATTCTCTGCCTCCTTTATCTTATCATCTTATTCCATCTTAGTCAAATCTCCTTTATTACCAATAATCACGACCCTTTCAACTATACTCACATAAATTGTTAACTCCAACCCAGTCAATTTACTTTTTATCCAAAGCTTCACTTCCTGTTGAAATTTCTTAGAAACAAACTATCTAACTTCGCTCTACTTCTACCAAATTATCCCGTTTTGTTTCAAAAATTTATATTCAACAGTTGGTCTAAAAACAACCAAAATCTTGTGATATTCCATCCACTATATCCAAAATACAATATATATATATATATATATATATATATATATATATATATATAAAATTAGAAGTTCATAAATAATCCTTTATCGGCACAACTCCCATATTCCAAATATCTTTATCATCACTTAACTCTCGACCTTCATAAAAATAATACTCTAAAATCCTTGTTACTTGTTCTTTATCCTTATTCAATTCTCAGTAATATTAAATATTATATCTGACTTAATACTCAATCCCTATTGTGATATATCATCCTCTCAGACTTGTTCAACCAATTCTCCATTGAGATTTATGTAACCTTGACCACTTAGGATGTCGTCATGTCCACCTTTTCTACTTCCAGTCACTGACAACTTTAGGAATCATAAGGGTTTCTAGCAGAATGAATCAATACAATGAGTAGGTATCAACATGTGTGAATGTAGGCCTGATAAGTGGATTTTATATCTACTTGAAACATTCTAAATCGGCTTAAATTGATTGTCTTGGACTCAAGTTTCTTGTAGTTTTGATGTATTTTGCTTAGTCGTGCAGATTTACGAGAATGTTGATTAAGGTTGATGCTTCTATCGTGTTTGGAGGATTAATTGATTAAATTCGGATTTTCCGGGAAGGTTGCGCAGTCTACACTGTTTTGGCCATATCTTGAGTTCTAGAAGTCCGTTTTCAGTGATCTTACAGCTCACGCGAAGCTTGGGAGATTTTCTACAACCTTAGGAAGAAATCAGGTGCTGGAGACGTGCTGAATAAAATCACGCACGTATTCTATGATAAGCCATGCAGAGAAATTCCAGTTTTGCCCTTTTTCTAATTCTAATTGTATTTTGGGCAGCTTTTGGCACCTAAATTGAATTCTAATTGTATTTTAGGATGTTTCCTTGCTGGGCAAGATTTCTAGAGTCTATATAAACACTTCTAGGGAAAAACATTATGGGAGATCCAATTTTGTACGCAGCTTTTAGGGATTTTTCTGGAGAGCTTTTATTTTCCTTGAAGATCAAAGATTAAAGGTTTTTTCTATATTCTTATAATTATGAGTTCTTCTATTAATTCATGTGTCTTGGTTTCTTCCTTAATTATGTGTAACTAAATCTCTAATCTGAGGATTGGGTAGTATTCCTTGGTATTCATGTATGTTTAATTATTTGTGATTTTCTTGCTTTGCTGATCTGTTATTGAGGGCTTACTACAATTAGGGGAGTCATGAACCTTTGATTGGATTTTAGGAATTGTGATAACTTGGAAGAGGAGTTGCAATTTTAGTACACGATTTAACAGACATAACTCGAATTTTTGATTGGAAGATTAATAGGAGAGTTGTGAGACTTATAATTCTTGGTGCGTAATAGTTTATGATTGTACTTTGATTGTATCACGGAAGTGACAATTAAGGTGTAGTTGTAGACATTATAGTGTATCTTGGAAGGGAACATTATAACCTTAGAAGAATTGTTTTCAGCAGAGTAAGAACGTAGAAGTCACATAGATATTGAATGTGCATTGAAACCAAGTGAAGAACCCCAGTTCTTGGATTATTTTCCTCATATATTTTATTCTCAATTGTTAATTAGTTTAATTAGTTTATAAACAAACCAAACACTCTTCTACACTTCTAAATTGTGAGAGATAAAATACTTGAACTTGATTCTACATATTAGTCCTTCCCTGAGAACGAACTATTAACAAAAATACTATTAACAAATTGGCGCCGCTGCCGGGGAAGGCAGTATAGTTGAGTTTAGGTTAATTGTTTCTTATTGTTTAGATTTTAATTGGTTCCACAAGTTGTTTTGTTGGTGATTTTCAGGTGTATGCGACGTTCTTCGTGCGCTAGAAAATTGGAATTTGACCCTGAAATCGAACGTACTTTGAGAAAGATCAGAAAAGAGAAAGCTAAGATGGGAGATGCGGAGAATCAAGCTGTTAATGTTGATCAGTCTTCTATTTGGGACCATGAGACACTGAATCCAGCCAATTGCATGTACAAAACTCCAAAGATTGGTGCAGCTCAGTTCCTTATTAATCTGAGCTTAATTCAGATGATCAGCAATCAAGCTTTTGAAGGAGACATTGAATTAGAAGACCCACACAGACATCTAGAGCGTTTTGTGCAGATGTGTGGCTCATTCAGAATCACTGGTGTTACGAGTGATCAGATTCGTCTCCATATGTTTCCCTACTCTCTTAAGGGAAGAGCTTTGGAATGGTTTCAGCAACTTCTAAACACTACGGTTGCTACATGAGAGAGTCTTTCTACTGCATTCTTGTCCAAATACTATCCTTCTGACAAGACGCAACAGTTGAGGACTATGATTATGAGTTTTAAAGCACAACCGGGTGAAGGTCTATATCAGGAATGGGAGAGATTCAAGGCACTATTGAGGAAGTGTCCACATCATGGCTTAGAAGATTGGCAGATCATTAGTACTTTTTATGGGGCCATGAATGCAGATATTCGTTTGAGTTTGGATGTGGCTGCTGGTGGAAATTTCAAGAAGGCACCAACTACACAGGCTAAAGCACTCCTTGAGGAATTAGCATCTAATAATTATTCATGGGCACCTAGTGGGACGAGCTCAGCAAAAGCAGCACAAGAATCTGAGATGATCAACATGCTGGCTCAAAAGTTGGATACTCTAACTCAGGAGGTGCGAGGACAAAAGGTAAATGTGAATGCTATTTCTTCACCTATGGAAGGGTATCATGATTATGGTGCTAGTCAGAACTCTTGTGTGCAACAATTTCCAGAAGAAGCATCTTTTATTCAAGGAAAACAACCTTGGCCTGTGCAAAATAATTCTTACTACAATCCGAATCAAAGGCCAAACAACAATCTTTCTTACAGCAATAATCATGCAGCTAACCCTTCCTATGCATTTCCAAGGCAGAATCAACCTCCTGGTTTTCAGTCACGACCGCCATATCAAGCACAGCAGCAGTATCAACCTCCACCAAAAAAAAGAACCAGCTGAGTGGGAGGTTGCAATAAATTAGATTATGCAAGGGACTTCTGGGGCATTGGCTAATATGGAATCAAGAATAGATCAGATGGCATCATCTCAAAAGATGCTAGAAACACAGATTGGACAGATTGCCTCAAAGATGGGTGTTCGTGAGCAAGGGTCTCTTCCTAGTCAACCCGACCAGACTGGTAAAGAGCAATGCAAAGCAATTACTTTGAGGAGCGGAAAAGAGTTGCCCGAGGTTGAGGTTCTTAAGCCTAAAGAGAGTGATGCTGAGAAAGAGGATAAGCCAGTAGAGATTGCTGCAGACACGTCAGAAAAAGAAGATGAGAAGAAGAAGGAAGAAGAATCAGAAAAGCCGTATGTTCCTCCACCACCTTATGTTCCTCCTATTCCATTTCCACAGAGACTTCACAACAGGCAGTTAAAGAAGCAGTACGAGAAGTTCTTGACTATGTTCCGGCAGTTGCATGTTAATATTCCGTTGGCTGAAGCTTTGAATCAAATGCCACTTTATGCTAAATTTCTTAAGGAGATGTTGACAAAGAAGAGGAAACTTGAAGATGCAGAAACTATTACTCTTAATGCAGAATGCAGTGCAGTCATCCAAAAGGCTATTCCTCAGAAATTGAAAGATCCGGGAAGCTTCTCTTTGCCTTGCACTATTGGGAAGATGGAAAACATGAAAGCCTTGTGTGACTTAGGGGCAAGTGTGAGTTTGATGCCATATTCAATCTGCAAAAGGCTTGGTCTTGGAGAAATTAAAAAGACACGGATTTCACTTCAGTTGGCGGATCGTTCTGTTAAGTATCCATTGGGGGTTATTGAAGATGTGGTTGTTAAAGTGGATAAATTTGTCATACCTTGTGATTTTGTGGTGTTAGAGATGGATGAAGATGTCGAGATACCCATTATCTTGGGACGGCCATTCTTGGCTACTGCTGGCACTACAATCGATGTTAAAGCTGGAAAATTGACATTGAATGTTGGTGAGGACAAAGTGGAATTTGATCTGAATAAAGCAATGAAGATACCTCCTTTTGGAGCAACTGGTTTTACCGTTGACATAGTTGATGAAATTGTACAGCTCGAAAATGAACACTTTGTGGGAGTAGAACGGGTGTTAGATGATAAGGAAGAAGAAATTTTTGTTCAGCCGGTTGAGTCGGAGAAGCACCTTAGAGGTGTGAAGAAGAAAAAGAAGAAGATTTGGTCGTTTGGTAGTAAAATCAGGTTGAACTCTGTTGGAAAAGAATTGTGGAAAGCAAGCAACCAAGATGTCAACGTTCGTATGAATGGTCTTTCTGTTGAGGGCGGGTCAGTTATTCTTTTGAAACCGCCATGAGTTGAGGAAGTAATGTCGGGCTAACTGTTGGAATTCGGGCATAATAACGCAACGGAAATAACGTAAATAACAATTAAAAACGAATTCCAAAGCCCGGATCCATGTATAAAATGATGATTATGGTATAAAATTCTCAAGAACAAGATTGTACCTTGTTTAAGCTTTCCAATGGATGTCAAATGGAGATCCTAGCTTGTTGATCTTGAGAGTTAAAATTATAACTCCTCCACCGGAATCCACCCTTGAATGCTTGCTTGAATCGTCGAACGATTTTCGCCACGGGACGAGGTACTAGCCAAAATAAATAATCGATGTGTTCTTGACAAATCTTGATTTCTCCCTTGTCTCTAAGATGTGTATGAACTGAAAATTTCAGTTGTGTTCCACCAAGAAGACTAGCCAACCTTTGGCTTATAAAGAGAAATAAAGAAAAATGGACCATTAAACAATTAGGCCATTTTTATTTAAACAAATCTTATTTATTTAAATAAATTAATTAAGTCATACTTAATTAATCAAATAAGTCAAGAAAATACATCTTCAAATTTTATCTTTAACTAATCAAGTCTCACTTAATTAATTTTATAAAATTCGAATTATTATTTATTATTAATTTAAAATCATAATTTAAATTATTATTAATTTAAATTCATGAAATAAATTAATTTCCCTTTTAAACATTCTATGTGTGTGACCCTGTAGGTTATTATTTAATTGGCAATAATTTTATTCTCTAATAAAATTACAAACAATAAGCGGCGTCTAGTAACACATTATTGCTACCCAATTAAACAATAATTAAATCAACGATTCAATCAACCTTTTATGACTAATGTTCCATGTAATATAATCCCTTTAAATCATGATATTATAGATTAAACTCGAGGCATGCAATGTGTCATCCTCTTTATAATTTAATCTTCATTTTCTTGATCGATGAGTAGACTATTTAATCAAATCAACATTTGAGCATGGCCATGCATTTCATAGTCTCACTCAAACAAGAGGCCGATAATATCACTCCTTTATCAGGAGATTTAAATCCCATCTAGATCGTTCATATTTCTCACATGATTCATAATATATCCGATATTCACCTTTATCATTATCCGGCTAAAGATAACTTTTGACGAATTCAAAATATATTAATTCTCATGTAGAATTATAACGACTTCAGGTCTAAGGATCATTACACCATTATCACTGTGAGAATACATATGACACATTTATTATTATTATTTACCATGATGTATCTCACGGTGGGTCTGTCCAGTACCCTGTACTCGTACAGTTACCTATGCATTGCTTTTAGTATCTGCATACTTATGACCAATGAGATGTGGTCATCTTGTCAATAAACATACTAGCCTTAATGTATTATTATTGTCCTAAGTAATAATAATACTCGGCTAGGGACATTTAAGAATATGATACAATCATTATATAATCTCATGTTCAAGTCACATACTTGCAACTACATAATTTGTATCAAGATTCCAATGACATTTATTATACTTTATTTATTTCGCAGTAAATAAAGCCAATAATAAATATATATATCAAATATATAAAATCACTCAAACACAAATACAATTGATTGTATTGACTCTAGGGCACCAATACTAACAATCTCCCACTTGCACTAGAGCCAATCATTCATGTATCGAATACCCATGCTACTAGTGTGACATTCATGCTTCTGCTGCGACAGAGCCTTAGTCAGCGGGTCTGCAATATTATCATCAGTATGCACTTTACATATGTGAATATCTCCTCTATCATTTATCTCTCGAATAAGGTGATATCTCCGAAGTATATGCTTTGTTCTGCTGTGAGCTCTGGGCTCCTTGGCTTGTGCTATAGCTCCATTATTATCGCAGTAAAGATCTATGGGATCTGCGATCGATGGAACTACACCAAGTACTGTAATGAACTTCCGTATCCATACAGCCTCCTTGGCTGCTTCACATGCCGCAATATACTCGGATTCCATTGTAGAATCAGCTACTGTGTCTTGCTTCGAACTTTTCCAGCTTACAGCACCTCCATTTAGGCAAAACACAAATCCAGACTGAGACACAGAGTCATCTCTGTCAGTCTGGAAACTAGCATCCGTGTAACCCTTTACCGTTAGCTTCTCCTCTCCTCCATACACCAAGAATGAATCTTTAGTCCTTTTCAAGTACTTAAGAATATTCTTGACCGCCGTCCAGTGACCTTCACCTGGATTAGACTGGTATCTGCTCGTCATGCTCAAAGCATACGAAACATCCGGACGAGTACATATCATTGCATACATGATAGATCCAATTGCTGAAGCATATGGTATCTTACTCATGCGGTCTTTATCATCCAATGATTTCGGACCATTCTCTTTTGAGATCGTTATCCCATGAGA
This sequence comes from Saposhnikovia divaricata, assembly GCA_036435485.1. NCBI lineage: Eukaryota > Viridiplantae > Streptophyta > Magnoliopsida > Apiales > Apiaceae > Saposhnikovia > Saposhnikovia divaricata. The sequence goes on from CM071596.1 coordinate 63,111,381, forward strand.
TACAGGGACATATCCCCTTTTTGCATCTTGCATTCCAAAACGATGCAAAATCTTGTCAATATATGTACTCTGGCTTAAGCCGATTAATCTTCTTGATCTATCTCTATAGATCCTGATCCCTAATATATAGGTAGCCTCGCCCAAGTCTTTCATAGAAAAACTTTGTCCTAACCAAGTCTTTACAGCCTGTAGAGAAGGAATGTCATTCCCTATTAGCAATATATCATCAACATATAATACTAGGAATGCCACATGGCTCCCACTAACCCTTTTGTAAACACATGGTTCATCCACGTTCTGAATAAAGCCAAAACCTTTGACTATTTCATCAAACCGGATGTTCCATCTCCGAGAGGCCTGCTTCAATCCATAAATGGATCTATGCAGCTTACATACCTTTCCGGCATCCTTTGGATTTCCAAAACCTTCAGGTTTTGTCATGTACACATCCTCTTCAAGGCTTCCATTAAGGAAGGCTGTTTTGACATCCATCTGCCATATTTCGTAATCATAGTAAGCCGCTATTGCAAGCAAAATTCTGATGGATTTTATCATTGCTACTGGTGAAAAGGTTTCATCATAGTCAATACCATGAATTTGTTTGAAACCTTTTGCAACCAGTCGAGCTTTATAGGTCTGTACTTTACCATCCATGTCGATTTTCTTCTTGAAAATCCATTTGCACTCTATAGGTTTTACCCCTTCAGGTGGATCAACCAAAGTCCATACTTGGTTTTCATACATGGAATCCATCTCAGAATTCATGGCTTCTTGCCATCTCTCAGAGTCTGGTGAGTTCATAGCATCTTGGTAGGTGAGAGGCTCATCTTGGTCTATGAGCATCACATCGTCATTTTGAGTTAAGAGAAATCCATAATTCCTCTTTGACTCATGGCGAATCCTACTAGATCTACGAACAACCTGTGTTTCTTGAGCAATGTTATCTTGTATTTCTTGCTCATGCTCCCCTTCTGGTTCAATGTTATCAAGTGGTTCTCGATCTTCATCGAGATCTATTTTCCTCCCACTGTCTTTTCTAGAGACTTGCTCTCTTTCCAAGAATACAGCAGTTCGAGCAACAATTACTTTGTTCTCCGAGGGACTATAGAAAGAATAACCCTTTGTTTCCTTTGGGTATCCCACAAAATTACATTTTTCAGATTTCGGTCCAAGCTTGTCTGATGTTAGGCGTTTCACAAATGCTTCACATCCCCATACTTTCATAAAGGACATGCTTTGCCTTTTCTCTGTCCATATCTCATATGGAGTTTGTTGAACCGTTTTAGTAGGAACACGGTTTAGTGTATATGCAGCCGTTTCCAGGGCATAACCCCAGAAACTAATTGGAAGATCTGCTTGACTCATCATAGATCGCACCATGTCCAACAAGGTACGATTCCTCCTTTCAGAAACCCCATTCCATTGTGGTGTTCCAGGAGGAGTTAGTTGTGATACAATACCACACTCCCTCAAATAGTTCTTAAACTCATGGCTTAAGTATTCACCTCCTCGATCAGATCTTAGAGTTTTTATGCTTTCGCCAATTTGCTTTTCTACTTCTGCCTTATACTCTTTGAACTTTTCAAATGCTTCGGATTTGTTCTTCAAAAGATACACATATCCATATCTACTGAAATCATCAGTAAACGTAATGAAGTAGAAATAGCCACCCCTTGCCATCGATCTCATAGGACCACATACATCGCTATGTATTAGTTCTAGTCGTACGGTGGCCCTCTTACCCTGTCCGGTAAAAGGAGCTTTAGTCATCTTTCCAAGTAAACAAGCCTCGCATTCATCATATGATTCAAAATCAAACTGATCCAAGAAACCATCTTGATGTAACTTGGAAATGCGTTTCTCGTTTATATGGCCTAGACGACAGTGCCAAAGGTATGTTTGATTTGAGTCATTAGTCTTAAGTCGTTTGTTATTTACATTCAAGATAGGAGTATCTAAATTAAGAACATACAAACCGTTAAATAATTGTGCAACACCATAGGTAATGTCATTCAAACCAAAAGAGCAACCATTGTCTTTAAAGGTAAATGAAAAACCTTTCTTGTCCAAACAAGAAACAGAAATAATGTTTCTACAAATAGAAGGCACATACATACAGTTTTCAAGTTCTAATATAAGCCCAGTGGGCAACGATAAATGGTAAGTCCCTACAGCCAAAGCAGCAACCTTTGCTCCATTTCCAACTCGTAGGTCTACCTCTCCCTTAGCCAGTGTCCTACTCCTTTGCAGTTCCTGCACATTTATACAAATGTGAGAACCACATCCGGTATCCAATACCCAAGATGTAGAAGTAGACAAATTGACTTCTATTACATAAATACCTGAAGCAGAAGTCTGGCCAGCAGCCTTCTTCTTCTTAAGTTCTTCCAAATATGCATGACAGTTTCTCCTCCAGTGTCCCGGTTTACCACAGTGGTGACAATCACCCTTTTCGACACCTCCTTTGGGCTTGGTAGCCTTCTTGGGAGCAGAATTAGGATTGGCAGCAGATTTGGACACATTCCTCTTCTTATTGCCCTTCCACTTTCTTTTCCCCTTGGCACCTCCATTGTTCACCATCAGCATGGGAGTAGGAGATTCCTTCTGAATGTTTGTTTCAGCAGTTCTTAACATGCCCAACAATTCAGTGGGTGTCTTATCTATCTCATTCATGTTGTAGTTCATAACGAATTGAGAAAAGTTCTTGTTAAGTGATTGTAAGATCAAATCTATTTGAGCCTCCGGACCAATCGGGAAGCCCAAGGTACTTAGTTGTTCAATGTACCCAATCATCTTAAGAACGTGTGGTCCAACCGGGTCTCGCTCTCCCTGTTTGCAAGCATACAAAGCCTTGCTCGTATCATATCTCTCCTGGCGAGCTTGTCCCTCAAACATGCTTTTGAGGTGCTCAATTATTTCAAAAGCATTCATCAACTCATGTTGCTTTTGAATCTCAGGAGCCATGCATGCAAGCATAAGGCATGACACATCAGTTGAGTCATCCAAATGCTTCTGATAAGCATTTTGCTCGGCACGTGTGGCTCCAGCAGGAAGAGGACTTGGGTGAGGAACTTCAATGGCATACAGCTTTCGCTCCTGCCTGAGGACAATCCTCAAGTTCCTAAACCAATCTAGGAAGTTTGTCCCTGTCAGCTTTTCCTTTTCTAGGACTGATCGTATCGAAAAGTGGTTTGTGTTGTTTGCCATTTATTATCTACAATTTTGTAAAAGCGCATAAAATGAGTTAGTTTGCATGTTTCGTAAAACCAATTATGTTCAAGTTGATTTATAGCATATTCGTAATATACCTCCCACTATTTTTATCAAATTAATAGCCCTTACTATCAATTCGGAAAATGGTTCCCATAAAACCTTTCTTAGTGAGCCAAGATCCATATTTCATCATATTTTAAGTCAGCTTTGGCTTTCCTCTTAAACATGATTATTTAGGTAGACCGTTATGTCAATTATATCGTATATAACTCTTGGATAGTTTAGTGAACAACATATTGCTCCGATCTATCTAATAGATTTCACTAAACTCTATGCTTATAAGTTCATAATCCTATTATGACGACTTATTTAAGTTGAACCCAACAATAACATTTTAAGTAAGCTTGTTTACTTAATCACATCTCACCACGATAAAAGAGAAGCCCTTGCTTTGGCAAATCCACTCCTCAATGATCTAGGATTTAATGAGTGTTATTTGTTGGAAAGCATCTGTTTAACTTAATATTTCTTAAGGGATTTTTTAGAAAAATTTAACGATCTTGATCGTTTGTTTAAATCTTAAATCGTTACAGATTTTATCTTGTTTAAACATGGCATATGTGTCGTATCTAATACATACATTCTAAAATATCCATACATCCATGCATCCATTCATATATCTAATATATCCATGCATCATATGTAAAGTGCAGTTACGCAAAATTAAACGTGCAATGGTTATGGCCCGATCCTATGCGATCTTTTCGAGCTAATGAAAAGATCAAGGTCAATCTATGGTTGTAATAACTAATTATTACAAAATTCTTCATTGCTTCCAAAGCCTCCATTGATTGCCTCCAAGCTCGTTTTGAAATACATTACAAAAGAACTCGAGTTGCATTCGAGAAATAATAATTACAAGAATAACGACATGCAAGTCGTATTTAATTATTACAGACCATAAATAAAATTAAAACATTTATTCTACGGGTCTTAAGGCCATAACCAATGCACCATGCTCATATAACAATTATAGACATCAAATTAATCATGATCACATCGATTAATATTTAACTCCTCAATTTAAATACCTAATTATTTAAAAGGGAATTAAAAAAATAAATCAAATTTAATTAATTAAATTCGAATTAATATAATTAACTAATTAAAATTTTAATCCGAATAAAAAAATTAAATTGAAATTAATTAATCAAAATTCGAATTTAATAATAATATTCAAATTCATAATTTAAATATATTATTAAAATTCGAAATTAAATTAATTAATAAATTTTGAATTAATAATAATTTTTAAATCCATGATTTAAATATTCAATTATTAAAACTTTAATCATTTAGGAATCTAATGATTAATGGCAATAAGTCTAACATGGCAACTAATTGAATTATTAAAGCAAAAGCAAAAAGCAAAAGCTAAAATAAAAATTAGAATTAAATAAAAATTAATCACTGCACAGCACGCCAATCTGTCCACTACTGAAAACACTCAGACGCGCATGTGAAACATGCGCTTCACCTGTCAAACCTGTGATGCGCATGTCGTACATGCGCAACACCTGCTTTATTCGGGTGATGCGCATGTCGGACATGCGCAACCCATAGATAAAATCCTGTTGCGCATTCTGCAAATGCGCAACACCTGTACATACAGTTTTTCACAGAAGATGCAGAAAGCTCCAGAAACAATGCAGAATCAAAATTTCAGTTTATATCAATTCTAAAATTATCCTAATGATGTGTTTACCATATCTAACATATAGTATATCATCCAAAACATGTTATAACAATTTATAACATCATACAAACAATCATAACAATTTATAAAATCTTTTGTATGTTAAAATGAAGCATGACAAAAATTCATAAAATTCATGTATGATTCATTTTCAAGAACAAAACACCAAATCATCCTTTTATACATGTAGCTCTGATACCATTGTTGGAATTCGGGCATAATAACGCAACGGAAATAACGTAAATAACAATTAAAAACGAATTCCAAAGCCCGGATCCATGTATAAAATGATGATTATGGTATAAAATTCTCAAGAACAAGATTGTACCTTGTTTAAGCTTTCCAATGGATGTCAAATGGAGATCCTAGCTTGTTGATCTTGAGAGTTAAAATTATAACTCCTCCACCGGAATCCACCCTTGAATGCTTGCTTGAATCGTCGAACGATTTTCGCCACGGGACGAGGTACTAGCCAAAATAAATAATCGATGTGTTCTTGACAAATCTTGATTTCTCCCTTGTCTCTAAGATGTGTATGAACTGAAAATTTCAGTTGTGTTCCACCAAGAAGACTAGCCAACCTTTGGCTTATAAAGAGAAATAAAGAAAAATGGACCATTAAACAATTAGGCCATTTTTATTTAAACAAATCTTATTTATTTAAATAAATTAATTAAGTCATACTTAATTAATCAAATAAGTCAAGAAAATACATCTTCAAATTTTATCTTTAACTAATCAAGTCTCACTTAATTAATTTTATAAAATTCGAATTATTATTTATTATTAATTTAAAATCATAATTTAAATTATTATTAATTTAAATTCATGAAATAAATTAATTTCCCTTTTAAACATTCTATGTGTGTGACCCTGTAGGTTATTATTTAATTGGCAATAATTTTATTCTCTAATAAAATTACAAACAATAAGCGGCGTCTAGTAACACATTATTGCTACCCAATTAAACAATAATTAAATCAACGATTCAATCAACCTTTTATGACTAATGTTCCATGTAATATAATCCCTTTAAATCATGATATTATAGATTAAACTCGAGGCATGCAATGTGTCATCCTCTTTATAATTTAATCTTCATTTTCTTGATCGATGAGTAGACTATTTAATCAAATCAACATTTGAGCATGGCCATGCATTTCATAGTCTCACTCAAACAAGAGGCCGATAATATCACTCCTTTATCAGGAGATTTAAATCCCATCTAGATCGTTCATATTTCTCACATGATTCATAATATATCCGATATTCACCTTTATCATTATCCGGCTAAAGATAACTTTTGACGAATTCAAAATATATTAATTCTCATGTAGAATTATAACGACTTCAGGTCTAAGGATCATTACACCATTATCACTGTGAGAATACATATGACACATTTATTATTATTATTTACCATGATGTATCTCACGGTGGGTCTGTCCAGTACCCTGTACTCGTACAGTTACCTATGCATTGCTTTTAGTATCTGCATACTTATGACCAATGAGATGTGGTCATCTTGTCAATAAACATACTAGCCTTAATGTATTATTCTTGTCCTAAGTAATAATAATACTCGGCTAGGGACATTTAAGAATATGATACAATCATTATATAATCTCATGTTCAAGTCACATACTTGCAACTACATAATTTGTATCAAGATTCCAAGGACATTTATTATACTTTATTTATTTCGCAGTAAATAAAGCCAATAATAAATATATATATCAAATATATAAAATCACTCAAACACAAATACAATTGATTGTATTGACTCTAGGGCACCAATACTAACACTAAAGACATTAAACAAATGCGCTTCGTGGGAGGCAACCCACGCATTAGTGTAGGGAAAAAAAATATATATTGAGTGTTGTGAAAAAAAAAAGAGTGTTGTGAAATAAAAAAAAAATTTGAGTGTTGTATTTCACAAAAAAAAAAATGAAGAACAGTGAACAGTACGCAGGCTGCGCCTGCGTTTCTGTCTCTCGGGCAGGTTGCGGCTCTGTAACGCAGGCTGCGCCTGTGTTACTGCCTCTCGCGCAGTCTGCGCATGGGAAACGCAGGTTGCGCCTGCGTTATAGCATTCAATTTTTTTTTTCTGCCGATTTTTGGTGTTTTAGCCTACATTATTTCCCCCAAACTCTATCTTACCTCAAATTCCCTTAATCCCTAATTCCTATGTCTATTCTAGATCAATCCCATACACTCTAAATCTCTCCTACACTCTAAATTTTTTACCAAACCTATCCATCATCTTATATATATACACACCCATACATACAAATCCAATTCCTCTTCTACTTCTTTAAATCTCTAAAAATTCAATTCTAAAGAGGAATTCATTGCAAGTTCACCTCTTTCAATTCGTAGTTGGTTTATCTCTTCTCTAATCTTATTTTTATTACGAATTTGTGTTCTTGTAAATTGGGGATTTTGTATTATTCTTGGTATTTGGGCTATTTTTGGTGTGATATTGCTTGGTGATTATTGGATGAGCTTCTTGTGAGTTGGGTATTGATTCTTATGGATCCTAATCGTTGGAGAGGTGGTGCTAGTGCTCTAAAGAAAGGGGATTTTTGCCAAACAAGCATGTTGAGTTGCGATGGAGAAGGATATGTAAAGCGCCTTGTGGGTATGTTTTCTGCTTTCCCTTGTATTTACTTCCATTCAATGCGGACATTGAATATTTTAAGTTTGGGGGTGGTTTGAGGGATTAGTAGTTGTTGTATTATGTGTTCATGTAGGATTTCATGTTTTGCATATTAGTAGTAGTAATTCATGCATATATGTTCGTGTTATCTACGTTTGTTTCATATAGGACATTCTATTTTTTTGTTTCGTATACCATGTGAGTTCATATTAGTTGCATTTCATGGCATGCATATTTCATGATCCCTTAGAACGAGCTAATTCTGATTGGTAGGTAGGTGTCTAATTGAGTGTGGTAATGATGAATAGAGGGTTGACTTATAGTTTCTATGAAATTAACTTATGTGTTTCAGAAACAAAACAATTACACAGTCTCATTGGGTGCTGTTGGGCTAGGTTAGGGTTATGCTTGTTTGGATGTTTTGAGATTTAATCACTTGTTTATATTTAGAATTTTCGTTATTCCCTTGATAGCGTAGTAACACTTAAGTCTAAGTTTGGGGGAAAACAGGGATTTCATGCTAAATTGTAAATAATTGTCAATAATGGCTAGGCGTCAAATGGCTAGTAGCCGGCTCATATTTATATGAGTAGTCTAGGGTTGGAATTGAGAATTCTCATTCCAGATTGCATAAAAAAACAGAAAAAAAAAAAAGAAAAAAAAAAGTTTCAATTGTTATATGCAAAATTAACCAGGGTGAGCTCTTTAATACTCGAGCTATTAAGTACTAGGGGACTTTGTGCCTAGTGACCTAAGGCTTTTATAGTCTGGGATCCATTAACCCAACGCTCGTTACATGGGTATTATTGTATAAGCCTTTTGGGGTCTCATCCAGTGCACGGTTAAATAAGCATGCTTGTATATATGTGTCGTAGTAGTTAGTAATAAAGCATGAATTTCTGTCTACCTTGGATAAGGATGAAGGTGTTCTTAGGTTATAAAGTGTCTACAGTCTATTCTATTTATAAACCTGTGATTGTCTTGGCGAAGAACATGTATGATTTTTGACCTAGTTTTGGGAGTATTTCTGATGAGCATTGCACACACGCACGTTTCTGTTCATGTATTGTTAGTATACGGGAACTTGGTCGAGCTCTATTTGGATTTAGTTGCATTCTTTGAGATATTTGCTTGCTAGTTGGTTTTGGTTAGTTTGAAGGGGATCGTTGCATTTTTCATATTAGTTGCATTCATGCATTGCATTGCGTTAGGTTAAATGGATTTTGTGGGTACATTCGCTATAGGCTCTCACGAGACCTTACTCGTCCACTGGGGCTGCCTAGGGGTTTAAAGGGCTTGTTGCATATGCCAAATGCAACTGTGATCACCTACGGAAGTGGTACTAGTTAGTTAGTTGTAATTGTTTATGCTTGAGGACAAGCATCAGTTTAAGTTTGGGGGTGTTTGATAAGTGGATTTTATATCTACTTGAAGCATTCTAAATCGGCTTAAATTAATTGTCTTGGACTCAAGTTTCTTGTAGTTTTGATGTATTTTGCTTAGTCGTGCAGATTTACGAGAATGTTGATTAAGGTTGATGCTTCTATCGTGTTTGGAGGATTAATTGATTTAAATTCGGATTTTCCGGAAAGATTGCGCAGTCTACACTGTTTTGGCCATATCTGGAGTTCTAGAAGTCCGTTTTTAGTGATCTTACAGCTCACGCGAAGCTTGGGAGATTTTCTACAACCTTAGGAAGAAATCAGGTGCTGAAGACGTGCTGAATAAAATTGCGCACGTATTCTATGATAAGCCATGCAGAGAAATCCCAGTTTTGCCCTTTTTCTAATTCTAATTATATTTTGGGCAGCTTTTGGCACCTAAATTGAATTCTAATTGTATTTTAGGATGTTTCCTTGCTGGGCAAGATTTCTAGAGTCTATGTAAACACTTCTAGGGAAAAACATTATGGGAGATCCAATTTTGTACGCAGCTTTTAGGGATTTTTCTGGAGAGCTTTTATTTTCCTTGAAGATCAAAGATTAAAGGTTTTTTCTATATTCTTATAATTATGAGTTCTTCTATTAATTCATGTGTTTTGGTTTCTTCCTTAATTATGTGTAACTAAATCTCTAATCTGAGGATTGGGTAGTATTCCTTGGTATTCATGTATGTTTAATTATCTGTGATTTTCTTGCTTTGCTGATCTGTTATTGAGGGCTTACTACAATTAGGGGAGTCATGAACCTTTGATTGGATTTTAGGAATTGTGATAACTTGGAAGAGGAGTTGCAATTTTAGTACACGATTTAACAGACATAACTCGAATTTTTGATTGGAAGATTAATAGGAGAGTTGTGAGACTTATAATTCTTGGTGAGTAATAGTTTATGATTGTACTTTGATTGTATCACGGAAGTGACAATTAAGGTGTAGTTGTAGACATTATAGTGTATCTTGGAAGGGAACATTATAACCTTAGAAGAATTGTTTTCAGCAGAGTAAGAACATAGAAGTCACATAGATATTGAATGTGCATTGAAACCAAGTGAAGAACCCCAGTTCTTGGATTATTTTCCTCATATATTTTATTCTCAATTGATAATTAGTTTAATTAGTTTATTAACAAACCAAACATTCTTCTACACTTCTAAATTGTGAGAGATAAAATACTTGAACTTGATTCTACATATTAGTCCTTCCCTGAGAACGAACTATTAACAAGGCCGAGTTTTGTTTAAAAAAACAATTTAATAAAAGAATTTAACCGAGAGACCAATATGATCATTGAACTTTTATCAGGTTGCATTTGTCAATTAGGTCAACCGCCCTAGTACAATAAGATGGCCAGTCTTTAGTACTTTCATGACAAATACAATCAGTGGCGTCCCACCAGACTTCCATCACAAACATAGGATGTCCCTGAATCCCTTATATACATAGGTTGCTCATCCTAGTTTGAATAAAGAAGATTAAATATTCAGGGAAAAATGAAAAGAGTTCAAGAATCGCAAAATTTTCATATATAAAGTGGGATCGAGTATCCTTTGAAAAATAGGGATATTTCGGAAAGAATAGGATAGTGTTTAAGTATATCTGATATACAAAGCTTCTCAAAAATTGAAGTATATTTGATCATCACACGGATGCATCAACTATTGATTAAACAAAAATTTAAGAAATTCATAATTATTCATAATCTCACTCTTATCGGCTAAGTGCTAATACACTTAGTTGCCAAAATCGGCCTGACAATAATGAGTTGAATAGTTAAGAAGATCTCAATTCATTCTCGATTTTTAATCATCACTGTGTAACAAATGCTTCAGCGACAATATCAACCGTGAATTAGTTACAACAATTCAGAATGATAATAAGAATCGATTCCTTTTTAAAACAATTCTCTCATGCAATGAATTAAATGAGAGCAATGGCTAATAGGGAATAGTTACGCCCTTACTCCAAACAAATATCGGTATTCGCATTCACATCATGCTTATAGTTCTTCTCGTACTTTCTCTATAACGTTCGCGATGTAGCTAAAGTCACAGAAGGAATTCTAGAAAGTATACGAGGGTCTTCAGATGACGTCTTCCAAACTTGTAGCTCCGAATTAGTTGCCTCGTCCATAGTCGGTCCTTCGGATGAATCGATCTCCTACTCGCACGATATGTCAAAATACTAAATAAAGTCGCAACTCTCATCTTGAAATCCTAAGACGAACCTTATCTTAAATCGTTCTACATAACGTTTAACTTGAATAATTACTCCTAATTGTCCTAACTTGTTTCAGTGACCATAACATGTGGCTCTGATACCAACCTGTGACGCCCCCAAATCCGGGATCAGGATTTGGTGCCACAACCAATACAATTAAGTAAAACTTAATCATACCGATGACCCCTCAACAAGGATCGATCTCAGGTAATAGTGTGAAACAAGAAACTAAATTACAACAACTATTATAACTACTATACCTTCTTATCAGAAGTGCAGTCCAATACTAAATGTGTCCATGCTGGCTCTGAAATCTAACTTGAATAGAACACCTTGCCACACTCGTTCGAATTATAAGACGTAGGTAGACCATTCTTAAGTCTAGCTGAAAGGTTAGATGAATAAAACAAGAGTGAGCCAAAAATGCTCAGCAAGTGAATGGTGAAGTAACAACTTTTAAATAAACTGTTATCAACAGAAATAGAGCTGGCTTCCAACAATAAGAAGATGGTAGAATGATATGACAGGAAGCACTGGAATAATACTGACACTTAGTAACAAAAAGATATCAATTGAAAGGTAAAGCAACAGTTGATAATGAAATATGTGTAAAGCAATTGACATTTCAAAAGGTAAATCAATTTCATTTCACAGTAAAGTAAAAGTAATCATCACTTTAAGAAAACTGATTGGAGGTTTTAATTTAATATAGACAATACGGGTGATCAGCCCATAAAGTCCCCATACCGGACACAAAGTCCCTATGGACATCAATTCCTCTCATTAGGATAGCTTGGGTTCCCAAGAGGCAACACATTGGCCTATAAAGGTGTCGAACTGGACAGACCAGAACTACACTAATACATACACAAACCGATGAAATCAGCATTACCCGTTCGCCCCGTCTCTCCAATCGTCAGGAATTCGTGGAAACCATTTAGACGGAGTTCCTAACATTTTTATTAAAAATCTCATTTTTTTAAAAACATTAAGCTTTTCAAAACTCTTTTTAACTTCATAAAACATTTTAATACTTAATCTTTTCAAAAACCTTTACTTCGAAGTACCTTCGACTCTCTGATAACAAATCAGCCCAGTCTAAGTAACTTCAAAGTATTTTAAGAAAACAACGCATTTTGATTTGCAATGATAAAAGTCAAAGGTTTGACTAAGTTCTCTGACATCAAGAGAATAGGGATACAAGTCTGAATCAAGAAGATATAGACTCAAATGCAATCAAGGCTTTGATCAGAGTACAAGGAAGGAAATCCAAGTCAAAGGTCAAAGATGTGTATCATGACTAGTTTTAGGGCAATTAACTCAGTTTAAAAAGTAATGAATATCAAGAATGGTAATCAAGTCTTTAGGTTAGTGGTTTGATCAATATTGTAATATATAGAGTTTTAACGCAGGGCAACAAATCAATTTATAGTGATAAAGGTCTTGCATTAATGAAACAATGGTTAGACAGGGCATTGTAAATAAGTCTCACTTTCTAAATCAAGGTTCATTTGAATACGAATTTCAAAATAGGTTTTAGTAGCATATAGCTTCTTTAAATCAAGGTCTTGTTGAAATGAGGTTCATTGAAAGTCAAGTTCAATAAAAATATGATTCCTTAAAACATGGTTTGTTAAAACCTGGTTATTTGAAACAGAGGTTTAGTAAAACTTGTTTCTTTAAAACAATGTTCGGTAAGATAGAAGTTGAGAAAACATGAGTAAGTAATACTGGAATTAATAAAACATGGTTCGGTAACTGAAAGAAAGTTTTCAATCAATATCTTGTAAAACAGGTATTAAGTTTTAGAAATTGTATTTAAGACTTGGATGTCTGCTTGGATTTATAAGGTATAAGGTGATAGACACAATAAAGGTCTTAGTCTAAAGTAGGGGACATGTTATAGAGCCAAACTTCATTGTAAATCAACAGAAGGGTAATGACAGGGTGCATAGCAATCAACGTATTTCAAAAGACAGTTCACAGGATAACTCAATAGAAGGGTACAACAAGGTACAGATTACTTGTAAACTGATTTGAAAGAAACATGTTATGAACAACAGAAGCAGATATACTTCACTTGAACAATAAGTGAGGAATAGAAACACTTGCCTCAAAATACGTAGTTCTGTTCCAAAAACATCGATTCGTTACTCACTTTACGTCAGCCTCTACTTCTTTATATGACGGTCTCTAATCGACTATACATCCATCTTTCTTCTATAATTGGTCCGTCTCGATATCAATATATTAGTCAACTCCGATAAATATCTTCGTTCTTGAAATTCCGTCTACATGCATAATGACTTCTTACCGACTTCCTACTTGCACCTATAATAAGGTAAAGTACTATTTCAGTACACTATAATCCTCAATCGTCTAACTCTATTTTACCCAAACGGTTCCTATAACGCTTAACAATTTAACATACATAACACGTACGAGTTATACTTACCAGACAATCTAGCACAATCAGATAAGTACTTAAGCACATAACACATAGAGCATATTTATCATATACGTCACTAAAGCACTTAGCATATAACACTTAGCACAAACAATTCATGATTTGCCACTTAAACACTTAACACATAACATCACCTTGACTTATAATCAACTTATAACTTGTTACTATAGACTTTACAACTTATAATTCTAGCAAAAATCGGACAGAGTTTCCTTTGTAAAATGGACTATCCCGTCGGAAAACATCCGAATCAAATCAATATTAAAACTATCCGATGGATTTCAAATCCACCTACAAGCCCAATCATACAGATCAATTCTAAATCATTTAATCTCACTTATTACAATTATTGACAATTACTAACTTAATTTATTATTGAGTAAAAAAATCACTAATTATCACATAATCATATCTGATAAATTTTAATTAACATCTAATAATTCATATAATCAAGATTATTACACAAAAATTTGAAACACAAATATTACTTCGGGAATTTTTGAATAATATTACAAAAATTCACATTGATAATCAATTTCTCGTGTCAACTATTCCATATCAATAACTAATCGATATCATGTAGAATGAAACATATACATCGAACTTATATTGCAAAAATTCGAAAATTCATATAATCAAAGAGACATTCAACATTTATTCATCAAAACGAAGTAATTAATATTTATTAGGCTCAGAAGACATCACCGCCATTTCCGCCGGCTCACTGGAGCTCACGGCCGGCGGTGGCATAGTTTGGAGGTGCCCGGAATTTGGTTTCCTTCACGAACTTCACCTCTCATGAATATATAACATCAAGACATCACTAGGGAAGCAAGAATCATGAATTACCAACAAGAATTCGACCATAACTGTTCGGAATCAAGCAAACCCGAAATGGGTTTTCAAAATATCATCATGAAAATGACATGCAAGGACAGGGTATGTAAAGGACTGAAAACCGAGTACAAATCTGGTCTACGATTGACAAACCAACAGGAAATATGGTGTCAACGGGAAGAGAGAAGAATTCAGAGAGAGAGAGATTTCCGAGCAAGAGAAACAGAGAGAAATGAGTGAGGGAGACAAATGGTTCACGCGGTGGTGATGTATAGAAGCTAGGGGCAAAACAGTCAATTGCCAAATACTAAATACTTTTGTTGTAAAACTAATTTTAAGTCTCTATAAATTTGAATTTAAACAAATAATAGGGAGAAAATAAAATAAAATTTTTTCTAAAATACAGTTTATGAAATTATAGACCTCCCCATATTTTTAAAATAATTTTGGGATCAAAAATGAATTTAATATGATTTTTACAAGTTTAACATCTTTAAATGGAATAAAGTTTTTTAAATCATTTTAAAATGCTTACGCCCACAATTAAATACTCCCACAAATTCTAAAAACTAACTAATATCACAAAGATGATAATACAAAAGATTTCATGATTTAAAACAACTCCAATGATTTTATATAATTTTCAGAAGATTAAAAAAATGCACTTTAAAAATAATTTTGATGCTCCAAAAATATAAATAAAATTCCACGGACATATACGACACATACCAATCATCATAAAATCACATAAACATGATTTCACACATATCTTGACTTCACAAAAATTATACTCATCATATAAATCACATAATTTTTCCACATTTCGCAATTAAATAAACATTTCTAAATCGCGAAAAATTCTAGGTCGTTATAAAGATTTAGTGAAAATCCTTCATAAGATGGAGTTTTCAATTGATGGTCTCTGTGATGCGTGCCAGAAAGAAAAATAAAGAAGAGCATCATTTAAAAAGAAGACAGAGCTTTCAACTGATAGTCCTCTACAATTGTTGCAAATGAATCTGTTTGGACCAGTGAACATAATATCAATTTCTAAGAAAAAGTATGTCTTAGTGATTGTTGATGATTTCTCAAAATGCACATGGACATTCTTTTTAGCATTCAAAGATGAAGCTAGTGAGTACATCATCAACCTCATCAGGAAGCTTAACACTGGGACAAACAGGAGTGTCAAGACGATCAGGAGTGATAATGGAACAGAATTCAAGAATTCTATGATGAAGGACTTCTATTATCAAGAAGGGATAACTCAGACATTCTTAGCTCCTAGAACACCATAACAAAATGGTGTTTTCAAAAAGAAAAACAGAACACTCATTGAAGCAATAAGGACTATAATTAAGGATGCCAAACTTTCTACTTATTTTTTAGCTGAAGCTATCAACACATCATGCTACACTCAAAATATAAGTGTGGTAAACCAAGCACAAGGTAAGACACCTATCAGTTGTTGAAAAAGGATGAGAAGCCAACTGTAGATTTTCTTCATGTTTTTGGTTGCAAATGCTTTGTAATGAGAACTCAAGGTAAAAACCTAGGAAATTTTGAAGCTAAGGCTGATGAGACAACATTGTTATGGAATCAGTACATGTTGCCTTTGACGATGAAACGATTCAAGGACTGACAGATGAAGGTCATCATGAGACACTTCATTTTGAGAATGAGATTATGTGTCAAATAGAGGAGAGTTCCAATGGACCACAGTCATGAGTAGGGGTGTACACGGGTTGGTGAAACCGACCAACCCGACCCAAACCGACCTTATATTTGGCCGACCCAAATTGATTAATTTCAAACCGAGACAAGGTTGGGTTAAAAATATTTCAACCCGATGTTAATGGGTTCAGTATAGGTTTCAATTTTTTTAACCTAACCCATTTAGAATTTAGATAACTTAATAAATATATACAAATAAGTCCACTGGTCTAGCCCACTATCCATTTATTCAATCCCGCCCATATATTATTAGGTTTATGTTACATTTTATGTCTCAACCTCTCAGTCAGTACTCACAATCATAAGTCAGACACTCACACTTATTCACTACATTTTATTTCTAATGGATCCTATCTTAATCTGTGTTGTACAATTATTCATTCTTTTTTATTTATACCATATAGTCAGCAAAATGTTGAAATAACCTTGTCGGATCATGTTGACTCAAGTGCAACTACTGAACCACATATATAGTATTATGTATTCTTGTCTAATAAATTTGCAGTGCAATCCTCTCTCTAGTTTCTGTTACGTCATCCAGAATTTTTATTAACATTTGGATATATTTAGCTTTTTAATCCGCAACTAACATGAAAGTGGAAAACATACATTGTCTACTATTCTGCTTAAAATAGCGTAGAAGCTTTGCATTTTATTTTGACATTGCTAGTTGTTGTTTAATCCACTAAAATGTTTGTTATCTGTTTACTTTTTGTTGAGAACTATGAACATGCAACCAATTGATTAACTTCTGAGTTGCTTTCAAATTTTGACAATACGTTAATTGTTTGGATTTGATTCAGTGGAGTAGTAAGTTTAATTTAATTATGCTTAATTTATTTCCTTTTTATGTATTTTTTTTATTTTATATAACACATCCAAACCGATCCAAACCAACCCAACCCGACCTTTTAATATATAGGATTGGGTTAAAAATTTATTTTTATGGGTTGGGTTGAAAATTTTCAAACTGATTGAAAATGGGTTGGGTTGAGATTTTCTACTAACCTGACCAACCCGGCTCGTGTACAGCCCTAGTCATGAGACTCAAGACAACCTTGTGGAGAATGTGTCAACTGATGATCCATGCATGGATCAAAACTCTTCTAGGAGAGTATCTAACTAAGGGGGAGTTTCAAGAAGACTTAACATTTCAAGAGAGACATCTAATGTAGGGGGAGTTTCTCGAAGTCACAATTCAACTTCAAAAAGTTTTGACTTTGACAATGAAGCTACTTCATGAAGAGCTGAGCCACCTGTGAACATGAGATGGACAAAGGCCCATCCATTTGAACTAAACATCGGAGATGCAGATTTTGGTGTAAGGACAAGAAGTGCTACCAAGAATGAATGCTTGTATAGTTATTTCCTCTCTCAAGAGGAACCTAAGAATTTTGAAGATGCCATTCAGGATTCTGATTGGACTACTGCTATGCATGAGGAGCTCAACCAGTTTGAGAAGAATAAAGTTTGGAAGTTGGTACCAAGACCTAAAGATAGGACAGTGGTTGGCACTAAGTGGGTACTAAAGAACAAGATGGATGCATAAGGTATGGTCATTAGAAACAAAGCCAAAATGGTTGCTAAAGGGTATTTACAAGAAGAAGGAATTGATTTCGATAAAACCTTTTCCTCGGTGCCAGACTAGAATCCATCAGGATTTTTCTTGCCTATGCCGCACATGCAAACTTTAAGGTCTACCAGATGGATGTAAAGAGTGCTTTCCTGAATGATGAGCTGGAGGAAGAAGTTTATGTTCAGCAACCACCATGTTTTGAAGATGAAGACTTCCCATACGTCGTCTACAAGCTGTACAAAGCACTCTATGGTTTGAAACAAGCACCTAGAGCGTGGTATATCACTTTATCTCGGTTCTTACTTGAAAATCATTTCACTAGAGGTACTGTGGACAAAAATCTCTTTCATAGGAGTTACAATGGCTTTACTATTTTCGTGCAAATATATGTGGATGACATCATATTTGGCTCTATAGATGAGATGCTTTGCAAAATGTTTGCTAAACTCATGCAAAGTAAATATGAAATGAGCATGATTGGAAAACTTATTTCTTTCTTGGTTTACAAGTCAAACAAGTTAAGGATGGGATTGTTATAAGTCAAGTTAAATTTATAAAAGACCTTTTAAAGAAATTTGACTTAACGGATTGTAGTTTTGCAAAAACTCCCATGACCACTGCTACTAAGCTTGAGTTGAGTACTAAGGAATCCAAGGTTGACATCTCAAGTTATAGAGGCATAGTTGGCTCACTTTTATATTTAAATGCAAGTAGGCCACATTATGCCAGATATAATGTTTGCTACATACTTATGAGCTAGATTTCAAGCTGATCCTAGAGAATCTCATCTTGTTGCTATTAAAAGAATATTCAGGTATCTCAAGGGAACACCAAATCTTGGTATCTAGTATCCTAAAGATTCTGGATTTGATCTAATTGGTTATTCAGATGTAGATTATGCAGGATGCAAATTGATAGAAAAAGCACTACAGGCTCTTATCAATTTCTGGGGAATAAACTTGGGTCAAGGTTTAGTAAGAAGCGGCAATCAGTATCTACATCCAATGCTGAGGCTGAATACATATCATCTGGTAGCTATTGTGCCTAGATCCTTTGGATGAGGAATCAATTATTTGATTATGGTTATAATCTAAATAAAATTCCTATTTTTTGTGACAATACAAGTGCAATTGCTATTACAGAAAATCCAGTAAAGCACTCCAGGATTAAACACATCGACATAAGGTATCATTTCATTAGGGAGCATGTGATGAATGAAACTGTGGAGTTACATTTCGTCCCTAGTGAAAAGAAGTTAATAGATATATTTCCCAAAGCTCTTGATGAAGCAACCTTCTCAAGGTTGGTAAGTGAGCTTTGTATGTTAAATTATACTTAAATATCTAGTGTATCTATTAATATGCATGCAGCCCATGAATTTTACCTATTTTAATTCTCTGGATATTTATTTTATTATTAGCATTGTCATATTCTATCTATAGAATGTTTATTCTATGATATTATGATGCTAGCATTTTATTTGCTCTAAATGTTTATGTGCTAAATGTGTGATTTTATTTGCATTAGTTAGTTGAATATTTTGACATGCCTAATTAATTAGATTATATAAAATTGAATCATTACGACTGAACATTCGTCTCTTGGAAACTTGAGACATGTGTCTTTTGAATTGAGGTTGCGTATTAAGGCCATAGAGAGACGCGTACAAAGAATATTGGACAATTTTGTTTAGGCTTTCTAACTCCTTTCATAACTTCTCATAACCTTTTGTTACCCTTTGTCTGAACCATCTATTTAAAGGGTAAGAGTAAGAATTGTTTAGATATTTGAAAATCTTGTTATTCTCTCTACAATTCTTCTCTCTATCTCTTTCAAATCAAATCAAACACGCAAATAAGCCAAGAAACCTTCATCATCAACCTAGAAGATCAAGAGTATTTTGTCCATTTCAGTAGAAGAATTCGAAGCACTCCCATTTAAAGGGAAGGTCCAACATCTCCTTGAGAAGATAGACGAAATAATGGCTGAGGAGAATGCCAAGATGGAAGAGATGCGCAGGATGCTGAGATAGTTGAAGAGGCGTCGAGGCGAAGATGATGGCCCTGATAGTTCTTCTCTTGCAGCAGCAACCGCATAGGCGGGTCAGGCTATGCTGAAGGGGAGGGGACTCAAAATTGTTTTTTTTGTATATCTATTTTTTAAATATGTATGAACTCACAGGGTTTTATCCTTTTTTAACTTTAAATTTATATTTTAAAGGTTTCTGGTGTTTACCAGAGTTTATCTTTAAATCAGTCTGAGTTCTTTACATATTCTTCTGATCTGGATGCATGTGTAATGTGTATGTGTTAAATTAAGATGCATGTCTGCTAGATCTAATTTTTGGTTTTTGTTTCATTATTTGCTATGAATCTTGAATATCTTTAAACATGAAGTACAATTATTGTATTCGGATACATGTTAAGCAGGTTGAGGAAACTGAATCGTTTTTCAGTTTATCTCAATTGATATGGATTGGTAACTGATAGATATAATGTTATCAGTCAAGATATGCTATTATTGGATTATTATTGGTCTTAGCCATCGAGTTACCTTTGTGATTACCCATCGATAATACACATACATTTTTATATGTATAAATTAGGTGTCTATTTGTGGTAACTACATAAATTAATTTCTATTCAATGGCTAGTTCTAATCCACGTCTTTGCTAGTTAGGTGAAATTTTTATCTTTAAAGTAACACGACTAGATCTAATCCACGTCTTTGTTATATTCTCAAATTCTTGAATTTCTCTCAATTGTAAAAGGCGATTCATTTTTCAAAGAAAACTTTTTTCTAAAAGATTTCAATTATCTCTTAACAATTGTACCACAACAAAAGCTAATGATTTCTGCATGTTTTACCTTTGAACTTAACAATTTCGTAGCCTTTCTCAACACGGAGGGTGTTTCAAGTGAATATCACCACTCGATAGGATACCTAGCAAATTCAAAATTAACATTCTACTTGCTTGAAGCCCCCGAGATTCGGTACGAATTGGTAGAAGAGTTCTAGTAGAGTGCAAAAATTTCTTCAGATGGGCAATCAATTTCATTCAATTGCAAGCAAAAATGGTACACTTTAACCCTTGATGTCATTCATAATGCATGTCTCAAACAATAAGTTGATGGTAGCTACCATTAACAAACTAAGGAAAATAGAGAAAGAAACTAACGATGCCACTGTGTTCAGAGATGGTATTGAGATCAAAGTTTACAAGAATGATCCTGGATGCAGTGAGGCCTTAACTGAACAGAAGCAAAATGTTGAAGAGGTATTGAGAAAATCTGAGCAGCTTAAAGCTGACAGGAGGAAAAAGGAAAAAGAAGCCCCTCACCAGTTATCGAAGATCTTGCTAAGAAAGGTGAGGTGGTTCTGGACACAACCAAGAATAAAAGGAACATAGTACCAATCCCTGGGAGGGCTGAAATAAAAGAGAAAATCAATGAAGACACAGGACCCCTATCTTCAAAAATTTTGCCTTATCTCAAACTAGACAAACTGAAGAGTGCAAAGTGATTAATGCAACTCTAGATTCCCTGAAAGACTAAGATTGTCATATACTGAAGGGAGGGATCAAGAATGGCCAGTTCAAAGCATCATGGAAAGAGATCTCAACTCTCTAAGGAATATTCATAAAAAGATTGATTACAGTCAAAGGAACAGAAGTGTAGCTTGTGATATTCATCACATGATATCAAAGATAAGAAATGAACAGCTTGAAGATCAGAAACCTAGAGAGTTGATAACAGTCTATACTGAACAGAAGATCACTACCAACCATTTTACATGATGGAATTCAAGGAATTCAATGGGAAGACTTCACTGCTAAAAATGGAAGACATAAAAAAGCTTCTACTGAATTCATTAAAAAGGCAACGGATCAAGTGGACAAAAATAATAAAGATCAAGAAATGTTTCTATGGGAACTGCAGAGAGAACTTGAAAGAAGACTTGGGGTAACCAAAGAGAAAGAGAAAAAGGAAGAGATAAACATCTTGCATGCTCAGTCTACAGGAGCAACCTCTTCCTACCTATGATAACTCTTGTTCTATTTACTTTGAAGCTTAGATAAAATTATGTCCTTTGTATTGAATATCCTTTAAGTGTTTTTGTTATCATCAACCTCAGATTTATGCCTACCATTCTGTTAGACATAAATAGGGGGAGATTGTTAGGAATCAGATGTTTAGAATTGATGATAACAAATAAATTTAGACAAGAATTTTATTTATGACTTTGTAGCTCATCGATGGATAATGTTCAATGAGTATCCATCGATGAGGTAGCTAGACTTTGTGTTCTTACTTATCCAAATTCATGTCAAAATCTATCGTTGGATGATATTGTCCGCTTTGAGTCAAGCCCGCACGAATTTGTTTTTGGGTAATTTCCAAAAGGCCTCATACTAATAGAGTTAATCTAGTTGCTTATTAACTAGCAATATGCCCCTCCCACAAACGATGTGAGACAACTCCTAACAATCTCCTCCTTCACACATCGGGCTCGACACTTGTCGAATCTGCCACCATTCTGTGTGATCTGGCTCCCCCTTGACCCATACTGGAAGTCCTTGGCTATCTGGCTCCTCGTAGGCCCATGCATATTGGAAGCCCATCTACCCTTCTTGAAGACCATCTTGGGATAGCCCACCTGCCTCTTCCTTCATCCATCTTGAAATCCACCTCGCTATCTGGCCCCCCTAGACCCATACTGGAAAGTCCACCTACTCCCCCCTTAAGCCCAACCTGGGTAGCCCATCTGCCTCTTCCTAGGCCCATTCTGGAAGCCCATCGAGATTGTTATGAATCGTTACAACCATAGATTTGATGCCACTTGTTGGGCTTGCTAATCACGCATTAACTCCACATTATTATGATATTGTCCGCTTTGGGCCAAGCCTGCACGAATTTGTTTTTGGGCACATCCCAAAAGGCCTCATACTAATGGAGTTATCTAGCTGCTTATAAACTACCTATTTGGCCCTCCCACAAACGGTGTGGGATACTCTCAACGATCTCCCCCTTCACACATCGGGCTCGACACTTGTCGAATTTGCCTCCTTGCGTGACCTGGCTCCCCCTTGACCCAAATTGGAAATCCAACTGGCTATCTGGCTCCTCCTAGCCCATACTGGAAGGCCCACATGCTCCTCTTTAAGCCCATTCTGGGATAGCCCATTTGCCTCTTCCTGGCTCATACTGGAAGTTTTTGGCTATCTGGCTCCCCTTAAGCCCACATTGGAAGGCCCACCTGCTCCTCCATAAACCCATTATGGGATAGCCCATCTGCCTTTTCCTGGATCCTTCTGGGAGCACATCTGAGATGGTTATGGATCGTTACAACCATAGCTTTGATACCCCTTGTTGGGCTTGCAAGCAGACATTAACTCCACATTAGTATGACATTGTCTGCTTTGGGCCGAGCCCGCATGAATTTGTTTTTAGGTAATTCCCAAAAGGCCTCATACTAATGGCTAGCAATCTGCCCACGTGAGACAACTCCTAACACCAAGCATATACCTGAAATTATTAAAATGTTTCTTGTTGTTCGTTTCATTTTTTTACAGACTTTAAATCTGTTCTATATCAATATAAACACAAAAACGCAAAAAGAGTTCGAAATTTCATATATTGTATTCAACCTTAGTTTAGGGATAACATTTTAGTTTGGGGATAATATAATATATTAATGCATTTCTAAAATCGGAACTAAATAATCATAGATTTTTTAAATCTAAAAAAATTACTAAAAATTAAAAAGCTAAATTCCCCGAATTTTTTTGAAGAAAAAATAAATTGAGCACGTCTAGTTAACCAAAAAAAAAAAAGGGAAAACAACAATCGTCAACAGTAGCCTGCTTGATAGTGTGATTTCCTTGGCTTGTACCCCGCCCACCTGGCCCCAAGGCACAAACACCCACACACACACACAACGTTAAAAAAGCTGTGGGGGGGCGATCATAAAAGAAGAAAAGGGAAAGTGAAAGTGGGTCCCACTCAATAATAATAATAATACTTATAATAATGGTGGGTCCCACTCAATAATAATAATAATAATAATAATAATGTAATAATCCCATCCCATCCCTTGGAAACCATAAAAAGCAACACACACTATACACACACATCTATCTGAATATATGTATCTATAGATGCTTCTCTTCTCACACTATTGCTTCTACAAATATCCCACATCAATATAATGATTAAATACACAAGAACCTGAGGTAACTGAATTCTCTTGTGTAAAAATGACCGGAAATGGAGATGGGGTCGCCGGAGAATCTCCAAACCGGACGGTAATGGTGGGTGTGAAAATGGACTCTCAGAGCAGAGAATTGTTGACGTGGGCATTGGTTAAAGTTGCACAAAGTGGTGATCATGTTGTTGCTCTTCATGTTTTAAATGATAATGGTTAGTTTTATTTTTGATGGTTTAGCTTTTTTTTTTTTTTGGGTTTTTTGTTATGTGATTTTAGAAGTGATCAATTGTTTGTAGTGATTGAGATTGTGTATGGGGTCATTGGTTATAGTTTTTTATTTGTGTTTTTTACGGAATTTTGGCTGAATTTGTGGTCATTTTGTGAATTTAGAGGCAATTGTATTGTTTATGGTTGCTTAGATTTATGTTTTTGAGGTTGCTAGTTTTATGTTTTGTTAATGTTTATGTTTTTGTGAAATGTTATGATGAATGGGGTGTTGAGTGAAATTGGAAGTTACAATGATGTAGTGTTTATAGTCACTGAGATTTATGTTTTGGTCACTACTTTTGTATTTTATGTTTGTTTTATTAGAATATTTTAATTTATGGGCTGTTTGCGAAAATTGTGAATCAGTCTGTATTGTCCATGGTCAGTTTTATAGTTAAGAGTGACTGAGATTGATCTATTTAGTTTTTGCTCACTACTTTTGTGTTTTGTGTATGTTTTAATGGATTTGTTTGGTTAATGGGGGTGGTTGCAGAAGTTGTAGATCGATCTCTATTGTCCCTGGTGAAGGAGTTTGATGCTATTCTTTCTGTGTATGAAGGATTCTGCAACTTAAAACAGGTACCAGCTTCGATTTTATTTCATGGATAGATTTGTGATGTGTTTGTTTACTGCTCTATCCATTATGTCTTTGGTGTACTTTTTTATTCTGATTTGGATTGAGAAAGGAATGAGGAGAAATAAGAGGATTCCATGTATGTTGTTTTTGTTCTGTAAGATGAACTTTTTTACTTAACTGAGGGGTGAATAAGCCCTTCAACAAGCTCACAAACTAAACTGTAGGTGTATTGAGAGGTAATGTGGCAACATTATTTTCACTTTTCCTGTGCTATTTTTATATATATCACTAGTTACCCTCGGGGATTAAAAAAAATAATAATAATTAAGTTCAAGTACATGGTCATGGTGCTGTTAGGAGTTGGTTCTTAGGGTAACAACTTGTTTATTGGGAATTTCAGGTTGACCTTAAACTCAAAATCTGCAGAGGTTCATCAGTCCGCAAAATTTTAGTTCGTGAAGCAAAGTCATACTTTGCTACTGAGTTGATAGTGGGAACTTCACAAAAGCAGCATAAGCTTCGGTCATCTGTCTCCATTGCTAAATACTGTGCTAGGAAGCTATCAAAGCATTGCTCAGTAGTTGCCGTTAATAATGGGAAAATTGCATTTCAGAAAGAAGCCTCTTCAAAGTATACTATTGGTGCAAAAGGTGAATAGATTATTTTGTATTATTTTCCTATAGCTAGTGAGTTTATTATAAACTTTCTTGGAGCATTGTTCTTAGTTTATCTTTTCGACAGGAACTGAAGCACATCGTCGAAACAGTATACTTTGTTCACTCCAAAAGTCACCATCCGAGGAATGCAAAATAGGAAGTGATAGCAGCCTGGGGGTAACATGTAAACATAATTCATCTGTGCAGTCCGAGCTAGCTTTGATAAAATTTGGGTCTGATTTCAAGGAGATTACTACGAAAAAAGACACTTGTTCTATTTGTTCAAGATACTCTCTTTTATTAGAAAATTCATGTGAACAAACAGTAGAAACATCTGATGCCGATGACAACTCAATGGCTATTGTACCAGTACAGAAGCTGGAGGGTGCATCTAATTCAAAAGTTTTGTTGATGAGAAAGTTGCCAGAACTTAGACCTGGATGGTCACTTCATCGCCGAGCTATTTCATCATATCAGGAAGCTTTTGACAGCCCATCAGTGAAGCAGATATCGGTCAACAAGAATTGTCTGTCAGTTTCCAGTTCAGATGCAAGTCAAGGTTGCCAGCATTACAACCATGTCCAATCTTCTGAACTAAATGGAGAAACTGGTGCCATCGTTCCTGTTGATAAGGAGATGGGGTCTCCGCCCTCGTCTCCAAGTAGTACAAGAAGAAGCCTACCTGAAAAACTAGAGGGTCTTCATGAAATGTACTCTGCCACTTGTAGACTGTTTCAGTACGAGGAACTTGTTTTGGCAACATCAAAATTCAAGCCTGGTATTTCTTACATTCCCCCATATATTGATTACTTAGGATGCCACACATCTCTGAAAAAATTCAGTTGCCCTGCTTTAGATAAGACAAATGTTTTTTGTTATTTTTCTGATTTTCAGAAAACATGATCGGAAAAGGAGGCAACAGTCAAGTTTATAGAGGACGTCTTCCTGATGGCAAGGAACTTGCTGTGAAGATCTTGAAGCATTCTGAAGATGTATTGAAAGAGTTTGTCATGGAGATTGAGATTATTACGGCCTTACATCACAAAAATATCATCTCTCTCTTTGGATTTTGTTTCGAGGAAAACAATCTCCTTTTAGTTTATGATTTCCTATCGAGAGGAAGCCTTGAGGAGAACCTTCATGGTATGTTTTCATGCAGTAATGATTAGAGCTAGTGTCTTTATAATCAATATATATTCACCCTGTTTCCAATATGGGGCATTATATAAGCAGGTAACAGGAAGGATACGCTCACATTTGGATTGACTGAGAGGTATAAGGTGGCTTTGGGTGTAGCTGAGGCTTTGGAGTATCTGCACAGTTCTAGTTCTAGACCTGTTATTCACAGGGATGTAAAATCATCAAACATTCTACTTTCTGACGATTTTGAGCCACAGGTATTCTATTCATGTTCCTTTAATTTTCTAATCTGCGCCAGGTTGTTCTTGATAATGATGGTTCTATGAATCGCTCTCAGCTCTCTGATTTTGGACTTGCTACATGGGCATCAACCACCTCATCACATATAACGTGCACTGATGTTGCAGGGACCTTTGGGTTAGTAACTACCAAAGTCTTTCTTGTTTGTCTATTTGGCATTATACTATTATAATATTGATCCATGTTGATAAATACGATCTGTACTTGGACAAGACAAGACGTTGTGTATACATAAAAAAGTTGCAACTCAGTATTACTTGTTCAATAATGGGTTAACTTTGTAAAACTTTACCGATCATCTTAGTGTTTATGGACTAAGCCTTGTAGATATATTCGTGCAACAGTTACTTGGCCCCCGAATACTTCATGTACGGCAAAGTGAATGACAAGATCGATGTGTTTGCTTTTGGGGTTGTACTCCTTGAACTTCTTTCAGGAAAAAAACCTATAAGCAACGAATATCCTAAAGGCCAAGGGAGCTTGGTCATGTGGGTATGGTCTTTGTCCTTCCTATTTCAAGTTTTCAGTTTGCAAAGAGCTTTTAGTTAATCTTTAATGAAACCGTAATTTTTCTATAACAGGCAAGACCAGTTTTGAATGGTGGAAAATTTGCGCAAATTTTAGATCCAGGCTTGGGCTCTGGAAATGATTGTGACCTGATGGAGAGAATGATGTTAGCTGCTACCCTTTGTATTAGACGATCACCACGAGCTAGGCCACATATGAGCCTTGTAAGTACCCTCAAGCTTTCTTAAGTTTATCGACCACCTTTGTATGTTCTCCCTAGCAAGTTTAAAGTTAAATAACTAGTGCTGAAGAATTGCTATGATTTTCTGATATAATAAATAATAATATGTGATGACTGATAATATAGACAAAATAGTTTGTTAATAAGATCCCAAATTTCCATTCCTTGTTAATAGGTTGTGAAGCTGCTCCAAGGTGATGTTGAGGTAGTCGACTGGGCGAGACTACAGGTCAGTGCTTCAGATGGGTCCGGAAGAATATTACAAGCTAATCCTGTGGAAGAGACTGACACATTCGAGGAAGAAGGAATTTCACATGTAAATCTCCAAAATTACTTAAACCTTGCGCTACTGGACGTTGAAGAGTCTTCTGCTTCTCCAAGCAGCACGGAGCAAAGCATCTCAATAGAGGACTATCTGCAAGACAGGTGGAGCCGTTCATCAAGCTTCGACTAATCTCATTTCTCTCCAAGTGTAAGTAAGCAATAGCTATTGAATATTAATTTATTCTTGCATATTCCTTTCCGTTAAATTGCTGGCTCCACAACGTTTTTGGGATATGTATTCCATGGGTGTTGGACGAGAGGTTGTTTCCGAATGTGCCCTCCTCCTCCCTTGGCCTTGGTTTAAATTTCTTGATGTATCAGGTTAGCTCTTTTCAGTATTAAAGTTAAATTGTACTTAGTGTAACGTTGTTGAATTTTGTGTTCTATCAAAAAGAGTGCAAATGATCCACTCTTTTATATAAATTTTCAAACTGCTGGGCAAATGAAAGTGCTTGTGCATTGGCCAATGCCTGATTTTCGTAGTTTATTTGTAACACTTTATGCTGGATTTTCATAGTTTAAACGTGTAAAATGTACATTGATGGTGGATTTTAGTAATTTGATTGTGAACTTGGTTGCTTTACCTGGATGTTAAAGAATTTTTATGGTATTTCTCACACATGGGATGATGCATTTTCTGTAATCTAGCTGGTTACCACTTAATTCCACCTGACCACCTATATGGCTATATATCTACTAGTACTATTCTATACACCTCGTGTTTAACAGCTGGAAATTTTTAATGACAACCCGAAAGTGCTCTTTATTTCCTGCCAGCATCTAATACTTCGGTCCTTTTCAAGCCCCGGATTAGTGGAGGTGCCCGCAAGCTGGTTCAGACATGACCGAAGTTGGTCAGGACACCTTGTTAACAAAAAAATATTGATGAAATAGATTTGTACATTTTTCGGACCGAGACTTGTTTTGATTTTCATCGTCAATATGTATCATTCTTAACTCGGACTTATCAGACACAACCTTTTACCTCCTTCCCATTTCGATGTTTGATACTCCCTCCGTCCCCTTTTAGTTGGCACATTTGCAAAAAACACATATTAAGAAAGAATTAATTATATAATTTGTTTCCATGTTTGCCCTTAATCTTAACATTAAATGATGAATTATGAGTGTGTATATTAAATAAAAAGTCAAACATTGGTATTAAAAATAAAGGGATATATATGGAAAAATTGATTAAAAATGTATTTGAACAAGGAATGTGACAACTATTTAGGGACAAATTTTTTTTGCAAATGTACCGACTAAAAAGGGACGGAGGGAGTACTTTGATGTTTGAGTTTCAAATCAATTTTTACTTTTAATTGAGACACGCATATCAATTATACTTGAAATAAAATTTTAATTATTTTATCAAAAATTAATAATAATAATAATAATAATAATAATAATAACAATAACAATAATAACAATAATAATAATAATAATAATAATAATAATAATAATAATAATAATAATAATAATAATAATAATAATAATAATAATAATAATAATAATAAGTGCAAATATTATATAATGAATATGTATTTTGGTTTAATTGTTATTGCCCCAGCCCTGCCTTGCCCGCTCTCAAGTGACATCTTCTCGATATTTCAATTTCCTGTACTCTTTAATGTCAACCAAACCACCACTAAATCCCAAGAAGAGAAACCTCTAGTTGTGGTATCAACCTTGTCTCGAAGGTACACGAAAAAAAAAAAAAAAGGAAAAATAGTGTGTGCTGTTGTTCAATGTAAAAGAGGACTGGCATAGTGGCAACTGGCATGCAATGAGAAATAACGTGGACTCGTCAACTAAGACTAGGGCTGCACAACGTGGACATTTAACTTAAATCTTGGAAAAATCAGTACAGGACGATTTCTACTATTGAGAAACCACAGTTTAATGCCAAGCATAGTAAAAAGTGAAACAGCTATTCAATCGTCATAAAAGAACAATTAGAATTAGGGCCCTGTGGCTAAGCCTTACAAATTCATATCACAAGGCTTGTCGGAAATCTTATAAGAGGTTAAGATTTTGCATACAATTTAGTACTGCAATCACCAACAGATAGAGGTTTGCCAATAATCATAGCAAAAGCTTTAGTATAATGATCATGTTCCTTCATTACCCAGAGTTAATAAGAACAGCACTGGATACTGATGTTCTAGCTTGTTCTTGGAATTATCGCCAAACATGAATCGTCCAACCAAGGTTTAAATTTCCCATCATCTGCCATTCTCTGATACCAAAATCAGATCAAAGTTATCACATAAAAAAACATCAAGATGACACATGTGTCCCACAAATTCAAAAGGAGGTCATCATCCAAAATTAACAGATATTACCCGGCTTTCTAAATCCACATAATTCAAGCTCAAAATGAAACAGTATGTCACAAATTTTAATGCACACAACAGTAAATACATTTAAGCCATTGAACTTGTTCGAGCTACATGCATTAGTGGGAAAATCTTAAGAGTGCATGAATATCAAGAGGTGTCACATATCAGCACTTATCAAGAGAGTAATAAAATACACAACTCTTGCTCACTATATGGGGATAAAACCTACTCCATGGTAAAATGGACACTCATTTTTGTCGAAGAAGGATTTCATTTTCCTTTGTATTGCCTGATAATAGATCAGAGAAATAATTATTAAGACGCAAGTACCCAAGTAGAAAGTGCTACATGTAAATGCTCTAAAGGCTAGTCAAGCAGACATTACAAATAGCTCTGGTAAGACCCGATTAATCTGTAACAAAGATCCTATAACTTCAGCAGAACTAGCGACACCTTGGTGAGGGTGAGGTAGAGGAGGGGGTAAAGAAGCAAGGAGCTACCTAAATGGCTTGCTCAAATTTGCTGGTCAGCAATAATAGTGCTCATATAGGTGTAGTTAACAGCGACTAGAAAATTGGAAGGGTAACCAAAGGTTGTAGAGGATGCAGACTCAGAAATGTGAAAGTAATAGACAAATACAAGAGTAGACTGAAGTTATTAATCTTGGAGGAGTACTCATAGTCTTTAAGGTACGCAGACCTTTCGACTAATTATCATACAAGTTCCTGTCTTAAGGTTCATTTTACTAAAGAATTATGTTCCAATGACTTCTCATGCATTAGTCGTCATTGATCATTTTTTAAACAGAACAGATGTCCTTGTCACGTGTTAGTACTCTCCTGGGTCATTTTTTGTTCTTAAACTCAGGTCATTGTTAATATACTCAGTGCTCCACATGTCAATAGTGGCGCCACATTGCGTTGCATGAGTAAAAGTGGCTTATATCATGTCCCACATAAGTGGCACTCAATTTTTAAAATCATCTTCAATTGTGCACCTATATGAGTAATACCTGGTGCTAAAGAACCAAGAACTACTGATAAAGTTGTGTCGCATTCTTAATATATCAGATCAATTAGAAGAAACTGTATTACAGGCCTGAGGCCACATAACAGGATGTTGAGTAAACAATCATACATTAATAAAGTTAAAAAAACAGAGTGGATAGCATTGAGAGACGAACCCACCTTCAAGTAAAAAAAGAATCCACGCAAAATATTCAACCTTTTGGGTTTATCATCTTTGAAGGCATCAAACTGTTTTTTAAGATCTGCAAGTAAAGAAATGTATTATGAAATTTTCTACTCAGCAACTTCCAAGTCTAAAAAGAGAGCAGACATTAATCAAACCTCAAACAAAATTTTATAGCAAAAGATGCTAGGTATCAATAAAGATGACTTAAATTATAGCTAAAGATATAAACGAAGGATTTGGTATCATCCACATGTATGCAATCACCGAAACTGTCTTAATTTACTAAACCAAAATATGCAGATACTGCAACAAACATAAAATACAGCTGAACATCAAGCCAATCTGGCAGTTCAAAGCATCAAGTGATCTTCTTAAGGCAATTTCCAATGTTGTAAGCTAATTAATGTGGACAGTAAGAAATTATCCAATAGTATGTTAAATGTGTATCTGGAGGCAGATCAAGCTGCTGTTCCAGATTAGAGTAGAAACATAGAGTGACCAGCCTTAAAAAATCTAAAAAGACTGATTCCATTAATGATGGACAAGAAGGTCATGCCCCGTATACAAGGCTCCACGTTAGCAGGGTGAGCACAATGTCTTTAATTTTACAAATAATCGAAACTAGTTGAGCATCTGTCAAGATTTAGTAATCTTACCTTGTTGCTTCACCATAGTAGGTGGTAGATCAGAGGGCCAGAGATATGATATGTTCATTATAAACACGCAAGTATGAAATACATATTATGTCCTCCTATCAACTTGAAGTTTTAGAATATTTGGTAACTTAACATGGTATCAGAGCTTTCTTGACCCCGCAGTCTCGAATTCAAATTGTCAGTACCCAGCATTTCTAACAATATTAATTTAAACATCCTTGGTTATATTTCCCCAAGTTGGCCTCCTGGTGATCCTCTTTATGTTTTTAAAAAAAGGAATTTCGAGTGAGAAGGCTTATCAACACATAAGCATGATGTACATATAAGTTGAGGTTTTGAGGGAGTACTTAAATTAACCGTCATATTATATTAGAGATTTAGAGGCGACTAACCGAGTTATACAATGCATATCTAAAGACATTTAAAAGACATTTAAGTATTGCAGAATAAGCTTCTACGGCAAAAGCAGGAATGTAAATCTGACATCAATGAATAGAATTGGTACCATACCAAAAGTAATTTCCAAATGTCTGAGTTAAACATTGAGGAAATCTGAATATCAATAACTACCACACTGGTTCATAAATGAATAAAGAACAGAAAAATATTAAAATATTAACAGGACTATCATAATCAAATATTCAGATGCTCTAAAACATTCAAATTCTCTGAACAGAAACCCTTATTCATACCATCATAGTGATCAAGGTAAGATTTTCCAATTGTAGTTTGCTGGAATGATATGTTCCCACTGCGCATATCGACATGACGTTCTGTTAGTTTTCGTCGCTTTACATCATCCCGAAGCCTTATGTACTCTTTGTCATTAAATGGCTTTTGAAGAACATCCATTACCGCCATCCTGAACTCAGGATTTTCAGCTGCACTGCAGCTTCCTAAGCATTGCAAATCATCTTCCTCCATCTTAATGTATAACAGAGTCATCAAAGAAATGAGGTTGTAAAAAATAAAAAAATCACATCATAAAAATTAAAATCAATTATGGACAAAACTATGAATGAATTAAAAAAAAAAAAAAATCATACATGTGCATTGTAATTTAAGGTCGGAGCATAATTCGACTCTATACAATCCGGAGCACGGTCCCACACTTGTACTTCAGAATCAGAA
Source organism: Saposhnikovia divaricata (assembly GCA_036435485.1). NCBI lineage: Eukaryota > Viridiplantae > Streptophyta > Magnoliopsida > Apiales > Apiaceae > Saposhnikovia > Saposhnikovia divaricata. The sequence goes on from CM071596.1 coordinate 63,144,825, forward strand.
AGGCTTTTGTTATCATCTTCTCCATATTTCACTATCTTCCCATTAACATCAAGAATAAAATCATCCCCTTCTATTCTACCGAGGGCAAAGAACTTCTTGTAATCAGGGTCAGTATACTGCGTATTAATTTTTTCACTCAGACACCTCTTTTTCTTGTTGGAGACCTCAACTAACTTCTCGGACCTCAAACCCAATTCTCCCGTTGAACCATCTCTTTCATTTTCCTTATAACTCTTTTCCTTTTTCAAATTCTTGACATCCTTTGCTCTCCTTTCTAGTTTTCCATTTTCCTTGACATTCCGCGGGAATCGTCTGCCATCTGGCTTCAAATCCACATCTTCCACTGAATTATTTCTTTCACATTCCATCTTTTGCTTTTGCACGTTCTCAACATTCTTCCCTTTCCTTTCTAATTTACCATTCTCCTTAACGTTCCTAGAGGGTCGTGCACCATCTAGCCTATTATCCACTTCTTTCACCGAACTGTCACTTTCATTTTCCACAAAACTCTTCTTATCCACATTCTTCCCTCTCCTTTTCACCTTCGTCAAGTCTACTTGTTCCACTGATCTATATTTTTTAATCTCCATAAAGGGCTGTTTCTTTTCTACTTTCTTAACATCCCCTTCTCTCCTTTTCACCAGCCTACAATCCCCATTTCCTACCAAACAATCTTTTCCACTTTCCACATACTTGACAGTCTTCCCTCCCCTCCTTCCAGCCACAACATCCACTTCTTCCACTAAAACCGCCTCACCATTGTCCACAAAAGTCTGTTTCTTTCCCACATTCTTAACACCCTTTGCTCTCCTATCTACATTTCCATTCTCCTTAACATCCCTGGAGCAACCCCTTCCATCTTCCCTCAAAATCCCCTTACCCTTTCCACCTCCACTCCTCATATCCAAATCATTTTCCTCTCTCCTCCTCCATTCACTCTCGCAATCACCACTAACCTCTTCTTGATCAACTACATTATCATCAAAACCGCAAGATCCATCACCATCTTCATCCAACCCTTCAAACTTCAAATCCGCCTTCCCATCGCGTTTTAAAACATACGAAGTCCCATCCGGCTCTATATTCTCCAAAAACATCTTCAAATGAGTGTCCTCTTGCCCCTCATCCTCCTCACCATCACCACTACTAGAATCACTACCACCATCATCACTACTACCACTAGCACTACTATCACCACCATCATCATCACTACTGGTACTAGTACCATCACCATCAAGTCCATCACTACTATTACTACTATCACCATCATCATAATCATTATAATTACTTCTTCTAGAACACCCCAATACAGTATTTAAATGCATGGCATAATCACAATCAAAACCATCATCAATTTTAGATATCATTTCTTTCCTAGACAAATCATCAAGATTACCATCAACATTATATGTATTTTTATCAAGACCACCCATTTTAAAATTACCAAAAGATGAGTAGAAATCTGAAGCACAAACCCAACATGCAATGCAGCAGCAGCGGCTTCAACACAGAGAAAAGAGCAGGGGGGAGAGAAGAGAGATTGTAATAAATGAGGCAGATGAAACGTTTGCTAATTCTTAGGGGAAACTTTCTTAATGACACACTTTCCCATTTCAGCTTCAATGTCGCGTCTTTAACTATTCTTTTTTATTATTTTCTGCATTCGGGTTCTTAAAAATTGCCAATTTAATTTGTTTCAAAAAAAAAAAAAAAATTGCCAATTTAATTATACAAAATCCAGAAAATTTGGGGCCATATTAATTTTAGAGATCGAGAACCTGAAATGTATGTCACGAAAGTTATTTGAGATACATAGAATATTGTATTCAAATATAGGATGGATATTTCCGTAAAATCACAACTTTTTAATTAGTCCTGCAAGTCCAATTAAATTTATAATATATTTTCAAGTATCTCAACAAAAAGTTTCCTGAGATAAGCAAAAGTTTCCTGAGATCAATCTCGGGTCCCTTTTCTCTTCATTTTAAAGGTGGAGGTGGGGATAGGGCCACTTTTCGTAACATATGTACTCCTAAATTTTAGAGATTGAGGAACCTGAAATGAATGTCACGAGAGTTATTTGAGATACATAGAATATTGTATTCAAATATAGGATGGATATTTCCGTAAAATCAGAATTTTTTAATTAGTCCTGCAGATCCAATTAAATTTATAGTATATTTTCAAGTATCTCAACAAAAAATTCCCTGAGATAAGCAAAAGTTCTCTAAGATCAATCTCGAGTCCCTTTTCTCTTCATTTTAAAGGTGGAGTTGGGGATAGGGCCACTTTTCGTAACATAGGTACTCCTAAATTTCTTTGAACATTTAAAGAAACATTCTTTTTTTTATATATAAATTAGAAACCTAAATTTCATCTAATTTTCTTTTTCTTTATTTTATAAAAACATTCTTTTCATCTCAAAAGGGTAATTTTGAGATTTCATGGCCGGATTTAGAACAAACTTATTTTTCCTTCAAATAAAGGCATTTTTTCGAAAATGTAACTATTTGAATCGTTTCTATCATCAAATTCAATAAAATTAAGGACTAATATTTTATAAAAAATTGCAAAATAAATACAATACTTCTGTATCACATTACTTTCTTGCATCAATCATTCCTTATTTTTTTTTCCCGCTGCTATATCAAATATTTTTTATACAAATTTTTTATTAATGATTTCGCTAATAATTTTCAAAGCAATATTAAATATGAATTATTAGAATATATTTTTTTATAAAATTTATTTGTATTACAAATATTTCGATAATTTAACTTATAAAGATTGACTATATAAAAATTAAGACATATATTATCACCTTCAAATTCTTTAATGAAATATAACATTTTTCTTCTTTTTTGATAGCAAAGTTCCTTGATAGATGATCGATACGAGTCATAACTTCAAAATCATGAATTTGTCCAACTATCTTTTCGTTTTTCATTTTAAATAAAAAGACTTAAAGCATCTCCAAAATGCTCTTTATACAAGTTCTTAATTTTTTTTTTTTTTTGATAAAATCGTACTTGCATTAAAATATCTCAAGGTTACAGATGATACAATTTCGAGCAGAAACATTCCACTCCGAAAGACCTGACATAGAATATGTCACCCTTGCTAAGCAATGAGCTACAATATTCGCAGACCTATGTGTGTAATACACTAACACTTCATCAAAGTGTTTATCCATATTATCCGTACATGCCTCCAAGATAATATAATCCAGCACCAAAACTCACACAAACGGTGAGACAAAAGCAAACTCACACAAACAAGCGGTGAGACAATATCAAACTCACACACAGGTGAGACAACAAAACAAATCGATCTTACAATCAGAAAAAGCTTAGAAACCTTAGATCCGAATTAAAATTAGATCAACTAAAACAAGCAATCCTTAGATCCGGAGCGAAATCACAAAAACAAGAGGAGCCGAATATCCACCCGCTTGAACCTGAGAAGAAGGACAACGGAAGCTCTGATGATTTAAGCTCTGCCGGATTCACAAACTAGCTCAAGATCGGAACAGATCTGAGAAAATTCGAAGGAATTTTCGGAGCTTTATTGAATTAAAAAAACTATGAAAATTGAAAAAAAGAGGGGAAATGGGACGAAGATGGAAGAATGGATAGCAGGGGGCGGAGAGGGGGGGAAGGGGGAAGGGGGCGGGGGGAAGGGAAGGGGGGAGGGGGCGGATGGGAGGCTACTCGACTCTCATGAGAGAGAGAGAGAGATAAATGTGTAGAAACAGAGAGAGATGTTTAGCAGTACTTTTTTTGATAAAATCGTACTTGCATTAAAATTTCTCAGAATCAAGCATACAGATGATAAAATCTGGAACAGAAATATTCCATTCCGTAAGACCTGACATAGAATATGTCACCCTAGCTAAGCTATGAGCTACAATATTCGCAGACCTAAGTGTGTAACACACTAACACTTCATCACAGTGTTTATCCAAATTCATAATCGTACCATCCTTCAAGATCATATGAGCAAGCACCCAAAAACACACAAGCAAACTCACACAAACGGTGAGACAATAACAAAACTCACACAAACGGTGAGACAACAAAAAACAAAATGATCTTACAATTTTAAAATTGAAGATACAAAATAAATCTACAAATTACAACCAAACTGGATCCTTCAAATCCGAAATAGACCCGAGAATAAAGCTCGATTGGAATCTTCGAGGTTTAGCAACACCCGACTTTATTGAATCAGAAAAACAGGCAGGCGGAGGGGCGGAGGGGCGGTGGAGGGCAGTTGATTAGAGAAGAGGGAGGCGGGGAGGCGGAAGAGAGGCGGGGGAAGAGAGGCTAAGGGGGGACGGGGAGGCAGAAGGAAGGGAGGAAGGGAGGGAGAGGAGGGGAGGGGAGGGGAGGGGGATCTAGCAGCGGCCGACTCTCATATGTTTAGCAGTACTTATTAGCACTTGATGTATACAAGTTCTTAATTTAAAAAATAAAGAATATGAATTAAAATGTATTTCCAATAGATTCTTATTGACTCTTTAAAAAATTAAGAGTCTATTCTCTTTCTCATAATATTCCCTTCAATTTTTACATAACTTTTTGTCATAACAGTGTTGATATCTATTTATACTATATTATTATAAGCGAAATAGGGTATATTTGGTTGGTAGTTTAGTACACTTTTTTTGGTACATTCAATAGCAACCGTTTGATTTTGAGATAGATTAATGAGAACGGTTGGATGTAATGCTAAAATAATATTTTTTTTATACTATATAAAATATTCTTATAGGTCCAAAGTTCGAATCCCTTCAACAACATATTATTACTATTAAACATTTATATCATATAAACTACTCCTAAAAGTTCAAGATTCGATTCCCCTTAACAATTTATTTTAGTTGAAAATATATATTATCTATTTTCACTATATTGTTATTAAACATTTATATTACTCCCTCCGTCCCACTTAATCCGTCCCATTTTGACTTTTCAAAATCAAATTCATAGAAATTTAACTTTAAATTATAATTTATTGTTTTATATTTTTACAAATTTAAAAATCAATTTTAATAATACTTTACATAATTTTCTTATGATCATTTTTTTATAATTTATATGTTAATCAATATTTATTGATTATTAGTAAAAACACGATCAGTTTGCCTTTGAAAAGTCAAAATAGGGGAAGAGGAAGTATATTATAAACTACTCCAAAAATTTCAAGATTCAATTCCCGTCAACAACATAATAAATTTAAAAAATTATTTATCTATTTTCAATATACAAGCAAAACACTATCATGTAGAATACTTTCAAATACGTATTATTATATTTTATTATCTTCTATAATTTATTTTCTTACTAATTAAAAAGCAAATATTAAAATTATGAATAATAAAATAAAAATATTAAATATTAAGATACAAAAATTTAAAATCTTCTGTGCATCTCACATGTTACAAGCTAGTACGAATAAAATATAAATAAAGAGTTAATATGAAGAATAATGTTGGAGTTTGATACATAAATCAACGACTCTTTAAAAGGTTAGGGGCGTTTGGTTGGTGTCGGAGAAACGGAATGAAATTCAGAAAGGAATGAAAGGAAAATAAGGAGAAAGCAATGGAATGATCCTGAATTTTTTTACCTGTTTGGTTTCGATCGTAATGAAAAATTTTATCAAAATTATTTTTAATTTTTAAAAATTAAATCGTAAATTATTTTTTAATTTTTAAAAGTGCTTTACATGCTAATAAATTTTATTAAGATTTAATATATAAATTATAATTGAAAATAAAAAGGAAAAAAGGGAAAGGAAATGGGTGAGATACCAGAATGCCCACCATTTCAAACAATCTACCCAAAATACCTACATTCAGATTCGTCCGCCCTTTTTACCCACGGGCCGCGCATTCTGAGCTTACGTAGAGTGTATACGCATTCCTGAATTGCGTATAGGGCGTATACGCATAGCAGCCATGCGTGGACTTTACAAATCCAGCTTCTATCCACCCGTGAATAGTGTTATGAATACGCATGTTCATCATGCGTGAAACCTGATACGCATTTTAGACATGCGTATTAGCTACTGTTCACCGTGTATGTAGGACGACGCCGAAGGCGTTTTCCGGTTAAAATTTGTAGTGATTCGTTCAGTGCTTTGCAGACATGTTTGGATACCATGGCATATACCAAAATGATCGCCTTTTCTTACTCTACAAGCCTATACCAACCATTTTTCATTTTATTCGCCGGATTCGAAATCCCCAAATCGAGTTATTTTTTCCGATTTGATTTTCAGCTCGTTCGTACACGCCCCTGCGGGGCCATAACTCTTCAACTGAATATGTCAATATGTAGAGACATGATTGGGCATCATTTTGATGTGCTTATTTTTTGTGGAGGTGGCCTGAATCAGATGGACGGGAGGAGGCGATTTTCAGCTCCGTTTTTGGTCGTCTGAGCTCCGTTTATGTTTGTGAATAAATGACGTCAGCTGACGTCAATACGCATGCTGGGAATGCGTGACTTGAGATACGCATCTTGGAAATGCGTATCCCAAGCCACGCATGACCAGCATGCGTACTTCGTGGGTAAAAAGCGCGACTTCTCCCGCAAATAGGTATTTCAGACAGCTTCCTTAGAAAAATGATGTAGTTTGGTCATTTTCTCAAAGGAAATACCTAGTGGAAGGTGGGGAATGGGTATTGATGAATATTGGAGAAATATAAAACCAAAACAAGTCAAACAGAATGACATTTTTTATAAACCAAACACCAACAAAGAGAATGAGCACATTTGTTTCCCTTTTCCTTTGTTTATTATCCCCAACCAAACATCCCCTAAGAGTCTATTCTCTCTCCTCATAACATTTCCTTCAATTTTATATAACTTTTTTGATATAATGATGTTGATATATGAATAAAATATAAATATAGAGCTAAATAAAAAGTATGTTAGAGTTTGATACATAAATGAATGTAATAACTTGCTAAGAGACATTTATTTATATTATTTTTAATAGTTAATTTAGGAGTTTTTTTGGAAATGCTCTTATATGCCTTATAAGTGAATATCTATTTTAAATTTTAATCTAATAAAATATTGGATTCCTCTTGATCGCTCAATTTAACTAATAAAATATTGAGATGACGTTTCTATTTATTACGAACCCAATTATATCTGAAAAATTGCCCAAAATAACCACTATATTGTAATAGACACCCCAAAATACCCACTCTTGGTGAAACTGTCTTTTTTACCTACCAGATACGCTACTACCTTAGGCGTATGTGATACTAAAAATATATGACTTAATACTGATATTGTTCCATCAACTATATGGCTCTACGCTTCTACTGATAGAACATGTAAGCCACGCGCCACCACTAACACTACCATCACCACCGACCCATGAATCCAAACGTCTCTATTTCATCTCACCAAAGCTACGTCGTTTACCCTCTCAATCACCATCAAGCAATCATAGTTATATATCTCATTTAGATGATCCTCTGAATTCAAGAACTTATGCTTTAGCACTTGAGTCATGTTACTGCCCAAGATTTGGCAAACAAGTTCATGCTCAGGCACTTAAAAATGGGTTTCATGGGCATGTATTTGTTGAGACTAAATTGCTCCAAATGTATCCAAAATGTGGTTCTTTAGATGGCGCATTTAAGGTGTTCGATCAAATGCCTGAAAGAAACTTGTACTCGTGGACTGCTATTCTTGGTGGTTTTGTGGATCACGGGTTTTTCGAGGATGCTTTTTTGATGTTTCTCGAAATGCAAGTAGAGGAATTAGAGTTGAAATTCTTCGTGTTTCCATCGTTCTTTTAGAGCTTGTGTCGTATCCATGGACTACTACTTTGCATAAGGCGTATCAATCTAATACGTGTCCAACCTAGGCATAATCACGTAACCCTTGTCACCCCTTACCCACCACCTAAAGCTTTGGCGTATGCAGTAGATACTGTTTACCGTTCGGAGTATCCAGCTAACACTCGACCACGTTAGGCGTATAGACCCTCAATAGATATTGGAGTTATAGGCGTATTAGCCCATTACGTTGTAAGCATATACGTATATGTGATACTGGATTCTCTTTCTATTTTGGCACAATAGCTGGGCAACTGTAGGCGTGACAATTTCTTACGCCCCAACCCTTAGGCGTGACAATTTCTTACGCCCAACCTTAAGGCGTATCATATCAGTATTTTGGGCAGTATATTCCGCCCATGGGTATTTCAGCAGTGTCAAGCCCAGTAGTGGGTAAAAAGGGCTTTCACCCATTATATCCTTATATATAATAAGTGTAAAAGGAATCTTATCCATAATTTTGGTTTGGTCTTTTGGTTTGATCACTATACTATAAAAATAATCTCAACCGTCGAATCTGATATTTTTAAAAATAGACGATCAAGATTATATCATATTAAAAAAAATTATTTTAAAAAGAATATAATTAAGAAAGTTTGTATTAGAATTGAATTTTAAAAAGAAAAACATAATATGAAAAAAAGGATACAACTGAATTTTATTTATTAATATTTAAAAAAAATTCATATTTACTATTTGAGCTCTATCTTGAGATCTAGAAATTAGATTTTGATGATTTTACGGTCCACGCGAATCTCACAAAATTATCTTTAATTTAGTAATGATTTAACAATTATTATCAAAATGGAAACACTCAGAATATCAGGAGAAAATAAAATTACAAATTTTTACATTAATTCTATTCGGTGTAGAAGACCTACATTGATAATTTTATTCAATGTAGAAAACCAAATTATATGATTTAAATCATTGACATACACTTTTTCATACTTCAATATAAATACACCTTTTAGTTTATATGTTAAAAATAAAATAATTTTTATGCTAGATATATCATTTTTCATCTATTTATTTTATGATCAAACTATTCTTATTTATTTTGTAGTACAGAACACTAGACTACAGGCTACCAAAATTTTGGACAAAATCAGTCTTACACTTATTATTAAGATCCCTAATTTTGGTTTGGTCACTGTATTACCAAAATAATCTCAACCGCCGAATCTGATATTTTTAAAAATAGACGATCAAGATTATATCATATTAAAAAGAAAATTATAATCTAAAAAGGATATAATTAAAAAAGTTTGTATTAGAATTGAATTTTAAAAAGAAAATTATAATATGAAAAGGATATAAATAAAAAAGGATATAACAGAATTTTATTTATTTTTTTATTAATTTTAAAAAAGTTCATATTTATTATTTGAGCTCTATCTTGACATCTATAAATCAGATTTGGACGATTTTACGGCCCACTCGAAGCTCACAAAATTATCTTTAATTTAGTGATGATTTAACGATTGTTATCAAAATGGAAACACTCAGAATATCAAGAGAGAATATAATTATGAATTTTTACTTTAATCCTATTCAGTGTGGAATACCTACATTGATAATCCTATTCAATTTAAAAAACTAAATTATCTATATTATTATATAATAGCTGAAACACTAAAAGTTTGGTTGGTCGGTCGGTCGGTTGATCGCTATGGTACCTGTTGATTTTACTTATTTACTGTTACTTAACGGTACATGTTACTTTTACTTAATTATCCTTACATAATTATTTATATTTACTAATAAATAATAAATTTCCTATTTTAGGTAAAACATTTTACCTTTTCTATTTTTCAATAACTAATCCATTTTTCTTTTCACGTAAAATACTTTATTTTTTATATTTTATCTAACTAAAATTTTTTCTTTCTAAAAACACTATGAGCAATTCTATTTAAGAAAATAAATTATTATGATTATAATTACTCATAATTAATCAATTACCTTTTTTTAACTAAAATACGTTATCTTTTCTATTTTTTAGTCTTATTCCCAGTAAAACCTATTCGGGTAGCTTTATTTAAGTAGAATGTTTCCCTTATCACATAAAACATGTTACTTTTTCTATTTTTCAATAACTAATCAATTTCTCTATACTATTATATAATGGCGGAAATATTAAAAGTTTGGTTGATCGGTCGGTCGGTGCGGTACCTGTTAATTTTACTTATTTACCCTTACTTAACAATACATGTTATTTTTACTTAATTATCCTTGTTTAATTATTTATAGTTACTAATAACTAATAAATTTCCTTTTTTAGGTAATGAAAGGCATATGACACAGCCTATTTGTAATTCGAGGATACAACTCAACTTAAATTAGTTTGAACAATAATTAATTAGTATAAACTGTCAAGGAATCTCAGATAGTACAATCGGTCAGAAGAAAAAGATTATAGTCAATCTTTAGACTTGAAGATTATCTACATTGAAAGAAGTTCAGGCATCTGATCAAGCCTCAGTGTAGTACTCAGCAAGAAAGTGGATTCATTTTCAGTGATAGAGGTTTCTACAGTGATAGTGTAAGAAATACAGTGTAACGAAGTGTTAAACAAGGGTATAGAGAAGAAAAGAACCAGAGCTTAGAGTCAAGAATTAAAGAACATTGATTTGAGTTAGTCGTTCATGAACCATACCGTGCGTGGAGCGTCAACAAAAAGTCAGTGGTAATTCTTTATCATTTTTCGATGGTTCAAAAAGTTGGTTTAATTATCTAGTGATTTAAATTAATTCTCCTTTAATTAATATAAATCATTTTAGTTGATTTAATTAATAAATTATTTCTGAAAGAATTAATTTATTTATTAAATTAATTAGTGTATTAATTAAATCTGAATTAGTTGAAAATCATTAGTTAATTAAACTCCTAATATGATTTAAAACTGAATTCAACAAGGCTGTTCAGTTTAAGTCATTCCGGCAGAATTCCTTGTTAAGTCATGGTGAGCTTAAGTCATTGAGTTGGTTAATGTCCATTCACATAAAACATGTTACTTTTTCTATTTTTCAATAACTAATCAATTTCTCTATACTATTATATAATGGCGGAAATATTAAAAGTTTGGTTGATCGGTCGGTCGGTGCGGTACCTGTTAATTTTACTTATTTACCCTTACTTAACAATACATGTTATTTTTACTTAATTATCCTTGTTTAATTATTTATAGTTACTAATAACTAATAAATTTCCTTTTTTAGGTAATGAAAGGCATATGACACAGCCTATTTGTAATTCGAGGATACAACTCAACTTAAATTAGTTTGAACAATAATTAATTAGTATAAACTGTCAAGGAATCTCAGATAGTACAATCGGTCAGAAGAAAAAGATTATAGTCAATCTTTAGACTTGAAGATTATCTACATTGAAAGAAGTTCAGGCATCTGATCAAGCCTCAGTGTAGTACTCAGCAAGAAAGTGGATTCATTTTCAGTGATAGAGGTTTCTACAGTGATAGTGTAAGAAATACAGTGTAACGAAGTGTTAAACAAGGGTATAGAGAAGAAAAGAACCAGAGCTTAGAGTCAAGAATTAAAGAACATTGATTTGAGTTAGTCGTTCATGAACCATACCGTGCGTGGAGCGTCAACAAAAAGTCAGTGGTAATTCTTTATCATTTTTCGATGGTTCAAAAAGTTGGTTTAATTATCTAGTGATTTAAATTAATTCTCCTTTAATTAATATAAATCATTTTAGTTGATTTAATTAATAAATTATTTCTGAAAGAATTAATTTATTTATTAAATTAATTAGTGTATTAATTAAATCTGAATTAGTTGAAAATCATTAGTTAATTAAACTCCTAATATGATTTAAAACTGAATTCAACAAGGCTGTTCAGTTTAAGTCATTCCGGCAGAATTCCTTGTTAAGTCATGGTGAGCTTAAGTCATTGAGTTGGTTAATGTCCATTCAAGTCATACCAAACTGAAGGAGGCTAAGTCATACCGACCCATTTAAGTCATACCGTCAGAGAAACCTTCTTAAGTCATACCGGACATATTGTTTAAGTCATTGGAGCTGCTTATTCTGTTTAGGTCATACCGACCAAAGCTACATGACCAAGAGGTCATACCGAGTTGGGTCAATATGACCTCAGAGTCGTACCGAGCTAAATAAATGCAGTTGACCAAGTCAAGGCCAGTTTGTGTATAAAAGAGACAAAAAGCAGAAGACTGAGGTACACGAAATATCTTATCAAAAAATAGAAACCCAGCAGCCCTTTATCTCTGATATTAAAGACAAACTGCAGGAGCTTTAAATTCATAGTAAATCAAGTTCAATCCATTTGTAATATTTGATCCACTAGAACTTGTTTATTGATCACTCTTGTACTACTAGCGAATTAACTTTCCTAGTTCTTATCTCGATTTTTATTAACTAAATGAGAAAAGTTCATGTCGAATTTTCTAATTGGTTTCTATTAATTTGATAACACTCTGTACTGTATTTGTAACAATCGTCAAGTTTAATATATCGTTATATTTAACTTGAACTTTGTTTCATTTTATTTCGCAAGAATTTATCTAATTAAATTTTATTCTACCGGAAAATTTTTGATAAAAAGGTATAGATTGTATTCAACCCACCCTTCTACAATGTTGAGTATTGAATACAGTAAAAGAATACAGAGGGGGGGTGAATGGATTCTTGAACTTTTCTTCGTTCTTGAATCTTTGCAGCAAGATATGTGTTTAGTGTGTGAGATATGTATGTGCGGATAACAAAGACAAAAACACAACACAATATCACTTTAATCTAATATTTTATTAGATAAAGATTTTGCTACAATCTGTGAATACAAATGATAGTATTCTCAGCTTCGTTTTACTCAGAGAGATATTTCTTGTGATGTTTCTCAAAAACTTTTCTGCTAAGGAAGTGAGGTTGTATCCTTATAGACATGGATACACCTACTTACTACAAATAAGGTAGGTAAACAAAATACTTTCCAGTTTGTCTATCTCATTTGAGTAGGAGTCCAAACGGCTACAGATTTGACTTTGCAAAGCCTGTTCAGATCCACTTCTTTAGCTCCTTGTCCCCTGACTTATCTCTCCAAGCTTCTTTATAGGCTTTCCAATGTGCTTTATAGTACATAGTCAAATAAAGCGTCTTGGCTTGTTGCAGGTTTCTGACTTGTACAATTCTTTAGTATTTTGTCTTCAAGAATGTATTTGAGAAGTGGCTAAGTGAGTGATTCGAGAACTAGAATTGACTTAATCGATAACTCTGAGTTCTCATATAGTGTTATATTGACATATCGAATCACTTCTCGAATAGCTCTTTTCTCTGGGAGTCCTTGAGATATCGAATAGAGCATTTTGACATATCGAATCCCTGAGATGTCGAATAGCATCTTGAGTCTTTGAGATATCGAATGTAGCTTTGACTTGTTGACCCTTTTGAGAACTCAAATATCACCTTTGACCTGTTGACTCCTTGAGTTCTCGAACAGAGTAATAGACATATCGAATCTCTGAGATATCGAATGAGATATCGAACAGTGTATTCAGAGATATCGAATAGTGTCTTCTGAGATATCGAACCCCTGACTTCTCGAATGCTAGACTTCTCGAATAGACAAATGTACTTCTCGAATTGGTACTTAGGCAAATTCTTCATTTCTTCAAATCCCAACTGTGATTATTTGGCAGTCTTTATCTCCTTGCTTGAGGCATGAACCTTGGAACTTCTTTCAAGCATTATTCTTAACTTAATAGGTACAGTTACACAGCTAGAATTTGATGCCTATTACAAGTACAAAACCAGTAGAAACTCTACAACTAGAGGTTCCCTCAGTTAAGAGGTCATGTAAGTAATGCATAGCATTACAAATAACTTAGGCTTGTTATTAGATGTATTCAGGCATGCCTCTGTGACTAAAAATCTCCCCCAAATTGTGAGTAAGACCCTTAGTCACAATTTCATGTCTGATAACAAGCCTAACATACATAAAGATAAAACTTGACAGTACATGTATGAATTTCGATTAGCAATGTGGATAGAACTACTGGGTGAGTAATCATACAGCCTATGATGAAGTACTAGCCATTGTCATTTGTTTCCCTTTCCATAACTTTGGCTTGCAAATCATCATATGCTTTCTGTCTTCTTTCTTTCTCCTTCCTTGTATTCTCATCCATAGCTTTTATTATTTCTGCCATAGCATCCAATTCTTCAAGCAAGATTGAGTCTTTGAAATCTTCAAGTACTGGTTTCAGAATGTTTGCAGGATAGTGGTTGAGTAGGTTCATTGTGATGTGGACCTGATCCCCATTTCTCCTCCTATACTTCACCACATAGGGATTAATCTGAACTCTACACAATCCCTTTGCCCTTAGCTTTTCTGCTTCAATCTCCAGTCTCTCAATTTCTTTCTCCCTTGCTAGCCATTTCTCAAGACACTCTTTTCTGATTCTCTCCTCATGATCTCTCTTCATCTTCACAAAATCAATTAGCTCCAGCTTCCATACTCTTTCCACTTTATCTTCTGAGCTCAACAATGCAATGATTCTTTCTATGTCATGTAGCTTTCCCCAGTGTTGACATCCTCCTTGTTTGAATTTCTCCCTCCTTCCATCAGTATATTTGATCTCAAGGCAGTTATCAACAATGGCAACATGGTAGATTCTTTGAGCTTGTAAGAATTGCAGTTGGTCTTCATCATAATCTTCATCTAGTGGTTGGAGTTTTAAGCCTAGATAGATTGTCAGGGTCTTTGATTTGGATAGCTTTGGTTTCCTTGCAGCTTGCTTTAATTTGATTCTTTTTACATGATTACTTGGCAGCAGTATGTGACCTTTGTTTGTAGACCATTGTAGTATTCCATTAGCAGTTTACTATTTGAAATATACAAATAGTTTCTTGCATTGAATCTTCTTCTCTTCTTGAGGTGGCAAGACAGTTGCAGAAGCCATAGATGTAGATTTTGGTCGGTCACTACTAACAGTATTCACCCTAGACTTAGAGTCTTGTATTGTGGTGAGGTTAATGTTAGCAATGCCTAAGGCTTGCTGTCTTCCACTTTTCCTCTCAGAGACTTTACCTTGGTCATCATCATTCTTCTTCTCCTTATCATCCTTCTTCTTCTTTTTATCTTCATCACCCTTATCACTCCTGTGATGTCTTCTCCGTCCATCACTTCTGTCTCCATCCTTGTCTTGATCACCATCCTTGCTTGGGTTGAACTTAGCAGATTCAGGTACAATGCCAGTTGCAATGTATGACCTGAGATAAGATATAGATTCCAATTCTTCTATTGTTCTTAAACCCTTCTTCTTGTTCAGCTTCTCAATGATGGCAATAATGAGAGGTTTGTTCTGAGGAGTTAGATGCTTAGGAATGACCAGCTGCTTGATATCATCAATTCTTGTTGCAGCCTGATAGATGATGGTTCTAGGATTTGTGAATACTTCAGGTATCCTTACTGGTTGACCACCCCTTAACTCATCAAAGAGACTCTTGCTGTTTTCATCCTTCTTTTCAATCAGTCCAAGGAACACATCCACTTCTGAGTGCTTTAGACCCTGTAGAGTGTTGATGGTTAAGTGCCATATCTTATTCTTTCCTACCATCATTATCTCTTTGAGCCATAGGCCATCAACTCTCCTTGGTACTATAGTGAGATAGTCAATCTGACTCTTCAAACTCCTATGATATGATAAAGCATCACCAGCCTGTTCTCTTGAGACTTTCAGAAACTCCAAGAATGCATCATCATGATAGACATTTGAGTTTGCAATTTCTTGTAGCTTGGCCTCAGTGACCACCTTCACTTCTACTGGCTTGGCACTCTTAAATATGGAGAATGGAGGTTTGTCAGATGGCATACTCCCTGCAACCATTGTGGTTGTGATAGATTGCTTTTGACCACTAGGAGTAGTGATGTGCACAGTTGGTAGAGTGACAACTGGCAGAGAAGTAGGAGGCTCATCAACTTTGGATTTTCCTTTGCCAGACACATGAGTTAAAGATTTTGAAGCTCTTTGATGTCCACCCTCATTGAACTTAATGCCCTTTTCTAGTGGTCTCTCCCCCTTTGGATTTGAGTTTCTTGATGTCCTCTTCTCCCCCTTAGGCTTGTTGTCAGACACAAAGGCTGTAGGATTGACCTTTGGAGTTGAAGATTCATCAGGCAGAGGGAGACCCATGTGCTTCATCATAGCAGCTAACATGGACTGTTGATGCAGAAGAACATCAGCTGTGGTGGTGGCTTGAGTGTTCAACTGCTCAGTCAGAGTGGTGACAGTGTTTGTAAGATGAGCATTAGACTGGGTGAGAGAGGCTACTTCCCTTTCAAGAGCATTGACCTTGGTGAACAGTTCAGTAGATTTGAAGCCAGACAAGGATTGTTCTTTCAGTCTCTGCACTTCAAACTTAGACATAGAATGCACTGGGACTTCAGTAGGCAGCTTGTCTCCATACTGATTTGCAAACATAGTTCTTAGCATGGCATTGGCTTCTGTTGTCTGATCAGAAAGATTTTGAAATTTGTTCCCCAGACCTTTGACATTATCTGATAGAATGGCTAAACCATTGTCCATCTTTTTACAAGTAGCCTTGCAGGTTCGAATGTCCTTGAGAACAGTCTCCATTTCAGGGAATTTAGCATCAAAAGACCTTTTTATCTCATGCACCTCTTGAGTTGTTGCTGTGCAAACTGCTTGAACTTATGTTTTTAGGCCCTTGCCAAGGTAGTGTGCATCCTTGAGAATGCCTTTGTAGGTGTCATTGATTGCCTCATACACATCATTAGGGGTGAGAGATTTGGCATTGGACCCTAGTGAAGTGATGTACTCCTCTCTGAGGTACTGGAGACCTTCTGAGAGAGGGATGTCATTTGTTCCTTGTAGCCAAGCATCTACATTTCCATCTCTCCCAGTTTCATCTATGATCTTTGCCTTCTGTATTTCTACATCATCTCTGTGGCATAAGAGGATAGCATCATAGTCTGGATTAGGCATGTTTGCAGTGAGAAGGTGCTGAGCAATCTTTGTGAACTCAGGGATCTGATCCACAATTAAGCTTTGGAGTGCTTCAACCGTCAATTGTGGTGGAACAGACCCTGATCCTGAAGCACTGTCATGTTGCACAGGCTTCAGCCATTGAGACATATAGTGAGAGCTAGAGCTAGGCAAGCTAGACTCCTCAGTTACATATGCAACTTCTGTAACCGGATGGACAGACTCTACTACTGTTGTCTCCACAGGAGTGGGATGAGTTACAACAGTAGGTGACACAGGCACAGAGTCTCTAGTGAAAACTAGTGAATCCTCTGTGTTTGTGATGGTGTCATTAGGATATGCCCCAGCATGCATTCCCTGACCATCTAAATGTGGTACCTGGGTGGTGAGCAAAGTGTCAGGCACTAAGTCACTTGAATCCATTGGCTCACCAAGAGAATGAAATTCTTGGTGATCAATGCCTTGCTCCTCAATTTCTTGAGTTGCAGGCTCCAAAGAAATTTCAATGTTAGATTCTGAAAGAGGAGAGTGGTGTAGAATGGATTTTGGCAACTCCCCCTGAGAAATAGAGGGAGTTTCAAGTGTGATGTGCTCTCCACTCAGTGTTGTGCCAGCCTTATCACTCCCTTGTGCTGACTCTTTATAGGTAGGTGCATTGGGGAGGATGCTTGATTCTATAGATGCACCCTGTTGAGAGGATACATCTAGTGAGCTGTGTGCCCCTGATTTTACAACTTCAGCCATTTGGGTGACTGAAGAGGTGGTTTTAGACTTCTTCTTCTTCTTTAGGCTAATGATAGGTGACTCAGGTTCCTCACATTCTAAACGTAGTTCTACAGCCAAGGCTGCTTCAGTTAAGATGTTTAAAGGTTCAGAAGCAACATGTTTTCTCTTCTTTTTACTAACATCACCCTTTTGAGAGGATGATGCAGTTGGCTCTGTGTTTGGTAGAGTGTTTGTCTGAGAAGGTTGGTTAGCAAGCCTTGGGTTAGCATTTTGTTCTTCTTGCTTAGGCTGTGCTAACTGAGACTTAGACTCAAATATTGGCATGTTGTAGGGGTAAGACCTAAACAAACCCTCCATATGGGGAGTTATCTTAAGCCTTACATCCACATCATTCCTAGTCTCCAAATTACCAAAAATGAGTTTGGTCATGGACCTAGGATAGCCTATTTTACTTTTATCTATTCCAGGCAGTTCAATCAATGAAGCATTTTTAAAATTAACTACTGATTGAATAAAGCGAGGAAAGAAAATTTCAGTACCTCTCTTGGCTGTGTTCTTACCAAGTCTCCCATATAGCTCCTGTAAGATGATATGTCCAACATCTATCTTTCTCTCATGAGCCAAGGCATAGGCAAGCTGCTGCACAGGTGTACTAATCTGGTCAAAGCTCGATTTCCTTGCAGTGAATACATGAAGGAGTGTAGCAAAAACATATCTCCATTCTTTTCTCAAGTACTTCCTATTCAGCTTCCCAAGTTTAATAGCATCGGAGTAGTTGATAAATTCAAAGAATTCTTCCAACTCAGCATCGGTGGCCAGGGAGTCATATGCCTCTTGCTGCAAATCTAAGGCTTGATTCATGTCTGCGGTAGTGATAGTAATATCCTCGCCTTGAATCTTGCAATAGACAACATATGGGGTGATAGCATTCTCAAGGGCGATGACCTCCACAGTAGCTGTCCTCCAGAATTATTCTAATAAGTCTACGTACAGGGTTGGGTTGGCTGAGAGTGCACCCTTGATGTAAGATTCAGACAACCATTGAACAAAGCACTTGAAATTAGCATTTGGTGCTTCCTCATCATTGGTAATTGCGATGAAATTGGTTTGAGATGGTATGGTGAGTTGAGTGTTTGCCATTTGGGTAGCGAAGAAAAGAGAATTAAGGTTGAAGAAGAAATTCGCAGTTAGGGTTTTCAGAGGTTTTAGGAGTTTAGATGCTTGAGAAATCGAACGAAATGAGTTGAATAGTTGTGAAATTGTATATATATGAATAACATGAGTTGTCGATTAGATATATGATCTGTATCGACAAGTCATTCGAGAAGTATAAAACAACTATTCGATAAGTTAAGAATGGCTTATTCGATATCTCAGGCAGTTTGTAACTCACAGCTGGCAGTTATTTAACTCAGAAAATAATTCTAAGCTAAATAAAATATGTTTTTATGAGCGAAATGAAATTTTGAATATAAATCCAAAAAGTGATTAAGTGTCAGCGAAAAATCAGCCTTTTCAAATGATTCGATAACTCAAATACAGTATTCGAGAACTCCATCACTAGAGAACTAAAATACTCTATTCGAGAACTCGGAGTGTGCTATTCGATTTCTCCAAAAGACACTATTCGAGAACTCAAGAGGGTTCTAGATAGGCCTATTCGAGAACTCGAGCCATGACATAACAATGAACCAATCGAGAAGTCTGACTTATCGAACTATACTTTTCACTCATAAAATTCAATTTTCACAATCTTTTAAAATTTACCAGAAATATTCACTGAAGAATATTCTACTAAATTAAATAGTGATTCTCTCAAAATTTCACAGAAATTTCAAGCTAAAGATGTATGATTTTCAACATATGCAGCATTATGGAATATTTATAAATCATACTCCAGCCAATACTTACTTCAAAAATATTGAGCATTTGATAAAGTAAGTATTTACGGCTGCAACAATCTAGTTGATATATTCACTTAGCCAGAATTTGAAGAATTCAGCATTCCAATCTCACTAACCAACCTTGTGAAGGTGGATTCATCTAATGACTTAGTGAATATGTCAGCTAGTTGTTTTTCTGTGGGAACATAATGTAACTCAATGGTTCCATTAGTTGCATGCTCCCTTATGAAGTGATATCTGATGTCAATGTGCTTTGTCCTAGAATGATTGACAGGATTGGAAACTATAGAGATTGCACTTGTGTTGTCACACATGATTGGGATTCTTTCCAACACAAGTCCATAATCTCTAAGTTGGTTTCTGATCCAAAGCACTTGAGCACAGCAACTTCCAGCAGCTATGTACTCAGCTTCAGCTGTGGAAGTTGACACAGATTGTTCTTTCTTGCTGTACCAAGAGACTAACCTTTGTCCAAGAAACTGGCAGCTACCTGAGGTACTTTTCCTGTCCACTCTGCATCCAGCATAATCAGCATCAGAATAACCAACCAGATTGAACCCTGTGTCCTTCGGATACCATAACCCCAAGTTTGGTGTGCCCTTCAGATATTTAAAAATCCTCTTTATTGCTATCATATGTGATTCCTTTGGATTTGATTGAAACCTTGCACACAAGCATGTTGCAAACATGATGTCTGGCCTACTAGCAGTGAGGTAGAGTAGAGAACCAACCATGCCTCTGTAGATTGAAATATCTACCTTCTTGCCCTTAATATCTTCATCTAACTTGGTGGCAGTGGCCATGGGTGTCTTTGCAGGTGAGCATTCTTCCAAGTCAAATTTCTTCAATAGATCCTTGATGTATTTGGTTTGACTTATAAAAATGCCATCCTTCCTTTGACTAACTTGTAGCCCAAAAAAGAATGTTAATTCTCCCATCATACTCATCTCATATCTGCTCTGCATGAGCTTAGAGAATTTCTCACACAGCTTCTCATTTGTAGAGCCAAATATGATATCATCCACATAGATTTGAACTAAGATAATATCATCACCATGTTTCTTGTAAAACAATGTCTTGTCCAGTGTGCCTCTAGTGAATTGATTCTGCAGTAGAAATTGTGATAGTGTGTCATACCATGCCCTAGGAGCTTGCTTAAGTCCATACAATGCTTTAAGCAATTTGTAGAGAAAGTGAGGGAATTGTGGATCCTCAAAGCCAGGTGGCTGTTGCACATATACTTCTTCTTCCAACTCCCCATTCAGAAATGCACTCTTGACATCCATTTGATAAACCTTGAAATTAGAATGTGCAGCAAATGCCAAGAAAATCCTGATGGCCTCTAGCCTAGCAACAGGGGCAAAAGTCTGATCATAGTCAATGCCTTCTTGTTGAGAGTATCCTTTTGTAACCAACCTTGCTTTGTTTCTTATGACTACACCATTTTCATCCATCTTATTCCTTAGAACCCATTTTGTTCCAGCAATGGTTCTATCCTTTGGTGCAGGCACAAGTTCCCATACTTTGCTTCTTTCAAATTGATTTAGCTCCTCTTGCATAGCAATTATCCAATCAGGATCCAACAATGCATCATCAAGTTTCTCAGGCTCAACTTGGGATTGAAAGCAACCATAGAGACATTCATTTAGAGTTGCTCTCCTTGTCCTCACTCCTGCATTTGGATCTCCAATTATCTGATCTGCAGTATGTTATCTATCCCATTTCCTTGTATGTTCGGATTGATTTCTCAGCCTTGATGTTGCTTCATCATCCAGATCATGATCATTTACATTTCCTCCCCCTGTGAAGTTGCCACTAATCACAGGTGTGTCTTGGATGCTTGTTTCTTCATTGTTGATTGACACAGGTTCTTCATTCACTTGAGTTTGTTGGATTGTGGGCTCAAATTCAGTTTCAATCTCCTCATCAGAATCATCTAGATTGTCAAACTTCAAAGGATCTTTATCTTCATCATTGGCTTCTTCTAATCCAGGTAGTTTGCTGTCATCA
Organism: Saposhnikovia divaricata; assembly: GCA_036435485.1. NCBI lineage: Eukaryota > Viridiplantae > Streptophyta > Magnoliopsida > Apiales > Apiaceae > Saposhnikovia > Saposhnikovia divaricata. The sequence continues at coordinate 63,166,319 of CM071596.1, forward strand.
AATGTCACATCTGTGCTTTCCATAACTTTCTTTTGACTGATGACATAAACCTTGTATGCAATTCTTTCCATAGAGTAGCCAAGAAAATTCCTTCAAATGCTTTTGCATCAAACTTTCCAACATATTCCGAATTGTCTTTTAACACAAAGCATTTGCTTCCAAAAGTATGAACATACTTTAGAGTAGGCTTCTTTCCAGTCATCAAGTTTTAAGGTGTCTTTCCAGTGTTTTTGTTGATGAGGGTTCTGTTTTGGATATAGCATGCAGTGCTCACAGCCTCAGCCCAAAAACATGTAGGCATCTTTGCATCAAGTAACATTGTTCTAGCAGCCTCAACCAGAGTTTTATTCTTTCTCTCAACAACTCCATTTTGTTGTGGAGTCCTTGGAGCTGAGAATTGTTGAGAAATACCATTCTCTTTGCAGAATATTTCAAGCATGGCATTTCTGAACTATGTTCCATTATCACTTCTTAATGCAATCACACTTGCATTGTTGGCCTTTGCTTCCTTGTCAATTTTCTTTATATGCTCAATGATTACTTGTGGAGCCTCATCCTTTGATGCCAGAAATTCTACCCATGTATACCTTGTGAAATCATTAACCATCACTAGAGCATACTTCTTCCTTCCTAGTGACATAATATTGACAGGCCCAAACAAGTCCATATGAATTAGTTGTAGGGGCTTGGTTATTGATGTCACTGTCTTTGACTTGTGGCTTGATCTTTTCATTTTTCCTTTTTGACAAGCCTCTCACACTCTTTCTTGACAAAATTCAAGTGTGGGCATGCCTCTCACTAACTCCCTTTTGACTAGAGAATTAATGCCTTTGAAGTTCAAGTGTGATAGCTTCTTGTGCCACAGCCAACTATCTTCATTTGATGCTTTTGAGTAAAAGCAACAAATTTTGTCCTTGTTTGCAGAGTTCATATTGGTTACAAACAGGCTTCCTTTCCTTACTCCAGATAGAGCAAAGTCACCAGTCTTCTTGTGGGTGATCAAACATTCATCTTTGCCAAAACTCACTTTGAAGCCTCTGTCAGTAAATTGACCAACACTCAGTAGATTGTGCTTGAGTCCCCCTGACCAGTGCTACATTTTCAATGATGACATTTCCAATTTCCAACTTGCCATATCCCAATGTGTTGCCAATGGTGTCATGTAGTGTGTGTGAACATTGTGACTGATGCAACCTTCCATGAATTGTCTTCTCAAATTAAAACAACTAGTCATTATATTCATGTTACATGGCATACAATCAAGTTTATCATAGAAAGGAGAGTCTCTATGTCTTAAAGGCACAGAGCAATCATAGAATGGTTTAGCAACACTACCAGATGGTTTCTTGCATGCATGAGTTAAATGATTAGTGCTAAAACAGTTTTGACAAACTTTCCTAGGGGCATTTGGCACATAAGCATAGTTGTTGTCCTTGTTAATCCCCAATTTGCCATTCCTGTTTTGTTTCTTTTTAGCCACTTTCTTCTCAAATTCATTATTCCCAGCTGAAACAAACTTCACAAATTTCTCAGGTCTAGGTCTACCTCCTACTGGCTCCTTGGCTTTGGTTTTGACATTCTCACTCTTAGAGGATGCTTGTTGTTCATTTGATTGTACCTTATCTTCATCATCCAACATTTGCTTAATGAGTAAGGCATCCTCATCAATCTCAAGTGTTGGTGTTTTAAATATTGGGGTCTCAGTCTTTTTCAAAACCTGAGACACTTCCTCTTGAACAACAATGTCATCTTCAATGACTGCATAGCCTTTCCTCTGTTTAAAAGTGTCAAAATCAAGTCCAATGGCAGCCTTAGGTCTAGCTAGATTTTTCTCATGGTAGGACTGCAATAGACTAGAGGAATTCTTAAATGTTTTCAATTTAAATTCATTTTCAGCTAGTTCATCCCTAAGAGCTTTCTCAACTTGACTAGCGCATAGAACCTTATTCTTTAGATATTCAATTTCTTGTTTAAGGTTTTCTATTTGCATAGCAGTTAGTTCTAGTTCCTCATTTCTTTTGTTCAACAGTTCATTCTTAGTAGACAGTTTAGCAATTTCTTCATTAGCAGCAGTCATACTAGTATAAATATTAAACATCTCAACAGATAGTTGTTCAACCATAGATTTGTATTCAGAAACAGACATGTCTATGGTAGTGAGGGATAGTACCTGAGAGTCTGATGCAGATGGTTCTTCCTTGGAGTTGGCCATCAAGGCATAGTTGTAAAATTCTTGTTCTTCTCCATCACTATCAGAATCATCCCAATACTTCCCTTCAGCCATGTAGGCCTTACCTGGTGTATGCTTCTTTAGCAGAGCCTCATACTTAGCTTCAAGCTCAAGAAACTCCTTATCTTTCTTTTTAGGCTTCTTGCATTCACTGGCAAAATGCCCTAGGTCATTGCATCTATAACATCTCACAGATGACCTATCCACATAGCTGGTTTTGAATCTGTTTTTGTTTGCTTTCACAGGTGCCTTGCTCTTGTTGAATAAATGATTTTGAGATCTAGGCTTGAAGGGCTGATTCCTCTTAAATCTTATGTTTGGGAATTTTCTAGCCATAAAAGCATATGAAGTGTTTTCCATGGCATCCAACTCTTCAAAAGCGTAGAACTCATCTTCTTCCTTTTCATCAACAGGTTCAGTCACTTCTTCTTCAGTTTCTTCATCATCTACTATCTCTTCTATACTCAGCTGACTTGTAGATGCTTCCAGGTCTTGAACAGATTTGTTGACAATCAAGGCACAGGATGTGTTTATCATTCTGCCTTGGTTGGCTTGGATAGCCCTCTTCTGAAGCAGCTCAAGCTCATGAGTCTTTAAAACCCCATAGAGCACATCATATGTGACTTTGTTCAAATCTCTTTCTCTTAGAGATATGACCCTTTGTTCTAGATGGTTTGGTGCAGATAGTAGAAACTTCATGTTTAATTCCTTAGTGCTCTAAACCTTCCCATTCATTTGAAGCTCAGTCACCAGCTTGTGAAATCTCTAAAACATATCAGTAATACTTTGTTTGGACTGTGCCATGAAAGCCTCATACTGTGTGACCAGTATCTGTTTCTTATTCTCTCTTACCTCCTCTGTCCCTTCACATAACACCTCGATGTGGTTCCACATGTCCTTGGATGATGTGCATGATGCTATGTTGGCAAACATCGACATATCCATGGAGTCTATGATCAGCAACATGAGATGACTGTCTAGGGCAACCTTTTCCTTCTCTGAGTCCGTCCATTTGGATGGCTCTTTTGGAACATATGATCTAGGAATGACCATTGTGCCCACTGTAGATTCATCAATTTCTTGTTGTGGTACAAATGGACCATTCTTGAGGATGTCAGGGTAGAGAGGATTGGCAGCTTTGATGAACAACAATATTTTTATTTTCCAGAGGTTGTAATTCTCTTTGTCGAACTTAGAGACCTTTACCGTACCTGTAGTCTTTGGTGTATTCGAACTCATGATCGTTTTCTGTTTAGATTAAACAGCCTGCTCTGATACCACTTGTTGAGTATTGAATACAATAAAAGAATACAGAGGGGGGGTGAATGGATTCTTGAACTTTTCTTCGTTCTTGAATCTTTGCAGCAAGATATGTGTTGAGTGTGTGAGATATGTATGTGTGGATAACAAAGAAAAAAACACAACACAATATCACTTTAATCTAATATTTTATTAGATAAAGATTTTGCTACAATCTGTGAATACAAATGATAGTATTCTCAGCTTCGTTTTACTCAGAGAGATATTTCTTGTGATGTTTCTCAAAAACTTTTCTGCTAAGGAAGTGAGGCTGTATCCTTATAGACATGGATACACTTACTTACTACAAATAAGGTAGGTAAACAAAATACTTTCCAGTCTGTCTATCTCATTTGAGTAAGAGTCCAAACGGCTACAGATTTGACTTTGCAAAGCCTGTTCAGATCCACTTCTTTAGCTCCTTGTCCCCTGACTTATCTCTCCAAGCTTCTTTGTAGGCTTTCCAACGTGCTTTATAGTACATAGTCAAATAAACCGTCTTGGCTTGTTGCAGTTTCTGACTTGTACAATTCTTTAGTATTTTGTCTTCAAGAATGTATTCGAGAAGTGGCTAAGTGAGTGATTCGAGAACTAGAATTGACTTAATCGATAACTCTGAGTTCTCGAATAGTGTTATATTGACATATCGAATCACTTCTCGAATAGCTCTTTTTTCTGGGAGTCCTTGAGATATCGAATAGAGCATTTTGACATATCGAATCCCTGAGATGTCGAATAGCATCTTGAGTTTTTGAGATATCGAATGTAGCTTTGACTTGTTGACCCTTTTGAGAACTCGAATATCACCTTTGACCTGTTGACTCCTTGAGTTCTCGAACAAAGTAATAGACATATCGAATCTCTGAGATATCGAACAGTGTATTCAGAGATATCGAATATTGTCTTCTGAGATATCGAACCCCTGACTTCTCGAATGCTAGACTTCTCGAATAGACAAATGTACTTCTCGAATTGGTACTTAGGCAAATTCTTCATTTCTTCAAATCCCAACTGTGATTATTTGGCAGTCTTTATCTCCTTGCTTGAGGCATGAACCTTGGAACTTCTTTCAAGCATTATTCTTAACTTAATAGGTACAGTTACACAGCTAGAATTTGATGCCTATTACAAGTACAAAACCAGTAGAAACTCTACAACTAGAGGTTCCCTCAGTTAAGAGGTCATGTAAGTAATGCATAACATTACAAATAACTTAGGCTTGTTATTAGATGTATTCAGACATGCCTCTGTGACTAACATACAATCTTATAGGACCTAACAGATAAAACATATTACCTATTTAATTTTTCAGTAACTAATCAATTTCATTTTTCACGTAAAATATATTATTTTTTATATTTTATCTAACTAAAAATTTTCTTTTATAAAAATACTATGACCAATTCTATTTAATAAAATATAATATTATAATTATAATGACTAATAATTAACCAATTACCTTTTTAGCTAAAATACGTTACCCTTTCTATTTTTTTATTTTTTTCTAGTAAAACATATTCGGGTAGCTTTATTTAAGTAAAATGTTTCCTTTTTCACGTAAAATATGTTACTTTTTTATTTTTCAATAACTAATCAATTTTATTTTTTACGTAAAATACATTATCTTTTATATTTTATCTAACTAAAATTTTTTCTTTTCTAAAAACACTATGAGCAATTTATTTAATAAAATAAAAGATTATAATCATAATTACTAACATTAACCGATTATCTTTTTCAGCTAAAATACGTTACATTTTCAATTTTTTTATTTTTTCCAGTAAAACCTATTAGGGTAGCTTATTTAAGTAAAATAAAATAATGATAATATAATAACTAATAACTAACCGTTTGTGTTTTTCAGGTACAACATTTCATCCTTTCAATATTTTCAAACTAAAATCCATCATGTTCTAAAAATATCACGAACAACATATATATAATTACTATCAGATTATATCATTTAAAATTTTAAGTCTACAAAATTCATATTTTAAATTTTTTAATTTAAATTAAAAAAATTCATTATATTAAAGAACATCCATGCATCGCATGGATTTTAAGCTAGTATATAATAACAAGAACTAAATAAATCAATCACTAATAGTAAATACTTTTAGGAAGATTCCAGACAACCTCTACAAGTTACAAATACTGACCTCTCCTTGATTACCTCGAAGTAGTCCACCTCTAACATCTTTCCTACTTTTGAAGCAGTAAAAGCTGATTTGGCCCCGTCCCTCCCAGAGAGATTTGTCTCACTGCAGATTGAAAATCCTTCTCCTTTTCGAGCTGCTTCTTTTCAAAATCATGAGCATTAAATTTATAGTTGCCATTGGTTTATAACTCCCATGGGGTCTTCAAAAGTCTTATGATCTCGTCAACCAAATCCATGTCAAAATTCTCCCCAGTGTAGCTTAAATTAAGTGTTCCCACTTCCCACTAAAACACCTAAAAGCTCTCTCAAAATTATCCTAAGTTAAATCCATAAAGTCAACTATAAATAGTGAGAATATATTGTTGTTTATATATTATTAGTGATATGGGATGAAAATAAGCCCTAAAGACACATTTAGTATTGCATTAATTAGACCCGGTATGGTCCGACCGTGGGGCCCACCAACAGGGTCCAAAGTCCTATCTTTAATATTAATTTCGTAATTAATATTAGGGGTAATAAACAACTCAGCAATAAGTGTCAGATAAGGACATTATCTCTACAAGACTTAGCCTCCAAGGCATCCAATTCGATATGGCAACAGACTCCTACAAGGAAGGAGTCTAGAACTTTCCTCAAGGAGGTGACTTATCTATTAAGTCTCCAACTCCTACCTTAATTCTAAGGCTTCTCAGCCTATATAAAGGGCCTGACCCCTCATTCTCAGAACTACGTTGGCTTGATTCTCTAGCAATACAGAGATACGTAGGCATCTTGTGAGGACCGATCAGTCTCGAACGCAAGAACAGCCATTAAAGCTCGAAGCTCACCATCCCTTGTATTTAATACATACAACCCCTCGTTTTTATTTCACAACATTTGGCGCCGTCTGTGGGAAGACAACATCAACCATGGTTCAAACACGAAGAACAACACCAGTTGCAACTGAGGCCATACCTCTCAGATCTGTTCCACCCATCACCGAACAGGTTCCCCCAGCATCAAGGGCGATTGCCCAACAAGCTCCGCCAGCATCAGGGGCGATCACCCAATCTCAAGTTTCTCAACAATCAGGGGCGATCCCCCACGTTGAGAGTACATTACCTCCGATTACCCGTACAAGACGAGAAACCAATCCTCTTCAGATGGTGGTTTCTCCTCTGATTGATCCGAACAACCCATCGCATGGGGTCCAGATCCACACTACAGATCTCCCCGTGAGTACTAACCCGACATACGGGCTGCCTAATTATCCTCCTATCCAAGGGACAGGCCCAAGTGGTCACGCTTTGCAGATCCGAGATCGAGAGTATCACGATTATTCGGGTCCTTATACTGATGAAACCTCCTCCGACGATGAGGATGATGACCGTGATGAAGCCCCGAGGAGGCGACGTGCTAGTAGAGAACATCGAAGGAGGACTCAAGACATCCGTGATGGACAATCTTTGACAACTGCTGAAAGAATCAAGGCTTATGAGGCCGAGATCTTAAAATTGAAGGAAGATATGGCAAGGGAACAGGCAAGACAGAGTCTAATTCGACCCCCTCCAATCTCAGGAAGGATTCCCGTTATAGATTTGGAGAGGTCCTCAAGAAGACAGAAGAGGGCTGATGTCCCAACAAGAGAAGCTATGAGGGTGGAAACCCCCAGGAGTAACCCCAAGGATCTAGATCCTGATGATCCCACACCCCCGTTTACTGAGGAGGTGATGAATGCTCATATTTCTAGGAAGTTTAAGATGCCGACAATTAAGGCTTATGATGGAACGGGTGATCCCGCAAATCACGTCAGGACGTTCTCAAACGCACTGCTACTACAGCCTGCAAGTGATGCCCTAAAGTGCAGAGCGTTCCCCCAAACTCTGTCGGGCATGGCTCAGAGATGGTATAGCCGATTGCCTGCGAACTCTATTGGCTCTTTTAAGGAGTTGAGTGCCGCTTTCGTTAGCCAATTCATTAGCGGAAGGGTGCATGAGAAGAGCTCCGCATCTCTTATGTATGTAGTGCAAGGAAAGAATGAAAATCTGAGGGATTACCTCAAGCGATTCACTAAGGAGACCCTGAATATCACTTATTTGGAAAATAAGGTGGCAATGGTAGCCCTGGAACATGGAACCACTGACCTCTTCTTCAAGAGATCATTGGCGAAGCATCCCCCTGAGAACATGGCTGAGCTCCAACGAAGGGCTGATAAGTATATTAAAGCTGAGGATAGCTTGAAGAAAGAAACCACCGTAGGTGGAGGAGGAGGTAACAATGACTCCAAGAAGCGAAAGCAAGACCAGGACTATGATGATCAAGAGTATGATGCTAGGGACAAGTATCCCCTAACTAGCGAGGATTCCGACTCTGCCCCTAAGAAGAACCAAGGGTCAAGGTTCACTGAGTATGCAAGGTTGAATACTCCTAGGAGTCGAATCTTGTTGGACATTGAGAATGATAAGGATTTCAGATGGCCGAAGCCACTCAGGGGTGATCCCGCAAAGAGAAACCAGAATCAGTATTGCAGATTCCATGGAGACGTGGGGCATGACACTGACGATTGCAAGCAACTCAAAGATGAGATCGAGTTTTTGATCCGTAGAGGGAAGCTGAGGCACTTCAATAAGGGTGAAGACCGTGGTAACCAGAGAAGAGACTATAATAGAAGGGATGACGATCAAGATCGCAACCCACAGCCCCGAGGGCTAGTAATCAACATGATCTCAGGAGGCCCGACTGCGGCCGGGACAACTAGGAACTCTCAAAAGGATTATGCTCGAGAGGTGTTGCACATCGTGGGAGAGGCCCCGAAGCGTGCAAAAACTGAGGTAGCGATTATCTTTGATGACTCAGACTTGGAAGGGGTGAAGTTCCCCCATGATGACCCGTTGGTCATAACTCCTGTGATTGGAAACTCGGAGGTGAAGCGAGTCTTGATAGACAATGGAGCTTCCGTTGACATTCTGTTTCATGATGCGTTTGTGAAGATGGGATACACTGATTCTCAGTTGACCCCCAATAACATGCCTATATACGGATTTAATGGAATAAAATCCAAAGTTGAAGGGACTATTCAGCTGCCTGTAACTATTGGGCAAGAGCCCAAGGAGGCCACTCGGATGTTGAACTTCCTGGTAATCAAGGCGTCTTCAACGTACAACGCTATCCTTGGAAGGACTGGACTTCATGCATTCAAGGCTGTTGCCTCAACCTATCATGTGAAGATCAAGTTCCCTACCAGGAATGGTGTTGGAGAACATAAAGGTGATCATAAGATGGCACGAAGCTGTTATGTAGCCTCGTTAAGGCCTGATGGAGTCGGGGGGCAGGTCCTTCCGATTGAAGACATGGAAGTCCACAGCGGTAAGGAACACAAAGAAAGGTCAGTAGAGGACATCACACAGAAGCCTCGGACAGCCATTGAGGATAAGGCGTTAACTGACTTTGTGGTTGAGTGTACCATTGGCAACCAAGAAGTCGGGGGCAGGAGGTAGTACCCCAAGCAGGAAGTGAACTTCATAATAAGAATGAGGAGACCAGAAGGAGTGGTGGGTGCCCTATTTTGATGGAGCACCAAAAACAAAATCAAGTGGTGCAGACCTAGTCTTGCAAAGGCTCGATTGGGCTTAAGTTATCCTAGTAGGACTTAGCTTCATATTTATATAGTAGAAGTAGAAATAAGGTTCATTAAAACCATTGCAGAGCATGTTGCTCCGAGTAGGACAGTAGTACTCTATGTAAGGGTTGAACCCATTTCCAAGTTATTAATGCAAGTTTGTTTTCCATTCATTGATTGTGATTTTATTTATGTGCCAAGCACCTGATGTGTGAGTCAAAGAAGACCAAGTACCGAAAATAAAAGAATACACGAATGAAAACAAACGAATGCATACCCCGAATGGTAGAGTTAGGTTACAGCAGATAAGAGTTTAAGTCCTTGAAGGACCCTGGATAAAGACAAACGTTGAAGTCCTGATGGAACACCCGCTGAAGAAACATATTGCATAGCCCGAAAGCCAATGGAAGGCTCATCAAGTGGGCAATCAAACTAGGAGAATTCGATGTTAAGTACAAGCCTAGGACAGCCATCAAAGCTCAGGCTCTAGCTGAATTCGTGGTTGAATATACCATTGACAACCAAGAAGTCGGGGGGCAGGAGGTAATAGACCAGGAAGGTCAGCAAGGTGAGAAACCCCTGGAAGAGAAGAAGGAATATTGGATGCTCTATTTTGATGGGGCATCAAAAACAAAAAGCTCTATTTTCATGGGGCATCTAAAACAAAAACCAGTGGTGCAGGTTAAGTTCTGCAAAGCCCCGATGGGTTCACACTCGAGTATGCCTTGAAGTTGGACTTCCAAATAACCTACAACGAGGCGGAGTATGAAGCTCTGATAGCCGACCTAGACTGACAAGAGCCCTGAGGGTCAAGAACCTGAAAGTCTGTGGAGACTCAAAGTTGGTAGTCTCACAAGTCAATGGAGAGTTTGAGGTTAGAGAAAAGAATATGGCCAAATACTTGAGGATTGTGAAAGCTGCGATAGCCCAGTTAAATGAGTTCCAGGTATATCCCAAGGGAGGAGAATACAAAGGTCGATGCTTTATCTCAATTCAAGGGTCGAGACCCATTCTGGGAGCGTCTACTTCCAAGTCCTGAAGACCCCCACCATCAATTTGAAATTGGTAGCACCAGCTGATGTAAGCTGAAGGATAGACCCTAAAGCTCATCTTGAGACTGGTTGGCCCCTTGATAATGCCTTGAAGGTACAGAAACTGTTAATGAGAGTGTTGAGATAAGAGGTCCTTTACAGTTCCACACTTGAGGTCTTGAACTTCAAATCTAAAAATTCAAGCCTTGATGGCCAACAAGGTTATCTGCCTCCAAACGAACCTGACAAGAGGCATCAGGCTACTTAAAACCTAGTCAAGGTTCTACAAGTATAAGAAGAAGGTTGGAAACCTAGAAGTAAGATAGAGGATTGGCAACCAGCCAAGGCACACCAGACTTAAAGTTGAGTGCTTAGTGGCAAGTGAACTTCTTGAGCGATCAACCGAGAAGCAAGACCTCCACTATATGAAGCAAGGGGGGCAAGAACTAAGGGACTTCATCATTCCTACATCTTAGAATGAGAATCAAGGGAATCAAGGGTTGATAATAACCTTAAAACCAAGGTCTCAACAAATAAGTTAAGGCCCGGAAGGTCACAAGTCAAGGTTCACGAAACCATTTAAGGCATAACAAACACCTCCTATTGACCTGAAACCTCGTGTTGGTGATCCAGAACACCAACATCAACCTTAGAATCCAGGCCTTGTGTTATAAATCAAGGGCTAAGGAACTAAGTTGAAGCCTTAGAAGGCCAACAAAGCTATCAGATCCAACCTTGGATCAAGAGATTCGTGAACAACTCAAGAATGAGTAACTGAATCAACATTCCAACAAGGTGGTATGAGGTCGGCACCAACGACCTCGCTTTGCAACACATAACCAGAAAATCAACTAAAACATGTCCATTTGAGGCGTGGTTTGAGATCGCAAACTCCAGCTCGAATTTGAATTGAAAAATATGAAAAACCCACACGACCTAGGCCTAACTTGAGGCCGTCTATGTGTTGTGTTGAGGTCGGATTTATACTACAATGAGATTGGTAAATTCTGGTCGTAATTATACTAGAAAGTGTGAAAAATCTGTGCGACCTGGAACCACTTTGAGGTCGTTTCCCCTTGGTTTGAGGTCGCCAACATGAGGTCGAAAATGACTAGAAAAGCCGGGGAGAAGGTCACGACCTGGGTGAAAACTCGAGGTCGTTTCCATACCGAATGAGGTCGTATGAATTAGTTCGAAAATGAACTAAAAAACCTGTAAAACAGCCACGACTTGGCCCCCGTTTGAGCTCGAAATTGAGCTCGAAAATACACTGATTTCTCCTCGAAATTTCGAGGTCGAAAATGACTTAGGAAACAAGAAAAATGGCTGCGATCTGGAGGCAGTTTGAGCTCGAAATTGAGCTTGAATTTTGTGATTAAAATTCAGAAATTTGAGTCGAAATGATAATTTCTGAATAGTACTAGCCCTTCGACCCCAGCCAGGGGCTCTGCCCCTTGGACCCCGCCAGGGGCTGCCGCCCCTTGGACCCCCGCCCGGGGGCTGCCGCCCCCGGACCCCCGCTAGTGCCGTTTAGCACCGTTAGTGCCGATAGCACCGATTAAGTGCCGATAGCACCGTTAGTGCCGATAAGCACCGATTAAGTGCCGATTAGCACCGTTAGTGCTGATAAGCACCGTTCAGTGTCGTTTAATGCCGGTTGGCGTCACTTAAACGTTGTTTAAGTGTCGTTTAAGGCTAGTTAGTACCGTTTAGTGCCGTTTTATGCCGTTCAACGTCGTTTAAACATTGTTTAAATGTCGTTAAGGCTGATTAGTGCCGATTAGCATCGAATTAACATTGTCGTAAACGCGTCGGTCGCTCCACACTTTACATAAAGACAATACTCGTGAAACACTAGTGTATAAAGATGAACCCTGACCCGAGTCTTGGAAAGGACCGTTAAAACTTCAAGGAAAACCTGATCAGTTTTCCTAGAAGTTGGGGGGCAAATGATATGGGCTAAAAATAAGCCCTAAAGACACATTTAGTGTTGCATTAATTAGACCCGGTATGGTCCGAACGTGGGGCCCACCAACAGGGTCCAAAGTCCTATCTTTAATATTAATTTCGTAATTAATATTAGGGGTAATAAACAGCTCAGCAATAAGTGTCAGATAAGGACATTATCTCTACAAGACTTAGCCTCCAAGGCATCCAATTCGATATGGCAACAGACTCCTACAAGGAAGGAGTCTAGAACTTTCCTCAAGGAGGTGACTTATCTATTAAGTCTCCAACTCCTACCTTAATTCTAAGGCTTCTCAGCCTATATAAAGGGCCTGACCCCTCATTCTCAGAACTACGTTGGCTTGATTCTCTAGCAATACAAAGATACGTAGGCATCTTGTGAGGACCGATCAGTCTCGAACGCAAGAACAACCATTAAAGCTCGAAGCTCACCATCCCTTGTATTTAATACATACAACCCCTCGTTTTTATTCCACAACAATTAGTGATAACTAGGCAACTTAGACGCGCTTCGCGCGGTTAATAAAATTTTATTTTTAGTTATTGAAAATAGATAAATTAATATAAAAGTTAATAGGTATTTAAAAAATTTCCTAAAAAAAGTGATTGAAAACAGTTTGTATGAATTATTAGTTGGAACAATACTCTCATTATATATCAAGAATTTTAATAATCTTAAAAATATTAGCAATTACAATAATAAATATAACTAAATAACGTTTTTAAAGCCGACACCCCTCTCATAATATACATGCTCAGTAATAGTATTAGAATTTATATAATTAGAATATTAATTTATTTTGACACAATATAATGAAACAACATGTGTATAACATTCTCACACAATAAAAAAAGACGCAATGTGAAAAATTTTAATTCGTTAATTTACATAAAAATAATCTTAATTTTATACATATAATTAATATTTTATATTGATATAATAATTATAATACTTAAATAAAGTTTTTTAATCTTTTATATTAATAATTTGAAGTAAATTTATGTACATATTTATTTAATAAGTGAAATTAATGATTATTAAAATGTCAATAAGATGCCATTAAGCTGCTATTTAATGCAAGAAAAAAATTTAATAAAAAAAATCAAAAAAACGAGAATTCAAGAAAAATATCTTAAACACTTCCGGTGCGTTTTTGATCTCCGGGAATTATAATATACTCTTTCCGTCCCTCTCATTTGTTTACAAATGAGTTGGGCACGAAAATTAAGAAAAAAATGTAAAGTAGTGGAGAAAAGTAAGAAAAGTGAGTAAAGTAGTGGGACCAATCAATATTTTATGTAATAAAGTGAGTTTAGTGGAAGAAAGTTAGTGGGTGTAGTTACTTCTTATATTATAAAACTTTATTATTTTGGAAAAATTTTGGAATGTAAAGAATTGAGAAGGATATCCCAAAAAGGAAAGTGTAAAGAAATGGGAGGAACAGAGAGCGTAATGCTCAAATAAAGAGTGTAAATCTTTTATATAAATAATATGAATTAAATTTAATATATATATATATATATATATATATTCAATAATTGTAATTAATGATTATTAAAATGTCATTAAGATGTCATTAAGTTGCTACTTAATCCAAGAAAAAAAAATTAAAAAAGTGAGAATTCAAGAAAAATATCTTAAACGCTTCTGGTGCGTTTCTGATCTCCGGGCATTATAATATTTATAGATTTAATATATATATATATATATATATATTCAATAATTGTAATTAATGATTATTAAAATGTCATTAAGATGTCATTAAGTTGCTACTTAATCCAAGAAAAAAAATTATTAAAAAAATTAAAAAAGTGAGAATTCAAGAAAAATATCTTAAACACTTCTGGTGCGTTTCTGATCTCCAGGCATTATAATATATATAGATATTAGTTGTTTAGAACTAACAACTAAGAATATAAAATTTTAAATGGGATTCAAACCTTGGTCATTTAGTAAAATACTTTTAAAAAGAATATTCTTTAATATTAGATCTAATGACTCTCATCTATTTACTAAAAATCTAACGTTCATGATTCTTTTTATGGTTAAACCATGAAGCAAACAAACCAAATTATCCCCTAATTTGATTATTACAATATAGTATAGATTATGAATAGTGGTGGAATTTAGAATTCATTTTGAAAACTAATTTGATGTCTTTGGTATATTTCAAATATTTTATTTGATTTGTTGGAGTCATTTATGTCGTTTATGGCATTTATGTCGTTTATGTGGTAATAAATTAGATATAATAAATTTTTGTAATAAATGTTGTATAAATATACAAATAAATACTTTATATCACCTTTCGGGTTGCAAAATTTTTCCAGCTATATTTTAAAAATTAGTATATAATTATTTTAAAGCTAAAAATATTCTATTAATATTTTATGACAAGATATATTTATATTAATGTAGGTTATTTTCTTATTTTAGTTATTTTTTATTTAACACATCTTGTTTAAATTAAACATTTAATTTCTTTAACAATATATGTAATTATGTTTTTATATTAATAAAATCAAAATTATCTTCTTCCTTAATAAAGCCATAAAATAAATAAATGTAATAGTAAGATGTTTGCAATATTTGATAAAGCATTGAAAATATATTCACTTAAAAATAAGCAGTTTAATGTAAAGTGCTTTTATGGAATTAAAGCGGATAAAGAGGTATAGTGTGGAACACGTAATTTTGGAGTCTAGTTTTTTTTTTGAATAAAGGAAAGATTTTATTAAAATCAAACATCCGACAATAGCGTCTCCAACATACATAATGGAGGAGACAATAAATCAATGAAGCCATTAAGCGCACAAGGTATGCGAGCTAGAGCATGCGCTACCCTGTTTGCTTGCTTCTTAACAAAACCAACTGAAACACCAGCGTGATTACCAACTATAAGTCTACACTGATCAACTAGGTGTCCTACTTCGAGATGATTTTGCAGCCTCAAGTTAATTGCTTTTACACTCAACTGAGAGTCACTTTCGACTGCAATTATCTGACCTGGGAGAGTACTGCTCCACTGCAAAGCTTCCAAAATGCCAACAAGCTCAGCCTCCAATACAGAAACCTGCCCTACAAACCTACCCACCCTGCCTTGAATGAATTGGCCAAGATGGTCTCTCAACACCAAACCAACAGAGAAATGGTTTGCCCCCTCAAAAACTGAAGCATCCACATTTATTTTATACGTACCAGGAAGGGGGTGAGCCCGTTTCATAGTCTGACTCACAACAGCCTTAGGCTTCGTATTGCTTAACTGTGCTTTTCTTCTCTGTGCTTCTCTCCAGTCTGAAACCTGTTTAGAACTCCAAGCTACAGCAACCTCGGGAGTTATGACCTTTTGATCCCAGACACATTTGTTTCTCGCCCACCAAACTCCCCATAGAACCACAGCAATTTGGATCAAAGTTTCACTATTTTCAGTACAGAGTTTTTGAAGCAACCATTCAGGTGCACTCTCCACTGTTCGCGTATCATACACTAACCCTGCCTTTTGCCAGCATGCCTTTACAAACGGACAATCAAAGAACAAATGCATTAGGTGTTCTATCTCTCCAACACACATAACACAAATAATTGGTAGTCTAACACCTTTGCCTTTCAGCAGAACACGTATGGGAACATTATTACGGCAGATTCTCCAAAGAAGGATTCTCATCTTATAGGGGATGCAGAGTCTCCAAATCTTTGCCCAGCCTTCCGAATGCTGAACAGCTCCACTTGCCATATGATGTTTCTGCCAAGTATAATAGCCCGATTTCACAGTATACTGTCCATTAGACAAATGGACCCAGGCAATCCTGTCAACTGTATCATTCTGTGGAACACAATGGCTTCAGCATCACTAACATTAAACGTGGATCGAACCTTGTTTTCGACCCAAATTTTGCTACCATTCACAAAAAATCACTGACCTTCATGTCCTCCCTCGGCTGACTGGCATCCTGATCAACACAGTAATTGTCTTTTCCACGCAGCCACCTATCAGAGAAGATCTTTATGTTTGTACCATCTCCCAGAACCCATCGAAGCCCATATTTCATAGATTCCTTTGCCTCCCACAATCCCGACCAGATATAACTAGCTCCCCCTGTTCTTACAGCTTTCAGTAAACTGCAATTAGGATAATAACGTGCCTTCATTACTCTTGTCACTAGAGCATTTGGATTGGTTAGAAAATGCCAACACTGTTTCCCTAGTAGAGCCAAGTTAAACCCATTTAGATCACGAAAGCCTAGACCACCAGATTTCTTTGACATACACATACGAGTCCAAGACAGCCACTTAACCCCTTTTCTATTTGAGGAATTCGAGCTCCACCAAAACGCGTTCATCATTTTTTCAATCTCCTGACAGAGTGTTTTAGGAAGTAATAAGCATGACATTGTGTACGATGGTATAGCCTGAGCAACGTTGCGAAGAAGAACTGCTTTTCCTGCTCTAGATAGGATTTTACTGTTCCAATGTTGGATCTTCTTCCAGACCTTATCCTTTAGGTAACTAAAGACTGATTTTTTAGACCTGCCAATGAGCGATGGGAGACCAAGATACTTGCTATTCTCAATGCTGTTATGAACTCCCAACATATCCCTCAAAGTGTTTTGCTTGTCACGATGAACATTCGAACTAAAGAACACGGCAGACTTTTGAAAATTTACTGCTTGACCAGAGCAAATCTCGTACTGATGAAGGATATCTTTGATTGAGTTTGCTTCCTCCGTATTGGCTTTAAAGAAAAGGAAACTGTCATCATCAAACAAGAGATGAGTTATGGGAGGAGCTTGGGGGAAGATGCAGCAACCTCGAATTAAACCATTGCCTGCAGCATTCTTAAGAGCTAAAGATAGGCCTTCTGCACAAAGCAAAAATAAATAGGGAGACAGGGGATCTCCCTGTCGAAGACCTCGAGTAGGAATTATAGGGCCAATCAACGATCCTTGGAAAGAGATTGAATAAGAAACTGAACACACACACATCATCATCCAGCTAATCCACTTAGGAGTGAATCCCTCCTTTTGTTACGGTCATCAACTTGAAGCCCAATACCATCCTCCTCATTAAGCCCATACAACATATTTGAATTTGTAGTATATCCCGCCAGCTTTGAAATACTGCTGTTATCTCGCGATTCTGTAACCACCAGACTCCTGTAATTGCTCTCATCCCTTATCTCTTTCCACTTGTTTGAATAATTCTCTCCCCTTGATTTTTGGGTCTCAATCTCTCCACCAATCCTGGACTCCCACGTGTCATCCCCTTCATTCCTAAGCCATCGACTCTGAACCTGAGTAGCCACCCTGCGCGGCGGCGCTTTCAACCACAACCCCCACTCCTTCACACCTTCTGTACCCTTGCTACCAATAGTTTTCCGGCAAAAACAATCAGTGTGCGTAACCATACCATAGGAGAAGCAGAAATCTCCAAGCCTTTTGTACTTACAAGTAACTATGAACTCCTTGCCATCTTTCTTAACAATTTTCTTCTTTCTTTTCAAAGGCTTACGTACATCCAACCGGATCTTTATTCTCATGCATTCTCTCCAGATTGAAGAATTGTTCTTGACATCATATTGCAAGAATTCTCCAAAGAAATTCCCGAGTTGTTGACCTACTGCCTCTGACATAAACCCCATCGGAAGTTCATGGATTTGGATCCATATGTTGATATGCCACAGTTGAACCCTTAATGGCTCTTCACCTGGGGGAACCTGTTCCAAAACTAACATTGCGTTGTCAAACGTCCATGGCCCCCCATTTAACACCCACTGCATATCTTCTTTTTGAAAGAACTGAAAGAGAAAAATTCCTTGTTCCAGTTCCTTTATGTTAATCCCCATCATGGGATTCCAGACATCCGCCATTTTAGACTTCATAGCTCTCAGATTTATGGACTTCTCTGTAAGAAAACGCCCCACAAGACATAGCTCATACCTGTTTGTCACTTCTTCGACATCACCACTGAAAACAAAACTCTCATTTTCCTCCTCGTCTATATCAAGATTAGCCATCTGAGCATCGATATCCCGATATTGCGCCATTGGAAAAGAAAGAAAAAAAACTCACACTAAACTCAATCCTCTATTAATAAGATTGAATTAGGAGAGAAAAACCTTAACTCTCACAATACATGGAGAGAAAAAAAACTTTTTTTGGAGTCTAGTTATTTCTAGACTCACAAATGGCTCAATTTTTTTCATGTGGTTTAGATTCTATCTTAGAAGTAAATTTTTTGATCATGTTAGTTGGTTTCATGTCGGGGAATGGAAATTGTGTAACCCATCACCATACAAATTATATTTATTCCTATTGGTGTTAAGCAATATTGGGAAAACCATTGTCCAGGAGAAATTGCTCAGCTAGTTTCATTTGGATTATTTGACAATTGATTTATAAAACGGTCCAAAATTTCAAAAAAGAAAATCTTATATATAAGAACCGTATTCGTATACGATTTGTGCATATTTGACCCGGTTGTAAATATTTTGTCTCGTATAGCAAGATTCAGACCCATATAATATTCAAAATAAGGTGCAAAGTTAACACAGCACAGCTCCATTGATATTTAACACCACTGCCAAGTGAAAATATATGTATATTAAGAGACACACATTCGTACATTTATACATAAAAATTCGAGAACTAATTATCACTATCCTCAACTTAAAATTGTTTTCACTTGAATCACACTTAAACTATATGTTAAAATGAATGATTGCTAGAAGTCTCGAATATTTGAACTTTTATGAAAAACAGGCCTTCCACTTTTTGTTTATAGTGATTCTGTATAGTTTAACAGTTTTTCACGATTCTCATAAATTTTTGTATTCGCCTAAACAAAACCCTATATACATAACTAGTCATGTATATTTATGTCGTGGCATTATGAACACATGCCCATTTTCGGATCAGAGCAGGAGGGCTAAGTTCTATGCAGACCACGGTCCAATTGAATTTACTAGTATATAAATGAAGTGTTAATGAGTTGAAGTATATATTGGTGGTGGAACTAACAATTAAATTGTTGAAGTGTATATATTTGGTATTTTCACAACTGTTATCCTCGATGTTATCAATAAATACTATTTGTTGCATCTTGCAAGAACGGAATTTTCTGGTAAGCATGGGCCACTAAAATTCCTGCATGTCATCCGGTTCCTCAAAAGGTTTGGTGTTGAAGAATCAAGAGACTGCAACTAAAAGGAAAAATGTAAATTTAAGATATGCAAACTAGCATTTAACTTTTAAAAGGTCCAACGATCAAGAAACTAGAAGTAATGAAAACATTGAAACAATAACCTGTATTGGTCTTATAGAGAGAAAAGACATATATTGCTATGACAAATTTAATATTCTCACCGAAAATAATCATGGAGATATTGAGCTGGTTGCTGGTAAAGTTCATTGGCTGACTTATGGATGTACGCCAGAAATGGTATGCTTTCAATTTTAAATCGTCGGGCTTGTAAATATTATGTCTACAACATTATACTTCTTGTTCTTGATAGCACTACAAAGCATCTGAATATCTATTCTTGGAATGACCTGATACTTCAGAAGTAGAATACATTCCCTTAAATGTAAATTATTTACAAGCTACACATCTTTATGTATTTGTATAGAGTCTCTCTCTCGACGGTAATCTTCACCACAACAGCACGCAAACTCTTTTTGTATTTCTCTCTCCGCATTTTATCACTCTTTAATATTTGATCAGAGATCAGGTGTACAAGGTTGTTAACATTAAAGCACAAGCCTACCCTTCACCTGTTACTCAATTGCCTGGTATACATTTCACACAACAGGAAAATAAGACACAAATTTTTTTAATATTTATATTTACATTTCAACCAGACAAATAACATATTTGGTGTCATGTTGGGACATTGGTACCAAAATACACTACAATATTAATTAAATAAAAAAAATTAAAAATAATTAAAAATAATGTATTTTTAAACTTATTTGCGATTTCACTATTTTTTTGAAAATACGGTTTACAATAAGAAGCAACTTTTTCCTCATATAATTTTTGTTATATGTTAATATATATACTAATTATTAAGTACTTTCTTTATCATGTTATCTTTCGTCTGGTCGAGTTTATAATTGTTAGGTAAACTGTTTGCACTAATTCAGGCAAGCGTACCTTGTCACAAGTAATATAGATATAAGTCAAGTTCGTTCTCACAGAGATCTGGTTTAGGTTTTAAATCAGTTAATGCACCTATGCAACAGTGTATGATTTTTACTCACTGCTAAGACAATTAACAAGATTGGGTTTGGATTAACTAAAATTAACTAAGAAGCAAATTAACAAAACTAAGAATTACTTAACCAATGAGAATTAATTACTTATATGAGAATAAACATGGGATCCTAACTTCATTAAATACTTCGCTTAGATCTGACGCCTTTAATCATTATATGCAAAGGTTATGATATCTAATCGGACAACACGAAACAAGTACACGGTACCTGTCAGTAAACGAATACCAAACTACTCATACATCCACAAAAGAGATAGAAGATGAATAGACACCAATTATGCTTAGACCCTATATGTCTATAGAATTTGAAAACATAACGGTTGAAGCACAAGTGATCCATAAAGATCACACAGGGTAGAGTAAGATAGTTCAAATTACACTACAAATCATGATGTCACACATACATCAACTTATCCTATGCTAGCATGGCAAATTTTAAATCTCAAGATCCACTCTCGCTTCACAAGAGATTAACAGATTAGATGTTAGCTACGCATCTAACAATTAAGCATAACCATACGAGGATATCAATATACATCACACAGATCTTTAAAGCATCAAAATACTAAAGCTCCATAAATAAATCCGTTACAATCCCATGACAACGATTAGTTCATAATCGAACCGCTCGTCATCATGGGATCAGATGAAACCATGATAAATAACAAAGTCTGAATTAAAATAATAATGCTAGAGTAATAAGTTAAGAAAACAAATCCTAAAAACATCCAAGAGTATCGCCTAATTAGAAGAAAGATGAAGTAGATCTAGATCTTCGTCACTTGTCAAGAGCGTAGGAATCCTTCTCCAACTCTGAATCTCCGTCTCTCGGCTCTCTATGTGTGTTATGTATTTTGTTTTTTTCGAATTACAATGATAAGTAGTGTTTATATAGGCCCTAGAAGTCTTTTCCAGCAAGAAACTACCAAAATTACTTCTTAAATTCGAAACATGAAAGAATTTCAGGATTTTCCAGGAAGTTGTAGCGCAGCCTGCGCCACTAGTAGCGCTGCCAGCGCTGTCTGAATGTTCCTGGACGTTGCCTGCGCTGTTTGTAGCGCTGCCAGCGATGTACATTCTGCCATAATTTTGATTTTGCTTTATTCTTCAAGAAAATTTCCCTAGCTTCGCGTGGACTGTAAGATCGCTGAATTCGGACTTCTAAAACTCCAGATATGGCCAAAACAGTGTAGACTGCGCAACCTACCCGGAAATCCGAATTTTCCACAATTTGTTCATTTCTCATCCGTTTTCTCATCCGATTCTTTTGCCACTTCTCGTTCTTCAATTCTTGAGCGTGAATCCACCATGAAACATGCAAATGTATCTCCTCACTTTAATATAGTAACCCTGCACCATTCTTACTAAAAACGAATCAAAAGTACGACATACTTGAGGCCAAGTTAATCAATTTAAGCCGATTCGAAGCGTTCGAAGTGGATATAAAATCCACTTATCATAAACATACTTTTATCTGTGGAAAAATTAGGGATAGTCGATTGGTATTTCTTGATATAATTATTAATGTATTAAATTATAGATTATTTTGAAATCATATTCGGCCGAAAATAAAATTATGGTATGAACTTTGACATGTGCATAACATATTATCCGTGTTTTTCTTGAATAAAATGGTTTACATAGATGTAGAATTAGAGGTTTGCTTATATATATTTGGTTTGGTGCCCAATTACTAACTGTGTTGCCTTGAAGATATAATGTTTACATATATTAGTCACCGTTTAAATTAAATTATAAATATATAATGCATGTCTGAGTTTTGGCATTTGGTAAAAAAAATTCTTTGGTATCCTCAGGAAAATAAAAATTCTCTTTCTAATATTTATTTCTTTAGTCTTTTATTCTTGTGTACCGATTTAATTTGTTGATGAAGTAATAGTTTATGTTTAGTGGCTTGGGACTGATGGTTATAATCTCTTAGACGAACTACTTTTGATCAAATATCTATCTAGGGACTTTTGTTCTTGTAAGATTGATATTGAAATCTATATATTTGTAAGAGAAAACTGGGCCTGAGGTTGTCCTCAGGGAAGAACCCTGAGGTTAAAAGATTTTGTTCCTATAAAACAAGTGGCCCCGCATCGGCAATTTTGTAAATATATATTTTTTTACAATAATTTACATATATACCCTTAAATTTATACTGAAAATCTTTTAACCTCAGGGGAGAACCCTGAAGCCAACCTCAGGCACATCAAGCCCTATTTGTAAATATGTAATTGGTTTTTTTTCCAAGTAATGCGATTGAAATTATGATTTTTAAGTCCCTTGATTTTACCCTATATATTGCAGAACATTTTGTATGATTGGATCTTTCACCGACTGTCTATAGTTGATCCTAATCATGGTTAAGAAGAAACAAAGTGAATATGTTGCGACCAAAACGACTAATATGGTTCTCACCATCCCGAGCTTTGATCTGAAGATGTATGATAGATATATAGATTCAAAGATCTATTAGCAATCTTTACTGAAACAATGTAGGCATATCTGGATACGGAAAGATGGATTTAATTTTATATGTAAATACTCAAAAACAAGTAACAAATGAAAAAAAAAAATTGGGTAGAGTAAATAATCAACCAAAAACGTTAACCAAACAAAAATAAACCAAAATGAATGTCTGCCAATCACGTACTTACTAAAACTTTCTGTAAATCAAATCATGTCACCCTCAACAATCATCTTCATATATGTTTCCAGGTTCCTTAGATTATCTTGATTTACCCTGCAGCATATGAACGCATATAGCATATGTGCATTGTTCACATGGTCTCCCCAAACCCTCAAAAAATTGTTGAACGCAAGTTGCAGATTCGCAGGCAAGTAGCTAGGATTGAAATAAAGTTATATTAAATAGAAAAAATCGGTCAATACATTATATAACATTAAACTATAATGAAATAACACATACCTAAATAGGATTCCGGTATTTGTATTGTCTTCAGGGTACGTTATTCTTTCGATGACAAAATTTTCTTTCATCAGCCAACAATGAATTTGAATACTGATGTTGTTTGAGAAATGAATAGTGATAGTAAATCGTAGTGAATGGTATGAAGGGACCCAAAGTTCTACCTTGATAGTTTCATCCTTATAGGATCTTTTTACAGTGACTTTGGGAAAATCAAGCTTATCGCATTCGACTTCAAAGCCATGAGGAAGCTTCATAAACTGATACCAAACAAAAGTTATATAAATATTCACTAATCCTAAAAAGATGGAACAAGAGTCAACTAAATATTATACATAATGTTGTTTGAATTTTTTTAACAAAGTAGTTTTCAAGTCAAAATAGTTGGTAGCAAATATAAATAAGGAGATATAGATGGGTGACTGATAGGCAAAAACCCAAAAAATGAAACAAAAAAATATAGTAATAAACTAATAACTAACATCAGTCTTCGCTTCTGACAGATGTAATCCGATTTGTTGGAGTAACGGATCTTACTCTTTTACTTCCTCTTTAGTTTTTATTAGTAATCTTCTTTGTCTTTACGTAACGCTTTAACTTGTTTACTCGATTGAATGGATCTGCTTTAAGAGATTTGTGAAGTATGATTCGTCCAAGATTTGTTATTGAATAAAAAATAAATGTTAGAAATTATTTAAAATTTAATATTAGTAAAATAATAACATTATGGAATTAACAATATTTAATAAAATGATTCCAATTACTTGTTCGAATTAGAAATTCCAAAACCAATATTCTATATTCTTTTATCTAATTATTATTATATTTCAAAAAATCTGAAATTCACAACATCAAAATTTTATTCAAAAATTTTCCCTTTACCCCCACCCATTTAACGTTGACATGCAAATTTAATGGGAGAAATGGGAGAAAGATGTTGGGGTTACTCCTAAATTGACGTGTTTAAGTTAAGGTGTGTAAATTTTGTTTTCCGACGTTTTGATACAACTTTGTTTTTGAATAATTGTTATCGAGTTTAGATTGCAATTGTCTCTTTTAAAATTGGATGTTTTTTTCAATGATAATTTTTTTTTTCAGTTATATAATTATATATTTGTATAGAATTTGAGTAAAGGAGTTTGTGAAACATGGTTTGGCATCATGCGGATCCAATTCTATATAATTTTTTGAAAATACTCTTTCACAACCTATAATATTTATAAAAGCTTATATCAACACATTCTAAACATGTATTAAAACTTACATCTGGTATTAAAAACTGTAACCTAATATTTGAAAACATATACAGGCACGTGTCATTAATATTAAATTAATTAAAATTAAAGAAAATAAAATATTCATGTAAATATATAATGTCTATCATATTTTAAATTAATTTTTTTACAATTTTGTAATAATTTAAAACAAAGTGTAATAAACATGAAATAATAAAAATTATGTGAAAGAAGTTTACTATAATAAATTTTTGAAAAAATAAGAATGACCAAATGTTTTTTTTTGAAAAATGTCTTCTTTTTAAAAAATAGAATAAAAATTAATTACTGGTAAAGCTGGTAGATATAAATTTGTTTCCAAAAAAAAATGCATAGTATATATAAATTTGGGTGTAAATTGGGTTAACTTGATGGAATAATAGTACAGAGTGATAAGTGGATTTTATATCCACTTATTATGCGCTAAATGGACCTATATTGATGGTTTATCCTTAAATATGTTGTGTCTTTTA
The DNA here is from genome assembly GCA_036435485.1 of Saposhnikovia divaricata. Classification (NCBI taxonomy): domain Eukaryota; kingdom Viridiplantae; phylum Streptophyta; class Magnoliopsida; order Apiales; family Apiaceae; genus Saposhnikovia; species Saposhnikovia divaricata. Next base: position 63,191,561 of record CM071596.1, read on the forward strand.
ATTCGTTTTGTTGTTTAATTATTTGTTGCGCAGAACTCGCAAATTCAGGTATCTAGGCGATAAAAGGCTAAAAACGGTGGATTTCTGGCACAATTTTATCAAGTGAACTGGTTACGAGGAAAAAAGAATTATCATAAAGAAATTCTGAGTGATATATTCTTAAATCTGGAACCCCGGTTGGAATTGATATATTTTTCGTTTCGCAAAAGGAATCCAGTTTCAGATCCTCAGCAGGCCGTAATTCGCACCTGGACGAGCAATGAGAAAATAGAATTATCACAAAAAGATGGAAAGTGATATATTCTTAAAGAGAAAAGCCCGGTTGGAATTGATATATTTTTCGTTAAGGAAAAGGAGTCCGGTTTTTGACCCGAAATTTACCGCAGCTTGGGTCTTGAAAATTTATTTATATTAATAAATACTTTATTTAATTAGAAAATTATATTTATAAATATCTAATAATATTATATATTTATTTTTATAAATTTCGGAATTAAATTAATTATTTATTAATTATATATATTTTATTATGCAAGTTGAATAAACAAAAGAAAGAAAAAAAAGAAAAAGAAAAAAAAATATATAAAAAAACAAAAAAAGAATAAAACGAATTGTGTGCAGGTTGTTAGTGTGTGATGTGGCCACAAAAAAATAAAGCAAGCAAAGCAAATCAGTACTGGTCGGCATAAACAATTATTAGGAAGAAGATTTTAGCAAGTGTTGTCGGCTTGTCCCCCCACTCTCCCACGCGCGCGTGGGAGACACGCGCCCGTGTAGCGCACAACTCCTTCCTGCGGCTGGGCATGGCTGGTGGCAGGGAAAGCATTTGTGATAGTTGGGTTGGTGTAGGTTACTTTCGGCAGTATTGTAATTTTTTGCATTTCTTTTCAATTTTTTTTATTTTCTTTTTCTTTTTCTTTTTATTTTTTTAATCTCTTGCTGTGCTAGAATTGTACTATAAATAGGCCTTAAATCTTGCAGTTGAATCACACCTCAAAACTTAATTCTCTCCTTTGCTCTCTAAATTTCAATAGCTTATTTTGTAATTTTATTTTTATTTATTACAATTAAATTTTCTGTAATTTTAGTAAAAATTTCATTTTGGGTTGAAGAAATTACGGGAATTATTTGGAGTGCTATTCTCTTTCGGTGGAAGCTATTTCGGTTTTATTTTCTAATTTCTTATTTTACAGGGAATTATCGGAGTGCTCGTTTCGTGCAAGTGGAAATTATTTCGGTTTTAGTTTCTAAACTCTTATAATTTTCATATTTAATTTATCGTAAATTTTAATTTAGTTTTATTATTGTTGTTGTTATTATTATTATTATTATTGTTATTATTATTATTATTGTTATTATTATTATTATTATTATTATTATTATTATTATTATTATTATTATTATTATTATGATTTCAATTAATCCCATGATGACGATTCGTTTAGTTATGAACTAATCGCCGTCATGGGATTCTAATGGAGTTATTTACGTAATTTAGTAATTCGATGCCTTAATAAATTGTGTTGTGATAAAAATTTTCCGATTGCCTAACGTGATTGTGCTTAATTTATTAGATGCGTAGTTATCATCTAAATTATTAATTCTTAATGAATGCGAAAGTGGATTTGAGAATTTAGAATTTGCCATGTTAGCACAGGTTCGTAATTTTCATATATAATTACGATTAGTGGTAGGGTTTTGGATCACATCGCCCTGTGTAGCCAAAAATAAGGAATTTATTCGTAAACCAGTTATGTTTTCAAATCTTATAGACATATAGGGTCTAGACATAAATGGTGTCTACACAACTTCTATCTTTTTAAGTGGATGTTTGTATGGTTTGATATAAGTTAAGGCTGAAAGGCGCTTATATTAGTTTCGTGTTCCCGGCTAGCTTTCATAATTATCAGAATCACTTTAAATTAAGGCATCAATGCTAAATGAAATAAATAATGAAATTAGAATCCCATGTTTATCTCATATATAAAATCTTTATCATATTAATTTTTAGTCGTTATTTCATTAATTAGTTGTGAAAGAAACAAATCAACCAATTCGTTGTTCAGGCTTCTATAATTAACCGAACGTTGTTGAATAAACATATTTACTGAAATACACCAAGTCTTCGTGGGAACGATCCTTATTTCCCTATATTGCTTTTGGACTGCGTATACTTGCGTAGAGAAAATAGCGAACAAGTTTTTGGCGCCGCTGCCGGGGACTCGGTGTTATTTTGTTTATGTGTTTTACTACAATAAGAGTTAATTTTTTTGACTTGAACATTTGATCTTATATTTTGAAGTGATTATTTGTGTTCAGATACTTGGATTTTTATGCTAACACGTACTAAAGCATTAAAGGCCAAACAAGTACTTAAACTAGCAAATACTCACAAGATGGACGGAGAAGCCGAAGTAGTTGCACCTGCAACAGCAAGGGCTTTAATGGACTACTCGCAACCGAAGATTGATGACATTCAGTCAAGTATCATTCGTCCAGCAATTGCGGCTCCTACATTTGAAATTAAATCCAGCACTATTCAGATGGTGCAGAATCAAGTACAGTACGGAGGAACTGCAACGGAAGATCCTAACTTACACATCAGGAACTTCATAGAAATATGCGACACATTTAGATTCAACAATGTGTCAGATGATGCTGTGAAGTTGAGACTCTTCCCGTTTTCCTTAAGAGACAAGGCCAAAAGTTGGATACACTCTCTGCCACCGGGATCTATCACCACCTGGGCTGATCTAGCTCAAAAGTTTCTTAGCAAATTCTTCCCCATGGCAAAGACTGCAGCTATAAGGAATGCTATCACGCAATTTTCTCAACAGTCTGGTGAATCTTTATGTGAAGCGTGGGAAAGATACAAGGAAATGCTTCGACAATGCCCTCATCATGGCATGCCAAATTGGATGGTCATAAATTGCTTCTATAATGGACTAGGAATACAATCAAGGCCAATGGTAGATGCAGCTTCAGGGGGAGCATTATGGGCTAAAAGTTATGAGGAGGCCTACGATCTTATCGAGATGATGGCAGCTAATGAATATCAAAACCCAACTCAGAGGATGCCACAACAGAAGGTAGCAGGAATTCTTAATGTCGACAAGGCCACTTCCTTAGCAGCTCAGATAGAGGCTTTGAACTTGAAAATAGACTCTTTGACAGCACAAGGATTTCATCAAGTTGCTAGTGTTTGTGAGTTGTGTGCGGGCGCACATGAATCAAACCAATGTGCCATCTCAAACGAGTCGGTTCAATTCGTAAGCAATTTCCAAAGACAGCAACAGCTAGCTCCAAATTCCTACCATCCGAACAACCGAAATCATCCAAATTTTAGTTGGAGCAATAATCAAGGAGGAGCGCAACAATCAAATCAGCCCTACCAACAATTTCAAAATCAGCAGTTTGGAGCTAGGCCATATAATCCATCTGGATTCCAGCAACAGCAGGGGCACCAATATCAGCAACAATATGCTCCACGACAATTTCAACCCCCAGGATTTCAACAACAATCCTATGGGAATTCTGGGCAATCATCTTCTAGTGAAAAGGCAGAATTGGAGGAGTTGAGGTTGGCGTCCAAAAGCCAAGTGGCTTCTATTAAAAATCTGGAAACTCAATTGGGACAACTCGCTAGTTTCATGATGAGCCGACCACAAGGAACACTCCCCAGTGATACTAAAGCTAATCCAGGGAGAAAGAACAACCAAGAGCACATTAAAGCCATCACTTTAAGATCGGGGAAAGTCACAGAAGGCATTGAATTGGAAAGAGCAAATAAAATTCTGCCCGATGAAGAAACAGTGAACGTGGGAGATACCGAGGACAAGGGTAAGACTCCAATTTCAAGCACGGAGGTAGAAGAAAGTGTACCACCTCCTAAACAATCAGTCCCTGCACAGAAAGAAGCAGAAGAGCATGTCTATCCACCTCCGCCATTTCCTCGACGTTTGCAAAAACAGAAACTGGACAAGCAGTTTGGCAAATTTCTTGAAGTCTTTAAGAAATTACATATCAACATTCCATTTGCTGAAGCCCTGGAACAAATGCCGAGTTACGCCAAGTTCATGAAGGGCATTCTATCGAGAAAAGTAAAACTTGAGGACTTAGAAACTGTAGCTTTGACAGAGGAGTGTAGTGCGGTATTGCAACAAAAGTTACCGCCTAAGCTAAAAGATCCTGGAAGTTTCACCATACCATGCACCATTGGGAATTTGTCTTTTGACAAATGTTTATGTGATTTAGGAGCAAGCATCAACCTCATGCCATACTCAGTTTTCTTACAACTTGGCCTTCCTGAGCCAACCCCGACGAACATGTCACTTCAGTTAGCTGATCGCTCTATCACTTATCCTCGGGGAGTTGTTGAAGATGTCCTAGTAAAAGTAGACAAACTTATCTTTCCGGCTGATTTTGTCATACTTGATTTCGAAGAGGACAAGAAGATTCCGATCATTCTTGGTAGACCATTCTTGGCGACAGGACAAACACTGATTGACGTCCAAAAGGGGGAACTTACAATGAGGGTGCATGATCAAAATGTCACTTTCAACGTTTTTAAAGCCATGAAGTTTCCAACAGAAGAAGAACAGTGTCTGAAGGTAGACTTGATTGAGTCTACGGTACAAGAAAAGTTGGATCACATGTTCATGAATGACACTTTGGAAAAGGCCCTCAGTGGAAGGTATTCATTAGATGAAGATGACATAGATGAACAATTGCAATATCTGGATGCTTTGCCGTGGCAAAGAAAATTTGAAAGACCAGTTGAATCATTGGATCTGCCAGAACTAAAGGGGCCGCATCAGCAAATGAAACCATCTATCGAGGAAGCTCCAACTCTAGAGCTCAAACCACTTCCTAATCACTTAAAGTATGCTTCTCTTGGTGAATCATCTACCTTACCTGTGATTATATCTGCTAACCTTTCAGACTCTGAGGAAGACAAGCTTTTAAGAGTCCTGAGGGAATTCAAAACAGCCATTGGTTGGACCCTAGCGGATATCAAAGGCATCAGCCCAGCTTATTGTCAACATAAAATTCCATTGGAAGAAGGTAGTAAACCAACAGTGGAGCATCAAAGGCGGCTAAATCCTCTTATGAAAGAGGTAGTGAAGAAAGAAATCATCAAGTGGCTGGATGCAGGGATTATCTATCCCATTTCTGACAGTGCATGGGTGAGTCCAGTGCAATGTGTTCCGAAGAAAGGAGGCATGACGGTGATTACCAATGAAAAGAATGAACTCATCTCTACTCGCACAGTCACCGGTTGGCGAATCTGCATGGACTACCGGAAGTTGAATAAAGCCACAAGGAAGGATCATTTTCCCCTTCCTTTCATTGATCAGATGCTAGATAGACTAGCCGGCCATGATTATTACTGCCTTCTGGATGGTTATTCTGGATATAACCAAATTTGCATTGCTCCTGAGGATCAGGAGAAAACAACATTTACATGCCCGTTCGGCACTTTTGCCTTTCGGCGGGTTTCCTTTGGCTTGTGTGGTGCACCTGGTACTTTTCAAAGGTGCATGATGGCCATCTTCTCAGACATGATTGGCAAGACCGTAGAAGTTTTCATGGATGACTTCTCTGTATTCGGTCTATCTTTTGATGAATGCTTGCAAAATCTTGGCTCGGTGCTGAAAAGATGCGTGGAAACTAACCTAGTGCTCAATTGGGAGAAGTGCCACTTCATGGTACAAGAAGGAACTATTCTCAGGCACAAAGTGTCAAGGAAAGGTCTAGAAGTGGACAAAGCAAAGATAGAAGCTATTGAAAAGCTGCCACCACCTAATTCAGTGCGAGGGATTCGCAGTTTCCTTGGGCACGCAGGTTTCTACAGGCGTTTCATCAAGGATTTCGCAAAAATTTCCAAACCTTTGTGTCAGCTGCTGGAAAAAGATATTCATTTCAAATTTGACGAAGAATGTCTCACAGCTTTCGAGACTCTGAAGAAGAAATTGATTTCAGCACCCGTGATCATTGCTCCAGATTGGAGTGAGCCTTTCGCTATGATGTGTGATGCTAGCGATTACGCAGTTGGGGCCGTTCTTGGCCAAAAGAAAGATAAAATGTTTCATGTCATCTACTATGCAAGCAAAACCCTCAGCGATGCTCAATTAAACTACACTACCACTGAGAAGGAGTTGTTAGCCATAGTTTATGGTTTTGAAAAATTCCGTTCATACTTGCTTGGCACGAAGGTGACTGTGTACACTGATCATGCGGCTATCAGATATCTGCTCTCTAAAAAAGACTCCAAACCCAGGTTGATTCGATGGATTCTTCTGCTGCAAGAATTCGATGTGGAGATCAAGGATAGAAAAGGGACAGAAAACCAAGTAGCCGACCATCTCTCACGATTGGAAGACCTTGGGAAGACATCCCAAGACAAAACCGTCATTAATGAATCCTTTCCTGATGAACAGTTGTTTGGGATACAAGAAGAAGAGCCTTGGTTTGCAGACATTGTGAACTTTCTGGTGAGTCGAGTGATTCCTCCGGGGCTCTCTTTTGCACAAAGAAAGAAATTCTTGCATGAAGTCAAATGGTATCGTTGGGACGAACCATATCTGTTTAAACAAAGAGCCGATCAGGTGATTAGGAGATGTGTGCCATACAGTGAAACAGAGGCTATTCTAAGGGATTATCACGCCACGACATATGGTGGCCATTATGGAAGTGAAAAGACCGCAACTCGAATTCTTCAAGCAGGATTTTATTGGCCATCCCTTTTTAAGGATGCCCATCAGTTTGTGCTAAAGTGTGATCGTTGTCAGCGTGTTGGTAACATATCTAGGAGGAATGAGATGCCCCTCAATATAATGCTAGAGGTGGAAATCTTCGATGTTTGGGGCATCGATTTCATGGGACCATTCATTTCCTCATGTAACAACCAATACATCTTGCTAGCCGTTGATTATGTTTCCAAATGGGTTGAAGTCAAGGCACTTCCGACCAATAATGCCAATGTCGTGCTCAACTTCCTCCACAAGAACATCTTCACAAGATTCGGCACTCCTCGAGTAATCATAAGCGATGAAGGTACTCACTTTTGCAATCGCAAATTCACTAATCTTATGGCAAGGTACAACATCAACCACCGGGTAGCTACGACATACCACCCGCAAACCAATGGCCAAGCCGAGGTATCAAATCGCGAGATTAAGCGCATTCTGGAAAAAGTGGTGAGTCCTTCGAGAAAGGATTGGTCTTTAAAACTCGATGAAGCCACATGGGCTTATCGTACAGCATATAAAACACCCTTAGGCATGTCACCATATCAGCTTGTCTATGGGAAAGCTTGCCATTTACCGGCCGAATTGGAACACAAAGCTTATTGGGCTTTGAAGAAGCTAAATTTCGATCTTAAGGCCGCAGGTGAGAAAAGGATGGTGCAACTCAACGAGATGGACGAGTTTCGATTGCAGGCATATGAGAACAATAAGCTCTATAAGGAGAAAGTGAAACGATGGCATGATCGTCGTCTTATTCAAAAGGTATTCGTTCCTGGTCAGTCGGTCTTATTATATAACTCTCGTCTTCGATTGTTTCCAGGGAAGCTCAAATCAAGATGGTCAGGGCCATTTGTTGTCAAAACTGTGTTTCCACACGGAGCGGTGGAAATCTTTGAGAAATCACCCGATCAATCGTTCAAAGTGAATGGGCAGAGATTGAAGCCCTATTTTGGTGACGCGATGAACCGTGAGGCTGATACCACCAAGTTGGCCACCACATGATTCTCAGTATAATCGTCAAGCTAGCGACAATAAACAAGCGCTTCATGGGAGGCAACCCATAGGTTTGGTGTTTTTTTATGTGTGGTTTGATTTGGTGTGATTTTGTTTAGTATTATGTCGAAAGTGCAGGTCATTGCCTCAGTTTGGAGCTCATTGCCACCACCTGATTCACCACCCGAGGAGGGTAACGATGCCAACAGTTAGGGGAGTTCTCGTTTATCCTTTATCTATACCTTCAATGAGGACATTGAATATTTTAAGTTTGGGGGTGATTTAGGATATTTGATTAATTTAGTCATAGTATGCATACAGTTTCATGTAGTTCATAATATACCATTCTAGTATAATTTCATATAATTCATATATATGTAAAAAAAAAATAAAAAAAATTGCATATTCATGATTAGTTGCATATCATATTTTCCTTGATCCCGTAGCGCTTGGTGATTCCGTTTAGTAGTCAATGATGAATTTGAGTGTGATAATGATGGATAGAGGGCTGATTTAAATACTTATGAATTGACGTGCATGTTGCAGAAACACAATCTTACACAACTCATCGGTTACTTTTGGGCTAGGTTAAGGTCATGCTTGTTTGGTTGTTGAAATTTAATCACCTGATTATATTTGGAATTTTCTTTATTCCCTTGATAGCGTAGAATCACTAAAATATAAGTTTGGGGGAAGCCAGGGTTCATGCTAGTTTGTGTGTATTTGTTAATAATTGATAGGTGTCAATTGGCTAGTAGCCAGCTCATATTTATATGAGTAGTCTAGGGTTGGAAATGAGAATTCTCATTCCAAATTGCATATAAAAAAATGAAAAAAAGAAAAAAAGAAAAAAAAAAGAAATATTGTTTATGAGATTGTGAGTATGCAGAGTTGGCCAGGGTGAGCTCTTTAATACTCGAGCAATTAAGTACGAGGGGACTTTGTGCCTAGTGACCTAAGGCTTTTATAGTCTGGGATCCACTGACCTAACGCTCGCTACATGGGTATTATTGTATAAGCCTTTTGGGGTCTCATCCATTGCACGGTCAAATAAGCATGTGTGTTGTGTAAAGTATTATGCGTCATAGTTGTTAATAAAGCATGAATTCCTGTCTAAACTCAAATGATGATAGAGGTGTTTCTAGGTTATGAAGTGTCTAGCGTCCATTCTATTTATAAACTTGTGATTGTTATGACGAAGAATATGTATGGTTTTGAGCTAGTTCTAAGAGTAATTCTGATGAGTATTGCACACATGCACGTTTCTGTACTTGTACATGTTAATATGCGGGTATTTAGTCGATCTCTATTTGGAATTTTCATACTCTCTGAGACACTCTGCTAATTTGGTTATTGCTTTGCCTATGGGATCTTTGCGTCAGTTGCATTCGTGCATTTAGAGGTAGTCGAGTCTGTTTTCGCTTGAGGACAACCTTCAGTTTAAGTTTGGGGGTGTGATAAGTGGATTTTATATCCACTTATTATGCGCTAAATGGACCTATATTGATGGTTTATCCTTAAATATGTTGTGTCTTTTAATTCGTTTTGTTGTTTAATTATTTGTTGCGCAGAACTCGCAAATTCAGGTATCTAGGCGATAAAAGGCTAAAAACGGTGGATTTCTGGCACAATTTTATCAAGTGAACTGGTTACGAGGAAAAAAGAATTATCATAAAGAAATTCTGAGTGATATATTCTTAAATCTGGAACCCCGGTTGGAATTGATATATTTTTCGTTTCGCAAAAGGAATCCAGTTTCAGATCCTCAGCAGGCCGTAATTCGCACCTGGACGAGCAATGAGAAAATAGAATTATCACAAAAAGATGGAAAGTGATATATTCTTAAAGAGAAAAGCCCGGTTGGAATTGATATATTTTTCGTTAAGGAAAAGGAGTCCGGTTTTTGGCCCGAAATTTACCGCAGCTTGGGTCTTGAAAATTTATTTATATTAATAAATACTTTATTTAATTAGAAAATTATATTTATAAATATCTAATAATATTAGATATTTATTTTTATAAATTTTGGAATTAAATTAATTATTTATTAATTATATATATTTTATTATGCAAGTTGAATAAACAAAAGAAAGAAAAAAAAGAAAAAGAAAAAAAATATATATAAAAAAACAAAAAAAGAATAAAACGAATTGTGTGCAGGTTGTTAGTGTGTGATGTGGCCACAAAAAAATAAAGCAAGCAAAGCAAATCAGTACTGGTCGGCATAAACAATTATTAGGAAGAAGATTTTAGCAAGTGCTGTCGGCTTGTCCCCCACTCTCCCACGCGCGCGTGGGAGACACGCGCCCGTCCTGTTCGCTGAATGCCGCGCGTGTAGCGCACAACTCCTTCCTGCGGCTGGGCATGGCTGGTGGCAGGGAAAGCATTTGTGATAGTTGGGTTGGTGTAGGTTACTTTCGGCAGTATTGTAATTTTTTGCATTTCTTTTCAATTTTTTTCTTTTTCTTTTTCTTTTTATTTTTTTAATCTCTTGGTGTGCTAGAATTGTACTATAAATAGGCCTTAAATCTTGCAGTTGAATCACACCTCAAAACTTAATTCTCTCCTTTGCTCTCTAAATTTCAATAGCTTCTTTTGTAATTTTATTTTTATTTATTACAATTAAATTTTCTGTAATTTTAGTAAAAATTTCATTTTGGGTTGAAGAAATTACGGGAATTATTTGGAGTGCTATTCTCTTTCGGTGGAAGCTATTTCGGTTTTATTTTCTAATTTCTTATTTTACAGGGAATTATCGGAGTGCTCGTTTCGTGCAAGTGGAAATTATTTCGGTTTTAGTTTCTAAACTCTTATAATTTTCATATTTAATTTATCGTAAATTTTAATTTAGTTTTATTATTGTTGTTATTATTATTATTATTATTGTTATTATTATTATTATTATTATTATTATTATTATTATTATTATTATTATTATTATTATTATTATTATTATTATTATGATTTCAATTAATCCCATGATGACGATTCGTTTAATTATGAACTAATCGCCGTCATGGGATTCTAATGGAGTTATTTACGTAATTTAGTAATTCGATGCCTTAATAAATTGTGTTGTGATAAAAATTTTCCGATTGCCTAACGTGGTTGTGCTTAATTTATTAGATGCGTAGTTATCATCTAAATTATTAATTCTTAATGAATGCGAAAGTGGATTTGAGAATTTAGAATTTGCCATGTTAGCACAGGTTCGTAATTTTCATATATAATTACGATTAGTGGTAGGGTTTTGGATCACATCGCCCTGTGTAGCCAAAAATAAGGAATTTATTCGTAAACCAGTTATGTTTTCAAATCTTATAGACATATAGGGTCTAGACATAAATGGTGTCCACACAACTTCTATCTTTTTAAGTGGATGTTTGTATGGTTTGATATAAGTTAAGGCTGAAAGGCGCTTATATTAGTTTCGTGTTCCCGGCTAGCTTTCATAATTATCAGAATCACTTTAAATTAAGGCATCAATGCTAAATGAAATAAATAATGAAATTAGAATCCCATGTTTATCTCATATATAAAATCTTTATCATATTAATTTTTAGTCGTTATTTCATTAATTAGTTGTGAAAGAAACAAATCAACCAATTCGTTGTTCAGGCTTCTATAATTAACCGAACGTTGTTGAATAAACATATTTACTGAAATACACCAAGTCTTCGTGGGAACGATCCTTATTTCCCTATATTGCTTTTGGACTGCGTATACTTGCGTAGAGAAAATAGCGAACACAGAGAGAGTAGAAATTTGCAACATAATGAAATATCATGAGAAGTCATTGGAGAAAATGACCGAAATAACGATTTTGGAGGCTTTTATTGCCCGAAATACCACTTGTCGAGAAAGGTGCCCTTTCTAACCAACGTGCTCCGCATAGGGAGTATGCGAATGTCCTTTTTTTTTTTTTAATGTTCAGAAGGTGTTCCTACTTAACCAACAAACAAAAAAAACAAACACTACGCCTCTCTCTTATGCGTAGTCACACCTGAGGGGTTAACATTATCTCACCCACTCTCCCATCTCTGTCGATCTCCAATGGATCTCTCATCTCTTGATCTCCATCTGCATCTCAATATACTAGCACATCAGAGACATATATACACATAGTGAAAAAGATACAAAATTGAAGTTCACGCATCGCACGTATACGCATTGAATGTACGCATTGTCAAAATGCACAGTATTCTAATTATTTTAGGCAATTTTTCCAGTTATTTTGGTTGGGCATGGAGTTTCTAAAGCACACTATAGAGAAGTTATCTATTAGTGCACCTTAAATCTTGTATTTTATTATTATTTTTGATAATCCAACCGTACGGATGAAAAATTTATGTCAAAATAACATTGTATACAAATTTTTATTATATTTGAAATAGTGGAGCATCACTTTTATAATAATACTATTTTCTATATATATTCAACGACACAGATTTATCATAATCTTATTGCTATAAATTTATGGTTCCAAATAATTAAATTACACGAAAATTTGTACATTCACATATTTTTGTATGAATTTAACATCCGTACGGTTGGATTGTTCAAATAATAACTAATTTATCATAATTTAAACCCACTAATAGAGAACTTATCTATTGTGTGCTTTAGATACTCTATTCCCATTTTGGAATCACATTTTAATTTTTGGTTACTTAGGGCTTTCACCCAGGTCATTGGGAGTATCAAAAGGGATAAACCTGTTAATTTGATCCCCTCACTTTCTGTCATCACCATCTGTGTGTATATATTTATACACACAAATTTCATTTCATTTCATTTGGTTTTGTTGTATAATTGTTAGATACATGGTGGAGGTTAAAGTTAAAGCAGTAGCTTCAATCGAGACTTGCTTCGTCTCTCTACCTCTCTTCTTAATTCAAACCCTTGAGTCAACTCGCTCTGACTCGCTCCCTCTCCCGCCGTTACTCGCTCTCGAGCTCCGCGACGGCGATCGCCTCTGGCACGTGTCCTGGTCTGGTTCTGCCTCCACTTCTTCCGATATCGAGGTACTAATTTCTACTAATTATCATCACTCCTCAATTGTATTTCTTCGAATTTTCGGTTTCGATGAATTGTGTTAGTTTTATCGATTTCAGATATATGTGTTTTAGTTGTATTGATTTTTGGATAAATTAGGCTGAATTGTTTGTTTTTAGCTCAGTGTCGATTTATGTGTTTAATTATGAAATGTATGTGTTTAGGTGCTTTTGATTATTTTTCGGATATAGGCAGTGACACGGTGTAAGTTAATTGTTCTCCGTTGTTTATGAGCTACATTGACAAATTTATTTGGTTAAGGATTTAAGGCTTTCACTGTGTTTCTTCGATATCAGTTCTCTTAATATATTATGACGATTTAAGAGAATGCGTGTGATGCAGAAAACAGGCTCTGTGCATTTTCGGTGTTAGTATATGGAATGTGTCGATTGTAGTTGCATTGATGTGAATTGAGTAGCTTATGTTGTTTGGATTCACTTTCCAGCACGCTCTGTTTACTTTTTCTGCTCATATTATTAATGTGTAACCTAGCTAGTGTTAGTTTAAGGTTACACTGTATGAATATGTGCTATTTTAGCTATATGCTACATTTTTCATAAATTATAAAAATGTAGTAGTTTCTTTCTAAAGTGTGCATTTAGGTTTTTATTGAGTGTATGACTTCCTGGGAATCACTCACCTATGTGCTTATCTGTTATTCATGCAGATTGCTCAGCAATATGCACACTGCATTGGCCTGCCAAATCAGACAACTGTTCAAGTACGAGCTGTTCCTAACCTGCCAAAAGCAACTCTTGTGACAATTGAACCTCACACTGAGGATGATTGGGAAGTTTTGGAGCTTAATGCAGAGGTTGCAGAGGCGTCTATACTGAGCCAGGTTTTATATTTATTTACGTTTTGTTTTTTGGGTTTTGGTTGAAGCTTATTGTTTTATAAATTGACCAGATATTCCTAAAATGTTATTCCTTAATCAGGTCGGACTTGTCCATCAAGGAATGAGATTTCCACTATGGTTGCATGGTCGGACAATCATAACATTCCTTGTTGTCTCAACCTTTCCCAAGAATCATATAGGTACTATTACTAAATAAACTTTATACTATTGTTTCTTTTGCTTTGACTCTGTTTAGTTTTTATTATACTTCCATAAATAGCCTTTTAATAGTAGATTGTTCCTTTAACATCAACCATGTATTCTTTTCCATATCAGTCTATTGGTCAACATGATATGGGGACTTTAATTTTCTGCCTTAAATGTTACTATTAAATATTTACATACATTATAGGCATGAAATATGGTCAGATTCCACAACGGCACAACTTGATGACCTGATAGTACTTTCTGTAGTAAATCATTTCAGGGCGAGCCTTAGCTGCACACCATAACCTTGGAAACAGCCTATTTATGAAAAATAAAGGTAAGGTGGGTACATATTGACCATCCCAAGACCCTGCTAATGCGGAAGCCTTGTGTTTTGGGTACAAATGTAGCTGCTTATAATTGATTGGTTATAAACAAATCGTATAAGCGTAGAGCAAAATTTGTAGGTTTGTGGACCTCCAGAGAAGTGAACTTTAATCATATGTAGATGTTGGAATATGAAGTATTACCTAATTTCTATAAACCTGATAGATAGAAATGACAACCCATTCAGTTAGGCTTGGTTCATATTGTCAGAATATAAAGTAGGTTTCCCCTTCTCTCCGGGGAAATAAAGATAGATGAATGCTAAAATTATCAGGCCTTTCTAGGATTTGGTATGTTGAAAACATGAATGTAGACACCTTCATCCCACATCGTAGCATTGTTTAAAGAACGCGGCACATATCAAATAAAGAGACACCTTATACTTTGTATAATATTGATTTTGGGTGAAAATACTTATTTTAGTTGACAGATATATGTTCTTTGCACTCTAGACAAGAGAAGTTTGTTTATTTGAACGATTGTTCAAGTGATTTTCTGAATTCCTTCTTTTTTCTTGAAGATTGTGAATAGTTGCATATTATTTAAATTGTTAGAAGAGAGGAGACCATGTCGATATACTTCATGGGTCAGAAAAGTGAAGCACTTCTGATGCAGAAAAAGTTTAAGGCAGGCCAGCAATCAGATGAAGAGATAAACTAGAAGCCTTTTAAATTGAAGAAGAAGACTATATAAGTATAAGTTAATAGCCTCAAAGTGCAGACAAGTTACAATTCGATAATGTAAAATAATATGGAATTTCACCTTTGAAAAACAATATTAAACTACATCCGGATCTGGCTCAAACTCTCAGAACAACTGACATTGCTATCCTAATTCTAGAATATTCCTAACATTTATAGAACTAGTGCTACAAAGCACACTGCACTGGGACACATCAGAACTTATTTTATGCTCCAAGTAAAAGGCTAAATCAATATATATTCTAGGGTAGTCTCAATAATAATATAACTAATCAATTACTAATATGACAAGGAACAAGAGTGGAAATAAAACAGAGCTTTTATATTATATATTACATAGTATTCAGAAAATTAATATATATAATAGTTATGTAGGATCATATAGTTTATTTATAATTAGCCCAATTTTTTATGGGCGTAGTCCGCATACTTGTCCTTGTACCCTTGTTTTGTTGGACTTCATTATTGAAAAAATATAGAATTATTAAATATAGCGATCAGTTCAGTCGAACAACGTAACCAGTCTAAGCACGGGGTAGTAGATTTTCTGCGGTTAATCCACCCAAGTATATTATTTAGTGTGTTAATTTCATATGTCCATTCTTCCTTGAATCTGT
The DNA here is from genome assembly GCA_036435485.1 of Saposhnikovia divaricata. Classification (NCBI taxonomy): domain Eukaryota; kingdom Viridiplantae; phylum Streptophyta; class Magnoliopsida; order Apiales; family Apiaceae; genus Saposhnikovia; species Saposhnikovia divaricata. The sequence continues at coordinate 63,207,108 of CM071596.1, forward strand.
CCTGCATCATAATTACTGTTTATTCTTATATTTAAATGACAATAAATCATAATTGACCAATATTGCTTTAAATTCTTGTTCCTCATCAAGTATTACTGTAGTGCAATGATTTTTACATGAATCTAGTATTGGAAAGAAAATGTACATGCTAAACAGCTTCTATGATCTTTAAAAGCCTCGATCTACACTTTAAAGATTTATACGAATGTATTGTAGTTATAATCATGCTTTTAATAATTATTTGGAGGTTGGTTGTTTGTTACTATTTTTTTTGCAACAATGGTCAAAATGCTAGGATCTTTAGCTAGCCTATATATAGGTCTAATCTATTCACTTCTTTTGCTAAATGACATATTTGGCTTTCTATTCCTGAGATGTATGCTTATTATTGTAAAGCGTAATTTTGCTTTTGCAAGTATGAACCTTCTCTCCATTTACCTCAGCACATGTTCTGTTGTTGACAGAAAGATTTCTTTCATTTTCTTAACCCATTGTGCCTAGAAGAGGAGATATGTTTCAGTAATTATGTGCATGTGTGTGTGTACAGTGTATGTACTGGTTAAGGTTCTGGAGCTTCCAGGGGAGTCCATATAAGTGATATAATTTGTGTCTGATTATAAAGTTCTTGTATGTTATGGAGTTTCAGGGTGAAGTATCTAGGACCTTTCATTTGGCAAAAAACCCAGTAATTGGGGCAACAATAATTTTTTTTCCTCAATCATGTCCGATCCATATGGCACATGGTTGTTCAAGAGCACTTTGGACCCTGAAATTCATTGTTTAACATTTGTGTAACATTTGAATTTTTTCAGTGCAACTGAAGCCGGGAACTGAAGTTGCAGTTGCTCCAAAGAGAAGGAAAACCAATGTTGATTTTTCTGAAAGTTCATCCATTTCGTCTTCTATTGCAAAGGCACTTCTGCGTATCCAAGATCCAGATAGTAGATTCACTCACAACTTTGAGGCCGATGGTGTCAAAATGGGTGTAGTGATCACTTCTGCTGTCTTTATTCATCCAGATACAGCAAAACATCATGGATTCAACTTGCTTCAATGTATGGTTATTGAGCCTAGATTGGCTCCAAAGGATAGAAAGACAAATCATCAAACAGTTAAACAAAAAATAAGGAGCTCAACAACAAAGGAAATTAACGGTGGAGTTCTAATTGATAAGCTGGACCATCGCCAGGCTGCTGTTCGTCTTTTATTTTCCGAGTCCGTAGCTAAGGGGCATGTAATGCTTTCTCAGTCGCTTTGTCTATATTTAAGAGCAAGTCGACGCTCCTGTAAGTTGACACTTCCTAGTGATATATATGTATTTATGATTCCTATCGGACATCTTTGAGGTAGATTTTCAGTTATCTTTCTCTTAGACATAGAATGTACACATGTCTTTTAGTAAATGCTTCTGTTGTTTCTGGACCCTTTCTCAGAACAGTCAATTATTCACTCGCACAACTTTTTTGTTAAATGTTTGTTTAGTTCTTCAAATGTATTACAATGAGAGAAAAATTAGTTTGAGATTATGATGGAATTCACTTGAATAGATGTTTATTACTAGTGATATTATGTAGGGGTTCGCTTCCAATTGTTTTTTTACTGAACTACCAGTGAGTTAATATAAAACCTCATCTTGGTAACCTCCAAATTGGTGTACAGTTAACACATCACAATCCCCAAACAAGGATATTACTTATATTACTCACTTTTTTAAACTTATACGGAAGTCAATTCTCATCTCACTTCTAGTGTAAAATTTAATGAACGTGTATATCGTGCTGAACTTATTGTTTTTAAAAATCAGTTTCTTCTTGTGATTATTTACTGGATAAGACCTTGTCCGTACTGAATCTTTTCCACATGCAGGGATTTATTTAAAGCGACACGATATTAGTCCAAACAAAGAGATTTCTTCATTTTCTCTTTCACCTTGTCAATTCAAGACTTTGAAAAAGGACGTTTTTGATAGTAATAGTTCAGAAGTTCTAGTTAGCCAAAAGAGTCACCAAGTGAAACTTGACAAGTTCTACTCTGATACAGAAATGGGCGTAATTGATTGGTCAGTGCATGAGAAAATTATTCCAGCGATATTTAATGAATCCACCGATGATGATAATGATGTTACAGTTACAGGACTCAAAACTAGCAAAAGGCTGTCAAGCCTTTTGCGTTCATGGTGTTCTGCGCAGCTTCAAGCTGTTGTTTCCAGTGTGGGAGTGGATGTTAACTCGCTGATTCTAGGACAAAAAACATTGATTCACTTTAAATTGAAGGATCATGAGTTTGAAAATATTGAAAGGCTGGAAAAATCATTCAATGGTTCTTTGGGAAGCAGAAACATAACTGGGGAACAGTCTGTTGACATTTTATATATTCTGTCTATTTCTGTGGAAAATCGTAGTGGAGAAAACATTGCAGCTTATGAGCTTTCACTTACGAAGATGAACAGTGAACAAAACAATCAGAGAAGGTTCGAACTGCCTGTGGATAAAGTGCAGTTGGATGAGGGAGTCTATTTTGATTCTGTCAAGGAACGGACCTATAACAAATACCCTCATTCAACAGTTTCTTCCTTGGGCTGGATGGGCACAGCTGCATCTGATATAACCAATAGTAGGTATTTCTCTTCACATCTACCATGTCTTTTTTGTGAACTTGCCTTCCCGTGACTTCTTAGGCAATTATGTTTGTTATTGACAGATGATATATATGATCAAACACATAATAGGAAGCGACTTAAAATTTTTAAAACTGTTCTTATGATGATAGACATTGTTCTTCCTCAATGATGAACTGTAACAGATTCAAAGTGAAGCTTCAGTATCATTCACAGTATTCTGCAACTGGTATTAATAGGTCAATTTATGCATGCCAGTTATGTTTAGCTTACATATTTTGATATCTTTTATAAATCGTGAAAAATTTATTTGTTTATGCATGATTTAGAGCTTTTTTTTTTCATAATATAAGCAAATAGTTTACTTTTATGTGTGTCTATTTTATTTATTTACTAATGGGACTGTGATACGGAATCACTGCATTATCAAATATTGTTGGCCTGAACATCCGATCCTGCTCACTTATAGGTCCCTTGGCTCCCGTGAAAACTTCTTTTCTTTTTCATCTGCAGGGTTGACAGCACTGTTATCTCCTGTTTCTGCAAAGTTGTTTAGTTCCTACTGTCTTCCTTTTCCCGGACACGTTTTAATATATGGTCCCCCGGTGAGTTTCTTTTAAAGTCTTTTTTCTGTATTCAGTAGTAACATGATTCATTAGAAGTAGGTGGTCTTTATTGCCATTGCAATGTTGCATTTTCATGAACAGGAGAATCTCTTGTGTGGAACATCCAGTTGTTTATGTATTCTTATTTTTATAATCGCATCTTTGTTTCATCAGAACTTTTCCAGTCCCCCCCCCCCCCAAAGTTATGGCCTGTTTTAAACATACAAAACCAAACTTAGCATATGTTCATATATCAGCAAGGATTGTGGGCACAAGATAATTGCTACAAATTTGAATATTGTGGAGATACTAGTTTTCTTTTTTGTTGCGTTTTTTGTGATTCACGTTGCTGTATACTTTTCAAGTTGATAGGACCATGTTCCTCTCTGCATTATGTTAGGAACTTTTGTAAAATCGGCTTTGTACTTTGTCGTTATTGAATCATCTTGTAAAGCATCATCATTTAGATGAATGTGCTTATTTGTATTTAGGAATCTAGCATGCAATCACTATAATTTACATCCAAAAGTAGTTGAATGCGTCTGGTGCCTTCATTGAACCGGCAGTGTCTTAGCTAAGAGATGATAAATGTATCATAAATTATAGTAATATTAAATTTACAGAAAATAAGTTACTATTCCAGCTAATCAACTTCTTTATCTTACTTGATGAATTCACCGGTCCGCCAAGTCGGATGGTTGGATCGGTGATAAACCAGTACTGGCGGTTCAATACAAGCTGGTGGTGTTGCTGATCAGAACCACAGTATCTGATTTTTCAGATTTAACTTGCATATAAGAAGCCAACCTGCATTACATAAGAAGCAAATGTGGGCCTTCTGGGTTTTGCAAACTTAATTAGCCGTGGATCTTAAGGATAAAAAAGAATGATGTGAACTTTCTAGATATCTATTTTCTGTAACTTCTCTGCAGTTGCTTGATTTATACGCTGCATAGAAAACAATTGATAATCTTGAAAATCCTCTGATACTTGCTGACCTTTAAAGTCATACTTTTCTTACTTACTGAAAATCTACTTCTCTTCTCATTATGTATTTGGTTCCATTTATATCTGCGGTGCTGCATCTTTTTGTTTTACGTCATTAATAAGGATTTTGAATTCACTTTTGGTACCATATGTTTTTTGTTAGGGTTCGGGGAAAACTTTATTGGCCACAGCGGTTTCAAAATCTGTTGCAGAACATAAGGACATCTTCGCGCACACGTATGGATCCCTTTAATGTCTCATACTTTGCTCTATGCTTTAACTTTATTGCTGGGACAATTGCTTTTTATACTTCGTTGGTAGTTGTATTGCAGTTTCCTATTTGCATCTAGAGTATCATGGGTTCTGAAGGTGTTATCTTTTTTTACTTTACTGCTGTGTGTTGCTATTGCAGAGTGTTCGTAAGTTGTTCTGGTCTTGCCTCAGAAAAGTCTCCAACTATCCATCAAGCAATTTCTGGCTACATATCTGAAGCACTTGATCATGCACCATCAGTTATCATTTTTGATGATCTTGATAGTATTTTAGCAACTTCATCGGATTCAGAAGGATCCCAACCTTCATTGTCTCTTATGGCCCTCACTGAATTTCTCACAGATATTATGGACGAATATGAGGTACTAGTTATGCTGCTAATGCTCACAAATCATTTGATTCGGGAATGAGGAAATTAGTTTATAAAATGAATGCTTATGGTATTAGTAGTTAGATGTTGTAATTTTTTCTTGGTGAGGCGTAAATTGTTTTTCAAGAGGAATAGCCATGACACTCGTTAAAGCATCAAAACACTCTATGATAGCTTAAATGGGAATCTGGCAAAGTGTTTATTCTTTTAGCAAACACCCCAATATTTTCTTTATTGGAAATATCTTAGTAGGCTAGTATGAAGTAGATATAAAATGTTTTTCAAGAGGAATAGCCATGACACTCGTTAAAGCATCAAAACACTTTATGATAGCTTAATTGGGAATCTGGAAAAGTGTTTATTCTTTTAGCAAACACCCCAATATTTTCTTATTGGAAATATCTTAGTAGGCTAGTATGAAGTAGATATAAATTAGATGGTTTCTTTATTATTAGGATTTTACTTGTTGGTTAGTTCCGGTCATAGGGCCTTTCACCCTTTAACGTGATGTAATCTTTTATTATTTTCAAACTTTGATTGATTTTTGAAATTGAGATTTTCCTCTTAATATGGGTTGTGCTATACAAATTCCTCTCATATGCTGTTGAGGACTCCGAGGGTTAGTGGTTCTTATCTGAGGGTTATTGGTTCTTATCTGAGGAATTATCATAATTCCTTGTTTCCGATTCTTGTACAGCAATATATTGTGAGTGTATCTGAATATGTCTATATGTAGATAATTTCTTGAAGTGTTTTTAAATTGTGTGAAAAACTACAAAATTATTTGTTTTGTCTTTAATTTATATTTCAGCCTTTTTTGTTTCTTACATGGCCCATTTGTCTCCATCGATGAGTAGTTTTTGGTTTTCAGAATCAGGTGCATTATTATCGTTTAAATTAAATACCATGTTTGCATCTAGGGACTCTTGGCATGAAAATCTTAACAGTCATATATCGTGACTAGCGATTATTGACTCATATTTTAACATCTGCTTATTTTAATAAAACGATTATTTCATCGGATGAGGATGCTTCCAGTAAAGACTAGCTATGTCTGAGTTCTGTGTTGTTAATTAAATGTCTGTACACATGATAGGAAAAGCGAAGGAGATCATGTGGAATCGGACCAGTTGCGTTTATAGCTTCTGCACAGTCCCTCAATAGTATACCACAATCTTTGAGCTCTTCTGGTTAGTTTCTGTTCAAATAAATGGTCAGAAAATAATAAATTTTCGTTCAAGTTTATTTATTGTTAATTTATGTTTGTAAAGATATATTTTGAACTTGTGATAATTTCAATTTTATATAGGAAGATTTGATTTTCATGTACAACTACCTGCTCCTGGGGCTGCTGAACGTGGTGCTTTATTGAAACATGAAATTCAAAGGCGTTCGTTGCAATGTTCTGATGATGTTCTGTTAGATGTAGCTTCGAAATGTGATGGTTATGATGCATATGATTTGGTAATTAATCTCCTTAACATTGAAACAATTAAATGTTACCTTCTCAATTATATGGAAGTTAAGAATCATTTTTACTTTGAACTGAAACATAAGCATATTCAAGAAATTTACGTCTTGAGGCAGGGGCTAAATTCTCCAACATTTTTGTAAAATACAAATGGCCAGTGACATTCTACCAAAAGCTTGAATTATTTCTCTTTTGATTAGTGTTTTTGTGTTCTCTATAGAGATGGAATTTTGTAAATATTGCTGAAAAAGGAGCTAATGCAAACTGATAAAATTATTCTGTCATATAATAGTCACAGTCAAAAACTGTCTTCCAATTTATAATTTTATATTTATCTTCCATGTACAAGGATTTTAGACGGACATGTAAAAATGTATAATATAATATCCTTTTGTCTGAGTTGCATCAAAAAAATGATTCTCTATTGATAAATATCATTAGGTGGGCAGTTATTTGCAATAGAGTTCTTGGTGGTCTGTGGACTGGGTTCCTTTTAAGGTTGTGGGCTCTAGGTAGCTGCTGCTTACAAATTGGGGATATTGGCTTTTCTTTTTGCATAGATTGTTTGATCTGATGATGTGTCTTATTTAGTTTTTTAGTCTTTAGTGAATTATAATAGATTAGAAGTTAAGCATCTCGTATATCCATATGTGGTGGTTGTTATCATATGTTAAGTACTTATACCAGTTTAGTCTGAAGACATTTAACATTTCAAATCTTACAGGAAATTTTGGTTGATAGGTCCGTTCATGCTGCCATTTGCCGATTTGTCTCACGGGATTTGGATTGTGGAGAACAAAAGAAACCTACTTTAGTTAAAGATGACTTTTTGCAAGCAATGCACGAGTTTCTTCCTGTAGCCATGCGTGATGTTACAAAGATTGCTTCAGAAGGGAGTCACCGTGGTTGGGAGGATGTTGGTGGTCTTATTGAAATCCGAAATGCTATCAAAGAGGTTTATCATTTTCTCTTACTTCATTGTTGCAATTTTTACTCTTACAATTTCATTTGGCTGAACAGTAAATGGTTATTTGACTATAGTATCCAGGGGGAAATAGAAAAACCTATTTGTACTTCTGATAAAGGCGCACGTTTATTCAGCAATGCATTACTGCAAAGTACTAAATCGAGATTGTATTTTTTAAATGAATTTTAGATTAATGTTCAGGGTACCGCTTGTGTAGCCTATGCTAAGTACATTAGTGCTCATATTGAAATACAAGCAGGGTAAAATATAGAGAGTAGTGTTTAGTATGTAGAAGGAAGAATATGAAAAGGAAGCAATAAATGAGGGCAGATATTTACTTAAAAAATATTGCATCTGTAAATTGGTGGTATTAACATTATTATTTATTGTTATTTTGCAAAATAAAATTATTATCATCATCATTGTTTTTGGTTTGTCCTGGTAATTACTCAATCTGGACTCAAATGTAGGATTGGTTTCAGGGCTTTGGTTGTCTTAATATTTAAGCATCGTATTTAGACGAGTTTTTTCATTCAATGCACGTTAGTATGGATCCAGCTTGGTTGACTTTGCTTATGTAGAAGAACTTCATAAAAGTCGAACTTAAATAAGGTGAAACAACAGAACATATGTCTCCATGCTTTCCATTAAACAAGTACAGGTTTCAGATGTAAAACAAATACAGAGGATTTCCCCTGAGCTATGTTACTTTATACCTGCAGTGTACATGAGTTATTTAATATATGCTGCTTAGGAAAATATTTATTGGTCTGGAGAAAGTCTTGAAGTTACAGGAGTTGTGTATATTGTGTTCCAGAAATTGTATACATGTTTTCTGGATATGCCTTTCATACTGTATAGGTACTTGCTTCCAGTAAAACAATGTTGGAGTTTTGTGGTCGTTTTTGTAACAGATGATTGAGATGCCGTCAAGGTTTCCAAATGTATTTTCACATGCCCCTTTAAGAATGCGGTCAAATCTACTACTATATGGCCCTCCTGGTTGTGGCAAAACGCATATTGTCGGTGCTGCTGCTGCCGCCTGTTCGCTTCGATTTATCTCTGTCAAAGGTCCTGAGCTGCTGAATAAATACATTGGCGCTTCTGAGCAAGCTGTAAGAAAGAAATGTGGCCTTATGGATTTGATATTTTGTTTTGAAACCTTTTTTGGAAATGATCATAGAAGCTACCCGGAAGCAAATATTTTTCACGACTTGTTGCAAATGGTTATCATATTTTTTACATGTATGGATGCATTGGCAATATTTTGTCTGCTGGATGTAAAGGGTCATGCTCTACTGAGAACTGTGAGAACTAAATCAAGTCACCTAAATATCTTGAACATATCACAGAGAATGTGGTGTGTCGTATAAACATGTATTCGGTGATTTGCTTGTCAGTTTAATTTAGTTCTCATTTGAGCATTTGCCTAATATCTATTCAAACATATATAGACACACACACACATGTTATGTCCATATTTTATATGTATAATCAGATACACACACACACACACACACAATGCAAAAAGACAAGTTGCCAGATGGAGAAGCTATACTGGTTGGTGAAGTTGCTTGTAGGAGTATAGGATGTCACTAAATTACGAACCAAATGAGAGTTTATTATGTTGGTCCATTTCAAAGAGGGTGGGGGGAAAACATATTTGGATGAGTAGAATAAAAAAAATCTGGGGTAGGGTAGACCAGGATGCCTTGTTTTATTCCGGTGCAAGGACTCTAAGGCAACATCATGATAACAATGGTGGTCATGTAAATCAGTTTTAGCTCATAGAACTGAAAGCAATGCCATCAACCTCTCCTTTTTGGTAGGCTACAGCCTTCAAAATTTTGTAGAACTTGTGCAGTCTTGGTGATGATAGATTGGTAACTCAAAAGATAATTAAAGATCCAGTAAAGATAAAGTAATTGTGGGGGTGCCTTTAATTAGGTATCGGAGAATGTGGGTTGTGGTCAACTTTGAAGAAAAAATGACAAATTTGCTTGTGCCTAGACAAATTAGTATCCCGTCAACTATTTGAATCTGAGAGCAGCAAGTGGCTAATTGATGAATTTTGAAATAGTGGTCTTTTCCTAGATCAAGTTTTTCACTCATTCGAGTGTATTACCCTTAGGTTCAATTAGTACCTTATAATCATAAACTGTTACATGTTTATGAAACATAAATCATTAAAAATGAGTACTTGCTAAACTAATGTATGGTATGGAACTGGAAGTCTTTTGCTTGTATATTCTTTTGAACTGAGATTTTCTATGGATATGCAGGTTTTATTACCTTAAATAAACATTTTTAGATATTATTGTTGAGAAGAACCCTTTTAGAAAGTCGTAGTAGAACTTCTAATACAGAAATATGCCTCCTCTTAGGCATTACAACTCGTTACTAGCAAGCAGTTTGGAAATTTAATCATCTGCCTTATATTTTGATCTCCAGCCTCTTTTTTTTTTTTTTTTTGGGGGGGGGGGGGGGCATAATTTAAGTTCATATGACGTGACTGATCTTTTTATTCTCTTAGCTAAAAACCTATTATATATCTTGCATAAACAATTTGCAAAAGTTTTTTTTATGTGCATCAAGCATATATAAGATATATGTCAAAGGCGGGTATATATTTTGAATTTTTATGAACTTTCCGAGTTCTGCTTAATTGCATTGTTCTGAATAATGGTTTTGATATTAGGTTCGGGATATATTCACAAAAGCATCTGCTGCAGCTCCATGCCTTCTCTTTTTTGATGAATTTGATTCCATTGCGCCAAAGAGAGGACATGATAATACTGGAGTGACTGATCGAGTTGTTAATCAAGTTAGTTTCTAAATTACCTGTTCTCTCTTATGTCACATCCTTTTGCAGCAGGTTCTTTGTCGACATTGGAGGTAATTTGTTTTCCTTTCATATGTAGTTTTTGACCGAGTTAGATGGTGTTGAAGTCTTGACGGGAGTGTTTGTTTTTGCTGCCACCAGGTGATCTGTTCTTTACACTTGACTTCTTTCTTATTATATTCTTTTTGTGTTTAGATGTTGAAAGCATTTTATCTCTAATGGGTACACACCTTTCAATATTTCTCGGGAAGTACTTGAAGTTTTCTAATTTTTGATGGTGGTGAATGGACTAAATTGATCATTTGTGACTTGTCACTTCTGCTGGTTATACACTTGATATAAAAAGATATGGTCAAGATATGAAATATGTATAGCTAGACTGGGCATTCCAATGGGGTGGGACCTTTTTTAGAAACTCTTTCTGGATAATTTTTGTTTCCCCCAACCGGCCTCGTATACCTGCGGGATTATTTTTACAATCCCCATACCCGCCCACGGCGATTTTAACGATTCCCTTTCCCATTTCGTTTGATTAATTATTTCTGAAACTAACTTTTCTGAAATTGTAGGAGCTTTATTACCGGTTGAAGTGCATGCAGTTTTGATCTATTATTGCATATTAGCCATATAGCCCTAATCAATTATGAGATAAGTTGAAAATATTAGTATCTAATGTTAAATATCTTGATATTACAATTTATTTAGTTCTTTTAGTAATACTTACCCCTTAGTAGAAACTAGAAAGTCATCGAAGTTGGATCACTATACTTCTATTTCCTCTCCCTTTTTCCTCATGCGTGGTGCTATTGCTGGAACTGCATATTATCTTTAACAATTAATTAATATGTAATCAAACAACACCACATTTCACTGTTATGTTTTTTGTTTTTGCTAAATGTTTCACTTCACTTTATGTTGAATATGTATTGAAATTTATTGTCAATTTTTCTTAATGTTGCATCAATTTGGAAGATTTTCCTATCAGCATCAGTAAATAGTATCTAGCTTCTTTTCTTTTGGCCAGCTCGTACATCTATCTTCTTGTTGAGTGAACACTAACCATGCAAATTTGCTGAAGCAGTAGACCAGACTTACTTGATGCTGCATTGTTACGACCTGGTAGGCTAGATCGGCTTCTGTTTTGTGACTTCCCTTCACAACATGAGAGGCTGGATATCCTCACAGTACTTTCTAAACAGGTTGGATATTTTTTTTATTATTATAAAATTTTAAGTAGCGACCGAGTTTTTAGTTTTTGGAGATGAATCTTGTATATCGTTATCTTAAATGGTGATTCACTATTATAGGTTTTAAAATTAGCGGTGATATACTTTATGGTATAGCACAGATTACGTGTGCATATAACATGTAACTTTATAGTTATATGGTAACATGACTGTAGCTTTTTCCCAAAAAAGATAAAACTGAAAGTGGGCATCCTTTCTGCAGATGACATTTTTTTTATGAGTTGGATCATCAATTCGTTAACAAACTTGAAACAAAATGGTACAGGTCAAAATGCTTAACTTAATAAGTACTAGTAATTCAGTTCTAGTACTATGCGTTGAAGGAAAAGGTTAGGGATAGGATTGGAGATTGCTTTCCTAGGATGAGATCTCAGATTGCCTACCTGGACAAATTCTAGAAAGAGCTTATTCTCAGTTTCTCACTGCAAAATTGGTAATCAAATTAAACAGCTTATCAAACCAACGGAACTTATAGGCGTATAGGGGTGATATCAGAATTCCTTCTAGACAAATGAAACTAATACTAATATTAAGTGACAAGAAGTAAGCTTAGTAGATATTTTTTCAAGAGTATTTCTTATTAATGCAGTAATTCTTGTGAATCATTTGTAGCTACGGAGTGATATGAGTTATGATTTAGTAGCTTAGTTCTTATGTATTCTGCATCAGTATTGCAATTTTTTTTTGTTATTTTTTTATTCTGAATAGTTTCTGTTGCTAGCATGCAACTTAAAAACAAAATCTCAAAATATCCAATTGTTGCATCCTTACGGTTGAAGTCTTCGAAAAATTTGACCTACTTGGCTTCTTAAACTTTTTCCAGTTACAGCTGACTACGGATGTTGACTTTGATGCCCTTGCACGTATGACTGAAGGATTTAGTGGCGCCGATCTCCAAGCTCTTCTTTCAGATGCACAACTAGCAGCAGTCCATGAAGTTCTAAGCTGTGAAGACAGCAACAAGCCTGTGAAAGTTCCAGTCATTACTGATGCTCTTTTAAAATCTGTCGCTTCCAAGGCAAGACCATCGGTTTCAGAAACTGAGAAGAGGCGATTGTACTCTATATATAACCAGTTTATGGATTCAAAAAGATCTGCTGCTGCACAGGTCTCTTCTGCTTAACTCATGCATCTTTAATCAGTTGATCTATTAGTTTGAAAGATTCTGTGTTAAAGATAAAATGCTTGTCTGCAGTCCAAAGATGTGAAGGGCAAAAGAGCAACTCTGGCATGAGGAACAAGAAGCACCTAGTCATATGGTTTGGATAGGCGAACTGAAAATGGTGTGCATTTTTCAAGAGCTGTCATTTCATGTTAGGTATTCCATTGTACGGATTGTATATCGATGTTCAGTATGATGTGTACTCTATAGATTTGTGCACATTTTATTATTGGTTGGTTCTGCCTAAAATATTTGAGAACAGGTTGTACATTTAAGTAGTGCTTAGTAGGCTTAAAATAGTTACCGGGAGTCTTGATATTCACATGCTACGAGTGGATAAGGAGGAATATAGAATGAGTAACTAGTGAAGAGTGTCGGTTGTTTTTTTTCTTTTGCTAAATAAATTGCATTAGAAAGAAACAATAGGGACATGCTACAAGGTGCATACCCGTGAAAAAACAAAGCAGGTAGATCAACAAGATTAGCTATAGTCTAAAACACAAGACATTCGGACCTAACAACTGAGAAACTCCAATTATTTGTACATAAAAGCTCAACTAGGAAACAAAGATATATGAGATTAAGCATACTAGTTTTACCAATTTTTTTAAATGCTGCCTTAAAAAACTATACTAGTAAAGACTTTCTCTCTGATGCAAGCTGTTGTGAATGAGCTGAGCCTTAAAAGTGAGATTTAACCTGATTATGCGTTTGATGGTTTGTTTCCTTCACCGCAAAATGAGCTGCCACTGAAAAGAACAGCATAGCTAGAGTTTTGCAGACTTGCCCACAATTTTCAACAACGAACCTGCCTGTCAGAGATGGAGCATGTGACAAGTGATCACTATTCACACTCTCACTATCAGCTTGACGAAAGAGGAATAAATGGTCAACTTGAATACCAAACTTACTTGAAGTGCACCGTGCATTGCCAATCATAATAAAGTAGAGAATTTCGGAATATCGAACTGTGCCAAATAGAGTAACCGTGGTCCGTACTTGTAAAAGAGTGCCGTATTGAGCGGATGTTTACTTGTAGGACCCCTTCTGTATAGTATCTATGTGGCAATTGAACAGTACAAAATATAGACACGATAGGAAATGAGTCACTCCAATGGATCACTCCCTTTGGCAATATAGCCAACACCAAATTGTTGGCTATATATGTTGAATGCATACAGATCAGTTGTGATGTACATGTCAGCTCCTGCCAACACCAATTGATTAAGAATGGTTTGTTGGTGTTCAGAAGAAACAATCTTTTAATGATAAAATATTATATTAAATTAGAGCCAATCATCTTAGCTAACCCCATCGGAGCATAACAGATGTTATAGATTCAACAAATTTTACACAATTAATATTTTATATTATTTTAAATAATTAATTAAGCAATATCATTGAAGATGCTCTTACTTTATAAACGAGTGCCGTATTGAGCGGTGTTTATTAACTTCAAAGAGCGTTCCCTTTGGATTACAAAATCAACAAAATGTGTATGTATGGAACTACTTGTTGGATCATAAACAAGGCACAATCCTTGACGCAGCGGAATAATATCTTGAGATGACTTTTATTTAGAACCCACACCAATTTTTACCGAAAACACAAAGACGAAAGATTTTGTTGGTGTCAGTCACAAAGGTAACCATCTAAAGTTAACGATAACTTATTGAAAATATAATAAAATTCGTTTATTTATACAAAAAAATAAATTTTACTTAATTAATTCAAATCCGAATAATCCAATTTACGATCCGGTTAAACGGATATCCGAATTTCAAATATTCGGCTAAATCGAAACCGGAATAGATTTTTCATAATCCGAAAAACCGGATATCCAATCCGAATTTTACAACCGGACCGAATATCCGGTTTTACTCACCCCTAAAAAATACATATCAATTTAGTAAATAACTCTCGATTCGAATTAGTTTTTCTCTAACCATTCACTATCAAATTATTATTCAGACTCATTTATTATGAAAGCGATGTTAAATATCATTTTTTTTTCAGTTAGAAACTCTTCTCCCCAACTTCATTTAATTTTTTTAATAAAAGTTAAGCTCTTGATTCGGAAAAAATTCAGGTTCGGTTATGTCTATTTACAATCCCGATGCAAAAAAAAGTATTCTTAAAAAGATTATACGTTTTTGAGCAAACAGCATCAAAATCGGACGGACCAGATATGTCTAGGCCGAGGTTGCCCACAGAGATTAGGTAAAGAAACATCACACCAACACAAAACCGCCGTGTATACGTACATGAATTTTATATGTATATGTGTGTCTCTGTTTATGGTACATGTATGTAAGGACCAACGATCCAAACGGCGCAGCTTTCTTTCCCCTTGAATGACTCTTGTAATAACACCAGCACCATCCTTGCATTTCTCAATTTCATCTCCCAGGTACTTGCCCTTTTTTCTCTTTTTTATTTTTCTTGAATTTGATTGAATTTTTAATGCTATTCTAGTGAATTTTAGCTGTTTTTTTAGCTCAGATGCTCTGAATTATGGTTTCTTGTGTAACCCTTTTGCATTTAAGAAGCCTTTGCTTGCATGATTCATTTGAGTTTAAAATTGATTCAATTCATATATATTATTTGCTTGCATGATCCCTGGTTTGTGTGTGTATGAGAGGGGTGTTAATTTCGGGCTGAGCTCGTCGTGGTGTGTTTCATAGAAATAATTTACTTGGGAAAAAGATGTATTTATGAGCTAAGAGATTTTTTTTTTTTTTATAATGAACTAGTCATTTTGGAAAAGTTTTGGGTTAAATATGCCACGTGGCTTTTGGGTTTGGGGTGTGATTATGTTTAATTGAGTGGGGTTGTGTTCGGGTCGGACATTGCCAGCCTATAGATATGGATGAATAAAGAAATATGAAATAAACTTGGGTAATTTTTCTTTTCTGTTACTGTTGTGTGTTTTGGAAGGGGAATTGAGTGTGTTGGTGATGTTTTTTTATTATGATTAACTGAAATTGTTATTTTGAGAACCAAGATGCGGAGAATTTTCATGAATTGCTTTAATTAACATTTTTTTTGGATGTTGAAGTTATTGAAGTGGAACAGAGGAACATGATGCATGGCAAAGACACTGAATATGAAGACAATGAGGGAATGAATAATGCTGGAATATCTGTTGACAACGATGTTATTGGGGATGCTGGGCCACGTGTGGGTATGAAATTTTGTTCTGTGGATGCTGCTAAGACCTTTTATGATGATTATGCTAGGAATGTGGGTTTCAATACCTGTGATAGCCAACCTAAATATGAGGGGACAGTGACAGTCTATGAGTTTGGATGTGCTCCAGATGTCTTGAAAAGAAGACCTGGTGAGAACTGTGATGCAATACTTAGAATAGAGTCGAAGAATCATAGCGAGTGGGTTGTGACACAATTTGTTAGGGAACACAGTCACTCCTTGATGCATCCTAACAAAGTACAGTGCATTCGACCTAGGCGGCATTTTGCAGGTACTGCAAGAAGTATTACAGAAAGTAACCGAGATGTGGGGAGTAATCCAAATGGTGTAATGTCTGTATCAATGAATGGGAATCATGTTCCTGTAGAAATAAACCATGGTGCTAAGAGTGCTAATATGGAATCTGATCGTGCATATATAAACTTTGGCCCTGGAAGTAATACTGGTAGGCTTGGTGGTCGGAGAAGGACATTGGGGAAGAATGCTCAAAACCTACTGGATTATTTTAAGAAAATGCAGGCCGAGAATCCTGGGTTCTTTTATGCAATACAGCTCGATGATGAGAATCGTATGGCGAATGTATTTTGGGCTGATTCAAGGTCAAGAAGTGCTTATAGTCATTTTGGAGATGCTGTTACACTGGACACTGTATACAGAGTTAACCAATATAACGTCCCCTTTGCTCCTTTCACAGGGGTGAACAATCATGGTCAAACAATTTTGTTTGGTTGTGCATTGCTTTTGGATGAATCTGAGGCTACATTCATATGGCTCTTTAAGACATTTCTTGCTGCAATGGGTTATCATGCTCCCGTGTCCATTATAACGGATCAGGATAAAGCCATACATGCAGCAGTTGCTCGGGTTTTCCCAGAAACCCGCCATTGTATTAGCAAATGGCATGTTTTAAGAGAGGGCCAGTTAAAGCTGGGTCACTTTTGCCATGCATATCCAAACTTTCAGGTGGATCTTTATAATTGTATCAATTTGACTGTGACGCCTGAGGAATTTGAGTTTGCTTGGGACTGTATTCTAGATAAATATGATCTTAGGATGAATGCATGGCTGCAACTATTATATAATGCTCGCAAACAGTGGGCCCCAGTATATTTTAGGGATACTTTTTTTGCTGCAATCGATGATAATCAGGGATTTGAGAGTTCCTTTTTTGATGGTTATGTAAATCAAGAGACTACTGTACCAATGTTCTTTAGGCAGTACGAAAGAGCTCTGGAAAATTCAATAAATAAGGAGATAGAAGCTGATTTTGATACAATGTGCACAACTCCGGTGTTGAGGACACCATCACCAATGGAAAAACAGGCAGCTAATTTATATACAAGAAAGGCGTTTCAAAAATTCCAAGAAGAACTAGTTGAGACTTTTGTGTATACTGCGGATAGAATTGATGGTAATGACGCCATTGGCAAGTACAGAGTTGCTAAATTTGAAGATGACCAGAAAGCCTATATTGTCTCATTGAATTCACCAGAAATGAGGGCAGCTTGTAGCTGCCAGATGTTTGAGTACTCTGGCATCCTCTGTAGGCACATTTTGACAGTTTTTACTGTGACAAATGTATTTACGCTTCCATCTCATTACATATTAAGTAGGTGGACAAGAAATGCAAAACGTTGGGTTGGATCAGATGATTGTGGTGAAGTGCATGGTCAGGAGTCATTGGAAGGACGCTATAATAGTCTTTGTCGTGAAGCCATCAAATATGCTGAAGAAGGGGCAGTAGCTCCTGAGACTTACAGTGCTGCTAGAGCTGCTCTCAAAGAAGGAGCCAGGAAGGTAATGGCTGTGAAGAAAAACGCTGCAAAAGTTGCTCCACCCAGCTCACATGTTAGTGTAATTGGTTATGAGGACCCGAGAAATTGCAGTCCAGATATGACCCCCTTGCTATGGCCACGGCAAGATGAAATGACTCGGCGCTTTAACCTTAATGATATTGGTGCTCCTACCCAACCGTCTGCCAATGAAAATTTTCCTCAAATGTCTCTGGTGTCTCTTCGCCAAGATGATGGTCATCAAGATAACAAGGTAGGAGATCTAGTTGTTGGACATTTGTTCCAAAATACAATTGATTAATCTGTCTTACATCCATTTGCTAGGCCATTTTTCCTTGTCTAAAGTCAATGACTTGGGTGATGGAGAATAAGAATTTGGCACCTGCAAATAGAGTGGCTGTTATCAATTTAAAGGTACTTGTCGTAGTTTTTATTTTAAGTTCAGATTTTTCCAATCTTGTTTATTGTTTTATGAACATTTAATGTATGCTCCGTTTATTACTGTTGGTTTGTGGTACGCCCTCCATCCTGAGAAATCTGCAACATATTATGTAGATTACTGAAGTATGGTATTATTCTTTATTAACGAGGTGTATTTTTTTTTTTTTTTAAGATTAATTCTATCTTTTTGTGCCACTTGAAAATATATATAAATCTAAAATGAGGATTTTGGACAGGTTGACAATTCTGAGTGTATCTTTGACAGTATGTACAAATTGTTTATACTGCAATTAATTTGACAGTGACTTGGGTGAAGGGATTAAATAATCACTGATTTTACTAGCCAAATATTAGGCAGGACAGTAAATATTTAACTAATGCTTTTGACTTTAATTGATTTAGAAATTTTATTCCGTTGAATATTAAATACATTCCTCTTATATTCATATTCCTTTTCTGGCATAAAATTGGTGTATCAACTTATCGAAGAATGACTCTCATTCTCAATATTATGCTAGTATATTAGTACAAATGAATTTAGTATATTGATACATATAATACCAGCTTATACATTAAATGTTATTAGGAAATACACCATCAAACCCGTGGGGACAGTTTTTTTGTGGTCAAGTGGACCTTTTTGTAATGACAATATATGCTTTTTAGTGCATAGTTATATAAAGATGCGTAAATTATTATCACAGCTTTTAAATTTTAAATGTACAAGAATCGCTACTAGTATAGTAATTAGTTTGACTTGAGACATAATAGAAAGGCAACCTTTATTGATGAACAGGCCCAACTATAAGGTTGTGTAAGAAGACCAGTGGCACAGGGCCTCCCAATTAAGAGGGCCCCCAAATTTTCTTGACCCTTTACATATTTATCTCTGAGAAATAATACGTATATATTACATATTTCTTTAAAGACTACTTGGAAATTAAGTCATCACTTCTCGGTAGAAATTTCTTTAATTAATCTTCAATTATCCATAATCATGACTATTGATCTTCATGGGTCTTAACTTTTTTATTCATTATACAATTCAAATAAGTTTATTTACATCATTTTTTGTCAACTGGCCTTTTCCCCATCTCATCATTAAGTTTAAGTTGTATTTATATTGAAAGATAATTATCCATATAATTAAATAATTTTTATATTTGATGCTTTATTTTGTAAAATTTAATTACTATATAAAAATATATAAAATCTAAACTCTTTAATTTTGTGTAATTTTAAATTAAGGGGTCAAATTTTGAATTTACCACTGAGCCCCTAAATGATTACAAACAGACCTGTTGATGCTGCAAGTATATGTAACTAAACTTAACTACTATAAGCATGAAAACAGATATTGTAAAACAATATCATAAATTTTGCTTAGCAAAAAAGAAAGAGAGAATTACCAAAATGCCTATTTTTCACAAGTTTTTGCCCAAAATACTGATTTTGAAAAAAATGGCCCGAAATACCGACGGGATACGGAGAATCGTCCTCCGTGTTAGCATAATACGGAACACCGTGTTCCGTATTATGCATGATACGGAACACCATCTTCCGTGTTAGCATGATACGGAACACGGTGTTCCGTATCCGTGCATGATACGGAACATGGTGTTCCGCAACACCCCATGATACGGAACACGGTGTTCCGCAACACCCCTTATATCACGGTAGACGGTATAGCGTTTTCAGTCAGTAAAAAGGGCCAGCATGGCTCCCATATGAATATTTTGGGCCATCACCCAAAAAGAAAAGCATCATAAAATTTGTATGGAACTCTTAGTGACATCCTACTCTTTTCTTTCGCCTTTTTCTATTAACTAATAGTTCAGTATTATAAGGATTGTTTAATGTGAATGTGCACATAAAAGGAAAAAGGATACTTTATTGACATTTACATTTTTGCAAATAAACAGAATATCTACAATAGTTAAAGCATCAAAAGCTACTATTTCCAAGTTTTAGTAAGCACTAAATTTATATCTACATGTCTTTTCTTGTGAAAATGAAAATTAATAGTTTTTTTTGTCTGAACAAAATATACTCCCATATGGACTAAAAATATCATAATCAAATTTCTGAAGTCCAGGAGAGGTGCATTGCCTTCAATGTGTCATTATTGAAACATCATTGCCATCGATCATAGGCCTTCTAAAAAGAAACTTTAATCAAAAGATCTTTCCTTCACCTGCTTGTGCCTATCTATCCAAAACCTCAACCAAATTGAAGGTTGTTGATCCCCGATTACTAGTGATGATTATTAATTAATGGGACTTTAGTCTCGAGATTAGAATCCTTGTACAACAAAGGTGACCTCGATCGCGACCATCTAATATATAAAGCTAATCTTGTGTAACTTAAATACTTATATTAGCAGCCTACACTTCTAAATTTATCTTTTAGCCAAGAATTAATACTAAGAAGAATTATATTAATGATTATGCTAATCCAAAAATAGAATAAATGGTAATTGTGGGGAGAATAAAGTTTAATCGTTGCAGTGCACCTACTTAACAAATATATAATAATATTAGTGGTTCATCAAATTTACAGTTACCAGTTAATAGAACACAGCTGCATATTTCAATTGATCATCAATATGCTTCCTTGTGTCTGAATTCTGGATATTGAAATGAGTTGTGATGTGGAGCAAGGAATAGAAAAATCAATTTATTTTTGTTTTATATTGTCAATAAATATTAATTAATTTTAACTTATTAGGGTTTGATTATTTGGTTACATAGATTATGAGAATATCTATGTTATGGTAGTCGAATAATAAAAAGGATTTGTTTCCTCGAAAATAAACCTCTAGATCATTGAAATTGAGATTAATCTCGTGGTATGGATGGTATCCATACTAATTCATATTTTCTGCAGTTGAGAAATCTTAGGGTTAGCGGTTCTTGTTAAGTCACCTCAGGGCTAGTGGGTTTTCTGCTTTAATCCACCCAAATCTATATGCTCTATTGCTTTCCTTCTTCTCTCAAGTTGTGTGTATATAATCTTGACTGTGTATCAGGATGGTTACCTTACACCTGTCTCTTTGATTAGAAATTGTTACGATCGCCATCTTAAGCAACATGTTTTTTTGTGGCCCACCTTGACTTGAGTTGCTAATTATAGGTTTTCCTCTGTTTTCATATCTTTCGTTTGATCCATATTTAGCACTCCCCACTCAACTATCAACGACTTGTTCAGTGCCCGTGATGTGAAGAAGCAAAAAGTGTATCAAAGTGCAAAAGCCTTCTGGGGGCGATGCCCACACTCCATAGAAGAGAGGCGCACAGGATTGTTTTTAAAGAAGGATGCAGATTTCCAGCAACTAAATAGGTCTTAAGTCGATGGTATCTCAGCATTAGCTTTACCAGATTTCTCCAAGGAGTTGCTAGTGGAAATTGCCTCCAGACGTGGAAGAAGGGCTTAATTAACCCTAGATGGCAAACCGGATTCCTTCATATTTTGGTAGTGACTAAGAGCTCGTGGCACTTGTGGGGGCAGTTTATAAATTGTCAGAACAAATGAACTTATCATGTGAGATAGGGACGGTTCGGCTTTAGGGTTCAAGGATGGTTGCTTCAGTGGTAGCAGTCCCTTTCCTTTACTGATGGGATTTAAGATTCTTAGGCGTCCTGCATCATTGTGAGTAGGCACTCTACCATTTAAATTATAAAAGAGTCATTAAGGTTCTTAAATCTGTAATAGAACAAATTATCAGCACTTGTTTCTACAAAAGTGGACGTAAGCTTACAGGATTAAATTAAATTGTTACTATCATGAGGAGGGAGGGAAAGATAAATCGGTGCAAATCGGATCCTAAATGTGTGTGCGATCAAGGGGAGATGCATCTACCCATGAGGAAATGGAAAATATGGAGGCAATGTATCCGGCAGATCCTTAGGAGCCAGTTCGAGAAGGCTAGGCAATATCAAGCTTGATTGGCCGACCAGAAAACATAAATATAGCTCATAAGCTTTAAGTAATAAAGCAGTCAGTTATAAGTAGGTTTAGGTGAAAAGATGGTGCAAGATAGCATACTAATTATCGAACATTTTATCTCACAGGGAAGAATCTTAAATCAAGACTGTTGATTTCTCTCCTAAATCTCTATCAACTGCTGATTTTCCATTACTTCTCTTTCCCACACCTTTGTCTATCTATACCCAAAATCTGATTCTTTCTCAAAAAAAAGTTCTGTCTCCAATATAATTATCCTATCCTCAAATTGTTACTTGCATCAACATAAATCACCTTAGTGTGTCCAATATGCTACTTGCAAATCAGATAAACAGCAATCTCACCAGCAGCTAGGTCCCATCATCGGATTTGTTTGGTTGCTCTAGTGTAGTAAGTAGTATATATGCTATTTTCTACTTGAAGTCTTAACTTAATTATTTCTCATAACTGAATTCCTGACAAACTTTATACAATGAGTGATTATTGGTAATTTAGGATCAAGTATAGATCGTAAGAGGAGACTGCAATTACTCTATTTGATATGAATTATTGTTCACATTATTTTTCATCAGTTCTAGGCAGCTCCTGTTTTGTTGCATATGAGCTGTAATTGTGATGGGTATCGTATAAGCCATTTATAGGGCTGTTTTGTTTTCTAGTATCAGATCTAATTAAAGTTTCTCAAGCTGAAATTACAATTCTGTTTGCAGCTTCAAGACTATAACAGGATTCCTTCGGCCGAGTCAGAGTTTAAGTTTTCGCTCTCAACAATCACCTTAGAACCCTTGTTGAGGTCTATGGCCAGCCTTAGTGAGAAGATGTCTGCTACTGTGAATAAGGTTGCTACGGTCAACTTGAAGGTTTGTGCACACCCTTAAATTAGATATCTAACCGTATGAAATATAAAGCTGTGCAAAGAACTTAAAATGGAAATTTGTTTTACATAAGAGGTTGTCTTTATTGAAAGTAAACAAGGAATGTGTGTATATATATTTCTCCAGTTACAATGACCTGAAAATATAGTGACAAATATAAAATGTTATGCTTACTATATATATAATGACGTCGTCTGCATTCTAACACCTTGAAAATGCATCTTTTCAGCTGTATGATACAGTGACAAGTTCTGGAGATTCAGAAGTGAAATTCAAGGTGTCCAGAGATACATTGGGTGCCATGCTGCGATCAATGGCCTATATTCGTGAGCAAATTTCAAATGCTGTACATGTACATACTCCTTTACTCGAATCTATGTAGTCTATCATCTCCGTTCTTCTCTTTCGTTTGTGAATTGTTATTAATAGACTTCTAAAGTTTTAAAATTAATAGACTTGTTTAGAAGAGAAAAACAATAAATGTTTTGATATGCTTCACTAATGCATACTAATGTGCATTGTGTTAGCATTCAGTATAGATCTTTATATGGACATGTCATCTCATCTTTATTTAAAGAAAAAAAAACTTTTATTTGGTGTGTTGTTTTTTTTTTTTGGGGGGGGGGGGGGGGTTGTCTCGTCTCATGTTATCTGCTGCTGTTCATCTATCCATTTAAAGGAGAAGAAAATGCTGCAAAATAATGTTGAGTTTCCCATGTATATATTATAAAACCTAATTATAGCATGTAAATATTCACATTGGAGATATTGCACAACAGTTGTTTGTATGCTTCATGATTAGCTGGTCCGAGGGGTTGGTTAAGTCAAATATAATGAGACAGCTTGCCCATTTTGTCTTGATCCAGGATGCTGCAAGGGTAGGGTTTAATGTCAATAACGTCTTTTTCCATTTGCCTTTTAACTTGGCTAATTCGCAAAACTGTCGAGTTCACATATTGTTGTAACTAGGAATACAGCACATAGGAAGTAGTCGACACTAGACACGTTGTTGTGCACAAATTTTGTTTTGTTTTATTCACCCTTGATTTCGTGCCATGCTGATTTTTTTTTTTAACGAATAATGTGTATATCATTGCAGACAGAGACCCATGTACAAATGCCATCCAAAAGGCCAAGGAGGTAGTCAGGTGTGTGATTATTACCCTCTGTGAGACCTGTTACTTTATGGGACCAACTATTTGCGGGGTGGACGTGTATGCTACAAACAGTTCTGTTGTTAATTAGAGTACCGGTTTCTGATCTTTTAGACCATTGTATATGTGCTCGCAGTTTTGGAACGGTAGCCTAAGTTCTGCAAGTTGGTTTCATAGATAGAGTGTGTTAGTTCGTCAGAATACACTACAATTTTGTACATCTTGTGTAGCTTTTTTGTTGGAAAATTTTGTGTTTTTTCCTAAACTTCAGCAAACTAGTGTATTTCATGGATCATCCGGACAGATCGGCAGCTCTTAGGTTTTGTTTGCTTGGATAGAATGGAATGAGATTTATATTCTTTTTTGAGGGGAGTGGAGAGAAACGTTTACACGTTTTGTTCCTTCCCGCATTCCTTTCCAAGTAATTTGAACTACAATTCTAACCCCAGTCTCCTTTCCCATTTTCCCTACAAATCTTCAAAATTTTTGCTCCCTCATTTTTGTTCACTGTTTCACCATACATTCTTTCTTCCTCCATAAATTTTGTGTCTAACTTTCGTTCCATTCCTTTTCCATTTCATTGTATACAAATGCAAGTGGACACAAACAGTGTGCTCATTAGTTCAAGTAAAGAAGATAAGAGAGCAGAAAAGAAGATTAGCTATTTAATTTTCTCTAGCATGCTTCCGAGTAACTAAGCAAATTTTTGATTGAGATAATTTCTCCCAACCATTCCAAAATAAGAGACTTTTGGGAGAAACCTTTTAAGAATTTTTTTTGCCCCTTGTTTCTTTAAAAACTCGGGAGCACACTTGCAAAAAAATTTAATTTGTATTTTAAGCTTCTCTTCTCTCTCATTTCTAATTCGGGAGCACATTCTTAGAACTCTAGTCTCTAGGTATCTGTTTACACATTGACAGAAATTTCTTGATTGTTCAATTTCTTGAGACAGCTTATTCATGATT
Source organism: Saposhnikovia divaricata (assembly GCA_036435485.1). NCBI lineage: Eukaryota > Viridiplantae > Streptophyta > Magnoliopsida > Apiales > Apiaceae > Saposhnikovia > Saposhnikovia divaricata. The sequence continues at coordinate 63,232,050 of CM071596.1, forward strand.
ATATAACAGGTAAAGGTGTAGAATGCCCTTGAGTATACATGACTAACAGGTCATGTTTTTCAATTTTACATGGGAACAACCCTTTTTTCAGGGGTATATTTGTGTTAATTTAGAGGTTTTATTATTGCCTTTTATCTTATTATATCCTATATATAATTGGCGTAAGGAGGTTTAGGTGGTCGTTGGTCATCAGGGATTGAAAGGTAATTTTATTAGAAATTAGAATTGGGTTAGAGAAAGAGTTGGGTCACAAAAAGAGTTGGCCAGAATATTGAATTAACAGCTAAAATTATGCTATGAAATATTATGGACCAGAATATTGATTTAAAAGCTAAAATTATGCTATGAAATATTAAAACATATGTTAGGCTAAACCTTAAAATTTTCAAAAAAAAATTGTTTACCAAATAAAATGTTTTAAGAAAAACATTATTTTTGTAAAAATCATTAAAGATTCTAATTTTAGGTTTGACACAAATATATTTCTAAAATAACAAACAAGAATAAAATAGCAAAAAAAATAATTAAAAATGAGCCATAAATTCATTCTTTTATATATAATAAACAAGTAAATAAAGCATACCATAAGAATTTCAATTCAAAAAAATAACTTTTTAAATAAAAGAATTTACAATTATTTACAAATAAAAAAAGTCTTTAATAAAATATATGAGATAATAAAAAGGTAATAAAAAAACATGTCATAATTGGAAATGACACCAAAATTCAGCAAAATAAATTCCACAAAACAAATGCCAATTCAAAAAAAAAAATCTAATTTTAGAAAATTAAAATCAACAATAAACCTTAATATAATGCATTTAAAACAAATTTAAAACAATACAAAAATAAGATAGTACAAAATTTCATTAAAAAAAGTACAAAGTATTTGTGTTCACAACAAGTTAAACCAATAATTTCGGGTGAGTGCCCTAAATACCCAGTTTTTAATCATCTCTAACCAAAATACTCACGGCGCTGAATCACCGGCCAAAATACCCAGCGGTCACGCTGGACGCATCAGCGTATGTACTGATACGCCATTACCAAAGGCGTATATGGTGTTCTCACGCTGCACACATGAGCGAATCTCAAGCTACGCCTCTAGAATCGACGTAAATGGTCATGGATGCGCCTCTGGTAAAAGCGTATACGCTGATATGCCGTTTGAAACGGCGTGACCGACGTCATCTCAGAGCTCACGTAATCTGGCGAAAATGGCGATTCCGGTCAGTAATTTTCGATCTTTGTGTTCTCTCTCAGACGTAACATTCCCATCACGTTGTACATACAATTCGAATCGCCTCTCAAACCTCTACATCCCTATACCCGTTAATTTCCATTTCCAATGCCGGATTTTGAAAACCCAATATACGATTCAGTCGAGCTCGAGGTTTCCGGCCAGCTTAGTTCATGCCCCTGCGGGGCCAAAAACTGAAAATAATGTAGGGGAAAAGGGAGAGTGAGATGTTGTGATCACGTTGATGTGCTTTGGTGGATTGGTAGTGGTCTGGTGAGGCAGAACGACATAGTTGACGGAAATCGCCATCAACGCCGGCAAGGAGAGCACAACTTGCAAATGCAATTTCTGGTGTGAACAGTAACATCGGATGCGCCACCCGAAACGGCGCATCCCGTGGGTACAGATGTCGGGATTTTCAGATTTGGGCATTTTGGTTAGTGGGTAGTGAAATTTTAGGCATTTTGGTCATTCTTTCATAATTTCCCACGTGTCTAAATATATTATATATATTTTAATAAAATTGAAAACACCGCAAAAAATATAAAATATTAAAATATATGTTAGGCTAAACCTTAAAATATAATTTACAAAAACAATTGTTTACTAAATAAAAGTGCTTTGAAAAAATTATTTTCATAAAAATCATTAAATATTCTATTTTTAGGTTTGACAACAAATATGTTTCTGAAATTTAAATTAAAAAATATGAGCATAAATCAACATATAAACAAATTCTTACTTTGCAAAGAAAAATTTGAAATTAAAAAAAGTGAACACAAATCAATAAATGAACATATTTTAAATTAGAAAGCAATCCAAACACCCACAAAATAAATTTATATTAGTATTTAAAAATATAATATAAAAAACCCGTAAGATTACTCTAAACAAAAACACATAATAAATACCACACATGTCAAAAATATAAAATTAACATGTAAATATAATCAATATTCAAACAGTAAAAACTTTTGTATCACACATATTTCCAAACAAGTTTAAAAAATGTCTTTAAAAACTATAAAACACTGTAACAAAATATCTAATTTTTTTAAAAATAATTATTAGATTACATAATCAAAAATATTAAAAAAGAATAGATTATTACACGAATATAGTACCCATATGTTTTAAGCATATAATTTGTGATCTAATAAAATAAAAAAATAAAAAATAATTATGATATACTAAAATATATGAGCCTAAACTTTAAAATATAAATTATAGAAAAATCATTTACAAAAAAAAAAAAAAATTATGCTACAAACCATATGTATACTACAAATCAGATAACATATATGCATTACAATCATTAAAAGTAAAAATAAACAATTCAAAATGTTATAAAATTTATTTTATAAAGAAAAAAAATTATAATCAAAATTATACTACAAAATTTTAATAAAGTTACCTGTGATAAAACTAGTATTATAAAGGCATGTATACAAAGAAATTAACAAAAATACTTCTTTGTAAATTTGTTGGTACCTCTACTAGATTGATACCTCCATTAGAATATTTGCAAGTCCACAACCGTATGAAATTGACTTTTTTCACTTTTATTTCTTAAAAATCCATCGACGTTTTCAAGCTTGTATTCTTTTTAAACAAGAGAAAATGTTCCAGTTGAATATTGTTGTAAAAAAAATTATGTTCTAGTTGCGACTAGTCATAAATTCGTATTTTCGTGAAAAGAATCAAAAAATAGTAAACATATATTTCGAGGGGAATTAAAGGAATGTTCTAAACAAGTATTGTACAAATGAAAAAATCTCATTGAAAAATGTAAGTCATTGTTTGGTGTTATGGATAATAGGAGTAGCTTTTTTCTTTGTCATAATTTCTTTCTCATTCCTTCCTTCCATGTAAATTATGAATAATTACTGTATGTTTTAGTTGCATGGAGTTGCTTATACGAAGCTTCTAATTTAAAATTGGAGAAGACTGAAAGGAGGTAGTGTGCGGGAGCTTGGTAATGTCAAAGCTGCAGGTGCTAACACACCAGATAAGCAGTTATCCCCACAATAAAATCTTATACAGATCTAACAACTTCTACTAGCAATAATATGGCTACAATTTAAGGACATTAGTAAACATTTATTTCGATTCTCTGTTTATTCAGGAAGTAAAAACATAAGCATCTTAAAACAACAACGTAGTAGGTGTAGCCGTATTGGTATATAACACAGATACAATCGGGAAAGATAATATCTGGAGAAAACTAATTGTTTTCACATGTGATGCTTGTTGCCCTGTCCTGAATGCAGCTGGACAGTCCTGCTAGGAACCACCTGCAGCACACCAGGTTGAGCTGCCAAAAAAAGTTTCCAAGTAAGCATCACATTTCATTAATTTTCTGAATACTGGAAAATGAATATTTGTACAACTCTTCCGAAAATGCAATTGTATCCACAGAACCAAATAATAAGAGTTCATCCCGGAGTAGAAAGATGATGTTAGAAAGAAGGTCTGTAGACTCAACACAGAAATCCATTCAGTATACAAGAGGTAAATCTTTTGATAAGTGCAATGATCAAACAAATCATCGAACATTTAAAGCTTAGCTAATCTGAGGCCCGTGGAAGCATCAAGAGAAGTTAAGTGGTAAGTCACAAACATACAACACGCACACATGAAAATCAGAAAATTCAGACAAGAGGGGAAGGCAAAAAAAAAAAAACTTACCAGAAATTTGAGAGACCTGCTCAGGAGTCAACTTGGCAGAGAATCCGCTGGCAGCATTTTTGTAGCTGTAAAGTAAAGCCTCTTTTGCAGCATCCTCACTACATATTAAAAAAGCACAGCAAAATAATGATTGTCTGGGGAAAACATGTTTTAAATACTAGTAATACTCCAACTAACACTAAAAGTAATTGATCCCCTAATTATCATTAAAACTAATGCAGAGTGTCACAGGTCTCGTGATTAGATTTGTACCCACACAAAAGCATCTAAAAAATTAATAAGAAAGAGAAACTTATCATTCCTATTTCAAATTTGTGAAACAAGATCAGTGATTTGGACTTTGGAGGGAGGCCAAACAATTGCTTCTAAGCACAGCTGTCTTGCAAAGTTAGTAAACAGCCAATTCCTAGCTATGTGGTGAGTTTTGTAGTTATGGGCCCATGGTCTCGGCAAATAATTGACCACGAACAGTAAAACACCACTAGATTGTCAAAATGTTTCAGAATTCATATGTATTTTCTCTTCTCGTCTTCTAAATGTAGGTTTTGTTTTTGGGTCAGGTTTAGTATTTCACTTTTCCTATTAATAGGATACTTTTTTCTGAAAATGAATATGCCTATGTTGGTGAAGGGAATGCAAACTCAGATATTCGCTTCATATTACCCTCTTTGTCTCACCCTAATCTCTTTCTTACTTATCATATCGCTTTTTATCTCCCTACAGCTTAATCTCTCTCAATTTATCTCATCTCACCTAAATGCATCTCTCCTATTTTTCTCTTGAATTTACCTCTCTATCCTCTACCCAGAATATCTGTTCTCTTGAATTTACCTCTCTATCCTCTACCCAGAATATCTGTACCGTCCATATGAATCCTTGATTCTTACATTTTGTGAATATTTTGTTGTCTTCTACTCAAACTTGGTAAGTTTCACGAGCCTATCATTTTACTTGTACTAATACACGGAAAAGGAGCAAATATGAACAGAAAGAGCAGCTCATAGCCGTGAGAAATAAGCTCATGTGAACAACAAAGAGTGGAAATGATGAATTGTTTATGAACTGAGCCTTGTGATTGTGAGGTCAGACATCATGGGCATGGGCAAACTAGAGGACATGAGCAACAAGAAGACTCCTGCAATAAACTTAAATTCGTTTGCAAACAACTGCACATAGCTCTTTCTTATTCTAGGTTGGATAAAGTGAGGATAAATACAGAACATTCTGTGAAACCCATAAATCATCTCTGACTACTAGTACTAGGCTTTTAAATTTTTTACCCTAGGCTGTTTTGAAAAACAAAAAGAAAGACAAGGGTGGATTAAATAATTCAATGCAGAAGGAAAGTGTTGTTCATTTCTAGTCTATACTCTACAGTGCTTAATGCTATGATACGAATTACGAATATATGATCTAAAGAAATATAGCTAAAATGTTGAGATTATTAAATTTGGGTTTTGGGCTTCTATTAATTAAAAGGGACGACTACCTTAGAAGCTGTCCTTTTGTAGTATGTTCTTGCCTAAGTAACTGAATGAGATTGAGAAACTTATATTACTGTAAGGAATAAATATAGACCTGTTAACTTGACTTTTCAATTTTATCTCCATATCCGTGTCGAACACTTGAAACTTGGACATGGATATGGAGTATCAACCGTTGACACTTCATTTTAGGCCAAAAGAATGTAAAATTCCAAAATATTCTCAAGCCCGACTCTTGGACAGTGAAAAAATAGCCGAGCCCAGGAGACAATACAACGGAAAAATGAGATGTCATAATCGGAATTCCTATCCTATGTAACGGGACCTTGAAATTAAAAATGCTACAACTGAATTTACAATTGGAACTCTCTCTCTCTCTCTCTCTCTCTCTCTCTCTCTCTCTCTCTCTCTCTCTCTCTCTCTCTCTCTCTCTCTCTCTCTCTCTTTCTCTCTCTCTCTCTCCCCACACACACACACACATTAAAAACCAAAAATTAAAGAAATTAAAAACCCTAATTCCCATGTACCACTTGTATAAACCAAAAACAGTAATATCATGGAATTAGAAATCAAAGAAAATGTAAAAATGAAGAAGGGGAATACCTGCCAAGAACAGAAGCAAGGGTTTTAAGATGATAGGCTTCAGGTTCTTGATCTGTTGGTTTCTCAGTATAAATTATATGAACTGCAGCTTCACCAGTTGATGAAGGCACTGATGATTCAGCCATTATAGATACACACGAACAAGAGATGATATTACTAGTTATCAAGAAAAAGATAGTGAATAACAAGAAGATTTGTTTGTTCATTTGATTTTTGTATGTATGTGTGTGTAATGTGTATATATAGACGGTTAAAATGCTTAACGACGAAGATTGGAATCAGTACATGTATTGTATGTCGACACCAGTTTTAGACAAAACATGATTTATAAGTTACGTATTTATTTTAAAATATACTAGCCTATAACCCGTGCACGGATTGTCATATATTTTTATTATTATTTATTAATATATATATTAAATATTTGATTTAATATAAAAATTTAATTATTTTAAATTATTTTTATATTTTGTTAGTGATTAGAAAATATAGTTTGATATTTTTGGGTATATATTAATTATTGCAAGATTATGTTTTAAATTAAAAGTTAGTTTTAGGTGTTTATAAAAGGTAATTTTATCAATTAAAAATAAACATCTTTTAATTAAAAAGGCAATTGGTTAATTATCGTTAATTATATTATTTTATTATTTATTTTAATAAGTAAGATGACCGTGTCAAATCCGAACCGACAAAATTTCAATGCCCGTGCAATGCACAGGTTTCTTTTATTATATTTTTTAATAGACTCATATTTACTGATTATACTAATATTTTCTTATTATAAAAAACGTATACATATTTTTAATATATTTTATTAATAATTGGAAAATATGATGTGATATTTTCGGGTATATATTAATGATTGTAAGATTAGTTTTATATAAAAAAGGTAATGTGTTTTAATAAGAAATGAAATATTAATGATTGGAAGATATGATACGATTGATGTTTTTAGGTGTTTATAAAAGGTAATATATTCAATTAAAAGTAAATATGAAAAAGACACAATTGGTTAATTACCATTGATTATATTATTTTATTATTTAATAATTAGGATAATCAAGTGAAAACCAAAATAATTACGATTACCAAGTGAAAACCAAACCGACAAACTTTCAATCTTTCGGCTTTAATATATTAGTATAGATAAATATATTTAATTTATTTTAAAATGGGTAATATGTTCCTACAGTTAATTTTAGAAAATTCTGTAAAGTTAACCATTAAGATTGTGTCACATATGCATAATTATTAATGCTCCTACGGGAACCTTTTAAATCAAAGAAAGAAATCTATCAAAACTACGTTGTTTTGATGGATTAATTTTAGAAAAATTCCTTACAGTTAACTGTATGACCACTTTTCTCTTTTAAAATATATTTTCCGGATTTTCAAATTTATAAATATATATATATTTTAATTATCAATAAGAGTTGAATAAGTTTGACGTTGAAAGTTAAATAAGTCACTTGAATTGCAACTAAAAAATGCAATACATATGTATTTGTAGAATTTTTTATATTTGTTTTTTTTTGTTATTTTGTTTTGATTTTGAAATTATTTATTTTACCAATAATTTGTTTATTTGAAATTTATGAATAGAAATGAATGAGTAATTAAATCCCCTCACAGTTGAAGCATAATAGAAAAAAAAAACATAGTGCATATTTTAAATCAGTATAAGTGTTATTATAAATTATTATTTTGAATTTTTATTATATATTTAATATTTTAATGTTTAAAGTACTGGGTGAAGGCCCTAAATAATCAAAAATAAATATTGTTTACCCAAAATATTGAATTCCAAATATTTGGCCTTAAATACCGACGGGACACGTTGTTTCGTGTTCCGTATTGCAAGAATACGTTATTCCGTGCTCCGTATTGCAAGGATACGTTTCTCCGTGAAACGTGATATACACAGATACGGAGCACCGTCCAACGTGATATACACAGATATGCAGCACCGTCTAACGTGATGTTTTCCGGTTGTGTTCTTTACTCCGACGACGATGACGGAGATGAGCTGATTGCTTGATTTATGCCCCTGCGGGACCGTCACAGAATAACGGAAGTATCGTGTTTGCTTCACAAGTAAATAACCAATGAGATGAATGCTCGGAACTTGGGCGTTCATATGCAAGGGTGGGCGGCACCACAAGTGAATGAAGACGCAGTCCATGCTAGTCACTCTACTTCTAGGAGAAATAAATCCCCTTCCATAAGTTTTATTCAAAACTTATTGTCCATAAGTTTCACTCCATAAGTTTTATGGTTCATAAGTTTTACTCCATAAGTTAGTTTCCATAAGTTTTGGATAGTTTTATTCAAAACTTATGGTCCATAAGTTTCACTCCATAAGTTAGTTTCCATAAGTTTTGGATCAAAACTTATGGTAGTGCTCCATAAGTTTTTCCTCAATATGCTCCGTCCAACATGATATACACATATACAGAGTACCGTCCAACGTGATATCCCTCAATACGGAGCACCGTCCAACGTGATATACACAGATACGGAGCACCGTCCAACGTGATATCCCTTGTACACGTAACACGATTCAACGTGTTAGGTCGGTAAATAGGACCATTATTCCGTTTTTCAGTATTTTGGGCCACTAAGTCTCAGAAATGATTATTTTGGTAATTTTCTCTAAAGTACTAGAGTAATTTTTTAATATTAAACATATTATTCAAAAAATAAATAATTTGTAAGCAATTTAATAATAAAATTTAATTTTTCTAATCGCGTGTGTAGCGCGGGTAAAGTGTCTAGTTCTAGACAAACGTTATTCCAAATAATTCAACGCTACGTGTATAATTCAATTATCAAAAAGTCAAACCAAATATGTAAATTTATTGCTGACGGATTTCATAAGGCAAGATTTAATTTGTCTTACCAAAAAGAGATATAATGAGATATTTTAAAACTAAGAAAAGACTTAATTTTACGTAAAATGTTAGGTATTCCAAAAAATTTCAAATTTTTTTCCTAAATGTTGACGTGGTACATGTGTATTAACTAATTTTCCCGGACCCGCTTGTATACATGTGCGTCCACGAATTAAAATCATCCATGTATTATCCACGTCATTTGGGAATTTTTTTAAAAAATATATGGGATACCTAGAACTACTCTAATTTTACCTACAAAAAAGAGATATAGATAAGACATAACTGAATTCAAAATGCTTGCATAAATTATACAAAAAATAAAAAAATTGCTTTTGCAAAGAATGAAAAGATTTTATTGACTTTTAATTGTAAAAACCAGTGCTTTTAGTGCTATAATATAATAATTTATTAATGTCAAATTTCGACAACGCCCTTCCACTAATCTTCACTTTCACTGATCTTCATAGATAAATTTTTCTAAAAAGTACACACTTTAACATAAATACAAATTTAATATTTTACAGCAATTTTAATTGAAAATTTTGTGTCAAACATACATACAAAGAATAATATTTAACCTTCGAAAATATGTATAAAAGGATACTCCCTAATGTAATGTAATATGTAATAGAGGACATATATAACTCAACTAGGATAAAAGATAAATAATATTAACTCTATACAGCGATCGTGAAATTTGAAGAACAAGCATCAATAAGGATTAAGTCGCTGAAAGAAGTTCATTAAACTGATCAAGCCTCAGTGACAAAATAAGATGTATAGATGATTCAGTTGAAGGGCCAAAAGATTCTAGTGATAAAGTTTTTATGATTGCACAATTCTTAGCAGTGTTCTTAAAGACATGATATGAAGACCATGAGTGAATGTTAGTCGTCTGTGAACCAGACCAGTTGCACTGGACGTCAACACATCACAAAGGAATCAATGTATCTAACTCAGAAAAACTGTTAAGAGGTATGTTGAGTTTAGAGTAGTGTTGATATCCTCTAGTTAGTTGGAAGCTGAATATTTCAGGATGTCAAATTAAGAGGAATATGAATAGTATCCGAAATTACTATTCATATGAATAGTATCCAAAATTACTATTCATATGAATAGTAACTGAAATTACTATTCATATGAATAGTACTATTCATGTGGCTAGTAACCGAAAATACTATTCATTTGACAAAGTAAAAGCAAAAGGTAAAAAACATGAACATGTGGGACCATGTTCAAATCAAGAATGTTGAAAGACAAAAATTTGGCAGAATTGTTTGAAAGAGGTAGGCGGCGGAAGGAAAAAAACAGATAAAAACGTCAGCAGTTACGTTAATTTAGCTGCATAGTAACTTTCTAAAGTCTATAAATAGGCCTGTTGTATTTCATTTCAAAACACACCTCAACTCACAACTCTCTCTTCTCTCTCTTATATCTTCTCTGTGTAAGCTGCTAGACAGTCCATCTAGTAGGAAAGCCGGCTTAGCCCGCTTTCAGGAAGTGTCGGGTAGAAGGTCCTCGTGCCTAAACTATCCTTAGGAGTGTTCGGATTTTGAAGCTAATCCATTGGATTAGAGGTTGTAACACCCCTTCGAGTTTATTATCAATAAAGATATATTCTCGAAATTATTTTTTTTATAGTATCGTATTCAACCCCCCTTCTACGATACTTTGGGACCTAACAATTGGTATCAAGAGCAAGCTTCTAACATACAAGAAGTTTAAAGATCACCACCATGGGATATAAGGATACAGGCGTGAAAATACCAGTTCTTGACAAAGATAATTACTTTCACTGGAAAGTAAAGATGCATTTACATCTCTTATCCATTGATGAAGGTTACGTAAACTGTATAGAGAGAGGTCCTCATATTCCTATGAAGGCCAACACTGCAGTTGGAGAAGCAGCCGGAACAGGAGTTGCTGGAAGGCCTATTCCCAAATTGTTTGCAGAATTCACAGATGGAGACAAAGAGGAAGTCCATAAGGATAAAAAGACCATGAATATATTGTTCAATGGTATTGATCAAGACATGTTCGAAAATATCATCAACTGCACCACTGCCAAGCAAGTGTGGGACACTATTCGAACACTCTGTGAAGGAACTGAGCAGGTCAGAGAGAACAAGATGCAACTCCTCATACAACAGTATGAACACTTCCATCATAATTTTGGTGAAAATTTAACAGATATATTCAGTAGATTTCAGAAACTACCGAATGGCCTGAAGTTGTATTGGAGGACATATGAAGTCAAAGACTCCAACTTAAAATTTCTGAGATCTCTTCCTAAGGAATGGAAGACAGTTACAGTCTCGTTGAGAAACTCTCAAGACTACAAAGATTTTACACTTGAGAGACTGTATGGAATTTTAAAGACCTATGAGCTCGGGTTGCAACAAGATGAAGAAGTTGTGAAGAGCCAGAAGAAAAATGGAAGTGTAGCTTTGGTGGCCAATATTCCAACAAACCAAGATGGAGAGAAGATGAAGAATGTGGAAGCCACACCAAGTCAAAGAACTTGGGAAGGTGGAGCTGCAACTAGCAAAGATAAAAGCAAGATGATTGAAGGACCTGATGCATTAAATGATGATGAAGCTGAAGATCTAGATGAGTATTTGGCATTTCTATCAAAGAGATTTTCGAAGCTAAGATTCAAAAAGAATCTAGCAAGAACCGGGCAATTTAAGAAAAGCTATCAACCGAACAAGGATGTGGTTGAAAGATCAAATATCAAATGCTATAGCTGTGGAATTGCTGGCCACTTTACCAATGAATGTAGAAAATCCAAATCTGAGAATGAAAAGAAACAGTTTGAGACTGTCGATTACAAAAAGAAATACTTTGACCTTCTCAAGCAAAAGGAGAGAGCATTCGTATCGAGAGATGATGATTGGGCATCTGGAGGAGACTCAGATGCAGAAGAGGAGTTTGTCAATCTTGCAATCATGGCAAACGAAACTGATGAAGAGGCTAGTTCAGCAAGCAACCAGGTATACTCTACAAACCTAACTGAACTTTCCAAAGATGAATGTGATAATGTTGTTAATGAAATGTCTAATCAATTGTATAACATGCATGTCACATTAAAATCGCTTGACAAGGAGAACAAAAAGATTAAAGATCTTAATGCTAGGTTAGGTGATAGGAATACTTTGTTAGAGACTCAATTAATTGATTTGAAACAATGAGAATAGATTACCAGGATGCAAAAGATAAATTAATTGAGGCTTTGAATAGAGAAGATTGTTTAGGAGAACAGTTGAAAAAGGAACAGGATTTAATTGCTAAGTTGAGAGGATCAAAGGCTAAAACTGAAGAAATTGGCAATAAGAAAGGAATTGATTCTTTCTGCAAAATAGCAGAAGCAAAGTTAGAAGTTTATGGGGAGGCTGCATCAGATAGTGACTCAATGGATGAGAAATGTTCATTGGAGTCCAAACCTGTCAGCAATGCAACCCTGATCAGACTGCATAAGAAGTATGGCCCTGTCAGCAAAAACTTTGTATTGGGAGAGTGTAGCAAAACCAAGTCAGTTGAACAAGGGAACATAGGCAACTTGTTCATTAAGAAATTGAAGGATAAGTTAGAAAAGACTGAACCTAAGGCTAAGGCTAATAAGAAGAATAGAAATGGAAAGGTAGGAATTAACAAACATAGTAACTACACACCTGATAAATATGCTCCTCGAAAGGAATTTGTGAACTGTGGTAGTGTTAATCATTTATTTGTCAACTGTAAATCTGTTAATAATGCTTCTGTGCCTAGTATGCCTAAGTCAGTACCTATGCCTGCTATGAATGTTATGCCAAACATGTTTGTCCAGCCAGCTCATTCATCTAGTCATTATGCTAACATACCATTCATGCATAATCCATATTACAATGCTTTTAATATGCCTCAGTTGCCATGGATGATGAATAATATGTTTACACAGACTATGCCTAATTATACATCTAGTTTTAATGAATGTGAGCAAGTGAAACAACCTATTTTTCAGAAACCTTCACCAAGAGTTAAGGTTGATTTAACTCAATCAGAACCCCTGGGTAGTAAGGGCTTGAAAAATAAGAAAAAGGCTAACAAGGCAGGACCCAAGAAAACTTGGGTACCAAAATCAACTTGATTTTGTTTTGATGTGTGCAGGGAAACAGAAAGAATCTTTGGTATCTGGACAGTGGGTGTTCTAAGCATATGACTGGAGATTCTACCCTGCTCACTAAGTTTGAGGAGAGAGCTGGTCCTAGCATTACCTTTGGAGACAACAACAAAGGATATACTAGAGGATATGGCTTGATCTCACAAGGAAATGTTGTCATTGAAGAAGTAGCACCGGTTGATGGACTTAAGCATAACTTGCTGAGTGTCAGTCAACTGTGTGATAAAGGCATGACTGTCTGGTTTACATCTGAAGCTTGTGTCATTTTCAAGAAAAATGACAACAAGGTAGTGTTGATAGGAGATAGAAGAGGAAATGTGTACATTGCTGACTTCAATTCAACAAATGCAAACATGACTACATGTCTTCTCAGCAAGGCAAGTGTAGATGAAGGTTGGCTTTGGCATAAAAGACTGTCACGCTTGAGTTTTAAAGCAATGAATGAGTTGGTAAAGAAGGATTTGGTTAGAGGTATTCCAAAATTGGATTACTCCAAGGATGGATTGTGTGATGCATGCCAGAAAGGGAAGCAGAAGAAGGCCTCTTTCAAATCAAAGTCAATGTCATCAATTGATCAACCCTTGCAACTACTTCAAATGGATCTCTTTGGACCAGTCAATGTGTTGTCAATCTCAAAGAAGAAATACTGTCTTGTGATTATTGGTGACTTCTCAAAATTCTCTTGGACATTCTTTCTGCACTCTAAGGATAAGGCGGGTGACGTCATTATAAATCACATCAAGATAGTTAACAACAATCCTTTACTCAAAGTAAGGAGAAGTAGAAGTGACAACGGAACTGAGTTCAAGAATTCTGTAATAATAGAGTTTTTTTGAAGAAGAAGGAATTATCCAAGAATTCTCTGCACCAAGAAGTCCTCAACAAAATGGTGTAGTGGAAAGAAAGAACAGAACTCTAATTGAAGCTGCAAGGACAATGCTTGGAGAATCTAAGCTACCAACATACTTCTGGGCAGAAGCTGTAAACACTGCATGCTACACTCAGAATATTTCTTTGGTCAATCAAGCAAAAGGCATGACACCTTATCAACTTTTCAAAGGCAAGAAACCAACAATCAACTTTCTGCATGTCTTTGGATGCAAATGCTTTGTACTGAACAATCATGGTGAGCATCTTGGAAAATTTGATTCAAAGGTAGATGAAGCTATCTTTGTTGGATACTCAGCTGGAAAATCTTACAGAGTCTACAACCTAAGACTAAACATTGTAATGGAGTCCATACATGTTGTCTTTGATGACAAGAAAATATCTGGTCTAGTAGATAAAGGTTTTCATGAGTCTCTCTCATTTGAGAATGAGAGAAGTGGTGAAGAAAGTGAAGATGATGATGAAGAATGGAGATCAAATGGTGTGAGAAACAGACAAGGATCATAAGTTAAAGTACAGAATGAACCACCTGTCGAAGAGCAACTTACACCATCAGTTAGAAATCAATTTGAAGCATCTGTTGATGAATCTGCAAGAACTCCATCAATCTCGAGGGCCATACACTCGGGGGGAGTTTCTCACAGTCAAAACTCAACAACAAACCACAATGATCAACACAGAGAAAATAAAGCCACTTCATCAAGGTCAAACTTACCATCACAAAGAAAGTGGACCAAGGATCATCCATTTGAGCTTATCATTGGAGATCCTAATGCAAAGGTCCAAACCAGAAGAGCAACTCAAGAAGAATGCTTATATAGCAGTTTTCTATCCAAAGAGGAACCTAAGAAAGTTGAACATGCTCTTCTGGATCCAGACTGGGTTTTAGCAATGCAAGAAGAGTTAAACCAGTTTGAAAGAAATGAAGTATGAAAACATGTACCCAAACCTAAAGACAAATCAGTGATTGGCACTAAGTGGGTATTCAAGAACAAGATGGATGAGAATGGCATAGTCACAAGGAATAAAGCTAGATTAGTTGCTAAAGGCTACTGTCAAGAGGAAGAAAAATGATTTTGAAGAAACCTTTGCACCAGTGGCAAGGTTAAAAGCAATAAGGATCTTCCTGGCCTATGCAGCGCATGTAAATTTCAAAGTCTATCAAATGGATGTCAAGAGTGCATTTCTGAATGGAATTCTGGAGGAGGAGGTATATGTTAGTCAACCGCCTGGTTTTGAAGATCCAGACTTTCCATAATATGTGTTCTTTCTACTCAAAGCACTCTATGGCCTGAAGCAAGCACCTAGAGCCTGGTATGACACACTCTCAGAGTTCCTTATAGAGAATCACTTCATTCGAGGTACTATTGATAAAACTCTCTTTTATAGAAATGCCAATGGCTCTATGATACTTGTCCAAATTTATGTAGATGATATATTATTTGGGTCTACAGAGGAGAAATTTTGCAAGAGGTTTGCCAAACTCATGCAAAGTAGATATGAAATGAGTATGATGGGTGAATTAACTTATTTTCTTGGTTTACAAGTTAAACAAGTGAATGAGGGAATTTTTATAAGTCAAACAAAATACATTTATGATCTTTTAAAAAGGTTTGATTTAGAAGATTGCTCTTCTGCAAAAACACCCATGGTCACTGCCACTAAACTTGAACTGAATACTAAGGAAAAGAAGGTGGACATGACAAGCTATAGGGGCATGGTTGGATCTCTTTTATACTTAACAGCTAGTAGACCTGATATTATGTTTGCTACATGTTTATGTGCTAGATTTCAAGATGATCCTAGGGAATCTCACTTGGTAGCTATTAAGAGGATTTTCAGATATCTCAAGGGAACACCAAACCTTGGCATTTGGTACCCTAGAGATTCTGGTTTTGATCTAATTGGTTACTCAGATGTAGATTATGCAGGTTGCAAAATGGATAGAAAAAGTACCACAGGAACCTGTCAATTCTTGGGAAACAAGCTGGTCTCATGGTTCAGTAAGAAGCAGAACTCGGTATCTACCTCAACTGCAGAGGCTGAATACATAGTAGCTAGGAGTTGTTGTGCATAGATTCTATGGATGAGAAATCAAATACTTGACTATGGAGTTAAAGTTAAAAAGATCCCAATTTTCTGTGACAACACGAGTGCAATTTCAATATCACAGAATCCAGTGCAGCATTCTAGAACCAAGCACATAGACATCAGATACCATTTCATCAGGGAGCATGTGATGGAAGGCACTGTGGAACTGCATTTTGTTCCTAGTGAAAAACAGTTGGCAGACATTTTTACTAAAGCTTTGGATGAAGCAACCTTTTCAAGGTTGGTAAGTGAGCTTGGTATGTTAAATTTCACATGATCTTTTAAAATGTCTGTTCAATTTGTTGCAGCTAGTGAATTTCATTCTCTGGATTTTGTTTGTTTTATTTAATTATCTGCAGGATTATTCTGGAGATATCATTGTAGCATAATTAAATAAATATATTATTGACATATATCAATTAATGATATTTTGTTAATTTTATGTCTATTTAATTGTAGGTTTATTATTGTGGATTAATTCTTAATTTACTGCGTGATTATATTTAAATCCATAATAATTAGAAGTATTAAATATGTGTATATGTGTATAGGCTGATAGGTCGGTTGACAGGTTTCGGTGATAAGATGTTAGCCTCCATTGTTGAATTCATGAAATGTGGCTACCTAACATGGTGGCTACCTAACATGGTTGACAATTTACCACTTGTTGTAGAGAGTTTGAATTCTTTAAACAAAACCTGTCACTATTTCACCTAACCCACTGAACCTTGAAACCTTATAAATTATGAGTTTTTGTTTGTGTTTAACATCATCATTTTTCAGATATACAGAGCATATACACACAATTGCTGAATATTTCAAGCTTTGATCGGAAAGATCTCTCAATCTAGCTGGTGGTTTTTATATCGGATTTCATATTCTTGCTTTATACATCATCCTTTATAAAAACTAACCCTTGTTTTTGAATTTCCTCAAATTTTTGAAAATGGCATTGTAGGGAAGTTTTTTTATTGCTAAAGCTAATCCTACTTCCATTCAACAAATTGAAACCATCTATGATGAGCAATTTCGGGCTTGGGCACAATTTCTGAATGAACATTCATTAATTCGCTATGCTTTAGTTACACCAGTACAGCTTAACCATGATGCATTACGTGAACTATATCGACTATTTGGTAGGTCGATTAGGGTCACTGAACGAGATGTTAATCGAATTCTTCATTTTCCTATGGAAAATCTCGTTTCTGATCCTACACCTGAACAGATTGAAATGTTCTTTCATTTTATAAGGTACCAAGATGGCAATTTCAATACTGGTAATATCTCTAGAACATTTCTAACCCAGTACTGGAATTTCTTCTTTCACATTCTTGGCCATGTTTTTTCCTCAGATAGAACGAATCTAGATCGGATACCTGAATTTATTCAAAAACTAGGGTATGCGGTCGCCAATAATTTGAGAATTAATTTTGGAAAAATAGTGCTTGGTCAAATCATTTTAAAGATGAAACACTTAGGAACAAGAGATGTTCAGACTCAAAACGTCAAATGTCTATATCCAAGGTTTCTACAGCTAATATTAAATGATTTTTTGAATGATAAAGACAGTGTACACTCGGAAAATGGTCGAAAGGTGGAATGTTCTTACATGAAGACGAATGTAATTTATTACATAAGCAAAAAGAACTATACGGATGTGCCTACAGTCCTAACTGAATATCTAAAGACTGTCCCACTTCCGTTGTTACCAAGACCAGTGAGAGCAGGTATACGACAAGGTAATATTTCAATCCCTGCTATCCCAACCTCTGTATTCCCTATTTTATCACAGGAAATACAGTTCCTACAGCCCCTAGTGGCCATCTTACCCGACCAAGAGCAGGAAATTCTACCGACTCTCACACAGGTCGAAGAGCCCATTCTACAAATACAAACACAAACAGAACAAACTCCTACACCTCAATTGTCACTTAAACGACCAGTCATCCACATTATTGAGGGAAATAGTGCCTCAGCAGCACCACATAAGGAGTTAGTTACATCAGCCGCTCTACCTCATTCTAAATGGAGTAAACCCAATGAACCTAAGGTAACGGCAACTGATAGTGAAACAATTCTTTCTTATCCAATGAGTGAAAATGTAAATAAGGCTGAATTGACGGGAGCAACTATCTTGAGTTCCATTTCACGGAACATAAGAGTGGTTGATGATCTTTCTAAAGATCAAATGCCTTCACAGGCATCCGAGGTGGAATTACCTACCTCAATAACTGCTGGTGAATCTTCCATTTTACGAAAAGATCCATCGGTAGGAGGTTTTTTTATGAACCAAGTGTCTTCACAGACGTACGAGGGAAACTTGGGTTTTGTGCCATTTAATCGATTCAAGTTTAACCTCCTAGAAGGAAAATCTCTGGATCTCTTTCGAGATTTACCACTCTTTACCAGTGGTCGGCAACTCGCTTCACGCGAGGACGGAAGCTCACGAACTTTCATTGCACCATTCGTGACCTCTGAAAAAGGGGCTAGGATGATTTCATTTACAGGTACACATATCGGTGGAAGCTCTGGAGGAAAGTGGAGAGAAACACGAACAGAACATGTAAGTGTAATCCAAACCACTAAACCGAGTGAATATAGAGTGTTGAGTGAAACACCTGCAGAACGTATGAGTGAGCAACCTACTCAACCACATGCACCTGTAACCAGAAAGGAATACAACAGACTCCATACACGGGTCCAAATAATGGAGAAAGAGTTGTCAAATATCTGTAAGTCCATTGTAGAAATCAAAAATTTGCAACTTATTCAACATGATGCATTCCAGGTTCAGTTAAGTTCCATGGCATCCCAGTTTAGTCATGCAATTAATTCTTTGGAAAAACCATCTTCGTCTAATTTACCAACTCCACATCCTACTACTCTGGAGGATAACCCAACTTCCCAACTGAGGGGGAGAAGTTGGATGATCAAGAAAAATCAACTAGGCGTAAGGGCAAGGAAAAGGTTGTTGACACGAAATTAACTTTATTTTGGGAAAGGAAAAGCTAGTGGGAGTATTAGTGGAAAGAAAGCAAGGCAAAATTGAAGATATGTTCAGTCTAGAGGAACAATTTATTTTGCATTTGTTCAAATTTTAGAAATCTGGAAAATGTATATATGATCCAGAATGCGCTTTAATATTATTTATCTTTGTACTTCATTTTTGTTTTTGTATCAGTTGAGTTATCCTCTAGGAATTTGCTTGTCAAACCCTAACAATCAAATAGGGGGAGATTGTAAAGCATAATGTAATGTAATATGTAATAGATGACATATATAACTCAACTAGGATAAAAGATAAATAATATTAACTCTATATAGGGATCGTGAAATTTGAAGAACAGGCATCAATAAGGATCAAGTCGCTGAAAGAAGTTCATTAAACTGATCAAGCCTCAGTGACAAAATAAGATGTACAGATGATTTAGTTGAAGGGCCAAAAGATTCCAGTGATAAAGTTTTTATGATTGCACGATTCTTAACAGTGTTCTTAAAGACATGATATGAAGACCATGAGTGAATGTTAGTCGTCTGTGAACCAGACCAGTTGCACTGGACGTCAACACATCACAAAGGAATCAAAGTATCTAACTCAGAAAAACTGTTAAGAGGTATGTTGAGTTTAGAACAGTGTTGATATCCTCTAATTAGTTGGAAGCTGAATATTTAAGGATGTCAAATTAAGAGGAATATGAATAGTATCCGAAATTACTATTCATATGAATAGCAAATTACTATTTCATATGAATAGTACTATTCATATGAATAGTATACGAAATTACTATTCATATGAATAGTATTCGAAATTACTATTCATAATTAGTGGGATGTTAAATCGACTAAATGTTTAAGCATTTAGGTTAACAAACACTTCTCATTGACCACAGCAGTAACAGTATTTATCTAAGAGAGGATTTCATATAACCTTTGTCACGATTGTATAATACTCACTCCGTCTCTTATTTCTTTTCCTACTTTCTTTTAAGGTAATTCAAATAACTTTTCCTGTGTTCTATTTTTGGTCATAAAAAATAATATTCAATATCCACTACTTCTTAAAAACAATATTCAATACTCACTATTCCACCCACTACTCCTTAAAAATAATATTCAATACCCACTACTCCACCCACTACTTCTTAAAAATAATATTCAATACCCACTACTCCATCCACTACTCCAAAAACAATATTCAATACCCACTACTCCTTAAAAACAATATTCAATACCCACTACTCCATAAAAAAACAATATTCATTATCCACTATCTTAAAACCCGTGTCATTCAGCAAACAAGAAAAGAAAAAAGAGACGGAGGAAGTATAATGAAGTTGGACCAATTTAAAATAACTACAATTCGTGAACCATAATTTCGAGATTGATTCTACTCTATGTACTGATAAGAACATTACTACTTGCTTTCTTAGATGAGATTTGCTAATGCAAACATCATTCAATTACAGTTTCCA
Source organism: Saposhnikovia divaricata (assembly GCA_036435485.1). Lineage (NCBI taxonomy): Eukaryota > Viridiplantae > Streptophyta > Magnoliopsida > Apiales > Apiaceae > Saposhnikovia > Saposhnikovia divaricata. The sequence continues at coordinate 63,252,572 of CM071596.1, forward strand.
ATATGGTATGAAACTTTGTTTAATACTTTAGACACCCTATTTTTCATGCAGACAATACTTACTCTTCACTATATTGCTACCTGGCCTGTATTGTTCACGTCGTCTAACTATATATTTTTCTGGTAGTTAACAATATTATTATTAATAGATTCTTCATTAAATGTATCATACCTTCTCTCCTTTTGGCTCAGGAACAAGAGAGAAAATTCTCTAATAACTCACTTTTATTACTCAAATTTAATGTCCTTACAATGCTTCTAAACATGCCTATTTATACTAATGCTAGAGGTCCTTACATGCAAATATTGAGGTCCTTAAATGCAAATAAATTATGGTAGGTGGAGTAGGTAGTTAGGTGGAGTGTAGAATCTTGACTTTGTAATTACCACATGGGTGGCTACTAGAATTGGTGGCTACTAGAATGGTGGCTAGTGGAATCATACTCCCCGGGTTGGAGAGAACTCGACCTCGAGTTTTAGTATTCTTCATCGTCCAAATAAGGCGAAAGATCAGCAACATTAAAAGTTGCAGAAACACCATACGTTCCAGGCAGTTCTACTTTGTAAGCATTGTCACTGATTTTCTGCACAACTTTGAATGGTCCATTAGCTCTAGGTGACAACTTGGCATTTGGTTGATTAGGAAATCTCTCTTTTCGTAGATGAATCCAGACCAAATCTCCAACTTTAAAAATCTGTTGCTTCCGATGTTTGTCTCGCTGGTTTTTGTATCTGGAGTTTTGTTTCCGTATCTGCTCTCGAACTTGTTCATGCAGTTTCTTAATTTCCTTCGCTCGACTATCTGCATCTGAACTGAATTGTTGTTTGTTGGTTGACGGAGTCAAATCAAGTGGGCTAAGTGGACGGGTGCCATATACAACTTCAAAAGGGCATTTTCCCGTGGATTGGTTAGTTGAATTATTGTAAGCAAATTCAACTTGAGCCAGAATAAGATCCTACTGCTTCAAGTTTTTACCAACAAAACTTCGAAGTAGATTTCCCAACAGTCGGTTGACAGCTTCGGTTTGTCCATCAGTCTGAGGATGGCTCGCACTACTGAACTGCAGCTTAGTTCCCATCTTCTTCCATAAAGTTCTCCAAAAATGGCTTAAAAACTTCACATCTCGATCAGAAGTGATCGTTTTTGGAATTCCATGAAGACGAACTATTTCTTTGAAATACAAGTCAGCAACTTGAACAGCATCATTGGTCTTTTGACAAGGAATGAAGTGGGCCATCTTTGAAAATATATCCACTACGACCATAATTGAATCTTTCTGACGTTGACTTCGTGGAAGTCCCAAAATGAAATCCATAGTAACATCTTCCCATGGTGATTCTGGTACGGGAAGTGGCATATATAAACCAGTGTTTTGACGTTTGGATTTAGCCAAATGACAGATTCTGCATCTTTGGATATGCCGATTTATATCTCTTTCCATTCGTGGCCAATAAAAATTTTCTTTTACCAAGGCCATAGTTTTATCTCGACCAAAGTGGCCTGCTAATCCTCCATCATGGGCTTCCCAGATAATGGCTTCTCGTAGTGAACATCGAGGAATACACAAAGTCTTCTCTTTGAATAAAAATCCTTCATGCCTGTAGTAATCTTTGGAGGATTGCAGTTCAGTAGTATTCCAAATTTTCCAGGAAGTCGGGATCATCTGGGTACAACTCCTTTATCATTTCAAAACCAACTACTTTTGTTTGGAGTGTAGACAGTAGAGTATGGCGCCTACTGAGAGCATCTGCAACAACATTTTGAATTCCAGCCTTGTGCTTGATTAGAAATGGATAAGACTGTAAAAACTCACTCCAAGAGGCATGTCGACGGCTAATCTTCTGTTGAGAGTTCAAATATTTTAAAGCTTCATGATTAGAATAAAGAATGAATTCTTTATTTAACAGGTAATGACTCCAATGATGCAAGGCTCGAACAATTGCATAAAACTCCTTGTCGTATGTTGAATACCGAAGTTTAGCATTGTTAAGATTTTCACTGAAGAATGCTATAGGATGACCTTCTTGACTTAGAATAGCACCAATTCTAGTGTGGAAAGCATCACAGCTAACTTCAAATACTTGATCAAAATTGGGAAGGGCTAATACTGGTGCTTCAGTTAAACATTTCTTTAGCTTGTCAAAACTTTTCTGTGCAGCCTCGGTCCATTGAAACTTGTCTCCTTTGATACAATCTGTGAGGGGAGCGGCAACTGTGCTGAAGTTTTTGATGAATCTTCTGTAAAAGGAGGCTAATCCATGAAAACTTCTGACCTCATGGATTGATTGCGGAACTGGCCAGCTATTGATTGCTTCTATCTTTTCCGGATCAACTCGTATGCCTTCGGATGTGATGATATATCCAAGAAAAGTAACTTCATTTGTCAGGAAAGCACATTTCTTCAAATTGGCATAGAGTTTTTGTTCACGAAGAGTCTGTAACACTTGTCGGACATGTTCCAAGTGTTCCTCCTTGTCCTTACTAAAGATCAGAATGTCATCAAAATAGACGACGACAAATTTACCAATAAAGGGTCGAAGGACTTGATTCATAAGTCGCATGAATGTACTTGGCGCATTGGACAACCCAAAGGGCATAACTGTCCATTCATAAAGACCATCTCTTGTTTTAAAGGCAGTCTTCCATTCATCTCCTGGTCGAATTCTGATCTGATGGTATCCGCTTCGAAGATCAATCTTTGAAAAGATAGTGGAACCATGTATCTGATCTAACAAATCATCAAGTCTAGGAATTGGAAATCTATACTTGATGGTAATTTTGTTGACAGCTCGACTATCAACACACATTCTCCAGCTTCCATCTTTCTTAGGGACTAGAATAGCAGGAACCGCACAAGGACTAACACTTTCCTGTATTAATCCTTTTTTTAATAATCCTTCAACTTGATTTTGAATTTCAGCATGCTCCTGAGGACTCATTCTGTATGCGGGTCGGTTTGGAATCGTTGCTCCTGGACTGAAATCAATAGCGTGTTGGATGTCTCGCATGGGGGGTAGTCCAGATGGAATGTCTTCTGGAATTACATTGGGAAACTCTTCAAGTAGTGGTTTAATTTCGACTGGAACATGAGTCTCCTTATTTGATTCGAATAATATAAATAAGCTCATGGTTTGAACTTCCTCTATAGATTCCTCCAGTTGTTTCTTCGTGACTAGGGACACTAATGGTTTGGCTTCCTTCTTATTTTTATCAAGCTCACTCGGCGGCAGAGTGGCTAGCTTGATTTTTACTCCGTCCTTGACAAAAGAGTAGGTGTTTGCATAACCGTCATAAAGTACTTGACGATCATACTGCCATGGCCTACCTAGGAGAAGATGATAGGCATCCATAGGCACAACATCGCACCATACTTGATCCTGGTACTTCTGACCAATAGAGAATGTTACAAGGCAACGCTTGTCAACTTTGACTGTACTTCCTTTATTGAGCCAATGCAAACTGTAGGGGTGTGGATGAATCTGGGTTGGGTGGAAGAGCTGGCTTGGTTGGTAGGTGGCTTTTGATTGTAAGGTGGTTGGTTTGCTGGAGAGAAATTTCTATTGGTAGATCTTTTTGGTAGCTGCTTTTCTACTCGCGTAGCAAGACGAATAACATCTTCTAACGACCAATATTGTTGAAGTTCAACACGATCAGCAATATCAGTATTTAATCCTCCGAGGTATCTGGCAATGGTCTGCTCCTCTTTCTCTTGTATATCACACTGCATCATCAACTTCTCAAATTCTCTTGTGTATTCTTCGACTGATAAATTCTTCTGACGAAGATTTTGCAGTTGGATAAACTTGTCTTGGTAGTAGTGAGGAGGAAGAAACATTCGGGTTAATTCCTTTCGCATTTTTTCCCATGTTTTGATCTTGCTTTTTCCTTCTCGGTCTCGCCTTTTTTTAAGATTTTCCCACCAAATGGAAGCATGTTTCCTTAATTTCACAGCAATAATCTTCACCTTTCTTTCTTCGGGAATATCCTTATATTCAAACACCCTTTCGACTGTTTGAAGCCAATCGATGAAATCATCTGGTTGAAGTCTTCCTTCAAAGTTAGGAATGTCAACTTTAATGTCATCATGTCTGACTTGTGGCCTTTGAGGGCGGCGATTTCTATGTGTTGAAGAATCACTGGAATATTCTTCATCTTCTGGTTGACGTTCGTTTAACAAGACTTGTTGGGCTTACAAAGCATCTTGAAGTTCCTGAATTTGTCTCCGCATGTCCGCCATTTCAACGTCTCGCAGAGGTTGTCTTCGTGGAGGCATGTTGAAAAATAAATTTTTCAGTGAATAGTGCCCGTGAACAGTGCCGTATGAACAGTACCGTATGAACAGTGTCGTATGAACAGTGTCGTATGAACAGTGTCGTATGAACAGTACCGTATGAACAGTACTGTATGAACAGTACCGTATGAACAGTACCGTATGAACAGTACCGTATGAACAGTGCCTTCTTCTCCGGTGATGAACAATGTCGTCTTCTCCGGCGATGAACAGTAACTCCGCTTGAACAATGTCGTCTTCTTCGGCGATGAACAATGAACAGTAACTTCCGACCGAAATAGTGACCGGAATTTCTGTTTTTTTTTTCACTCGACTCCGGGATCTAAAAACTTGCTCTGATACCAAAATATGGCTCAGGAACAAGAGAGAAAATTCTCTAATAACTCACTTTTATTACTCAAATTTAATGTCCTTACAATGCTTCTAAACATGCCTATTTATACTAATGCTAGAGGTCCTTACATGCAAATATTGAGGTCCTTAAATGCAAATAAATTATGGTAGGTGGAGTAGGTAGTTAGGTGGAGTGTAGAATCTTGACTTTGTAATTACCACATGGGTGGCTACTAGAATTGGTGGATACTAGAATGGTGGCTAGTGGAATCACCTTTATTTGTAATGACATAATCACGTTGAGGGGAGCCCAGAAGGGTTATTAAGGAGGGATGCTGAACAGCTGCATCATCTTCTGCATCTAGTAGTTTTATTCTATCATCACTATATGGAAAACCCAGGACCCCATAATCTTCAATGATAAACTTAGCATCACGTTGCAAAACCGTGCCACTTGAATTAACAACAAACAAGGTAGTAGTATCATTGACATGGAAGTTTATCGCCATACTTCTCCTACAAATTACATCAGAAAATGGGATTGCAGTCCACGGCAAGCGAGAAAATATATCTTCAAACCGCTTCTTAGATTCTCCTTCATTCTCATCATTTATAGCAACAAAAACAATCTCAATACCATGCTTATACGGTAAATAATTGTAAATGTCCGATTGTCCGTCAACAAAAATGTATCTGACTCCTCCGACAGTCTAGCACGAGAATTAAGTGACAGTGACACAAAGTATATTATAATAACTTTTCCTGCCAACTCCTCAGCCATAACCTACAAAATATACATTATATGTAAACAGTTAATAAGCCAAATCTCATCACACATTGTATTTTTTCTCACAAAAAGTATTCTAAATGGTTTTTCAAAATTTGACCTGCTAATCATGAATGTATATCCACATGATTCATGCAATATGTGAACAATTTCTAGCCACAAGTAATACAATATGTCCGCCTGATTGTGAAGGGTATAATGAAGTCTTGAAGAGTTTGTGGTAAAGCACTCGTGGTTGCAATAAAACTTCTTGGGGGCCACGTACCAATGGAGCACTTGATTTACTAGGGGTAGGGTCTAGAAAGGTTGTTCACTCTGGCTTACAGCCAGGGACCAGTGGTGAAGGTTCCCCATAATTGTAAGATCAAGTGACTAACGGTAAAGTAATTTTAAAAAAAATTATAATTTAAAAGAAGAAAATATGGTTGTACATTCTTTTCCATGATCTCAGACACATCATTTATGCTTGTACTTGGATTTGGTCTAGAAGAAGGTTGTTCACATTAGTTCACACCCGAGGTTTCTGCTGAAATCTCCCCATTGTAAGATAAAGGGACGAACAATGGAATCATTAAAAGGAATTTATAAACTACTTATAGAATATAAATAAGGTTGCAGAACCTCCAAATCAACAAAAGGAATTTCCCTCCCGTTATTGGTGGGGGTCGGTTCTGATTCTGTCTCTGTCGCTCTCTTTCTATGTCGTCCTTCAGTTTCTGGATCTTGACCTCATGAGTCTTAATTTTTTCAGCAGCTGTTAGGAGGGGTCCATCATGAATCCTTCGGCGAGCTTGTCCGATAGGTTCCTTACTCGGACGACGCCTCCTCGGGGGTTGATCTCTATCCTCATATTCCGAGGATGAATCATCAGAGTATGGGCCGGAATAATCGCGGTATCGATGGCCTTGGTCAGGTCCTAAACCCCTGATGTAAGGTGGGTTGTACGGCTCATGTATCTGGAGGGCATGATCGCTTGGTCCAGTCTAATACGGGGGATAATTGGGCAACCCATACATCGGGTTCGTGCTTGCAGGGATCACAGAAGTAGAGATATGAGCTATAAGGGGAACTGATTGTCCTCCGAGAGGGGAGATGTTAGGTCTACTATGATTGTAGAAGGGGGGGTTGAATACAATCTATATCAATTTCTCAAAATTTATTCGTTAAATAATTTTCACTTAAACGAATATTTTGTACGGAATAAATTGACTCGGATTTCAAGTTGAATATAACTGTATATTAACTTGATGTGGTGTTACAAAATCAATCCAAACTATTATCAAGTGTTTAATAACTAATTAGAAAATTCGACATGAACTTTTCTAATTTAGTTAATAAATCTCAAGATAAGTACTAGGAAACTTAATTCGCTAGTAATACAAGAATCACAAGTAGACAAGTTCTATCGGATAGAATATTACAAAGATGATGAACTTGAATTTATGTGAATTAATTTGTTCTTGGTGTTCTTGATATTTGAGAGAGAAAACTGCTGTGTTTTTCCAGGATTTTGCTGTGTTCTGGTCTGTCTTTATTCTGCTGCTTCTGCTGTGTTATATAGGTCTGTACTCATTAGATATGACTTAAACTGCTTCAAGACCTATTAAATCAGCTGTCAGCATGACTTAATCTTGCTCCAAGACATAATTTTCTGTAGGTATGACTTAGAAAATGTGTCGGTATGACTTAATCTTCAACAGTGTGGTCGGTATGACCTAAACACTTTTGTCGGTATGACCTAACACCTTTCCAGAAATATCTTGCTTCGGTATGACTTAATTCCCTCGGTATGACCTAGCAGATTTGAGGTCGGTAAGACATAATCCATTGCAGCAGCTCGGTATGACCTAATTCTATATGCTTGGTATGACTTAGACTTAAGTCATGTCGGTATGACCTAATTTAAGTCATACCGAACTAAACTTAGTCAAGACATAATCCATTCAGCATTTAATTAAGTCATATTGATCCTTTTAATTAATTAATGATTAACTAATTCATGATTAATTGATACAATAATTAACTTAATAAATAAATAAATTCTATTAGAATTAATTCATTAATTAAATCAATTAAATGATTTATATCAATTAAAAACAAATTAAATTAAATCAATAACTAATTAATTTAATTCTTCCAAACCATAGAAAATAATAAAGAATTATCACTGACTTATGTTGACGTTCGATGTACTGTCTGGTTCATGAACGACTAACTTCAATGATGCTTCTTCACTTCTGACTTTAAGTTGTGGTTTATTTCTTCTCTCAATTTTCTTGTACTTTGATTGATTTTCAATCTATCACTCAAAAAATCTCTGTCACTGTAAATGAATCCATTCACTTCAATGTTATACTGAGGCTTGATCAGATACCTGATACGTCTTCCAGTGTGAAACATCAAAACTATAGATTGACTTCCTTCTTTCTTCGGACAGATATTGCTTCCTGAGATTCTTGTGACAGATCATACGGATATTTACTTATTACAATTTGGTTTAAGTTGATTAGGATCCTCGAACAACAAATAGGCTGATTCATATGCCTTTCAATCTCCCCCTATTTGTTTGTTAGACAATAACAACCAAATACCTTGAGGATACCTCAACTAATTCAACTTAACCAAATGAAAGATAAAATATTAAACGTAAAGCAAATATCAAATAGTTCTGGTTTATATTAAACATTTCCAGATTCAAACAAAATGATAAATACAAGATAGATGATCCTTTAGCCTGATAATATTTAACATATTCCTATCTTGACCTATCTAGCTCTAAAGATAATACATGTAGAGCTGTTCTTCAATTACTGTCTTCTCGTCTAAATTCTCCTTCTTCTGGCTCATCTGTGACTTGAAGTTTCATGTGTAAATCAAAATCAACAAGACGCTCTCTTCTTGATGACAATCCTTGAGGTAAGATTAAAGGAATTCCAAGCTTCTTTCTCAGTTCACCTTGAAATTTCTTGTAATCTTTTATATTCGTTTGTGCATAGGATCGAATGTGATCTGCAGCTATTACATTTTCTTCAGTCAAGAATCCATGATTTCTGAGAGCATATTCAGCATATACCAAGTGTTTTGCATGATGTTCATATAACTCATCTGTCTGAAGATTGATTGAATGAAGTACCCCTCCCTTAAGAAATTTTACTTGTCGAGGATCCTTAATCACTTCTGGTCCGGCTCTTTCAGCAAATTCTTTGAACTTCTCATGTAACAAAACACCTAGCTCAGATGATGTTCTCACCTTAGGCCTAAGTACCCAAATCTCTGTCAGCGATCTGTCATAAAAGAACTGAATAGATACTCTGAAAGTTCCAACATTATGACAATCCACAAATATTACCAGCTCATCAGATTTGGGTTCAAATGCAGTAGTTATCCTGATGACTTCTACCTTTAAGGCCCTTATATACATATCATGAATTGGATTTGCCAGTTTGAATTCCTCGAGAATTTCTCCAAGACGACGATCTTCTTAATCAGAACTCTGAGGTGAATCAATTGCTTTTTGAGCACGTTCCCATTTGTCACCGCTCTTGAGTCTGATATATGTCTTTCTCTTCTCAACATTTATAGCATGTAATCGTTGTAGTGCTTGCTGTTCAGCTTTCTGAAGTTCTTCATTTCGTGCAATTTGCTCTAATGACTTTTGAAGCTTTTCTTCTCTCATCAGCAAATTAGCTTCCCTCTGAGCAAATAACTCTTCAGATTCTTTCTCTGCTTGTTGAGCTTCATATTCAGATGTCACTGGTTCTTCTTCTTCCCAGTGACTTAAATCTGGTTCAGGTAATTTCTCACCTTCATCAGAAAAATCAAAATCATCAAAAACATCAAGATTATCCGGTTCACCCGTGTAGAAATATTCTGTGTCTTTGACTTGATCATCTGCAACAACTTTCTTCTTCCCCTTATTCCTCCTGTCTTCACTGTCTGTATCAGATTTATCAGATTTATCTCCTTTCTCCCCTTGTGATTTCTCCCCTTGTGATTTCTGTGCCTGTTGTGATTTCTGTGCCTGTACTTGCAAAGAATTCTCTTTCTTCAGTTGTTGGTGTGCGATTTTGACTTAGCAGATTAAATAAATGCCTTAATCCTTTAGCTTGATGTGCATTTTGCTTCTCAATTTGATCTAGTCGAAAATCAGTAGAACGCTGATTTTCATGCACTTCTTCCTGTAGATTGTCAACCTTGTTGGAGATTTCAGCAATAATTTTATCTTGTGCCACACTGACCTCACCAGAATCATCAAGAGCTTTTTCATGAGAAAGTTCGAGTGTTTTGATTTTATTAGTGAAGAATGTCTTCAAGTTGTTGATGTCACCCTTTATCGAAGTAAGCTGATTATCAACAGAGGTGGATGGAGAAGACTGTTTATCCACTTGTGCTCGAAGTAATCTAGCTTCAGCTTTACTTGCTTCCAGTTCCCTTTCCAGATTTTGTATCTTTTGTAACAATGAGAGAGTGTATGTGTCTGTGTGTGCACTCACCTGAGTTTCACTCTGAATTTCACTCACCTGATGTGCATGTGTATCATTCAATTTTGTGGTGATCCTCACATCACTCCTCTCAATTTCCTTAGCTTTTCCAGAAGCGATACCTGCAGTTAAAATCACCCTAGCCTCCTCTGGGAAGGTCAGTGGTGGTGCAATGGGAGTTCGCAAATCCCTGTCCTCAATCAATTCTACTTGAACATTTGGATTTGTAATCTGAATTGCTTCAGTAGTAGATTAATCAAGTTGCCTTCCACTTTCTTCAGTCGAAACTGCGAGTGGAAACTCCCTTGAGGGATCTAGGAATGTTTCTCCTAGGAGGGGAGATGATGGTTCCATTAAAGTTGGCAAGGAACCAAGATTTCCCTCAGAAGTCTGTGAAGACTCTTCTACCGTAACTATGGTAGGCACTGTTTCAGACTCAATGTGCTCTCCTGTCAATGTGTCCCTATTTTCATCATAATCTATATGTTCTCCCATTGTTAGTAATAACAAAGGGGTTGTGCTTGACACATTACAGGATGCCATGGCCCTATGGCGAATTCAATAGTATCATCCTGTTGAGAGGATGATCCTAGTAACTGTTGCATGGCCATATCAATGTCCATATCTTGTTGGGAAGATACGGATGGGCTTACAGTTGCCTCTGAATCAGTTCTACTTTTCTTTTGTAGAGGCAGAGCTGTGGGTTCACTCATTATATTACTTCTTTTCTTTGCTCTTTGAAAGGGAATTTTCTTTCTGGAGTGGAAAGTTGTAAGTGATGTAGATTCAGTGTTTGGCTCTATGACCGGGGTTCGAGATTGCGGTCTTACAATCCCTTGGTCAGCCCTATCAACCACTTGGGTTCCAGAAGTAGATTGTTCGGCAGTAGAAGTTATAGAGAGATTAGAAGTCAATACATGGTCAGCAGGTGCCGAAGAGATTGCAGCTTGAGTAGTTTGAACCAGTTGTTCTTGAACAGGCTCAATTTGCTGAATAGGTACCTCTTGTTCAGCTTCAGGTTCAACTATTGGTTCTGCTTGCTCAGGTAGTGGTTCATTTTCTTCGGGTAAAGGTACAGGTGCAATGATGGGTAGTTGTATAAAGTTTGACATGTATTGACTGACAACTACTGGCACATTTGACAATTTAGGTTTGACACCGTACTTAGTGAATAATCTCGTCGAAGGTTTACCCGACACCAATGCTTCACTATTCAGAAATGGAGCATGATATTGTAGTTCTACCAAATGATTAAAAATCAAAGAAAGAAATCTTGGGTAAAAGCATTGAACTTTATCGCCCCTGTCAAAATTCCTTTTAGGATTGATTACTCTTCTAACCATAGGTCCACATAGAAGGCTACCAATGTTGATTCTTCGATTATAAGCAACTGCAAATCCAATATGCTGCATAAAGGAAGGTAAAATTCCGAAGTTGCTTTTTGTTGAATTGGCAAAGACCTTGGCTAGTGTGTCGAACATATAATCCCATTCCTGAACTAGAAACTTTTTATTCAAGACAGGAAGATCTGCTCTTTCTTGATAATGAATACCAGCAAAGAAATTAGTTAATTCCTCATCTGACGGATAATCCTCAAAATTGTCATTTGGAAAGTTTAAGACCGTATTAATGACAGATTCATCCACTGTGTACTGATTGTCTCCAAGAGTGAAAACAAACGATCTGTTATTGTTAAAAACGACAGCAGTAGTACACATAATTCGCAGGGGTTCAATTTTTAAAGGAGTATCTAAACTCAAAGCAGTGCGAACTAGTGAATGATCATTCAAAAATCGAATCCACGGTCGAAAACGTTCGAGTGAACATTTTTCGGGATCAAAATATCCGATCAAATTATGCTTAACTATTTCAAATCGATCATTGTTATTACCAGCCATTTTTATCAAATTTTAACACTTTGAAAATTTCAGATTTTACAAAATAATTAATTAAATTGATTTATTTCGAATTAATAATTAATTAAAAATTCGAAAATAATCAAAGTTGTTCAAAAATTCTGAAAAATTCACACAATGATCTTGATACACACACGAACACTCCAGTATTTTTAGTTTTTGCAAAATCAAAACCAAAACCCCGGAATCTTAGATCGAAACTTCGATTTTTCGAAAATTTAAAAACTGAAAAACTCAACCAAATACTTCGATTAACCAGTCGATTTGAAGATAATTGAACAGAGAATCAATTAACAACCTTGAATCTGTATTATGAAGTGATTTAATCGAGTAATTTTGGGCAGCAATTCGTTTATGCGTGTGTGTATATGTGTATGTATCTGTTGAGTTCTCTATGACTTAACATGAGAGAATGACCTAAAAATAAAATATGACTTAACTTAACTAATCTGTTATATATATATATATATATATATATATATATATATATATATATATATATACTAACATATGATTATGACTTAAATCTATATAGATAACCGACTCGATTATGACCTAAATAAAACTAACACTTGATTATAACTTAATTAAAACAAATACTGAATATGACTTAAACTATATATACAACCATGATTATGACTTAATTTTATTACTAAGACTTAACTGATTATGACCAAATTAAAACTAATACTGAATATGACTTAATTACAACTACTAGCGAATATGACTTAATTACAAAGACATAATTCACTATGACTTAAACTAATAAGACTAAATCTGATCAATATAACAAATAAGTCATACCGAACAGAAAAACAATTAAAAACAAGTCATATTGCAGTTTAAATTAATTTTAAGTCATATCTACTTAAAATAAATTAAAGAAAATACAAATAATTTAATTAAACACACAAATATTTACAACTAATAATACAGAAAAATATATATTAAAAATAATATTATAAACCAAGCAAATAATAAAAATAGAAATAACTAATATAGATTAATCTGTTAACGGAAATAAAACAATATTAACAGGACAAACATTACAAAACATTAAATAAAATATTCTAAACAAATAAAATAAATACATACAATTATTTTATAATTATAGAAATATGGAATAACAAATATTTAATTAAACAAAGTGATAAATACAATAACAATCAAGAAAACAAGTTGATAAAATAATTAAACAAGTGTTTTTTTTTAATATTCACAAACTAATCACTTGTTAATTATTAAAGATCAAACCTCAGATATTAACTAGATTAATTACTAGGACTGTTCAACATACCCAATTCACCAACAATTTTGGTGAATGTGGATTCATCGAGTGACTTAGTAAAAATATCTGCTGTTTGTTCTTCAGTGGGTACAAAAAGTAATTCCACTGTACCATTCATGACATGCTCTCTAATAAAATGATACCTTATATCTATATGCTTTGTCCTTGAATGCTGCACAGGATTGTTGGAGATTGCTATGACACTTGTATTATCACACAAAATAGGAATATTTTGTAATACAAAGCCATAGTCCATCAGTTGATTCCTAATCCATAAGATTTGAGCACAACAGCTTCCAGCAGCTATATATTCAGCTTCGGCTGTAGAGTTGGAAACTGTTTATTGTTTCTTGCTGTACCATGAAACCAATCTACCACCTAGGAATTGACAACTCCCTGAGGTGCCTTTTCTATCTACAACACTTCCTGCATAATCAGAATCTGTATATCCAACAAGATTAAAACCAGAATCTTTAGGGTACCAGATACCTAAATTAGGTGTACCCTTAAGATATCTCAGAATTCGTTTAACAGCAATGAGATGAACATCTCTAGGATCCGATTGGAACCTTGTACACAAGCACGTAGCATGCATAATATCAGGTCTACTTGCAGTAAGATAAAGTAATGAGCCTATCATACCTCTGTAGCTTGTAATATCTACCTTAGCAGAATTTTCACATGCTCCAAATTTGACAGCTGTGGATGATGGTGTCTTTGCTGAAGAAGAGTCCTCCATTTGATATTTCTTGAGAAGCTCTTTGATGTACTTGGATTGACAAATAAATATACCATCTTGCCTTTGATTTATTTGTAACCCAAGAAAGAACTTCAGCTCACCCATCATGCTCATTTCGAATTTACCTTGCATTAACTTTGAAAATTTCTTGCAAAGAAGATCATTAGTAGACCCGAATATTATATCGTCCACATAAACTTGAACTAATATTGTATCATTCTTATGTTTCTTTGTGAAGAGAGTTTTGTCTATGACACCTCTAGTAAATTCATTTTCAAGTAAAAATTCAGAGAGAGTGTCATACCATTTTCTTGGTGCTTGCTTAAGACCATAAATGGCTTTGAAGAGAAAGTAAACATATCCCAATAGATCTGGATCTTCAAAACCAGGTGGCTGTTCTACATATACCTCTTCATCCAGTTTTCCATTCAGAAAGGCACTCTTGACATCCATTTGATAAACATTAAAGTTAGAAAATGCTGCAAATGCAAAGAATATCCTAATGGCCTCAAGTCTAGCCACTGGAGCATAGGTCTCATCATAGTCAATGCCTTCAGATTGTGAGTAACCTTTTGCTACCAGTCTTGCTTTATTTCTTGTTACTGTACCATCTTCATCAAGTTTGTTTCTGAATACCCACCTAGTACCAACCATTGTTCTATCTGTAGGTCTGGGTACCAGCTTCCATACTTCTTGTTGTTTAAATTGATTGAGCTCATCTTGCATAGCAATCACCCAATCAGGATCTGAAAGAGCTTCTTCAATTTTCTTAGGTTCCATTTCAGATAGAAACCCTGAATAATTACATTGATTTTGAAAAGCTCTTCTAGTCTTTACACCAACATCTGGATCACCAACGATTAGCTCAAAAGGATGAGCTCTATTCCAAACAGTCTATCTGGGAAGATTTAGTCTTGATGATTCACCTTGTTCTTCATTGTGATGTTGAGTATGACTAGTAGATCCTTCATTAGCTCCCCCTGAGTTGTTGCCAGGATGATTAGATGAGTGTTCAGAAGTATAAGTGGTGTTTTCAATATTATCATTATTTTCACCACTATTATTCTGATTAGACTCATCATTGTCATTGTTGTCATTTGCATCAGCAAAAACATCAGGTGGACTATCATCATCTGAATCTTGATCTGTCATATCTTCAAAAGATAGCTTTTCAGATGAATGTTCAGTTTGGATACTAGGGAGTTTAGTGTCATCAAATGTAACATTGACACTTTCCATCATCTTTTGATGTTCAATCAAATACACCTTATAAGCTCTTCTTTCATAACCAACAAAAATTGCTTCATGTGCTTTGGCTTCAAATTTCCCACCTTGATCATCTCCTTCTTTAAGTACAAAGCATTTTGCTCCAAATACGTGAAAGTATTTGAGTGTTAGTTTCTTTTCATTCAAAGCTTCATAGGGTGTTTTCATCAAGTCTTTGTTGATAAGAGTTCGATTCTGAGTATAGCAAGCAGTGTTGACAGCTTCAGCCCAAAAATACAATGGAAGCCTTGATTCACTTAACATAGTACGTGCAGCTTCAATCAAGGTTCTATTCTTTCTTTCAACTACCCCATTTTGCTGAGGAGTTCTTGGAGCTGAGTATTGTCTGGTTATACCTTTTTCAGTACAAAAGTCATTCAGAACTGCATTCTTGAATTCAGTTCCATTGTCTGACCTTATAGCCCTCACTGGATACTTGCAATCCAACTCAATTAACTTGATGTGATCAATCACCAGTTGTGGAGTCTCATCTTTAGAATTCAGGAACAAGACCCATGTGAACTTTGAAAATTCATCAACAATCACAAGAGCATATCTTTTCTTTGATATAGACATCACATTCACTGGACCAAATAGATCCATTGAAGTAACTGTAAAGGTTCAGTTATTGAAGACATGTCAGTGCTTTTGTGAGTTGCCCTTTTTAGTTTGCCTTTTTGACAGGCATCACATAGTCCTTCCTGTGTAAATTCCATAGAAGGTAAACCTCTCACCAATTCTCTCTTGACCAGAGACTTCATGGTCTTGAAGTTTAGGTGAGAAAGTTTCTTGTGCCATAGCCAACTTTCATTTGTGGATGCTTTAGAATAGAAGCAATTGATTTCTTCAGTGCTTCTAGTGTTCATGTTGGCTACATACAAGTTTCCTTTTCTGACTCACGTTAGAGATGGTTGTTCACTTCTTTTGTGTGTAATCAGACAATTCTTTTTGTTAAAGTAGACTTCAAATCCCTTGTCACAGAATTGACTGATACTGAGCAAATTATGCTCAAGTCCTTTTACAAAGGACACTTCTTCAATGATAACATTTCCAGCTTCAAGTCTGCCATATCCATCAGTTCTACCTTTGCTGTTATCTCCAAAGGTAACTACTGGGCCGACCTTCTCCACCACATTTGTCAGCAGGGTTCTGTCTCCAGTCATATGCCTTGAACATCCACTGTCCAAGATCCAGGTTACTCGTTCAACCTGTTCAATACCCTGCAATGACAAAAGAATTAAACCTTCTTCGGGACCCAAATTTGATTGGGTCCTGCGGATTTAAAGTTTTGACCTTTATCAAGCAAAACAACATCTTTAATTTTAACATCTATAGTCAATAAAAATTTAACCTTATAAACATATTTGAAAATCTTTTGTTTTATCTTGGGTATCCATGTTTCTCTAGCAGCAATAACACTTGTGTCATTGACTGGATATTTGACCTGGTAAACATTCTTGATAACCTTTTGTTTAGGCTTAGGTACAAATGTCTCTCTCCTAACTTGAGGAGGAAAAGCAGTCTTTGATCGAACATTATTGTTCCTGTTCATGTGCTGTCGAGGAGCATTCTGTTTAACACATGCATAACTACCATTAAAATAAGCACGCATACTGTTAAAAGCACAAGACATACAATTGATAACATCACATGCTTTATGATTAGAATCAATGGTAGGCATGGTATTTTTCTGTTTCAACTTATTACTACCTAATCCAGTCTTAGAAGAACTAGCTGATTCAACAACTTTGACTGGCACTTTAGGTACATCTTTCTTGGATGAAACATTCGTTGTATTAGTGTCCTCAACTAATTTAGCCTTAACAAAGACTGTGACATCTTTCTTGGATGAAACATTCTTTGTATTAGTGTTCTTAACAGTTTTATCCTTAACACATTTATCCTTAACAAAGACTGTGCCATTAGCACTATCCTCATTTCTCATTTCTTCTTGGATAACCATAGAAAGAATATCTGGTGGACCAGCATCAGATTTTTTAAATAGAGGTTCTTTAACATTTTTGAGCACATGTGGTATTCCCCTTTCTTTAGCACTAACAGGGTTAGGGGAATTTATGCCCAACGATCCAACAGCTTCATTGTAACCATACCCTATACCTGTTGTTCGTTCTACAACTTGATTGTTAAAGAACTCTTTGGCAACTTTAACCGAATTATAACAAGCCCTGACCTGTGTTTCAAGTTCAGTAATTCTAGTTATTTGTTTGCCTACAACTTCTAGAATAGCTTTCTCCTTTTTATAAAGAATTGTTATTTCATCTCTTTGTTGATCTTGATTAATATGCACCTTTTTCAATTCTGACACTTCATTGCCAAGATTAGTGCTTAACAGATCTAGTCTTCTCTATTCAGTTTGTGCATTACCTAATGAATTATAAAGACTACGAATCAACTCAGTGTTAGTAAGAGTTACCGGTTTGTTATGATGATCAGATGCTTGATCATTTGCCACCAGTGCAAAATTTCCATATTCTTCATCTTCGCTGTCCGTGTCATCCCAACTCTTACCAGTTGCAACATAGGCTTTTCCAGGTTTCTTTTTCTCAGCAGCAAAATCTCTTCTTTGAGTTTGCTTCAGTTTCTGACATTCAGTGGCAAAGTGTCCTAGTTCATTACAGTTGAAGCAACGAATCTTGCTTCTGTCAACAGATCCAGTTTTGTATCCTCCCCTATTACTAGAGGAAGAAGAGCCTCCTCTTTGGAATCTGTTATTTGACTTAAACCTGTACTTTGGATTTCTTCTGAATCTGAAGTTGCCAAATTGTCTTACCATCAATGCCATGGATTCATCTTCCAGTTGATCTAACTCTTCCAATGAATAGAAGTCTCCACCATCCTGAGTAGGTGGTGTTTGACCATGTTCTACTTCAGTCTTTTCCTTGTCTGAGCTGTAAGGTAGAACAACCTTAGCTTCCACTTCCTTAGGTGCCTCAACTACAAGAGCTGTAGATGAACTTGGCACTCTTCGTTTACCAGAGACCTCCCTCTGTTGTACTTGTTCCAATTCATAGGTTTTCAGAACACCAAACAATCTTTCAAGAGCAATCTTATTCAAATCTCTTGATTCTCTGATGGCTGTTATCCTATGTTCAAGATGAGTGGGCATTGTCAACAAAAACTTCATATTAATCTCCTTCTGTGTATATTGCTTGCCATTGACTTGCAAGTTGTTGATAATTTTGTTATACCTTTCAAACACTTCCTGAATGCCTTCATTAGGGCCAGCTCTAAAGTGTTCATACTCAGAGGTTAAAATCTGAAGTCTGTTTTCCCTGACTTCATCAGTTCCTTCATTGATAGTCTCAATAGTTTCCCACATGTGTTTTGCAGTTTTACAATTTATCACATGACTGTACATCACAGGATCCAGGGTATCTATTAAAATAAGTCTCAAATTCTTATCTAGTCCTGCGTCCTCTTTTTCAACAGGAGTAAAAGAATCAGCATGCTTTGGAACAGATGATGCAGGTGTTACAACACTTCCTCCAACAATAGATTCAGGTATATGTTCGAGTGGAATTATAGGTCCGTTCTGTAGAACACCCAAATATTTAGAATTTGCGACATCAAGAAACAACTCCATTTTATTTTTCCACATTTTATAATTGTCCTTGTTAAACATGGGAATTTTAACAATGCTTTTTGACGACATGATGAATTTTTAAGTGAGTTAAAAATTCGAGATAGATTTTTGGCGGAATAAAATTAGGATCTTGATTTGTATATCAATCAATAGGCTCTGATACCAATTGTTAGGTCCACTATGATTGTAGAAGGGGGGTTGAATACAATCTATATCAATTTCTCAAAATTTATTCGTTAAATAATTTTCACTTAAACGAATATTTTGTGCGGAATAAATTGACTCGGATTTCAAGTTGAATATAACTGTATATTAACTTGATGTGGTGTTACAAAATCAATCCAAACTATTATCAAGTGTTTAATAACTAATTAGAAAATTCGACATGAACTTTTCTAATTTAGTTAATAAATCTCAAGATAAGTACTAGGAAACTTAATTCGCTAGTAATACAAGAATCACAAGTAGACAAGTTCTATTGGATAGAATATTACAAAGATGATGAACTTGAATTTATGTGAATTAATTTGTTCTTGGTGTTCTTGATATTTGAGAGAGAAAACTGCTGTGTTTTTCCAGGATTTTGCTGTGTTCTGGTCTGTCTTTATTCTGCTGCTTCTGCTGTGTTATATAGGTCTGTACTCATTAGATATGACTTAAACTGCTTCAAGACATATTAAATCAGCTGTCAGCATGACTTAACCTTGCTCCAAGACATAATTTTCTGTAGGTATGACTTAGAAAATGTGTCGGTATGACTTAATCTTCAACAGTGTGGTCGGTATGACCTAAACACTTTTGTCGGTATGACCTAACACCTTTCCAGAAATATCTTGCTTCGGTATGACTTAATTCCCTCGGTATGACCTAGCAGATTTGAGGTCGGTAAGACATAATCCATTGCAGCAGCTCAGTATGACCTAATTCTATATGCTTGGTATGACTTAGACTTAAGTCATGTCGGTATGACCTAATTTAAGTCATACCGAACTAAACTTAGTCAAGACATAATCCATTCAGCATTTAATTAAGTCATATTGATCCTTTTAATTAATTAATGATTAACTAATTCATGATTAATTGATACAATAATTAACTTAATAAATAAATTAATTCTATTAGAATTAATTCATTAATTAAATCAATTAAATGATTTATATCAATTAAAAACAAATTAAATTAAATCAATAACTAATTAATTTAATTCTTCCAAACCACATAAAATAATAAAGAATTATCACTGACTTATGTTGACGTTCGATGTACTGTCTGGTTCATGAACGACTAACTTCAATGATGCTTCTTCACTTCTGACTTTAAGCTGTGGTTTATTTCTTCTCTCAATTTTCTTGTACTTTGATTGATTTTCAATCTATCACTCGAAAAATCTCTGTCACTGTAAATGAATCCATTCACTTCAATGTTATACTGAGGCTTGATCAGATACCTGATATGTCTTCCAGTGTGAAACATCAAAACTATAGATTGACTTCCTTCTTTCTTCTGACAGATATTGCTTCCTGAGATTCCTGTGACAGATCATACGGATATTTACTTATTACAATTTGGTTTAAGTTGATTAGGATCCTCGAACTACAAATAGGCTGATTCATATGCCTTTCAGGAGACTACCATCTGCAGGGGAATCGTTCCTTGGGTGGAAGGATTCGTCGCTAAGGGTAACGATCCTTGAATTTGCGTTTCAGTCCCTTGGGGCTGAGTGACCAGTGGCTGGGAAATTGTTCCTGGGGGTACCTGTTCCCCAACCGAGGGTGCGGTGGTGCTGTAGTGGTTTCAAAAAGTTGGTGTTCTCCGGGTGGTAACCATGGTTGATATTCGTTTCCCACAGACGGCGCCAAATGTTGTGGAACGGAAAGTATGGTGTATTTATTGCATATTGACAACTAGGGTTTGGGAAAGAGCTTCGAGCTTTTATGGTTGATCAAGTGTTTCGTGACTTAACTCGAGTCCTCACAAGATGCCTACATATCTTGCAAATATCAAAAATCAAGCCAATAAAACGTAGTTCTGGTTGTGAGGAATCAGATCCTTATATAGGCCTCGGGGGCCTTGGAATTAGGGTTTGGTATCTTGCTGGACAAGATACTTGTTTTAGATAGACTTCTGGATCCTTCCATGAGGAAGGTTGAGTCGTATTGGACTCATATGACTTGGGGACTACTCTTTGAAGAACTTGGGTCCTCATTGGACTAAATAACGGAGTCTCACTTTGGCTGATTTATTTAATTACGAATTTATTATTAGAATGAGGGTTTTGGGCCTCTTAATTGGGCTTTGACCTTGGACCATCCTAGGTTTATTTAATGCATCACTAAATGTGTCTTTAGGGCTTACTTTCAGCCCATATCACTATACTATTATAAGCAAAACAAGTTATATTTGGTTAGTTTAAAATCACATATTTATTAACAAATTTACAAAAAATTATAAATCTAAATAAACAACAAAATTTACCAATAAGTCACAAAAATCTATTTTTCAAAAATTAAAAAAACGTGTTAAACATTTCAATTTCAATTAAATTATATATCTGTACTATACTAAGGTTTATTTGCTTTCCAAAAATATTGTTAACACCTTCCTAAAATTAAAAATTTTAAATTTTATATTAAAATTATTAATTTATTTATAAACAAAAAAATCAAAAATTGTGTTAAAAATTTCAAATTCAGTTATACTATATTATTATAAGCAAAAAAGGTATATTTGAACGCCTTCCAAAAAAATTGCTAACACTTTCCTAAAAATAATATGTTAAAAAATTTATATTAAAAATATTAATTTATTTATTTTAAATAACAAATTTACCAATAAGACACAAAAATATATTTTTTAAAAATTAAAAAAAAACATGTTAAAAATTCCATAACCAATTACAACAAAATTTGCCAATAAGGCACGAAATACATTTTTAAAAAATTAAAAAAAAACGTGTTAAAATTCAAAATTCAGTTAAATTATGTAACCATACTTCTTAACTATATTATTATAAACCAAAACAAGATATGGGGGATCGCGGTGCTGGTGGTGCGGTTTTTTCCCAAAATCGCGGACCAACCCGCGCATGCGGTTTGATCAAATTTTCAAACCGCAACCGCACCGCAAAATTTTAAAACCGCATAAACCACATCGTGAAAATGCGGTGCGGTTCATTGCAGTTTACACCTTCGATAAAAATAAGTATAAATTTGAAATATTAATTTTTATACATGTGAAATTAATTTTTAAAGTTCTTACATAACCACATTTTCTTAATTCTTATGCAGACCATGATCTCTACAAACCTAAAAAAATTGCTAACACCTTCTAAAAGATAATAAGTTACAAAAATTGTATAAAAATATTTTTTTTATTAAAAACAACAAAATTTACCAAAAAGGCATAAAAATATATTTTTTTAAAATAAAATAAAACGTGTTACAAATTCCAAATTCAGTTAAATTATATGTAATTTATTAAAATAAAAATCACATATTTTATAGAATTATAAACGTTTTCAATTATATCTCGATTTGAATCATCGTTCGCAAACACTACAATTCTTTCTTCTACAATTTTAGGTTGCACTAAATAATTTTTTAAAATTTTTGTTGAATTCTTTAGATTTAACAATAAATTTAAAATATCGTTATATCAGTGATATTTATTTATGTCATGAAATTAAGTATGGAACATATGTAAATTTAAAATTAATAATAAAATTTATTAAAATAAATTAAAATTTTAAATAAATTAAATAATTAATATATTAATTCGTAGTAATAATCCATGATAGTCCATTGGCTAGTATAAACTTATACAAAAATACACGTAACAATCCAACTCTCGCATCATCGCACAAACGTTATGATTCAGCTCTCAACTGTGCTTGTTTAATGCCCTGTTTGGCAAAACTTAAAAAAAGTCCTTATGAACTTATTTTCGGTTAAAAATTTCATATTCATAATTTTTTTTATACAAGTATTTAATGTATGTGTAAGATTCTATAAGTTGCAAAAAAAATTAATTTTTTTAGAAAAAAATTAGGAATCCCTAACTTTATCTTAAAATAAGTTGACTTTTTTTTTTTTTTGAAAATTGGAAATTCCATTAACTCAAATCGGACAGAAGTGTCTCCAACAAACAACTTGGAGGAGACGGGATTACAACGAAGCTACTAAGTTCACATGGAATTCTAGCGATTCTATGAGCAACTTGGTTCGCTTGTCTTCTAACAAAACTAACCTTAAACCTCTTATTAACTTCTATCGAGGCCTTACATTGTTGTACTAGGTCTCCAAATTCCAGCAGATTATCCTGATTGTTCTTCAAAGCATTGACAGCAAGTAACGAGTCACTTTCAATTTCCACCTCCCCATCCGTTACCTCCTGTGCCCAAGCTAATGTTTCTGCTACTCCTGTCAACTCTGCTTCCAAGGCTGGAACCCTACCTATACATCGCATTACCTTGCCAGCAATATAGTCACCCTGATGATTTCTGATAACCATGCCCAGAGAAAACGAATTCTGACCTTCTGTTACTGATGCGTCTACATTAAGTTTTAGACTACCTGGAGCTGGTTGATGCCATTTTGTGATAGTGTATTGTCTACCTTCATTCACCCCAGTTGCAGTTCTCTCCTTCTTGTTTGCTACCCTCCAGTCTAGGACCTGCTTTTCACTCCATTGAACTACTGTAGTTGGTGTTATGTTCTTACTTTCGAAGATGGTTTTATTTCTAGCAAACCAAATTCCCCATAAAACTGTGGAAATTTTGATTAGCTCTTCTGTAGAACCAACAGCTAGTTTCTCCAGTAACCATTCTTGGCTGCTTTCTATATCCCAAAGATCATATCTTATCCCTGTCTGCTGCCAACACTCTCTAGCAAACCTGCACTCAAAGAATACATGTCGTAGATGCTCCACCTCCCCCGTACACCTTGAACAACTTAATGGAGCTGGAACACCCTTCCTCCTTAACAGAATTCTTATAGGTAGTGTGTTTCGACAAAATCTCCACAAGAACACTCTTACCTTGTGAGGGATCCCCAAGTTCCACAATCTATTCCACCCCGTTGATTGTTGCACTTCTTCAATAGCAAGATGACTTTGACACCATTGGTGATATCCCGATTTCACTGTGTACTTTCCATTACTAGAATGAAGCCAGGCGATCCTGTCTCTAGTACGACCTTGAGGAATCCGAGTACTCAATATAGCATCTGCATCTTCTCTGTTGAAATGAAGTCTTACTTTATTCTCATCCCACTTTCTTGTATTTTCCTTAAAAAAATCACACACTTTCTTCTGCAAAACTTGATCATCTACCTGCTCCCTATTAATACAAAAATCCTCTTTCGATCTTAGCCATCTGTCAGTGGCTATATTAATTGACTGCCCATCTCCTATAACCCATCTCATGCCCTTCTTTAATTCCTCTTTAGCTTCCCATATGCCAGACCAAGTATAGCTAACTCCCCCTGACCTTCCTGCTTGTAAGAAATGGCTGTTAGGGTAATATCTTGCTTTCATAACCCTCGACATCAAAGCATTTGGTTCATGAACTAACCTCCAACACTGTTTCCCTAACAAAGCTAGGTTAAACCCATGTAAATCCCTAAACCCCAAACCACCCTTACTCTTAGCCATACACATTCTATTCCACCCTAACCATCGAATACCTTTAGCATTTGCTGTCTGTGACTGCCACCAAAACGCATTCATGACTTTCTGAATCTCTTGGCAAATAGATTTAGGGATCAAAAAACAAGACATTGCATAAGCTGGTAAAGATTGAACCACATTTTTCAGCATTACCAACTTACCAGCACGAGACAGTAGTCTGGAGCTCCACCCCTTAATTCTCTGAATCACTCTGTCTTTTAAATACCTGAAAACAGTCTTCTTTGAACGTCCAATCAAGGATGGCAACCCTAAATATTTGCTTTCCCCTACATCTTTAAACACCCCAAGCTCCCCTTTGATTTCCTCTTGCTTATCTCTTCTAACATTAGAGCTAAAAAAGATAGCTGACTTCTGATAATTAACTGCTTGCCCAGATTTTGCTTCATACTCATTAAGAATCAATTTAACTGCTCCTGCTTCGTCATTAGTAGCTTTAAAGAAAAGAAAACTATCATTTGCAAATGCAGTTACTGAGTGGGGAGGGGATTTCCTCGTGTCATGTCTTGCATTTGAGTGAAAATGCATCAAGTACGAGAAGCAGTGCCGATCCCGACAAGACGATGTGAACGTACTGGATCCATTGAATCCAGGGACCCAAAATTATAAAAACCCCATATAATATATACTGTATCTGAGTATAAGTCTACTTTTACATACCTATTTTGAAGTTTTTTCCCTCTGCTATGTTTCTTATACTACATCTTTGTATCTTTAAGGCATTTTTATTATAAACTCTTTCTTACTTTATGTTCCAGACTATGTAAAGCATTTGCTTCATTTTTTTTTTAATATTTTTTAGGATGAATAATACTAGGTATCCCAAATATCCAAAAAATGCATAGAAGATTTTAATTGGTGAGATTGATATGACCCTGCCAACAACATGTTGGTGCAGTGGTTGAGCCATTGGCCTCCTTTGAAGGAGGTCAGGGATTCGACTCCTGCGGAGGTCCTTCGGAAACAGTCTCCCTATTGTATAGGGGCATGGTCTGCGTACAGCTACCCTCCTCAGACACCACTTTGAGTGGTATTATAACTGAGTAAGCTAAGTTTTTAGATTGATATGACCCTAACGGGTCCATTATAATTTTAAACAATCAGATAGTAGATAGTGACAAGTGTAATTTGGAAAAAATTTGGGATACAATTTGGGATACCTAACATTATTCTTCTATAAAAGGATAAAAAAAAAAAATCTTGCACCGGACCAAAATACCTCAAGACCGGCTCTGACGAGTAGTTGCATGCACTTAATAGCAAACTTGATAAGTATCACTTAATGATATATACCTAACTTAGCATTCATCATTTCTTTATATTTGAGGGCTGTCTGTCACGAATGCACTTCCACAGATTACACATGTTAAAACTTGGTTATATTGACAAATATTTCAGTTCAGGGACATGTATTAGCCAGACGTAGATGATAGATGCATATGTACAATAATAGTATCTAATATAGCCATTTTTCATGTACGTATCCCATCATGTACCAGAATGAGTATCGATCTGTCAAGGCCTGTGCCTTGTTGGAGAAAAAATTTAAAGTAATAAATGAGTTTAAAGTAGATGTGCTAAACTGTTGTATGAAGATTTAGCGTTGCTTTGTGAAGCTTTAATTTTAGTACTAGAAGGGCGGAGGAAATGTATAATACTCTCTCCGTCCCATTTTATATGAACCTTATTCCTTTTTGGGACGTCCCAAAAAGAATGAACCTATTATACTTACTATTTTTGAACACTACTTTTCACTATTACACCCACTACTTCTCTATTTTATACTCATTTAAACACTATTACACCCACTACTTTCTTACACTATCTCAAATCTATTATTAAAAATTAATAGGTCCCACCACCACTTTTCAACTAACTTTATTCTTTTTTTACTACCTTTTCTTAATCTCCGTGAAAGTCAAACCATGTCACATAATTCGGGACGGAGGAAGTACAAATCTGTATCGCTACCAACAAGTCTACTTATTCAGCTAAAGATCAGCATATATATATGATGTTAAGCCCATTGATTTCATTACTCACCAGTCAGGAACAGTCCATTAAGTGATATTGTAAGATGGTAGAGACTAGATATAGATGAGATATTCTTCTGTTCGTGTTGGATAGGGATTGATATATGTACAGTCTTCTTCCTTGATATTCTAGTTAGTAGCTTGTTACTTGAATGTACATCAGAAAATGGAGGTTTCTGCAAATAACTTGTTGATCAGAAAATGGAGGTTTCTGCATCAGAAAAGGATATATACTATGGCCAGTAAAAGACGTGCGTTCAGTAGGATACAATTAAGCAGTGCACTGTCTGCTAAAGCAGTACCCTGTGCAAGCATAGCAATTTTACAAACAACCTTCTGAGCAAAGGGTAACGAAAACGAATGACAACTACATATCTCCATCAGTCTTGAGTTTAAGTTTGGCGAGAAATTGGTATGGCTAGAAGATGCTTTGCTCTTGGCAGCGACAAACCGAAAGTTTCATCCATATCTAACTCATCAGGTGACATGCCAAAAGGTAGATTCCAATCGAAACTGTGTACCAACTGAGCCACCACCAATTTAATGTTTGTTAGGCCTAGGTGCATACCTGGACAGCTTCTTCGGCCTGAACCAAATGGTATTAGTTGGAAACATTTTCCCTGAAGATCTATGTCCGTACCCATAAATCTCTCAGGAAGAAATTCTTCCACATTTTCTGACCAAATTCTAGGATCTCGTCCAAGGCCCCAATTATTAATGATTAGTCGCGAATTCTTCTGTATGTAATATCCATCTATCACGATGTCTTCCATTGACTCGTGAGGAACTAGAAGCGGAGCGACCGGATGTAGTCTCATGCTTTCCATGACTACCAGATCTAGGTAGTGTAGTTTTGCCAAATGTGATTCTTCCACATATTCACAATCTATTATGACATTTCTAATTTCTTCTTGAAGTACTTTCATCACCCTTTGATGTCGTATGAGCTCTGACATGATCCATTCGATGGCAGTCTGGGAGGTATCAATGGCTCCGAATATCATGTCCAAAATAATTGCTTTGATGTTTGATCGATCAATGGTCTGCGCCAATTGCTCATGAGTACTATTAGGATTGTTTTTCAATGCTAGAATAATATCAACAAAATCCCTATCAAGCTTTTTACAGTCATTTCTAGCATATTGTTCATGATCATCAATGATAGTTTCCAAGATTCTGTCAACTTTCTTGCTGGCAACTTTCAACCTTCGAGTTAATCCCTGACGACAAAAATCAAAGTAGATAAAATGCTATATTTTTTAGTTACCAGACTCAAAGATCAGGGTTCCTTGACTAACCTGCAGAGGGAACAATTTTTATCTATATACCATCATAACTTATTGTACCCGCAATTTTAATATTATACCTTATTCATGACAAATTTACGGACCCGAATCTTATACGAACAACGGACAAGAAAATACTAATGAAAAATGCTAGGGAACCAAACAATTTTCCCAAAAACATTACTCAATACTAATTAATCTTAATACATATGAATTCATCAAATCAAGCAATCAACCTATTATGTTATAGAAGCATGTCACGTTCAATCCAAATAGGAAAACTATGATTTTATAATTAATACCTGGAGATCAAGTGCCCCTAAAACAGGAACATAATCAGCAATGTTAAAAGCTCCCACAGTCTCTCCCAACTCATGTATTATCTCGCTCAAGTCAAACCTATCATCCCTGCTCTTCCCAAACAACATTCTACAGGTCATGTCTTCTATCAGACGCGCCACCTTGTCCCTAACATCCACAATCTCACCTGTTCCTGCTGCCCTTTTCAGGGACTCCACCAGCAACCCGAGCTCCTCCCTTCTCAGCCCGGACATAGAGTCGACTTTCGCGACGCTAAGAAGCTCCATTGTGCAAAACTTTCTCACGTTTCGCCAGTACACACCGTACTTACTAAATGCCATGCCTTTGGTGCCATAGGATAAATATTCCGCAGCTTGAGATTTAGGACGGCTAGCAAAAACCGTGTCATGAGTCTTGAGGAAGAGCTCGGCAGCAGCTGGAGACGAGACTATAATAGTAGGGACGGAGCCTAGGCGAATCGACATTATGGGACCATATTTCTGTGACAACTTGTAGAGGGAGCGGTAGGGGAGCTTTCCTAACATGTGTAGGTGACCGATAACCGGTAAACCTATAGGACCAGGCGGAGGCCTGCGGCCGCGATTTCGTACCATGGATTGGCATCGATGGATGGACCACCACAAGGCTCCAACGATTACCAAAAGTATAGCAGAATCCATGGGAGACATTTTAAGAGAGTTCTAAAGTGTTTTCTTTATCAAAGAGAGGTGTACATTAAGAATTAACACCCTGCTGAAGAAGGCAAATGATGAGGGATTAAAGTATTTTCATCCCAATTTTGGAGTGAAAATATGTTAAATTGCGTTCATCTTTATTTGTTTTCGTCACTATTAAAAACTTGGGAAGCACAAATGATGAGTGAAGGTGAAAGTACTTTACTTATTCCTTCACTTACTTTCCATTAAAACTCGGGAGCAAGGCTTATAAGAAAATTAAGTAATGTACATAAAGTCAAGTTGTACTCCCTCTGTCCTTGGTTCGGGACGTAATTCTGGCACGGATGATGCATTTTGTAGATGGTTTCATAATTTATTTTTAAAATTTTCTTTTTTTGTATAAAAATAAAATTATTCTATTTTTATACAAAAAAAATATTTTAAAAATAAGTTATGTAACTATACTTAAAATACGTGTCAAGCAGTGAAAAAAAAATGTAAAGAAATGAGGGAGGAGTACTAATTTGGTTATAAATGGAAATGCAGCCAAATAAAGTTACATGACAATGATGTACCAGATGTCATCAATAACGAAATCCAAGTTTACGGACACAAATCAGAGAACGCAGTGTACAGAAAACGTTATCGTTATCCCATACTATCATACTATGAGTACAGGTATCGTTATCCCAGAAAGTCCTGAACTTGAACTTTCGAGAGTCCAGTGCGAAAATTTTTTTTAGGTCCTTCATATAATTTTTTTGAATAAAATAAAATTTAATTTGAAATGAGAAATTCAACCAAGTATAAATATAATCATACATAACTAAACTTGATGTTTAAGTTTTACTAAAATAAAAATATAAAACCTTAGAACCGAATAATGTACTAAATATTCTCTCGTATTTTTCATTTTTTAAACATATTTACAAATTTATAAATCAAAGTTTAACTAAAAAATAAAGAATTCCCTTTTATATGCAAAGATTTATATAGGGGCCTCTACCAAATATAGCAGTTACTAAAAATTTTCTAGCAATCACTAACTGACGGTTTGTGTATAATGTTTTGGGCCGTTAACTATGAATGCATGCATAAAATTTAATCTCAAATTAGTTACATATATGCACATAAACTGGATTTTATAAACTTTTGGACCCTGAACCTAGTGGGCCCTGTGCGATCGCACGGTCCGCACTGGATCAGGACCGCCCATGATCCCAGACGTCATCAATAACGAAATCCAAGTTGACTTAGGTGATCCGCCAGGACCGGCTCATGTGGGAGTACAGGTACTCGGTACTCCTATGTCGGTCATCAAAATTTTACTCCCTCCCTTTGGTTGTTTAATTTAACTATTATGTAGTCAAATTGGCCAATTTTTGATCGAAAATTAAAAGCTATCTTTCTATTATTTTAAAAAACGGAAAATTACATATTAAAATAAGTTAGATATACTTTACCATGATATAATTTTTTTATTTTTTTTCAAATATACAATATATGTAAATTTCAGTCAAAATTTGGTCAATTTGACCATTGAAAAGTCAAACTGGACAACTAATTAGGGACGGAGAGAGTATATGCCTCCTATTTTAATCATTATATATAAACTAAATTAAGTTATAATAATTTAATTAGAGACTAGCTTAAAATCCGTGCATCGCACGGATGTTTTTTAATATAATAATTTTTTTTTAAAATTGGAATTAAAAATTTTAATACATGAATTTTGTTGGTTTCGAATTTTAAATGATATGAACTGAATTTTTCCATGATATTTTTAGAAAATGATGGATTTTAGTTTAAAAATATTGAAAAGAGGAAATGTTTTAGCTGAAAAAAGTAATCGGTTAGTTATTAGTTACTATAATATTATTATTTTATTTTCTTAAATTAAGTTACCCGAATAGGTTTTATTGAAAAAAAAAGAAAAAAAAGAAAAGAAATGGCAACGTATTTTAATATTTTAGCTGAAAAGGTAATTGGTTAAATATTAGTAAATATAATTCTAATATTTTATTTTATTAAAATTGCTCGCAGTATTATTAGAAAAAAAAAATTTAGTTCGATAAAATATAAAGGATTATGTATTTTACGTGAAAAAAATTTGATTATTATTGAAAAATAGAAATGGTAACATATTTTAATTGAAAAATGAACCATATTACTTAAATAAAACTACCCGAATAGGTTTTACTGTAAAAAAACGTATTTTAGCTAAAAAGAATAAATGGTTTATTATTAGTAATTATAATTATAATATTTAATTAAATTAAATAGAATTACTCATAGTGTTTTATAAAAGGAAAATTTTTAGTTAGATAGAATATAAAAGATAAGGTAACATGTTTTAACTGAAAAATGAACCATATTACTTAAATAAAGCTATCCGAATAGGTTTTACTGAAAAAAAATATATTTTAGCTGAAAAGGGTAAATGATTAATTATTAGTAATTATAATTATAATATTTTATTTAATTAAATAGAATTGCTCATAATGTTTTTAGAAAAGAAAAAAATTTAATTAGATAAAATATAAAAGATAATGTATTTTAGATGAAAAATGAAATTGATTAGTTATCGAAAAATAGAAATGGTAACATGTTTTATCCAAAAAAGGAAATTTATTAGTTATTGATAACTATAAATAATTAAGTAAAGATAATTAAGCAACATGTACCGTTAATTAAGGGTAAATAAGTAAAATCAACAGGTACCGTACCAACCAACCAAACTTTTAATATTTCGGCTTTTATATAATAGTATAAATTTTACACATTTCAAAAGTAATGAAGATAATAATTTCTTAATTTCAAGTTGATACTTTTTATATTCAAATTGAAATATCTGCATTAATTTATTATTATAATTTCATAAATAATAGTAATTTATAAATTTCATAATTTTTAAATATATTGTCCGAAAAAAATTTGGCCCTTCAAAATGTTAAAAAAACTAGGACTTACGAAATGTTGAAAACAGACCTGTGATACGTCACGTATTTTATTATTGGATACGTCCAATCTATCACGATGCAACGCCTCAATTTACTGAATTTACAATGCAAGTAATGATACAAGCAAAAGTTAAACTTACAACGCAAGTAATAATACAAGCAAAAGTTAAATTTACTATGTAAGTAAGTAGTACAAGCAAAAGTTATTTTTACATGACTTCAGTGCCAAGCAGTAATCCCGGTTTACCCTGAATTTTTTGTAGTTTATCAATATCAGAAAGATTAATTGCAAAGCTGGTTCAAGTATTGATAAGATAAAAATACAACACAAAACCATATTACAACCAAGCCTACATTAGATTGAATCCCAAGTATCACACAACAATGCAAGAACTGAAAAATTAAATAGAATGACAGTCCTGAGAGTGTGTTTTTGTAACATCCCACATCGATTACATTGATGTTGTGTTTGGTTGGGGTGAATCAAATTGGAGGGAATGGAATGGAATTTGAATAAGAATATGGTTAAATGTTTAAAAATTTCATTCCTTACATCATTCCATTTCTAACCACCTAATCTAAAGTTTAAACACACCAATTTAAAAATGAATGATCCATTCTCCCTCCAACCTATTTTCTTCCCAAATCCTATCATACAAAATTTGCACCCACTCATTTTTTTTTTAATCCTATATCTCATGTTCATTGTATTCCTTTAATTTCTATTCATTCCATTCCATTCCATTCCATTCCATTCTCCCCAACCAAACACAACCTGAGAGTATTCGGGCCCTTTATAGATACAAGTCAATAACTAATGTATATCAATTTTGGTAATAACATAACCACTCAATTGATCTGGAAAATGGTGGTAGCCTTTGTCAAGAATTTTGGCGTTAACATGAACTTTAGTTATAGGTAACCACTCAAAGTTTTGGTATATTTTGGCGTTAGGCAATAATTTTTTGAAAGAGAGTGGGAATAGAAAAGTTTCCAAAATTTCTCATGCACACATTTTCGAGTACCCTGGATTTTATTTATGCCTCCGTCACTTCATTACTTCATTCACTCTTAAAATGCAGGAAAATAATAGTAGAATCCAGTAGTTAATCACCTACTAATTTGTATGAATTTACATCAGATATGTGAATTACGTTTCACATTCGTATATCTGAGTTGCAATCTCATCAACAATCTGAATTGTCAACTCATTCTTCTGTCAATTTCTTCCAGCATTATTTTTTTTCTTGCATAGGTTTTTCTGTTATTCAGATTGATAGGTTTTACCGTATGATTACTTCAGGCTCTACAGTGAAGAACAACCCTCGCTCAGCAGGTCCATGACAAGAATCATCGTTATCATATTGGTATCAAACTAGCATTCGTGCCTATGCAAGCCTCGTATACAATTTTATATTATATTGTTATATTATGATTACATAAATTCTTTTTAGTCATTTTTTAAAAAATCAAGTACGATATTGATTGTTTTTAGATATCTTGTACATAATGATAACATAATAGTAGCTTCTGAAAACTCTCAGATAGCATCCACAGACAACAATCTAAGAATCACTTAAAATAACCCAAATATTGACAACTTTCAATCTATATAGTGATTATCAGAGCATTTGATTCCGGCTTACAGATCATTTCTTGGTCATTTCAGGACTCACATAGAGAGTGGGAGGCATCCCGAGATTACATTAAGTACTCGGTCGAGGATCTTGAAACTTCTATCTTGGATTTCTTTGAAGTAAGTCTTGCGTCTCAACACTCAAAGGAGGAGATCATGTTGAAAAGGTGCACTCTTGGTTCACCTGTTAGAATTTGTGATAAATTCTTTGACTTTTTAAGTACCATTTTGGTAATTACTCCCCTACTGAAATTTGATCAGTTCTGAATTAGTGAAGCTTTTTTTTTTTTTTTTGCTAAATTCAGTGAACCTTCTTGAGATGACATATATATCAGATGTGACCCCAGAAGGGGTGACCTTAATAGAATGACTAATTCTAGTTTTTCAGAATAGCGAAAGCCTCTTGCCGAATGATTATGCCCATGTTAAGTATGTTAGGCAGCCGTCTTCTTTTCAAACCCACCAAACATCTTCACCAACCCCATCACCAACCCCCCACACTTCCATCCCTATATATACCTCTCCTCCTTCATTAGTAAAAATACACCAAATTCTCTATTCTCTCTCTATATAGCTGCTAGATAGTCCGTCTAGTAGGAAAGCCGGTCTAGCCCGCTTTCAGGAAGTGTCGGGATAGAAGGTCCTCGTGCCTAAACTATTCCTTAGGGTACTTGGGTCTGACTGCAGCCATCGGAGGTGGTCCCGCTGCAGGGGTCTTTCTATTAGGTTGTGTGGCACTGTCCGGGTTGGGAAAGGGAGAGAAGGAAAGGTTGTCGGGAAACAGTGATAGGGGGAGGTTTTGAGATAAACACTTCAGTGAGTTGGGGATATACATAATAGGTATCGTAGGGCTGAATTTGTGTATAAAATTCAGGGGCCGGATACCCGGATATTGTAATCTCTTTTATCTAGTGTGAAGTTGTTACTCTTGTGGATGTAGGCTGGGCCGAACCACGTTAAATCTCTTGTCTCTTTTACTGTATTGTTGGTTTGTTGCTTTATTACTATCACGTATATTTGTGGGATCTAAGCACACATATTTACCAAATCGCTTCCGCATTCGCCGGGAATCAGGCAGATTCCTAACAGTTGGCATCAGAGCTAGTTGTGTCTAAATTATTGGTGCCGAAGGAAAGTCGTTAAGAAAAGTGGTTGTCTAATATGGCGCCGTTTTGACGGAAGTGCTCCCATTGTTTCTTACACTTACCTGGCCAATTGATTTAGTTGTTTGGATTGGTTTGTGTGTGCAAACGGAGATCATGACAAGTATTGGAGGATTCAAGGTGACTCCATATGATGGTAAAGGAAGTTTTACTCTTTGGCAGAGAAGGGTAAAGGATATCCTAACCCAACAGAAGCTAGCAAGGGCTTTGAAGGGGAAGGAGGGAAAACCAACAAAGATGGTTGATGTAAAATTGGAGGAAGAAGATAAGGCCCTTATTCTTCTTACTTCGCTTCCGGAGTCATTCGATCATTTGGTCACAACCATTTTGTACGGAAAGGACACGTTAAAAATGGAGGAGGTTCAGTCAGCACTTTTGTCAAATGCTGGAAGGAAGAACCAGGATGGTGACAAGGACGGAATGACAGTTTTGGCTTTGCGTAGTCAAAATAATATAGGAAGGGGTGCTGTGAGAGGATCTACCAATAGCAGGGGTAAATCCAGATACAGTGAAAAGGGCATGCAGTGCTTTGGTTGCAAGGAGTGGGGTCATATTAGGTCGAATTGTCCGCTTAATAAGAAAGATCCAGATACATCATTGGCTGTGGTTACTCTCGATTGTGAAGATGTTTGCACCGTCTTCAATCGAGGCACTAGTTCTCTAGGAGAATGGATATTAGACTCAGGGTCATCTTACCATGTATGTTCCGAGAGGGAGCATTTTAACAAATTCCAAGATACAAAGAATGAAACAGTTTCTTTGGCTGATGGATCTACTTGTGAGATCAAGGGGATTGGAATTGTGAAAATCAAAATGTTCGATGGAATAGTTCGCAGCTTGAACGGGGTAAGATATGTGCCTAAGCTGAGGAAGAATCTAATATCTATCGGTCGGTTAGCTTCAGAAGGCTACAGATGCTCTGTAGTAGGGGGAGCTATGAATATCAAAAGAGGCCGTGTGGTTCGGATGAAGGGAGAGCTACGTGGGGGAATATATCGTCTGATTAGTACGTGGCCAGAACGTACTGGAACTTCGAAAATCTGGTTATCTCGTGCACGAGGGAAGAGTGACTTGAAGGATACTGCTGCGGTTGTATTGCCTTCCAGTCTAGACGATGGTGCAAAGACTGCTGGGATGGATGCTTGGTCGAAGGGCTTCCACGACATCAACGAGTAGTTGGTGTGTTGCAGCTGCATATGGGCATCGATCAACACAAATCAAGTGAGTAGTGAACCATGCAACAGATTGATTTGTTTGATATGCAGTTGGGGAGTAAATGAAAGATCGATGGTCACACTTGTGTCTTTGATGGTCACACTTGCGTGTGTGATGGACTACATATGGGATTGGCCGACGTGAATCAAGTGAGTATGTGTGTATACAACAGATTGCTTCACATGTATGTAGTTGGACAAATAGAGGTCAATGGTACACTTGTGCGTATAGCAAGTGGGCATTCGAGAATGAATGTGCAAACTAGGGTATAGTTTGGAGTCTTGGACTCGGGGGGAGTTTTGTCGTAGGAAATGATACGGATCGAGGAGAAGTTGGAGTTGTGCCAACAGGGCGCAGGTATGGAGTGCAAGTGAAGAGCTGTGAGTTTGGAAAGAGGGGGAGATTGTTAGGCAGCCGTCTTCTTTTCAAACCCACCAAACATCTTCACCAACCCCATCACCAACCCCCCACCTACCACACTTCCATCCCTATATATACCTCTCCTCCTTCATTAGTAAAAATACACCAAATTCTCTCTTCTCTCTCTATATAGCTGCTAGATACTCCGTCTAGTAGGAAAGCCGGTCTAGCCCGCTTTCAGGAAGTGTCGGGATAGAAGGTCCTCGTGCCTAAACTATTCCTTAGGGTACTTGGGTCTGACTGCAGCCATCGGAGGTGGTCCCGCTGCAGGGGTCTTTCTATCAGGTTGTGTGGCACTGTCCGGGTTGGGAAAGGGAGAGAAGGAAAGGTTGTCGGGAAACAGTGATAGGGGGAGGTTTTGAGATAAACACTTCAGTGAGTTGGGGATATACATAATAGGTATCGTAGGGCTGAATTTGTGTATAAAATTCAGGGGCCGGATACCCGGATATTGTAATCTTATTTATCTAGTGTGAAGTTGTTACTCTTGTGGATGTAGGCTGCGCCGAACCACGTTAAATCTCTTGTCTCTTTTACTGTATTGTTGGTTTGTTGCTTTATTACTATCACGTATATTTGTGGGATCTAAGCACACATATTTACCAAATCGCTTCCGTATTCGCCGGGAATCGGGCAGATTCCTAACAAAGTATGTTGTCGCATGCTACATCATTTTTAATTACAATTTACATTGCTCGTATTGTTTTCTTTTCTCTCGACAGCTTCTATTTTATATGTTTTATACTGATATACTACATGTATGCATGAACACTAAGTTGGGATGTGGTGTTTATATCATAGGTACATAAAATTCAAGAGTATCACACAACACGCCACCATGTCATGTAAGCATCACAAATTCACCATGAAACGAAAAAATATAACAGTCCACAGGGTCTGTCCTTGTTTTGTTCACGTTGCAATCTATCTGCTACAGGCAATATCTAAATCTCTAGAATAATATCTACAAAACCAAATATTTAGTTTCTTTTTAGTACTTATGGGCACTAATACACATAAATGGTGGAAGTAATACTAAAAAAGATCAAAGTACAGGGGTCAACTTACATTAAGAATCAGTCTTTGCCCATTTATTCCCCTAAACATCTGATGCTTTCATCTCCTCTTTCTACTTTTGAAATTTTTCGATCCTCTATGTGTTTTATCAATTGATGATGCGCGAGATGAGTTTTGCACGTTAACTTTATCTGTAAGCATGGTCCTCGAGAGCTTTAATCAAGAAGCATGATCTTATTACTAAAGATGAGATATGATAAATCAAAACTATCAATGAAGATGACAGTCCAAGTAAAATTCGCAGTCATTGTCCAGTAATCCAGAACGACGATTTGCTTCCACTAAAGATATTTTGTTTTGTCCCGGCAGATAGAAAGTACTTATGTATTCTTGAGAAGTATCGATCAAGTCAGGAGCGGGTGAAAATCTGCACACAGTTTTTTTTTGTTTTAAGAGAAAGGAAATCGAATTCTTTCCACTTGATTTCTTCTTAGTTCCATGCAAGCATCTGTGCATCGACCAAGGATCACACTTATTCTCTGTTTGATATCATATTTGTAACACCCCCAAATCCGGGGTCAGGGATTTGGTCGTCACGCGGAAATCCTTATTAACAATTCACCTGTTTAACAACATTAATCCATCTGTAATCATTGAATAACTGAAATACATCATTGAGACCCCAACTACCAAGCATCTTATAGGTTATAGGGCTAGAAACAAGAACTAAAGTCTTTACATTACTCACTTCATTACCTCCATTGAATCAAATTACACCGTGTCTTACAAATCTTATTCCGTTAGTATAACTTCGTTGAGAAGTATACCAGCAACTAGTTCTACTCTATACAATGTGATATATATATATATTACACATTAATAAAACCATATGTAACTTACTCCAGCTATAGATGTTCTGGATCCTGTCTTCTTCATAAGGTAGTCCGCCTGCTTCTTCCGAGCTATGCAGATAACCCTCATCCGTTTACCTCTTTCTGAAAGGCTAATATATATAAAACAAACAAGTATGAGCGAAAGAATTGCCCAGCAAGTGGTTAATAGAGTTCACAAAATATCCCATCATATACTTGGGGTTTTCATAATACCACGGATACTTAATATCATTAATAAAATATCTGTATCCAAGAAACCTCAATAGGGAAAGTATAATGATTAAAATAATCAGTAAATGAACATGATAAGTTCATAATCACAATAATGACCTTTCCGTCAAAATATCTGCTATGAAAAGAAGATAAGTAGAAAATCAATATATAAATATCATCTTTCATGATATATCTTTAATCTTTATCGCAATATGAACAGTTCTTGCATTTTATAAAAGGATGAGGTTTCAAAGCACACCAATAACCTTTTCAAAAAAATCATGTCTGCTATATCAACCATAAGCAGAATATCAGCATATAGCTTAAAAAATGAAGTTATAAGGAAGGTTATTGTAACATCAGTTTTGAACACTTTTCAACCCTGCCAACACTTATCGGTCACCCAGCCGTAGCTTTCCGATTGGGGTGCTCTCGATAATGTTGCAGAAATATCCAAATTGGATGATGAACTAATACTGGAGTATCTCGCGCCAGATGTCAAACCTTATGATGATCAGTCATAAGTTTGTGCATCTCAAAGTTTGTTTCTCTACATGTAGAAGGAAGAACATATGGACACCACCATACGCCGGATCTCCCTAGCCAACGGTTGGGCATAGTTTGGGACCGGCGCAACTCGGACCCTATTTCCAGGATGGGCTGTCCCACAGTCTCTTACACCTGTTATCAGTGATGGACTGATTCACAGCCTCATACACACATACTCCTAGTTCGAGTAAAATCCATGACTCTGAAACGTAAGGCTCATCCCCCTTCCCCCAAGTATAATACTTGTTGACCAGACTCCACAAAGTAGTCGTCACCATTGTAAAGGAAGGATTCGCCAATATTTCCCAAGCAATAGCTTGTTAATGGATTAAAACTTGTTACATCAATCTTACCCCTCGAGTGTTGAGGAGGTAACTAGAGTCATTCTGACTCATACGCAATGAGTTGAAAATAATTTTTCTTTCAACATCCTTGACTCAAAAGTTAAGTAATAATAAAGTTATCTCAAATAAGGTTCCCCAGTTTTGAAGGAAAGCGACGCCTTTACAGGCAAGAAGTTGATTTGGAATCATGGGGACCTGAACAGTATACTGATGATCTTTTTCTGAAAATCTTTGTTAGGCCAAATGAGATAGGCTCTCAACATAATTCATAGAAAGTCCAGAAGTCAGAAATATACAAGATACCTTGAATAAAACTCATAATACACTTCATAATTATTGAAGTCAAATATGCATTTATATACATAAACTATTCCATCTATATTGAAAGTATTTAATAAATATTCAGATAATATTTATTAAATCGAGAATGTTTAAAGAATATAATTAAATAAAATTATTACGCTTAAACCCAGAAGTGAATATTCAGAATAATATTCATTAAATAAATAATCATTAAATGATTATTCGAAAAGCCTTTAAATGAATATTCAAAATAATATTCATTTAATAAATAAATAATGAAATAGTTTATAATTAACAACCTTTAAATGAATATTTGAAATAATATTCGTCAATTAAACAATCCTTATTAATAATAAGGAAAACTTTAAATGAATATTTAGAATAATATTCATTAAATAAATAGTCATCTAGAGATAACTAGAAACCTTTAAATGAAAATCCGAATTAAGATTCATTTAAATAAATAACTCACGTATGATTATGAAATCATACTTTAAATAAATATTTGAAACAATATTTTCCATGTAATTATAATCCTCGAATATTATTTACTAAATAAATAATATTCAGAAAATAATTGTAATACGTGTACGATATACCGCCTCGCGGTTCGTAACAAATTAATCGAAACATATGCCCTATACTAAGGGCTATAGTAAACCCGGCTTATAGCTACTAGATCACCTCTAGTTTATAAGTCGTCTAATTAAAAATCACACTTCAAGTATGACAATATATTAAGTCAAAACAACTATGCATATACCTTGCATCGTATATCGTGAAATATTCAATAATACTCTTAATGGAATAATAATTGATTAATATTCCTCAAGTGAGATAATACTCAAATAACAATCCTCGAATCTTTACCAAGTAATAAATACTTTTTGAAATTATAATGATGATACTAAATAACATTCCTCAGAATACAT
Organism: Saposhnikovia divaricata; assembly: GCA_036435485.1. Taxonomy (NCBI): domain Eukaryota; kingdom Viridiplantae; phylum Streptophyta; class Magnoliopsida; order Apiales; family Apiaceae; genus Saposhnikovia; species Saposhnikovia divaricata. Next base: position 63,292,900 of record CM071596.1, read on the forward strand.
AGCACTTTGCCGTTGGAATCCCTCCGGGTTTCCACGACTAGTTATATATATCAAAATACCGACTCCCGGTCTAGAGTCGAACACAATAATTATGCTCTTATACTTAGAGCCACAATATACACCGGTTCGTTCTAACTCATCTCAAAATTTATATGTGAATCAGAAAGCAAACATTATATATATGGCAATATAAGCATTTACCGCAACATTGTATAACTCTATTCATGGCAAAACAGTAATATAGAACCAATACTACAAAGTATGGTTTAGAACACTTGCCTGGTACTCGAGATACGATAGGGCTCGCGACGATTTCGGTCCATCTAGACAAAGTCAAAAGAAAACGCACGATTAATCCCCTAGATAATCCTCTTATAATTCAACGCTTAAACACACAAGCGAAACATAACCAAGGTAACACTAGCTCATTTTAGGCTCATACTAAGTCCATATTAATCCGCAATTAATTAAGTCGTCAGTTTGGTTCGAAATTCATCCTCGAATCCAAGTTATACTCAACCTTTTGGAACATTGGTTTCTAAGTCGCGTTTTTAGTGGTTTTCACATGCGCAACCTCTGCTGTTTCATTTTTATAAAATCGTAAAAAAATCTTTTGGACTCGAGACCTTCGGACAAACCTCGCTAACTGACCTTAGCACTTTACCACAAAATTTCACATTCTAATTCGACTATTAAGGGTTTCGAACTCATCATCAAAGTAGTTATATTTCTGCGATAAAATCCTTTGAACCACTTTTACGAATTTCGCGATTTCTCCTAAACCGTAAACTCTTTTAACTCGATTCTTTCGGAAAAATAAACTAGACAACCATATCTTTGTAACCATAGGCAGTGGTGATGCTAAAAATGGTGTTATGGTCTCGGGAATTAACATTTTATAAGGGTTAACGAAATTTCGCCATTACGACGGCTATAATTCGGACATTTCCAAATTTTAACCAACCCAACCAAGCTTACAATCAATTCTCAAGACTAATATTCACTATTCATCATCTATCTCAAGTTGTCAACTGACTTTGAGGCTAAAACCATGGTTTTCCATTTTTATAAAACTTATACAAGATCAATATGCAAGTCATCCACTTAAAACCATAACAATGAAACTATAACTCAAAACTCTCCAAAATCTCACAAACTTACAAGGCATGGAAGAGAGTTATACCTGCCTAGGAAGCTTAAAGATGCTAGTAAGGTCTCACAACACTTAAACCTTGCTTGGATGATCCATGGAAGGCCATAACATAAAGATAAAAACCATGGAAACAAGTTAGAACACTATTCATCATCACTTTCACTAATTATTTGAAAATGGAAAAATCCTTGGATGGTTCTCAAATTTTTACCATACCTTTTCCTATGAAAGAGCTTTGTTTTAAGCTATAGATCACCATTGTTGGATGCTTGGAAGTGACACTTTGAATTTGCTAAAAAGGAGCAGATTTTTCTTAAGGAGAAAATGGGTTCTTGCTTTTCTTTTCCTTCCCTTTTTCTCTTTGACTTGTTCAACTAGCTTTTGATCTAATATGTTGATAAGATCAGTTAGGTGGCTGAGTTTGACCCTCTTGGGGCTTGTGCAAGGTGTATCCAAGAAGCTTGATGGATATTTGTTTGGTTTTTGGTTTGTTTTAAGTGATTTAAATCACTTTGTTTCTAAATTGTTTTGATTTAATCCTTGATTAAATCATTTAATCCACTTGATATAATTCTCTTGATGATCATGTAGGATATTTAATCTTGTCATAATATCAATCCTTAATCCACGATTTGTTCGTTTAATCGCTTAATCTCGTGGTAAAGTTTCAACGATTTCTAGAATGTTCGTTTCACTGTCTCAGTGGTTTTCGTTATAAATCCTCAAATCAAATATAATAAAATTCTCAAATATTAAATCCTCAAATCCTCAAATTTAATATCTCATTTCTTGAATATAATATTATATAATTCACTACCTGGTCAAATATTACACCAAAATAGAATTTGGAATTTCTGAATTCCGATCGTCTTTACATACACTTATTTGCTCCGTGAATCACTAATGTGACTTCGAAATATCCATACCATGTCTCGTACATAGGGTGGCATGAAAAATTTCTTGGTTCCCAAAATCACTATTCATCCATGAAAAACACTATTCACGTATGGAAACACTATTCACTGATGCACTTAATCCTAATAAGAAATGTTTTAATTCTACCAAAAATTCGGGTTATTACAGTCTCCCCTCCTTAAAAGGATTCCGTCCCGGAATCAGTTTAGGAATAACTGGGGTACTTTTCTCCCATTGCACTTTCAAATTCCCAGGTGGATTCTTCCACTTCTTGATTTTCTAGAAATCTCTTATTAACTTGACAACCTTGTTCCTTACACTTGCTCATTTCTATTCATGATTTCCATAGGAATTCCTTTAGCATCACGCATCTCCGATCTCATATTCTCTATCTTATTTGCGCAGAAATACCCCAACATAAACTTGCTTGTCATTCATCAACATGCCATTTACCTTATCAATAGCAGCACTATCTCTATTATTGCGGGCTTGGGCCGCATACTTTCTATGTTTGTCCTGGGTTGACACTAGTCACTTTCGATTAAGCTCTACTGTCTCTCTGGTCTGTTGAACTAGTTCTGGCCCCAACATCTTTCTCTTGCCACTTCCTCCCAGCATAAGGGAGAGTGGTATCTTTTTCCATACAGGGCCTTGTAAGGGCATTCCTATGCTCGCGTGGTAACTGTTGTTATAAGCAAACTCGATCAATTATTCCATATTCTCGATGCATATTTCATAATTCCATTTCCATCTTCTCAAGATCCTTAATTAACTCAGCTGACGTGATTATCATCTCAAGCCTTTCTTTATGACTAAGGGCATCGGCCACCATATTGGCCTTCCTTGGATGGTAGGGTATTTCACAGTATAATCCTTTATCAATTCTAGCCATTTTCTCTATCTTGTGTTCAGCTCTTTCTGGGTGAATATATATATATATATATATATATATATATATATATATATATATATATATATATATATATATATATATATATATATATATATATATATATATATATATATATATTCGATCAATATAGATCTCGCATTTTTCTCTATCTTAATACGGTCTCCAAATCTTTTAGGGCGAAAACTATCGCGACTAACTCTAAACCAATTCATTAAATCCATAAAAGTTATGGTTGCCTTAGTCAACCCAAACGACATTACTAAAACTCATAGTGTCCATACCTAGTGTAAAACGCAGTCTTAAGTATATCTTCGGGTTTTATCTTCAACTGGTAATATTCAGTTCTCAAGTCAATCTTAGAGGAATACTCAGCATCTTTCAGCTGGTCAAATAAATCATCTATCCTAGGTAATGATACCTATTCTCAATGGCGAACTCGTTCAACTCTCGAAGTTTGATGCACAATCTCGTGCTAACATTTTTCTTTCTCGCAATAACACCGGGGCTCTCCACGGTGGTACAATGGGTCTTATCATACTCTTGCCCAACACTTCTTGTAACTGAGTCACTTCTCTTTCATTTCCACTGGGGCTAACAGGAGATGCAACAATATACTCTGAATACTCGGTATTCATTCTCATGTCATCCAAATCGATATCTGGTAGCTAATTAAAACCTTGTACAGCCTCCCAAGGCCATTGTAATTTCCTTTATACTTCGTGCCTCTTTTCTCGGCATCAACAATAAGAGCTAATTAAGCCTCAAATCTCTGACGTAATAATTTCTTAATCTGAACTAGATTCAAGAATCTCTTAATCTGTCTTCATCCCTTAATTATTACTCTCTTTCCCTTATAATATCAACTTCTCCCAACTTGAAAAGAATCAATTCTATTAAAAGTGTCGACCTTATATTTCTAGTTCACAACCTGGTTGCACCAATTTAATGCAAAATTTCACGATCGACCATCTTTACTTGCAATCACTCCGTTAGGGTTCAACCTTAAGGTCTAATTGTCATGCACAATCTTGAGGTGCAAGGTACTTAGCAGTTCTGGAATAAAATGTTAATACCAACTGAATTTAAGTAGGAGGGTACCTGCTGTCATGTCCGTGATTCTCACGGCATCTCGCAAGGTCATTTTGAAAGTCCTGGCAGGGGTTGCTTGCTAGAGGTAGCCTTATTGACTCTGGGTATAGCTGGTCCAGTAGATGGACATTCCTTAGCCTCGTGTCCAAGCTTTCCACAATCGATGCCTTTTGCACTAATATAGGATAATCTGTTAATTCCAACATTGCCACGCGATTCTGGATCCCTTGTCTCAGCTCTAATTGAAGCCTACGGGCTCTTTTCTCTTCGGTGTCCACAACTCGGGAACAACCTCAACAACTCGGATAACTTGGCTTCGCACTTTGCCACAGTCATGGTTCCTTGTTTTAACTCGAGAAACTTTATTTCCATCTGGGTTTCCATATACTTCGGAAAACATTTCCCTAAAATAACAAGCTGAATAACTCCCAAGTCACGACACTATCTAGTGGTTCGCCTCTCCCTTCAGGTAGGCAGCGAACATCGTTTTATGATTCTCTGCAATACTCAGTTTCTCATATGATTTCTCCATCTCTTTAAGATAAGCTCTGGCCTCCACTGGGTCAGCGGTTCCATGGAACTCTGGGGGTTTCTATTTGACACGGTTATCATTGGAGTTTCACGACACATCGCTATTCCTTTCACATATATCGTTTGACCCACTTTCCACTTATCACAATATCTCTGAGAGAGAGAATAAACTAATTCATTGATATGTCATCGATATTTTATTCGTCTTAGCGATCCGCTCTTGTCATAGGCTATTTCGTTGTGAATCTAATTCCTATCAACGAATTTTTGACTTATTCAACCTGGTTGGCCTCCCCTTGAAATTTATTAGAGATAACAAGAATCATTGAGCTTTGAAAAGATAGCTGCCATATCAAGACAAATGTCACACAATGGTGATCATAAGATTATGAATTTTAAAGCAAATCTTATTTGAGATAAGAGAATTTACCAAGAGATCAATATGATCAAAAGAACTAACGTTGCGTGCCTTAGTTAAAGCATTACTAAAGGTAATTATCCTTCTTGTATTTCACAACACACAAGTGATGGCATCCCATCAGACTTCCATCACACAGACAGACAGTCCTTGTGGCCCCTATAAGGATAGGGTTGTTCGTCTCGGTGGAAGAAGAGAAATAGGAATCAATTTGAACTCCAGTTAATAAATTATCGTCTTTCGACAAATAATTCTCAGAGGGACACCTTGGAGAAAATTCTAAGGTGTGATTCCAAAAGTAAAGAATATCAAGAAAGATACTGATATATATCACAAGCAAGTGGTGTTGTATCACCATAAGATTATTCACTATTGAAGGAAAGTGAAAGTTTAAATAACATCAATAGACAGGCTTCAGAACCTGAAAGTAATCATGACAGCCTCTGTCATGATTGAAACCCAGTACGGGTGAACACGAATACAACAATGTATCTTTAGAAGAAGTATATCCCATATAAGGAAGCTCTCGCTTGGAGAGATGTCAAATAATTCATAGATCGGGGAGGTAATCAAAACGATTTACTAATGGGGAGGTTACTGCCAACGTCTCTACGGATGCCTTATATGTCGGCTCATCTGGCGGATAATCGTTTGATTCTAAAGTTTTTTTTTTCTGCATGCACCTTAGAGTGCTCGATAACTTACGCCATTATCGACTCGTACTAGTCACCACAGTCTCAACCATCAACATTTACAATCGTAGAGAGTTATACCCAACTCGGTGCAATCATCTCAAGCAACGTTCCATTCCACACAAAGGCTTCGATATCGGTGCCATCCTTAGTGTTGACGAATTCCATATTTCGAATAGGCGGTATTCCGGACGATCATTAGAAAAATACAGGCTTAAATTCGGTATCTATCAATCCTGTGTGCCACATAGCTTAACACTTTTGGCATAACAGCCTTTCATTTAAGTCAATCCCAGAATTTCACAGTCCGTCTTGGTCCTTTAAATATGGTTCATCTTTACCGTCCAATCTCAACTTCATCATTTTATCTCTACAGTCCATTTTAACACTCCGGGTCTGTCCACCAACCCATATGGCGATTACCTTAACCAATCGACCAGGTTTCCTCTAGTTTTCACTCTCTTTGGCGACATGCTCTGATAATCGGAAAGACAAGGTTTGCCAAAAATTTGTCGAATCTCTTCCCAATATCAGGGAAATTTGGTCAGTCTATTTATCCACTATTAATACTAGGAAATCAATTTCGAAACCTGAAGAACAATTCTATGAACATCCAAACAGGTAGAATCGTAAGCAGTCATAATAACGGAACAATCGACATAAACTTGGAAGTTTAACCACTAGAAAGGAACCAAATATACACCTCCCATAGAAGGGAAAACCAAAGTTTCACACGGAACATGCCGCATTTTCCTGATACATATACGTCCGAGTAGTCTATATAACCAACAGTCAGTTTACTTAACCCCCCCCCACTTAAAGGGAACATTACTTTATAACTAGTTATTCTTCAAAACCAGCAGTACCCGAATCTGACTCCGACTTCTCAGTTCTATCCTCGTAATTTCCTCCTCGGCCGTCAGCCGGGTCCTCTACTCATTTGTCCTTGTATTTATTCCAATCAAATCAACAGCCAAGTTCCGAACGATCCAGTCGTGGGCAACAGTTGATACCACCTCTATCTCATCTATTCTTAAAACTCTACTCCATTCGCTTCATCATATCTCCTGATGAATCAGAATCGACTCCAAATTCTTGTCTTGTCACTTAATCACTCTCTAAGGATTCTTTCGGTCCTCAAGTAAACATATCACATCTTTATCAATCGGCTCGTTCTCTACAAGATTATTCCCTTGACCTTCCATGAGGTCCTCTTCTAGATCCTCCTCTGGATCCTCCTCTATTGGGTCAGCGTCCATCTCAAGGAACGCATCATTATGTGTCTGCTTAGAGGCCTCGGGGTCTGGCATATTCGGTATCTCAACCCTCTCTACCACCATATCCGATGTCAACTTTCTATCCTTCATCATAATTTTGAAAATTCCTTATAGTTCGGGGAATACATAACTGCATCCATGAATTCCCTCAAATCATCTTAAATTCATGTCTCGGGCGATCTATGCCCCTGCCGACCAATACTTATCTCTGAGCATTCTTTGGTAGATATTCATCACCACAAGAAGCGAGGTCTACATCATCATATTCTTCAACGTAGCATTCACACCTTAACTTAACTGTTGGTACTATATCCAATAGTCCAACATGAACTCTACATGAGTTCCGACGTTCTCACATAACTATACACACTCCTACTCACTCTCGTTTCTAGTTTACTATAACCTCCGCTCTGATACCATTTATGTAACACCCCCAAATCCGGGGTCAGGGATTTGGTCGTCACGCGGAAATCCTTATTAACAATTCACCTGTTTAACAACATTAATCCATCTGTAATCATTGAATAACTGAAATACATCATTGAGACCCCAACTACCAAGCATCTTATAGGTTATAGGGCTAGAAACAAGAACTAAAGTCTTTACATTACTCACTTCATTACCTCCATTGAATCAAATTACACCGTGTCTTACAAATCTTATTCCGTTAGTATAACTTCGTTGAGAAGTATACCAGCAACTAGTTCTACTCTATACAATGTGATATATATATATATTACACATTAATAAAACCATATGTAACTTACTCCAGCTATAGATGTTCTGGATCCTGTCTTCTTCATAAGGTAGTCCGCCTGCTTCTTCCGAGCTATGCAGATAACCCTCATCCGTTTACCTCTTTCTGAAAGGCTAATATATATAAAACAAACAAGTATGAGCGAAAGAATTGCCCAGCAAGTGGTTAATAGAGTTCACAAAATATCCCATCATATACTTGGGGTTTTCATAATACCACGGATACTTAATATCATTAATAAAATATCTGTATCCAAGAAACCTCAATAGGGAAAGTATAATGATTAAAATAATCAGTAAATGAACATGATAAGTTCATAATCACAATAATGACCTTTCCGTCAAAATATCTGCTATGAAAAGAAGATAAGTAGAAAATCAATATATAAATATCATCTTTCATGATATATCTTTAATCTTTATCGCAATATGAACAGTTCTTGCATTTTATAAAAGGATGAGGTTTCAAAGCACACCAATAACCTTTTCAAAAAAATCATGTCTGCTATATCAACCATAAGCAGAATATCAGCATATAGCTTAAAAAATGAAGTTATAAGGAAGGTTATTGTAACATCAGTTTTGAACACTTTTCAACCCTGCCAACACTTATCGGTCACCCAGCCGTAGCTTTCCGATTGGGGTGCTCTCGATAATGTTGCAGAAATATCCAAATTGGATGATGAACTAATACTGGAGTATCTCGCGCCAGATGTCAAACCTTATGATGATCAGTCATAAGTTTGTGCATCTCAAAGTTTGTTTCTCTACATGTAGAAGGAAGAACATATGGACACCACCATACGCCGGATCTCCCTAGCCAACGGTTGGGCATAGTTTGGGACCGGCGCAACTCGGACCCTATTTCCAGGATGGGCTGTCCCACAGTCTCTTACACCTGTTATCAGTGATGGACTGATTCACAGCCTCATACACACATACTCCTAGTTCGAGTAAAATCCATGACTCTGAAACGTAAGGCTCATCCCCCTTCCCCCAAGTATAATACTTGTTGACCAGACTCCACAAAGTAGTCGTCACCATTGTAAAGGAAGGATTCGCCAATATTTCCCAAGCAATAGCTTGTTAATGGATTAAAACTTGTTACATCAATCTTACCCCTCGAGTGTTGAGGAGGTAACTAGAGTCATTCTGACTCATACGCAATGAGTTGAAAATAATTTTTCTTTCAACATCCTTGACTCAAAAGTTAAGTAATAATAAAGTTATCTCAAATAAGGTTCCCCAGTTTTGAAGGAAAGCGACGCCTTTACAGGCAAGAAGTTGATTTGGAATCATGGGGACCTGAACAGTATACTGATGATCTTTTTCTGAAAATCTTTGTTAGGCCAAATGAGATAGGCTCTCAACATAATTCATAGAAAGTCCAGAAGTCAGAAATATACAAGATACCTTGAATAAAACTCATAATACACTTCATAATTATTGAAGTCAAATATGCATTTATATACATAAACTATTCCATCTATATTGAAAGTATTTAATAAATATTCAGATAATATTTATTAAATCGAGAATGTTTAAAGAATATAATTAAATAAAATTATTACGCTTAAACCCAGAAGTGAATATTCAGAATAATATTCATTAAATAAATAATCATTAAATGATTATTCGAAAAGCCTTTAAATGAATATTCAAAATAATATTCATTTAATAAATAAATAATGAAATAGTTTATAATTAACAACCTTTAAATGAATATTTGAAATAATATTCGTCAATTAAACAATCCTTATTAATAATAAGGAAAACTTTAAATGAATATTTAGAATAATATTCATTAAATAAATAGTCATCTAGAGATAACTAGAAACCTTTAAATGAAAATCCGAATTAAGATTCATTTAAATAAATAACTCACGTATGATTATGAAATCATACTTTAAATAAATATTTGAAACAATATTTTCCATGTAATTATAATCCTCGAATATTATTTACTAAATAAATAATATTCAGAAAATAATTGTAATACGTGTACGATATACCGCCTCGCGGTTCGTAACAAATTAATCGAAACATATGCCCTATACTAAGGGCTATAGTAAACCCGACTTATAGCTACTAGATCACCTCTAGTTTATAAGTCGTCTAATTAAAAATCACACTTCAAGTATGACAATATATTAAGTCAAAACAACTATGCATATACCTTGCATCGTATATCGTGAAATATTCAATAATACTCTTAATGGAATAATAATTGATTAATATTCCTCAAGTGAGATAATACTCAAATAACAATCCTCGAATCTTTACCAAGTAATAAATACTTTTTGAAATTATAATGATGATACTAAATAACATTCCTCAGAATACATAGCACTTTGCCGTTGGAATCCCTCCGGGTTTCCACGACTAGTTATATATATCAAAATACCGACTCCCGGTCTAGAGTCGAACACAATAATTATGCTCTTATACTTAGAGCCACAATATACACCGGTTCGTTCTAACTCATCTCAAAATTTATATGTGAATCAGAAAGCAAACATTATATATATGGCAATATAAGCATTTACCGCAACATTGTATAACTCTATTCATGGCAAAACAGTAATATAGAACCAATACTACAAAGTATGGTTTAGAACACTTGCCTGGTACTCGAGATACGATAGGGCTCGCGACGATTTCGGTCCATCTAGACAAAGTCAAAAGAAAACGCACGATTAATCCCCTAGATAATCCTCTTATAATTCAACGCTTAAACACACAAGCGAAACATAACCAAGGTAACACTAGCTCATTTTAGGCTCATACTAAGTCCATATTAATCCGCAATTAATTAAGTCGTCAGTTTGGTTCGAAATTCATCCTCGAATCCAAGTTATACTCAACCTTTTGGAACATTGGTTTCTAAGTCGCGTTTTTAGTGGTTTTCACATGCGCAACCTCTGCTGTTTCATTTTTATAAAATCGTAAAAAAATCTTTTGGACTCGAGACCTTCGGACAAACCTCGCTAACTGACCTTAGCACTTTACCACAAAATTTCACATTCTAATTCGACTATTAAGGGTTTCGAACTCATCATCAAAGTAGTTATATTTCTGCGATAAAATCCTTTGAACCACTTTTACGAATTTCGCGATTTCTCCTAAACCGTAAACTCTTTTAACTCGATTCTTTCGGAAAAATAAACTAGACAACCATATCTTTGTAACCATAGGCAGTGGTGATGCTAAAAATGGTGTTATGGTCTCGGGAATTAACTTTTTATAAGGGTTAACGAAATTTCGCCATTACGACGGCTATAATTCGGACATTTCCAAATTTTAACCAACCCAACCAAGCTTACAATCAATTCTCAAGACTAATATTCACTATTCATCATCTATATCAAGTTGTCAACTGACTTTGAGGCTAAAACCATGGTTTTCCATTTTTATAAAACTTATACAAGATCAATATGCAAGTCATCCACTTAAAACCATAACAATGAAACTATAACTCAAAACTCTCCAAAATCTCACAAACTTACAAGGCATGGAAGAGAGTTATACCTGCCTAGGAAGCTTAAAGATGCTAGTAAGGTCTCACAACACTTAAACCTTGCTTGGATGATCCATGGAAGGCCATAACATAAAGATAAAAACCATGGAAACAAGTTAGAACACTATTCATCATCACTTTCACTAATTATTTGAAAATGGAAAAATCCTTGGATGGTTCTCAAATTTTTACCATACCTTTTCCTATGAAAGAGCTTTGTTTTAAGCTATAGATCACCATTGTTGGATGCTTGGAAGTGACACTTTGAATTTGCTAAAAAGGAGCAGATTTTTCTTAAGGAGAAAATGGGTTCTTGCTTTTCTTTTCCTTCCCTTTTTCTCTTTGACTTGTTCAACTAGCTTTTGATCTAATATGTTGATAAGATCAGTTAGGTGGCTGAGTTTGACCCTCTTGGGGCTTGTGCAAGGTGTATCCAAGAAGCTTGATGGATATTTGTTTGGTTTTTGGTTTGTTTTAAGTGATTTAAATCACTTTGTTTCTAAATTGTTTTGATTTAATCCTTGATTAAATCATTTAATCCACTTGATATAATTCTCTTGATGATCATGTAGGATATTTAATCTTGTCATAATATCAATCCTTAATCCACGATTTGTTCGTTTAATCGCTTAATCTCGTGGTAAAGTTTCAACGATTTCTAGAATGTTCGTTTCACTGTCTCAGTGGTTTTCGTTATAAATCCTCAAATCAAATATAATAAAATTCTCAAATATTAAATCCTCAAATCCTCAAATTTAATATCTCATTTCTTGAATATAATATTATATAATTCACTACCTGGTCAAATATTACACCAAAATAGAATTTGGAATTTCTGAATTCCGATCGTCTTTACATACACTTATTTGCTCCGTGAATCACTAATGTGACTTCGAAATATCCATACCATGTCTCGTACATAGGGTGGCATGAAAAATTTCTTGGTTCCCAAAATCACTATTCATCCATGAAAAACACTATTCACGTATGGAAACACTATTCACTGATGCACTTAATCCTAATAAGAAATGTTTTAATTCTACCAAAAATTCGGGTTATTACAATATTCTTCTTCTTTGTCATTCAAATCGGTAACTTCTTCAGGGGTCAACTGAACCAAGTCATGATCAAGAGGTTGGTCATCATCCTGAAGTTTGTCGCTTTCGGCATTTTCTGGTAATTTGTTGTTACCGAATGCACCAATGTTTAGTAATCCATGAGGCCAGTCATTAAACTCTTCTTATTTAGGTTCTGGAAATGTAATATTTGCATTCAGGACATATATAAACCATCAAATATTATGACTCAATGCTAGAGTTGACTCCTAGCATTGAGTCAAAAGGGGGACGTTTTATTTTGACCATTTTTTTAAACAAAACAAATACATCGTCCAAGTTATCAAAACCAATGTTTGATTTCTCATGAAGTAATTTTTGAAGTTGGGGATGAAAATTTGACAAAAAAAGCAAAGAGGGACTTGGAGAACAGAAAATGTAATGAAATTAAAACAATGTGTAACAACTAACAACAATTATTACCTGTATCAACTTTTCAAACAAGTATTATCTGCTAAATGTCATAGAAATAGAGGTGAAATTGATCTCAACAATGTAGTAACAGTTCTTCTCGTTTACTCTGTGTCTGCAAACACTTGTGTTTATTCTGTGCCTTTGAAAATCAATATCATGATCCTTATCCATATATATGCAATGATGTTGATACGAGCTTAATTCATTCTATTTCTTTTTTACATTCTTTGGGACATTTGTAACGGTCAAAAGCATTACAAAATGGTTAAAAATTGTTACAATAGGCCTATTGTAACACCACATTCCTCATTACATTTGCTGCCGTAACAATAGCTTTTTTGTAACACTACCCTGGCTATTGTAACGGTTGTTATGGCTATTGTTACACTCCTTGGTCATTTTAAAGAGATGTTACAATAGATGTATTTCATGTTACAATAAATGCAAATGTAACACATGCATTCCTGTAAATATATATTGTAATTTCTTCATATATTTAAATTAAAAACACCTAAAGAAGCATTTAAATATTAATAATTTTTATCCCATCAATATTAATGCACACTCATTTGTGGGTACAAAATTTATAAAATTCACAATCACATGTATCCAATGAAGAAAAAACACACATCATACTTCATAAAGTTCTGTAATCAAAATCAATGATAATACGATTTCGTTACAACCAGTTCAATGACCAAATCCCATTACCAAAACAAAATACAAATTTTTTATAAAGTTGCATACTAGCTATGCCTAAGCATCACAAGGCATCAAAAATAAAGTCTGGTGCATATCTTTAGATGACCATCGATCTATCATTCATGCATTTTCTTCATCATTAGCCTGCACATTACTTCCCTGCAAAAAAGGAAACATTCTTGTTAAATATCATTATAAAAATTTGTATTTTTTAAAATTACCAACTGGACTAGAAAATTCATCATACTGCTGGTATAGATTCCAGTACTGTAGAAACTCAAGGTACTGAAAAACAGAGGTTTAGAAGACTGCATGGCTACTGGCATGGAATGCTTGAAAATATAGTAATCGAGAGTAGTTTGTATTGTAAAGATTGAATAGATATATGGTTGTCTGTCGGTTCTGATACAAAGATTTTGTCAACGGGCGGAGCAAATCTTCACTAATTAAAGTGATTATATTGTTATCATATATCTTATTTCTTGTGTGTGTTTGTGTGTTACATCTAGAGGTCTGATTCAATATAGAATTATCAGCGGTTGACAGGCATACAAGGGGAATGAAACAACCGCACAACAGCAATTATAAAAATATTGGGAATGGAAAATCATTTGTCATCTGTAGTACAAATGATATTTAGATTTTTGAATAACTTCACAACTTCAGTAAAGTAAAATTGTCAGACACAACAACTATAAGGAAAGTACTGCATAGATGGTCAGAAATATAATCACATAGTTTGTCGTTTCTCAGAAATATTTATCATTCTATCAGATAACTTTTTCTACGTTGGTATTTGAGATTTAAATCAAGGAGGTTAAAACGAATAAGAAATAGAAGAGAGAATGGTGGAAACTTAAAAGTACCTCCTGTTCACTTCGAGTTTTGGAAGATCAGGCAACTTCACCATTTGGATCAGAAGACTCGTTTCCTGTAGCTACTATTAAGTCAGGAATGACAAGACTAATATCCGGATTTGCAGCCTTTATTTGAGAAAGCACAAGAGATGCAATATCTTGAGCAACTTCCCGACTTAAATTTGCTTTGACATCTTTCAAGAACTCATCAGGAAATACATATCTTGACTTCTTTTCTTTTTTCTGAATTTTAGATTTAGTCACACCTCGTCCATATAGGGGTATATATCCTTTGCGCTTATCCTTACCCATAACTTCATCATAAGGATCTACGGTTGATTCTTCTCCAGACTGTTGTTTTGTTTGCAGTATCAACATCTTATTCTATACAAGAATTAAGTTATGATAAGATAAACATAGTAATGACAAGACGCAACAATCAAATACAAATGTGTTGAAACTAAAAACCAAAAAAAGAGTGTATTTTATATGTAAGTCAAACCACTACAATATTACTGCTATTTATAAAATTTTCTTCACCTTAATGTCAAATTTTCTAGTACTAAGTAACATGTCCACAATTTCTTCCCTCTTTATTGTAAATACATCACCGAGTCTCTTTTTTATCAATTTCCTATCTGATTCTTCTGTAGAGATCTTCTTAAATGATGATTTTTCTATATTAATGCTGCCATATAACTTCTGTCTTTACAATGTACGTAATGCAGTATTGCTTAGTCATATTATCAAATCCTAAGTACTTCCATATGATCTGGGGTTTTAGTTACATGCTGCACTGGCACTAAAACTGTAACTAGGCTGTGCAAAAATTTACGACCTGATACACTATAATAACTTACTGAAATTGAAAACTTACCACATTTTCTGTAGGCTTAACAGCGCTCGTTAAATATATCTTTCCAGGAGTTCTCTTTCTCGACTCTTTGTATACTTGAGTTTGAGATGGCAGCTCTTTATTTGGATCCTTTAGTTGCTGTTGAAATATATATTAGTATTTAAAATTAAAATTTAAGTCAAATTATTTTATTTCACTAAATTAAGAAAAAAAGAACCAAGTAATTGACAGTTACCAATTCATGACGTAGAAATGCCATTGAAGTGGGCCCCAGAGTGTGCGGATCATCATGCATGCTACGATTTGATCTATTTGTGACACTTTCGTCCTATAACATAGAACATATAAATAGAACAAGCAACTACTAATTATAACATTTGTATTTAAACAAAGGTGTACAAATTACCTCAATTTCCTCCATGTTCCAGTATTGTAGCAAATCCCAGAATTGTTGGTCAGACATAGTTTCTGGACGATTTTTCCATCTTTCATCATCATTTTCAAATCCATAATAATGGTCTTTTTTCACCCTTGATTTATGAACTCTCCATAATGTATTTACAGTGGTCATCACCCAATCCAAGCCTTCTTTAGGAATCATGTACTTTTCCTTAAGAAATTTTAATCATGGACATACGTTTAATTTTCATAAAATTAAAAAAAAAAGGTATACACGAGTGTACTAGTTTGATTCGATTAATTTTACATACCAAGACATAATCCCAAATCTTTTCTTTAAGTCTGGATGGAAATTTAGGCCAATCGCAATAGTTTAACGGTGCTAACAATGAATCCTTAGCCACAGTACCCAAGAACCGGCTAAGCTCCCTGCAAGCCTCCTTAGTAGGTCCAATTGGTTGACCATATTCATTAAAAATAATTGGTGGGCGGTCTTCAAATTTACGATTATGCACTTCAGCCATAACTGTAGGACCTCTAGTTTTCTTGATTGTGAAAGCTATAACCAATTATAATAACTTACATTATCATAAAATAAATGTAAAAGTTGTCATACAGTAAATAAAATAAATAAGGAAACCAGTATATACCTTTTTTTGTAGTTGCAACTTCTCTATTTTCCTGGACTTCGCCTTCAACTGTTAATGATTCAGTAGTATGAGGATCTTCCACCAAGTTCATGTTAGGACTGAATTCGAACAAAGGTGATCTTGTGTCTGTGTGAGTACCATTGTCGGCCTCTGGTTCAAAATCTTGCTCAGTGCCTCCGTGTTCAAATTGTTCTTCATTACAAAACTTTTCCATTTCCCATGCATTATTCTTTTCTAGCTGTTGCTTCTTTCGCATCTGTAAGTACAAAGCGACGGATCCAGGAAGAACTTTTTGGGGCTTCTTTTGCATCCCAGGCATCTTTTTTTCTTTTCCATCCGGAACTTGACTTGTACTAGTTTTATGCAGATTTTTTTTAGGTTGCTCCGTCACCTTTCTTTTTTGTACCATTGGTGCTTGTTTTTCTCTTGATCTCAAGTTCACATATTCTCCCATAGTTGATGATTTCTTCATACCATTATTTCCTAAATTTTTTCCTTTGTTCAAACCCTAAGAGATTCACATATGTAAAGCAAGTAATTAATCTTAAAACTAAAGCAACATAATTAATAAATGGTATTGTTACTAGAAATATTAAATGATACCATTATTTGTTCTTCATCAGAGTCATGCTCCTTATTAGGTTCAGCTTCATAATCTGAACCCTCTGAATCTTGCCCTTCATTTTTCTCAAAAGCTTTGGACTTTTGATTGAAAATAGCCTTGTTTGCTAAACAAGTTTTAAAACCAGCTGCCTCCATTCTTTCTCTGTTAAATGCTAATTTTTTTAGCCTGTCTTCTTCATATTTTGTAAGCTTACGAGGATGGTCAGATTCATGGATGGCCCTTTTCCTCATCTACAAAACAGTAAAAACATGATAGAAAAATATGAATTCCCTTAGCATTAATATCCACACAACAGGCTCATGATTAACTAGACAGGAATAAGTAAATGTAGTACATCACTATTTATTAACTAGACTATATTAATTACTATAAAATAACTCAAGCAACTAGAATCAAAACATAAATAGTAAAGAACCAGGATCAAAACATCACTATTTAATTATAAATTTAACTTAGTTAGAGCATCTCCAACGGTACTAGCTAAAATGGTTAGCTAAAATAATATAAAATAATGATTATGTAAAATTTATTGAACCTGTAAGGAATTGTACTCTAATGGTGTTAGCTATAATTGTTAGCTATATTTCAAAAACAGTATTTTATTGTTATTTTAATTAGTAAATATATATAAGATTAAACTAAATTGATGATGTGTCACAATATAAGTGGATATGATATTTTTAGATGTTATGTATAAATTTTTGGATATCCTCCAAATATAGAAGATATGTATCTTGTTATCTAAAAATATAGCTAACAGTTGTTGCCATTGGAGACCAATTTTTTGAAGCTGTTAGCTATAATGTTATGCCACCTCAGTTTTTTGGCTAACAGGTGAGAGCGTTGGAGTTGCTCTTAAAGCCAAAAGCAGGCTTGTACCAAATAAAATCAACAACAGGCTTCTTTACCACTAAAATTTAATTATAAATTTTTTCAGCAAAAAACCAATTCTTTCTTCGGGGATCTTCAACATAAAATACTTGATGTGCTTGAGAAGCTAAAATGAACGGCTCCTTTTTCCAAATACATCTATCACGATTTACTCGAATTAATCCATTAACATTTTTCTCCGCGTGAAACCACACACATTTGAATAAGACAAAACTAAAATTTCCTTGATAATGAACCTCGATGATCTCTTCAATTGCCCCATAGTAAGGAATCTCACATACTATTGGATTTTTATCCCTGCTACTAGAAAAACTTGTAGTTTCGGCTGGCAAAATGACTCCACTATTATCAGTTACACAATTTGTATCTCGTTTCATTGTGTGAAACTTGTATCCATTAATGGAATAACCAGTGTATTTCTTGGCTATTTGTGAAGGCCCCAATGATAATTTTACTACATGATCTGGTATTTGGTTACCCTGTTCAAGCTCATGATTCACTTTTTCCGAAAACCAGTCTATGAAGTCCTTGTTATGGCTTTGGAAACTATCCCATTTTCTTTTATTCTGACGGCTAAGAGAAAGCTGGTGTTCACTGCATTCAAACATAAATTAATCAGTATTAGTAAAGGTCAAAACTTTAGTTTAGAAATCACGTATATGTAAATAAATAATTGATACATTTCTTACTTGAGGTATTTCTCAATCTCATCAATATGGCAGTTGGATAAAATGTATCGCTGCACTTGCATCCATGTCTTATGATCAATCTTATGACCTTCACATGTCTTCTGACTTGTCCTCCCTCTTCCCATTAAAGGATGTCCTAGCCTTTGAAAGAGTTTATGTGGTGCAGATTGATCAATTACTTCTTCAGTACCATTTTTCACTTTCTGATTCAAATATCTTGCACATAACCTGAGAGATTCCTCGATTAGATAGCCTTCTGCCATGGATGCCTCGGGCTGAGCCTTATTTCTTACATATGATTTCAACTTTCGTAGATATCTCTCAATACCGTACATACACCTTGAAGCAACTGGCCCGCCAAGTGTAATTTCTTCAACCAGGTGAATAGGTAAATGGACCATAATATCAAAAAAAGCAGGTGGGAAGATCTCTTCTAGCTCACAAAGAACCTCAACTATCTCAGTTTGTAATCTCTCGAGATCTTTTGGATCAATTTCTTTGGACCATATAGCTTTGAAAAATTCACTCAATCTTATTAAAGGAATTGCAACATCGTTTTGTAATGTTGTGCTCATAGCCATTGGAAGTAAGTGATGCATCATAAAATGTGCATCATGGCTTTTATAGCCTGCAATTTTCATTTCTTTAACTTGCACATACCGCTTGATATTAGATCCACAATCTTGTGGTATCTTTGCATTTTTAAGTACTTGACAAAAAGTGCGCTTCTCTTCTGCTGACATCCAAAACCGTGCCTTTGGAATTACTCGATTACCATCTGCTGATTCTTGAGGTTGAAGCTCTGGCATAATGCCAAGTTCTAACAAATCCTTACGTGCTTCTTCATGATCTTTATTTTTTTTTGGTAATTTGAGCAATGTTCCCAGAATGTTGTCAAACAAGTTCTTTTCTATATGCATTGCATCAAGATTATGTCGACACTTGACATTCTTCCAATAAGGCAGGTCATTAAAACAAGATTTTTTCCTCCAAGGATTTTCATCTTTATTCTTTTTTGGTTGCTTTGGTCCAAAATCATTCTTGAAATTAAATAATAATTCAGAAATTTCAGTCCCTGTCAACCGAACAGGTGCACTTCTCTCCTCTGTTTTTCCATTAAAATGTCTCTTATCATATCTCCAGGGGTGATCCTGATCCAAAAATATACGATAGTCCCTATAACACATCTTTTGTTGTACTTCAACCAAGCAGAAGGGGTTTTATAATGACAACAAGGACATGCTGTCCTGCCTTTTGTGCTCCATCCTGATAGCATGGCATAACCTGGGAAGTCACTGATGGTGGAGTGCAGGGCTGCTCGCATGTTGAACATTTGATCACTTGAAGCATCATATGTGTCAATTCCAATTTCCCATAACTCTTTTAACTCTTTCATCAATGGTTGCATATAGACATCGATCGCATTTTTTGGGGACTCAGGACCAGGAATAATAAGTGAAAGCATGAGAAATTCTGACTTCATGAAAATTGAAGCCGACAAGTTGTAATTTATAAGCACAACAGGCCATGTACTATGAAGGATTTTTACATCGTTGAATGGATTAAAACCATCAGTTGCAAGTCCCAATCTCACATTACGAGGTTCTTAAGAAAAACTTGGGAAATTTTTATCAAAATCTTGCCAATCTGAACCATCGGCTGGATGTCTAAGAATTCCATCTTTTTTACGCTCATTTTCATGCCATGTCATATAACGAGCAGTTTCCGAACACATAAAAAATCTCTGCAACCTCTTCTTAATTGGAAAGTACCTTAATACTTTTGTAGGTACCTTACGAGATTTTTTTTTCTCAATTGGGCTTTTTGATTTCCACCTAGAAGTATTGCAAATATGACAACTCGTATCTTTAGCATGTTCCTCCCAGTATAACATACAATTATTTGGGCAAGCATCTATCTTCATATAATCAAGGCCCAACATCTTTAAATCATTATTGGCCTCGCAAAAAGAAGAGGGTAACTTTGCATCAGGTATCAAAGACCTTAATACTGTTGAACCTCGATTAAGTAATAATCGATAAAATAATAATCTTGATATAGTAATATTTTTTCCCGGTCCCGACATAATGGAGACAGTGTATTTTTACTCTCGATAAAGTAATAAACTCGATAAAGTAATATTTTTTCCCGATCCCAAGCGTATTACTTTAAAGAGGTTTAACTGTAACTCTAAAAGGTCAGAAAAAGCAACATTACTTATCTTATGGTCACACTTGAAAAGAAATAATCGAAGTGTGAAGGCAAGTTTAGAAAATGTCTTGCATCCTTGATATAATTCTCCTTGACCATCTTCAATTAACTTAAAAATCTTTTGTGTCTCCTCATTAGGCCCCCCTCTTAAAGTATCATGCAATAACCCATCTAAATTATCGGAAAACTGAAATTGAACCCCACTTTAATTAGTTGGCTTTTCAACATTGGTGCGCTCGGACTGTTTCTCAAATCTTGGCATAAAACCCTTGCAAATCATATGATCTCGCACTACATTTCTGTGGTACCAATAACGATATAAACAATTACTACATGGACAACAAATCTGATCCCCCTGCGCTTCAGTTGCAAATGCTTTGTCCAGATATTCATCTACCCCATTTTCATAATGATCAGACCATTTAGGAAAATCCCACCAGCCTTTTTTTTCATTATCCATAACCTAAAGTTAAAAATAATTCTAACACGGAATTTCAGACACAAAAAATGAAACTTGACAGGGAACAAAATCATTAAACAAAATATGTCAGAGTGGAGATAAAATCTAAGTAATGAAATAGAATAATGAACAAACTAATCTCTTATATGGATAAAATCTAAGCATACAAAATAATGAAATTTAAGTAACTAAACTCTTATATGGATACTATCTTGACTAAATAAACTAATCTAGAAAGAAAACTCATTAGGTACAAAAATTGAATATTTAATTAAACCCAAAAGTTCACAAAAAATTGAGTTTTAGATATATATATATATGTATATATATATATATATGTGTATATATGAGAAAATTCAGACAACATTCATAAATTTGGAATGAAAATGTAAAAAATAAGTGTGTACAGATAAAGGTAATTAGAACAACAAATCGAAATCCATTGTGAACCGAGCGACACTAAACAAAAGACAAACAGAAGTGCTTGGTGGCAAATTATAACAAAGTTATTTCTTGTTATAGTCTTATAGAGAACAGATGTGCAGAGCAGATAAGTTCACAAGCAGTGTGGACAAGCATTCAAAGATAAGAAAGGTTGTGACTGAACAGAATAATACCCTGTTGTAATTTAGATATATAAAAAGTTCTTCGAGAAAACAAAATCAGCTGTAGAAACGAATTCTATCACAAATTAACAAGCAAATAAAGATTAAAAGAAAACACCACTTTAGAACAAAAGTCGAACATAACACATACATCAGTAAATAAGCTGCAAAATCAGTAAATAGAGCCAAATGATATATTCGAAACTCAGTACACAGAGCAAATAAGCTTATATCTCGAGTTTTTAGTGATTATCAACAACAGACCATAACGATAAACTAAAACAACAAATACACAAATCATTTTGGATCTGTATCAATTGAGGTGGTGAAGGTTACCTTGTATCAATTTGGATTGTGATTTTGAGCTGAGAGCAAGTACGAGTTCGGATTTTGAGATGTGATTGTGAGTTTGGGATGAGAGAAAAATTAGGGTTTTGTGTGGCTGTGTGATAAAAGGGGGAGAACCGGGAATAAAAGTGTTTGTGTTGTTCTATTTTGGCTGAGCGCCAGCACCAAAATTTTATACTGCCTCTACAAAATTATTGATGCCCGCCTCTACAGAATTGTTCAATTTACAACCGGGAATCTAAATTTTAGCAAGCGGTAAAATTTTTTAAAATGAAAATAAAAATCCATCATTGTAATTTTATGGTTGTAAATGAAATTTTTTAAATACATTATTACGATAAGTAAAAATATGTGTAAAAAGTGACTTGGCACCGATTTTTTAAAATAGCCGATCAATTTTCGATTTTTCACCTAAATATTATAAATAAGACTAATATATTAAATATTATAAAATTATGAAATTAAATATCCTTTTTTGTTTCGATTTGCCATTTCGATAAATAATTGATTTACTGATAAATCCCTATTAAGTATCCGAAACGATTTGTTTCGATTTTCGAAATTTACAACCATATTGGCATATAATATTGAATATTTATGCTTTAATTTTTCTTTATATATATAATTATTTTAAATATAGTAAAAAAACCGTTACATTAGATTCATCCCGTTACAATACCGTTACAATAGGTAGGGGTCTATTGTAACGGTGTATATCAATTGTAACACTTTTAATACATTCGTTACAATATACTCTATCTTTGGATAAATATGTACAAACCTGTTACAATTGATCCCTTTTTTTGATCCTGCTACAATTTTAGTGTTACATTAGGCCTTGAAATGTAGTAGTGCAGATCATTTCTTGGTCATTTCAGGACTCACATAGAGAGTGGGAGGCATCCCGAGATTACATTAAGTACTCGGTCGAGGATCTTGAAACTTCTATCTTGGATTTCTTTGAAGTAAGTCTTGCGTCTCAACACTCAAAGGAGGAGATCATGTTGAAAAGGTGCACTCTTGGTTCACCTGTTAGAATTTGTGATAAATTCTTTGACTTTTTAAGTACCATTTTGGTGATTACTCCCCTACTGAAATTTGATCAGTTCTGAATCAGTGAATTTTTTTTTTATTTGCTAAATTCAGTGAATCTTCTTGAGATGACATATATATCAGATGTGACCCCAGAAGGGGTGACCTTAATAGAATGACTAATTCTAGTTTTTCAGAATAGCGAAAGCCTCTTGCCGAATGAATATGCCCATGTTAAGTATGTTGTCGCATGCTACATCATTTTTAGTTACAATTTACATTGCTCGTATTGTTTTCTTTTCTCTCGACAGCTTCTATTTTATATGTTTTATACTGATATACTACATGTATGCATGAACACTAAGTTGGGATGTGGTGTTTATATCATAGGTACATAAAATTCAAGAGTATCACACAACACGCCACCATGTCATGTAAGCATCACAAATTCACCATGAAACGAAAAAATATAACAGTCCACAGGGTCTGTCCTTGTTTTGTTCACGTTGCAATCTAACTGCTACAGGCAATATCTAAATCTCTAGAATAATATCTACAAAACCAAATATTTAGTTTCTTTTTAGTACTTATGGCACTAATACACATAAATGGTGGAAGTAATACTAAAAAAGATCAAAGTACAGGGGTCAACTTACATTAAGAATCAGTCTTTGCCCATTTATTCCCCTAAACATCTGATGCTTTCATCTACTCTTTCTACTTTTGAAATTTTTCGGTCCTCTATGTGTTTTATCAATTGATGATGCGCGAGATGAGTTTTGCACGTTAACTTTATCTGTAAGCATGGTCCTCGAGAGCTTTAATCAAGAAGCATGATCTTATTACTAAAGATGAGATATGATAAATCAAAACTATCAATGAAGATGACAGTCCAAGTAAAATTCGCAGTCATTGTCCAGTAATCCAGAACGACGATTTGCTTCCACTAAAGATATTTTGTTTTGTCCCGACAGATAGAAAGTACTTATGTATTCTTGAGAAGTATCTATCAATTCAGGAGCGGGTGAAAATCTGCACACAGTTTTTTTTTGTTTTAAGAGAAAGGAAATCGAATTCTTTCCACTTGATTTCTTCTTAGTTCCATGCAAGCATCTGTGCATCGACCAAGGATCACACTTATTCTCTGTTTGATATCATATTCTTCTTCTTTGTCATTCAAATCGGTAACTTCTTCAGGGGTCAACTGAACCAAGTCATGATCAAGAGGTTGGTCATCATCCTAAAGTTTGTCGCTTTCGGCATTTTCTGGTAATTTGTTGTTACCGAATGTAGTAACGGTTCTTCTCGTGTACTCTGTGTCTGCAAACACTTGTGTTTATTCTGTGCCTTTGAAAATCAATATCATGATCCTTATCCATATATATGCAATGATGTTGATACGAGCTTAATTCATTCTATTTCTTTTTTACATTCTTTGGGACTTTTTAAGCACTTTGATGACCCAACTTTCGAGATTGCTAGTACGAATGATATTCCATGTGAACCAGAATCAATAGGTTGGTAAAAGGAGAATGCTAAAAGAAATAGTTTTATTATGGAAGTTCAACTTGTGTTGCATAACGGCTGTCTTCAAGTTCCTCCTTGTGTCAATTTTCCAATGATCCATGATTCTTGTTTAGTAATTGATGAGAATTTTGTGTTTGATGAGTCTGCTTGTTTAGTTGATGATTGTCCCATACGTGATACTAATAAATTGGATGCAATTGAAATTCTACCAAATTTAGAAAATATTTTTGAATTTAATGAATTGGTAGACGGGACAAAATTTGATGAGTATCCAAATATAATTGAGAGGGAATTAAAGATTGATGAAATTGAAAATCTTGCTTTAGAATATATGGATCCAATTTGGGAAGAGTTTATGAGTCGTACTTATGATTATTATTTTGATGAGTTTTCTAGCTACTTTGATGTTTTCAAGTCTCTTGAGCATGTGAGATTCATGGAACTTTTCGTAAATTTTAATGAATCAAAGGTATATTTACACATTATGCTTGTAATAAAAATTCATAGATATGTGCATGTATTTGTTTTTTCTCCACATTGAAGCCTTTATGTGCAAATAAGTCGAGCTAATGACAATAAACAAACACTGCTTGGGAGGCAATGATAAGTGGATTTCATATCCACTTGGAACGCTTCATATCGACTTGAATTGATTGACTTGGCCTCAAGTATGTCGTGTTTTTGATGTGTTATCATCTAGTTGTGCAGGTTTAACCACGTCGGCTAGGGTTGGTGATTTTGGTTGATCTTGGAGTGGATTTGAGCTTGGAATGAAGAATGGAGTCTTTACCTACGATGCTAAGAAGATTTTGAGTCAAGGAGTTGAAGAATTGCAATTCACAAAGAAGGAACGGGAGAAAACGGAGTTAAAATGAAGAAAAAGGACAGAAATCAGTTTTCGACAGAATCTTTGGGCGCAGGAGCGCGTGGCTGGGCACAGGAGCGCGTAGGAGGGCTGAAGTTGGGGGCAGGAGCGCGCAGATGGGGGTAGGAGCCCGTATAACATCCTGAAATTCTCCTACTTCGATTCTAATTGGTATTTTTGGTAGTTTCTTGCTAGGAAAGACTCCTGGGGCCTATATAAACATGTTCTATCATCCTTGAACGTACCAATACCCTTCATAACACACAGAGGTTGAGAGACGGGGAAACATACTTGGAGAAGGATTTCGAAGATCGTGACAACTATCGGAGATCTAGATCTACTTTTGTTTTCTTCAAATTAGGCAAAACTCTTGGATGTTTTTGGGATTTGTTTTCTTAACTCTATTACTCTAGCACTATTGTTTTTATTCAAACTTTATTTACTATCATGTTTTCATCAGATCTCATGGTGACGAACGGTTCGATTATGAACTAATCGTTGTCATAGGATTCTAACGGATTTATCTATGTAGTTTAGTAGTTTGTTTGCTTTAAAGATTTATGTGTGATGAATTCTTGATATCCTTGTATGGTTGTGATTATTCTTCTTGGATGCGTAGCTAACATCTAAGTTGCATTGTTAATCTCTTGTAAAGCGACGGTGGATCTTGAGATTTAGAACTTGCCATGCTAGCATAGGTTCATGGTTGTTTATCAACATGATTCATAGTGTAATTTGAACTATCTTACGCTGCCCTGTGTGATCTTTATGGATAACTTGTTCTTAAACCATTATGTTTTCAAATTCTATAGACATATAGGGTCTAAACATAATTGCTGTCTACCCATGTTCTATCTCTTTTGTGGATGTATGAGTAGTTTGGTATTCGTATACTGAGAAGTAGCCTATAGTTGTTTCGTGTTGTCTGATCAGATATCATAACCATCACATACTTTGATTAAAGGCATCAACTCTAAGCGAAGTATTTAATGAAGTTAGGATCCCATATTTTAATTCTCATAAGTAATTCGATTTTAATTCTCATTAATTAAGTAATTCTTAGTCTTGTTAATTTGCTTTTAGTTAATTTAGATAATCAAAACCCAAATTTTATTCTTGTCTTAGTAGTGAATAGAGATCATACATTGTTGCATAGGTGCATAAATCTGTAGAAAACCGAAACCAGTCTCTGTGGGAACAAACTCAACTTTATTCTATATTACTTGTGACCATGTACGCTTACGTGAATTAGTGCAAACAAGTTTTTGGCACCGCTGCCGGGGACTCGGTTTTATTTATAGTTTATGTGCTTATCATCAGTGGTCATTAAAGTTCACTGACTCGGATTATTTTCTTACTTAGTTTGCTTTGTTCTGTGTGTTTTTAAGGTACTTGAACGTGTATGCGAACACGTTCTCAATCTCGTAAATTGGCAGAAGAAGAACTTGCAGCAGCAGTAGATATGGGAGATCCAGCAGCAGCAGCAACAACTAAGGCTTTGAAGGACTATTCTCAGCCGAAAATCAATGACATCCAATCTAGTATTGTCAGACCAGCCATTGCAGCTAACAACTTTGAAATCAAGCCTGGTACGATTAAGATGGTACAGAATTCAGTTCAGTTTGGAGTGTTTCAATGGAAGATCCTAACATGCACGTCCGGAACTTCATCGAGATCTGCGACACTTTCAAGTTCAATGGTGTGTCGGAAGATGCTGTCAAATTGAGACTTTTCCCATTCTCTTTGAGGGATAAAGCTAAGGGCTGGTTACATTCTCTACCAGCCGGTTCC
This sequence comes from Saposhnikovia divaricata, assembly GCA_036435485.1. Taxonomy (NCBI): domain Eukaryota; kingdom Viridiplantae; phylum Streptophyta; class Magnoliopsida; order Apiales; family Apiaceae; genus Saposhnikovia; species Saposhnikovia divaricata. The sequence continues at coordinate 63,320,198 of CM071596.1, forward strand.
ATTACAACACGGGAGGATCTTGCTCAGAAGTTTCTCACTAAATTCTTCCTCATGGCTAAAACAGCAGCAATCAGGAATGCTCTAACTCAATTTGCACAGCAATCTAGAGAATCTTTGTGTGAAGCTTGGTAGTGCTACAAGGAGATGCTTCGAAAGTGTCCTCATCATGGTATGCCTGATTGGATGGTGATTAATGGTTTCTATAATGGGTTGGGAGCATAATCTAGACCTTTGCTAGATGCAGCATCAGGTGGAGCTTTGTGGGCAAAGAGCTATGAGGAAGCTTATGACCTAATTGAGATGATGGCTGCTAACGAATATCAGAATCCAACTCAGAGACTATCTCAAGGCAAAGTAGCAGGAATTCTGGAAGTGGATGCAGCTATAGCTATTGCGGCTCAGTTGAAGGAGTTGAAGGCTTTAATGATGAAGGTGGATTCTCTAACTAACTATGGAGTTCAGCAGGTGGCTAGTGTGTGTGAGCTTTGTGCGGGTGCACATGAGACGACTCAGTGTGCTATCTCCTCTTAATCGGCACAGTTTGTGAGCAATTTTCAGTGACCTGCGCAACTAGCTCCAGTCACCTATCATCCTAATTTCAGCTGGAGCAACAATCAAGGTGGTATGCAGCAGCCTTATCAGCAGTTTCAAGGCCAGTAATTTGGAGCTAAACCGTTCAATCAAGGTTATCAGCAGTAGTATGCTCCGAGGCAACAATTCCAACCTCCGGGATTTTAGCAGCAACAGTCTCATGGGAATGCTGGTCAATCTTCGAATTAAAAATCTGAATTGGATGAATTGAGGTTGATGGTTAAAAGCCAAGCGGTATCTCTCAAGACCTTGGAGAACCAGATTGGGCAGATTACTAATGCATTGTTGAATAGGCCACAAGGGACTCTTCCTAGTGATACTGAGGCTATCCAGGCAAGAGGGAGGTCCATGAACAAGCGAAAGCTATCACTTTAAGGTTTGGAAAAGTCAAAGAAAGCATGTTAAATGAAGAAGATAATCAGCAGAGCAAGGAGCAGATGCCATTGACCGCGGCTTCACGCACCCTTGTAGAGGATGAGCTACAAAAATCAGATTCGCACCCTTGTGATAATGCGGAGAAAGAGAAATCGGATGCTGAGTTGGAAAAATCAGATTTGAGCAGTGGAGCAGTAGAAAGCAAGAAGTCTTCTAAAAAATCAGTTTTAGAGCAGAAGAAGGACGATGAATATATCTACCCACCTCCTCCATATCCAAAAAGACTCCAGAAGCAGAAGCTAGACAAGCAGTTTTCCAAGTTTCTTGAGGTTTTCCAGAAATTGCACATCAACATACCTTTTGCAGAAGCACTTGAACAGATGCCGAGCTATGCAAAGTTCATGAAGGGTATTCTATCATGGAAGCTGAAACTCAAGGAATTGGAAATTATTGCTTTGACAAAGGATAGTAGTGCGGTTCTGCAGCAGAAATTGCCACCGAAGCTTAAGGATCCAGGAAGCTTTACCATACCGTGCACTATTGGCAACTTATCTTTCAACAAGTGTTTGTGTGACTTGGGAGCTAGCATCAATCTCATGCCTTTGTCTGTTTACATGCAACTTGGTCTGCCCGATCCTAAACTACAAATATCTTTTTACAGCTGGCTGATCGGTCGATCACTTATCCTAGAGGTATCGTGAAGGATGTTTTGGTAAAAGTTGATAAGCTCATCTTCCCTGCGGATTTCGTGATTCTTGATTTTGAAGAAGATAAGAAGATTCACATCATCTTGGGAAGACCTTTTCTCGCTACTGGCCGTACTTTGATAGATGTTCAGAAAGGAGAGCTTACAATGAGAGTGCAAGATCAGACTGTCTCTTTTAATGTGTTCAAGGCCATGAAATTTCCTGCGGAGAATGAAGAGTGCTTTAGAGTGGAAGGGGTTGATACTGGCCAGAATAAAGCGTTTAATCAGATGTTGAAGTCGGATCCATTAGACGTTGCTGTACAAGGAAGGTCTAATACTGAAGATGAGGAATTAGGCGTGGCTGATCTTTGGGATTCTCAGGTGCTGATTGATGAGGTTGTTTCATGGTCAAATCTTGAGGATATTGCAACTGAGTCTTTTCTTGAGAAAGATGTTTTTGTTAAAGTATGAGGGTAATAAAGATCTTCATGAGTTGTATAGGAATTTTACTTCTGATGAGATGTTAGAGGAATTGAATGCTATTTGTTCTAAGCATGAAATTCAACTTGAGGATAGTTCTTTTGATCCTAAGTCTGTTGTTAAGACTTCTGTTGGTGAACCACCCACTTCCGTTCCTAATCCATCTATTTCCACTCTTGATCAGTCTTTGGTAGTTAATAATGAAAATCATCATGTTGAAGAAGCTTCTAAACTCGAGCATAAACCACCAGATCACCTGAGGTATGCATATTTGGGTCAATCATCTACTTTGCTTATTATTATTGTTGCTAACTTGTCAGTTAGTGAAGAGAACAATGTTACTGACACTTTTGAGGAGCAAAGAAGGCTGAAACTTGTCATCAAGGATGTAGCCCCGGAAAAGATAATTAAATGGCCATATAGAGATACGGTGTAGAAATTTTCAAGAGAAAAAGCCATTGCCATGTCTAGCTAAAGACTTTAAACAAAGGCGCTTCCTGGGAGGCAACCCATGGATTTCCTGCTTTCAATAAAAGAGCATTTTCCCCAATTCTTCATAATTATGGATTACTATTTTCGTGCGGAGGGTGTAGAGGTCACTTGGCCTATTTTTGGAACTCACACCACTTATCCACCACCAAATTCACCACCCGAGGAGGGTGGCCATGCCGACATTTAGGTAAGTTCTCTACTATCCTCTTTATTGCCTTCAATGAGGACATTGAATATTTTAAGTTTGGGGGTGATTTGAGGATTAGTAGTTAGTAGTAGAGTCATTGTTCATGTAGGAATCATATATCATGTTGCATATTTTACATGTTTAGTGTATTGACTTTCATTCATATTTGTTGCAATTCTGTTTCATATAGAGCATGTTTGTTTGCGTATTTGTTTATTTATCGTATGTGAGTCCATTTAGTTGCATTTGCATAGCATATTTCAAGATCCCTTAGGATGAGCTAATTCTGATTGGTAGGTAGATGTCTATTTGAGTGTGGTAATGATGAATAGAGGGTTGATTTAAGTGCCTAGGAATTGACTTGCATGTTTCAGAAACACAATTTTTACACAGTCTCACCGTTTGCTTTTGGGCTAGATTGAGTCATGCTTGTTTGGTTGTTTAAGATTTAATTACTTGATTATATTTAGAATTTTCATTATTCCCTTGATGGCGTAGGTGCACTAAAGTATAAGTTTGGGGGAAACCAGGGATTTCATGCTAATTGTTAATAATTGTCAATAAAGGCTAGGCGTCAAATGGCTAGTAGCCGGCTCATATTTTTATGAGTAGTCTAGGGTTGGATGAGAAGGAGCGAAACGCACTCATTCCAAGTTAGTTGTGTGTGGAAAAAAAAGGAGAAAAAAAAGAGTTGTGTGAATTGTTAATTTGCAGAATTAACCAGGGTAAGCTCTTTAATACTCGAGCAATTAAGTTCGCGGGGACTTTGTGCCTAGTGACCTAAGGCTTTTATAGTCTGGGATCCACTAACCTAACGCTTGCTACATGGGTATTATTGTATAAGCCTTTTGGGGTCTCATCCATTGCACGGTTAAATAAGCATGTGTTGTGTTTGCACTAAATCACGGAAGCGTACGTGGTCACAAGTAATATATGAATAAGTCGAGTTCGTTCCCACAGAGATCTAGTTAGGTTTCAATTCAGTTCATGCACCTATACAACAATGTATGGTTTTTATTCACTACTAAGACAATTAACAAGATTGGGTTTAGATTAACTATAATTAACTAAGAAACAAATTAACAAAACTAAGAATTAACTAACTAACGAGAATTGGAATCGAATTACTTATGCAAGAGAAAACATGGGATCCTAACTTCATTAAATACTTTGCTTAGATCAGACGCCTTTAATCACTATATGCAATGGTTATGATATCTGATCGGACAACACGAAACAAGTATAAGCTACCTCTCGGTATACTAACACCAAACTACTCATACATCCACAAAAGAGATAGAAGATGAATAGACACCAATTATGTTTAGACCCTATATCTCTATAAGATTTGAAAACATAACGGTTTAAGCACAAGTTATCCATATTGATCACATAGGGAAGCATAATATCTCTATTTACGCTACAAATCATGATGTTAAAACATCAACCTATCCTATACTAGCATGGCAAGTTCTAAATCTCAAGATCCACTCTCGTTTCGCAAGAGATTAACAATTCAATTTAGATGTTAGCTACGCATCTAAAAGCATTAAGAATAACCATACAAGGATATCAAATATACATCACACAGATCTTTAAAGCATCAAAATACTAAAGCTCCATAAATAAATCCGTTAGAATCCCATGACAACGATTAGTTTATAATTGAACCTCTCGTCATCATGGGATCTGATGAAACCATGATAAAAACAAAGTATGAAAAGATACAAATAAACCCAAGTAATTGATATGGAATGATGTTTCAAATTACAATGGTAGGATGTGTTTAAATAGGCTCTAGAAGTCTTGCCCAGCAAGGAAACTACCAAATCAGAAATAAAATAGAATACGTTTCCTAAGCTGATTCTGTTTTTAAGGAAAATTCGTAGCTGACTTTTCTTCAATATTTCTGGGCCGTTCCAGTCGTAATTGGACCTCTGAACCACTTTAGAATGATAGAGAATCTCGTTATCTTCGCGTGGACAGTAAGATCGTCCAAAACGGACTTGTAGAACTCAAGATATGGCCAAAACAATGAATAAGGGCAAAACTGTAATTTTTCAGCAACGCGTGCTCGCAACTTGCCCCTCAGGGGCGCAACCTGCCCCTGGCCACCTGCATTCCGCGCAACCTGCCCTGGTTTGGGGCAACCTGCCCCTGGCTCTCCGTTGCGTCGTTTTTCAGCTCTAATTCCTTCGTTCTTGCTCCGTTTTTGCCCGTTCTTTTTGCATTAGATCACATTTTTTATTTCCCTCAACTTAGGAACCTTCATGAGAGTTTAATGACAACTCCATTCTTCATTCCATTGCACAAATTTAACTCCAAAAATGACGGAAGCATCAACCATAATTGACATTCTTACAAACCTGCACAACTACACAAAACACATCAAAACTACAACAAACTTGAGTCCAAGACAATCAATTTAAGCCGATATGGAACGCTCCAAGTGGATATAAAATCCATTTATCATGTTGTTGTGTATAGTATATGTGTCGTAGTTGTTAGTAATAAAGCATGAATTCCTGTCCAACTCGAATGATGATGGAGGTATTCCTAGGTTATGAAGTGTTTAACGTCTATTTTATTTATAAACCTGTGATTGTCTTGGCGAAGAATAAGTATGATTTTGATCTAGTATTGGGAGTATATCTGATGAGCATCGCACACACGCACGTTTCGGTTCATGTATTATTAGTATACGGGGACTTAGTCGAGCTCTATTTGGATTTAGTTGCATTCTTTGAGATATTTGCTTGTTGTTTGGTTTTGGTTAGTCTAAGGGGATCGTTGCATTTTCATATTAGTTGCATTCATGCATTGCATTGCATTAGGTAGTATCGAGTCTGTTTTATGCTTGAGGACTGTTAACATAAAATTATGCAAGCGCACGTAGTCACAAGTAATATAATTTAAGTTCGTTCCGCAGAGATCTGGTTAAGTTTTAATCAGAAAATATGCCTATGCAACAATGTATAGTTTTAATTCACTGCTAAGAAAAATAACAAATTTGGGGTTGATTATCTAAATTAAACTAGGATGCAAATATTAAACTAAGAATTAAAGTAACTAATGAGATTGAAATCGAATTACTAATATGAGAATAAACATGAGATCCTAACTTCATTAAATACTTCCCTTAGATCTGACGCCTTTAATATCTATATGCAATGGTTTTGATATCTGATCGGATAACACGAAACAAGTATACGTTACCTGTGAGCATACGCATACCAAACTAAACATACATCCACAAAAGAGATACAAGATGATTTGACACCAATTATGCTTAGACCCTATATGTCTATAGAATTTGAAAACATAACGGTTGAAGAACGGGTTATCCATTAAGATCACATAGGGTAGTATAAGTATTTTCATCTCACACCACGAATCATATTGATAAACAATTATGAACCTATGCTAGCATGACAAGTTCTAAATCTCAAGATCCACTTTCACTTCACAAGGGATTAACAATTCAATTTAGATGTTAGCTACGCATCTAAAAGCATTAAGATTAACCATACGAGGATATCAATTTCACATCACACACATATCTTTAAAGCATCAAGATACTAAATTCCATAAATAAATCCGTTAGAATCCCATGACAATGATTAGCCAATAATTGAACCGTTCATCGTCATGGGAATTGATGAAAACATGATAATTAACAAGATATGAAAGAAAAGAACAATAATATTAATAAAACGAAGAGTTGAGAAAACAAATCTATGTTTCAACGTATACAAAAGATGAAGTAGATCTAGATCCGTGCTTGTCACCGAGCGTTGAATCCTTTTCCACTCTCTCCCTTGCAATTCTAAGTTACAATAACAAAAATCTGATACAAATTACATGGTAGGATGTATTTAAATAGACTCTAAAAGTCTTGCCCGACAAGGAAACACCCTAAAATACAATTAGAATTCAATTTAGGTGCAAGAAACTTCCTAAAATTCAATTAGAATTAGAAAAAGGACAAAACAGTAATCTTCCAGCCTGGTTCTCAAAGAATACGTGCGCGATTTTGACCAGCACGTCCCCTGAACCTGCTATCTGTCCCATGTTGTATAAAATCTCTCAAGCTTCGCGTGAGCTATAAGATCACTGAAAACGGACTTCTAGAACTCCAGATATGGCCAAAACAGTGTAGACTGCGCAACCTTCCCGGAAAATCCGAATTTTATACAAATTTGCTTTTTACTCCTCCGTTTCTTTTGCATTAGCTAACATCTTCAATACCATGATGCATGTAACTCCTTGGTAGCATAACACAAATGTCCAATCTTCATTCCAATGCTTAATTCCACTCTAATAACGGTTAGAAACACCAACACTAACCAATAGCTATAACCCTACACAACTACACAAAACACATCAAAAATACAACAAACTTGAGTCCAAGTCAATCAATTTAAGCCGATATGGAACGCTCCAAGTGGATATAAAATCCACTTATCACACCCTCAAACTTAAACCGATGCTTGTCCTCAAGCATAAACAACTACAACTAACTAACTAGTACCACTTCCGTAGGTGATCACGGTTGCATTTGGCATATGCAACAAGCCCTTTAAACCCCTAGGCAGCCCTAGTGGACGAGTAAGGTCTCGTGAGGGCCTATAGCGAATGTACCCACAAAATCCAATGCAATGCAATGCATGTATGCAACTAGTATGAAAATGCAGCGATCCCCTTCAAACTAACCAAAACCAACTAACAAGTAAATATCTTAGAGAATGCAACTAAATCCAAATAGAGCTCGACTAAGTTCCCGTATACTAACAATACATGAACAGAAACGTGCGTATGTGCGATGCTCATCAGAATACTCCCAATACTAAATCAAAATCATACATGCTCTTCGTCAAGACAATCACAGGTTTATAAATAAAATAGACTGTAGACACTTCATAACCTAGAAACACCTCCATCCTTATCCAAGGTAGACAGAAATTCATACTTTATTACTAACTACTACGACACATATATACAATCATGCTTATTTAACCGTGCAATGGATGAGACCCCGAAAGGATTATACAATAATATCCATGTAGCGAGCGTTAGGTTAGTGGATCCCAGACTATAAAAGCCTTAGGTCACTAGGCACAAGTCCCCGCGAACTTAATAGCTCGAGTATTAAAGAGCTCACCCTGGTTAATTTTGCATATAAACAATTGACACTTTTGACTTTTTTTTTCTATTTTTTTTTTCTTCTGTTTTTTTTTTCTTTTTTTTCTCTATGCAATCTGGAATGAGACTTCTCAATTCCAACCCTAGACTACTCATATAAATATGAGCCGGCTACTAGCCATTTGACATCTATCAATTATTGACAATTATTTACAATTAAGCATGAAATCCCTGTTTTCCCCCAAACTTAGACTTAAGTGTTCTAGGCCATCAAGGGAATAACGAAAATTCTAAATATAATCAAGTGATTAAATCTCAAAACATCCAAACAAGCATGACCCTAACCTAGCCCAAAAACACCCAATGAGACTGTGTAATTAGTTTTGTTTCTGAAACACATAAGTCAATTTCATAGAAACTATAAGTCAACCCTCTATTCATCATTACCACACTCAATTAGACACCTACCTACCAATCAGAATTAGCTCGTCTTAAGGGATCATGAAATATGCATGACATGAAATGCAACTAATATGAACTCACATGGTATACGAAACAAAAACAGAATGCCCTACATGAAACAAACATAATTAATACGAACAAACATGCATGAATTACTACTAATATGCAAAACATGATATCTATATACATACATAATACAACTACTAATCCCTCAAACCACCCCCAAACTTAAAATATTCAATGTCCACATTGAATGGAAGTAAATACGAGGAATAGCAGAAAACATACCTACTCATCCTCATCCTCGGATGAATCAGTATCTGGCGATGGATACGGTGTACGAGCTCCATAAACGGGCCACCGGGCCTGGATGTCCGCATCTCTCAAAGCTGTAGCCATATCCTCAGCATACTCCTGGTTACTAGCATGTATAGCATCCATACGCCTATACAAATGTCTAAAGTGAGCATCCAAAACCCTTGGTACTCTCGAAACCCGTGGTGGAGCGCCCGCTCCCTGACCACTAGTACCAGCACCACTAACATCATACCCGACCCCCCTAGGATGTGGGATTCCGCCTTGCCATTCCGGCATCCGATCAATAGACACGTCAACAATGGAAGCCAAAGGTGACTGCAACTCCTCATCCGCACCCCATGTAACACCACTAACCCTACACAACCCAGCTATAATAGAAGCATGGGGCATCGATGATAGTGCACTAGACCTTAAACACCTGCGAATATTCTGATGAACAATATAGGCGACATCAATGTATTTTCCCTTTAGAATGCCCCAAAGAATAATCGCTCTGTCAGCTGCGACGTCACCCGTATGAGAAGTAGGCATAATATTGGCACAAAGAAATAGATACCATGCTCGTGCAAACTTATTCATAGCAGAAGACGGAAAAGTAAGTGGCTCATTAGTACCCAACTTGTACTTCCAACCTGTACCAAGAACACATAGTTCACGAATAATCGCCTCCATATCCACATCATCACTAGTCTTCAGTGCCCAATTTTCATCCCCCACAAGCTTAGGTGGTTGTCCCAAAATCGGACGAATAGCATCTGAACTGTAATCCACTCCTTTACCTCAAACAATACACACACCATTCTGCCCATCTTTAGCATTCACATAAAACTCCCTAACAACATTCAACGGAACCGGAGCAGGCGCCTTACAAATCTCTCCCCATCGTAACTCACTAATCACATCAACCAACCCATAATGATGAGTTGGCAAAAAACCCCTTTCTTTCGCCATCGGTCTTGACAACAATCGATTATATTCAACCTCCGCCTCCGGAGAAGAAAATCTCTCCACCCTATTCGAACCACCCCTCATTCGCTTAGGAGCCATAACACAATCAATTCTCAACTCAACAATAGCACCAAAATACACAAAAACCCCCTTTTAACAAGAACACCACAAAATCCCCAAATTTACAAGAACACAAATTCGTAATAAGAATTAAGGAAGAAATATACCCAATACGAATTGAAGAGGTGAAACTTGCAATGGAAACCCCCAAACTTGAATCCTTATTGCTCCTTGAAATTTGAATGGAGGTTTAGAGATTTTAAAATTAGGGATTGGGTTTATATATTTGTGTAAGTATAGGTGTATAAGATAGGAATTTGAGTGAAGATATAAAAGAGAAGAATTAAATTTGAATTAGAATTGATATGGGTTTAAGAATTTGAAGAGGAGATGGAGGGTTTTAGATTTGATATAGGATTAGATTTAGGCGTAGAGATGATAGTATAAAAGATATAAAAGGAATGGGGAAAAAAAAATTATGTACAGCTGAAAAAATTCGTGCATACTGCTTTCTGCGCAGCCTGCGCGCGACTGGCGTAAACTGCACCTAATGCAGTCACGCAGGCGCAGCCTGCGCTCAGACCAGTAACGCAGGCGCAACCTGCGTGAGGGACAGAAACGCAGGCGCAACCTGCGTTACACAGGTGCAGCCTGCTCAAAAATACTTTTTTTTTTAAAGACAAGAACAATATACAAGGCTTACACAAAGCTTGGGTTGCCTCCCAAGAAGCGCTCCTTTTACGTCATTAGCTTGACGTTCTTCTTCCAAATCAAGTAGACGCCAAAACGGAGTAAACCTTATCGCGTTGAAATGATCCGCCATAGTAATGCTTCAACCGCTGTCCATTCACCTTAAAAGCATGATCCGGTGTTGTTTCATAAATTTCAATAGCTCCATATGGATACACCGTCTTAACAATAAATGGACCCGACCACCTTGACTTGAGTTTTCCCGGAAAAAGCTTGAGGCGAGAATTAAATAGCAACACCTTTTGACCTGGCAAGAATGCTTTTGGTACCAACCTTTTATCATGCCACCTCTTAACCTTCTCCTTATACATCTTGTTTTTTCGTAAGCTTGCTCACGAAATTCCTCAAGTTCATTCAACTGAAGCAAACGTTTTTCACCCGCAGCCGTGATATCTAAATTCATTTTCTTCAACGCCCAATATGCCTTATGTTCCAACTCTGCAGGCAAATGACATGCTTTCCCATAAACTAACTGAAATGGAGACATACCTAGAGGAGTTTTGTAGGCAGTTCTGTACGCCCACACAGCTTCATCCAACTTCAATGACCAATCCTTACGAGATGGATTCACCACTTTCTCCAGAATTCTCTTGATCTCCCTGTTAGAAACTTCAGCTTGGTCATTCGTTTGAGGGTGATAAGCAGTGGCAACACGATGCGTCACATTATATTTCACCATCAACGTAGTAAATTGACGATTACAGAAGTGTGTGCCCTCATCACTAATTATAGCACGTGGTGTCCTGAAACACGTGAAAATTTGCTTATGAAGAAAATTCAGTACCACCTTAGCATCATTGGTCGGCAATGCCTTAACCTCGACCAATTTAGACACGTAATCCACAGCTAGCAACATGTACTGATTATTGCATGAAGAAACAAAAGGTCCTATGAAGTCAATCCCCCAAACATCAAAGATCTCCACCTCAAGAAGCATGTTAAGAGGCATCTCGTTCCTTCTAAAAATATTGCCAACCCTTTGACATCGATCACATCTCAACATGAACTGATGAGCATCCTTAAACAAGGTAGGCCAATAAAAACCTGCTTGAAGCACACGAGCTGCTGTCTTTTCTCCACCATATGACCACCATAAACAGTTGAGTGGCAATCTTGCAACACACCCTCCGTCTCACTATACGGAATGCATCGTCTAATCATCTAATCTGCTCCTTGTCTAAACAAAAACGGTTCATCCCAACGGTACCACTTCACATCATGTAGAAACTTCTTCCTTTGAGCACTCGAAAGATCTGGAGGAATAACATTGCTTACCAAATAGTTCACAAAATCTGCAAACCATGGCTCTTCATCTTGCACTCCAAAAAGCTGCTCATCTAGAAAAGATTCATTAATAAGAGATTTGTTATGTGAATCCTTACCATGGTCCTCTAAGCGTGAGAGATGATCCGCTACTTGATTTTCCGTGCCTTTCCTATCCTTGATTTCCACATCAAATTCTTGCAAAAGAGGCACCCAACGAATCAATCTAGGCTTTGAATCCTTCTTCGACATGAGATATCGAATAGCAGCTTGATCCGTGTACACAATCACCTTAGTACCGAGCAAATAAGATCTGAATTTCTCAAAAGCATAGACAACTGCTAGCAACTCCTTCTCCGTAGTAGTGTAGTTCAGCTGTGCATCATTGAGGGTTTTACTAGCATAGTAAACCACATGAAAAATTTTATCCTTCCTTTGACCAAGCACAGCTCCAACAGCGTAGTCACTCGCATCACACATAAGTTCGAACGGTTCCTCCCAATTAGGTGCGGTAATGACTGGTATAGTAGTCAACTTCTTCTTCAAGAACTCAAAAGCTGCAAGGCACTCATCATCAAACTTGAAAGAAACATCCTTCTCCAACAAGTTACACAAAGGTTTAGATATTTTTGAGAAGTCTTGAATGAATCTCCGATAGAACCCCGCATGACCAAGAAAACTGCGAATTCCTTTAACAGAGATAGGTGGAGGAAGATTTTCGATTGTCTCCACCTTAGCCTTATCCACTTCAAGCCCCTTAACAGATACCTTGTGCCCAAGAATAATTCCTTCTTGCACCATAAAGTGACACTTCTCCCAATTAAGCACCAAGTTAGTCTCCACACAACGTTTCAATACCAAGCCAAGATTATGCAAGCACTCGTCATATGAAGTACCAAAAACTGAGAAGTCATCCATAAAAACCTCCACTTGCGTGCCAATCATGTCTGAGAAAATAGCCATCATGCACCTTTGAAAAGTAGCAGGAGCACCATAAAGTCCAAAAGAAACTCGACGAAAAGCAAAAGTGCCAAAAGGACATGTGAATGTGGTCTTTTGTTGATCTTCCGGAGCAATGTAAATCTGATTATAGCCCGAATAACCATCAAGCAAACAATAATACTCGTGTCCCGCCAACCAGTCTAACATCTGATCAATGAATGGAAGAGGAAAGTGGTCTTTTCTTGTGGCTTTATTGAGCTTTCGATAATCCATGCAAACTCTCCACCCCGTGACTGTCCGAGTAGGGATGAGCTCATTCTTCTCATTAGGAACAACTGTCATATTGGACCGGACTCACCCAATAACTGTCTGAGATAGGATAGATAATGCCCGCATCTAGCCACTTTAGAATTTCCTTCTTCACCACCTCTTTCATAATAGGATTGAGTCTCCGCTGATGTTCAACAGTAGTCTTAGCTCCTTCCTCTAGCAAAATTTTTTGCATGCAATAAAAATGGCTGATTCCCTTTATATCTGCTATGGTCCAACCAATTGCCGACTTGAACTCCCTCAGAATTCGCAAGAGCTTTTCTTCCGCACTAGCTGACAAGTTAGAGGCAATAATAACAGGTAATGTAAATGCATTACCAAGAAAAGCATACCTCAAGTGTTCCGGAAGTGGTTTGAGTTCAAGTGTAGGAGCTTCCTCAATAGATGGTTTCAGACGCCCCTCCGAATTTTTAAGTTCTGCTAACCATAGAGATTCAAAAGGCAAATCAAATCTCCTTTTCCAAGGAGCTGGATTTAGCTGCTGAAGTTGCTCGGCAATTTCCTCATCTTCAAAATCAGAGTCACCAACTAAAACTTTTTCCAAAGAATCTGACTTAAGCAACTGCTCAATTTCCATAGTAACTACAGAATCAACCAAATCCACCTTCAAGCATTCTTCTTCATCTGTGGGAAATTTCATTGCATTGAACACATTAAAAGTGATATTCTGGTCTTGCACCCTCATGGTGAGCTCCCCTTTCTGCACATCGATCAAAGTTCTACCAGTGGCTAAGAACGGTCTTCCCAAGATTATGGGAATCTTCTTATCCTCTTCAAAATCCAAGATAACAAAATCAGCAGGAAATATGAGTTTGTCAACTTTCACCAAAACGTCCTCCACTATGCCTCTAGGATATGTAACTGAACGATCAGCCAACTGCAAAGAGATGTTGGTAGGCTTTGGTTCCGGTAGACCAAGTTGCATATAGACTGACAAGGGCATGAGATTGATGCTAGCTCCTAAGTCACACAAGCACTTCTCAAAAGACAAATTACCAATAGTGCATGGAATAGTAAAGCTACCAGGATCTTTTAGTTTGGAGGCAATTTCTGTTGCAGCACAGCACTGCACTCTTCCGTTAGAGCAACAGTCTCTAATTCCTCGAGCTTCAACTTACGAGAAAGAATCCCATTCATGAACTTGGCATAGCTCGGCATCTGTTCAAGAGCTTCAGCAAAAGGAATGTTAATCTGCAACTTCTTGAACACCTCTAAGAACTTAGCAAATTTCTTATCCAACTGTTGCTTCTTGAGTCTTCTAGGATAAGGAGGAGGAGGATAGATCTGAGTATTCTTCATAGACTGCTCCAGAGAAGCTTTTTCAACAGGTTCCTTGCTCTTTTCCACTTCACCATCTTGCTGATCAGCCACCGAATCAGATTTAGCAATTTCGGGCACTGTAGATTTTTCAACCTGCTGATTCTGAACAACTTCATCTTCTTCAGCTGCTGATTTAGGGCCTGCTGTAACTTTTCCTGATCTCAAAGTCACAGCCTTCACCTGTTCCTTGTTGTCTCTCCTACCTGGATTTGCTTCCGTATCGCTAGGAAGAGTTCCTTGTGGCCTACTAAGTAAGGCACTTGCAAGCTGTCCCATATGGTTTTCCAAGGTCTTTTGAGAAACTGTCAGGCTTTTAATCATCATCCTCAACTCATCCATTTCTGATTTTTCATTAGAAAATTGCCCCGCATTAGCCTGGGGCTGTTGCTGAAATCCCGGAGGCTGATATGGTTGCCTTGGAGCATACTGCTGCTGATAACCTTGATTGAATGGCCTTGCTTGCTTACCCTGAAACTGCTGATAGGGCTGCTGAGGTTGTTGAGCACCTTGGTTGTTGCTCCGGTTGAAGTTAGGATGATTCCTGTTGTTGGGATGATAAGTGGTTGGAACTGGTGCAGCAGGTCTATGAAAATTACTTACAAACTGTGCTGATTCAGAAGAGATAGCACACTGATTCATCTCATGTGCTCCCGCACATAGCTCATAAATACTGGTAACCTGCTGAACTCCATAATTAGCAAGAGAATCCACCTTCATCGTAAGAGCCTTCAACTGAGCTGCAATAGCTGAAGCTGCGTCAACTTTAAGAACACCTGCTACCTTGCCTTGAGAAAGCCTCTGTGTTGGGTTTTGATATTCATTAGCAGCCATCATCTCAATTAGATCATAAGTGTAATAACCCTAACTTTAGCAAGGCTACAGTGATCACATGAATAGTAAAATTTGAGGATTTAGGGAAATAGTATGTAGGTACATTATAATTGAAACAGAAAATGAATAAACAGAAACCATATTAGTGTTGTACATTGAAAATAAGTGACTCGAAACGATGATAGATTCCAAAAATTCCTGAATATTGATTTTTAGGATTTTGATTTCGAATAAGCTTCTATTTGACATTAAGGAGCATGGAAACACTATAAGAATTATATATTGAGGGATTAGTGAATTTAGATTAAACCAAGGGATTATTAAGTTAAGAGAATACCAAAGGAAATTGGATTCGTAAATGATTTCGAAAACCACTGAGATAATGAGGTATACTCGAAACGAACCACAATTAGACGAGTATGGGAACCAAGCAACCAAGATTAGTGATCTAACAAGGATGCATACCACATTATGATTATCCAAGATTATTAGCCTAATACTTAGAAAATAAGGAAATGAGAATATTAGATCATCCTAATGACATCACTAATGACCTCACATTCCACTAACTCAAAATTAAGGGTAAATTAGTCAATTGCCTAGGAAAATATCAACCAAAGCTTCCAAGACAATCTAGAATACAAGATTAAGCAAGATAATTATCAAAGAAACACAAAAATCTCTCCCCATCCCCTTCATTACTACAATCGGCCAAATAGAGAAAAAAGGAAGAAAAAAAAAATAAAAACCCAAAACCCTAGCTCTCTTCAATAACAATTCAAGGGAAAAATCATGGAGCTTCTTGGAGGTTAGGAAGGATCATCTACAAAGTTTCATAGCAAACCAACATCATTTAGTAAGGTAATTAGATCATTCAAGTTACTAGAAAAGATGATGAATAGTGTTTTCTAAGTGTTAACTTGTTTTTATGGTTTCCTTTAGTTGATTCAAGCTATTGTAAGGTTGTTAAGGATTACCCAAGGCTTGTTAAGTGTTGTTAGAGCTTCAAGAAGGTATAACTACTCTTGCCCTCTTTGTATTTATGGTGGAAATTAAGTTGGTTAGTAGTTAAGTGATGTTAATGTTTAGTTTATAATGAGTATGTGTTATAAATGGGTTGTTTTGATGTGGAAATTGTGTGTTGTGGACTTGTAACCATGGCTGGTAATGAAGACCACATGGTGTAGGTGATGATTATTGTGTTTGATAATTGATTTGGAGGAGTTGGATTTATGGAAAGTATGAAAATATAGCCGTTATAATGCCCGATTTTAGTTAGGAAGAAATCTGCCCTGTTTTGTGACCCCTGTATCCGTACGGTAACCTACTTCCTAGGTTACCAATTGACCATGTAATGATAGAGCTTAGTTCATAGATCGTTTTGATATAAGGTACGTTAAAATCTGACGTACGGTTTAGGAGAAAAGTCAGTTTTAATGAAAACGGTTCAGAAACCGAGAAAACGTAGTTGTGTCAACTTTGAGGCAATGACTACCATACTTAAACATTTTTAAAAATTATGAAACTTTGGGATAGTGTATTAAGGTAGTCAAAGAGTTGTTACCAGTTGACCTTGTGGTAAAATTCGAAATCCATATTTTCTGAGAATTTTTACAGTTAAGTGTGATCGTTAGGGGAAATGGTGAAAACCCCTGAAACTTCGATTAAGGTTTTAAATGGATAAGTTCTTGAACCTTTGGGGTAATGGTAATACGTTAAACATATATTAAAGTTTCAAAGGTAATGTTATGCAAGAGTGTAGTGAATAAGAGAAGTGGTATTCTAACGACGGTCCTTGTGTTTATAGAAACTCCGGAAGAGGAACGAACCATACTGTCAGGATACCGAAACCGAGGCAAGATTTCTTCTATCCTTACTTGTAAAACTACTTATCTTCACAAAGAAACTTGATTTCATGGAATATATATGTGATGCTATTATTACTATATTGTGAAGAAATTGTCTTCCTTGAGTATTGATATTGAAAAGAAAGATATACGAAAATGTATATGAATATGGATATGAGTATGAGATGGATATGTATAGAGATGATTATGCATGATGTGAACATGCCTTATGATTAAGAGAATGGTATCAGTTGTTATCTAGGGTTATATGGTTTATAATACTATATTAAAAATGTTCTTTTTGAGTATCAGTGGTTTAATAAACATTATTTGATTATCATGCATTACTCTTAAAATAGACGGAATATTTTATTAATATAAAAGTATATTGATTCCTGAATATGAAAGAGATGTCTGGATCATAATCAAAGCTTTATGTTATATATATATATATATATATTTTATAGAAGTAATGTGCGAGAATGGGAATGATATGAGTGAATGATATGCGGAAATGAAAGCAAGAAAATGGAAATGTGGAATGATATTTTAAAAAGGGAATAATGATGTGATAAAAAAAGGGGATTGCAACAGACTTGCGTAAGTGGCTGTGTCAGGGCTGTGTGCGACACAGTCCAACATTTATTATTTTTATTACGGCACGAAGATGCCAAGGGAGGATGTTAGAAGGTGGCCTTCCTCCAGGGATGATCTTCATTCCTTCTACCGGTAGTAAAAAGAGAGCAGGTACAATTAGGCGACTGATCATCGTCCTAACGTATCAGGCGACAGCAGATATCCCCAATGTTTTGAAAAGAAAGTGTAGACAATGGTTTTCAGATTTCTATACTGAAAACAGAATAATGATATGAGATGATGGAATTATGGTTACAAATGAAGAAAAACTGATTATTTTAGATTTCTTTCTTATAATAGTAAGTGGATGATGTATTATTAAATAAGAGCTTTATTCTTCCTTAAAGATTTTAATTGTTTTCTGCTATTATATATGCATATACATATATGTATACCTGTTCACATTTTAGGTTACAATATTATCTTGCTGAGCTATTATAGCTCACTCTTGCTACTTATGTATATAGCAGCTAGGTCCCATGCTGATACTACGCACTACACCCCGCAAGAGGGTAAGGGAAAGGCGACCTTTTGAGCGAGTGCTGGCGACCATCCCCGAGGTAGTGACAAGCGAAGGGGCTTAGTAGATTTATGTAAATTAAGTGTGTAAGTTGTAATAAACTTTTGGTTGTTGAAATGCTTCATGTAGAAGTATTATTCAACAATGTACGTAGTAGAATTCTGGGTTTGTAATAACTGTTAACTTTAAACTTTTAATATTGTGAATGTTGTTCTATGAGCATATGCCTGGTGTGTGTGTGTGTGTGTATTAGTGTGGGGTCAATTTCTTAATTATTAAATATAAAAAAAAACTCTAGAGATATTGATATTGAATGGAAATTGGACCGTGATGACCTGGATCCTTGACCCCGGATCTAGGGGCGTCACAGATGGTATCAGAGCTAAGAGTCATAATGCTCAAGAACAAAAGTGATAATAATAAATGTATCAGTTATAATATAAATTGTGAACTTCCATCAAGTTCAGGGGTGGTATATCGCAGGTAGTATTTACTTTAAGCATATATTATAATTTATTAGACTGTTACTAATAGAATTTTATGTTTTATTATAGGGAGTGGAGATGGGTGAGCCGAGTCAGGACCCCCAGTGGCTAGGGATGTCAGAGCAGGAGCTCCTAGATCTTCAGTTGGCCGGGGTAGAGGTCCCTGAGTATGCAGTCGAGGACCTCCGGGAGAGACGCCGGGCGGCGGCTAGAGAGAGATTGGAGAGAGAGGAGGCAGAGACGGAGAGATGATGTGGCCATAGTGCCATATATGGGTAGACCTTCTACAGGATCTGATGAGGCAGGTCCTTCCAGAGTGAGATGGGAGATTCCGGAGGAGGAGAGGCCGTTATGTAAGAGGCCTAGATTGTCAGTTATAGCTGAGGAGGAGGAGGAGGAGATTGAGTGTACTGATATCCATATGATACCTACCCCTGCCTTGCCTGTTCCAGTACCATCACCAGTCCCATCTCCCTCACCGAGTCCTGTCCCTCTAGAGGATCCAGTTGAGCCATTCACTCCGCCCGGACATTTTATCTTCTCAGAGGATGAGATTGAGGGAGATCCGTCTGAGGATGCGGATACCGAGTCTATTCCTCCATCCCCACCATTTGCACCTCCACCACCTCCACCTGTACAGGCACCTGCCCCAGCTGCTGTGCCCCCTCAGGAGGCACCCTTACCGACAGGTGACTCACTACCAGCTATTCTGTTGACGGAGTACTTTGCCTTACAGGGTCAGTTGGAGGAGTCCCGCCGAGTGATAGAGACACTGATGCAGAGGTCAGAGAGAGGGAGAGGAGGCATCATTCCTGATGGTAAATCTTTGGGATTAGTGAGTGTTGAGCTGCGGGCCCTGGGTGACATTAGGAGGTTATTAGCTGATAGAGGAGACCCAGAGTGGAGGGCTGCGATAGTGGATACAGTCACGACTATGGTAGTCCAGATCCGGGACATTATTAGGGCAGGACTGTGAGTCGGGATAGTACTCTACGTCACTAATCAGACAAGTCATCTTACTGATGTTTTTTTTGGGGGATTAGTTTAGTTGGTTGTTGTTTTAATTCCAGTCTGATTGGAGGACAGTTAGTAGCACTTTTGTTGTAGCAGATTAGTATGTACAGTATGTTTGTAGGTTTCGAACCATGTACCCAAGTTGTAAAGTATTTATGTAAATTAATGAAGTTTGTGCATTTCTATCTAAATTTTTGCTGCATTTTTTTTATAATAAATGTTGAGACTCAAAAATATTGATGTATAAAAGGTGATTGACTTAATGAAAAGGCTATTGTGTTAAGGGCGATAAGAATATTGTGATGTGCAAATGAGTTAATTAATGATATAATTGTGTATATAGAAATGATGTATATTGTAACCTAAATTTGGGTAATTAATAAGGATTATTGTTATGTACAGAACTATGCCGCCTAGACGTGATAGTAGAGCGAATGCAAGGGAAAATGAGAGAGATGAAAGAAGTCGAAATATAGAAGGTAATAGACTGAACGAAAATGCTCATAATGAAGAAAATCATGAAGAAGAAGAAGAGGAATCAACTGGCCAGCAAAGGAATCCGGGAGGTGATCCCTTTGCCCAATTCATGGACTTATTAAGGCAGAATTTAGCGAATCCACAGAATCCTCAACAACCACCTGTTCTCCCCAATCAGGCAGCTAATTCCTTTCGTGCCTTTAAGTCATTAAAGCCCCCAGAATTTGAGGGAACCACTAACCCAGTAGTGGCCAGGGCATGGCTAAAAGAAATGGAGAAAGCTTTCGAGATACTGAGGATAGAGGAAGATCAGAAAACAGTCTTTGCAGCCTATCTCTTAAAGGGAGAGGCAAATTACTGGTGGGAAGCTAAGAAGAACCTAGAAGAAGCGGGAGTGATAACCTGGGAGCATTTCACTAGGGTGTTCCTAGAAAAGTATTCTCCTAGGTATTTAGAAAACCAAATGGAATCAAAGTTTCTGGAGTTAAAACAGGATAACCTAACAGTGGCAGAGTATGAAACTAAATTTACAGAACTGTCTAGGTTTGTTCCCGAGTTTGTGCGTACTGAAGAACAACGAGCGAAAAGGTTTCAACAAGGATTGAAACCCTGGTTACGAACGAGAGTGGCCCCATTTGAGTTGACTGATTATGCTGTAGTGGTTCAAAAGGCATCAATTATAGAGGCCGAGAGTGAACAGGCTCAAATAGGTCGGGAGAATAAGAAAAGAAGATTTGAGGGTCCGAAGGGAGGTTCAAGTGAGGGAAGCTACTTTAACAAAGGAGGTAGAGGACAAAAATCTCAATTTGTGGGAAAGTCGGGGGGTAACAAGACTACTAGTGAGACGGTAAATCAGGGTGGTAAATCTTCAGGAACATTTCAGTCCAATCAATCACGACCACCATTACCAGATTGTGACACGTGTGGTAATAAGCATATAGGAGTCTGTAGGGTGCTGGGAGTAACTTGTTTTAAGTGTGGACAAAAAGGACACTACCTTAACCAGTGCCCATCAACTGATACAAACCCTAAAAGAGATGTTAACTATTACCAGTGTGGGAAATTAGGACACATTGCTAGAGATTGCCGTTCCGGTGGGTCATACGCGCCAGGTCAGAGTGTGACTGCTTCAAATAGGCCTACTGCTAGAGTGTACAACATGACCTTAGGGGAAGCGTTGACGAAACCAGATGCGGATACAGGTACTTGTTTTTCGATTTAAATTTTGTGTGTAAGTCTTTGGTTAAGGATCGACTTAATCAATTAATGGAATAAATAAGTTAATAATATAGATAAGGAAAATCAGTATCTGTTAAGGGCTATGAAACGTTATGAAAAGAAAAGTAGGAGTGTTTTGGGAAAACACAAGCTCGTTGAGGCGAACAAGAAATATATATTATAGGTAGTATTTTCTTACAATTGTTTTAAAGAATATTATTAGAGCTTATTTTCTGGAAAATTTTACAGAGAGAAGCTATAGGAATATTGAGGTGTTAATATTTATGTCATGATAGAGATCAGAAGATGGTCAAACCATAAGTGAGATACACTACCATTCATAAAAGGCCAATGTGGTGGCGGATATCTTCGTTAAAAGTGGAAGGAGAAACGAAATAACATGGAATGACTGGAAACATGATGGAATTTGTAATGAAAAGACAGTAAAAGTACTGCTATTGATAAACTAAATGGCATGTTGATGAATGACAAGGAAGTGATAGTGGTGTATTTCTGCGCAAACAAGATAGAGATATTATGAAAGGAAAAGGATAGAGGAAATAGTATGGAAGTTAGAAGATACCTATGGACATTTCCAACATGATTCCGGGACGGAATCCTTTTAAGGGGGAAGACTGTAATAACCCTAACTTTAGCAAGGCTACAGTGATCACATGAATAGTAAAATTTGAGGATTTAGGGAAATAGTATGTAGGTACATTATAATTGAAATAGAAAATGAATAAACAGAAACCATATTAGTGTTGTACATTGAAAATAAGTGACTCGAAACGATGATAGATTCCAGAAATTCCTGAATATGGATTTTTAGGATTTTGATTTCGAATAAGCTTCTATTTGACATTAAGGAGCATGGAAACACTATAAGAATTATATATTGAGGGATTAGTGAATTTAGATTAAACCAAGGGATTATTAAGTTAAGAGAATACCAAAGGAAATTGGATTCGTAAATGATTTCGAAAACCACTGAGATAATGAGGCATACTCGAAACGAACCACAATTAGACGAGTATGGGAACCAAGCAACCAAGATTAGTGATCTAACAATGATGCATACCACATTATGATTATCCAAGATTATTAGCCTAATACTTAGAAAATAAGGAAATGAGAATATTAGATCATCCTAATGACATCACTAATGACCTCACATTCCACTAACTCAAAATTAAGGGTAAATTAGTCAATTGCCTAGGAAAATATCAACCAAAGCTTCCAAGACAATCTAGAATACAAAATTAAGCAAGATAATTATCAAAGAAACACAAAAATCTCTCCCCATCCCCTTCATTACTACAATCGGCCAAATAGAGAAAAAAGGAAGAAAAAAAAATAAAAACCCAAAACCCTAGCTCTCTTCAATAACAATTCAAGGGAAAAATCATGGAGCTTCTTGGAGGTTAGGAAGGATCATCTACAAAGTTTCATAGCAAACCAACATCATTTAGTAAGGTAATTAGATCATTCAAGTTACTAGAAAAGATGATGAATAGTGTTTTCTAAGTGTTAACTTGTTTTTATGGTTTCCTTTAGTTGATTCAAGCTATTGTAAGGTTGTTAAGGATTACCCAAGGCTTGTTAAGTGTTGTTAGAGCTTCAAGAAGGTATAACTACTCTTGCCCTCTTTGTATTTATGGTGGAAATTAAGTTGGTTAGTAGTTAAGTGATGTTAATGTTTAGTTTATAATGAGTATGTGTTATAAATGGGTTGTTTTGATGTGGAAATTGTGTGTTGTGGACTTGTAACCATGGCTGGTAATGAAGACCACATGGTGTAGGTGATGATTATTGTGTTTGATAATTGATTTGGAGGAGTTGGATTTATGGAAAGTTTGAAAATATAGCCGTTATAATGCCCGATTTTCGTTAGGAAGAAATCTGCCCTGTTTTGTGACCCCTGTATCCGTATGGTACCCTACTTCCTAGGTTACCAATTGACCATGTAATGATATAGCTTAGTTCATAGATCGTTTTGATATAAGGTACGTTTAAATCTGACGTACGGTTTAGGAGAAAAGTCAGTTTTAGTGAAAACGGTTCAGAAACCGAGAAAACGTAGTTGTGTCAACTTTGAGGCAATGACTACCATACTTAAACATTTTTAAAAATTATGAAACTTTGGGATAGTGTAGTAAATAGTCAAAGAGTTGTTACCAGTTGACCTTGTGGTAAAATTCGAAATCCAAATTTTCTGAGAATTTTTACAGTTAAGTGTGATCGTTAGGGGAAATGGTGAAAACCCCTGAAACTTCGATTAAGGTTTTAAATGGCTAAGTTCTTGAACCTTTGGGGTAATGGTAATACGTTAAACATATACTAAAGTTTCAAAGGTAATGTTATGCAAGAGTGTAGTGAATAAGAGAAGTGGTATTCTAACGACGGTCCTTTTGTGTTTATAGAAACTCCGGAAGAGGAACGAACCATACTGTCAGGATACCGAAACCGAGGCAAGATTTCTTCTATCCTTACTTGTAAAACTACTTATCTTCACAAAGAAGCTTGATTTCATGGAATATATTTGTGATGCTATTATTACTATATTGTGAAGAAATTGTCTTCCTTGAGTATTGATATTGAAAAGAAAGATATACGAAAATGTATATGAATATGGATATGAGTATGAGATGGATATGTATAAAGATGATTATGCATGATGTGAACATGCCTTATGATTAAGAGAATGGTATCAGTTGTTATCTAGGGTTATATGGTTTATAATACTATATTAAAAATGTTCTTTTTGAGTATCAGTGGTTTAATAAACATTATTTGATTATCATGCATTACTCTTAAAATAGACGGAATATTTTATGAATATAAAAGTATATTGATTCCTGAATATGAAAGAGATGTCTGGATCATAATCAAAGCTTTATGTTATATATATATTTTATAGAAGTAATGTGCGAGAATGGGAATGATATGAGTGAATGATATGCGGAAATGAAAGCGAGAAAATGGAAATGTGGAATGATATTTTAAAAAGGGAATAATGATGTGATAAAAAAAGGGGATTGCAACAGACTTGCGTAAGTGGCTGTGTCAGGGCTGTGTGCGACACAGTCCAGCATTTATTATTTTTATTACGGCACAAAGATGCCAAGGGAGGATGTTAGCAGGTGGCCTTCCTCCAGGGATGATCTTCATTCCTTCTACCGGTAGTAAAAAGAGAGCAGGTACGATTAGGCGACTGATCATCGTCCTAACGTATCAGGCGACAGCAGATATCCCCAATGTTTTGAAAAGAAAGTGTAGACAATGGTTTTCAGATTTCTATACTGAAAACAAAATAATGATATGAGATGATGGAATTATGGTTACAAATGAAGAAAAACTGATTATTTTAGATTTCTTTCTTATAATAGTAAGTGGATGATGTATTATTAAATAAGAGCTTTATTCTTCCTTAAGGGTTTTAATTGTTTTCTGCTATTATATATGCATATACATATATGTATACCTGTTCACATTTTAGGTTACAATATTATCTTGCTGAGCTATTATAGCTCACTCTTGCTACTTATGTATATAGCAGCTAGGTCCCATGCCGATACTACGCACTACACCCCGCAAGAGGGTAAGGGAAAGGCGACCTTTTGAGCGAGTGCTGGCGACCATCCCCGAGGTAGTGACAAGCGAAGGGGCTTAGTAGATTTATGTAAATTAAGTGTGTAAGTTGTAATAAACTTTTGGTTGTTGAAATGCTTCCTGTAGAAGTATTATTCAACAATGTACTTAGTAGAATTCTGGGTTTGTAATAACTGTTAACTTTAAACTTTTAATATTGTGAATGTTGTTCTATGAGCATATGACTGGTGTGTGTGTGTGTGTGTGTATTAGTGTGGGGTCAATTTCTTAATTATTAAATATAAAAAAAACTCAAGAGATATTGATATTAAATGGAAATTGGACCGTGATGACCTGGATCCTTGACCCCGGATCTAGGGGCATCACAGATGGTATCAGAGCTAAGTAGGGCTGCACATGGGTAGGGTTGGGTCGGGTTTTCGTCAAACCCCGACCCAACCCAATTAATTCAGTTTTATAAGAAATCAACCCATTAACTGAAAAAAAAAATTTGTAACCCAACCCCGACCCAACCCAATTAGTTCGGTTTGGTTCGGGTTGGGTTGGGTTAAATTTACTAATCGGAAGAACTTTACAAAAAATTCTGCACTTCGTAGAACATGTTGCAGAAAATGTTGCTGAAGCTCGAAAGTGTTGCAGAAAGTGTTGCAGAATGTTAAAAAAAGTGTTGCAGAATGTTGCAGAAAGTGTTGCAGAAGCCATAAAGTGTTGCAGAATGTTGCCGGAAGTGTTGCAGAAAATTTATATAGTGCAGAAAATTTAGAGTGCAGAAATTTGTAAAAATATATACAGAAAATATACAAAATATTTAGAAAATATGCAAAAAAATTCTGCATTTTATGTAAACGGGTTGGGTTGGGTTGGTAAGGGTTAAAATTTGTTAAACCCTTACCCAACCCAATTAATTCGGGTTTTTTAAAAATTAACCCGTTTAACCCACGGTTTTGGACGGTTCGGTTTGATCGGTTAAAAAGAGGGTCGGTTTGGGTCGGTTTGGTCGGTTTTTGAAACCCATATGCAGCCCTAGAGCTAAGAGTCATAATGCTCAAGAACAAAAGTGATAATAATAAATGTATCAGTTATAATATAAATTGTGAACTTCCATCAAGTTCAGGGGTGGTATATCACAGGTAGTATTTACTTTAAGCATATATTATAATTTATTAGACTGTTACTAATAGAATTTTATGTTTTATTATAGGGAGTGGAGATGGGTGAGCCGAGTCAGGACCCCCAGTGGCTAGGGATGTCAGAGCAGGAGCTCCTAGATCTTCAGTTGGCCGGGGTAGAGGTCCCTGAGTATGCAGTCGAGGACCTCCGGGAGAGACGTCGGGCGGCGGCTAGAGAGAGATTGGAGAGAGAGGAGGCAGAGGAGCAGAGACGGAGAGATGCTGTGGCCAAAACTGAACCGGATGTGCATGTTAGGATCCTCTGTCGAAGCACCCCCAAACTGAACCGAATTCTGCACCATCTGAATTGTGCTCGGCTTGATCTCAAAGTTGTTCGCTGCAATAGCTGGCCTGACAATACTAGATTGTATGTCATTGATCTTTGGCTGCGAATAGTCCTTCAAAGCCTTGACTGCTGCTGGTAAGTCCGCCATCTCTTTTACTGCTGCAAGTTCTTCTTCTGCCAGTTTACGCGTTTGCAAACATGTTCGCATACACGTTCAAGTACCTGAAACACCATGAAACAAACAACTAAGTAAGAAATCCGAGTCAGTGAACGCTAACGACCACTGATGATCCCCGGCAGCGGCGCCAAAAACTTGTTAACACAAAATTACGCAAGCGCACGTAGTCACAAGTAATATAATTTAAGTTCATTCCGCAGAGATCTGGTTAAGTTTTAATCAGAAAATATGCCTATGCAACAATGTATAGTTTTAATTCACTGCTAAGAAAAATAACAAATTTGGGGTTGATTATCTAAATTAAACTAGGATGCAAATATTAAACTAAGAATTAAAGTAACTAATGAGATTGAAATCGAATTACTAATATGAGAATAAACATGAGATCCTAACTTCATTAAATACTTCCCTTAGATCTGACGCCTTTAATCTCTATATGCAATGGTTTTGATATCTGATCGGATAACACGAAACAAGTATACGTTACCTATCAGCATATGCATACCAAACTAAACATACATTCACAAAAGAGATAGAAGATGATTAGACACCAATTATGCTTAGACCCTATATGTCTATAGAATTTGAAAACATAACGGTTGAAGAACAGGTTATCTATTAAGATCACATAGGGTAGTATAAGTATTTTCATCTCACACCACGAATCATATTGATAAACAATTATGAACCTATGCTAGCATGGCAAGTTCTAAATCTCAAGATCCACTTTCACTTCACAAGAGATTAAAAATTCAATTTAGATGTTAGCTACGCATCTAAAAGCATTAAGATTAACCATACGAGGATATCAATTTCACATCACACACAGATCTTTAAAGCATCAAGATACTAAGTTCCATAAATAAATCCGTTAGAATCCCATGACAATGATTAGCCCATAATTGAACCGTTCATCGTCATGGGAATTGATGAAAACATGATAATTAACAAGATATGAAAGAAAAGAACAATAATATTAATAAATCGAAGAGTTGAGAAAACAAATTTATGTTTCAACGTATACAAAAGATGAAGTAGATCTAGATCCGTGCTTGTCACCGAGCGTTGAATCCTTTTCCACTCTCTCCCTTGCAATTCTAAGTTACAATAATAAAAATCTGATACAAATTACATGGTAGGATGTGTTTAAATAGACTCTAAAAGTCTTTCCCAACAAGGAAACACCCTAAAATACAATTAGAATTCAATTTAGGTGTAAGAAACTACCTAAATTCAATTAGAATTAGAAAAAGGACAAAATAGTAATCTTCCAGCCTAGTTCTCAAAGAATACGTGCGCGATTTTGACCAGCACGTCCCCTGAACTTGCTATCTCTCCCATGTTGTAGAAAATCTCTCAAGCTTCGCGTGAGCTGTAAGATCACTGAAAACGGACTTCTAGAACTCCAGATATGGCCAAAACAGTGTAGACTGCGCAACCTTCCCAGAAAATCCGAATTTTATACAAATTTGCTTTTTACTCCTCCGTTTCTTTTGCATTAGCTAACATCTTCAAAACCATGGTGCATGTAACTCCTTGGTAGCATAACACAAATATCCAATCTTCATTCCAATGCTTAATTCCACTCTAATAACGGTTAGAAACACCAACACTAACCAATAGCTACAACCCTGCACAACTACACAAAACACATCAAAAATACAACTAACTTGAGTCCAAGTCAATCAATTTAAGCCGATATGGAACGCTTCAAGTGGATATAAAATCCACTTATCAAGGACAAGCATCGGTTTAAGTTCGGGGGTGTGATAAGTGGATTTCATATCCACTTGGATCGCTTCATATCGACTTGAATTGATTGACTTGGCCTCAAGTATGTCGTGTTTTTTATGTGTTTTCGTCTAGTTGTACAGGTTTAACTACGTCGGCTAGGGTTGGTGATTTCGGTTGATCTTGGAGTGGATTTGAGATTGGAATGAAGAATGGAGTCTTTACCTACGATACTAAGAAGATTTTAAGTCAATGAGTTGAAGAATGGCAATTCACAAAGAAGGAACGGGAGAAAACGGAGTTAAAATGAAGAAAAAACACAGAAATCAGTTTTCGGCAGAGTCTTTGGGCGCAGGAGCGCGTGGCTGGGTGAAGGAGCGTGCAGGAGGGCTGAAGTTGGGGGCAGGAGCCCGTAGAACATCCTGAAATTCTCCTACTTCGATTCTAATTGGTATTTTTGGTAGTTTCTTGCTAGGAAAGACTCTTGGGCCCTATATAAACATTTTCTATCATCCTTGAACGTACCAATACCCTTCATAACACACAGAGAGAGCCGAGAGACGGAGAAACATACTTGGAGAAGTATTCCGAAGATCGTGACAACTATCGGAGATCTACTTTTGTTTTCTTCTAATTAGGCGAAACTCTTGGATGTTTTTGGGATTTGTTTTCTTAACTCTATTAATCTAGCACTATTGTTTTTATTCAAACTTTGTTTACTATCATGTTTTCATCAGATCCCATGGTGACAAATGGTTCGATTATGAACTAATCGTTGTCATGGGATTCTAACGGATTTATCTATGTAGTTTAGTAGTTTATTTGATTTAAAGATTTGTGTGTGATGAATTCTTGATATCCTTGTATGGTTGTGCTTATTCTTCTTGGATGCATAGCTAACATCTAAGTTGCATTGTTAATCTCT
Organism: Saposhnikovia divaricata; assembly: GCA_036435485.1. Lineage (NCBI taxonomy): Eukaryota > Viridiplantae > Streptophyta > Magnoliopsida > Apiales > Apiaceae > Saposhnikovia > Saposhnikovia divaricata. The sequence goes on from CM071596.1 coordinate 63,349,475, forward strand.
TGTGAAACGACGGTGGATCTTGAGATTTAGAACTTGCCATGCTATCATAGGTTCCTGATTGTTTATCAACATGATTCGTAGTGTAATTTGAACTATCTTATGCTGCCCTGTGTGATCTTTATGGATAACTTGTTCTTAAACCGTTATGTTTTCAAATTCTATAGACATATAGGGTCTAAACATAATTGGTGTCTACCCATCTTCTATCTCTTTTGTGGATGTATGAGTAGTTTGGTATTCGTATACTGAGAAGTAGTCTATACTTGTTTCGTGTTGTCTGATCAGATATCATAACTATCACATACTTTGATTAAAGGCATCAACTCTAAGCGAAGTATTTAATGAAGTTAGGATCCCATGTTTTAATTCTCATAAGTAATTCGATTTTAATTCTTATTAATTAAGTAATTCTTAGTCTTGTTAATTTGCTTTTAGTTAATTTAGATAATCAAAACCCAAATTTTATTCTTGTCTTAGCAGTGAATACAGATCATACACTATTGCATAGGTGCATAAATCTGTAGAAAACCTAAACCAGTCTCTATGGGAATGAGCTAAACTTTATTTTATATTACTTGTGACCACGTACGCTTGCGTGAATTAGTGCAAACAGGCAACCCAAGAATATATTATTAGTTAGATTTGATTTTTTTTAACTCCCATAAGTTACCTTGATATGTTTGTTTTAAGTGGTTTTGTAGGTGCAAAACTGAAAAATTCGCAAGAAATTTTCTGCTTGAGTCAGTTGTCTTGTTTTTGTGTTTCCCGAAGTTCCAACGGTCGGATCGTCCTAAATTTTGGATAACATCTTCCTTACTCCAATATTTGAATTCTGAATGGTGGCGATCGGATTTGAAGGTCCAGAAGGTCAGTTTATTATGATCAGAACAGAGAGCAGTTGCACCACAGGGAAAGTATAACTACCCATGGAGAGTCGACTTGGACCAGATAGACAGCCCGCGGGGAGAGCATAGCTACCCATGGTGTACAAATTGCTGGTTTTAGACAATTTTGGATACCCACAATAACATCCATCTTGAATCTTGTGGAGTTTTCTTTCTTTTCTCTTATGTAGTTTTATTATACGTTTATTAGTATTGAGGGTATTGACCCGTTTAAGTGTGGGGATGTTTTCACAGTTATGTATTATTGTTAGATATTGATTCAAGTGATGATCAGGATCTGGACTACTGATCAGATACTGATGCTGACGTCATCAGTAATGCACCATCAGTATTAGGCTATCATCAGGATTGGAGGCTGATCAGGATTACACGAGGATATACATCAGTCCAGGAATCAAGGGAGATTGATATGTCGGTTCCTGATTTATAGGAACGCAGCTATCATTCAAGATATGTACTAAGAGACGTATGTAATTGATTTGATATATCTTGTAATTGATAGGGCAGTTGTGTATAGTATATAAACACAGTTTAGGTTTTACATTTATGTAATCGCTTACACGAGTTATCTTGTAACCTAGCAACTCTCAAGAACATAAGAATTTCTTGAGAGAGTTTGTAACAGTTTTATATCAGAGTTAATAAAGCTGTTATTTATTCATACTTGTGGTATCATTTCTGTTTTAAGTCGAAAATCTTATACAATTGTATTCAACCCCCCTTCTACAATTGTTCTTTACTGGGTAACAATTGGTATCAGAGCAAACTGATTAATCACAATCAGAAACGATCTTAAGATGTCGACAAGCAAGTATGAAAGTATTAAAATTCATGTTCTCAAAAAGGCTGAATACCCCACATGGAGGGTAAAGATGTTGATGTATCTGGAGGCAACTGATCCTAACTATCTCGATCGAATATATGATGGTCCATATATCCCTAAGAGACTGGTTGCTAGAACAGATACTGTACCTAAGCACTATGTTCAGAAGACAAAGGCCGAATGGACTCCTGAGGAAAAGGCTGAAGTACTCAGAGATGCAAAGGTGAAGAATATTCTTCATAATAGCCTTGATGTTGTCATGTCAAACAGAGTGATAGCATGTAGAACTGCTAAGGAGATCTGGGAAACTTTGGAAACTCAATGCCAGGGTACTGAATCTATCAAAAGGAACAAAAGAGCTCTGTTGATTCAAGAGTATGAACAGTTTGATGCAAAATCTGATGAGAGCCTCACTGATCTGTATGATAGATTTATGACATTATTGAATAATCTATCTCTGGTGGGTAAAGAGTATGAACCAGAGGACTCGAACACCAAGTTTCTTAGAGCTTTGCCTGAGGAGTGGGATACTCAAACCTCTATCATTGGGCATCAGTATGATCTTAATGCTGTGTCTCTTGATGAATTCTATGGGATGATAAGAACCCATGATCTTGAGGTTTAACAAAGGAAGAATAAGAAAACCAATAAAGCAAAGGTTATTGCTTTAAATGTTGAATCAAAATCAAAAGGAAAAGCTGTGGAGGTTTCAAGGAGGAGAAGTAGAGTAGCTGAGTCCAATACTGATGACTCATCATCAGATCCTGACGCCAATCCTGATACTCATGATGATTCTACTGATTCTGACATGATGGAAATGGTTGCTATGATAGTCAAAGGCTTCAAGAAGATGAAGTTCAGAAAGGCTAGAAGACAAGGCAACTCTCAGAAGAAACCGTTCAATACTGACAAGAACAGGTACAAGAAGAATGAATGCAAAGGCAGCAAGTTTGACAAGTCAAAAGTCAAATGCTACAACTGTGATGGAATGGGTCACTTTGCAACTGAATGCAAAAAGGCTAAGACCAAAGCTCTTATCTCATCAATCAAGGATTGGATGGACTCTTCCTCAGAATCTGAAGAGGAAAAGGTGAACTATTCATTAATGGCAAATGTGGATGAGATTGCTGCTCCTGAAAATAAGGTACCTGAAATTGTTTTTGATTTTGATACTGATAATGTTTTTGAGTTAAGATCTTTCTTAAGGTCTCTGCATATTAGCTTTAAAAGTCAATCTCTTGAAAATGCTAGAATAATATCTGAGATGTCAGAATTGTCTAAAAGAAATGATCATCTAGAAGCTGACAAAATGAATGTGATAAGGCTAAGCACATGAAGCTAGAAATGGAGTTTAAATGTACTGCACTTGAAAAGGAAATTAATGATGCTAATTAGAAACTCAGAACCTGGACACACTCTGGAAAGAAAACACATGATATTATCACAGATAAGAACTGGAAAGAGGGTCTAGGTTATAAACCAGAGGACAAAAAGAAGAATAAAGGTAAAGTTGTTACTGCTGAAACAACAGAACCAGGAAGAGTTGTTGTGAATGAGTCAACAAATCCAAAAACCTATAGACATGTTACAGACAGAACAAAGACTAAATTAAAACCTGTTAATTATATGTATCCAGAAAATCCCAAATCTACTTTAGAAAAAGGATCTACTTCTACACAAAATTCGGAGTCTAAAACTGTCAAAAAAAAATATAGGTCTTTCGTCTAAGAAACAACTGAGAGACAGAATCTGTGAAGTGACAAATAGAGAGAAAACTACTACTGCTAAGAGGAAGAGGAATGGTAAAATTGGAATAAACAAAGAGAATAATTATAAGTATATTCCAAATGCACCAAGGAAAGTGTGTTTCAACTGTGGTAACTCTAATCATCTTGCTATTGATTGCAGGAGGAGTAAAAAGAAGGCTACTGTAGTTCCTAAGTCTGACATTAGGAATAGATCAGTATTTTATAAACCACAGAATCCTTGTTTTCACTGTGGCAGTAAATGACATTCTATTTATACATGTGAAGAATACCACAGTTTGTACTACAATCATTATGATCCGTTGCCAAAGTTTAATAAAAGTGCAAATTTTGGTAAAACAAAGAGTCTGAATACTAAGCATGCATCTGTTAATTTTGATAATGACAAAGCAAATTCTGATGGATTTAAATCTGACAGAATTGCTTTTGTTAAAAAGACTTCTGCTGCTAAAAATGTTAAATTGCATGCAAAAAGAACCCAACAAGTGTGGGTTCTTAAAAATTCTAACTGGGCTCTTTGTATTTCTGATTGTAGGGTAAAAAGAAAAATGTGTTAGCCATGGATAGTGGATGCTCTGTGCACATGACTGGAAACAAAACCTTGCTATTAGAATTTGAGGAGAAAGCTGGCCCAACAGTGTCTTATGGAGATGGCAACATTGGACAAACTTTGGGATATTGCAATATAATCATTGGAAATGTCATCATTGAAAAAGTAGCTCTGGTGAGAGGACTCAAACACAATCTGCTTAGTGTTAGTCAAATCACAGACAGAGGTTATCATGTCAACTTCAATGATACTCACTTTGAAGTGATCAGTAAAACATCTGGAAAGATTGTCTTAACTGGTCAAAGACGTGGTAACATTTATGAAGCCAACGTCTACACCAATACTGATGGTTCCTCAACATGTCTCATCAGTAAAGCAACAGTAGATGAAAGTTGGACTTGGTACAAGAAGCTTTCTCATCTCAACTTCAACAACATCAATGAGTTGGTTAAGAAAGATTTGGTGAGAGGATTACCAAAGGTGTTGTATACTCCAGATGGACTCTGTGATGCTTGTGAGAAGGCCAAACAGAAAAGGACATCATTCAAGAGTAAATCTGAATCCTCAATTGATGAACCATATCACATGCTACACCTTGACTTGTTTGGACTAGTCAACATTATGTCCATCAGTAAGAAAAGGTATACTCTAGTCATTGTTGATGAATATACTAGATTTACCTAGGTGTATTTTCTGCACAGAAAAGATGAAACTACTGAGATACTTTTGGACCATGTGAGACTCATTGAGACTGGCACAAAGTACAAAGTCAAGATTCTAAGAAGTTATAATGGAACTGAATTCAAGAATTCAGTAATGGAAGAGTTCTACAAGTACAAAGGAATAGTTCAACAATTCTCTGCTCCTGGCACACCCCAGCAAAATGGAGTAGTTGAAAGGAAGAACAGAACTCTTATTGAAGCTGGCAGAACAATGTTGGAGGAAGCTAAACTACCTACATATTTCTGGGCAGAAGCAGTCAACACAGCATGCTATACTCAGAACATTACTTTAATCAACAAACATGGTGTCACCCCTTATCAAATGATTAAAGAGAAGAAGCCAAGTCTGAAACATTTACATGTGTTTGGTTGCAAGTGCTTTGTTCTAAGACCTCATCCTGAACAGCTAGGAAAGTTTGAGACTAAAGCTGATGAGGGAATCTTTATTGGCTATCCATCAACAAGAGCCTTTAAAGTTTATAACCTACGAACAAGGACAGTCATGGAGTCTATCAATGTTTCTTTTGATGATAAGAAGATAACAGGAATTGCTGAAGACTCACATGACAATTTGATCTTTGCAAATGAAGCTACCAAGAATTCTGATGAAGTTATGTCGGATACTGATACTCCATCAGATCCTGACGATCGACCAATGCCTGATGAAATACCAGTTACTGATGATGATTCAAATAATGCAAATGTTGAGGGGGAGCAACAGCAAAATACCATCAGTACTGATACAACTCAAACATCAGGAGGAGATTTATCAGAAACAGATTCAAGTGATAATCGTGATAGCACTTCAGGAGGAGATAGCACTATCTCAGGGGGAGCTTCTAATGATTCCAAGTCTTTTGAAGATAACACCAATCCAGGGGGAGCATCCAACTCAAGAAATGATTTACCATCAGCAAGGAAATGGACTAAAAGCCATACTCCTGATTTAATTATTGGGAATCCTGATGCAGGTGTTAAAACCAGAAGTGCAACACAAAATGAATGCCTCTATAATAACCTTCTGTCAAAGGAGGAGCCTAAGAAAGTTGAAGATGCACTCAAGGATGCTGATTGGGTTATAGTTATGCAAGAAGAACTAAATGAATTCGAAAGAAATGAAGTTTGGAAACTTGTACCAAGGCCAAAGGGTAGATCAATTGTTGGTACAAAGTGGGTGTTCAGAAACAAGACAGATTCAGATGGCACTATTGTGAGGAATAAAGCAAGGCTAGTTGCAAAGGGGTACTCTCAACAGGAAGGAATAGACTATGATGAGACTTTTTCTCCTGTTGCAAGGCTAGAAGCCATCAGAATTTTTCTGGCATACGCAGGCCATAAGAAATTCAAAGTTTTCCAGATGGATGTTAAAAGTTCTTTTCTGAATGGAGAATTGGAAGATGAGGTATATGTTGAACAACCTCCTGGCTTCATTGATCCTAGATATCCAGATCATGTCTATAGACTGGATAAAGTACTTTATGGACTAAAGCAAGCTCCAAGAGCCTGGTATGAAACTCTGGCTCAATTCTTACTGGAAAGTGGTTTCAAAAGAGGTACAATTGACAAAACCTTTTTTTACTTGAATCATGGTAAGGACTTGCTATTAGTTCAGATTTATGTTGATGATATCATTTTTAGGTCAACTAACTCCAAATTGTGTGAGAAGTTTTCAAAGCTAATGCAGTCTAGATATCAAATGAGCATGATGGGAGAAATGAGCTATTTCTTAGGTCTGCAAGTTAAACAAACTGATAATGGGATCTTTATCAATCAGTCAAAGTATACAAAGAATCTGTTAAAGAAGTTTAACATGCAAGACAGTGCTACTGCTTCAACTCCCATAGCTACAGCTACCAAACTTGATCCTGATCAAGGTACTGAAGTAGATGTAACTAACTACAGAGGTATGATTGGCTCACTTTTGTATCTAACAGCTAGCAGACCAGATATCATGTATGCTACCTGTCTATGTGCAAGATTTCAGGCAAACCCCAGAGAACCACATCTCATTACTGTTAAAAGGATTTTCAGATACTTGAAAGGCACTCCATCACTTGGCCTTTGGTATGCTAGAGAGTCTGACTTTAGTCTATATGGTTACTCAGATGCTGATTTTGCAGGATGCAAAATAGACAGGAAAAGTACTTCAGGCAGTTGTCAGTTTCTTGGAGGAAGACTAGTTTCTTGGTTTAGTAAAAAGCAAAAGTCTATCTCAACATCAACTGTAGAAGCTGAGTACATAGCTACTGGAAGCTGTTGTGCTCAGATCATGTGGATGAGAAATCAGCTAATGGACTATGGTTTGTCATTTTCAAAAATACCTATTTATTGTGATAACCAAAGTGCTATTGCTATGACAGGAAATCTAGTCCAACATTCTCTTACTAAGCATTTCAGTATCAGATATCATTTCGTAAGAGAACAAGTACTGAAAGGAACAATCGAGCTCCACTTTGTTCCTACTGATCGACAGCTAGCTGATATATTCACCAAGCCACTTCCTGAAGCTACTTTTACAAAATTGGTGAATGAATTGGGAATGGTAAACTATGAGAGTTTCTGAGAACAAGGGGAGACCAAATACTGATGATTGTCAGATCCTGATGCATGTCGAATACTGACGAAAAGTCAATCCTGACTTTAGTCAAACATCAAATCCTTATGCAACAGTTCGATTATCAGTACAATTTGTATAACTCAAGTATTCCATAATTGTTCTGTTCCCTGATTTAATTGTGGTTATTGTTAATGAATTTGTTACTTATGTGATTACTTTAATTAGTTTTCATGTTTACTTCTCTGATTTAATTCTTTGAGGAACAGTTCATAAACATAAAAAAAATGCAGAACACATTGAATAAGATTAGAGAAACAAGGTTTTTCATTGATAATAAGAAAGAGATTACATGCAAATATTACATCTTTTTGTTTCAAGTTGCCTTTTTCAGTCAAAGGCATCAAACTCTTCACGAGTATAACTGAAGATATCTCTCTTCTCTACGAGATGGAGATTCTTTTCCTTGATGGTAAGTTTTGACATTGTTTTAAGGTGTGTTGTGTGAAGGGTTTTTGATTTTCAGGAGAGAATGAAGGGTTAAAGGGATAGTGGACAAGTCTCTAGGTGTTAAATAGAGATGGGAGATTAAGGAGGTCAAGAAACGCTTCGTATTCTGGTTTTTAACGGTACCAGGTATTTTGAGATAGTGATATTTGATTTCTTAAATTAAATATTTTATTGTCTGTACTTTATGGCCCAGCCACAAGTGCTATGGGATAGGACCAAACACATTCTGTTCTTGACACAAGCACATCACACATACACTTATCTAAACAGTCAACCACCTCTGGTGTCTCCCAAAAGACATCAGTTGTAAAAGAAAAGAAGTCAGCTAAATCTGATGTGTCTGGCAGACAATCAGGATCAAATGATTTCTCCACTTCAACCCTCACTAAACAGAAGTCACAAGGGGGTGCACAAGGGGTCCTGGTATTAGAGAAGTATGCTCCCAAGGTTGCTAAGTCCTTGGTTGAAACTGGAGTGTATAAAGAAACAGGTGAGAAGAGAAAATTTTCTCAATAGGATTCTGATTCTGATAGTGATGATGATAAGACCATCTCAATAATTATGAAGAAAAAGGAAGTTGATGCTCCTGCTACTGATGAATTGGCTAAGCCAGTAAAGCCAAAGAAAAGAAGAAAGATAGTCAACAAGAGCCAGTATGACATTCCTGAAGAAATGCAGAATCTTAATGATGATATTAATCTTGATGAATCATCAGTTCCTGACACATCTGTCATTCCTGATATCTCTACTCTTGATACATCACCTGTGAAGACTGTTGAGATTTCTGATTCTTCAGCACCTACATCTCCAAAGAAAAGAATAATTGAGATGTTTGTGGATGAAGTAAATGCTATTGCTGCTCAGCTTGGTCATAAACCAACACCTCTTCAGATAAAGAGACAAGCTGAAGCAAAGGTTTTTCATAGACAGAAGAAACAGACGATCACTTCACCTCTGAAAGGATCAAACCCACAAGAACCTGAACTTCAAAGAAGTTCAGCAGCTATTGCAGATCCAGTCCCACAAGAACCACTCACTCAATGTGTGGGTGCAGACATTGTTGAAGGAATGGTCCCACAAGAACCACCTTTTCAAAGGGAAGGTGCATACAAGAACATTCCTACCCCACAAGAACCATCTTCTCAAAGTGAAGATGCAGGCATAGATTCTACAGCACAGGGGCTTTATGACATTGCTTTAGAGATTCCTAAACTGGATATTGTACACATAGAAACTATTTTTGAGGGAATCACACAAGAACCTTCAGGTCAAAGTGTTGAAGAAGCTTCTGAACCTCTGGCTCCACAAGAACCATTAGTAGCAAATACTGATGATGCAAGCCCTCTTCCTGATGAAAGCATTGAGACTGTTGATACCATTCCTGAAGATACTCAACCTATTCTGGTACAACCACTCTCATCAAGACCAATGGAATCTTTTCCTACTTCATCAGGTAACACTTCTATCTCTACTTCTTTTACTACTGATAGCATGATTACAGATAGACCTGAGACAAGGGATACCTCTATTTGTATGACTTCAGTCCACTCTTCTCAGCCACCTCTTATTCCTTTGCATTTGTTGAGCCAGAACCTTTCTTGTGAGATTGAGAGTGAACAATCAGAGAAAATAAAGAGTGATGAGAGGCAGTCTCCTGAACTGGCAAAAGGAGAGGTAGATAAGAGTGAGAAGTTAATTACTTCTAGTGAGGTATCAGTTACTATTGACAGTAACTTAGGTGAAACAGTGAGAAGTGATGAGATCACTTTAAAAGAAAAAAGAGATTTAGGAACTGTTTCGATTCTAAATGCAGGTTCTCAAGATACACCAGCTCCATCTGCCAGTAATTTAAAGCTGAAAGGTGTACTGAAACCTGATGACAACTTGGATGATCACATTCCTGATGCTATTGATAGCTCAGATGATGATGCTGATGACACTTCTGAAAATGCTCAGCTTCGAGCAGTCCTAAAAGCGAGTCAAGGCTTTGTTGGTGGATCATCAAGCAAGGCTTATGAAGGTACGGTTGCGCATAAACATAGCTTAGTTCATTCTGAGACCAGAGGTGAATGCAGCTATACTATTCCTGAACACATTCAAGCTTTGAGAAGATACGAATGGGATACTGAATGGAATAAGCCAACTGCAGTCATAAGTTTTAACAATGCTCTCTTTCATTCTCAACATATAGCTTCTAAGCTCTGTAGTTCTGATTTCAAAGATCATTTGAAGACGACTACTATTCTGGCTAAAGGTTTGAAGGATGAGATTGACTCTCTCAAAACTGATAATGCTACGATTCGAGCTGATGTTCATTCTAATTTATGCAAGACTGCTACTAGTGCTCAAGCTAGGAATATTAGCAAGGACATTCAGACACTTGAGAAGAAGATGGATTCTCGAATGGATGCTTTTGAAGCTAGGATGACAAATATTGAAGCCTCTTTCCACCTGATTTTATCTTTGTTGACTGATCCTGATGTCAAAAAGGGGGAGAAGGTAGTCAAAAAAAAATGTACACCTAATCCAGTTGTAAGAAAGGATGATGATACTTCTGGAAATGATGGTGGTGATGCTCAGATACATGGAACAGAAACCTTTGATGCTGCGCTGGTGAAAAGGACAAGTCAATCTGAAACACAAACCAGGCAGTCAACTCATGTTTCTAAATCTGGAAGAAGGACAGTGAGGACAATGGTACAATCTCAAGTCTTGACTGAAGAACAATTTCTAGCACCTGATCAAAATCAAACACTTCCAACAATTCCTGAAGAAGATGAGGATTTGTTTATTACTGAGATAGAAGATGCTCCACATCTCTTTAAGAAGATAGAGACATTGTTGTACTTCATGAAAGACAAGACCGTCAAGAAGATGGCTATTCATGAGCTGCTGTGTAAATCTGCAAAAGAATTGAAATATGTTCTTTATTTGCTCAAGAATAAAAGTGCCAGTGCTAAAGAAAGAGAAGTCTACAACAATTGGTCTTCTATGATTCACACAACTATCAGACGAAGATTTCTGGATGGAGGAACAAGGTATGATGGCAAATATACTCCCATGTATTTAAATACAAGAGGTGAAGAAGTTGAAATGGTGAAAGGTACTGCTATTAAAGAAGAGTATCTAGGTTTGGAACAATTATCTCTTAATCCAGATGGGGAGGAGTTTGCTTATATACTGCTAGGTGACTTAGATCTTCCTAGAAGCTCAATTCAAAATCTCAGGACAGCTATTTATCAGATTAATGAGGAAGATGAAGAACTCAACAATCTGAAGAAGAAATTGATTCTAATTCTTGAGAGCAAGGAAGAAGAGTTATTGACTAACTTCTTAAAGATGAATCTTTTCTATCAAAGACTTTCTGAAATTGTTCTTGACGATTTCTAGGAGGTATTTTGTTTTGAGTTTTTGACATCACTAAATCAAGGAATTTGTGCTTTATTTCACAAAGTACAAATTGGGGGAGATTGTTAGATATTGATTCAAGTGATGATCAGGATCTGGACTACTGATCAGATACTGATGTTGACGTCATCAGTAATGCACCGTCAGTATTAGGCTATCATCGGGATTGGAGGCTGATCAGGATTACACGATGATATACATTAGTCCAGGAATCAAGGGAGATTGATATGTCGGTTCCTGATTTATAGGAACGCAGCTATCATTCAAGATATGTACTAAGAGACGTATGTAATTGATTTGATATATCTTGTAATTGATAGGGCAGCTGTGTATAGTATATAAACACAGTTTAGGTTTTACATTTATGTAATCGCTTACACGAGTTATCTTGTAACCTAGCAGCTCTCAAGAACATAAGAATTTCTTGAGAGAGTTTGTAACAGTTTTATATCAGAGTTAATAAAACTGTTATTTATTCATACTTGTGTTATCATTTCTGTTTTAAGTCGAAAATCTTATACAATTGTATTCAACCCCCCTTCTACAATTGTTCTTTACTGGGTAACAATTATTATGTGTTATATACATCTAAAAAAACAAACGAAATTAAAAAATTAAAAATCACAAAATAATTCTAGCCTTGTGAAGATTACTTGTTGTAACTTGCCTTAATGCACTCATGCATGTTATAGAATTTTTGTGTTATTGATGCTTTTAATTGAGAAGTGATATACTTTGTTCTTGTGCACACACATACACTAGCAAGTTGAAGCTAGTAAACTTATTGAAAGTTGTACGTAATTAAAAGGACATGAATATGTGCAAGTTGATTTGGTTTGCATGCTTTGAGTACAAGTAGGTGCGTTAGAGAGACTTTTTGCTTGGGATTGATTATGTTTTGCAACCAAGTGAGCTTTTGAGCATATATGCATATCTTTTGCATTTTATATTCGTTTGCTTGAGTGTCCACATGTTGTTTGCATTGCTAGCACTTGGTTAAGACCTTTTTTGAAACGCATGACATTATTTGATGATAACATGATAGAGGTATTTAGGGATAACCTCATATTTCCTATATTACCACACCATTTGTATATGATCAATTAGTTAACCCATTGAGCTAAATCTTATTTTTTCAGTGACACACCACATTACTTGCCTAGACCTTTTTCTTGTATTGGTCTTAGTTTAACTTAAACCCAAATTGTCAAATGCTAGTAGAGTGTTTGAGGGAGTAAAATGGTGTGCAAAAGGGGGTTTATTGATGGTCATTACTTTGCAAAAATATCGGGTTTGCTTGTTTACTTTGTAGTCAAATTCTATAAGAATATGGGGGGGTCATTATACCTAATTATATATTAGCTATTTAGCTCTCAAAAAAAAAGAGAGAGAAAAAAAAGAAGAAAAAAAAAGGAAAAAAACAAAAAAAGTGAAAAAAATATATTATTTATATGAGAGCATACTTATGTTTGTGTGATCCTTCTTTGTACGACTAATTAAGTTATTTGTTGAATGAGAATAAAAAATCCAAGTGTGGGGATGATGGACTAGGAGTTGAGTGATTTACTTTGTTAGTAACTAGCTTTTGACACTTCACCTTTTTTAGCTTTACTTGACATACCTTGTCCCTAGCCCCGTTACAACCCAAATGAAGACCTTGTTTTTTAGTGAATATCCTTTTGTGAGTGAAAAGTGAGTTATTACTTATTTTTGCATATGAGATCCCAAGTTTTGACTCAAAGGTGTACTCTTGTGGGCTTAGTATGCTTACCAACTTATTATTACACTTGACATGTACTTTTGAGAACTTATGCATATTCTTTGAGTAGACTACGTGAATACTTGCATCTTCGACACCAAGGCATCGCATATTCATTTTGATTCTTATGTTGATGTAGCATGAGAGGACATATATATGTGATGTTGTATTAGCATTCAATCTTTTACATGAGCTAGATAGATTTTGTGAGTACATTCACTATAGGCCCTCACGAGACCTCACTCGTCCACTAGGGATACCTAGGGGTTTAAAGGGCTTATTGCATATGTCAAATGCAACCGTGATCACCTACGAAAGTGGTACTAGTCAGTAGTTAATAGTTATATTATATTAGTTTGCACGAGGACGTGCAAAGTGCCAAGTGTGGGGATATTTGATAGAGTATATATTTATATGTATTTTATATGATTTTATCTTCATATTTATTGTATTTTATAAATAATTGGATATAATTAATTAAAGTTTAATGTTTGATGACAGAAAATAAAGAATTCCCAAACTTGGAAGGAATTGAATTTATTTGGACTTAAATTACAAGAAAATTCGAATTTGTTGGGCTACATGCGCAATGATCAATATTTTGTCCTTAACTCGAGTTTCAGACACAGAATTGGGCGATCTTACAGCCCATGCGAAGCTAACAAAATTATCTACAACTCAAAACTGGTCCAACATCAATATTTCCAACTGGAGCAGCCCAGAAATAGACCTGGAAGATAGGCTACGAATTAGGGCTGAGCATTCGGTCGGAAACCGGACCGAACCAAAATAATCGAAAACTGAATAATTATATTTTTTGGGACCGAACCGGACAGAAATTATATTTTGAACCAAACAAGAACCAAACCAAAATATTTCGGTCGGTTCGGTCCAATCCATTAAAACCGAAATTTTAAAAGTACGTAGACTAGCAGGTGCTCTATAGCTTACACTTAGGGGTGACAATTTCGGGTTCTAGGTCGGGTTCGTGTCGGGTCAGATTGTACCTGGTTGTTTCGGGTTGATTTTTTTCTAACCATAACCGATACCTACCAGTTTCGTGTCGAGTGATTGAAAATATACTCTTATATTATATACTCCATCTGTCCCGATTTATAGGGAAGGATTTCTTTTGCAGAAATTTAAGAAAAAACCGTTCATTTATCTTTCATTGTACATGAAAGTTATAATTCAAATGTATAATATATATTGTACCCACTTTGTGAGGAGTAAAAAATGGCACGACATATAGAAAATATTGTTATTACTGTCAAATAAATATAAATCAACTAGCGAGTCTTTATCATTGCACATGAAAGTTACTTTATTGTACTTAAATTTAGTTACTTTAGACATAAAAGTATTTCGAAATCAGGGTTATAAAAAGAGGGTTAATTAACTTTCGGGTCATTTTCGGGTTTTGGGTTCATGTCTGATTATACCTGGTAGTTTCGGGTTGAATATCTGTTGACCCAAATTCGTATTTTCTCGGGTTGGGTTCGTGTCGTGTTTCGGGTTGGGTCAAAAATTGCCACCCCCTACCTACACTATCACAGTCCACAGATTTATAGAGGCAGAAAAACTAAACAAAATGCAAATAGTAAAACTGACCAAAATAGTACATCACAAAATGCAAATAGCAGAATGACAAATAGTAAATGTAGTGTGTAAAACTTTGAGAAAGGCTAGGAATGTTTTGTTGTGCTTTAACTAGTATATGTACATACTACAGAACATAAAGATGATTGCATACTATACTGGTATCATTTATAGACTCTAAAATTAGTCACAGACAGAGGCATAATAGTGGACAGTTGGTCACAGACTGAGGTTAACAACGAGGACGAAGGACTAAAGTGAGTGACTGAGTGTCGTGTCGCCGGTCGCGGTGGGCATTTTCAGTTTAGGTATTAGATATTTAGATTATTAGAAATCACATAAAATATATATTATATATATATAATGTAAATATATGTTTTGTATATTTCAGTTTATTCGGTCCAGAACCGAAATATTTTGGTAAAAACCGAACCAGACCGAAAAACCGAAATGACCGGAATGTCAAAAAAATTGGAACCAAACTGAACCGAATTAACATCTTTTGGTTCAGTTTTTTGGTTTCGGTTCAGTTTTACTCAGCCTTACTACGAATTTTACATTAAGAATTCAATTTATTTCGGGAAATTACATATATTTTCTTGGAAAGTGTTAAAACTCCATTATATTAGGTTTATACAGATATTGTAAAAACACCATCATAACACATTAGAGAATAGAATATATTTAGAGTATAGCGATACTTTGGAGAGAAAAGGGAAAGAAACACTTTGAGAGGGAGATTGGAAGAAGGACTGAAAGGATTCATCCTGATTTCGAGAAGCTTTTAAAGTTGTATTCTTCGTACTTAAACTCTTATACTCTTATATATATATATATATATATTTGCGTGTGTGTGTGTGTGTGTGTGTGTGAGAGAGAGAGAGAGAGAGAGAGAGAGAGAGAGAGAGAGAGAGAGAGAGAGAGAGAGAGAGAGAGAGAGAGAGAGAGTTTTATTCAATCATGAGTAGCTAATCCCTTTATCCAAGGGTTGGGTAGTATTCGTTGGCTTATTGATTTTGTCTGATTGTATTGTAATTTTCTTGTTATTGTTAATCTGTCATTGAGCGCTTTATACAATTAGAAGAATCGCGAACTTTTAATTGAATCTCTAGGAATTACAACGAATTAAGAGAAGAGTTGTAATTCAAGTACATGATATGATAGACATAGTTTTAATTATTAGATCGGGTGATTGATATGTGAATTGTGAAACTGATAATCCTTGGTTCTTAATAGTCTATTGTTATACTCTGTATGACCATGGGAGTGGCATTCAAGGGATAATTGTAGGCACTATAATTTACATTGGGAGAGGATTTTATAAATATTTGAAGGATTGTTTTTAGCAAAACAAGAGACACAAATTAGACATTTATGATAACCAATTAAAGAACCCTGATTCTTTGGATTGTTTTCTCTTATAATTATTTTATACTTTTTTTTTTTGCTAGGTTGATAGCAAGCAGGATTTCTCCTTCTTTCAAAGGCCTTTGGCCCTCTAGAGACTAGTCTCCAGGCTAGAATATTATCTATAACCCGCCTAGTTCTCTTTTGTACCTCTGATACGAAGTACCAAAGAAATCCCCTTCGGGGAGATCCCTAATAAGCCTTTTAACGTCTTTGCTCATGAACGAGAGCCTTTCGAGCACCCGTCTGCTCAGCGCACCACCCACAAAGCAGCCCTTTGGCTATGTCATCATCGCAAGAGAACCTTAGCTAGACATAGTGTGATTTGATCTCTTTTGATAACCCAGAGAGACCCAAGAACTGGGGATTATTTTATACTTTTATTTGTTTATTAGATTAATTAGTAGATAATCACACACCCACAAAATATTTTCCACACTTCTGAACTGTAAGAGATAAAAGACTTGGAATTGGTATTGATATCAGTCCTTCCCTGTGAACGAAACTCGAAGTACCATTAAAAATGGATTTCGTTTGTTATAGATAAGCATGTCACCCTAAATCAACATGTGTATTCGTAGTCTTTTTTGATTAAATTGTAATAAAAGAATTATAATTGTAATAGATTTTTTTTATTTATTTTATAAAACAACATAGAATTCTAGGGAAAGTAGGCTTCTAGTGGTGAAACCAAAATATGGTGCGAACCAAATTTCGTACAAAGTAGTACATTAAAAAGGGGTTTTGCTTATTAATAAAGATTATAGATGTTAGAGAAAGTATCGTAATTGATTAATTGGACTTACCTTGAGTTTCAGCCGGGAGAGTTGTCAAAAGCAAAGAGGTAATACAAAATAAATATTCTTCATTAAGTTGCTAAAACTGAAATAGTAACAGATAGTTGTAAAGGAAAAAAGAGTTTTCTCTTGAGAACTTTGATGAAATTTAGGTTTTGCTAGATTTTTGAATGATCATTTTAGTCACAGAGGCATGCCTGTATACATCTAATAACATTCGAGAAGTCAAGGATTCGATATGTCAAGAAAAGCTTGTTCGAGAATTCAGAGTTATCGATCTACTCAATTCTAGTTCTCGAATCAAGTACTTAGTCATTTCTCGAATTGTTTCTTAAAGACAAAATACTGAAGTTGTACAAGTCAGAAACCTACAACAAGCCAAGACACTTTCAGGACCACAGTACTATAAAGTGTGCATGAAAAGTCTACAAATAAGCTTAGAGAGATGTTAAAGGAGACAAGGTGCTAAAGTAGTGGATTTGAGCAGGTTAAAGAAATGGTCAAATTACAAACTGCTCAGAAGTGTACCACATAGGGATAGACAAGTTAAAAAGTGTATTTGTCTGTCACTACATTTGTAGTAAGTAGGTTGTACACATGTTCTATAAGTGTACAACCTCACTTCTTTAGCATAAGAAGTTTTTCATTGCAATTTCATAGAAAACATCTCTCTGAAAAACGAAGCTAAGAATACTAACATTTGTATTCCCAGATTGTAGCAAAATCTTTTTCTAATACAATATTATATTAAAGTAAGTACTTGTGTTCTTGTGTTTTATTTCCGCACGTATAATCTGTTAAACAAAAACACACACTCAGCTACACAATCAAACATACTATTCTTAAAAGCTTAAATCCAAGAAAATCTTGAAAATACATTCACATCCACTCTGTATTTTCTTGTGTGTATTCCATACTCAACGGATCATAAAATGGGGAGTCATGCCTTTATATATTTCGATACCCACCATCACTTTTTAATATTATCATATATTGTTAAATTGTTTTTACGTTTTGTGATACTGTTCTTATTTTTTAAAACTCTGATTATATGATACTTCGATTTATTAACTTAAGGCTATTAGTCTGAAGTTTGATTGCATATTTTCACCGCTGTTTGATATGAACTAGTTATGCAGTAAGCATGCTAACAGTAATCTTATTAAATCAATAAGGATTTCTTCGTTGGTAATGTCAATGATGAAGTTGCTAATGCTGTCAGCATGCTTTTGTATATAAGTGTTACACAATTCTTATTGAATCGGCAAGGATTTCGTTTTTCCCAGATACAAGAGTCCTATACAGTTTCTTGGGTGTTCTTCTACGTAAATATTTATCTCTCTTCTTTTAATTTCCTCTCCTTCCTGATATGAATCAATTTGTCTGCATACATTATATCACTATTTATATCTTCTATTTATTATCGGATATACATGCTTAAAGTTTTGTTGTTTTTGTTTCAGCTGTTTGTAATGATATTCTTTTTGCGAAGTTGTACACTGTTGGAAAGTTATGTTTATATGTCGAGTTTTAAAGAAGTGAATTGTGCACTTTTCACATAAAACTTTCCATAATCTTTAGGACAATTTTGTACGATATTTGTTTATTCTTATTCGGTGTTGTTTATTCAATATTCTGGCATTTGCATACTTAACTTCAATTTTTAATTTTTTTTGTTAAGGCATGCATATGTTATGTTCCTTATGACCAACTCGAAATAATTAATCCCCTAAATTAAAGATCTCCCTATCCTGTTTGCCGGCAAACTCCTGTGGCCTAAACTTTGAGTAATACTAAATTTGGAATTTATCCTGTCTAGTCCTGATGGTATGAACATTAATTGGATGTATTTATATATTATCTTTTATACAATTTAATTTTAATACTAAAAGTTATCTTTTATACAAATAAAAATAAAAAAAATCTAATTTTATTATCAAATATAATGGGTGAATTTCCTTTTTCATGTGTAAGTTATATTTTTTATTAAAAAAATATATATTTTAACAATTTTATTTTAAATTTGATCATTTTCTCAAATGTTGACCGATTAATCCTGACTAAATTCGGTTAATTCCGTCTAAATTCTTTATGATTAATCCCACCTAATCTGATTAACCGCGATTTCTGCAAAAAAATGTTTTTTTGATCGATTTTTACAATTTTTTGCATCATCTAACGCATAGGCATTGATTAATCAACCATCTAAACCGATTTTTAGAATATTACCAAAAATGCAACACGATTCACGATTTTAATATGATATTGAGGATCTTTTTTATTTATGATATTTAGGACATCTATCTATTACTATATATTAAACTTCAACACAAGGGCAAAGATTGCCAATTTAATGGGTGTGAAGTTACGGTTTTACCCCTATTTTTTAAAAAAATTACAAAAATGAGATTGTCAATTTAATGGGTGTGAAGTTACGGTTTTACCCCTATTTTTTAAAAAATTACAAAAATGTCATCCTTTAATAATTATGTAAAAAATTATGAAACTATGCTTGTGCTTGTGTTCGGATTCGAACCACTAAGCTTCTACTCTCAAACACATGCCTTAACCAATTGTACTACACTTGATTCTGAGTTTTATTTAAAAATCATATAAGCTAAACCACCTCTCTTCTCTTTTTGTCTCATCTTTTTTTTTTTAATAAATAAAATGTTGGTTCATATTATTTTTAAAATATAGGATAGATAAAATTATAAAAAAAAATTAATCGACTAAGCATACTCTATAATTCTCTTTTGCCATTTTAAATGAACTAGCATTTTGCCCGTACTTCGTACACGGCATTTATTTAATTTAAAATGTCATTTTAAATAATTTTAGGAGTTTGATTGATCACCTACAAACATGTTCCATTCAATTATACAATTATATAATTATTTAATGAAATAGTGTTATGAAAAAATTTACATAAAGAGCATACAATTCAATTTTGACAATGCTAAAAATTTATTCTATCCATCAAAATTTGTAATTTAAGTAAAAAAATATTTTTAAAATTTTGTTCTCTAACTGAAAATAAATAATAAATTGTCTTCATTATTCAAATGAGAAAATGATTTCCTTCATCGCCAACAGTTCCAAAGCATTAAACCTGAAACACATTTTTAAAAAAATACTTGTAAAAGAAATAAAATAATAATAGTCTAAATTGTCAAATTGAAAAATTAAGATATTAAACCTTTTTTTATTTTTTGCTCTGATTGTCAACTGATGATGTGTTAGAAGATTTCTCTGTTCCCGGTATTTCAGTAAACATTTTACGAGAATATTATGAATTTTATGGAGTAGCATCACACTCTTGTGAATTTAATCCCTGTTAATAAAATAATAAAGCGTGATTAAGATAAATAAATAAGAAAATTATAAATTATATTTTATTTTTTGTTTATATATGAGTAACATACATCATCTAGATTGATTGTGACATAAGATTGAGATTCTGAATTAAGGTTAGATACTTGTTGACGAAGATCAGATGCATAAAAAATGTCAGAATTATTCAAAATATTTTCTTTATTGAGAATTATGGTGAAGGTAAATTCTTTCCCAACAACATCTTTGAGCTCTTCCGGAAATGTATCAGCTGTTTTTTTTTTACAAAATATGAAGACAAATATAATTAAGTTTAAAATGTTATTTGATGACATTAATAGAGTCTGTATTACAACAAAAGAATACATTTGTAAATTATACCTTTTTCAAGACTCGACTTAAATTCGTTGCAGTGGTATTAAGAATTCTTTTTGCAGGTAGATCAAGGAGGATCATGTTTGATGTTGCAGTTTCATCCTCTACCAACATTAGCACCTTAAATCTGAAGTTTAATTATAAGGGATTATAATGTTAAATATATAATTAAGCGAATATATATTTTTTTTTCTAAAAAATAAACCTATATACGACGCAATTAGTGAGTTAGAATTACTATAAATACCTCTTATTAGGAACAGGAAAACTTCTTGGACAAATTAGGCATTTAAATGTGGCATCAATCTTATTAACAACCCTTTCGCACCGAGGGCAGTAATTGTAATACCATTTGTACTCCTCATTGACCTTGCTAATCTTGACTTAGATATTGAAATGAAGGTATACTGAAATTCAATTTTTTATAACACAACATCGATCAATTCGGCATCTTTTAAATTACGGAGACCATTCAAAGTGTAAAGTTTAGTTTGAGTGTTGTCAGCTTGTTCCTGGATGATTAAGATAGATTTAGATGCCATATATCCAACTTCTTCAAGTCTATATTAATGTTAAAAAATATGAGTAGTTTATTTTTTTCATTGTAACATGTAAATGGAAATACATATATGGTGTATAAAAATATCTCTATCTCATTATTTCAGTGGCATCGTTATCAATATTCAAATATACTTTAGTGGATGACAATGATTTAATTTGCACAACACCTGACAAATGTTAGAAATTCATGTTAATCTGTTATAATATAATTAATAATAAATGAAATGACGTTATTATTGCATGCCTTTCCAGGTCACAACTTTCGTACTTGCTAGAATTAAAATTTTTTATTCTGAATCATCGGCATCAATCATCCTTTTAACTGATATGCAAGATCTCCCCATATAATCACATCATGAGCACATCTGTTTTCGGAATAGATAAATATGTTGAAATTAGTTAAATTATTTCAAAAAAAATTTAAAAATTGCGTAGCAACATTAACATACTAATTAATATTTCAATGACTAATTTTATATTTTATAAATATTAATTTACAATTACAATATATTGGACGAATATAAATAAGTGGGTGTTTGAGGTATCTTAAAATGAGTAGCTTATGGCTTATAAGTACTTATGTCATATAAGTGATAAGTAGAGCAGAGATTATAAGTCAGTAGAGTGTTTGGTAAATCAGAACTTATAATCAGTAGATTGTTTGGGTAAATCAGAACTTATAAACTTTTTTTATAATTTTCAAAATATTTGTTTTTTATATATAATAATGGATGTCAATGGATAGATCTCGATGAGTAGAGAAATTTGAGATATACATATCAATTTTCTAATGAACGGGTCAAAAGATATATGATTTTGAAGATTTGAAGGATATTATATATTGCGTGTATCGAGAAATAAGTTATAAGTATAAGTTGAATGTTAGGATTTTCTAACATTCAACTTATCAACATATAAGTCATAAGTTGAGCTAAAACTTATTTTGGCAAACACCCCCAATAAGGACTTATGGACTTATAAGCCATATGTTCCTTCAAATAAGCTAAAACAAACAGGCCCTAAAATTAAAGTATTACTTAAAATATATATTCAAGTATACCATATGTAAATTCTGGTTCTCCATCTTTATAAGTAGGCTCATCAGGACACGTCTGTATCGCCAATGACTTTAAATCTTCCAACTCTACACATTCGTACTTGTTCATCACCAAAAGTGGATCATTTTCTTGTACATGAACCACTTCTGTTGCATTTGTAAAAGAAATAGTCATTTTTGACGATACTGGTCGCAGTTTTCCAAATGCGCTCTTCACAGTGAAGTTAGTGATAATATAAATTTCTCCCTCCTCTAGTTTTTTCTTTTGATTTTTCCAGATGTCTACATATACAAATGCTTGAATATGATAATCCTGGAAGACAACATATATGTCAAATAATTAAAAGTGATAATCTGTAAAAAGTTTACATAAAAAAATGAATATATAATGCATCAGGTACATACATCTATATCTACCAACAAAAAATTCTGTCCTCGGAAAACTCTTTCAACATTCATTACTGGTCACATTCTTGTCACTCTAACTTTAATTTTTCAAGAGGTTTTTGTGGTATCCAAGCTTTGTAATTTTTGACAATGTTCCTCTACCATTGTTTGGTTAAGACAAAATATGATGAATGAATAAATGATGGTAAAACTATCAATATATACATATAACTTAGGCAATGATATAGTACATAATTTGAGAATACAATTAGGGTATTTTGTTTCTAATCTTAACGTAGATAAATGATTAAAGAATCAATTAATTGATTTGATGACATCTAAATCCCATAATTTTAATTTTAATGATTGGACCAATTGTGTCAAGATTTGGGTGTGTAGTGTATATATATATATATATATATATATATATATATATATATATATATATATATATATATATATATATATATTTTGGACCCGCTTTATGCAAATACGGGTCACCAGTAATATGTTGAGTTCTCAAACAACTTACGTGGTGGATACGCATAATTTGAGTTTTATGTTGTTGCTTTTATTAACTTTTTGTTAAATGAAATTATTTATCCAAATATTTTTCCAAGGCAAATTCCAAAAAAGTAAAATAAAATTGGTATTTGGTGTTTTTTTCTTTTTTTATTGTTTTTAATAATTATGCTCACAAAAACAAAAATTAAAAAACTAAAAAAACAATTTTTTTTTTTAAAAATGATGATGTGGCAGCAGTTTTTTTTATTTTTTTATTAATGCATAGAGGGTAGAAGTGAAGGTGCCCCTGGCGGGACCCTTAGAATAAATGATATATATATATATTTTAGTATGGGCTAAATTGTCATTTTAAGAAAGTTCTCGTTTGAGCACCTCCCTATATATATATATATATATATATATATATATATATATATGTGTGTGTGTTAAATTTAAATAATGAATAATATTAAGTTATCTTCCATTATTATATCGATTAATTTTTGATTAGTAACCAGACGGTGCTTTCGTCGACTAAATCCGAAATTTTCAAAACAATGATCGTAGATGATGCCATGTATATTGAAAATTATAAATAAAGATATTTTTTAGCTCATGTTTTGGCTCCATAATTAAAAAAACTCTTTTTTATTTTTGAAAAATAGGAAAAACTTTATAGATAATAAATATGGTATTTGGCCAATTAATTACATTGTATCATAGTATTTTTGGCATTATATTTATATAAAATGAAACTGTATTTTTCGTTTTCTAAAAATTATTTTGAGGCGAAACAGAAGTGAACTGCAATTGTTGCAACGGAAAGGGCGAAGGTCGTGTGTTACATGTAGGGTTTTTAAAAATTTAAATAAATTACAAATTACTTAATTGCAGAAGTATGATTTAATTTTTTTTTTTATGGTTGCATTCCATTTAAATTAGTGTAAAAACTGCTGTTTATTTTTATTTTTGGATATATATATAGATATGAAAAGAGAGAAGAGAGTGAAGAGACTTAAGGATACAAATTTGTATACTGAGGTTTATCTCGATTTGCTATGTAATCACAGAGATTTGCTGTGTAATGACAGAGATAGATTCGGTTAATGACAAAAAGGAGCATCAAAGAAATAAAGAATATAAAAAAATGAAGGATAATAGTAGAGGTTTAGATTTGGGTCGATCCAATCTAAATTGAGTCGCTCCAAATGCTGTGTAATGACAAAAAATAGTAGAGGTTTTGATTTGGGTCGATCTAATCTAAATTATGTCGCTCCAAATGTTGTGTAATGACAAAAAAGGACATCAAAGAAATAGAAATAAAGAAGATTAAAGAAATGAAGGATAATAGTAGTAATTTTCGAAATGTAATACTATCAGACATCAGGTTTATATTGATATTGATATTGATGAAAGATAATACATTTTTTTCTGAAAAAAGGTACTTCGTTATTTCTCTTGATAGGCTAAGTCATATTCTTTGTATCAATGTATCAATTATGTACATATTAGAAAAAGGGTGTATTTAGTTGAGATTTTAAATCCATTTTTTTTGAATTTTAGGATTATATTTATTTTAGATTTGAAAAAATTATTAATATTCGATGATATTTGTTTGAAATGTAAATTATTCTATAATATATAAAATTTGTTGTATTTAAGCTAAATTTAATGATTAAATTTTTTATTAAACTTTGATAATATCTAAAAATTCATAAATTTTTAATTTTATTGAAATGATGGATTTTAATTGATACGTTGTTATCTTTTATAAGTTTGGAATTCGATTAAAATTATTAGAATCTTGAAAATTTTGTTAAAAATTTTCTAAACTTATTAGACTTTACACCAACTCTATAAAACATAATTTGTGTAAAATTCAATTCAATTGTTTTTACAAATTTGTTAAATTTAATCGAACATACTACCGTAACATACAATTATATAGATTGTTTTTATGTGAAACATTTAAAATTTCAATAGAATGTACTTTCGTTACATTTAACCATATAAATAATTTAAATGTTTAATATCTTTTAAAATCTGAATTAAATATACCTTTTTAATTTTATTAAGATATTCTCGGTGGTGTATTTAAATGCTTAATACGTTACGTTTGAAGATTATATAATAGATTACCTATTTTAGATAAAAGATTAAAAATAAAGTAGTAGAGGTTTGAAGATTATATAATAGATTACCTATTTTAGATAAAAGATTAAAAAAATGAAATAGTAGAGGTTTATTGATATTGATATTGATACAGTAGGTGGAGCATGTGGAAATGAATATTCGATAAACGAATAACCTCATTAAATGAAATAATTTTTTCCGATCCCGACATAATAGAGACAGTATAATTTTTACCTCGATAAATAAATAATCTGGATTAATGAATAAAATTTTCCGATCCCAAGCGTATTCATTTATCGAGATTTAACTGTATTGATATTGATGAAGGATAATACATTTTTTTTCTGAAAAAAGGTACTTCGTTATTTCTCTTGATAGGCTAAGTCATATTCTTTGTATCAATGTATCAATTATGTACATATATACATATTAGAAAAAGGATATATTTAGTTGAGATTTTAAACCCATTTTTTTTTTAATTTTAGGATTATATTTATTTTAGATTTGAAAAATTATTAATATTCGATGATATTTGTTTGAAATGTAAATTATCTTGAAATATATAAAATTTGGTGTATTTAAGCTAAATTTAATGATTAATTTTTTTTATTAAACTTTAATAATATCTAAAAATTCATAAATTTTTTATTTTATTGAAAGGATGGATTTTAATTGATACGTTGTTATATTTTATAAGTTTGGAATTCGATTAAAATTATTAGAATCTTGAAAATTTTGTTAAAAATTTTCTAAACTTATTAGACTTTACACCAACTCTATAAAAGATAATTTGTGTAAAATTCAATTCAATTGTTTTTACAAATTTGTTAAATTTAGTCGAACATACTACCGTAACATACAATTATATAGATTGTTTTTTATGTGAAACATTTAAAATTTGTATAGAATGTACTTTCGTTACATTTAATCATATAAATAATTTAAATGTTTAATATCTTTTAAAATCTGAATTAAATATACCTTTTTAATATTATTAAGATATTCTCGGTGGCATATTTAAATGCTTAATACGTTACGTTTGAAGATTATACAATAGATTACCTATTTTAGATAAAAGATTAAAAAAATGAAGTAGTAGAGATTTAGACTTAGGTCGATCCAATCTAAATTGGGTCACTCCAAATGCTGTGTAATGATAAAAAGGGGCATCAAAGAAATAAAGAAGATTAAAAAAATGAAGGACAATAGTAGTAAATTTCGAGATGTAATACTAGCAGACATTAGGATTATATTGATATTGATATTGATGATATAGAAAAAAATAGATTATACATAACGTAGTCCAAAAAGGAAAAAAATTTATTTACATACGTTTCCATGTAAATGTTAAATTATTCAAATACAAAATAAGATTTGGTTTTAAGAAATATGTGAATTTTAGTTATGAGACCAAACATAATTAATAATTGCATCACATAACTTCTACGTATCTGAAATTTTAAATATATTAGTCATAGGGTTATTTACATAAATACATAAGATTTTAACAATTACTTCCAATTTTACTACCATCCAACTATCTTTTCACTTCTATAAAATCATTTTTTCAAAAATACTACCTCGTTATAATTTTATGTTTTCAATATATATATCTAGATTCCAAAAAAGTGGTCGAAAATGTCATCTGAACCCCAGAACTTGAAATCAGAAATTTGAAAACTGGAAGTTGCAAATGAGGTTGCAAAAGTTGCAACTGAGGAAGGTAGTATTTTTGGAATTTTGAAAACAAGGTCGGTATTTTTAGAATTTTAGAAAGGTTGGTAGTATATATTTAAAAATCTAATAGTTTACATGGGTAGTTTTAAACTTATCCCTTAGTCATATTAGAGGCTTTTGGTCGACCAACTATTTAGAATTTCAACGATTTAAATATATGATTGGTCTAAAAACATAAATATTTAAATATATACGAAAAATAATTGAAATTATGTTAAAAAGATGAAAACTCTAAAAATATAAAATAAAAAAAGATGAAAATTCTAAAAATATTATGTATGTTATATATAAAAAATAAAATAATTAACACTCAAATTAAAATAAAAAAGATATAAATTGAATCATAAATATTACAAAAGTAGAATATTTAAAATGATCAATTAGATTATAACTCTACTACAAATTATGGTACATATGAATTTTTATATAATATATTGATCAATTAAATATATAATATACTATATATTGGTTGAGTTTTAACATATATTTAGATCAATATACGATTAAATCAAAAAATTTATTGATTTTAGATTTCATATACATGCACTGGTCATTAAGGTTGTCATATTTTATATCTATTGAAATATTTAGAAAAATTTATAATTGAGTTAAAATAATTCAAAATTATAATATAAAAAATATTTCAGTTTACCCAATTTTTTTATTAAACTTCTATATAGTGTAATAAATATTAGACTAGAACTAAATATTTAAGTTTAAAAGTGTATAAATGTATATGTTTAGAAAAAATGATTGAGACAAGCATAAGATGATTTTTATTCAATATTAAGAGATTTTGTAATAGTCTCAAAATACAGTCATATACGATCAATTTTTTTACAACAAAATCAATGAGTTTATGTACACCTTTTTTATAAACAGACAATTTTACTAAGATAATTATACTCAAATTTTCAATTTGATAAAGTTCATTTCACGCAATTAAAAACTAAATTAATAATTTAACAATCATAAGTATTCATGTGATTATTATCGTATGAATTTTTATCCAAATTTTATGAAATCTAATCAAATTATAAAATATTTGGTTCAAAAAATTGATATGCAATATTACAAAATAACTATAAAAATATTTGATAGATCGAAATCTGGTTTATCATATTTTTAGTTACAAAATTATTTCAATATATATAGTTTTGAACGAGAAATTAGTTCAATGTTAGTTTATTTCTAAATGGTTTATTGGTGTCATGGGAGCCTTTTCTCAAAAATCCACACCATTTGGTAGTATTTTTCTTTTGTTTTTTTAAAACATAAAATCACCTATTGTTTTAAGGAAAATGGGCCGGGTCTTTATAAAAGAACATTAGAATCCCAGCATCCCCTTCTGCGCATCTTCTTCTTCACCTTCAATTCTCAGGTGTATTTCCAGACCGATTCTAATGGCGAGCCACTCAGACAAATCATCAAAGCGACGCAAGAAGAAGCGCGTGGACGACACGGCAACTATATCCTCTTCATCATCGCCGCCATCTTCATCGGATTCTTCAAGCTCCGACGGCGAAGACGCCGGAAAACGCTCCCGGAGGCGACGAAAACCCAGAAGTCGTCACCGGAGCAGAGAGAGGAGTAGTTCGAGGAGACATAGAGAGGAGAAGAGGGAGAAACGGAGGAAGCATCGTCGGAGAGAGAAGAAAAAGGTGTCTGACTCGGAGTCCGAGTCAGGTAGTGAGTTGGAACGAGTTAGGGATAAGCCTGAGGATGTGATTAGGTTTATATTGAACAAGTTCTCTGGTGTTTCTGCTGATTTGGAGCAGGTATATTACTAATCTCAATAATTTAATAATCTCGATAAATTGATGAAATTCTCGATAAATTCTCGGTCCCTGAGGCTATTAATTTATAAATTAATGAAATTCTCACTATCGAGTGTTACTTATCCATTTGTTTAAGTGATTTGTAGTTTTTAGGCTAAGATGGTGGATAGCGTAGCAAATTATAAACAGTAGTTTGTAATGCGATTGGATTATTAATAAATACGTTGCAGGAGCTTTCTCATTAACGGTTGCTATGTAACTTGAAGTTTGTCGATAATGTGTAATTTGTTTTTGTTTCTGTTATGAATACTAAGTCTTACTAGATTTCCTTGCTCAACTCCGCCAAATTTTGAAAGATTGTAGTATTTTAAAAAAGACTTTTTTGCACGACAGTGGCCTGAACTATAATTTTTTTGCATAAAAATGGCCAACCTATAATACTGAGCACCCGCATGGCCAAACTTTAATTTTTTAATCACCCGATTGCATTCCGTCAAAATTGCATAACAGACGTTAGTTTTGGAGGGGTAAAATCGGAAGAAAAACTAAAACCCTTCTAATCCTTCAATTACGAGTACTGTAAGCCTTCAATTATTACGAGTACTCTCCCTCCTTTTCCCCTAAATCACAATCTGCGATTCAATTGCGATTCAGTCGAAGAAGAAATGAGTTGGAAGATAAGGCCCAAGGAGGAGCTGAACAAGTACAAACCTTATGAATGCCCAGATACTTTCTCTTGCTTTCCCTTTAAGTGACAAGGGGGGTGGGCCGCTCCAAGCCGAAAGCGATAGCGAATCCCGAACTTGCCCACGCTCATCCAAACCGACCTCAAAAAGCGATCGGAAAGCGAAGCCCTTCCTTCCAATCCAATCCGGCAAAGCCGCCCCTATATCTAACCACCGCTCACCCCGATCACATATTGGCGCGTTCATGATGCATCATGATCAAAAGGCCGTAAAGAAGACAAGACCTATGCATCAGTGTACTGTCATGATCACATATTTTCTCTATTTTATTGACGACTTGAGGGCGAAGCCGCCTATTTATTAGTTATTAGGGCAAAGGACGCTCCCTCCTCCTAACTCCTTCCACTTCTCCCAGGGACAGGGACTACGGCTTGACCTTCGGTTCTGGGCATTCATAAGGTTTGTACTTGTTCAGCTCCTCCTTGGGCCTTATCTTCCAACTCATTTCTTCTTCGACTGAATCGCAATTGAATCGCAGATTGTGATTTAGGGGAAAAGGAGGGAGAGTACTCGTAATAATTGAAGGCTTACAGTAGGGTAGAGCATGGGCCGGTTCGGTCCGGTTTTAAGGTAAAACCGGAACCGGAACCATATATCCCCGGTTTCAAAAATCGAAAACCGCAACCACCGGTTCGGGTTCGGTTTCGGTTTCAAAACTCCGGTTCGATTTGTAACGGTTCGGTTTCGGTTTTAAAACCGGATGAAAATAAAAATGAGAACAATATATTAGTTTACACAACAAAACTTAAAAAATGCACTGTTTTGGGTTGCATACGAACTGAAGACCTGAAACTCCAGTCATACCTGTGAGTATGTTTATTTTTTACTTTACAATGTCTACTTGGAGTTATAACATGGGAGAATAATAAAAGGGGAAGTTTCAAAAAAATGGCATGACAGTAGCTAATAAAAGGATGGATACAATTTTTAGTTCCTAGCTGATACTGTTCCAAGTGAGGATTTGAATGGTGAGGTATTGATATGGCAATTCCAAGAGGACCCATTCCAATATATATAAGATCAAGATATGAAGCCCTTGTTTATTAGTACTAAACATCTCCGTAGCATCCAACACAAATGCAACCTATGTTTACTATGTAAGATTGTTCAGATAATGAGCCAGAGAATATTCATCTTTATATGCTATTAAAAATTTATATAAATTATATATATATATATATATATATATATATATTTGTATTTATTTATTTATTTATTTATTTTAATAATCGGTTCGGTTTTAACCGGTTCGGTTTTAACCTATAACCGGAACCGGAACCGAAAGTCTCGGTTTTTAAAAATCAAAAACCGCAACCGCCGGTTCGATTTCGGTTTCGGTTTTTTCGGTTCGGTTTTCGCCGGTTTCGGTTTCAATTCGGTTTTTTGCTCACCCCTAGCTTACAGTACTCGTAATTGAAGGATTAGAAGGGTTTTAGTTTT
This sequence comes from Saposhnikovia divaricata, assembly GCA_036435485.1. NCBI lineage: Eukaryota > Viridiplantae > Streptophyta > Magnoliopsida > Apiales > Apiaceae > Saposhnikovia > Saposhnikovia divaricata. The sequence continues at coordinate 63,380,326 of CM071596.1, forward strand.
TCTTCCGATTTTACCCCTCCAAAACTAACGTCTGTTAAGCAATTTTGACGGAATGCAATCGGGTGATTAAAAAATTAAAGTTTGGCCATGCGGGTGCTCAGTATTATAGGTTGGCCATTTTTATGCAAAAAAATTATAGTTCAGGCCACTGTCGTGCAAAAAAGTCTTTAAAAAATGCAAAAACGTTTCTTAAAGGGTTAGACTCTACGAAGCCCAGGTCCCCCTTTCTACACATCTTCTGTTTTTCACATCCAATAACTAGTCTACGACAGTGATGCATCACGAGTATAACTTGCGTATAGGTTAGTTGGTGATTAACTTTTGTAAGCTTTTGATAGAGATGATAACTAGCCCATCTAAGAAATGTTGTAGGTGGCTAGGTGCCTCCATCTATTATTTTCCAACAGGAAAATGCTGCTTCTTGGTGCTAACTAAGTACATGTAGCTTTTGTTCATATCCGGAGGTAGTGTGGCTTCAAAATGGTAAAATCTGAAACTCTTAGTGGATATCTTCCGAAACATAGATCTTGATTTTTCTCTTAAACTATCCTCTCCCTGTAGCTTCCGAATGCACACTTTCTTAGTTTGTTTCCTGATTTCGGAATATTTTTTCTGACCATCAGTAAGATCAATCCACATTACAAAATTATTCGTAGTTGTTTAAGGCCAACTGTAGGAGACTATTAAATGCCCTTCTGAACTTTTTGAGGCATATGGCATATTGATTTGGTGAAGGTGTATTTGCTTCAAAGCTGAGAATAAGAAATGTATTTTTTTTTCCGAGCAGAAACGGCTTTAGTTTAGCAGATTCCATATTTAAATATTCAATGGCTGTCCTCTTTAAGACTCAGTGTTAGCATAAGCATCACTGCTTCATGTAAAACAGGATAATAAATTATAAATCACATGCTGGAAAATTTTGAATTTTATCTGAGGAAAGTGTTTCTTTTGTAGCTTCTGCAAATGATTGATGATGGACAAGCTGTTGATATAAGTGGATTGTCAGAAAAATCTTTGGTCAAGCATCTTAGGAAGTTGTTTTTGTCTTTAAATCTCAAGGAGAGTCGTGATTTGGTCTTTCTCTTGCCTTCGCATGTTAGTCCTACATTGAAGGTTGTAGGATCCATCCTACATCCTGATGCGGAACCTCCAGTTCAGAAGATTGATAGTTCTGCACCTGAAGTTGATGTACAAGAAGTGCCATTAGATGTAAATAGTAGACATATGCCTGAAGATTTTAATATGAAATTGCCATCTCCAAGGCAAGATGTTTCTGGTCCAAAAAAGAGGTAATCACATTAATTACATTTCTTTAAATATAGTCTTATAGTAGATTTGAAAAAAAATATAGTCTTATAGACTTATAGTAGATTAACTTCTCATAAATTGTTTATAGAATTATAGTCGATAAGTGGCAGAGGACTCAGACTCCTTTAGAGAAGTGTGATGAACTTGTTTGATCTTTGTAATTATATCCTTTTTGTGATAATGCTTAAAGCACGGAGGCTAATGTTAGATATTTGTAGTTTGTACCAAGTGTTTTAGTTTTCGACAAAACATGAGTAGCTAAGATGGTTAAAAGAATTTCCTTGCATAATGTTGTGTGCTCAAATTCAAAAAGACACTCTTTTCTTTTTATTTTGCTATATTCCATCCTTCTATTTTCCAAAGTTCGATTGTTCTCCTCCTGATCTTGAACACTTGTTTTTTACCCTATCTTTTAAAATAATCAAGTGTTGGTCATTTTTCATTTTTCTGGATATATGGACACTATAAAAATGGAATTCCCCCTCCCAGAAATTTCTGCCCCTCACTGTTCCTTGCAAAAAATCTATTTTATTATGGTTGCTGGCTTCTACAGGGTCATGGGTCCTGAGATGCCATCTGCTGAGTTGCTTGCTGCAGCTGCTAAGTTAACCGAAGCCGAGGCTGAGCTACGGTAATTGTACTTGCCTTTCATTTTTAATTTGTTCTCTTTTGGTTATTTTTATTTTAATTCATAAATTAATATTAATCTGAAACGAGTTGTTTTAACATTTGTTGTTGAATACATTTAGAGATGCAGAGATGGATGGAGGCGATGGAGGATTATTTATTGGGCCTCCACCTCCAGCTGTGGTGAAGGAAGCTGAATCAGCAAATGAGGCAGAGCGTTTTGAAGAGGTTCTTTGACATCTCTTCCATATGGATTGTGTATCCATAGTTTTAAAATAGTCACTGCCTTGCACAACACATTCTATCTTCGACGTAAAGTAATCAGAAAATAGTTTGTAGTTATGTGGTTCTGGTAAATTGTTTAGATTTTGTAAAATCTAGTTTAGCACCCTCAACTTATTGGTAAAGCCAGCGGTCATGCTATTTCTTCGTTTGCACCTATATTTTTTTGTACGACATGCTTGTGTTTTTTTTATTGTGTGACAAGCTTTTATTGATCTAAATGAAACTTTTTGTGTACAAGGCCGTTCTTGGGAGGTAAAATTTTAGGATTTCATATGGATTGATAGGTAGTCGTAGTCCTCCTGAGATTTTCTTTTACCGCCCTTGCTACAATCAGAAAAGATGCCCTGTTTAGTTCCAAATAATTGCTAGGAGACTTTTTGGCTTTGTCTGGTTCCACACATATAGCCAGAAGACCTATATATTGTTCTCTCGGGTCTCAAACAAACGCATGCATGGTGTATAAGCTATCTGTGGAAATCATGCGCGCACCCACACATACACACACACATTAATGCTACGCCATTTGACAAGTGATATGCTTCTTTTATATTAATTTTCTTCTTGAGATCTAACGTGGAAATAACTCTATGTAATCCATAGAGTTACAAAAGCTTCAAGTTTTTAAGTTTAAGTTTTTCTTCAAGGGGCCTCTACTATACTTACATTTTATAGTGGGATGATGGGAATATCTATTCGCTTACAAAATGAATATATTTTACAGTAATGTAGCCTGTACACTTCTAGGAGCTTGCATTAAAGCGATTCTGGTAGTCTAAATGCATGACATGTTGTCTAGGTACAGTGACATTAAAATGCTACCGCATAACTGTATATTTAATTCTTACTGATTTTTTTCTCCTGGCCAGGTCACACGAATTATGGGGGCCGAAGTTGATAGTCCATATGATGTTGTTGGTGTCAATAGAAACATGACTGCTGAAAACATCAAGAAAAGGTTAGTTCCTTGTGTAGTATACTATATGTGTGCGCCATCTACTAACTCAAAATATTCCATTTTTGCAATACTTTTTTGATCTGGCGTACAAGGATTCTGAACACAAATCTATATTGTTTGCATCTTGGAAGCCATTTAACATTTATCTCATGTGCAACTCCCCAATGGGACAAAGGCATTTTCCAAAATTTTGGTTTTGCCACTAATTTTGTGTTTGATTGTTGCCTATTATCATTTCAAATTCGCATATTCTCCACCGAGGGAAGAGATGGATAGTGACTGCTTGAATGGAAGTGCAAGTAATTATCTAATATTAAGTATTTTCTGGTTCTCCAAATAAGCTTACGTTTCTTTGTATTCAAACATTTATGTAATTTGTTTACATGTCATGGATGGATGATCATTGAAATCAAAGATTACTATGTTGATTGTAGTCAACAGATATCCTTTATATTGATTGGAGATATGGTATAACAATCTTTTTCCTGAAATAAGATCACTCATTCGAAGTCTTGTTAGAGTATAATATATAACAAATAATAGATGTATTTAGTAAGAAGAAATGGAGTTGCTAGAAATATGCAATAAGCAAGTGAGCAGTTCAAACAGAATCAGAGTGCTCATTAATAGTCATTGCGAGTCCGGGTTCTTGAACTGTCATAAAATGACATCCCTAGTGAAAAGTGCAACAACAAACAATATTTACAGAGATTACTGCTTCCAAACAGTAAGTACTATTTAAGCAACTTATTCAACATCATCATTGTCGTCATCGTCTAGCAACCTCCATTAGTAAATGCATTCAAGTGGTTCAACTGATCACGATGCTCACCCACCACAGCATGAATCATGTCTCCGATGGATACAATTGCTATCATTCCTTTGTCATGTACACAGAGGATATTTGTATCAGGGATAATGTTTCTTTGTGTATTGTTAGTTTAATACTCTTGTACATGTCGTCCTATAGAAAATACAGAGTTCATTGATAGGAAATTAAGGTAATTATCTACTCTTAACAATTAACTGCTGCAGCTTACAAAAGATTCTACCCGCACCATATTTTTACCTTCTCTTTCAATTTTTTTTTTTTGCTTCTTTAGGTACTGGAAATTGTCCCTTATGGTGCATCCGGATAAATGCCCTCATCCTCAAGCCAACCAAGCATTTATCATTCTAAACAAAGCCTTTAAAGATTTGCAAGACCCGGATAAGGTGAGCATACTTGTTTTTTAACTTTCAGCATCTTGGGACTCGGGTTAAATACCAAATTGATTCTCGTAAGAAGTTGATCCACGCCAGTGCTTGCTTTTGTATCTGTTTTTGTATTTGTTTAATGGATCTAGTTAGGGCATGCAAAATGGTTTCCAGTAGTATGCTAATGTCCATTTTTTTAAAGTAATTATAATTTCCATGATGTTTTATTGTTAAATTGCTGTGAATTAGATATTTTAGTTATAATGAATATTAGGGATTTGTGGTAAGTGGTATATTCTTCTTATTGAGGTCGTTATTTGTGTTATCATTATTGGTCATTTACCCGTACAACGCACCCTCTTTTTCTTATGTATAAAATACAATAAATTATATGATCTTGTTAATATATACATATTGATATAACAGAGTAACCAATTTAATCTCACAATTATCCAACTTCAATTTGATAATTGTCCTGCAAATTGCATGTAACAAATCCGTATTAAGTTAATTTAAATATCATTGAAGTAATTTATAAGAAAAATGTGCTATTAAATTTGAAAATTGATCATCTGTTTAGTTTCCAAAAGTTCAGAGTATGCCATACTGGCAGCTTCATTAACCTTTCTTTTTGTAAAGACTTTCCTACAAAATTTTGTCTTGATTCCAGTTATGGCAACTGGTTTATATGCATGGAGTTTGTTTGACAATTTGTATGCCTTTTTATAGCGTAAAGCGATGGATGATAAAATTATACAGAAAGAGGAACAGGAGAGATTTAAGGTACGTATTCAAAACTCGGATCAAGTTTGCGCCAACTAAATTTACCTTACTAATGTTACTTTTACAATACTCCTATTTGCAGGTGGAATTGAAAGAAATGCGCGAAGCTGCACACTGGAGGCGGTTGCAAGGTTAATACACTCTTTTCAGTTGTTAATATTACATGCCCTGATAGCTTTAGGAGGCAATTTCATCCACCTAAGATGAGCATTAGGTCTATCATAAGTATCTGTGATTTAATATAGCCCTCTCTGGTTTAAAACCGAGCTTGCCCGTTCCCCTTTTTTTCTTCCTCTCCTCTTTTTCAAGTTATATATTGCTCATCCATATTTTCTTGTTTAATCATTGTGCAACTATTGTATTTAACATCAAGTTGTAAAATTCAAAAGAAAAAATATCACGTTGTTACTTATTAGACCCCATAAGAGCCACCTTTAGCACTCTGTTTAATCTCGCACCCTGGATCAATACCGAAACTCAAGTCTCTGATGGTACTCTAATTCCAGACCTGCAACTTTCGACTTTAAATGAACTACTGATGGCTACTTTGCACTTAAATGTTCTGAATTATGCCCCTGAATTTGTCTTGTCATCTAACATCTAGCTGTTTGTCATAATTTGGGAGTTCGCTAAAATAAATTTCTGTTCACTACTTTCTTTATATGTCAGAATAATGAGCATAAGCTTAAAAAAATGATCTGTAGTGTGTTTTTGAAGGACACTTTTTGTCATTATTTTTTTGTTATAAATCCTTAGTTTTCAGATTCTTTCCAATATCATATAGCCAAGATTTTAGAATTTATCAGACCAAAACTTATGGACAAATTCTCTGGACTAATTCAAAATGAAAGATATGAATATATGAGACTCTGACTTCCAGATCACTATAAGACCGTCAGGAAGATCTTACATACCTCCTAGGACAGAATTTGCGAGGTTGCTGCAATAAATTTATCAAGCAAGTTATTGTGGTGTAGCTATAATATTATATTAGTGCAAGGGATTGATGTTTTTTGACTGATGAGTTATCCTAAATGTTTGAGGAAAGTAGCAAAGTAACAAGGACATGAAATACGTGAAGGGAAAGGCAGTATCAGGAGCCAGTCCTTATTTCATGTGTTCAAGGGAGGAAATGGGTTGTAAAGAGTTTCAATCACTTGCTCCCAAGTTCAAAAATTAAAGAGTGAAATCACTTTCATTCACGTGCTCCCGAGTTGGAAGGAAAGCATCAAATTTGTGTTTAAATTACAGTCTTATCCTTTTATCTAGAAGTTACATGTTAAGTAATAAGGGTATATTTGTCATATCAGCTTTTTTTTTATTTATCACTTCCACTTGCTTTCCTTTTCATCCCACATATGGGGTGAAAGTTTTGGGAGGAAATTTGAAGTAATTTTCATCCCATTTCACTTGCTTTCCTCTCTAAAAAAAACTTAGGAGCACAAATATGAATGCAAGTGATCCTACTTGCTTTCCTTTTCATCTGCTTTCCTCCCTATTTACAACTCGGGAGCAGGGCGTTATTTCATGTGTTCAATAATTTTCTTTTTAACGAATTCAGTGTCTTCGACTGGAATATTTGCTTAATGTGTTCCGTATAATATATAATAAATATGCGATGCAATACTGAGATAATAATGCCAAATATGATTTATGAAGTAATATACTGAACACAATTTTGTGGTGTTTTCCGCTCATTTCTTCTATCTCTTTTTCCTCCATATCTATTTGGTTATTATGAAAATAGATAAATATTTATTTTTATTATTCTGGTAAAACCTGATTACAAAAATCTAAATATTTAACTGTCAGACACAGATATCACCACTGAGGCTCGAAGCCTTGAATTCTTCTTGCCAAGAGAAATTGGTGCTAGACTTCAGAGGATTCCTCTGATTCCATCTATGCCTGCCACATAAACTCAAACAAACAAAATACTAAATATTTAAATGTTCGTATGTATGTAAGCATAGTTTCTTGTTTATTTGGACTGCATGATTTTGAGATCTTTTGAAAGAGGTACATATTCTATTTGGTAGTAGACCTCAACATGAATGTAAAATGTAAGTTTCATGTGACAGGTATATCCATGGAGGGTGATGAAGCTCTCTTGGCAGACATGGACACAAAAGTTGAAAAGAAAAGAGATGAATGGATGACGACACTACCTCCTGAGCGAAGAGTATGTATATCTTTTAATCTTGCTGCTTATGTATCTTGTTTTCTTTGTAGTTAAATATCAATTTTTTTTTCAAACACGACATGAACCTGGCCGACTTTAATCAAGTGTTCTAGTGAGGTATAGTTAGCCTATCTGTTTGTGACCTTGGTAGATGAGATATCGGTTAGACCATTTTTACTCGATGCACACTATCTCTAGGAGCAAAATATAGGAGCCAGGAGGAATCTTTCATTGCTGAACAATACTGTTCTAGCAATTAGCTTAATGTTGTTGGATCTGTACTCCCAGATTTTCGTTGATAAAGAGTAGTAAAACTACAAAAATGTATTATTAGTAATTGTAGTCAACGCAGTAGGATATCTGAAGGTCATAAAGTGTACTTTTAAAAGTTTGGAATCTCCTGAAAATACATGACTGCCTTTCTAGTATCTAAGTACCCACAAGTATGTCTTTGACGATAGTAAATTTGTGTCCTGTGACATCGTATTTTGTAAATGAACCTATAAGCAGCACCTTTAAAACTTTATCTCCATGTAATAAAAATCTTGCATATGATGCTCCACAGCTCCGGTGATTGATTTTTAACTGGAAAATTGATCTCTTCTGGTTTATATTATGACAGCCAGGTATGACTACTCAGTCTACAAAGTTCAACCGGAACACCAAAGAAGGCCGCGGTGATACTAGTGCCTGGACAGATACCCCCTTAGAGAGAGCCGAAAGAGCAAAAATGAAGTATGTGGATTATTTACTGTTCAAAATGTGCGTAGTTTAATGAAGAGATATTAACTCTTTCCTTTCCATATGTCAGTTACTTGGAAGCTTATAATACAGCTACAGCACTTGCCTCAAATGACCAACAAAACCAAAACACAAATATGGACGCAGAGATGGTGGACAAGTACAATAAAGCGAAAAGGTCAAAGTCACTGGTGGAGAAGCACCTAGAAACAGCTGGTAAAAGTTCCAAGAAGAAATCAAAGCAAGAATCATCATCAAAGGATGAGTGGGAGGGGCAACATCCATGGAAGCCCTGGGACCGTGAGAAGGATTTGACAGCTGGGCGGCAAAATGTTAAACTTGATGCTGAAAACATGTCTCAAGGTCTATCTTCTAGGTTTTCTTCTGGATCATTCCAGAGAAACTTTCTGTAAGAGTAACTGTGAAGATGTTCCTTACTGATATGCTTCCCTCTTAAAGTTCTACGTTTTAGAAGCATCATCATAGTGAATTTTTCTTTTACGAAAGATTCTGCAGTTAAGCCTCACATTCTAGTGTGATATCTTAGAGTAGCACTACTCTTGTAGCTCCATGTGACTTATGTATACATCTCAGAGGTACCAATCTATTCTTCACAGGTATTTACAGTATAATTCTATATAAAAAGTGTATGACTTGTTAAGCTTCTTGTTGCAAGGATCTGATACTAGGAGCGGAGATGCTTGTTTTTATCTTTTTCCTTTTACGAACCCGTATTCCCTTTTAGAACACTTCGATATTAATCAAGTCATTCAGGTCTAAAAGTACATGTACAGGAATGAGTTTAGAAGTAGCACTGGCTGCTTGATCAACATTTTTGCTGCTGCCCTAGGTGCTATAGCTATATATGAAAACAATTGAGAATCACATGGCAGGTAGTTTTTTTAGTTTTTGCATGGGTTGACTTTTAATAACTCGCAAACAATGCAATAATATATTATTATGATTAAGTATTTACATCAAATTTCAAATGCTTTCTTCGGTTTTGTTTGAGCACAAAAGTTTCATTTGGTTTTCCGCCTTTTGGTACAAATTATAGAGTAAATTTCAAATTCACCACTGGAAGAATAATTGACTTTTTCCCCTTGTATCCCCGTCAAATTATATTATAAAAAGAATTGCACTCTCTTGTCACAATAAACCTGTTGGGGGGGGGGGGGGTGTTCTAACTTCTAAATGGATCTCTTTAAGTTCGACTTGTATTTGTTGAAAGTTGAAACAATTCTAATTCAACCCTCCATTAACAATCTAGCATTATAAACTGAAATCATATCTTAAGAACATTTTAACATACACATTTTAATTATGTATTTAATCTAGTTAAAATTCACAATACCAAAGGACAGTGCCCCTTTCGTATCGGATGGCGAACTGGCCGAGGACTCGGAGTCCGAATCATAGGCTAGAAGTCGGGGGTCACATACTGGGTTGGAACTTAGAAGATGTGGGTGCTGAGTTTATATAAAGAAAACAAAGAGGATATACCTATAAAAAAATCACAAGAAGTGGATACATTTAAAATCCAAGCAAATTTAGAACTTGTCATTTGTTTACGCAAATCTTTGAAACAATGTCAAGCACATTTTGATGGCTCGGATTCTAAAACAATGTCAGCAATGTGACCAATGCAGCAAAAACACTCATTCCTGTAGCTATGGGGAGTCTGTTTCCAGCACTTTGTAAAGCTAATTGGAAAAAACAATCACCAGTAGATGCATTATGCTTCACAATCTTTGCTGCACCCTTGAAGTCACAAGCTTCCATATCTTGATTTTGAATCTGAAAATAATTGTTAAATGCATACGAAGCTTTATGCGCATCATCCAAATTGCTGCATGATCCTCCAGTCTTCAAGCTAGTACAATCACCCATAGCACATGCATATTGTACATTGGACTGTACATCCTTTGGATTCTTGACTTTTTCGGTATCCAACACACACCACACATGCTCAAGATACTGCACATTCTTTGCTGCAACTGGCATTTTATCATTCCCTTTCCCTGTAAAGTCTAATGAGTACTTTGGCTGTCCGTCGTATCTAAAAATCCCCCAATGGCGCTCAAATGGACCTGGGGCTACACTTTTCATATTTTCATCCATTAGACTGAAAAGGTAGTATTCAATGTAGCCAGGATAGAGAGGAGTTCCTTTGTTAGTTGCCATTTTTTTAAAAAATCCGTCATAGAATTTTTTAGCCATTTTGGCATTAGCATCTTCGGTGCCATCAGTAGGCCATCCAATTTCACCTACTGCTAATTTCAGTTTTGGGTATCCGGCTTTCTTCAAAGACCAATAAAGAGTGTCAAGATTTGCATCAAACATGTTGGTGTAGCTAATGTCTTTGTCTTGAACAGGTTTGGCCCCACCATCGAAGAAAGCAAATTCCACAGGAAAATCTGGGTTCTGGTAAAGACTAAGAAAAGGGTAGATGTTCACAAGGAACATAGAGTTGTTGTCACTGAGAAATTTCGCAATTTTACCCATAATGTCTTTGATGTCGCTGCGAAAATGACCATCAGATGGAACACCTGAACCTGATTCATATACATCAGCATTTTGTGGGGTGGTTACTTTTATATCGTTATGGCCAGCTTCATTCAAAGCCTTTTGAATGTTTTCCATAGCAGGTAACAATGTCTTTAGGTTTGAACCATTATAGGCTTTCAAGAATGGTTCATTTCCCACAGCCACGTACCTGGAAAATCATTGAAATAGATTTATCAGATATCTATATGGCAAAAGATTTATTGCTCATATCCTCTAGGAGAATGTTTCTTCACATAAATCACAATCTTTCGACTTTCGTACATATATAATACACAGCTACGCAAGCAGAAGCAGACCTATATTAGCACAGGGGGTCATATAGCTTCCATGGAAACTACAAAATTTAGTAGCATTAAATTTAATTTAAATTTATTCACATGTACTCCAAGCTCAGTTGGTAAAAGGAATTAGACGAGATACGGTTGATCTAAGTAAACTGATGGCTAACAAATTCATGATGTAAATGGTTGATCCATGTTCAAATTTTGCTAAAATTATATTATTCTCCTGAATTTCAGAATCCAAGCGATATTTTGTTTTATACAACTAGGCATTTAGATGCCAATCGTCGATCTTCTCCTGACTGCAAGTACTTGAGCAGTTCGATCAAAGAAAAAAAAATCATCACAGATCATGCCTCCCAAACATTACTTCACAAGTAGTTAGCATAGGAACATAATTACGCATGCATGAAAGGGCACGTACTTGATATTGACACCACCGTCATACATATGCTTAGAGACATTTTGTTTAACCCAGTCCTGGGCATTGTCAGGATCCCCAAGGTCATGGAGTTGGTTATTAGGAATGCCAAGCATCACCTCAATCCCAGTGCCAGCAAAAAATTTGACGGTCCAGTGATCTGAATCAAACAACTTCACTTTCTTAATGTTGTTGTCTTTTAACATCTGAACTACGACACTTGGGTCCACATTTTGAGCAGCTTGTGTACCCCAATTCACACCCATTCCATGGGTGGTGGTTATGCCTAGAAGCAGAAGGAGGGAACATAGCAAGACCATGGCTCGAGCCATGGCTGATGATGCATGCAGAAACAATTTGGATTGGTGCGGAAAAACAATCGATGCTTGGGGAAGATTGAGATGCAATATTTGAGAGCTTGTTTAATTTAGCGGGTGAGCTTGTGGTGATTAATTTAGACCGAAAGAATTGTGAGATTAGAAATTTTGGAAGTTGATATGAAATTTTTTGTTGCATGGGGCTGCGTAAACTTAGAGAGAAAGATGTGGTGAATTAATGGTCAAGTACTGTGTTTTTAGGAGGATGATCAGATGGCCAGCTTGATTATTTTCTTTCTGTAGGGAATACTAATAATAGTTTTTCCAATATTAGAAAGAGTAGAGTTGCAAGAAAATGACTTAAATAATTTAGTTGTTTTCTCTAAGAATCTACTCGTAAATATTAATCTCAATTCAAATTTATAGAATCGTTAGTATTGAAAGACTTTGTGTATTACCGGAGTACCATTAAGGTGATTCGTAGTTTCCCAACTCGTATTGAAATAAACTCATACCTTCAAAACATATTTTCACGTGATGAAACACTTCAATATGATGCTCTAGCCTCCAGTGACTGAATTTCAACTGGAAAAACGATCCACTCTACTTTCTCATTTTGACAGCCAGGCACAACTAGTCATTCCACAAAGTTCAACCTAAATACTAAAGGTGGTCATGGTGATTTGGTGATATTAATGCGTGGGAAGATACCCCTACATAGAGAGCCCAGGGAGCACCAATAGGTCAAAGTCGCTGGTAGAGAAGTTCCAAAAAACAGCTGCTAAGCGTTCCAAGAAGAAATTGAAGCAAGAATCATAAAGAGATGAGTGGGAGGGGTAACATTATGAAATCCCTGGGGTTGTGCGAAGGATTTAACTGGCGGGCTGAAAATGTTCCTTAGCGATATGCTTTACCCTTACAGTTCTATGTTTCAGAAGCATCATCATAGTGAAATTGAGTTCTTCTAGGGATGGTTCTGCAGTTGAGCCTCACTTCTTGGCGTGATAATTTAGAGTAGGACCATCCCTCTAGCTCCATGTGACTTATACGTGGACGACTCTGAGATGTCAATCTATTCTTCACAAGTGTTTACAAGAGGGTTCTATCTACAAAATATGACAGTGCTCATGTATTAAGGTTGTGATTTCGGTGCTGTCTTTCATCTTCCATCTTTAAGAAAAGCATCAGAAGTTTGTTATTAAGACAAACAGGTTGAGGAAATGCAGGCATAGAAGTGATTAATAATACTGTTTTCCATATCTGTCGAAACACAAAGAATGCATGAGATGCATTCATTTACGGCCATACACAACGGATTCTCTGTGGATAATTGTTGTAGCCATTTGCTTATCTTTTAAACTTATACATGACTATTAGATGATCCTAATCTGTGCTTGACTTGTCACGGTTATTCTATATAAAGTTCTAATGAAGCTATTTGAACCATGGTTAAATTATGTATGTGCTAGACTTGTCATGGATTGTATTGTTATATTCTTTCTTTTATTGTGGATGCTAAATCTGTTTTTGTCACTTTGCAGGCCATAGATGATGCAAGTCATGATAAAGCAGTAGTTTTTAAAGTTATAGGGTTGGAAGCTGTTGATCGGGCAATAGGGCAGCAGGCCAGACTTCTCTGGCAGCCACAAACTACAGGAGGTTTTTAAAACTCTATTTGTGTCACAGGAGACCACTCATCTCCAGTTGATTATGGCGATCACAGCTTTGAACCTGTACCATTTGCGGTGTGTCGGTTAAAAGATTTTGTAGGTGCAGTGGGAGGGGAGTCGGCTCTTCTGGAAACTTCCCTGGATCCTTTTCCTCTCCTAACAGTAACGTCTGGTGAAGATTTAGCAGACACTGTTACAATGGTGGAAGAGCAAAAGAAAATATAGACTAAAGCTTTCAACGGTGATTCAGTTTGTAAATTTAATGAGATTGCGACAACAAGAGGTTGTCTTGGGCGTTTTCCTGGAAGTGAGATGATGGGAATTATTAAGAAAGAGTAATGCTAGGTGTACATAATTGGCTACATAATTTTTGTACATAATGAGTCTACTAATGTGGATTTTTATTGGTTGATATTAATGTGAATGCAGAGGCCCATTGAGTTATAACCACTCAAATTGAAACATTTATCATTTTGTGAAACTTTATGTAACTCTACCATTTTCCATTAAGAAATTTATCGAACTTGATAGATGATGACTGTACTAAGGTCAGTTATGGAGAATCTTCTTTACCCTTGCAATTTAACAATATGATGCAGAAGTTTTTCAGACACTGGACAAGGCAAATGTTAAGATTCCACTATCAATCAGGAACTGCCGGAACCTTTTGGTCTTAGCTGCTAGCAATATATTTTTAGCTTGTACATATTGGTCATCATCCTAAAAATTTTTGGAAAGCAGCTTGCGAAAAAAATCCATTCTGCTCTAAAATTTGGATAGAGGACATTCTGCTCTGTTTTTATTAGTCATCACCTGTTTCACTGTTTGTGATGCTTTCATATGTAGTTAGTATCTAAAGTTGGATCAATCTCATACCTGGAAACAGCAAACAATCACCATAAAATCAAATCAAACACTCAGGTATATTCATATCATACAGAAAAAACAGTTGGAAGCAAGCGTATGGTAAGGTACGAACATCATTACATCAATAAAAAAAGAAGTAAAAATTTACCAATGTAAACAAAAAAACCATGAACTACATGTATATCTAGACTATTCATAAGCTAAGATCCTTGTAATCTTCGGAACTCAGACATGAGCATTCGGGTTCATCTGGTGGTGGATAGTTGAGATCGAACAGGAAAACTGGTTCTTGACTAATTCTCCTCCTCTTTGGGCTAGGGCTAGTCTTCTCTGAGTAACACGACTGTTTGTTATCCTCCGAGTACTCCAACTGTTTGTTTTCCACACAACTGCAATACGTCTCGAATTCTTGACGTGTTCTCAAAAACTCTATTCTGTTTGTCAAAGCGCCTAGTTTACAATCCAGTTGCTTCAAGAACTCGGACTCCTTATACCCTGTCGACGATGATCGTCTCGAGCCTAGTGAACTCTTCTCTACCATCTCCGTGAGATCAATAATCTCTGCGTTTTCTTCAAACGTTTTCCGAATATTACTGCCTTTCGGGTTTTCAAGCCAAGAAAGAACCTCCCCATCATGTTTTGCTAAATCTTTCTGCATATATTCATCTCGTATTGCTGTCTTTTGACTCGGAACGTCCTTAATATCATCCTTCACTTGTGTAAAATCTTCCTGACCAGAAACAACTTCCCCACCTGGCACATCAACAACTTTCTTCCTCGACTCGTCTCTAACAGTAACTCTTTTATTCGGATTATTCGTCAAATCTTTAAACTTTTCGATAATCGCCTTAGCTTCTTTCGGATTTTCGGGCCAAGATTCAATCTCCCCATGAGGTCCAACTATAATAGTGCATGCATCGATGCCACACAATGTTGCTAGTTGCATAGTTTTCATCTTGATGCATTCTTTCCTGCTGTTATATGAACTTCTTGTAAGACCTTTTTGCTGTAATGTATCATCATATTCTCTTTTCTTGCACTCCATGTCAACTTCTTGAAAATATAAAAATCTTCTCTGTTTCTTTTTCTTCTTTCAACTACAAATTTCAGAGAGTTTGAATTGATTTATGATGAGGTGATTTGAAAAATACATGATCTGATATTTATAGGAACATCACATGTCAGGCTGTTAATCCTACTTCGATTAAGTTTTTGGTATTAAATCTTGATTCGAAAAGAAACGTTTGTGATAAGGAAACGTTTCCCAAAAGGATTCAGATTTAATTTAATCGCGTTTCCCAATTTATTACTTTCCTACTTCAGATAGGAAACTTTTGCTCTAATTTATTATATTTTTTTGAATATAACTTATAAGCTAATGAGTAATATTCATTCTTTTAATAATTTTTGGGGTTGAGCGAGAGTCTAACCCAGACAACATCAGACAACAAAGGTTAAATTAATTAAATTTTTGTTACTTTGCGTTTTTACAGAATTTTTAGTTTTGGTGGAAAAAGGGTTTATACGTTAATTTTTATTGCAATATTTTTAAAAAAAAAAAGGAAAAGGAAATTAGTTTTGAATTTTGATTGAATCAGAAATGTTCACGCCTTTACTAAAAAAGAGAAGCGGGCTGACGGTCCATAAGTAGAAAGATACCAATCCACCAGGCCATCTTATCTTACCCACAGACATACATAAAATCATAGGAAGGCCCACTAAAACCGGACTCAGGCCCAAATTGCTATAAATAGGATACATATTGGGGGAAAATAGAAATGTTTCGTCTAAGTATGTTTCTAGGGTTTTATAATTAGTAGCAATACACACAACCAAAAAGGCGGAGACTCTCCAATCTTGCTCTTACACAAACAAAGGTTTACTTAACTATATAAACTTGTTTCATTCATGGCCTAAAATCACATATTCTCCACCCCACCACACCACCTAACACAACTACCAACTCTCTGTCCTAAAACCTCTTGTGGCCATGTCTCAGCGTAAGAAGTTAGATCTTCGCAAAATTTTAGATGAGGATATATTTTTGTTTAACGTACGCGAGGACAGAAATCTTTCATTTAATTTGGTACATTTTATTATTGAGATGCGTATGTTTGCTGCGCATAGAAAATTACGTGGGGAAGAGTATGCTGAGAAACATTATTTAGGAAGTGCTGATTGTTATAAGAACGTTTTTATGATTGCAAAACTTTGTGTTGGAGACCATTATGAAATTAGTTTTATAATTTATAAGCCAACTTTGTATAATATGGGTCACAATGTTGGTGCAGATTGGTGTGTTGTTCAGGAGTTTGAGACTTCAACTGATTATTATATTCCACAGGCTAAAAAACTTTCATATTCTTCTTGGTATGTATCAGGAGCTCCCACTACATTCTCATTTCGTATAATATGTAATGCGATATGTGATTTGTTCACCAGTAAGGATAGTCCGAGTAGTTCGAATAGTTACCGTTTAATGAATGTCGTTCTTTGTGAAACGATGAGGTCAAATGTGATTTTATGATAATATTATATATAATAACACTTTTTAAAGTTGACGCCCCTCTCATAACATACATGTTCAATTTTAGTGTAAGAATTTATTTAATTAGAATACTAATTTATTTCGAAACAATATAATGAACAACGGGTGTAAAACTTTTTTATCGATTTAACCTACCGATAAAATTGGATTTTTTCAATTTAATTTGTTTGTTTATAACCCATGTGTAATTTATTCATGTGTAATAATAAAAAACTATTTTTATCATTTTTATTACATGTGTTTAGCGAAGATTTACATACTTTTATAATTTATTACGATTTTCATAATACTAATGATAAAAATTGCTTGAGAAGTTAAGGGTTGTCTGTACTACAATTGTTCGAAAAAAATTAGAGTGGTATTCAATAGGGAATAAAAACGACGCAATGTAAACAATTTTTAGTCGTCATTTTACCTAAAAATAAACTTAATTATATATGTAATTAATATTTAATAATGAAGTAATAATCATAATGGTTAAATGATGTTTTATAATTTTTTAAATAAATAAAATAAAATAAATTTAATACATATTAATTAGGTATAATTAATGATTCATTAATATGTCATTTGATAAGTGCATATTTTTGCATATTTTTATTACCGATTTGCTACTTGAAATCGTATTTTAATAATTTATTTTGTTGCATTTCAGGAAATTCGAGAAAAAAATGAAGAAATGGCAAAATACAGAAATAAAGTGCAAAGAATGACAAAAGACAAAGAAAAAGGCCCAAGATAAAAGAAGGAAAAGAGCTAGGACCTTTGGAGCAAATATGGAAATTGCACACCAACCCCCAAAACCCTAATTTTCAGCTATAAATAACCCTTCATTTTCATTCATCAAACACACCTGACCATATAACCTACATCTTAGTTTTAGTTTCCTTACTCTAAATTTTGTAGCCTCCAATTTTGTAGCTTTCAAAATCTTGTAAACACCTTTTATGTTAATGCAAGCTTTCTCTTTTATTTTACATCTTATTTTTTTTTCCTTTGGCTATGACTCATTTCGATTTCGACAAGTGAATAAAGTAGGAAATGTGCTAATCACTTTTGGGTTGGAAGGAGCCTCTTATATTTATTTTTAATCTTCTAAATTTATTTCTTATTTTGTTAATTTGGGTTTGAATTTTTAGATCTACTTAACTTGTCTTTGTTTTCTTTTTTCATTTTCTGGCTAGATTACATTTCCCGGCATTCACTTTACCTTTCCGGTGAAAGCTAATTCCGTTACAAACTGGTTTTGTATCGAGGATTTTCTTTTGCCTTCTTAATTTCGAGCATTATTATATGAAGTACTTGTCTGCGTTCTGTTTGCTTGTCTTTTCATATTTTTAATCTTTGCTGAATGAATAGTGTAGTAGATTATTTTGATGTCGAGCTTATTGTTATTTTTCTTGCTACTGCTGTTGTTATACATGTTTTTAAATGTCAGCCCAGATGATTAGTGCCTTCTACAGTACTACTTATCATTAAATCCATGCCTTCTTTTTGTTTTGATATTCCTTTTTTAATCCTAGTTATTTAATATCGTTGATTTAAATTAGTCCACTAAATTTCCTTAAGTACGGTTAAGTGTTAATTCATGTAGGTTACTTCATTAAAAGAATATTAGTATTAATTAGTGTGAAATAAACTAATCATAAGTATTTAATATAATTTTAGTAGAGGTGATGGCCCAAAATATTCATATGGGAGCCATGCTGGCCCTTTTTACTGACTGAAAACGCTACACCGTCTACCGTGATATGAGGGGTGTTGCGGAACACCGTGTTCCGTATCATGGGGTGTTGCGGAACACCATGTTCCGTATCATGCACGGATACGGAACACCGTGTTCCGTATCATGCTAACACGGAAGATGGTGTTCCGTATCATGCATAATACGGAACACGGTGTTCCATATTATGCTAACACGGAGGACGATTCTCCGTATCCCGTCGGTATTTCGGGCCATTTTTTTCAAAATCAGTATTTTGGGCAAAAACATGTGAAAAATATGCATTTTGGTAATTCTCTCTTTTATTAGCATTAGTTAAAGTTAATTAAATTGTCTAATTTCTAGTAGTACATACGATTATAAAGTTGGTTTCTTTACTTCATTTACTTGTTGATTAACTTCTGGCCATGTCTTGCTCTTTCTCCATTTTCATTTTTAATGTTTTATGTAGATGGCCCAATCAATATTCTTGCCCATTTTATCTTTCCTGTTGGTAACTTCAATTTATGTATAATGTTTCTTTAACTTGTTTTAACACATCAAGTTTTTGGCGCCGCTGCCGGGGATCTAATTATTTTTCACACCTTAATATTTAATTTTTCGGATTAGTTTTATTTCTTGCCTTAATTTTTTATTTCGTTTTTTTTCAGGAAAGTGTGAAATTTCGGGACTCTTCTCTCGGAGTGTGGAAAAATTGGAATTTCTGGAAGCGTGCTTCGGTAACCCGTATCTCCCTCTTTTCATCTTTTTATCACAAAAAAAAATCAAAAATCAAAAAAAATAGCTAGTAATAACATAATTGTTGCATCATGCATTTAATCACTTAGGGCACATCATCTAGATTTTTATTTTCTTGTTTTTAATTTTTCGTACCTTATAAATTGTGGTGATTGCTGGAGGATCCAAAGGTACGTTAAATTTCTTCTTTCTTTTAGTTAAAACACGTAATGTAAGCATCCATAATTGTTTATAGTTTTGTGTATATATCGTTGTTTGTTGCATTAATTAGACGTTTGCCCCTAGGATTTCACGTTCAATTAGAAAGGTGCCTAAAAATAAACGTAATTAAGACTTATTCACGACCTTCAGTGTCTAAGGTTCGCCTGGCTGTTAAGATTCGGTGTCTAAGTGACGAGTTTGGCCTCTTGGCAATGCCTGCTCTAATCTGGCCGAATCGGTCTGAATAATTCTTAATTTACGGAATTTTTAGTGTGTCTTAAAGTTATTTAGGGAACCTAGGTTAGATCTTTCTTTTGATTTTTCACCCTTTATTTTGTGTGCTTAATTTTTTCGCAAATTATTTGTTAAGTGTTTTCTTCCTGTTCATGCGCACTACTTGGGTTAGAGATAATTCTGCTAGGTTAGTGAGACCAATTGAGTGTTCATCCTCTTCAGAATCCGAACCCGTAGAAATTCTTGACCCCGTAGTGACCATGGCCTTGTCTCTTAAGGACCGTTGCTATCCCACCCGCTCCGCTCAACCCTCGTGTATCACTCTTCCACCGGTTACTGGTAATAATTTTGAGATTAAACCCCACTTTATTGGCATGTTACCTAAATTTATCGGGAGTGAGGGTGAGGATCCGTATCTTTTCCTTCATGAATTTGAGGAGGTTTGCGCATTGCAAAAACTCCAACAACTTTCCGAGGACTCCATTAGGCTTAGACTTATCAACTTCGCTTTGAAAGAAAACGCTAAGAAATGGTTGTATAGTCTTCCCGTTAATTCAATTTCCACGTGGGAGGGTTTCGTAGTCATCTTTCTAAAAAAATTCTTTCCAAGCCATAAAACTACGAAACTCACTAATGAGATTAATCAATTCCATCAAAAACACAACGAACCATTTTGGACGTGTTTTGACCGCTTTAAAAATCTCTTATCTCAATGTCCCCACCACGGAATCGAAAAATGGAGGCTGTGTAAGATTGTGTATGAGGCCTTAGATGGGTCAACAACTGCATTGTTGGAAACTATGTGCCAAGGTAAATTCATGGATAAGGACGAGGACGAAGGGTGGAAATTTTTTGAAGAGTTAGCCGAGAAGACTATGTTGTGGGAGTCCACTAGGGAACCAAATAAGTCTACCGAATCGTCTAGTTCATCTTCTAGGGGTTTGCATTCAATTGGAAGTAACATCGCAACCGATGCCAAGTTAGCCACCCTTACTAGACGACTCGAAGCCCTAGAAACACATAGTGGTCCCTCACACATTTCTACGTACCCAAATCAAGGGATGCAAAGTCCCCAAGATTTCCAACAAGTTAATGCAATGTTTCAAAGAAATGACCCTTTCTCTCCTACTTTCAATCCCGGGTGGAAGAACCACCCGAATTTCTCGTGGAACCAAGGCCAAAACTACCAATCCCCGACACCCTCTTTTCAAGGCCCAAATCAACAATCTCAAGCTCCGCCTTATCAAAGGCCAAATCAAAACTCTTTCCCGCCTCAAAATCATGGTCCTTATCCGACTCAACCAACTCAAGCTCCCGCCCACCCACCTGGTTTTCAAGAGTCGGATACGAGAATTAATTCGTTGGAAAAGAGTCTTGATGCGCTTCTTAAATCCACCACTAATATGGCTCAATCTCAACAAACCTTCATTCAAACCATGACTCAAGGTAGGCAGATTTTGAATGCTAGTACTCAATCCATATCTAAGTTAGAGGTGCAAGTGAGCCAATTAGTCAATGCCTTGTATGAGCGAGAGAAGAATAAGTTCCCGAGTCAACCTGAGGTCAACCCTAAATTCCCTATCAATCAAAGACCTCACGAGAACGTGAATGCCATCATCTCTTTAAGGTCGGGAAATCAAGTTGATAATCACGTAGGTGTCGAGTCGCCCGAAGAGGAAGAAGAGTCCAATGCTGATCCAACACCTAGCGTTGATCATTCCACTCCCGAACCAACTCTCGAATCAACCACTAAGCCATCTTCTCCGAGTGAGCCTTCTTCATCTGATACTCCATTTCAAAAATCCCCTCCGGATGTGTCTAATGAGCGAGTCTTTAAGCCAAAAGCTCCGTATCCTCAAAGACTCCTCCTTCCCAAGCAATCGGCTCAAGTAGACAAAATTTTGGAAGTTTTCAAGCAAGTTGAGATAAACATTCCTCTTTTAGATGCCATTCAACAAATTCCTTCATATGCCAAGTGTCTAAAAGATTTGTGTACCCATAAACGAACTACCCAAGTCCCTAAGAAAGCCTTCTTGACGTCCCAAGTGAGCTCAATTCTTTCTAACCAAATTCCCGTGAAGTACAAGGACCCCGGTTGTCCAACTATTTCATGTGTCATAGGTAATACTTTCGTGGACAAGGCTTTACTTGACTTAGGTGCTAGTGTGAACTTGCTTCCATTGACCGTTTATCAAGCCCTAGGTTTAGGCGAGCTCAAAAAGACCAATATGACACTTCAACTTGCCGATCATTCTATAAAAATGCCCAAGGGATTAATTGAAGATGTCTTGATTAAGATTGGTGATTTCATCTTTCCGGTTGACTTTGTTGTCCTCGAGACTCAACCCGTCACTAATTCCAAGAACCAAATTCCTGTCATCTTAGGAAGACCTTTTCTTGCTACATCTAATGCCTTAATTAATTGTAGGAATGGTTCAATGAAACTCACTTTTGGTAACATGACCATAGACCTAAACATTTTCAATGTGGGAAAAGAACCCAATGAGCTTTATTAACCATCAATAGGGGTTAACGTGGTCAACAAGTTTGCCACATGGTCTAGTTTCGAAGATAGTGAGATTGAGTCTCGTCTCGTTAAGGATTTGAAAGTCAACCATGAGTCTAATCGAGAGTATGCTGATTCGTTAAGGGATACGACTTCGGAAGAAATGTTGAAAGAGTTAAATGCGATTTGTTCTCCGTGGGAGACCCCACCCGAGATTGTTTGTAGTGAGCCCGATGTTAAGAGTCCCGTCGCACCACATCCACCTGCATTTGACTTAATTGTTTATCATCCCGACTTTGATCAACAGCCTTTAGGAGGAACCGGATCCTCATCTTTTGCCATTCCTAGTGATTCGACTCCTAACCAGACTTTCATTGTCCCTAATCTACTTAAACAAAATAAAGAAGCCTCAAGTTGGTTTAGGGTGAACACTAGTGATTCTTGTTCTAATGGGTTGCATGATCCTACACAGATTGAGAAAGACTGTTCTAATCAAAATTTTCAAATATGTCTTGATCTTTTCTCACAGCTTCACCCAAAGTTTCCCACCGGCATCGGCTAAGTCGGTTTTTCTTCTTTTACCTCCCCTCGTGAAATTCAGGTATGGGGGAGGATTTGTGTGTGTAAGTTGTTTTCTTTCTTGTTTTTAGAAGTTTGTCATTCTCCGTCATCCCTTATCAGGTATTTTCTCCTCTCTCTTTTATTCTCGTTCATTTTGCATACATTGAGGACTGAAAGGCATATGACTCAGCCTATTTGTAGTTAGAGGATCCTAATCAACTTAAACCAAATTGTAATAAGTAAATATACATATGAACTGTCACAGGAATCTCAAGAAGTATTATCTGTCAGAAGAAAGAAGAAAAGTCAATCTATAGTTTTGATGTCATACACTGGAAGACGATTCAGTTATCTGATCAAGCCCCAGTATAGCATTGAAGTGAATGGATTCATTTGAACAGTGACAGAGATTTTTCGAGTGATAGTTTGAAGGTCAGTTACAGTACAAGAGAATTGAGAGAAGAAACAAACCACAACCTAAAGTCGAAAGTGAAAAAGCATCGTTGAAGTTAGTCGTTCATGAACCAGACAGTACATCGAACGTCAACACAAATCAGTGGTAATTCTTTACTACCTTCAGTGGTTTGTAAGAATTAAATTAATTATTTATTGATTTAATTAAATTCATTTATAATTGATATAAATCATTTAGTTGATTTAATTAAATGAATTAATTCTGGAAGAATTAATTTATTTATTAAATTAATTATTGTATCAATTAAATATGAATTAGTTAATCATTAATTAATTAAATGGATCAATATGACTTAAAGAAAGAAGATTGGATTATGTCTTGGAGAAGAAAAATTCGGTATGACCTAATTTTAAGTCATACCGACAGTAGCTTTTCAGGATTATGTCTTACCGACCTGATTAAGTCATACCGACCTCTGCCAGCTGTTGTAAGTCTTACCGAACTTCTGATTAAGTCTTACCGACAAGTTTTATGTCTTAATGGAGGTTTGTGTAAGTCTTAATGAAGGAAAACTAAGTCTTGGAAGCAGTTTAAGTCATGCTGGAGCAGTTAAATATCCTACAGAAAGCCAGCAAGACCTGTTACTGATATAAAAGAACAGAACAGAGCAGATTATGTCATAACGGAGAAACACAACAGAAAACATAACATCCAGAACAGAATTCTCTCTCAAGAATATCAAGAACACCAAAGCTTAAACAATTCCCAGAAATTCAAGTTCTTCATCTTTGTTATATTCTATCCGCTAGAACTTGTTTATTTGTGATTCTTGTACTACTAGCGAATTAAGTTTCCTAGTTCTTATCTTGATTATTATTAACTAAATTAGAAAAGTTCATGTCGAATATTCTAATTAGTTATTAACATCTTGATAAGTTGTTATACTGATTTTGTAACATCACATCAAGTTAATATACAGTTATATTCAACTTGAAAATTTGTGTTAAATAATTCCGCACATAAATTTGTCTTTATCAAATTTTATTTAAAGGACAAATTTCGATAAAAAGGTAAAGATTGTATTCAACCCCCCTTCTACAATCTTATCGGACCTAACAATTGGTATCAGAGCTGATTGATTGATACACAAATCAAAGATTCCATTTTACTCGATTAAAAATCATCCCCGAATTTTTTAACTCTCTTAAAAAATTCATCATGTCTTCTAAAGTTGGAACTGTGAAAATTCCTATATATGACAAAAACAGTTATGATATGTGGAAGAACAAAATGTTAATGTTCCTCGAGGTTGCAAATCCTAAATACATGAAAGTCTTATCAGAAGGACCAATAATACCTTTTGGATTAATTCCTGAAGTTGTTACTGATGGAAAAGTTATTTCCCCTGCAAAGTTTGTACACAAAGATTCTTCTGAGTACACTCTTGTTGAAAGAGAAGAAGCTGGACTTGACATTAATTTAAGACTGATCTTAATAGATTCTCTAGACTCTGTGATGTACAGTCATGTGATTAACTGCAAGACAGCAAAGCACATGTGGGAAACCATTGAAACTGTAAATGAAGGAACAGAGGAAGTTAGGGAGAATCGTCTAGAAATTCTGACATCTGAGTATGAACACTTTCGATCAGCATACAATGAAAGTATTCAAGATGTGTTTGAAAGATATAACAAACATGTCAACAATTTACAGATGCATGGCAAGTACTACACTCAGAAAGAGATCAACAGAAAATTTCTACTGTCAATGCCTGTTCATCTAGAACATAGAATTACAGCTATCAGAGAGTCGAGGAATCTAAGTGAAATTACTGTAGAAAGACTCTTTGGTGTTTTAAAAACCTATGAACTGGAACAATCTCAACAAAAGGAGATTTATGGAAAAGGAAGAGTTTCTAATACTTCTACAGCTCTTATTGTTGAGAACAAACAGGAAGTGGAAGATAAGGTTATTCAACCTTGTAATGTTGACAGTGGTAAGCTTGAAGTTGAAGTTGGTCAAACGAATGCTAGTCCAGATGAAGGAGACTTCTATTCGTTAGAATAGCTAGATCAGTTGGAAGATGAGTCCATGGCTTTGTTGGTAAGGAAATTCAGTAACTTCAGATTCAGGAAGAATCCCAAGTTCAGGTACAAATCTAACTATAACAGGTTCCAGAGAGGAGGTTCTTCATCCTCAAGTAACAGAAGAGGTTACAAAACTGGAACAGTTGAAAGAAGTAAAATTAGATGCTTCAACTGTAATGAACTTGGACATTTTGCTACTGAATGTCAGAAGCCAAAACAAAACCAAAGAAAAGACTTTGGATCTGTGAAGAAGAAGACAGGTAAAGCCTATGTGGCTGCTGGAAAGAGTTGGGATGATACAGACTCTGAAGATGAAGAGTATGGCAATCTTGCCCTGATGGCAAAATCTGATAACTCCAGTGGTACTTCATCTGAGGTATCATGTACTGAAAGTCAATATATTTATCAACTTAGTGATACACTAGGTAATGCTAATAGAGAGATTGAAAGGATCAATTTGTTAAATACAGATCTCAGTAATCAATTATCAGAATTACACGATGTACAAAATTGCCGTGATAAACAAAAATCAGAAATAAGAATTCTAAAAGAACTTGAGAGGTCTCTAGCATTGATAGTGGTTCAACAACGTGAAACAATAGCTGAGCTAGAAATAAGGGTTAGTGCTACTTCTAATTCATGCAAAGTGGCTAAAGAGTTGTTTAACCAACAAGCTATTAATCAAACCGTAGGAATTGGGTTTGATTATAATGAAGCTATTGGACGAAAAAGCATTATTACCCCTAATCGTGTCAGTGCTGTAGAAAGAGGTATCCCAATAGTGCTTAAGGGTGTTAGTAACCCACTCTTTAAGACATCCATAGCAGAACCTTTGGATACAACATCTTTAATCATTAAGGAAGAGATGCGCATTGAGGATTTAGCTAATGGCGTAGTCTTAGAAAGTAATCAAGTTGTTAAAAATGATGAAGATAGAAAGTCTGTGTTTAAGAAAACAGAAAGAGTTGGTGAGTCTACTAGTTCCTTGAAAACTAATAGTAGAAGTAACAACATGAATAAATGCTACAACATATCTACCATGCATGCTATTCCTGTTATTGATACTGCTCATAAAAAATGTGATGTTGTTAATTGCGTGTCTTGTGCTTTTAATATAATGTCTGCTTACTTTAACGGTAATCATGCATGTGTTGATAAGAATGTTCCTAGACAGCATATGAGCAGAAATAAACATGTTAGATCCAGGACTGTAACATCACCTAATTCTAAGATTAGGACTCCAAGTCCTTCTCAGGATATGGTAAAGACATGGTTACCCAAGCTAAAACCAAAACAAGTTAATTTGTTTACAGGGTTAAATGTCCAGTACCTGAAGAAAATGTTGTTAAAATAAAAAGTGTTGCTTTACCTGATAAAGGTCAATTCTTTAAGTACTCCGGACCCAATCAAATTTGGGTTCCGAAGAAAGTCTAACCAATTTGTCATTGCAGGGTTTGAAACAGGTTGAACGAGTCATGTGGATTCTGGACAGTGGATGTTCAAGGCATATGACCGGAGATAGAGCCCTGCTGACAAATGTGGTGGAGAAGGCCGGCCCAGTCGTTACCTTTGGAGATAACATCAAAGGTAAAACTGATGGATATGGCAGATTAGAAGCTGGAAATGTTATCGTTGAAGATGTCTCTTTTGTGAACGGCCTTGAGCACAATTTGCTCAGTATTAGTCAATTCTGTGACAAAGGTTATGAAGTTCATTTCAACAAGAAGAATTGTCTAATATCACACAAGAGAAATGAAAGGTCACAGTTGACTGGAGTAAGAAAAGGAAACTTGTACATAGCCAATATGAACTCTGGAAGCACAGAAGAAATTAGATGTTTTTATTCAAAGGCATCCACTGATGAAAGTTGGTTATGGCACAAGAAACTTTCTCACCTAAACTTCAAAACAATGAATTCTCTAGTGAAAAGAGAGTTGGTGAGAGGTTTACCTTCGATTGAATTTACTCAGGAAGGTCTATGTGATGCTTGTCAAAAAGGGAAGTTAAAAAGGGCAACTCACAGGAGCACTAACATATCATCAATAACTGAACCATTACAACTTCTCCATATGGATTTGTTTGGTCCAGTTAGTGTGATGACTATGTCAAGAAAAAGATATGCTCTAGTGATTGTTGATGATTTCTCAAAATTCACATGGGTACTATTTCTGAACTCAAAAGATGAAACTCCACAACTGGTAGTTGATCACATTAAGTTAATTGAGCTGGATTCTAATCGTCCAGTAAGAGCAATAAGGTCAGACAACGGAACTGATTTCAAGAATGCAGTTCTGAATGACTTTTGCACTGAAAAGGGTATAACTAGACAGTACTCGGCTCCCAGAACTCCTCAACAAAATGGGGTAGTTGAAAGAAAGAATAGAACCTTGATTGAAGCTGCACGTACTATGCTAAGTGAATCAAGGCTTCCATTGAGCTTTTGGGCTGAAGCTGTCAACACTGCATGCTATACCCAGAATCGTACACTTATCAATAAAGACTTAATGAAGACACCATATGAAGCTCTACATGAAAAGAAACCAACTCTCAAGTACTTCCATGTATTTGGGACAAAATGCTTTGTGCTGAAAGAAGGAGATGATCAAGGTGGTAAATTTGAAGAAAAAGCACATGAAGCAATATTTATTGGTTATACTAAAAGAGCCTACAAGGTGTATCTTATTGATCAACAGAAAACTATGGAAAGTGTCAATGTTACATTTGATGACACAAAACTCCCAAATATCCAAAATGAAGATCCATCTGAAAAGCTTAAGTTTGATGATATATCAGACTCAGATTCAGATGATGACAATCAACCTGACGTTGTTGCTGATAATAATAATCCAGATGTTGGTGGTAATAATCAAGGTGATGCTGGTGAAAACAATGATAATTTTCAAGACACCACTGATACTCTTGAACCATCAATAAGTCAAACTGGCAACAACTCAGGGGGAGATAATGAAGGGTCAACAAGTCATACTCAACATCATACAGAAGATCAAGGCGAATCGTCAAGATCAATTCTTCCCAGACAAACTGTTTGGAATAGAGCTCATCCTTTTGAGCTGATTCTTGGTGATCCAGATGTTGGTGTGAAAACAAGAAGAGCTTATCAGAATCAATGTAACTATTCTGGGTTCTTGTCTGTTATGGAACCTAAGAAAGTAGAAGAAGCTCTATCTGATCCTGATTGGGTGATTGCTATGCAAGATGAACTCAATCAATTTAAGCAACTAGAAGTATGGAAGCTGGTACCCAGACCTAAAGATAGAAAAGTGGTGGACACAAGATGGGTATTCAGAAACAAACTAGATGAAGATGGCACTGTGATAAGAAACAAAGCAAGACTGGTAGCTAAAGGTTATTCTCAAGCTGAAGGCATTGATTATGACGAGACCTATGCTCCAGTGGCAAGACTTGAGGCCATCAGAATATTCTTGGCATTTGCATCCTATTCAAGATTCAAAGTTTATCAAATGGATGTCAAGAGTGCCTTTCTGAATGGTAAGCTAGATGAAGAAGTGTATGTAGAATAGCCCCCTGGTTTTGAAGATCAAGATCATCTGGACTATGTCTACTTTCTTTACAAAGCTATCTATGGTCTTAAGCAAGCCCCAAGAAAATGGTATGACACTCTTTCTGAATTTCTATTAGAAAATGGTTTTATAAGAGGTGTCATAGACAAAACGATCTTCACTAAAAGACATAAAAATGATATAATACTAGTCCAAGTCTATGTGGACGATATTATATTTGGGTCTACTAATGAGCTTCTATGCAAGAAGTTTTCTAAGTTAATGCAGGGTAGGTTTGAAATGAGCATGATGGGAGAACTGAAATTCTTTCTTGGATTACAAATAAGTCAGAGACAAGATGGAATATTTATTTGTCAATCCAAGTACATTAAGGAGCTCCTCAAGAAATATCACATGGAGGAGTGCTCATCAGCAAAGACACCATCAACTATAGCTGTCAAAATTGGTTTATGTGAAAGTTCTGCCAAGGTAGATATCACAGGCTATAGAGGTATGATTGGCTCATTGCTTTACCTAACTGCTAGTAGACCAGATATAATGTTTGCCACATGCTTGTGTGCAAGGTTCCAAGCGAACCCTAAAGAAATCCATCTCACTGCTGTCAAAAGAATCTTAAGATATCTAAAGGGTACGCCTAATTTAGGCATCTGGTACCCTAATGAAACTGGTTTTACTTTAATTGGATATACAGATTCTAACTATGCAGGAAGTGTTGTAGACAGGAAGAGTACATCTGGGAGTTGTCAATACCTAGGTGGAAGATTGGTATCCTGGTTCAGTAAGAAACAACAAACAGTTTCCAACTCTACAGCCGAAGCTGAATATATAGCTGCTGGAAGCTGTTGTGCTCAGATCTTATGGATAAGGAATCAATTAATGGACTATGGCATTGTATTGGAAAATATTCCTATTTTATGTGATAATACAAGTGCCATAGCAATCGCCAGCAATCCTGTGCAACACTCAAGGACAAAGCACATTGACATAAGGTATCATTTTATAAGAGAGCATGTAATGAATGGTACAGTACAACTACTATTTGTAGGATCTGGAGATCAAACTGCAGATATTTTTACTAAGTCGCTTAATGAATCCTCATTCACTAAAATTGTTAGAGAATTGGGTATGTTAAACAGTCCTAGTAATTAATACTGTTAATATCTGAAATTTGATCTTTAATAATTTTGCAAGTGATTATTCTGTGAATATTTGTTGTTTGAAATCACTTGTATAATTATTTTACCATCTGATTTTCTTGCTTGTTTAGTTATTTTTCACTCTGTTTATTCATATTATTTAATACTTCATACTTCTGTATTTTTAGAATATTTGTAGATATTTATTTCTATTTTAATAATTAATTTATCATATGTTTTGTAATGTTTGTCCTGTTAATATTTCTTTGTTTTCGTTAATAGGTTAGCATATGGTATTTATAATTATTTTTATTATTTGTTTAATTTTCTATAATATTTTTATTATTTTTATAAGTTAATTGTATATTTTATTGTATTTTTTAATGTTTGTTTAAAGTAAATATGACTTAAAATTAGGAAAAACAATCAATATGACTTAACTAAAAATCGGTATGACTTAAACAGGTTAAGTCTTACTGAGTTTTTTTAAGTCATATTCGCTAGTCTGTTAACATTAAGTCTTGTCTGTATTTAAGTTAAGTCTTATTCGAGTTTTTAAGTCTTAGTTTTAATTAAGTCATAATAGAATCTTATCTATTTAATTAAGTCATATTCGAGTATAGTATATATATATCAGTTATGTCTTAATGTATTTTTAAGTCTTATTCAATTAGGTCTTAGCGAGTTTTTAAATTAAGTCTTAAGTCAGTAGTGTTATTTAAGTCTTACTCGTATGTAATTAATCTAAGTCTTATTCGTAATATGTATTTTATTTAAGTCTTATTCGACCTGTTTGTATATATATAGCAAATAGAAGTGTTAAGTCTTATTAACATTTTAAGTCATCTCACATGTTAAGTCATTGAGAACCATAGATACACACATATACACGACAGTTCATGCCCAATTTTCATCTCGAATCTTGCTGATAATCACGAACTAATCACATAACTCGACCCCTTGTTCGATTACCTTCAGATTGATTGCTTAAAAACGAGATTTGGTTCAGTTTTTGAAGGTTTTTAGTTTCGAAAATCGTTTTTCAAGATCTGTTTTTCTGAAAAACTGAGTTCGATTCTTGCAAATCTAAAAATATACGTGTGTTCGTGTGTGTAAGAGGATCATTGTGTGAATTTTTCAGAATTTTTGGAGAAATTTTAATTTTTTCGAATTTTTAATTAATTATTAATTCGAAAAATTAATTTTTAAATTATAATTTTGTAAAATCTGAAATTTTCAAGGAAATTAAATCTTGATTAAAATGGCTGATCGATTTGAAATTATTAAACATAATTTAATCGGTTATTTTGATCCAGAAAAATGTTCAGTTGAACGTTTTCGACCGTGAATTCGATTTTTAAATGAAAATTCACTGGTTCGCACTGCTTTGAGATTGGATGCTCCATTGAAAATTGAACCTTTGCGAATCATGTGTACTACTGCTATCATTTCTAATGATAACAGATCATTTGTCTTCTCTGTAGGAGACAATCAGTACACAGTGAATGAAAATACAATAAATACGGTCTTAAATTTTCCAACTGACAATTTCGAAAATTACCATCAGATCAAGAACTGATAAATTTTTTGAATGGTGTATTCTATCAAGACAGTCCTGATTAAACTGTCTGGAATAAAAAGAACTTCGTTCAGGAATGGGATTATCTGTTTGACACATTAGGTAGAGTCTTTGCCAATTCTACTAAAGGAAACTTCGGGGTATTACCATCCTTCTTGCAGCATATTGGATATGCAGTTGCACACAACCGAAGAATTAATATTGGTAGACTACTGTGTGTTCCGATGGTTAGAAGAATCATTAATGCAAAGAAGAATTTTGATAATGGACAAAAAGTATCATGTTATTATCCAAGATTCTTGTCATTGATTTTAAACATCTTGTGGAACTAGAAAACCAAACCCAATTCCTGAATGGAGAATCACTGGCGTCAGGTAAACCTACTACCATATTGTTCACTGAGTACAGCAACAAGCCTAAATTCACAAACATACCTGTAGTTGTCACCCAATACATGTCAAACTATATACAACTACCTGTCATTGAACCTGTACCAGAACCTGAACAAAACCCTGAACCACCAGTGGAAAACATACTTGTTGATAATGAAGATCAAGGCAATCAACGAGTTGAACCTGCTCAGCAAATTGTTCCTCAGCCAGCTGCACTTGCTGTTGAACATCCAGTGCAAGAAACTGCATCTGTCCCTGAACCTGAATCAGATCAACCCATCTTATCAGAGACTGTTGCGGAATCAGCTGACCAGGTATTGCCTTCTGTTCCTCAAACTACTACTTCTCAATCTATTTCTGGAACCCAAGTGGTTGGTAGGTCTGACCAAGGGGTTGTAGTACCATAACCTCTAACCAAGGTCGTAGAGCCAAATACTCAACCAACAAAACTCATATCTTTTCACTCCAGAAAGAAATTGCAAGTTAAAAGAAGTTGAATCAGTAGTGGCAGTATGAGTGAACCCACAGCTCTGCCTCTAGAAAATAAAAGTAGAACTCAAACTGAGGCAACTGTAAGCCCGTCTATATCCTCCCAACAGGATATGGAAGTTGATATGGCCGTTACACAATTACTAGAATCATCTTCTCAACAGGATGATTCTATTGAAATTAGCCATAGGGTCGTGGCACCTTGTAGTGAGTCAAGCACACCACCCCTATTACTCACAATGGGGGAAGACATATCTTTAGATGAGTCTCAGGACACACTGCAAGGAGAGCACGTAGAAAAAGTGACAGTGCCTACCATAGTTACGGTAGAAGAGTCTTCACAGGCTTTAGATGGAAATCTTGGTTCTCAGCCAACTTTAATAGAACCATCATCTCCCCTCCCATGACAAACACTCCTGGCTCCCTCAAGGGATTTTCCACTCGCAGTTTCGACTGGAGAAAGTGGAAGGCAACTTGATCAATCTACTACTGAAGCAATTCAGTCAACAATTTCAAATGTTCAAGTAGATTTGATTAAGGAAAGGGATTTGCGAACTCCCATTGCACCACCACTGACCTTCCCAGAGGAGGCTAGGGTGATTTTACATGCAGGTACAAATCTGGAAGCAGCTAAGGAATCTGAGAGGAGTGATGTGAGGAATACCATAAAATTGAGTGAAACACATGCACTTCAGGTGAGTGGATCTCAAAGTGAACGTCAGGTGAGCGCACACACTGACACATACACTCTCTCATTATTAGAAAAGATAGCTGCTTTAGAGAAAGAACTTGCAGTCAGCAAGGCTGAAACAGAAATCCTAAAAGCACAAGTGGGTGAGCGATCTTCTTCATCCACCTCTGTCAACAGTCAGCTTGCTGTAATCAAGAAGGAGATAAACTACTTAAAGACATCTTTCACCAAGAAGATAGATTCTCTCGAACTCTCTCATGAAAAGGCACTTGATGACTCTGGAGATATTATTGTTGCTCAAGACATGTTAATTTTTGAAATTTCCATGAAAGTTGACACTCTACAGTCAGAGGTACAGCACAATCAGGAATCTACTGATTCTCGTCTGGACCAGATCGAAAAGCAAAATGCACACCAGGCTAAAGGGTTAAGACATCTGTTTAATCTTGTAAGTCAAAGTCGCAAACCTACAAATGAAGAAATTGAATACTTTACAAGTAAGGGTGGTGATGATGATGAACAAGATCCTGAAGCTGGGGCAACTGATAAATCTGTAGAGGATTCCTCAACTAAGGGGGAGAAATCAAAGGGGTCACAAGATAAAACTAAAGAAAGAAAGGGAGGAGAGGAAAAATCTGGAAAATCTGATCAAAGTGAAGATAAGAGGAAGAAAGTAGTTGAAGAAACTGAAGAAGAAATTCAAGACAAGAACACAGGTTATTATTACACGGGTGAACCGGATAACTTCGATGTTTTTGCTGATCTTGAATTCCCTGATCAAGGTGAAGAACTTCCTGAACCTGATCTTAGTCACTGGGAAGATGAAGGACCAGTGATATCTGAATCTGAAGCTCAACAAGCTGAGAAAGAATCTGAAGAATTATTTGCTCAGAGGGAAGCTAATTTACTGATGAGAGAAGAAAAGCTTCAAAAGTCATTAGAGCAAATTGCACGAAATGAAGAACTTCAGAAAGCTGAACAGCAAGCATTACAACGATTACATGCTATAAATGTTGAGAAGAGAAAGACATATATCAGACTAAAGAGCGGTGAAAAATGGGAACGTGCTCAAAAAGCAATTGATTCACCTCAGAGTTCTGATTATGAAGATCGTCGTCTTGGACAAATTCTCGAGGAATTCAAACTGGCAAATCCAATTCATGATATGTATATAAAGGCCTTACAGGTAGAAGTCATCAGGATAACTACTGCATTTGAACCCAAATCTGATGAGCTGGTAATATTTGTGGATTGTCATAAAGTTGGAACTTTCAGAGTATCTATTCAGTTCTTTTATGACAGATCGCTGACAGAGATTTGGGTACTTAGGCCTAAGGTAAGAACATCTTCTGAGCTAGGTGTGTTGTTACATGAGAAGTTCAAAGAGTTTGCTGAAAGAGCTGGACCAGAAGTGATTAAGAATCCTCCACAAGTAAAATTTCTTAAGGAGAGGTACTTCACTCAATCAATCTTCAGACAGATGAGTTATATGAACATCATGCAAAACACTTGGTATATGCTGAATATGCTCTCAGAAATCATGGATTCTTGACTGAAGAAAAGGTAATAGCTGCAGATCACATTCGATCCTATGCACAAACGAACATAAAAGATTACAAGAAATTTCAAGGTGAACTGAGAAAGAAGCTTGGAATTCCTTTAGTCTTACCTCAAGGATTGTCATCAAAAAGAGAACGTCTTGTTGATTCTGATTTACACATGAAACTTCAAGTCACAGATGAGCCAGAAGAAGGAGAATTCAGAAGGGAAGACAACTGAAGAAAAAGAATTGCTCTACATGTTATATCTTTAGAGCTTAGATAAATCTTGATAGGAATTTGTATCATATGATCAGTCTAGAGGATCATCTATCTTGTATTTATCTTTCATGTTTGAATCTGGCAAATGTTAAATATAAACCAGAACTTTTTTTAATATTTACTTAGTATTTAAAGTTTTATCTTTCATTTGGTTAAGTTGGATTAGTTGAGGTATCCTCTAGGAATTTGCTTGTTATTGTCTAACAAACAAATAGGGGGAGATTGAAAGGCATATTACTCAGCCTATTTGTAGTTAGAGGATCCTAATCAACTTAAACCAAATTGTAATAAGTAAATATACATATGAACTGTCACAGGAATCTCAAGAAGTATTATCTGTCAGAAGAAAGAAGAAAAGTCAATCTATAGTTTTGATGTCATACACTGAAAGACGATTCAGTTATCTGATCAAGCCCCAGTATAGCATTGAAGTGAATGGATTCATTTGAACAGTGACAAAGATTTTTCGAGTGATAGTTTGAAGGTCAGTTACAGTACAAGAGAATTGAGAGAAGAAACAAACCACAACCTAAAGTCAAAAGTGAAAAAGCATCGTTGAAGTTAGTCGTTCATGAACCAGACAGTACATCGAATGTCAACACAAATCAGTGGTAATTCTTTACTACCTTCAGTGGTTTGTAAGAATTAAATTAATTATTTATTGATTTAATTAAATTCAGTTATAATTGATATAAATCATTTAGTTGATTTAATTAAATGAATTAATTCTGGAAGAATTAATTTATTTATTAAATTAATTATTGTATCAATTAAATATGAATTAGTTAATCATTAATTAATTAAATGGATCAATATGACTTAAAGAAAGAAGATTGGATTATGTCTTGGAGAAGAAAAATTCGGTATGACCTAATTTTAAGTCATACCGACAGTAGCTTTTCAGGATTATGTCTTACCGACCTGATTAAGTCATACCGACCTCTGCCAGCTGTTGTAAGTCTTACCGAACTTCTGATTAAGTCTTACCGACAAGTTTTATGTCTTAATGGAGGTTTGTGTAAGTCTTAATGAAGGAAAACTAAGTCTTGGAAGCAGTTTAAGTCATGCTGGAGCAGTTAAATATCCTACATAAAGCCAGCAAGACCTGTTACTGATATAAAAGAACAGAACAGAGCAGATTATGTCATAACGGAGAAACACAGCAGGAAACATAACATCCAGAACAGAATTCTCTCTCAAGAATATTAAGAACACCAAAGCTTAAACAATTCCCAGAAATTCAAGTTCTTCATCTTTGTTATATTCTATCCGCTAGAACTTGTTTATTTGTGATTCTTGTACTACTAGCGAATTAAGTTTCCTAGTTCTAATCTTGATTATTATTAACTAAATTAGAAAAGTTCATGTCGAATTTTCTAGTTAGTTATTAACATCTTGATAAGTTGTTATACTGATTTTGTAACACCACATCAAGTTAATATACAGTTATATTCAACTTGAAAAATTGTGTTAAATAATTCCGCACATAAATTTGTCTTTATCAAATTTTATTTAAAGGACAAATTTTGATAAAAATGTAAAGATTGTATTCAACCCCCCCTTCTACAATCTTATCGGACCTAACAAGGACAATGCATGATTTAGGTATGGGGGAGGGTTTTAGTGTAAATACATAAAATTGAAAAATCCAAAAAAAAATTAAAGATTTTAAAAATCCAAAAATAGAGGTATTTTAGCTTAGTTGTCCTTCCCACTCTTTAAATCTTAGAACTAGTTGGTGTAAACTGTTTTTCAAAAAGTATATGTATAATGCCTTTAGTGGATTTGAACGTAGTCAATTAAGGTTTTCCTCATGAAACTTGTGTCGAACAAATTTTTGCTTAAAAGTCCAAGATGGCACATTTGCACAAGACCTCTGATGGAAGAATGGTATAGGAATGTTATTCGATACCTGAGAGAGAACCCACATGTTAGAACAATGTCGAATCAAACCTTTGCGAGATTTTGCTCCTATAGTGTCAAAAAAAAACAAGAGAAAAAAAAAAGATAGTCAATAAATATTTGTAGTTGTATAGTGCTAGTGTGATTTTGTAATAATAATTTCTTAGTAGGGAAATCGGCTAGGTTGGGCTCATTGATAACCCGAGTAAGTAAGTCCGAGGGGACTTTTTGCCTAGCAATCTAAGGTCCTTTGTGATCTGGGATTGTTGACCTAAAACTCGCTAAATGGGTATTGATGCAAAAGTCTTGTGGGACCTCAACCATTGCACGGTCGGTCTAACTACTAAGAACGTGAAGTTTGGATAGAACCTTGTTTTGATAGAGATTGGGTCAGTTCAATATTGGTTGAAAAAGAGAAAATGTTCGTATGCAGTTAATCCATCAAAGGCCTTAAATTCACTACACACCTTGGGATTTTTTGTAAATTTTTAGTCTAATCATGTGGATTGTGGGAACCTATAACTTGGCTATTATTAGAATATTCTTTAAGGCATATATTTTCCTACAAAATTGTTTTGTTGACACCAATGAAAGCTAGTTTAAAAGAGGAAAGTTGGATTCTTGCTGATTTATCTCGAAGATTTTATGGGTATATCTTCTGTAAACCCTTAGGAGACAACACTCCTCATGTAGAGATCGTCTATGGGTTTAACGGGTTGGTAAACCTAAAATTACCCGTCACACCTACGAAAAGGAGTATAGGAGTTTTTTTTATCTAGATTTTCTTTTTGTTTTACTCGAGGACGAGCAAAAGATAGGTATGGGGGCATTTGATAAGTGCATATTTTTGCATATTTTTATTACCTATTTGCTACTTGAAATCGTATTTTAATAATTTATTTTGTTGCATTTCAGGAAATTCGAGAAAAAAATGAAGAAATGGCAAAATACAGAAATAAAGTGCAAAGAATGACAAAAGACAAAGAAAAAGGCCCAAGATAAAAGAAGGAAAAGAGCTAGGACCTTTGGAGCAAATATGGAAATTGCACACCAACCCCCAAAACCCTAATTTTCACCTATAAATATCCCTTCATTTTCATTCATCAAACACACCTTACCATATAACCTACATCTTAGTTTTAGTTTCCTTACTCTAAATTTTGTAGCCTCCAATTTTGTAGCTTTCAAAATCTTATAAACACCTTTTATATTAATGCAAGCTTTCTCTTTTATTTTACATCTTGTTTTTTTTTCCTTTGGCCATGACTCATTTCGATTTCGACAAGTGAATAAAGTAGCAAATGTGCTAATCACTTGTGGGTTGGAAGGAGCCTCTTAAATTTATTTTTAATCTTCTAAATTTATTTCTTATTTTGTTAATTTGGGTTTGAATTTTTAGATCTACTTAACTTGTCTTTGTTTTCTTTTTTCATTTTCCGGCTAGATTACATTTCCCGGCATTCACTTTACCTTTCCGGCGAAAGCTAATTCCGTTACAAACTGGTTTTGTATCAAGGATTTTCTTTTGCCTTCTTAATTTCGAGCATTATTATATGAAGTACTTGTCTGCGTTCTGTTTGCTTGTCTTTTCATATTTTTAATCTTTTCTGAATGAATAGTGTAGTAGATTATTTTGATGTCGAGCTTATTGTTATTTTTCTTGCTACTGTTGTTGTTATACAAGTTTTTAAATGTCAGCCCAGATGATTAGTGCCTTCTACAGTTCTACTTATCATTAAATCCATGGGTTAAATGGCAGTTAGGTCACTTAACTGACTGAAAACTTTCAGTTGGGTCATCCAACTCAAAAAACTTTCATCCAGGTCACTTACCAAATAAAAACTTTCAATCAGGTCATAAAACATGTTAAATGACCTGATTTTGATGTGTTTAATGACATGATTTTAATGTGTTTAATGACCTGATTGAAAGTTTTTAACGTGCTTAATGACTTGATTGAAAGGTTTTATTTGTTAAGTGACCTGATTGAAATTTTTTTGAGTTGGATGACTCAACTGAAAGTTTTGAGTCAGTTGAGTGACTTAACTGCCATTTAACCCTTAAATCCATGCCTTCTTTTTGTTTTGATATTCCTTTTTTAATCCTAGTTATTTAATATCGTTGATTTAATTAATTAGTCCACTAAATTTCCTTAAGTACGGTTAAGTGTTAATTCATGCAGGTTACTTCATTAAAAGAAAATTAGTATTAATTAGTGTGAAATAAACTAATCATAAGTATTTAATATAATTTTAGTAGCATTAGTTAAAGTTAATTAAATTGTCTAATTTCTAGTAGTACATACGATTATAAAGTTGGTTTCTTTACTTCATTTACTTGTTGATTAATTTCTGGCCATGTCTTGCTCTTTCTCCATTTTCATTTTTAATGTTTTATGTAGAT
This sequence comes from Saposhnikovia divaricata, assembly GCA_036435485.1. Lineage (NCBI taxonomy): Eukaryota > Viridiplantae > Streptophyta > Magnoliopsida > Apiales > Apiaceae > Saposhnikovia > Saposhnikovia divaricata. The sequence goes on from CM071596.1 coordinate 63,419,495, forward strand.
GGCCCAATCGATATTCTTGCTCATTTTATCTTTCTTGTTGGTAACTTCAATTTATGTATAATGTTTCTTTAACTTGTTTTAACATCCGCTCTATCTTTTTTTTTCCTCGTTGGTTAGCTACTGGTCATTCAAGCTATTTATCATTATTTTTTTTAGAATGAAATTAGGTTGCTTAAATTTTAAGCAGTTTTCTAGTGGTTGTTCTTAAATACATTTTATTTTTAATTAATTATTATAGAATTTTAAATAAAATTTGGTGTTAATTCAAATTTAGAATTGTTTAAAATAATTTTTAGATTAATTTTTAAAATAATTTAGACTTTCTACTAATTCTGATAAATTAGAATTAGGAATTAATTGGTTAAAATCAAAATTTCCAAAATCCAAAATTGTTCTAATTCGCCTAAATTAAAATAAAGGTTTGCGAAAATAAATAGTCCCTGTGGATCGAATCTTTAAATATTAAAACGACTGAATTGTGCGCTTGCAATTTAAATCTTAATTTTAGCACATCATCATTAAAAGCTATTTAATGCAAGAAAATAATTTTAATAAAAAAATCAAAAAAATTAAAATTCAAGAGAAATGCCTTCAACGCTTCTGATAATTTTCCGAGCATTATAATATATATAGATTTAAGTAAATTTTTATTACTCTGCGTTTCTATAGAATATCAGTTTATACGTTATTGTTTTTTCAAAAAAATGAAAAGGAAATTAGTTTTGATTGAATCTAAAATGCAACATGTTACGCTTTTACACTTTCCCGAAGAGAGCTCGAAGCAACCTACTTTTGCAAGAATAGCTAAATACTAGATAGGTAGTTTACTTGCTTTCACTCTATTAGTACTATAGAAGCTACCTATATTCTGGTTTAGTTGCTTAGGTAGGTTGGTCGAGCACCTTCAATCATAGTGAGTGGAGGCCTCTCAACCAGTAATTAAGATATGACCTGAATTGGAGCTAGGGTAGATAAGTAGGTGAGAGATGGGAGCACTTGTGTATGTAATGCAAGTGAACGTGTACGAAAAAGATGTCGTAAAGTTTCGTCGTTCGTTCCGTCGTTGACCCTATCTATGTTTCTACGATGGCCCAAGAACACGCTCATAGACTGTTCATCAAACTCAAAAATTGACTCTTCGATGAACTTTTGGATATCTCGTAATTCATCCTCGCTAAGACTCATACCACGACTCTCGTTCAGACGTTTGAATACGACCTGCTTACATATGAAATCATTCTTCATAGGAACACATTCAATAATATTCTCGAGAGACAAAGTATTGAGAACATCCTTGTAAAAGGAAAACCATAACTGGATGACCTTCTCTCGATCCTCTGATCAAGGGCCGGGGCACAAGGGTCCTGGTACTATCCAGGTGCGAAGAACCCCGGAGGTGACTGCAATGAGCAGAAATCTCTTTGTCCTTCACGGCTTCCTAAATAAATTGCGAAAGCCGCTCCAGACAAAAAGAGTTGGACTTGGCGTATCCGTACGAAGAGCTTTGCTACCTCGGCTCAGAGAAAGGTCTACTTGCTTGCCAAAGAAGCTTCGGTTTTTGGGTGGGGGTCTTTGTTGAGAATTCGTAAGTAACTGAGTGAGTGCTTGAAGGACTTGGCCTGGAAGAATCAAATGAAATACGAACAACCGCGCTGGTCATAATAGATCGACTTTCATGCTCCAGCGTGAAAGTTCCCTTTCAGGGAGCTAGAGGCGGTTAATGAGGAAGGGTTAATGACATCAGTTTGGCTAATCGGGATAAAGAAGTTGCTAGAGAGCGGGGCAAGCTTTCTTTCTTTGGCATGCATATTGACCCCAAATAAGTTATATAGGCACATCTGGGCTTACAGATATCATGTCATGGATAGGCTGAAACGTGGGATAGAAGCCCCTTTTTCAAATCAGCTATTGGGATGAAATTAGCTAAAATCAAGCTACCTCTCTCTCCGGCCAAGCCTTACCTTAGGGGATTCCCTGGCAATTAGTTTAGGCCAGTTATTGGGGTTTTTTTTACAAGTCCAGATAAAGGAACATATTCAACCTATTTCTGAGAGCTTATGAAAGCTGGGCCATTCTATAATAGAAAGGCCCATCTTTCCGTAAAAGAAGGGATTGAGTGGACAAACGATATCCGGTCAGGCCTATGGATGGATCCTTTTAGATCTACGGGCCGGCCGTTCACACGAGCATAGGGAATCTATACTCGAGCGTTCAACTGTGCCCCGGACAGGATAGGTGAGGAATCACTCTGGATCTTCTTTATTGGGGCCTACAACTTCGCCGAGCCCGACTAGCATCCCTTTCCACTGCTTGGGCTGTTGAACAGAATCCAAACACACCGGAATGGATGATACAAAGTCCTCCAGCCTTTTATACTTTTGGAGAACTTCCTGCTATCAAGGAGACGAAAGGTTGTGTGAAGTAAAAGAAGAAAAAGGGCCTCCAGGAACCAGTCAACGTCTGTGGACACTCTTGGTCTATCTAAATCGTCGGTTAAGACTCCAAACGTCCCAGAGTACTTTTTCAAATTGTTCAATTTTTTCTAGTGGCATTCGATCACAGAATCCATTGACAGCTGCATAAATGACTAGAATTTGTTTTTCAATTTGAAGTGGTGCATATTGTGGTTGTTTCGGTAATTCTGTAAGCCTTGCACCTCTATTGAGTAATGCCTGAGTCGCAGCATCAAGGTCTGACCCGCATTTTCCTTATTAGAATTAGAAAGAAATTCTGTAATTTCCTTGCAGAAAGAGTCTATTGAAGGTTAGCCCTCTAACTCGGCTAGTGACACATCAGACCTCTTTCTTTTTTAGAAAGGCCTTGATTTAAGCATCTTCACAAGAGTAGTAGGTGCTTGCTGCTTGCTCGCTGTCTACTAAATGGGCCTTCACTGCCCGCCCGGCCCCTCTCTTTAATCTTAAGTAAAGTGAAGTCAAATCAATGAAGTGAATAGCCCAACCTCTTTGAAGCTTTGTCAGGAAGCTTCTACTTGTTGAAGCTTTGTTTCCCCTAATTCCGAAACACAACAATAGACTTGCAACTATAGTATAGGAAAACGCTTCTCTTTGATAGCGGGAGTTCATAAAGAATCTGATCGTAGATAAAGACTTAAACCTGTGCGTGGGTAGGGACGGATGTAGCCAAGTGTATCAAGGCAGTGGATTGTGAATCCAAAACAGAAGCGACGGCCCATAAGTAGAAAGATACCAATCCAGCAGGCCATCTTATCTTACCCACAGACATACATAAAATCATAGGAAGGCCCTCTAAAACCGGTCTCAAGCCCAAATTGCTATAAATAGGATACATATTGGGGGAAAATAGAAGTGTTTCGTCTGAGTATGTTTCTAGGGTTTTATAATTAGTAGCAATACACACAACCAAAAAGGCGGAGACTCTCCAATCTTGCTCTTACACAAACAAAGGTTTACTTAACTATATAAACTTGTTTCATTCATAGCCTAAAACCACATATTCTCCACCCCACCACGCCACCTAACACAACTACCAACTCTCTGTCCTAAAACCTCTTGTGGCCATGTCTCAGCGTAAGAAGTTAGATCTTCGCAAAATTTTAGATGAGGATATATTTTTGTTTAACGTACGCGAGGACAGAAATCTTTCATTTAATTTCGTACATTTTATTATTGAGATGCGTATGTTTGCTGCACATAGAAAATTGCGTGGGGAAGACTATGCTGAGAAACATTATTTAGGAAGTGTTGATTGTGATAAGAACTTTTTTATGATTGCAAAACTTTGTGTTGGAGACCATTATGAAATTAGTTTTATAATTTATAAGCCAACTTTGTATAATATGGGTCACAATGTTGGGAGTTACAATGTTGGTGCAGATTGGTGTGTTGTTCAGGATTTTGAGACTTCAACTGATTATTATATTCCACAGGCTAAAAAACTTTCATATTCTTCTAGGTATGTATCAGGAGCTCCCACTACATTCTCATTTCGTATAATATGTAATGGGATATGTGATTTGTTCACCAGTAAGGATAGTCCGAGTCCGAGTAGTTCAAATAGTTACCGTTTAATAAATGTCGTTCTTTGTGAAACGATGAGGTCAAATGTGATTTTATAATAATATTATATATAATAACACTTTTTAAAGCTGACGCCCCTCTCATAACATACATGTTCAATTGTAGTGTAAGAATTTATTTAATTAGAATACTAATTTATTTCGATACAATATAATGAACAACGGGTGTAAAACTTTTTTATCGATCTACCGATAAAATTGGATTTTTTCAATTTAATCTGTTTGTTTATAATGCATGTGTAATTTATTCATGTGTAAGAATAAAAAACTATTTTTATTATTTTTATTACATGTGTTTAGCGAAGATTTACATACTTTTATAATTTATTACGATTTTCATAATACTAATGATAAAAATTGCATCAGAAGTTAAGGGTTGTCTGTACTACAATTGTCCGAAAAAAAATTGGAGTGGTATTCGATAGGGAATAAAAACGACGCAATGTAAACAATTTTTAGTCGTCATTTTAACTAAAAATAAACTTAATTATATATGTAATCTATTATCTATTATTATATATATAATAGGCCAACACAAGAAGAAAATGTGGGATTTTTTAATGCACATGAAAATACCAATTTGCCCTCATGTTTAATATTTATTAAAAAATGTGTTCATGAGAATCGAACTTGAGTCTGCTAAATAACTTAGGCATGCTCTTACCACTACGCTACAATGTCACATGTGTTTTCAAACCATAAACATAATAAGTGAATTTTGTTTAAGAGTAATACATTTGTAAATAACTATGGAACTAAATTAAACTTAGGTAAAACACCAACACATTTTTATTAAAAAAAGTGTTGTTCATGGGAATCTATCAAGTAACTTATACATGCTCTTGCCACTACGCCACAATGTCACATGTGTTTATAAATCATACACGTAATATGTGAATGTCTTAACAGTAATACATTTGTAAATAAATTTGGAGCTAAATTAAACTTTAAAATAATAATAATAATATAATAATAATCAACATAATATTCATAGGGTCACCAATTTAATTCACACATCTTTCTATCACTAAATCATAGTGAATTAAAAAATTTAAGTCAATATCTATTTGACTAATATTATATTATGAGTGACTAATGAATAGTTAAAAATGTAAACATAAAAATAAATTTGATAAATTATCTATTTGAATGATGATATTAATTTTAATCAAATAAAATTCTCAAAACAAAATAAGTCATTCAAAAAAGTACCTCCTACCAACTTTTGACTTTAAACTATTTTTTTAACTTTAAGTCAATTTCTGACTTATTACACAAATAGACATTTTTTGATTTAAAGTAAAAAATGACTTTAACCTCCGACTTAAAGCCGTTGCCAAATAGGCTCTTAGTCTCATGTGTTTTAAATCATACACATTATAGATGTGTGTGCATGCATTACTTGAGTGAATTTTTTTTTGATATTTTTATTATTGTAACATATTAACAATTTTTGGCTATATTTTATTTTTACATTTATTGATTCGGATTTAGTATATTATGTTATATCATTTATTAATATTATTCTCTATCAATGTCAATATTTAGAACTATACAAATTATTCATTTGACGAATTTATTGATTTATCAAATATTTATTTACCAAGACACAATTAATTAAAGGTAAAAATTTTAATTTTTTTTAAATAATTAAAATATCAATTAAAAAATTATAATAAATTTTAGAAAATAAGTAAAGCTAGCTAGAGACTCGTAATTCAACAAACTCATTCAAGTCTTTGGTCTATCAATTAGAATCCAATAATAAACTTGTAGTTACACAAGATATATTTACTCAGTTAATTAGAATTATCTGGTGTTTTACAAGTCTAGCGGACAGAGGAATAGTAAAGGACAAAGGATGCTTAAAATGAAGAAATTAGAAGAAAATTGATGAAAGAGTTGGAAAGATAGTTTTAAGAAGTGAAAGCGCAAGGCCAGAGTAGAATATTTGAAGATTTACGAAGTTTTTGATTAATATCAAGAGTAAAACCTACATTAAAATGCAATATCTTGAAGCCTATTTAGTTTCTATCTTGAATATTATTGGAGATCGAATTAAATGGATGTATCATTTTCAAAGAAGTGGAAGAACAGTTTAGTATTGTAAGTGTTCTGAAAAATCTTCTTAATTTGACGATGCCTATAAAACACTCGAATTCTATTATATGGCTCATAAAAAGAAAAACTAACATGTCTATTATCAATATTACTCATATTAATTTTCAGATTACAAACTTGAACATACTTAAATAAGTACACAATAATAGCATATGTGCCATTAACAAGCAAAATTCCATTAAAATCAATCACATGGAGTACTTTGAAAGACATTGATCATGCATAATTTAATTTAAAAATACAATTTAAAATAGCGACCCGTGCCTCGCACGGGTTTTTATGCTAGTTAATATTTAATAATGAAGTAATAATCATAATTGTTAAATAATGTTTTATAATTTTTTAAATAAATAAAATAAAATAAATTTAATACATATTAATTAGGTATAATTAATGATTCATTAATATGTCATTAAAAACTACTTAATGCAAGAAAATAATTTTAATAAAAATATCAAAAAAATGAAAATTCAAGAGAAATGCCTTGAACGCTTCTGATAATTTTCCAAGCATTATAATATATATAGATTTAAGTAAATTTTTATTACTCTGCGTTTTTATAGAATATTTAGTTTTGGTGGAAAAATAATTTATACGTTATTGTTTTTTCAAAAAAAATGAAAAGGAAATTAGTTTTGATTGAATCTAAAATGTCCAAAAGAGAAGCGACGGCCCATAAGTAGAAAGATACCAATCCAGCGGGCCATCTTATGTTACCCACACACATAAAATCGTAGGAAGGCCCACTAAAACCGGACTCAGGCCCAAATTCCTATAAACCGACTCAGGCCCAAATTGCTATAAATAGGATATGGGGGAAAATAGAAGTGTTTCGTCTGAATATGTTTCTAGGGTTTTATAATTAGTAGCAATACACACAACCAAAGAGGGGAGACTCTCCAATCTTGCTCTTACACAAACAAAGGTTTACTTAACTATATAAACTTGTTTCATTCATATCCTTTCTTTGCTTTTCTTTCATGTCTATATTTGTATGTATGTAATTTTATCACACATTGCGATAATTTGTGCTTATAGTGGTTTGTAATATGTTTGAGTTTTAGAATAGTTGATTGACTATTTTGTTGCTTGTAAGTTTGATTAGTTAGAGTAATTTTCATATATTTGTCGAAAATGTTACGGATTTGAATGCTGAAATTTACGGAAACAGGCTCGAATAATGAATGAGTTTTTTAAGTCAACGTTGCGGTATAATTTGTGAGTTTGAATTTGTTGCGATAACTAAAATTGTAAGTGTAAGTGGTAATGTTATAACAATGAAGTAATGGCAATGATAATTCAAAATGGCAGGAATGGAGAGTAATAGTGATTTTGGCTTAAGGCGTGTTATAAATTTTTAGTACTGAATTAAGTGCCTCCCTCCAACTTTTTATTATAATTTCTTACAGTAAGGTATTTTAAATTTTGGTAGTTCAATTGTAATGCATAACTTATTACTTATTAGAAGCAAAAGTCACGGAAAGGTAAATTATATGTATTGAGGGTATTATTGAAAAATTTGAAGACAGATTACAAGCTTTAAGTGAGTAAAAGTAAGCAAAACGTCCATCATATTCCTTAAATTTTATAATTATGGATCTATTGTAAGTCATGAGTTGTTTCTTGACAAACAAACCAATTGAATTTATTCGAGCGTAAGGCTAGTTTAACATCTGCTAAATTAAGTTGTATGCTGGTCTAAACATGACTTAAAACTGTTTATATGACTCTAACCTTTACAACAATCTTACAAGTATTTCTTCTAGTCTTACCCTTTCTGTTTATATATTATTCTCTAACAAACGTTTGCAATTTGAAATCAGGTTTCGGGTTTTCTATATCTGAATCTCAAGCATGGAGTTTGATGAGTATGATTATTTGGAGAAGTCAGTGTACGAGGCCAAAGATGAGAAATCCAAAGACAATGACATTCCCAGCGAGAAAGGTCACAGGAGAAGTAGAAGAGAGTCAAGGGACAAAGATGACGAACGTGAAGATCGAGGAGATGAACGGAAGAGTAGTAGGAAACCGAGGGAGGGTGACGAAAATGGCGGAGGAGAGAGAAAAAGAGAGAGGGACGAAGATAGGGATAGCAGGAGATTGAAGTCATCATCAGGGCATAGAAGCGGGAGAGATGGAGATCGGCACAGGGAGAGGAGAGAGAAGGAGAGTGATAGGGGAGAGAAGGATTGGGATCGGCCTAGAGAGAGGAGAGAGAAGGAGAGTGATAGAGTAGAGAAGGATAGGGATACGGAGAAGAGAGAGAAGGATAGGGATTCAGAGAAGAGAGAGAAGGATAGGGATTCAGAGAAAAGAGAGAAGGATAGGGATTCGGAGAAAAGAGAAAGAGAAAGAAGGAAAGAAAGGGAAAGGTCAAAGGAGAGAGATAGGTCTAGAAGAAGCAGTAGCCGGTCAAGAATTGAGCGTGAGGAGTTGCTGAAAGAGGCAGAGCCAGAATTGGAAACCAGGTAATAAATTAATATTTAATCTTATGCTATATAAACAGAAAACTTTCTATACTTTTTGCTTATAGATTGGGAGTTGAATATTATAATTTACTAGTGTTGTAGGTCTCCTTATTTAGCAACAAGTAGATAAATTTCTGAAGCGCAGACAATATAACATAACATGGGTCTTTGCCATGTAAAAACCAGTGCCGTTTTGAATTGATATTTTTCTTCCGCATAGTAAATTTGTAATGGGTAAACACTGTCAAAGCTTTAAAAACCTGCAATTTTGGTAGTGGATATGACAAATTCCAATTGTTGAGTTCATTGGGTTTAATTTGATCCTCTTAATGTTGCTCTTTGGATGGTAGGTGAAATATAATGAAACAATCGCTTTATTAGTAATAAACTTGTTATTGCTATCCTGACCATCCTTTGTTGACTCTGTTTACATACAATAACATTCTTAAAATTCTTAAGTTGAAATGTTTTTGATGTACATCTTGTATCATCACAAGAAATATTATCTTAATACATACAGAAATAATCTGAAATAACATAAAACCTATCAAAGATGCACAAGTTTTAAATGCATAGGCAGATAATTTGTTCAATTTAGAAGGCTACGAGGAAAAAAGTTTCCATTTACATGTGTAGGTATGCCCTTTAAGTTATCATTGCGTACTTTAAGGGGATAAGATTTGCTGAGTGTAAGTTTCCGATTTTGATGTGCCCAATTTGGGACTTTTTCGTACTATTAATCGATTGCATAATCCGATTATAAAATCTAATCCTCCATTCTCATCCGCTCAAGCTTCATTTAAGTGTGCAATTGCTTCTTACTGCCAAACATGTTGGCAGACTATTTCCAAGTAGAATGTTTTAGAGGAGAAACATATAGAAGTATTCAACCTGCTGGAGCTGGGTAATTTAGGTAGAAGATTGTAATATGACAAGGTACTTGCTGATTTATTGAGTTCTTAACCTTGCCTCACTACTCAATCTAAATGCAGACTGATCGATTTTACCTTGTTAGATTCATCATCCCCTTTCTTCTTACATACACGAGAGTTATAATGTTTATTCCCATCTTTAATCTTGGAGTTGTCCTCTCAATATATATGTATCAGGAGATTTAAAAATAAGAAAGAAGCACTAGAGGCTGAAGCTGACCCAGAAAGAGACCAGAGAACTGTTTTCGCTTACCAGGTATGCAGCTTGTCAGTGTTTGTTTTTTTATTCATTTTTCATGTGTTGGTTGATAATTGTTTGCCACTGCGGTGGTTTATGTTGGCAGATGTCTCTCAAGGCAACTGAAAGGGATATTTATGACTTCTTCTCTAAGGCTGGAAAGGTAGTGGTTTGATTTTTTGTTTACCCCTGAAACCTTTGTTGTAATGATTGACATTTTTGTACATCTCAACATTATAAATAATTGCAGGTGTGGTATTGTATCATTTGCTTGCTGCACTTCATGTCTTATGTCTTTTAGGTCAATCTACCACTTGCATGCCTAAGGCTCTAGGAATAGTTTGTACTTCTCACTTGTCACTCTTCTTAACCTTATAATTATGTTTTATTGAGATATATCTCCTTCCTGTTGCAGTAAATGCTCCCCTGCCTTCAGTTTCGAGTAGTATAATGACTTTTGTGTCTCAACATTCTAATCTGTGGGGTGAGTGAAAATGTTTAAATGAATTAAACCCACTGATCTTGTCATAGTTCTCCAGGTGGTTTGTAGGAAGCATCAATGGATGTACATTATATAAATTTAATATTTTTCACAATCTTATGTATGCCTATTCCTATTTAGAACTGTATGTTACAATTCAGGTGAGAGATGTTCGACTTATCATGGATCGGAATTCAAGAAGGTCAAAGGGAGTTGGGTATGTTCCTTGCAATTGTTCTGTCAGATTATTTCGTCTTCTGGTGTAAACTGCATGTTCTAGTGAATAAACCTCTATTTATGTTTGTAATTGCATCAAATAATCTCAGTGAGATGATTGGGCTAGGATAACCCCATAATCAATTGAATGTGCATTCTTAATGTTGCTAGAATGACCTAGGCAACCTGTCATTATTATGTTCTACTTCTAATTTTGGATGAAACAACAAGCCTTGTGGATATAACAAACTAATAATATGGATGATTCAACTTTTTATTGTTTATGTTTGTGATGATGTTTTGTAGATTGATAATTTTGTGCAGATGGGACTTCAGTATGTCCTGCACCTAGACCTGCATTGTTCATGCAATTATGATTGACCCTGTGGACAGGAGTTATAAGTTATTATGCTAATGATGTATTTTCCTTGAATTTAGTTATAAAGATAGACAGTTCTTTTTAGAATATTTTAAAAACGAGAAGTGCTCTTCTGCCTCATCAAGCAGTCTAGCATGCAGCACTAAGTTTTCATAGTGTTATGTGGGTTTAAGTTGACTTTGTGAATTGGCTTGATTATGTGGGGTAAACAATGTTTGGCTAACAGCTTTTCAGTTTCATTCTCTAAACTGTATGCCTAAGGTTGCTTGAGTATGGTCTCCATTTGCTTTTGTGGTAATCATTGATGTCTTTAAAGTTATGATATTTTGTGCTGCAATTCACAATGACCTTTGGGTTTAGATATCTTTCAGTGTATGGCAGGCTGATAATATTGTTCAATTAAGAGTTACTTAGTAATAAGTAAGCTCTTGGTCTAATTTCTTTGTTCAAAGTTTTGCTATCCTGCATACATTGCTTCATTTCATTTTTTCCCTGATATGCATTCTTACATTTTACTTTATGACTGTAGGTATATTGAGTTCTATGATTCTATGTCAGTGCCAATGGCTATAGCATTATCTGGCCACCTACTTATTGGGCAGCCTGTAATGGTTAAACCTTCAGAGGCAGAAAAGAACCTTGTTCAGTCTAATGCTTCAGCTGTGGGGTCTGGTGGTGTTGCAGGGCCCTATGGTGCTGTTGAGAGAAAATTATATGTTGGCAATTTACACTTCAACATGACAGAATTTCAGCTTAAACAGGTGAAATGACTGATGTCTGTTGTCTTTGTTATCTGAAAGAGGTTTGCTTCTTTTTCAGCCGACTGCCCTGTAGTCTTTGTTGCTGCTTAAAGTTCTGTAAAATACTAAGTTTAACTTACGTTCACTGCCTGTTTGGATAACCATCCACAAAGTATAAAATATAAATAATAATTACATCTGTAAAGAATGGTAGAAAATGTAATATACCTTAAAATACATGGGGTCAAACTAAAAATGACAAATGTAATGACAGCAGAGGTTCCAAATATATAGATCCTCTTTAATGGACGGGAAAAAAGAATGGCTTTACAGTACATACTGTAATGGTTCTCTGGCCAATTTTTGAAGACATTCCGCTCTGAATACAAAATTACATGTACCGTTAATTAATTTATTTTCATATTATTCTTTTTATTTTGTTTCATTCTTACATATATTTAAATATATGTTTACTCTGAAATGCATTTTGAGTAATCCTGTGACAGAGGAAACTTCAAAAATAAACACTTGTTATTTGGCATTTCTGTGTTATCCCACAGATTACTCTGGAAAGATGGTGAATTTCTTGATTGTTCATCTTCTTTCCATCTTCAATGTTGGGTCTCCTTTATGATCATTTCATTGCAATATTGTATTTCTGATGTGTCTATTATTATGTTGTCAGCTCCATTCTAATGCAAGTATAATAGATTTTATATAAAAAGCAAGAGTAAGGATTATAGTTAGTCTTTTATTTGCTAAGTAGTTTTTTGATTTTCCTAGATTTTCGAAGCTTTTGGCCCAGTAGAGCTTGTGCAACTACCTACTGACCAAGAGTCAGGACACTGCAAAGGTTTCGGGTTTGTTCAAGTCGGTATTAGTGCACATTCGGTTGTCTCTACCTTTTTCTTTGAAGAGTAAGCTGTGCACATGTATTCTGTTCTGTTAACTGATAAGATTTATCAATCATTGCATCTAGTTTCTGCAACGTGAACATGCAAAAGCAGCCGAGAGTTTGAATGGGAAACTGGAGATTGCTGGTCGTACTATCAAGGTAGGATTGCATAAACTAGAGCGTCATATATGGATAGATGGTCCTTTTACCCTGTACGAATGTTAAATAATATTTGCTATTGTTTTTCTTTAGGTTTCATCCGTTGCAGATCATGTTGGGGCACAAGATTCGGGAGCGAAAGCAGCCGACTTTGATGATGATGACGGTGCTGGTTTGGTGAGTTCAGTTTTTACGTTCATTTACTTCTGTTACATCGTGATAATACGATGGTTATTTTCCTATGTGTTTAAGGCTCGTATATTATAAATGTACAAGTTAATGTGTTTCTCTACTCAGTAGGTAACTAAATACGATAAAATTTTAAATAAATGAAACAATTTGTGGGTCCAATTATAATATAGACGATTTTTTTTTCATTTAATTAATTAATAACCTCGTAATTTGATAAAATTCTCCTGTCCCGAGGCTATGAACTTATAGAGGTTTTTGTTTACTGTAGTAAGTGAATGGGCCGGAGAATTTTATTTAATAAAAACCTCTTATCATCTAACAACATTTTCTGGTCCTGAGGCTATTAATTTATATAGTTTTTTGTTTTCTGTATCAAGTAAATATAATATATGAGTTGGGTAATTGGGTTCTATGGAGATCCATATTAAATTGGAGACCCTAAGACCACTAGATATTACAATTATTTTTATTCATTAATTAGTATATTACTTATATACTGTAATTTATTTACATCATTTCACAAGATTGGTATCATTGACCATTCAATCTAGTCATTGATCAATTTTTTGGCACTCAACAAGATTAGTTAGGGCTTTCAATATAATCATTGAAACCCGCTAGTCCATTACCAAAATTATATCACAACTTAATGTATATTTGCAAAACAGATAATTTTGATTGCAGAACATAATGTTCAGCTTTGCAGAACATAGTGTTCTGCACACTATTCTTATTTGTAGACCCATCTTCTTATTCTAAGAATGTATATACATATATTGGGAAAGGTTCTAGGGAGACCTTTTATTATTTGGAGACCCGAAGACCAAAATCAGCCATCAGATTACAATATAATAAATCGTGTAGAGTATTCTCTCTCTGATACTTGCTGCCTCTTCTCAATTCTGCACACCTATTTCCTACTTGTTCTCTTCATCATACTCTCCTTAATCTGCATTACTTGTGCTCTTAATCTCATCATAATTTTTGTCTCACATATACACAACCAAATATATATGTAGGCCATTATTTCAGAGAGAACTGTCCAAGAGAGAGCTATTAGTTCTACTATAGAATCACATAAATAATTATAATAATGAAATAATATATTTCATTATTGAGTTTTGGCCATTCATCCTTGAGTTGTAATTATATATTTGTTGCGGAATAATGAAATTGGTTTTAAGATGAGTGCATTCCCGTATGATAATTGCATTGCTGATGTTGAATATGTTTACACAGGCTTTAAATGCTCAATCAAGAGCTTCTCTTATGCAGAAGCTGGACCGCAGTGGTACCGCCACAAGGTTGGCTATAGTGCTATCTGTTTTCTTTAGTGTGCTGCTTATCATATGACAGAGCATAATTTCCATTCTCCTTGTAGTTTTACAGGGTCTCTTGGAGCTCCTATGCTTTATGGATCGGCTCCAATTCAGCAGTCCATGGGCATGTCTATTAATGGGGCGAATTCAGCTTTTCCAGCGCAAATGACTCCTGTAGCTTTAGAACCAATTGGGAAACCAAGCGAGTGCTTGCTCTTAAAGAATATGTTTGATCCAGCTACTGAGGTTTTTGAATTTCTAATATTATTGCTTTTTGCTACATTGTTCTAGTCAGTTATTTAGTGACATGCACACCCACCACACACATGTTTATGAACACTTATCTTATGTTTTGCAAGACCTTCAGTTTTACATTATTGGTACAGGACGATCCAGACTTTGATCAGGACATTAAGGAGGATGTTGAGGAAGAGTGTTCTAAATATGGTCAAGTGAAGCACATATATGTAGACAAGTAAGTTTCTAGTATACATTGACATGTAAAAACCAGTTCTGTAATCCTATTTTTTGTCAGTTAGAATAGTATTGGTACAGTAATTAAGAAATTCAGCACTAAGCTATATTGCAGCTTTATAATGAAGCTCTTAGGGTATCAGATATTAAATGTCGACTATACTATTGTCCATGATATAATCACAGTTTCAAAAGTGAAAAAATAATTTGGGAGGGCGAGAATGTCAATGTAATCCTCTGACTAAACCATGTTGGATTCATTCCGTAGTTTGAGATTGAAGTTTGGGAAGGAAAATTAGGTTAACTGAAAGAGAGATGAACTAGGTAGGGAGTGAGTCTTGACAGCAGGTGTATGTTACAAGATTAATGTCCCATGCATTAGACACCTGCAGATTTTTCTGCTCAATCATTACTACATGATGCTTTAACCTTGTATGTACTGCACTAACTTCACAGAGCCATGTCTACTAATTATTTAGTGAGTTGGTCAGTCTCTTAAAATGGAACTACTAAGTGCAGAGTTATCAGATTCATACATGACTTTCATTAACAAACATCCAGTTAAAATAACGGTAACACCTTCAGAAATTTCCATGTCCTCATGCTGGTATACAAAAGCCTGCTAGTGGGGTTGTACATATTGTAATGAACTCAACTGGAGTGGGCCAAGAGCAGACTGAACAGGCCCAACAGGATGACAGTCTGATAACTTACAAAAGGAGGAAAGTTAGAATAAGAAGTGGGCTGGCCCAAAGGAAGTAAGGGCAGAACCGGAATTTCACGACAAAGACAATAAGAGGGATTGAGGCCGAGGCTAGGGTTTCATCGAAGAGTTGTCATTTTATTTTCTGTGTAATTGGGAGAAGCTAGTATCTCGAAGCTAGTATCTATCTGTTGTTTTCTTTTTATCCAGTTGTAATCTCATAATCAAACGTTGAATTGTTCTGTGAGCTAATTAAATCATCCTAGTGCATCTCACATATCTGCTTCTTGCTGTACAGCTTCATCATAACTTAATGCAGTATAGTTATGCTGCTATGTTGAAGTAATTGCGATGACTTAATCTAGCTCCCTAGTATCTAATTTTCACTCAAAATCACTTAAGAGGACCCAAGGCAAAAGTTTAATCTCCCTTAACATGGGGCAAAAAAATTCCAAGTATAATAATTTGTAGCTCGACTCAATAACGTAGTCCATCTCCAGGATACACCAGTTAATCAAAACTTACTATCAAGATTTAGCTATAAATCTTGATAGTAAAATGATTGTAATTACTATGTTATTGTCATCATTGCTCACCCTTGTCTAATACTAGTTTCCTGGATTGCAGGAACAGTGCAGGTTATGTCTATATGCGGTTTGAAAATGTTGAAGGAGCATCGCGTGCTCAACAAGCAATGCATCGAAGATGGTTTGCACGTAAAATGATTTCAGCCATCTTCTTGGTAAAATACAGTAAATAAATGGCTGCAAAAAATCTCGTGTTCTCTATTTGTTCTTAGATCGAAATGTCAGTAGTTTGGAGATTTTCTTTGTTTGCTTCTGCATATATTGGTTCCGAGTCTTTCGACACCGCTCTTTTCATTCTCCTAGAAAGTTGGTTTGATGACTTTGATCTTTTGTGTTGCTGTACGTGATTCTGCTAAGACCCTCTAGAATAGCCTGCCAAAACAAAATTTTGCCCTTTACACTTTAGAACCTGGTTTTTCTTTGTTTGTGAAGTTCCAGGTCCACACACCCAAAATATTGTAGCCTGCAAAAATGTTTTTTTTATTTTTTTCAGTGAGATGTTGGTTTATTGTTTGACATGAGCTAAACTTATCATGCAGCAATCCTATGAGTATGATGCTAAATTCAAAGGTGCAGCTTGAGCAATTCCGGCATGGACTTGCAAATTGGTCGCTGCTACAACTGTGCTCTGTCGAGTTTCACTTATACAATATCACCTTTTGTTATTGATTCACATGCACACATATAGTAGGTGAACTTTTTTCAATGTTAGCTGCTTAAAGCCTTAAATGTTGAACTGTATGGATTAGTACTAAAGGTGCGTTAATCTTATCCTCAATACTATTTTATTTTTCTTGTGAAAGTGTATTGTACACTGGATTTTCAGTTTATTTTCAAAGTTCATATTATTTTTCAATAACTGATATATGTTTGTTTATATATATATGTCCAGGCAATGCTGCAAAAATAAAAAATGGACAATGCATTTGCCAGACTCCAAAATTTGCAATGTTGGACTTTTGCTGTAGTACTGAATCTATTAATGACCTTGAAAAACATATATATATTGTGTTCAGTATTCTAATCCGGTCCCTTGGGAGACCATAAGAGAGGCAGGACAAAATTTTTAGTCAAACCTCACCTAAGAACTTTTCCTTCATACAGGGGCAAAAGTAGATGGGAACCCCTTTCGTTTGTTTTGGGCCAATATTTTATATTTACATCTAATTCTTTTTCTGCAGCCTTTCTGTAGGTTACAGAGTACATTTACAAATGATTTTATATAGCAAAGTTTTAACATTTAGTTCACTTGATGGCCCTGGTCGATTCGAAATTTCTGCGGCGACCTATGCCTGGAGGTCCTGGACTATGCATTTAAGTTACCTATTTCTGAACAGTTTTGCATTTAAGTTTAATAAACGTTAAGAAGTCCTCTTTCTTATGTTTATTGCTGGTTATGTCATCCGAGCATAGCTCTATTTATAAATTTCAAATTTAGCATTTTAGAATTCCTTTCGACTTGGAAGGGTAGATTTTAGATATACTTGGTCTTTGGGTAACACTTGAATCTCGTGTTCGTGAATTTGTCGCAAAGGTGAAGTTCATGACAGTTTTAAATTGCGGATCGTGAACTGTTAGCGTCGTTTATCGATTGCCATAACAAATTAGAATGGCATCTTAAGAACTGAGAAGGAGCCCTAGTGATAATATTTAGACAAGTATTAATCACCCGCTACAATAATGCTAATCCAGCATAACATTAAAAAGAAAGCCATAAGTAATCAAGTATTAACTCACTTTACTATCATATCTAGTACATACAAAACATTGTGATCCGACCATAACAGTGATTAAACGTTTAGTTTTTCTTGAGGACTTTAATGTTCTTCCAACGGGACTCCATATAATGAGAATCGTCGTCTTGAGCATACACTCCACATTTGAAGAAATGGGATTTTCCTCCTCGACCTGTTGTTTCAAATTTGAGATCCCCATCGATGTAAACCTGCACTTTGTTTGCATCAACGTCATAGATTACGTTTAGTCGGAACCATCTACCGTAGATGTTCTTGACAAGGACCGGATTCCGGTAATATGAAAGTGTGCCTTTGTATGTCCAAAGCATTAGGGTTGTTGCGTGAGGACTCCCACCAAAGATTTGCATAATGCTTGCACCTGATGTTACATTTGGCACGTATCCGTGTGCTTCGAATTGCCAAACACCAGAAGAAAAATCATAACCCTGAAAAAAGTAGGGAAATTTTTGTTGGTGAAGTATTAGTTGCTATCTAGAGAAATCGTATCTTCAAGAAATGGGCATGAATTGTTACAATTTCTACTAATTTGATGTTCAATTTTAATTGAAACTGTTTAATTCCAAGTAATTACATATGTAAGGTTCTCTTCTGATAACATGCATAGAATTTTGAGACTCGTGTGTAAGGATCTAATGGATGAGTCTCAGAGTCTTTGTGTAAGTATTTAAATTTATGCAATTGATTAATATCGAAACTTCAATAGTGCCATATTAAACAAGCAGTTTATAGCACCGAAGAAAGCACTAGTATAAGTTTATTACCCGGATGCGGATTTCAGTACGAGGATTAGTATGGCTATCAGGTGAATGAGGTTTATCAGTTTTGTACACCCACATCTTGTGAACTCCATTAACGAAGCTGTATCGTTTACTGACAGGGACATTGTAAGGCCTTTGAATATCGAAGTTCGATTGATCTAGAGGTTGAGAGGTGAACCCGACAGTTGGATCAACAGCCAGCGTTTGGTGGAAGAAGAGCCATACAAGGCACAGGTACATCGGAACAAATACTAAGGCAAATTTCATCTTTAATATATGATGCTTTATAGCTCACCGAATGATACTGAAACTACTCGAGATGAATGCATATTTATACTAACATAAGTATGCGATAAATGACACAGTTCTGGTCATGCAGCTGGTTTTTCTTTATTGCGTGCAAGACAAAATATGCAGAGCAATTTTGGGGTCACCATAAGAATGATTTTCCTCCGCGTTTTGTGCTAAAGTTTGAACGTCTGTACTCCTCATTTCTTTACAATTTTTTTTTCACTACTTTACACGCATTTTAAGACTCCTAAAATTTATAGTTCTATAATTTATTTTTAAAATTTTCTTTTTTTTTATAAAAATAGAACAATTCTATTTTTATACAAAAAAAATTAAAAAAATAAATTATGAAACTATCCACAAAATGCATCTTAAAATCCGTGGCAGAATTACGTCCCAAAATAAAGAACAAGGACAGAGGGAATATTACTTTTCTAGGGAAACTTGAAGTATACCGAGAGGAGTTGCGAAAAAAGGCTGGCACTTGGATTTTTTCCTCGAGACATTTCGGGTGTTGGGGGAACTCCTTTCCAGAATAAGTTAACTTATTTTAAGATAAAGTTAGAGATTCCTGACTTTTTCTGAAAAAAGTTAACTTTTTTTATAACTTATAGAATCTCAAGCATACATTAAATACTTGTATAAAAAAATTATCAAAATATGAAATTTTTACCCGAAAATAAGTCCATAAAGACTTAATTTAAGTCCAGCCAAGCAGGCCCATTATTGACTGATCCGTGAATGTCAGCCCTTATATATAAAGATAGGGTAGCCCCTCGTACTCAAATAAAAACCAAAATCAAAATAGAAATTAGAAATTAATCTAAATTTTTAGATTAATTTAATTTAATGATCTTTCTAGAAGCACCACACATAATTAAAATACATCCTTCCATACATAATTCTACATAATCCCATTTCTAATTTGATTTTTTCCATAAATCGGTGGACTTTTTTTTGAAATCTGATTTTACTGTATTTTTCTCCATCTTCTCCACCATCTTCTTCATCTCTCAACGATCAATTTGCATACCATATGTGCTATATTTCGACGCGATTTAAAAAATATTTAATTTAATTTCTAGTTTCTATTTTATAAGTGGTTTATATTAGAATAAAACCCAATAAACATATACATTCTTTAAAAACAAACTGTATATATATGGAAAAGAAACAACATCTGTATTCTAAATAAATGAATCCACAAATTAATAATCTCTATGACTTAATAAAATTTGTTAAAATTGTCCGTACCAAAATAATTAATTTACATCAAATTTTTCATATTAATAATGTCGAAAAATTAATAATATTGAAACCAATAAATTTTATTAATTTATCCAGATTATTAATTAATCGAGGAAATACGTTTTCATTATTATGATATGGCCAAAAATCTATGTTGAAAACAATAATTTATCTCGATTATTAATTAATCGAGGTTTTACTTTAAGTCCAATCTCGATAAATAAATAGACTTGATATCAAGAAAATATATTCAATTAACGATATTATTTATTTATCGACAAATGAATATATTATTCACTTATTGATTAATGAATACATGGTCATTTAGACAATAATTTTTTCCTTATAATAATAGTATTTTACAATTTAATTTTCAAATGTGCTAGCAAGTTAATAGTTAAAAACTTAATTTTTTTATCATATATCGTCATGATTCAATAATATTAATACATTTATTAAATGTAAATATTAAGCATTGTAATTTGTAGATGACTCCTAAAGTAAATGACTTGTGTAGTTTTAGAGCAATTTCAAGAAGCTCTCTATACATGCTCTTAAATTAAAATTTGAGAAGATTGAACTAAAACCATTTCCTACAGACTCCTAACTCATCTTCAATTGTTTAGAAGTTTCAAATGTTTCTTCAATTTTAAATTTTAAGATTCTTTCTCCTCTCCCTATGTCATTTTTTATTACAATCGGCACATGTTCTACACCAACGGACACACTTACTTGGCCATCTTTCGTTTGGTTTTACACGAATGTCGAGAAATTGCTTTTCATTGTCTTCTTCAAAGATAACAATCCGGCTGAAATTACGGGGGTGAGTGACACCGTAATTTCAAGTTACAGGTGCAACCGTAACTTCAAGTTATGGATGTTGGACTATGTGCTTTAAAAACATATTTGGTTTTGAACTTCACTGATGTCCAAGTAATACATTCACTGATGTTGGGATAGTTTTGTATATATATATATATATATATGCAATATAAATAGATGGAAAAATAGATATATACTAGAATTGAGGAGAAACTGTTTGAGTGAAAAAAGCAAATTGTTTTTTAAACAACTAAGAACCATTTTAATAGTATTATTTATGAGGAGAATGTTAGGAGCTTGTTGGAGTTGCTCTCAGAACCAATTGAGAAATCAGGCAAGTGCTTGTTCTTGAAGAATATGATCCAGCTACTGAGGTTTTTGAAGTTCTGAGTAATATAATTGCTTTTTGCTACATTTTTCTAGTCAGTTATTAGAGGAACTGCAGCGCTGTGACCAACTTTTTAAATTTCCTGACCCCATAAACATGCCACCTCAACAAGAGTTGTCCACGAGTAAAAATTAGTCACGTTCCTCCAACCCTTGTGCCTAGTTTTTGATTTCTTTAATATTACTTTTCCATAAAATCACACAATCCATTATATATATACACAGCGATCAATATTATCAAATTTTAAAAAAATAAAATAATTCATTAAAAGCCCTGTAGTTGCAGGTAGGGAAGGCAAAAAAATCCGACCCGACGGATACCCGATCTGATCCGATCCGATCCGTTTGGGTCTATCCGAACCCGATTTTTTGAATTTGGATTTGGATTTGGATCTTATTTTTGGATCCGAAAGAGTTTGGATCTGGATTTGGATCTTAGGTATCCCGATCCGATACCCGACCCGAAACCCGATCCAAACCTGATCCGAACCCGAAACCCGATAAAAATCGATATATATATATATATATATATATATATATATATATATATATATATATATATATATATATATATATAAGCTAGTGATCAAATAGAAACCACTTTTAAAATAGAAACTAGAAACATTTATCTACACACCCTACTTTACTATCTCCACACCATATTTTACTATCTCCAAATACTATCTCCACACCATATTTACTATCTCCACTCCTATACATCACCCACCCCCAATATGACACCCCCATGTCACCCCCACCCCCACCCCCACCCCCACCTGACCTGCCACCCCCACCCACACCCCCTAAAAAAATCGAAACAATAATCAGTGACAAAACACGAGTTACTGGTACGGGTCAATATACTAGTGATCTACTAAGATCTCCAACCAAATTAATTTTTTATTTTTTGAAAATTTGGGAATATCAATATATTAGATATATCTTAACATCCGTAAGGTTAGATCGTCGAGAAATAGTTTTTAAAAAATAGAAACAATAATCATTGACAAAGCACGAGTTACGGGTACTGGTCAATATACTAGTGATCTACTAAGATCTCCAACCAAATTAATTTTTTATTTTTTAAAAATTTGGGAATATCAATATATTAGATATATCTTAACATCCGTACGGTTTAATCATCAAAAATATTTTTTAAAAAATAAATTCAATAATCTGTAATAAGCACTAGTTACGACTATGTGTCAACTAGTCCAAATTAATCTGTAATAATCGTCCAGATTAATTTTAGAAATTTTAGAAAAATCTAAAATTTTAAATTTATTATATATATGTATATATATTAATAAAAAGCTAATTAATTTAATATCTCACAAATAAAAATTATTTTATTAAAAAATCTATTTTCATTTCCCTCGTCAACTTTCCCTCCTTCGTTTCTTGAAATTTCATTAAAGCTAAATTTCCCCCTTAGCCAAATTTCAATTCCCCTCTTTTTTTTCTAGGACCTCTCGATGACTCGATGTCTTTATCTCTCACCCCCACAACTTGGATCAAAACACCCACCCACTCCTCTCAGCACAAACATGAGCGGCACATTCACTCTATCAGCAAAACACCCACCCACCCATTCTCCCTGTCTCTGACTCTCTCGTTACAAGCGGCACAATTAGGGTTCGGGTTCAAATGGGGTTTGACGGAATTAGGGTTCAATTGGGGTTCTATTTGGAGTTTAATTGGGGTTCCATTTTTGATTTAGGTATTTACTCTTTCTCTCTCTTTATACTTGTATTTGTGTATATATATATATCTCTGCCTATGTTCTTCGATTTGTAGTTAGTGTATGTCTCTGCGCTCTCTCGATTTGTACTTGTATTTGTGTGTATATATATATATATATATATGTTCTTCAATTTGTATTTGTATACTGGCTCTTGTGCACAACCCTTTTGATTAAAAAGATGATTATATGGTCACTCTCGGGACTTTTAATACTTTGGCAATCATAAATTTGGTTTTCTTTTCTTTTGTAGGTTTCTGTTCTGGATTTTTATATCTCATGATAACTGCTGGTGTTGTAATCTTATTCTGTTTGTATTGACATTCTCGTACACTAATACACTTTGATTTTAATACAAGCTTTGCATGTTTATAAATAAAAATTATACGTTTCTGAACAGATACTGGACATGTGAAGTTGATGTCTATACCCTTTTTCAAGTTTAGGCCTACCATGTTCTGCCTTGTTTTACTATAAGAGCAGGTGGTATTGTCATAAACAAAATTATGCATTGTCAAATTGAGTAGATGTTACTTACATGATATAATTATATAATGCCAATAGTGTGAGGATAATGATTAGAAATACTACATGTGCAAGATGGTAATGAATATAAATGGCTCCAGGAAAGGATGTACCATCAATGCTGCTTATATCCTTAGATAACTGGTAAGTGTTTGTTTTGCTCTATACAGTATGTGATACCTGAACTTAATTAAATAACTTGAACTTAGCTTAGCTAGAAGGCGAATCAGGTATTAACATATTTTGTTGTCTGGCATGCTGGTAATGACGTGGTATGTCAAATAGGAGATGTTGTATCTTTGATCCTATGCATGTGCATTTCTTTTTATTACCCAAGCACAGGGCAGACTAAACATGATAAGCATTTGCCCCAAAGAGCATGCTTTTGTTATTCCTCTAAAATGATTTTTATAGTTTGTTTCTTGTGTTTTTTCTTTATATGTTTTTGGTTTTGAATATGTCATCATTGTTTTGGCCCCTTCTATTTCTCTTGCATATCTGCACTATAAAATTCCAAAATAGATAGTCTTATATGCAGGTTATATGTACAAAAGGTCAATATGTTGACTTTCGTAATTTTACTTTTGGCTCATTTTATTTTAACGTTATGTAAACTTAGTGTATTAAATTAATGAGGTCTTCTCTTTGAAACAAATTAAGTTATGGAACATGGTACTACTTGATTGCTGCCAGGATGTTACTTAGTTTTTGTTTTCCATGGACAAGGGTAGAAGATCATCAGAAAGTACTCTTATGGCTGTCAAACATTCAGAGAATTCTTCTCCAGGAACAGGTCCAAGAAAGGAAGGTGGTGATTCTGCTCCAACTGTAGATGTTCTTTCCGAAAATCAAGTGGATAAGATTAGTAAAGGTAGGAGAAAGCGTAATATGCCATTTCATTGCTCTTGTCTCCATTCCAGAATGAAGGTCAACTAAAGTTATGGACATCCTTTCTATATGCAGCTATTTATTTTAAGTGCGTATAGTATATACTCTATATATATGCCTGCTTATTTATCAATGGCTTAATTAAGTGTTCTTGCGGTACAGAAACAGTTAATTTGCAGTACAGAAATAGTATATACTCAGAATTCTACTGCAGGGGTGTGTTTGATAAGCCCTCCTCCCCATCATGACATTTATTCTATCGAAGATCTTGCCCAACTGATTTATGATTTAAAGGTAAGCATAATACTCCTATTTACTCTAAATTGTATCTGTTCTACAAATTGGATGTTCATACTATTATAGAATACATTTTCCTAAGTTAATGTATGTGACCTGCTTTGTGAATCTCCAGATCATGATACCTTTCTTGACATTGATTAGGGGTGTTCATCAAACCGCATAAACCGCACAAACCGCCCGCTCCGCGTGGTTTAAATTTTTTGTGGTGCGATCGTGGTTTGCATTTTAGCCAAACCGCGCGGTGCGATGCGGTTTGTGGTTTGGGATTTAATCTCGCGGTTCAAACCGCACCGCACCACATATTATATAATATTAATATATTTATAAATATATACACATATATGATTTTTTTTGCCATGGTCCCTTTATTACTTTTGTGTAATTTTTGGGTCAACCCACTCACTTCTTCCTTCCTCTTTGTCCTGGTCCATTTATTACTTATGTGTAATTTATATTTCATTTTGGTTTAAAACTTTATTATTATTAATTTGTTTATTTTTAAGATACTATATTATTAAAATTTGAAATAGGTAAACCGCCCACACCGCACCGCACCGCCCGCAATTTTCGCGGTGTGGTTTATGTGGTTTTAATTTTACGTGGTGCGGTCGCGGTTTGGAAATTTGTTCAAACCGCATGCGTGGTTTGGTTTGCGGTTTGAGGAAAAAACCGCACCGCCCGCACCGCGAACACCCCTAACATTGATATGCTTTATCTAATTCTTATGCAGAATGCTAATCCAGCTAGAGTGAATGTGAAATTGGTTTCTAAAGCGGGTGTTGGTGTCTTTAAATCTCCTTTGCCAGAGCTACAGTGTCTTAAAACTCTTGAAGTTGCCTTCTATCGAGCATGCGTAGGGTAATTAAATGCAAGTAATGTCCGTCCACTGGGATTATCACCATATGCCTGACCTAGTCTGCAACAGTCCAGGCATCCTCAGCTTCAATTTGCTCACTGCAGACACTATCTTGAAATTTTTAGTTCTATGATTTTATCCTTTTGTTTTAGTTTTGTGGACAAGATGTGTATTTGTAATTTTGTTAATATTTGGAATTTTTGTAAATGTTCTGATTTTGTATTTTTATTTTGGTAAAGCATTGTTTATGAATAAAAAATGGAAAATAGTTTATATTAAACCATTGTGTGAATCAAATAAAAATGATGCTTTGGATGATTAATATCATTGTGTGCTAAAATCTCTAACAAAGGTTATGTTTCAAAAAATCGTTGTGAACATAACAAAGGGACAACGCTTCATTTTTCAGGAACCATTGTCTGTATATGGCAGAAATAACAGTTCAAATTAAACAAACCATTGTCTGTAGATGGCAAAAATAACATACAATAAACCAAATTAAAAACCCATTGTATGATCCATGTATTAGACAATAGACATGTCTGAAGAAACCCTTGTTAAAAACATAATCAGACAATAGACCAAATTAAAAAAAAACCATTGTATGATCCAGGTATTGGACAATAGACATGTGTGAAGAAACCCTTGTTAAAAACATAATCAGACAATAGACCAAATTTAAAAAACCATTGTATGATCCAGGTATTAGACAATAGACATGTCTGAAGGAACCCTTGTTAAAAACATAATCAGACAATAGACCAAATTTAAAAAACCATTGTATGATCCAGGTATTACACAACGTTTTTAAGAAATGCTGTCATTGTCTTTCTACAACACAGACAACGGTTATGCTGCTGTTGTCTGATACGCGTAACAGACGGCATTCCAATAGACAACGGAAAAGCAGGGCTTCAGACGACGGTGAAAAACCTTTGTCTGATCGATTTTTTCTTGTAGTGTATATCGTATATGTAATTAGCGTAAGATTTAGGTGGTCGTATGGTCGTCAGGGCTAAAGAGGGTAAGTTCATTAAAATTAGAAATGGGCCAGGAGTTGGGCTAGAGTTAATGATATTGGTATTTTTAATTTAACAAATAAATAGATCAAAGAAAAATGCACTAAAATAACATATGATAAAACAGGGTCAAGTTATCGGAAAAAGAGTTATAGTAGCAGAAAACTTATAAATCACAAATTCATTCTTCATATATAATAAAATACCATTAGAATTTCAATTCAAAAACTAATTTTTAAAAAAAAAATAGAATTTATATTTAATTACAAAACAATTTTTTTAAAGAAAATATATGGTTAAACTAGATATTAAAAAAGTAATAAAAAAATATCACAATTGGAAATGACACCAAATTAAATTCAACAAAATATAATTTACAAAACAAATGCTAATTCAAAAAAAAATCTGAATTTATAAAACTAAAATCAACAATAAACTTTAATATAATTCACTTAAAATAAATAAAAACAACACAAAAATATAATATATATATATATATATATATATATATTCTAATAAATAGAAAAAAATACGCCAAAAAATATAAAACATTAAAATATATGTTAGGCTAAATCTTAAAGTATAATTTTAAAAAATTGATTACCAAATAAAAGTACATTTAATTACAAAACAAAAAAAAGTCTTTAAAAAATATATGGTAAAATAAAATATTAAAAAAGTAATAAAAAACATGTCATAATTAGAAATGATACCAAAATTCAACAAAATATAATCTACAAAGCAAACGCCAATTCAAAAAAAAACATCTAAATTTAGAAAACTAAAATCAACAATAAAATTTAATATAATGCACTTAAAACAAATATAAACCAACAAAAAAATATAAATTGATAGTACATATTTTCTTTAGAAAAAAGTACAAATGTATGTCTGTTCACAATTACATAAACACACACATAATATAAGTTCCTACATGTTTAAAGTACATTATGTATATTCTAATAAAATAGAAGAAAACATCCCAAAAAATGTGAAATATTAAAATACAAGTTAGGCTAAACCTTAAAATATAATTTACAAAAAAATATCGTTTACCAAACAAAAGTAGTTTTAAGAAAAAATTATTTTAATAAAAATCACTAAAGATTCTATTTCTAGGTTTGACAACAAATATATTTCTAAAATTTAAATTAAAAAATGTGAGTACAAATCAACAAATAAACAAATTCTTACTTTGCAAAGAAAAAATGTAAATTAAAAAAAGTGAACACAAATCAATAAATAAACATATTTTAAATTAGAAAGCAATCCAAACACCCACAAGATAATTTTACATTAATAATAAAATATAATACAACATAAAAATCACCAAGATTACTCTAAACAAAAATAGATAATACACACCACACACGGCAAAAATATAAAATTAACATGAAAAAATAACAATATTCAAACAAATAAAAAAATTTAATATCACACATATTTCCAAAAAAGTTAAAAAATGCCTTTAAAAACTATAAAAAATACTATAACAAAATATCTAAAAATTTGAGATAACCATTAAATTACATAATCAAAAGATAAAAATAAATAAATTGTTACACGAATATAATAAGTATATGTTTCAAGTATATCATATGTAAGCTAATAAAATAAAAAAAAACAAAAATAATTATGAAATACTAAAAAATATGTTATCCTAAACTTTGAAATATAAATTATAGAAAAATCATTTACAAGAAAAAAAAACAAATGTATACTACAAACCATATAATATATGTATTATTATTTTTAAAATTAAAAATAAATTATTCAAAATGCTATAAAACTAATTTTACAAGAACAAAATTATAATTAAAATTGTACTACAAAAAGTTATCCGCACGGGTATAAAGTTAGTATGTCATAAGTCAAATACACGTAGAAAAAATAAAGCCAAATACTCCAAATGAGAACAACGGATCAAATTTTTTGTCTTTGAAAAAGATTCATGTGTCCTTGATATTTGTATTTGTAAAAAAAATGATGCCATTTTAATATCTTTTGAAATTAGGTTTCAATTGACCAGGTATGTGGTCTCGGTGAAATAATGATAAATCACATTGATATTCTTTCTAAACATATAAACTATTAAAAGGGATTATTTTAAATAAAATAATAAATAATTGGACGGGAATAAAAGAGTAAGCTTTTAGTTTTCGATCAATAATTTTTTATTCATTAAGATTGGTATGTCAAATCTTCATTAAAACAATTTTTATTAAAACAATTGATAATTGACGTGTCATATTCTCGATAAATCGCTGATAATATCTTATACTCCCTCTGTCTCACAAAACATTTCCCCTTTTGATTTTTGACACTATTCTTTATAAGCGGTTGACTACTAATTTACGCATAATTTATAAGATAAAATTATAGTCATGAGTGATTTTGTTTAATTCGTATTTGTGAATGCTTTAATACAGTAAAGTTTTTATATTTAATACTAATACGAAATTGAAGTTATTAACGATAAAAAATGTGCGTTGGCAAACGTGTCTAGTCAAAGTGGGAAACGTTTTTTTCGGACGGAGGGAGTATTAAGTTCAGGTACTAATTTATTTTATTTACTTGCTCTCCAATTATAATACTAAATAAACATTTTTCTTCTTACATATTCTCATTCATATTTCATCTTTTTGCAATAAATTTTAATCAATGTATTTTTGCATATAATAATAATTATAGTTAAGAATATTGAAGACTTGTGTGTAATATAATTTTTAAATTTGTTTTGTTAAAAAATTTTATTCGGGTTTATTAGTATGCGAACAAATAAAATATATCAATCAATTGACGAGTATCTAATTTTTCAATACGTGAGTTTGATTTGCATATAACATAAAATATATTAACCAATTGACGAGTATCTAATTTTTCGATGCTTGAATTTGATTTGCGTTTAACATACATATATTCCAATTCTTCCCTATTGGCTCTCGAACAACAATGTGTTTCTTTCCCCACCGAATAAATCAAAAGTATCTAGGAAATTTTCCACCGAAAGTGGTATAACAACAATTCCAAAATGATAAGGTATGAGATGCAGTTGCAGTAACCTTACCTCATGACTCATGAAAAATACCTTCCATACCAAGTTCTATAAAAAGCCATTTAAATTCATCAAGAAAAACAACAAACTGATCATATACAGAGTCTAAAATCTCGAAACCAAATAATCAAGATCATAAAATGGGTATCGAATACGAAGAGGATTCGTCACCAGGATACGGATACCAGCAGCAGAACTACACAATGGCGCAACAAAATTACACTACGCATCAGCCAAAGTATGCAATAGCACAACAAACTTACACTACGCATCAGCCAAATTATACAATGGCGCAGCACGACTACAATATCGAAGAAGAGCATGATTACGACAACAATAGTTATTATGCTACTAATGATCGTCACTACAGTAGCCATGTCGGACTTAATCAAGCCATTCCTAGTAGTTATCATCATCATCATCAGCAGCAGCAGCAGCAGCAGTACAATCACCGAGTCGTGCAACCTGTTGCTCTGTACGCTCCACCTCCGTCCGTGAGGGGCTGGGGAAGCAGCAACTCTCAACAGTACTTTGGCAACCGTGGATCAAAGTATAGCGGTTCGGGTTCTAATGTGCACCAGAATTCGAGTGGTGGCTACCAGAGCGAGTGGATGTATAACTAACTGTATTCGGACCTTATGCACAAATAACAATATTGAGGCATAAGTGCTCCAATAAATTATGCATCTGTGTTTCCAGTTTTCATGTATTCATCTATATATTTATGTAGTACACTTGAAAGTGAATTGAATGTTTATATTTCAAGAAGAAACATGAGTAAACGAACCCGTACTATAATTACTTTAGATCTATTTTTATGTTTCTCGTTTAGAATTCTTAGACCAATGATTCTTTTTTGTTTACATAATTTGTTATATCCAATTGTCTAATATGAAGTTTTTTAGAAACAATCTCTTCATTCTTTTGAAATGGTCTACGTCCATTTTATACGTCCATTTTATCCTTGCAGCTCACGATATACCGGGTATGTTTAGTTGGTTGATTTAAACCTCAGAATTTTCATTAAATTTACTATTGAAAACACGCACACATATGAATTTCTTTCCCGAACAATGACGAGAGGAAATATTCTGTTATACACCACAACATTTTTCAAGCTCAAGAGAGCAAGAACATACATGTATCATATTTTGTAGCTATTAAGCTTGTCGGTTTCGCATGAATCATGACAACCAAGAATCGGATGGAAATGGGCTAATTTAACAGATATCTGTCATAAATAAGATAGTACCCATCGATTTTGGAAACTCATAAGTTACTTTTCAAAGTCACCTTCTTTTTCAGATTAAACCTTGTGGCGAAGAAAAGATCCCTAACCCATAGAGGAGACCATGAAAGCACTGCAAACAAACCAGTCATGTGCCCAAAAACAATCTCCTTTGGCGGTTTCGGGTTCAAAACTTTCTTCACCACATGCCTTGCAAACACTGCAGCATCCGTGGCCTTGCTACCTTGCGACGCCCTTGCTCGCTCTGCAATATCATCCTTAAAATCTGAGTACAGTTTCCACTCATACTCAGCCAATTTAGCCGTGTTGTTATTCCCAAGATTCGACCTAATAGACCCCGGGAGAACCAAAATCACATCAATGCTGAATGGCTTCAGCTCAACTCGTAAGCTGCTTGACATTGCATGAATTGCAGCCTTGCTAGCACAATAAGAACCTGCCCAAGGAGTTGGAACTTTCCCTACAACACTTCCTATATTAACGATCCGGCCACTTTGTTGCCTTGCCATGTAAGGTACTACATGTTGAACCATACGAAGTTGCCCGAGCGTGTTGATTTCATAAGCCTTTCGAATAGCGTCTAACGAAAGCTCAGCCAGAGGACCAGTGCTTCCTACGCCAGCATTGTTGATCAAGATATCAATTTTGCCACATTTTGAAATGACAGTTTTTACAGCTGATGCAACACTTTCATCAGATGATACATCGAGCACAAGGGTTTCGATTTGATCTTCTTGTTGTAGCTCAGACATGTCAGAAAACCTTGTGGCAATATCGGATGCAAAAACAGTGCAACTCTGTGCAGCAAACGCTTTGCAGTATTCATAACCAATGCCACCTTTGGCACAACCAGTGACCAACACAACCTTATTGCTTGCGCTCATGTTAATGTTTCCAGAATGTTGAACGAGGGAAAATGCAAGGAAATGATATATCTATTTGTATAAATATTAGATTTCATTGTTCTATTTCTGCTTGGTATTATCGTCAAGGCTAAAAAGAGTGAAGAATATGCTTTAGAATATAATTTACTATTATTATTTTTTATCATTTAGGGAGAATACATCAAGAAAGCCGGCTTGTCAGCAGCTGGGTTTAATCCAGTGCAATAATTCAGCACGATCCTATAGGTTCTGCACTGTTGAATTGAATTTAAATATTTTAAAGGCTACTCCCTCTGTCCCATAAAACTCTTCCCATTTCGGCCTGACACGTTTGCCAATGCACACTTTTGATCGTTAATATCTTCAATTTCGTATTGGTTTTAAATATAAAAACTTCACTGTATTAAAGTACCCATAAATACGAAACCAACAAGATCACTCATGACTATATTTGGATTTATAGATTAGACATAAATTAGCAATTTGTCTCATGTTATGAACAGGGCCGACAAATCAAATGGGAAGATTATTTAGGCACAGAGGGAGTACATTAGTTTCCCCGTTTTTACTAACCTATGAAGTAGTAGAGTCTATAATCACTGTTAAGGATGTTCTTAAACTAACGAACAAACTTTTCTACGAATATTGTTAGAATAACATATAAACTGTTTGCTCCTGCAAATGCTGTTTATATGTACTGATGCAAAAGGTTGTGTAGTTTTTTTTAAAAAAAAAAAAAAAAGTTGTGTAGTTGCAGGGCAGGCAGTCCCTTTACTGATTTAAATGAATGCACAAATAGGAATTTCGTTTGGCGAAACACTCACAAAGTATTGGAGCTGACATTGCTAATATTGACAGTGCTAATATACCACACGTGAATGATAGAGCAACCATTATCTCCTGCTGCCTAGCATTGTTGCTGTCATGTGGTCCTCAAGTTACAAGCAAGATGACAGCTGGACAAGTTAGTTAGGAGAGTTGTTTTCATTTCTGTTATTAGCAATTCTTGTAACTAGTATAAATAGAAAGCAATGCTAAACATTGCAGTTTGTACTCTTTTATTCAGATCAATGAAATTAGTTTATTGTTCTTCATCTTCTACATTCTGCATCATTTACATATAGTTGTAGAATTAGCTTAGGTTTATCATGGTATCAGAGCATGGTGCTCCGTGTTAAACTTTTGTTTTATTTTTCTTCATCATCTTAATTTCTTTACGTGTTCTGCATTTATACTGGTTCATCTCTGCATTTGTTCAAGCCTTAATGTCCGTACAACAATGGCGTTTCAAGCTTTCTCTGCCAATTAAGATTCGATCTCTGCAATTAAGAATCAACTATTCTTCATGATCTCTCTACAATCTTTACTAAATCAGGTGCTTCGTTCTATTTTCTCTAAGACTTTTTCTGCAAATACTTGTTCTTGAAACTTGTTTACTCATGGCGAATACTAGATCTTCTTTACATCCAAATCAAGATCCCTCTAGTATATACTTTATACATCCTTCAGATGCTAATTCTTCTCAACTTGTATCCACTAAATTCAATGGAACTGGTTTTGCTAATTGGAAACGATCAATGCTTTTGAGTTTATCTGCTAAAAACAAATTGAGTTTTGTTGATGGAACTCTGTCTAAACCTGTGTCAACAACACCAGAAGGAAAAGCCTGGGAACGTTGTAATGACCTAGTTTGTTCTTGGTTACTATATAATTTGGATGATTCTATTGCTAAAAGTGTCCTGTTTCTCAAGACTGCAAGAGAGATATGGTTAGATTTAGAAGAACGTTTTGGCTATGCAAGTATGCCTCAGATGTATTCCTTAGAACAACAGTTATCTGAAATGAAGCAAGGCACACAATCTGTTTCTGATTTCTTTACTGCTATTAAGTCTGTTTGGGATTCCATGACTGATATTAGTCCTTTACCTTCCTGCACTTGTAACAATTGCACTTGCAATTTGACTAAAAGGATTTCTGATATGCAACAAGAACAAAGGCTAATTCAGTTTATGATGAAACTAAATGATAATTTCTCTACAATCAGAGGCAATGTTCTTATGATGCAGCCAATGCCTACTATTTCACAAGTTTTGAGGTTGTTTACTCAAGAAGAGAGACACAAAGAAGTATCTCATCTTATTACTCAGACTGAATCTTTAGCTTTCACAGCAGAAAGAAGTTCTAATACTAAGTTTCACAGAGGAGGTTTTACTCAGAATCAAAGGCAAATTCCATCTGGAAATACTAAGAAATCTTATTACTGTTCTCATTGTAAGATTCCAGGTCATAGTTTGGACAGATGCTTCAAAGTTCATGGATATCCACCTGGTTTCAAGTTTAGAGACAGGAAAGTTGCTGCTATTGCTCAAAACCAGAACACTCTAGCTGATGACACTTGTGTTGAAACTGAAAATTCAATCTCAGCAGATCAGTATAAGCAGCTTCTCAGTCTTCTCAATCAACAAAATACCTCTGAAGTGAATTCTGGAAACACAAGTCATGCTCTACTAGCAGGCAAGTGTTTCTTTACTACAAATAATTCTGTTTGGATTCTAGATAGTGGAGCCACGGATCATATTTGTTCAAATCTGAATTGGTTTACAAATTTTACACAAACTTCTACTTTAGACAATTACATCATAGTTCCAGATGGCAGAAAAGTTAAAGTTACACATATTGGATCCATTGCTGTTACTAATGACATCATTTTAAATGATGTTCTATATGTTCCAGAATTCCAATTCAATCTCATTTCTATTCAGAAACTTTGTCAAGATCTTTCTTGTACAATAACTTTCACAACTGATCAATGTATTCTTCAGTTCCTTTCTCAGAAAAAGAAGGCAATTCCTCTTGGTAAAATTCAAGCTGGACTTTACTCTCTGGATTTTCCTACTATAAAGCCTGCACAAAATCATTTCTGCAACACTACTTGTCTCTCAGCTATTGAAGATGCTAAGCTCTGGCATCTAAGATTTGGTCATCTCCCTTTTCAACAGCTAAAATTAGTTGTGCCCTCTTGTAATGTCAAATTGTGTCAAGACACTATTTGTCAAATTTGTCCCATTGCTAAGCAAACTAGATTACCTTTCAGTCACAGTTGTATAAAAACTCAGTCTGTTTTTGAACTTGTTCATCTTGATGTCTGGGGACCATATAGTACTAAAACTCCTTCTGGTTGTACTTTTTTCTTGACAATTGTTGATGATTTCAGTCGTTTTACTTGGATACACTTGTTACAACACAAATCTGATGTTGCTGAAATTTTATCCAAGTTTGTTTCTTATGTGGAAAATCAGTTCAACACTACTGTTAAGTGCTTCAGATCAGATAATGCTAAGGAATTCATTGAAGGTTCTCTAAAGTTGTTTTGTGAATCTAAAGGTATTTTACAACAAAGTAGTTGTGTTCAAACACCTCAACAGAATGGAGTTCCAGAAAGGAAACATAGGCATTTGTTGGAAACTGCTAGAGCATTGTTCTTTCAATCTAAACTTCCTGCTAAATATTGGGGTGAGTGTATCTTATCTGCAGTATATTTGATCAATAGAATGCCTTTAAGATCAATAGATCTTCAGTCCCCTTATTTCAAACTTTACAACACTCATCCTGATGTTAGTTCTCTCAGGTCATTTGGCTGTTTATGTTATGTAGGAACTACTAAATCCAATAGAACTAAGTTTGCACCTAGGGCTCTTCCTTGTGTTTTTGTTGGATATCCTATTTCTCAGAAAGGATACAAAGTTTTGGATTTAAAAACTAATCAAATCTTTGTTTCAAGGGATGTTATCTTTCATGAGAAACATTTTCCTTTTCATAATCTTGATCAAGATTCTATTTATGATTTTTTTCCTAATTCCATATATTTGCCAGTTAATACAGTGTCTAATATTTTTTTCAACTGATGATTTTCCTCCATTATCTGTTGTTCCCACTGAACAAACCTCTAATACAACTTCTAATTCTAATACCACTTCTACTTCTAATACATCTAATGATATTGTCTTAAGAAAATCCACTAGACTTCACACTCAGCCTTCTTATCTAAATTCTTATTACTGTCATTCTGCCATTAATCATGATCATTGGTGTAATTTGATCAATTATTCTTCTCTACCACCATTGCACAAAGTTTTTTTGTCAAAAACTTGTGATATTACTGAACCTTCCTCTTATGAAGAAGCCTGTACTAATCCTATGTGAATTGAAGCTATGGACAAAGAAATTCATGCCTTAAATGAAAATAATACATGGGAATTAGTTGATTTGCCTAAAGGAAAAAAGGCTATTGGTTATAAGTGGGTATTTAAGGTTAAACTCAAAGTTGATGGTTCTTTAGACAGATGCAAAGCTAGGTTAGTAGCAAAAGGTTTTAATCAGAAGTATGGTTTGGATTACAAGGAAACTTTCTCTCCTGTAGTTAAAATGGCTACTATCAGAACCTTGTTAGCTGTTGCAGCCAGTAAAAAATGGCCCTTATTTCAGTTGGATGTTAATAATGCATTTCTGCATGGTGATTTACATGATGAAGTTTATATGAAGGTTCCACAGGGTATTCCTAATCCTTTTAATAAAGTTTGCAGATTGATTAAGTCCATTTATGGTCTTAAACAAGCCTCAAGAGAATGGTTCTCTAAATTGCTGATTGAATTGACTCTACAAGGTTTTGAACAGTCTAAAAATGATTATAGTTTGTTTATCAAACATACAGGGGATCAGATTTGTATTGCTGCAATTTATGTTGATGATATAATTCTGACTGGTACAGATTTACTTGCTATTGATTCTCTTAAGAAGCATCTGGATGTTACTTTTGGTATAAAAGATTTAGGCAAACTCAATTATTTTCTGGGATTGGAAGTTGGTTATTTGACTGATGGTATAGTTTTGGCTCAACATAAGTTTACTAGGGAGTTACTTGCAGACTGTGGTTTTGATATTAGTAAAAAGGCTGTCACTCCTTTACCAGTTCATCATAATCTGTCTGCAACTGAAGGTACATTGCTTGATGATTCTGAATTTTACAGATCTTTAGTTGGCAAACTAAATATCTTAACCAATACTAGACCTGATCTTTCACATGCTGTTCAAGTTTTAAGCCAATTCATGCAAGCCCCTAGGTCTTCTCATCTTCAAGCTATGCATCATACTTTGAGATATGTTGCTCACACTACTAGTCAAGGCATTTTATTAAAGGCTAGTGATTCTCTGGTTTTACAAGCTTTTTCAGATAGTGACTGGGCTTCTTGTCCAGATTCTAGAAAGTCAGTCACTGGCTACATTCTTTTACTTGGAAATTCACCTATTACTTGGAAATCTAAGAAACAATCTACAATTTCTAAATCTTCTTCTGAGGCAGAATACAGAGCTCTTGCTTCTGCTGCAGCTGAAGTTACTTGGATTGTTAGATTGTTAGCTGATTTTGGCATTACAGGTTTGACTCCAGTTACAATTCATTGTGATAATCAGTCTGCTTTGCATATTGCAAAGAATCCAGTTTTTCATGAGAGAACCAAACACATAGAGATTGATTGTCATTTTACAAGAGACAAGGTTTTAGAAGGTTTAATTCAGTTAGCCTATTTGCCTACTCAATCTCAGATAGCTGACTTGCTCACTAAAGTTATCCCTTCTCAATTCAGCAAACTTCTTTCCAAGTTAGGATTGATTGATTCACTCCATCCTAACTTGAGGGGGGTATTGGAGCTGACATTGCTAATATTGACAGTGCTAATATACCACACGTGAATGATAGAGCAACCATTATCTCCTGCTGCCTAGCATTGTTGCTGTCATGTGGTCCTTGTGGTCCTCAAGTTGCAAGCAAGATGACAGCTGGACAAGTTAGTTAGGAGAGTTGTTTTCATTTCTGTTATTAGCAATTCTTGTAACTAGTATAAATAGAAAGCAATGCTAAACATTGCAGTTTGTACTCTTTTATTCAGATCAATGAAATTAGTTTATTGTTCTTCATCTTCTACATTCTGCATCATTTACATATAGTTGCAGAATTAGCTTAGGTTTATCACAAAGGCAGATATTTTGCTGGCATCTTAAACATGGCATTGCAGATATCAGAACCACTACATACAAACGTTACTGCACCACATGCTTAGCACAAGTCCAACATAATTGACTTAACATAGATAAAAAAATAAAAAATAAAAAATCCTAAGACGTGCAGATGAAAAAATATCGGAAAGGACCATACGGCAGAGTTATGCATCTGCATTTAGATGAGATCTCATTGAAGAAGCATAAGGCTAGTAGCCACACGAAAGACCATATGGTAAATATTGCATTCCTGATTTTTGTAATGATAAAACATTTAAGCACAAGGCTAACTTCTCCGAAGAGGACAGGAAATTAGTCCTTATCAAGTGAAAGTGAGAACATTAATCTCGTAGAACTAAAACATGTCGTAGTTGACTTCTTAGTCTTAGGCATATCAATTAATTCTTACCCAAGAGTTTTAAAGAGGATGCTCATTCAGTTTTGCCAGCATTGCATCAATAGATAGAAAACCCGAAACTTTGAATAACTCGGGATTCACTTGTCTTGAAAACCTTCATACTGAGTGACTGGGTGAAGGCAAAGGCAAATTACACTATAAATTGACATACAAATCACTTATCCTGAAGAGACTATAAATTGATAAAAAGCACTTCTGAACAGTAGGCTTTATCTCTTGTGTAAATAACTCGGAGTACTTAGAATTTCCTAATTTTTGTTGCATGCTAGGAGCAAGTCAGCCATGACGAACCAACACCATATAGACACAATCAATTAAGTCTAAATTCCTGACTCCACTGACCTACCTCCAGACTTCTTCAAGCTACCCAGTATACCATCAATTAACTTGTCCTTGTCATCCACAACTCCATCCGATACAAATGAATAGCTCTTAGAGGGCCTCACCTTCTGTTCACAGCTTCCTACATAATCTTTATTCTTTAAACTGCCTGAGGTTAAAGACGGTACTGAATCCTTTCCAGAAGAACTGTCCACCACATCAACTTTATCTGGTATTGCCCTTGTACAGTCTTTGCTGCTTCTGGTGTCATCCTCCTTATTTTGGTACCAATCAAGGATTTGTAGCAATGAGGTATCTTCTCCCTTTTTTGTATAATAATGACGCTCATCTCCTCTTGAAGATAAATTCTCTTCGTCAGAGCCAGATAAGTAATCAGCAGATGCTGGTTCATAGTCGTGATTAACCTGTTCAACAGCTTCTTTCTTTTTCTTTCTTGAACTTTCCATCTTCTGTCTCTTAGGAGCTGTACATGTAATTGGCCCAAGTTCCTCCCACGAGGAATCAATATCAGACATGTTTGGAGTGCCAGACATGTTTGCACCAAAATTACTTTTAGCATCACCAACATCAACTTTTTGAACAGAAGGATCTGTAGCTTCCATGCCGCTACTTTTCAAATCTATATCAAAAGGAGCTGCTGGCATTATCTTACCCGCCTCTATTTTTACCCCAGGCATGGTCTGTAATATACCTACCAATTTGTTGTTACTAAATTTGTGATTGTGAACTTCCAGAGGATAGCCATACTTCTCCAAGAACAATTTTCTAAATCTGGCTATACTTAATCCTTGCTGATATTCTGTGACAATCAACTCCACAAGCTTTCTGCAGTCAGCCACAACCTCATTTCTGGACTTGTTGGGGTTCTTGTGGATTGTTGGTGACAAATCCCCAGCAGGTGGAAGGTTCTGGTACTCTTTCTGTTTCTGTTTTTGCCAACTCTGTAACCCCGGCTGTGATTGTGCATCCAGAAAAATAGAGCTTAACCCCTTACAAGAACTCTTGTCAGCTGGCTGAATTAGTTTAAAAGGATACTTTTTAGATAGGCATTCTTCCACCAATTTCTTATCAGAGATTAACAGGTCTACCAGGTGAAGAAGATCAGTTTCAGTGAGATCTCTCAGGACAGGTGGCCCTTGGTTTTGCAAATTATGTGACATCTCAACTCTGAAAAAATCAAGTAATTTCATTGTTCAGTACAAAAAATAACTCTCGAATTCAGTGCAGTGAAAATCTGTAAGAAACATAGGATCAATGCAAATTCAATAGGGAATAAACTTAGCAATCAATCAACCTACATATTTATGTAGTAGAAGAGTACTTTTTTTTATCACTGTTTTTATCACATAATTGGCCATACAGCATTCGTACTCTCCCTGGTGACTAAGAAAGACAAGCAGGAAGCTTTGCTTCATTATGGGAGTTAATATATCAAAATTCAGTTGAGACGTATTCTGATCTTGTTGAAGCAACTACCATAGCAGATTTTCTGGGTGCGAGAATATGCATATTAAGAAGAATTTTATCAATTAGTGGAATTTTAGAAATCAGAGGTAGGTCTGAGACACCGTACACTTTAAAATGTATCTCGAATTGTGATTTGACAACACAAGCATGCATGGATTTTGGGGGGGGGGTACATACAAGGAAAACAGTAAATTATAAACTTTGTGTGCAATACGTAAAAAGGATTCACATGAAAGTCTAAATTGTGTGATTACATGGCAGCTTTCTTGCTGTGTTACCTAACAGATATTGTTTAGAAGTAATGCACCCGCCTCCTTTAATGGAGGTTGAAAGTTCAAGCCTTGTCAAAAGTAAAGTAGGTGTGTGACACATGCGTTCATTTAGGAAAAAGAAACCAAACGGTTTTGTTATTTTTGATTCACATTGAAAGAACAAGCCTCTGCTATTTGGCACCATCTGTTTTAAGAAATTGAGTCAAATCGATATTCTGTGAACAAGCACCTTAATTACTGGTTATGCAGAAGGGGCTGATTAACTCCGCACATGACCCTCAAGTCTCAAGAACCCCAACTCAATTCAAAATAACTACTTATAACTGTAACAACATTATTTGTTTCATATCTCTGAAACTGTCAACCGCAATGCAACAGTATGTTTGAACATGTAGAAAAAGCTCAGGAGAAATAATCAGTAGAAGCTCTAGTGGTGCATATTGTCAGCTATTATTAATATGATGATCAGTAATGAACACAAAGGCCAGACATGCAAAGCTAATGTACAAAGACTTGAATATACCTGATGCATGTTTGACCCTAGAAGGCTTTACATGAAAAAACCTACTTTCTAAGTAATAATATTATCAAGGTCTTTGGGTCAACTGCCTAAAAAGATTAAAAAGCACCAAAATTATAAATAACAATCAACCAGGAGGACGATATGTAAATTCACAAACAATATCGAAAGCAATTGAAAGTAAATCTGACCAATTAATGGCCCACTACGCCAATTATAAATCCGAAAGATTTTTAGAAAGTGAATTCATAATAAGAACATTTCATAGCACAAAGTGAAAGTTTGAAATAGATGGCTGACAACAAACAGATCACGTCAGCAATCAAGGCGCTATAGAGCATGAATAAGAGATGTGTGCCCAAATAACTAATGGAAAAAAGATGAAGGAAAATGTAGAATTTGTGGAAGCTTTGCTAAAACAAGCATGTACCTGGTCATTGACCACTCAACCACATCTGACCCTTTTGGTGTATTTATGAATGTCACCACCTCATTCCAAAAAGATTCCACTGAAAATATAGGATTTTCTTCAGTATTATCATCCCTAATCAAGTTCCTTTCATCATTGTTTATTTTAACTGGATCGCTTAGCTCTTCGCTACGCCATAATTTACACCAATTAATGATCTGGTTTATAAAACCAGGGTACCTGCTAGACCTATCATTAGCTTCACAGCTCCTTGTAACATTTTCCGCGTTAATTGCTTCATCTATGGATGACAAATCTTCTGATACACCTACTGGATTATTACATGCACCAGATGACTCTACAACATTACTGTCTGCATCTTCTGTCTTCATATGGCTGTCGGTAGAAGTAGCACATACATCTGTTTTTTCGACATTATTCTCCATAGAACCACCATCCCTGGCACTAATCCATTTTCTCCAGATCCTTGTTAAAAAAGCAACTTCGGGTACAGGATCCTGTTCCTGCGAGGAACATGGATAGCTGTTGGTAACTTCGCCATTTTTTACTGTCTCACCATTCAAAGGGTTGTCAGGCACTTTCTCTGATGGAATTTCTACATGATTCAGTGATTCCTTTTCAACATGATTTTGTGATGCCGGCAACTTTTCTAGTGGGTCTGTTTGAACTTTAGCACTGTCTCCCTTTTCCAAGAAGGGATCTGGCACATTCTTCAAGGGTTCTTCTAACCTATTGGTTGGTTCTGGAAAATTCTTAAGATTCCTAAGAGGCTCTTGCACATGTACTTTTGGAGAAAGCACCGATGATTTCTCTTCTGGACCTGCACTCTTTGCAGATATAGTTTGAATTAGGTCTTCCTTACCAGTTACATGGCTGGAAGTAGTGCTTTGATTATCGTCAGCAGAATCAGGATATTTGGAGGCAACCCTCTTTATAGAATACCGACCATCACCTAAATCTTTAATCTTCATAATGTGTGGCATTGATGACAGAAACCGTGAGAACTTATGGTATCCATACAAGTTTCTATCTACAATCACATCAGAATCGTTTAATTCCCGTCGCAGATCTGTAATACTCATTCCATCAGGGTAAGAGTTTAATATATGTTGTAGCTGCTTAACTACTTCCTCTGGCACTGGACGAAGCATATCTTCTGAGCCTGATTCAGATGAGTCCTCAAGCTGCGAACATGCAGATTGCTCAGTAACTGCAAAGGGGTCCTCAAGAGGCAACCTATAGTGACCATACCATGAACCATAGGGGCCATCTGGTGGCTGGTTGAAATGCTTGCCATTAAGGTCCTCCCCTTTAATCAAAGCATTCCATTGCCACATGATACTTGCAGCACTGCATAAAACCCCAGGTGCACTATTTGGACTCGAAAGCAATATGTTGTAGTTGCTTAATCTTAAACGATGTAATATGTTCGCAAAATCTCTATCACCCGATATTAAGAAAAGATGTCCTGGCGGAGGATTTTGCGAAACCCAATACATAAGGTCAACAAGTAGAGATCTATCAGCACTGTTCTTTCCACCTGCATTGTAAGGAAAACATTGCCTCGAAACAATTAGGAACAATTAAAGGGAGGATGTTGAATTGAGAGCAACAATATAATCGTTGAAAAAGCTATCATTTTTATGAAACAATCAGACACTAACATGGCAAAAATTATTCATCTAATGCTAATACTATCAACATAAGAACTCATAATATTGTCAGTGTGTTACTGTGTGCGGTGTGTGTGTCATTACTCAATACTCAGTTTGATTGCTATTTATCCTCCCCAAAATGGGGACACATTCAAAGAACGGCTTGTATAGTTATATTGAATATCTTTAACTTAAAATTTTAATATTTATTATGATATTTATAGCCAGACCGGAAGAGGAAACTCTGCGCGTTTGGGGCTTAAGCTACTTCTAAAATTATAATATTTATTGCCAAGTACCAAAATGTTCTCGATTGGAACGATTATCAAAATGGTTTTATGTTATCAATAGAGTCACTGTCAAACTTAAGATCAAATATCGGGAGGGCCAGCATCATTCCATATAAAACCAGTAATAAGTTAGTTTCACTCTACAGGCAGCAGCTGTAAAACTAGAAACATACTGATAACATACCCTGCACTAAGCAATATATACAACAAATCCAAAACAATCATGCAACTAAACATCTTAATTTCAGACGAATTCTCCATAAATCAATACCCTCACCTTTACTACTTCACTAATATTATTAAAATTAATTGATCAAGGTTTAAAATACAATGTAATCATCTATATGTTGCGCCAATGACTTCCTAGCCTAATAGCAAAGTCTGAAATCCATTCCCCCTCCCCATTTGTAATTTGTAATGCCCTTGTGCCTCATTTAGCATAAAAGAAAAAATACGTTACGAACCGAGAAAAGCACTAACAAACTGAGATTATTAATTCATCAAAACATTTATCAAACTTAAAAATACATTGAATATATTAAAATAACATATGCTACTAAATTAACCGAGTATGAAGAAATCGAAACAAACCATTAGGAACATGAGTAATATTAATCCCCGTAGCCGACAAAACCTCCTGAGTAGGCCTCGAAAGCTGCATAACATCTCCGAAAGCCGTAATGGTAATAGGACCCTTAATTCCATTAGTCCTAACAGCAGAAGTAATAAACTGAGCTACTCTATGAGCATAATTGCCTTTAGGCAATGTGCAATTCTCAAAATCCCACCAAACCGAAACACGAACGAGACGGCTCTCGTCTTCGTGGCGACGAGAAGAGTAGGAGGAGTTGTGGGGGAAATGAGAAGGGGAGGATGAGAAATGAGAGAGGTGAATGTGGGAGTTTGAGATGGTTCGTGGGGAAATGAAAAGGGGTTTTTTAAGGTGGAGTGAGAGCATGGTTTTTAGGGTTTTGTGTGTGTGTTTTGGGCGGAGAAATGAGGGATTAGTGTGTGTGATCAGATTCAGGGGGAGTGGCAAGGCAAGGGGTTTTGGGGAAATGACCTTAAACCCTATTCTTATCAATTTACCTGTTTTGTCGGACTCTTTACACCCTCATGACGAAACTGTTTATTTCTTATTAATAAACTAACTTTATTCCCGGGTTAATTGGCGATTTCATAATTGAACTTGTGTCCAACTTGCAGTTGGGTAACTGAACTCAAAAAACTTGCAAATAGGTAAGTATACTAATAATTTATTGCGATTGAACCACTAAACAAGAAAAAACTTGCAGCGCCGTTAACTCGCGTTGACTTTTAACGGTGCCCCGTTAAGTGTTGCCAGGTAGGATGCCATGTCATTATTTTCTCTTAAAATTAAATCAAAAATCTTGACAGAAAAATGAAAATACGTAACAGGCATAAAC
The DNA here is from genome assembly GCA_036435485.1 of Saposhnikovia divaricata. Lineage (NCBI taxonomy): Eukaryota > Viridiplantae > Streptophyta > Magnoliopsida > Apiales > Apiaceae > Saposhnikovia > Saposhnikovia divaricata. The sequence continues at coordinate 63,464,111 of CM071596.1, forward strand.
AATCCTGCTCCTCCTTTATCCCCTTTAATTCAACCGTTCCACCTGCAACAACACCAGCACTACTCTTTCATCCATTTTCAGCCATCAATTCAACCTCCGTTCCAGCCATCAATACAACCACAACGCCAGTCTCTCCATCGACCCACCTGCAAAGAATGATTGTCGCCGGAGTTATGTTCTTCAAACTATCACACTCCCGTATACGTATCAAAGCTGCTAGCACAAAACAGAGAGGCACACCCTGCATACCACTCACAATCACGATCACCCTGCAATTTGACAACTCAAAATCAACTTCAGAAAAACGCACAGACCTAGTCACCCAACAACAAACAAACCTCCCACCAACAGTTCAGAGCACGCATATGTTTCTTGAATTTCTAGCCATAAGGCTCTAGCAGTGAAGATCAAATTCTTCCATTGTTGCAGTCATTATTTATCAAAATATTTAGAAATATCATTGTTTCTTTGTTCTCAGATTGAAATTCCTCAAAACGAAGTGTTGTTTGTGTTCGATAATCACGTAATCTTGTGTTTTGTGGTTGATTTCTTGATCACAATCGTGATAGATCGTGCTTCTTTTGTATTTGTGATTGTAAGTTCGTTGCGACATATCATCAAATAGCTATCAGAATCGTCACCTCAATTCAACAATTCTGGATCAGAATCTTTATCTGGATCAGAATCTTTATCTTAACTCTACAATTCTGGGAACAATTTGTAAAGAATGATTGTCGCCGGAGTTGTTGTTGAAGCTCGCCGGAACTGCATAGTTGTTATATATTTGTTGGCAAGTGTTTGCCGTGTATGCGTGCTGTGTTGTGGCCAGAAAATGAAGTTGCCGGAGTTTGCTGCGGTTGTCGGCGATGGTCGGATTCTGGAAAGGAGAAGAATTGTTCTTCCTGTTCTTGAAATTTCCTTTTTATTTTTTTATTCAGTCTATGTTTGATCTGTTTTTGCTGGTTGTGAGGAAAGAGAGAGAAAAAGAAATAAAAAATTATTTATATTTACTCCAAAAATGTTTCTTTATTTAAGTAAAATTCTTGTTTTTAATAAATCAAACCACCTCAGCAGATAACTTGTATAATTTTTACATATCAGCATGCCACATCAACGTTCCGTCACGGACGTTAACAGGAGTTGACGGCGGTTGGCCAATTGCAAGTTTTAACTGCTTTAATGAGTTGACTGCAAGGTTTTTGAGTACGATTACCCAACTGCAAGTTGAGCATGAGTTCAATTATGAAATAGCCAATTAACCCCTTTATTCCCCGTGCAAGGCACGAGGAGATATTCTAGCTTTATTGGATATTTTGGTTTGCAAGGCACGAGGGGGATATTTCTAGCTTTATTGGAGAATTTGGTTTTTAATACTTGTAATTAGGGGTGCCCGCGGGTCGGTTTGGCCGGGTTACAAGCTATTTAATAACCCAACCCATTTAATTCGGGTTTACAAAATTTAAACCCATTATAAAAAAAATATCGTATAACCCAACCTTACTAACAGTATATTGGGTCGGGTTGGTTTGGTTCGGGTTAAACAGGTTTAACATAAAAAATACAACTGAGCTACAAAATAATAATAAAGGTTCAGTCTTAAAGACTTTTTCCATAATTCAGTACTTAAAGCATTACACACCAGTAGTTCAATATTAGTTGAGTACATCCAAATAAAAGACAAAGTTCAAAAGATTACATCAAATAAAAGACATAGCTTGTGTCACACATGAACATGACATAGAATAAGTCTTAAATCAACATAAAGTAACAGAACAGCTAGTTGAATCATTCGTCGCCAATGTTGATGATCTTATCATTTGGTGTGTCAATGTCCTTGTCCTTCGTTCCGGCATCTACAAAATTTAATAAAGTACATTACTATAGAGTAAAGAGTATAGACAAGTAGAACATACTAAAGATATCTATCAGACAAATGTATTTACAGATCATAGATGTATTGTGTGCCTTCTTCAAGAAATTTATAAGATGCAGCATCATCCAAATATACTCTAGATTTGATACCTGCATAACCTTCTTTCAACCAACTTTGAGTGCATACCAGTGCCTCCACCATTTTCGGACTCAAAGAACTCCGAAATGAGTCTAAAATACGGCCACTAGTGCTAAATGCAAACTCAGAAGCAACTATAGACACGAGAATAGAAAGGACATCTTTAGCCATCATAGATAACAATTTATACTTACAAGAGTTATCCTTCCACCAAGCTAGGATTTCAAAGGAAGGGGTCATTGGACTAATAGGTTCTTCAGCCAAGTATCTCTCAAGATCGTTCTTTTTCTCAGTTCCAAACAACTGCCGCTATTGTAAATAATTTTCCAACAGTTTTCTTTTATTTTCAGTTCCAACATTCTTCTGTAGTGTATCACTCCTGGTCAACTAGTGAAACACAAACAAGAATAATATTTGTTATAGTATTTGAAAAATTATTTAAGAACTTAAATACTAACCCAAATCTAAACGCAATAAAAGTAAAATATCCAATACTTGAACAAAAAAGCAAAGGGGTATATATAAATTAAAACCATTGACTTCGTAAAATAATTTCATTCTGTATTTCACAGGTGGCTGACGCTTAAAACATCTTAAAGCAACATTTCTGTGGTGAACTAAAATATGATATCAGATAGTTATAATTAAAACCGAGAGACTTTTTCTTGAACAAACCTCAAGAACAGTAAAAACTAAATGATGTAAAAACTAAAGAATGATTCTAAACTACATATCAAATCACTTGTACTACATTGTTGTTGATATACTTCATAAAAATATAACCCAATCCTTCACAGTATTCTGAGAACTCCGGCAATCAAAACATCACAAAAATTATTAGTAGTTGTACCAAAACATCACAAAAATAATTAGGCCCCAACATGAAAAATAGTAGTATAAAAGGAGTTCTGGTGACCATAAAAGCCTAGTTCAAAAGATGAAGAATAAATATCATACAGCAGGCAATATCATCTTCTACATCAAAAATTTAACTACCATAAACCGACTAGTAAACCAAATTTCAACTATCATTTTAACTAGAGGTGATGAAGTATTAAAATGGACCTTCTAATCAAAGGCCTACAAGGAACAACAGACCGGTACTTTGTTTTATATGTTCATTATGCAACAGTTGACAGCCATAGAATGTCATGCTACGTGATCCTGAGCTACTGCCATACATATCAAAAGATTGCTGTGTAATTTTAGGGCATTTTGTACAGCATATAACTTGTAATTACTAGATAAATGTAAAAAGTACTAACCTTATTTTCATCATCACCTCCAAGGTCATAAGAACAGTACATTCGCTGGAGAATTGAGTCCACCTTGACGACAACCTTTGCCACTGTATCAGCATCATAAATACTGTCAAAATAGTACTTGAGATAACCCATCTTGTACCTTGGATCGAGAATAACAGCCACAAACAGCAGAGGATTGATGTTGTCTACATTACCCCAATATTTGTCGTACTTTCCCTTCATACTCACAGCCATTGTAGACAACAAGGGATCGTGACTTGCTGCTAGATCACTTAATTGAGACTGAATTTCACATATTTCATGATAGAAGTTGTTGGAAGTTACGTGAAGAGTGCCACTGAACTTGAGTGTAACTTCATAAAATGTTGATAAGAACTTAACGAAAATAGAAGCGCACTCCCAATCAGCCAGCCAAGAAAACAACCTCTACTACCTTCCTAATTGTCTCAGCCTTATGATTCGCAATTTGACAGAAGTTTATTATTCGTTTCTGTAATTTCCAATCAGAGTCAATGTAATGTGCAGTGAGACACATGTACGATATTTGAGTACAAGACGTCCAACAATCAGTAGTTAGACATATCCACTGGCCTTCTTTAGTCAACTCTTTCTTCAACTTAATTCTTTCATTGCAAAACAGATGGTATATATCTCTGGTAATAGTATTTCTACCCGGGACAATGAACTTTGGTTGCAACTCTTGAATTAATTCCCTAAACCCAGTACCCTCTACAACATTGAATGCTTGCTCATCTTTTACCACAAACTTAGCTAAAGCATTCCGACATTTCACCTTGTTGAATGTTACCGCAAGTAAATTACCCACTCCATCTCCACCACTTTTAAAACTTAATAGCTTCTGTTTCTTATCAGTCGCCCTATTCGGATTCTTTTTACATTTACGCAGATGCATCCACAAGCTACTTGTGCCTACCCTTTGACTATGACAAGCATAATCCACACCGCAATAGTTACAAGTGCATCTAGGATCTTCTAGGTTTCTGCCTTTCACTCTTGTATAATGATCCAACACATCAGATGTTCTTGTTGGTTTTTTCTTTTTGCCCACCCTGTCATCGTTGCCTTCTTTTTTAGGTGACTTGAGTTCAACAATAGGTGTAGTGTTTGGTGTGATGTTTGGGGTGGTGTTTGGGGTAGTGTCTAGGTTTAGATTTGGGGTAGTGTTTGGGGTAGTGTTTATGGTTAGATTTGGTGTGATGTTTGCCATCGTAGACAACAACAAGTCTGCAAGTATACAACAATCACAACTCACAAGTGTTACATTCCGAAGAAACACATAAATATATGTACAATCTATAGACAGTTATAACATTACAAGCTGCGAATCTAGTGAACAGAGGCTCTGTAAAAATATTCACAGAGTAAAATTGTCAAGCATGTAATGTGCAACTCTTAAACTGAAATCCATTCTCTGTGAACATTCACATAGATACACAACCCATAAATATATGTACAATTCGAAATTGAATAAACAAAATAAATACATATATATATATATATATATATATATATATATATATATATATATATATATATATATATATATACGAAGGATATATAAGAGATATATATACGAAGAGATATATAAGAGAATTGAAGATACCTTAATTGATTGATGAGAATCGAAGATCGCCGCTCCTCACTCCTCAGCCGCCCAATTCTCACTACTCACTACTAAAGGGAAATAGGAAATAGGGTTAAGGAAATATTAGTATTTAGGTCAAAAAATTTCAGCCCACCGTAGTAATAATAGATTAACAGCTCAACATGTAAGCCCAGCAAACAGCCTATAGTTTATTCGGTTCGGGTTGGGTTGGGTTGGCCCAAAATAATCAAAACCATTAACCAACCCATTAAATTCGGGTTTAATTATTATTAACCCAATTAAACTTCGATTTTAATTTTTTCGGTTTGGGTCGGCTAAATTCGGGTCTGGTAGGGTCGGTTTTTGCAGGTTACCTTAACCCATGGGCACCCCTACTTGTAATTATGAATATTATTCAATTTATTGCAATATTGGCTAAATACAGATTAAATTACTCTCTTTTCAAGTGCGCTCACTTTGTAACAGGTTGTGTCCAAAAATTTCTAATATCCAATCAATTAGTCATCTAGTTCAATAATTATAGTAATAAATTTAAATTCATTATATTTAGAACTGAGATGTCACAGTTTCGATTCTGGACAATGTGAAGATTAACTAACGATTTCATAACATCTTACTTTAGGGGGTTTTAGAGTAAAATCATAGGAAATTGGAAGGCATAAATGTGAAATGATATTAAATAAAATATGGAATATTGCGATATTTTGGCTTTTAATAATTCAACTTTGTGGTCGTGAACACCTTTCAATTTGTAGCGGGGTTGTCTAAATATATTTTAGCAAACTCTCTTCTCGAGGGATTCATTTTTAACGGCTTCATGTTCAACATGATATGTCTAAGATTTATAATATCTATTAGGATAGTCATCTACGTTTTCAACTGTGAATTTAAATTCACTTTATTCAGAACTAAGAATTTAAATCTGATTACTGGCGAATATAAATATATGCACAAATATAAATTATTAATTCTGAATATAAATATATGCACGAATATAAATTATTAATTGCGAAAAATAATGGCTATTATTAGTTTGTTGTAATTAATTATGTAATATTTAAGTAGATATTAAATAGACATATTGAATATAAGATTATTAAATGATGTATATTAATTATACGATCAAGGACTAAAATAGTAATTTTACAAGGAATAAAATCAAATTAATGAAAAAAACATTGATGGATATATATAATGAATTCTACTATTTAACCAAATACATGTGTAGTTCAATGGTTATAGTGGACAACTTAATGACATTGAATTGATATGTCATGGGTTCGATCCTCAGCAAATATAAGATTATTAAATGATGTATATTAATTATACGATCAAGGACTAAAATAGTAATTTTACAAAGAATAAAATCAAATTAATGAAAAAAACATTGATGGATATATATAATGAATTCTACTATTTAACCAAATACGTGTGTAGTTCAATGGTTATAGTGGACAACTTAATGACATTGAATTGATATGTCATGGGTTTGATCCTCAGCAATGCCTAGTATTCTAAGTTTTTTCATAACATATCATTACAAGGGGCATAACGCAAATTACATTGAATAAAATGTGACATGTTGTGCTATTATATATATAGTAGATAATATATAGTAGATAATTAAAATTCATTTGGGAATCTGTGATGACTTGTTTTATATCTTTATCAAAACTATTTTTTATCCAAAATTGTGGTAGTCGGTAGTCCGGTTTTGGTTTTCAATACGATAAAATAAATAAGAATCGTTAGATCATAAAATAAATAAATGAAAAACGTTAGATCTGGCATAAAAATATATTTTTTTAACATGTAAATTAAAAAGTGTATATATATTGGAACGAAAAAGTGTATGTTGATAATTTAAATCATATATAATTGGTATTCTACGTTGAATAGAATTATCACCGTAGGTCTTCTATACTGAATAAGATTAATGTAAAATTCGTAATTATATTTTTTCTTGAGATTCTGAGTCTTTTTATTTCGATAATAATTGTTAAATCATCACTAAACTAAAAATAATTTTATGAGCTTCGCGTGGGCTATAAAATCATCCAAATCTAATTTTTAGATCTCAAGATAGAGCACAAATAGTAAACATGGACTTTTTTTTAATATTAATAAAAAGGTAAATAGAATTCAATTCTAATACATTCATTTTTCTTCTTTTTAATATAATATAATCTTGATCGTCTATTTTTAATATATTAGATTCGACGTTTGAGATTATTTTGATAGTATACTAACCAAAATTATGGATAAGATTCCCTTTACGCATATTATATATAAGGATATATAAGGATTAATTTTTCTTAATTTAGTTAAATAACGTATTTATTTACAAAGGCAAGCATAGATAGAATATGATTAGAAGATTTTTAGGCCGAGGCTTAAACAAATTAAAAGTGTAAACTCGGTACGCTTATTAATTAAGCTTTGTATTGGTGATTTTAAATTTAATTTATAAATTATATGTTGTTGTTAGGAGTCGAACCCTTGACCTATGGTAGCACTCGTTTATTATCCCTCTTACTTATATAATAATAGGATATAATGAATGCCTATGAACAGTTCGGCCTTGGCTTTAGCTTTTGGGTACTCTATACATTCAGATTGTAAAGTTAGCCACCCAGAGGTAAAGTTTGCATTCCTCGATGCTCGATTAATCTATGGTTGGCTTTGAAGAATAGGCTTCTCACTAAGGATCGTGATGTGTAAAATAACTGCAAGCGCACAGTGTTTAGTTGTAGCAAATACAGATCGATCCTCAGAGACTATGAATTTTCAAAACCCTAACAATTAACTCAAGCGAACTAGACAATAAGATTGGGGATGAGTTTTAATTAACCTAATTAACAAAGATTATCAAATATCAAATAATATGGAAAACCTAGGAATCCGAATCCGTTAATCAATCACAATTAATATCAATTCGCCCTAAAATCAATTATCTTTTCTTCACAAATAAGATATATCAATTAACGAGACAAGCATATACTATAAAACTTGTTATCTAACAATAACCTATCAAAACTTCAAGGAGCAAGCATAGGCTATGAAAAATAAATCCGGTAACAATAATATATCAAAATCACTTTGTCGGTTGAACAATTAAGTACCAAGAAAAATAATGAGAATCAATTAATAGGAACGAGAAGAAATCAAGAGCAATTAATTTAACTTCATCTTCATCCTAGGGAAAGAAAATTAGCTACTCATAATTATAGAATTAACGAAACAATTGCACATTAAAAACATGACACTATCGAATAAAAACTAAACTAAATACTTGAATAAGAAACTCACAACTGACAAATTAATACTAAACCTAAGACAAACAAATAAACCTAAGACAAAACAAACGTGTTATATTAAACTAGTGCTAGATAAATAAGCTGCCAAGCAAAACGCCGGAGAAATAACAACAAACCAGTATTATCGAATTAACTAATGAAAGAAAGTGTTTGAACAAAATAAAATCTGTTTGAATTGAAGGACAAATAAATTTACTCCTACTCCTAATTATCAAATCTAAATTGGTGTCTAAATTGATGTCTAAAATTGGTGTCTAAAATTGGTGTACCAAATACAAGAGATAAGGCCATATATATAGGGGGAAATATTGGGTTTGGTTCCTTTGATTACAACCCAATCTTGAATATAATTTCTTCAATTTCCTTTTCTTCTCCGATAAGTAATCGATTTTTCCTCCAATTTTCTTGACTTCAAGTATTTTCCACCTCCTTTCCCTTTTTGCACCTTTTCCTGCTTGAAATCTGTTTTTATTTATTTTCCTACAAAACAAAATAAAACAATTTATTAATTAATAAAATTACGAAAACGGACATAAAATAGGTATTAAAAATATGATGAAATATGGCCCTATCAAATGCCCCCATACCTATCTTTTGCTCATCCTAGAGAAAAATATAATATAAAATACTATATAATAGATAATACCACTTCCGTAGGTGATCACGGTTGCATTTGGCATATGCAACAAGCCCTTTAAACCCCTAGGCAGCCCTAGTGGACGAGTGAGGTCTCGTGAGGGCCTATAGTGAATGTACCCACAAAATCCATCTAGCTCATGTAAAAGATTGCTCAATGCAACACCACACATACAAGTCAACTCATGCTACATCAACTTAAGAAATCAAAGTGAATTTGCAATGTCTTGGTGTGGAAGGTGCAAGTATTCACATAGTCTACTCAAAGAAATATGCATAGGTCCTCGAAAGTCCATGTCAAGTGTAAAAACAAGTTGGTAACCATGCTAAGCCCACAAGAGTACACCTTAGAGTCAAAAATTGGGATCTCATATGCACAAAACAAGCAATAACTCACCTTTCACTCACAAAAGAATATTCACTCAAGAACAAGGGTAAGTGTATCACTCCATTCCAACAAAATCATAAGCATGCTTGACATTTGGTATCAATCTAACTTTAACACAACATACATTAATGATGATAATCAAAAGATCTTTTATTTGGGTTGTAACGGGGCTAGGGACAAGGTATGTCAAGTAAGGCCAAATAAGGTAAAGTGTCAAAAGCTAGCAGAAACCATTATAAATCATACACAACACCATACATCTTCCTCATACATGGATTTCTGAATTTTTTTTCCCAACAAAATGCTTGACTAGTCGAATGAAGAAGGATCACAAACACACATAAACATAAGTATGCTCTCATATGATTTTTCAATTCTTTTTTTTTTTCTCTTTTTTTTTTTGTTTTTTTAAGAGCTGAGATAGATACTATAAATATATACACAACTACAATCCTTCTTCAAAAATTTCTTGAACAACGACTGACAAGTAAGCAACAAAATCCAATATTTTCCCAAAATGTAATGAACAAAAGTAAACCCCATCTCACACACCTTATTTCTCCCTCAACTTCCTACTAGCCTTTGACAAATTGGGATCAAATATACGTATGACTACAAGAAAAAAGATGTCTAGGCAAGTAATGTGCTGTGTCACCGAAAAAAAAAGCTCAAAGGGGTAGCTAATTGATCATGTATAAAGGGTGTGGTAATTTGGATAATAATAGGTTATTCCTAAATGCCTTTATCATCTTATCATCAAATAATGTCATGCATTTTAAGAAATGTCTCAAACAAGTGCTAGAAATGCAAACAACATGTGGACACTCAAGCAAACGAATATAAAATGCAAAAGATATGCATATAGGCTCAAAATCTCACTTGGTGGTAAAACATAATCAATCCCAAGCAAAAAAAATCTCTTTAATGTACCTACGTGTACTCAAAGCATGCAAACCAAATCATTTTGCACATATTCATGTCCTTTTAATTACTTACAACATTCAATAAGTCTACTAGTTTCAACTCGCTAGTGTATGTGTGCACAAGAACTTAGCATATCACTTCTCAATCAAAAGCATCAGAATCACAAAAGTACTGTAGCATGTAAGGGTGCATCAAGCTAACTTAAAACAAGTAATCATTTCACAAGGCTAGAATCATTTTTTTGGTTTTTTCATTTTTATTATTTTTTTTTGGATTTTTCAAAAAAAAAATATAATAATAATACTACTAAATCCCTCCCCCATACCTAAATCAGGCATTGTCCTCAATGTATGCAAATGAGAGAAAAATGATAAATTATAAAAGGACGGGAATACCTGATAATGGAATGACGGAGAAACATTATTACCTATAACATACACAAACAAAAGAAGCACACACAAAACACATACGTATAACAAACACACACACATACACACTCCCCCATACCTAAACTTGGCTATGGGAGATACATCATGAAATAGATATATTAACCAATACCAGATCGAGGAAAAACAACACATGTAACACAATCATCAAACATGTGAAACACACCCACAAAAATAACATTATCCACTAGAGAAGTATGATCACACACCAAAATGAAACTCATACCACTAACATCATTCATAGACCAATTAGACGCTTCTTTATGTTGTTTAAGCAGGTTGATTACTTGAAATTCTTGGTTATGAACTAAGTCACTAAAAAGAACATGATGAGTTTTATTATCAACTACCAAAGACTGATCAAGAGTGGAAAAAGATGGATTAGGAACAAATGTGGGTGGCTCACCTACAGAAGTCTTAACAACGGACTTAGAATAAAGAGAACTATCGTCAAGTTGGGTTTCATTCTTAGAACAAATGGCATTCAATTCATCTGGCATTCAATTCATCTAACATCGGATCAGAATTAAAACTTCGATAAAGCTCATGAAGTTCTTTATTGCTCTCTTGCTTTAACAAAACATCTTCCTCAAGAAAAGACTCAATTGCACTATCCTCAAGAGTTGACCATGAAACAACCTCATCTATCAAATTAACTCCTATATGTTGTTCAAAAAGCACATTAGGTTAATTACCTACATTAAAGACATTAAGATCTATCGTCATGTTTCCAAAAGTGAGTTTCATCGAACCATTCCTACAGTTAATCAAAGCATTAGAGGTAGTAAGAAAAGGCCTTCCTAAAATGATAGGAATTTGATTTTTGAGATTCTTGACTGGTTCGGTTTCTAAGACAACAAAATCAACAGGGAAGACAAAATCACCAACCTTAATTAACACATCTTCCACTATACCTGTTGGAGTTTTAACAGAACGATCAGCTAGCTGAAGAGTAATACCAGTCTTCTTAAGTTCACCTAAACCCAAGGCTTGATAGACAGATAATGGAAGAAGATTCACACTAGCTCCTAGATCGAGTAAAGCTTTATCAATGAAAGTATCACCTATGACACAAGAGATGGTAAGACAACCAGGATCCTTATACTTCACATGGATTTGATTTGACAAAATAGAACTAACATGAGATGTTAGGAAAGCTTTCTTAGGAACATGAGTGGTTCTTTTATGAGTACACAAATCTTTTAGACACTTAGCATAAGAGAGAACTTGTTGAATCGCATCTAAAAGAGGAATGTTAATTTTGACTTGCTTAAAGACTTCCAAAATCTTATCTAACTGAGCAGATTGTTTGTTTGAAGTAAGTCTTTTAGGAAACGGGGCTTTCGGTTTAATGACTTTTTCATTAGACACATTAGAATGGGGTTTCGAAGGTGGTTCATCGGATGGTGATGACTCATCAGATTTATCTACTTCAGAATTCTCGGGATTCAAAGATTGTTTAAGACTAGGATTCAAGAGCAAAGGATTTGGTTTAGAAGTTAGCTTATCTTCTTCTTGAGTATTAACACCAGGATGATTATTGAATTGATTACCAGACCTTAGAGAGATGACAGAATTTACATTTTCATGAGACTTTTGATTTGGATAAAATTTAGGATTAGTCTCAGGTTGACTAAGAAATCGATTTTTCTCTCTCTCACTGATTGTGTTTGCCAATTGACTAACTTGGACCTCTAGCTTAGATATGGATTGAGTGTTGGAATTTAGTAACTACCTATCTTGGGTCATGGTTTGCATGAAAGATTGTTGAGATTGAGTTAAATTAGCTTGAAATTTCAATAACGCCTCAATACTCTTCTCTAAAGAATTGAATCTCTTATCAGATTCAGCAAAACCAGGAGGATTCATTGGGACTGAGTTTGGATAATGACCAAGATTTTGAGGAGGATATGAATTAGGATTTTGAGTTGGGTATGGACCAGGATTAGGCTTTTGAAAATCAGGTTGAGGATTTTGATTATACTAACCTTGATTCCATGAGAAATTTGGGTGACTCTTCCAACCAGGATTGTATGTGGGTGCATAAGGATCATTCCTAACTCTAGGTTGAAACATGGCATTGACTTGTTCAATTTCAGGGCAATTCTCTACCACATGATTAGGACAACTACAGTTTGCACATAGAGACATTTGAGAGGACACATTATTGCTTTCTAAGGCTTCTAGACGTCTAGTGAGTGCAGCTAACTTAGCTTCGGTTGCAATAGAATTACCAACTACGTGTAAGCCCTTAGATGAGTTAGATTTTTTAGTTTCTTGATTAGGTTCCCTAGTTGACTCCCACAACATTGTTCTTTCAGCTAACTCCTCAAAAAATTGCCAAGCTTCATCATCAATTTTATCCATAAATTTACCATTACACATAGACTCTAACAAAGCAGTGGTTTGGCTATCTAAGGCTTCGTAAAGAATTTTACAAAGTCTCCATTTTTCTATACCATGTTGAGGACACTTAGACAATAGCTTTTTAAATCTATCAAAATATTTCCAAAAAGACTCATTCCGATTTTGTTGAAATTGGTTGATTTCATTCCTAAGCCTGTTTGCCTTATGGTTTGGAAAATATTTTTTAAGAAAGATAGCAACAAATCCCTCCCATGTGGAAATAGAATTAACGGGTAGACTATACAACCACTGTTTAGCATCTTCTTTTAAATCAAAGTTAATAAGTCTGAGCCTAATGGAATCCTCACTCAATTGTTGAAGTTTTTGCAAAGCACACACTTCCTCAAACTCTCGAATGAAAAGATATGGATCATTTCCACCTAGCCCAGCAAACCTAGGTAACATGCTAATGTTGTGATGTTTGATTTCAAAGTTATTCGCGGTTACTGCGGGTAAGACTATACATGAGGGTTGAGCGGTATGAGTGGGGTAACAACGGTCTTTGAGTGAAACAGCCATGACTACGGGTTGAACTTCTAATTCTTTTAACTCAATTCTAGTGGGTGAAGAGAACTCAAGTTGTCTTACTACTTTAGGAGATGACAGATTGGTTTGTCTTACTAATCTTGATGTAGTGTCTCGAACCCAAGCACTTTGCATACAAGAGAAGTAAACAATTAAGCACGTAGTAGACAAGAGCTATAAGTAAACACCTAAAAAAAATGGAAAATTAAAAAGAAAAATCTATATTATCCTAAAAAAAATCTAGACCTTGCTCCTAACAATAAGATACTACTAAAAGTCACAACTCAAAAAGCATTCGTCTGACTGGCCAGGCAGGTACAAGCATTGCCAAGAGGCTAAACACCTTTCTAGACATCAATCCAAATTAGCCAGGTAAGCGTCACGCTTGCCTAGACACCAAACGAAAGAATACTTAGTGATTTGTTCCTCCTAGATTCTCTTCCTAATTGAGCGCGAAATCCTAGGGGCCAACGTCTACTTAGTTTTATTAAGGAAAGGGGGTATGCAAGATGAACGAATTAGTGGTTTGTGGGCCAAGGAAAGGGTGATGAAATCCCTCACCTTATCTTATAAAAGTGCGGCACCTTTAAGATTGATTGAATGATGCAACACACAAAGAACAAGAAAGTAAACACTTATGGATGCACTACGTACCTCTTTCCTCCAGCAATCACCACAGTTATATAATATGGAAAGCAATAAATACAATAAAGAAATTTAGATGATGTGATCCTATGTGGAGTATGAATGATGCAGCAAATGGTTTTTAACAAACAATTAACTAACTAATATTTTTGGGTTTTTTTTTTGAATATTTGATTTTTTTATATTTTTTTCAATAAAAATGAAGAAAATAAAAATAGAGAGAGGTGATATAGAATACCGAAAAGCGCTTCCAAAATTTCAAAAGAGACACCGAGGCTTTCAACCGATCTTCTTGTCCAAACTTTTCTCTGCTTCACTATTCTCTAAAATAACAAAAGAAAACCAGAAACTAATCCGAAGAATTAATATCAAGGAGTGAAAATTACCAATAGTCCCCGGCAGCGGCGCCAAAACTTGATGTGTAAAATAACTGCAAGCGCACAGTGTTTAGTTGTAGCAAATACAGATCGATCCTCAGAGACTATGAATTTTCAAAACCCTAACAATTAACTCAGGCGAACTAGACAATAAGATTGGGGATGAGTTTTAATTAACCTAATTAACAGAGATTATCAAATATCAAATAATATGGAAAACCTAGGAATCCGAATCCGTTAATCAATCACAATTAATATCAACTCGCCCTAAAATCAATTATCTTTTCTTCACAAATAAGATATATCAATTAACGAGACAAGCATATACTATGAAACTTGTTATCTAACAATAACCTATCAAAACTTCAAGGAGCAAGCATAGGCTATGAAAAATAAATCCGGTAGCAATAATATATCAAAATCACTTTGTCAATTGAACAATTAAGTACAAAGAAAAATAATGAGAATCAATTAATAGGAATGAGAAGAAATCAAGAGCAATTAATTTAACTTCATCTTCATCCTAGGGCAAGAAAATTAGCTACTAATAATTATAGAATTAACGGAACAATTGCACATTAAAAACATGACACTATGGAATAAAAACTAAACTAAATACTTGAATAAGAAACTCACAACTGACAAATTAATACTAAACCTAAGACAAACAAATAAACCTAAGACAAAACAAACGTGTTATATTAAACTAGTGCTGGATAAATAAGCTGCCAAGCTAAACACCGGAGAAATAACAACGAACCAGTATTATCGAATTAACTAATGAAAGAAAGTGTTTGAACAAAATAAAATTTGTTTGAATTGAAAGACAAATAAATTTACTCCTACTCCTAATTATCAAATCTAAATTGGTGTCTAAATTGATGTCTAAAATTGGTGTCTAAAATTGGTGTACCAAATACAAGAGATAAGGCCATATATATAGGGGAAAATATTGGGTTCGGCCCCTTTGATTACAATCCAATCTTGAATATAATTTCTTCAATTTCCTTTTCTTCTTCGATAAGTAATCGATTTTTCCTCCAATTTCCTTGACTTCAAGTATTTTCCACCTCCTTTCCCTTTTTTCACCTTTTCCTGCTTGAAATCTGTTTTTATTTATTTTCCTACAAAACAAAATAAAACAATTTATTAATTAATAAAATTACGAAAACAGACATAAAATAGGTATTAAAATATGATGAAATATGGCCCTATCTGATCGTATGATCCATTTTGGCATGAATATTTCTTCAACGCTCTGTATCTTATGTAGTAGCTTTCCTGAATCTGCCCAGCATCTGTTCATGGATTGTTCTTACACGGCCGCTTTGATGGCTGACATTGGGTGGCCCATTACTAACAACTGTACTGAGCTGCTTGAGGGAAACATATGTGTGGGAAATGTTACTAGAATTGAAAAACTTTGCACCATTCTTGCTTACTCGGTCCTGCTTTACATGGTCTGGCGTGAACGCAATTCACGCATACACGATCAACAGGCGCGATGATTGTCTACTGGTGCTTTATTGCATGATATTAAAAGCATGATTAGAGGAAAGCTTCATTCTTGTCCCTCTTTTAAAGCAGCGGTGACAAAGAACTGCTCCTTGAGTTCTAGACTGTATTAGTTTGTTTTTTCTGATGTAATTTGCTAGTTTGGGTTGCTGTCTTGCAAATTGCTGTTTGGCTTGTTTTGTTAGTTTTTCTCCACGGGGTATGCCCCTAGATGTGTACCTTCTGTGTTTTTTTGTTATACAACTTTAACCTTAGCAAAAAAAAACCTCAAATGCCGAACACCAAACAAAAAGAATAACTGAAAATAAATAAATTTGAGTTCTACGACGAACAGAACATGAAATGTGATATATTTTGTTTTGCCCTGTTCAGTTGGCCAAATGATTTGGCAAACAGAGCTGGTTTGTAGTTATTCCAAAGGACGTCGTTTGGATACCTAGCAGTAGGGGCATAGTAAATAACTAAATACACGCAATACTAACCAATGGGCGAACTTAGAGAACATACTGTATTAAGAAAACATATTTTCGTTATATTTTATTTTTTATAAAAAATATGAACTTCCTATTTTTTTATAAGACAAAGAACTCGAAAAAATAATGTCTAGATGTATGTTAATTATACGTGTGAAAATTCTTTTTTGTTTAAAAAAATATTTTGCCAAATACTTGAATTTTGATGCATTTCATGGCCCTCCCGATATTAAATTTTAAATTTTAAATTTTTACTAGTCGAGTCTTAAGTCTATATGTCATAAAGAATCAAGTGTGCTCAAGTCTTTTAAAACTAAAATTTGAAACTATTTTGTAATTATCTTATGTAAAAATTATATATAAAATATTATTTTAAAATATGTATTCATATAATTTTAATAAAATTATTTAAATATTTATTTATTTCGCGTATTTTTGTTTCGTGTACCTAAGGGTAAACCCAAAACCGACACTAAATTCATTCGTGTAATTTCGTGTTAGTGTACTTTCGTGTTCGTGTACCGCAAAGGTCAACCCAAACCCATAATTTTCGTGTCGTGTTTTCGTATCGTGTACGAAATTGCCGGCTCTAGTCTTGAGTCTCCACAAACTTTGAGGTTTTTGACCCTCATGATCATGGCCAAGCCCAATCCGGCTATCAAGGCTTCATACTCAACTTCATTATTGGTTGTTGGGAAGTCCAACTTCAAAGCATACTCAACTGTGAACCCATCGGGGTTTTGCAAAACTAAACCTGCGTCACTAGATTTTGTTTTTGATGCTCCATCAAAATAGAGCACCCAATATTCCTTCTGATCTGTGAAGGTAGTTTTTTTTTCGTAGTTCGTTCACAGGGAAGGACTATCAATATCGATTTCGAGTAGATTATCTCTTACAATCTAGAAGTGTGTAAATGGGGGGTTTTGAGTTTGGTTAAGGTGTTTTATCAAACACTTTGCATACAATAACTAAATTGCTACAAAAATACAACTAAGTTAATGGCAACTATCCAAATTTTCCAACACAACACAATGAGTGAATTAGCAAGATATAAGGATATTCGACCTAAGGATAATGGCAACTCAAGCACTTCAACCCAATAACAAGCAAATATATCCAACTCTACCTAACCAAGATAATTGGTGAAGCACACAATCACTTATTTCTCTTCTATTATAAACACTAATTTAGTGAAGCACATAAATTAGTTCTCTTGATACTAGCAACCAATAGTGAAGCACTACCAATTTAACCAAATCAAGGAATCAATCAAAGAGAGGTTAGGACAAACCCAAGGATGAGAAGCTCAACCTAGGTATTTGCAATTAAAGCTTGAGAATTTAGGTACACTAAACTTGTGCTACTATAATGAATGTACTAACAATTACGAATTAGCACAAACAATTAGCAATTGATATTACAAGAAGAGCAAATTGAAGCAACTTACAATTCTCCAAGCAAAATCATAAACAATACAACTCAAGAATTCAAGATAGAGTGAAATAGATCTTACTTAAATTGAAGTGGGTTTAGTACAAGAATTCCTCCTTGAGCCAAATATATGGAATTAGTTACTCATAATCAATGCTAGATTATGAGTAATTGATGTTTTTCTATCTACTTGACTAACCCTAATTTTATCCTTGAGGAGGCTAGGTTAGATGAAACAAATAAGATGAAGTTAGATGTTGTGTGTTATGTCATGAGCCTTCTCATTTAATACACAGCAGGTTCTGTACGGCCTGCTGAACGGCGGTACAGCTGCCCTTACAGAAATCTGCTCCTTCGAACGGCCTGTCGAACGGCCGTACAGTAGCCCGTACGAGATAAAATCTTCAAGATAATACATTAAACACCTCCTGACATCGCGAGCTTTCATCTTCTAACTTCCCTCTTGAATAATCTTCGCTTTCATGCCCAAATTAAGGCATCTTTTCAACAATTAAGCACGAGGCACTGAAAGATGAAAAACATAACAAATATTAATAAAACAACATTCGAAACTAACAAAAATGCAGAAGAATAAAAGACAAAACGTGTATAAAATACACGTTATCAATCTGTTACAAGCTCCTCATCTCTACTGTTGAGTATTGAATATACCAAAGAGAATACAGAGGGGGGGTGAATGGATTCTCTAACTTTTCTTCAAATCTGATTAGTGGTGTATGTGGTAAAGTATGTGCTTTGTGCTTAAACAAATATGAGTGCGGAAATATAAGACACAAAAACATAGTACTCACTTTAATCTAGTATTTTATTAGATCAAAATGTTGCTACAACCTGAGAACACAAGTTCGCATTCTCATCTTCTTTCTCAGAGAGATGTATTTCCTGAATGTGTATCTTGCAAAGCTTAACTACTAAAGAAGTGAGGTTGTACTCTTATAGAACATGAGTACACCCTACTTACTACAAATAAGGTTACAGGATAAATTACTTTCTAGTATGTCTATCCTTTTTGAGTAACATCCAAACGGTTTGAGATTTGACTTCCTTTAACTCTGTTCAGATCCACTTCTTTAGCAGCTTGTCTCTTGAAACATCTCTCTAAGCTTATTTGTAGTCTTTCCAAAAACACTTTATAGTACTGTGGTCCTGAAAGCGTTTTGGCTTGCTGCAGGTTTCTAACTTGTACAATTCTTCAGTATTTTGTCTCCAAGACTGTATTCGAGAAGTAACTGAGTGATTGATTCGAGAACTAGAATTGACTTAATAGATAACTCTGAGTTCTCGAATACTGTATAATTATCATATTGAGTCACTTCTCGAATTAGTCTTTTCTCCAGGAATCCTTGAGTTGTCGAATAGAACACTTGACTTGTCTAATCCCTGAGATATCGAGTAGCTTCTTGAGTCCTTGAGATATCGAATACAATTTTGACTTGTTGACTCTTAGAGAACTCGAATACCACTTTGACTTGTTCACTTCTTGAGTTCTCGAATAGAGTATTAGACATGTCGAATCTCTGAGTTATTGAATGAAACTTTGACTTGTTGACTTTCAGAGATGTCGAACAGTGTCTTTACAGATATCGAAACCTTGACTAGTCGAATGCTAGACTTCTCGAATATGACAAACATACTTCTCGAATTGGTACTTAGGCAAATCTTCATTCTTCAAATTCCAACTGTGTTTATTTTGACAGTCTTGATCTTCAAGCTTGAGGCATGATCCTTGGAACTTCTTTCAAGCATTATTCTCTGACTTTTAATTACAGTTACACAAATAGAAATTGATGCCTATTACATGTACTACAACAAGTAGAAACTCTACAACTAGAGGTTCCCTCAGTTAAGAGGTCATGTAAGTAATGCATAGCATTACAAACAATTAGGCTTGTTATTAGATATATACAGGCATGCCTCTGTGACTAACAATCTCCCCGAAATTGTGAGTAAGACCCTTAGTCACAATTTCATGTCTGATAACAAGCCTAACATACATAAAGATAGAACATTAACAGTACATGTATGAATTTTGATAGACATCATGGATAGAACTACAAGGTGTGTGATCTTATAGACTATGATGAAATACTAGCCTTTGTCATTTGATTCCATCTCCATTGCTTTGGCTTGTAGATCATCATATGCCTTCTATTTTCTTTCTTTTTCCTTCCTTGCATTCTCATCCATAGCCCTTATGATCTCTGTCATAGCATCCAATTCTTCAATCAGAATTGAGTTTTTGAAGTCTTCAAGTACTGGTTCCAAAATGTTTGAAGGGTAGTGATTGAGTAGGTTCATTCTTATATTTACCTGATCTTCATTTCTTCTCCTATACTTCACCACATAGGGGTTTAACTGAACTCTACACAATCCTTTTGCCCTTAGCATTTCTGTTTCAACTTCCAGCCTATCTAGCTCCTTATCCCTTTCTAGCCATTTCTAAAAGCACCCATTTCTTATCTTCTCATCATAGTCTCTCTTCATTTTCATAAAGTCAATCAACTCCAGCTTCCATACCCTCTCCACCTTGTCTTTAGAATCCAATATTGCAATAATTCTTTCTATGTCATATAGCTTGCCCCAATTTTGACATTCCCCTTGTTTGAATTTCTTCTGTCTTCCATCAGTGTATTTGATTTCAAGGCAGTCATTCATAATGGCAACATGGTAGATTCTTTGAGCTCTTAGAAATTGTAGTTGGTCTTCATCAAAGTCTTCATCTAGTGGTTGGAGTTTTAATCCTGGAATGATTGTTAGGGCCCTTGATTTAGATGGCTTCACTCTTCTTGCAGCTTGTTTGAACCTGGTTTTTTTCTACTTGGTTTACTGGCAGAAACTTGTGACCTTTGCTTCTTGACCATGGTAGTATACCATTAGCAGTTTGCTTTTGGAAACATACAAATGGTTTCTTGTGTTGACTCTTCTCTTCTTGAAGTGGCAAAACAGTTGCAGAAGCCATAGATGTAGATTTTGGTAGGTCATTACTAACTGTATTCACCCTAGACTTAGAGTCTTGTGTTGTGGTGAGGTTACTGTTAGTAATGCCTAGGACTTGCTGTTTTCCACTTTTCCTCTCATAGACTTTTCCTCCATCTTTTCCATCATCTCCCTTCTTGTTCTTATTATCTTTCCTTTTCTTGTCTTCATCATCCTTATTACTCATTTGATGTCTTCTTCTCCCATCACTTTTATCTTCACCTTAATCATCCTTATTCCTCCTTGATTTAGCCATCTCTGGGACAGAGCCAGTTACTATGAAAGTTCTGAGAATATGCAATGCTTCCAACTCTTCAGCAGTTCTTATCCCATTCTTCTTCTGCAGTTGATCAATGATGTCAATTATAAGTCTATAATTTTTAATAGTGAGATCCTTGGGAATGACAAGCTGATTGACATCTTCTATCTTTGTACCAGACTGATAGAGAATGGTTCTTGGATTAATGCACACTTCAGGCAATCTAACTTGTTGACCATTCCTAAGATCAGAGTATAAGCTCTTGTTGTTTTCTCCCTTCTTTTCAATTAGCTCCAAGATAACATCAATCTCTGTGAATTTTAGAACCTTCAAGGTGTCATAAGATAGATGCCATATTTTGCCATTTGACACCATCATAATCTCCTTGAGAAAGATTTGATTTAGCTTTCTTGGTATCAGTGTCAGATATTTGATTTGATCTTTAAGGCTCCTTCTGTACAACAATGTATCTCCTCCAACCTTTACCTTTGAGGCTTGCAGAAACTTCAAGAATGCAGCATCATGATAAATCTCTGAATTTGCTACTTCTATCAGCTTGGCCTCTATAACCACACTAACTTCAACTGGCTGATCATCTTCATGTCTAGAGGATGGAGGTTTGTCAATTTGCATGGAACCTGCCACCACTATGGATGTGATAGTTTGCTTTTGGCCACTTGGAGTAGTGATGTGCACATGTGGTAGAGTAACAACTGGCAGAGAAGATGGAGGTTCATCAATTTTAGCTTTCCATTTGGCTTGAACATGAGTTGTAGATTTTGAAGTTCTTGGTTGACCACCCTCAGTTATGACAATGCCTTTCTCCTTAGGTTTCTCCTCCTTAGGCTTCTCCCCCTTAGGTTTTGAGTTCTTTAAGGTCCTCTTCCCCCCCTTAGGCTTTTTGTCAGGCACAGATACTTTGGTAGGGGCCTTTGGTTTGGAAGAGGTGGGATTGACATATTCATCAGGCAGAGGGAGTCCCATGTGCTTCATCATAGCAGACAGCATCAGTTGTTGGTGAAGAAGAACTTCAGCTGTGGTGGTGGCTTGAGTGTCCAACTTGTTAGTAAGAGTTGCAACTGTGTTTGTAAGCTGAGCATTTGACTGTTTGAGTGAGCTCACTTCCTTTTCAAGAGTATTCACCTTGGTGAACAACTCAGAGGCTTTAAATCCAGAAAGAGATTGTTCCTTGAGTCCCTGCACGTCAAACTTTGACATGTCATGGAGAGGGACTTCAGTCACCAATTTATCACCATATTGGTTGGCAAATAGAGTCCTAAGTACTGCATTGGCATCAGTTGTCTGATTAGAGAGCTTTTCCATTTGAGTAGCCATATTCTTGACAGCACTTTGGACTAAGACCAATGAATTATCCATCTTAATGCATGTGGTTTGGCATTCTTGAATGTCCTTGATGACTGAGTTGAGAGAAGGGAACTTGGAAGCAAAATCCCTTTTTATGTCATTCACTTCCTTGGTTGTGGTTGCACACAATTCATTGATTTCTGTCTTAAGTCCCTTGCCAAGATAGTGTGCATCTTTCAAAGTTCCCTTGTAGGTATCATTGACAGCTTCATACACCTCACCAGGGGTTAGAGATTTGGCATTGGACCCTAATGAGGTGATGTACTCTTCTCTGAGGAATTGAAGACCTTCTGAGAGAGCAATGTCATAAGTACCTTGTATCCAAGCATCTACATTACCATCTCTTTCAGCCTCATCTGTTATTTTCTCCTTTTGCATCTCCATATCTTCTTTATGACATAGCAGAATGGCTTCATAGTCTGGATTTGGCATGTCTGCAGTGAGTAGATTCTGAGCAATTTTGGTGAACTCAGGAATCTGATCCACAATTAAGTTTTGAAGAGTTTCAACCATCAATTGTTGTGGAACAGACCCTGATCCTGAAGCACTATCATGTTGCACAGGCTTCAGCCATTGGGACATGAAGTTAGAGCTAGAGCTAGGCAAGCTAGACTCCTCAGTTACAGATGCAACTTCTGTAACCGGATGAAAAGACTCTACTACTGTTATCTCCACAGAAGTGGGATGGGTTACAATAGTAGTTGACATAGGTACAGAGTCTCTAGTGAAAATTAGTGAATCCTCTATGTTTGTGATGGTGTCATTAGGATATGCCCCAGCTTGCATTCCCTCACCATCTAAATGTGGTTCCTGGGTGGTGAGCAAAGTTTCATGCACTAAGTCACTTGAATCCATTGGCTCACCAAGAGAAAAGGATTCTTGGTGATCAATGCCTTGCTCCTCAATTGCTTGAGTTGCAGGCTCCAAAGAAATTTCAGTATTAGATTCTGGAAGAGAAGTGTCTTTTGGAGTAGATTTTGGCAACTCCCCCTGAGAAATAGAGAGAGTTTCAAGTGTGATGTGCTCTCCACTCAGTGTAGTGCCATCCTTATCACTCCTTTGTGCAAACTCCATACAAGATTGTGCATTGGGGAGAATGCTTGATTCTATAGATGCACCCTATTGAGAGAGTACATCTAGTGAGTTGTTTGCCCCTGATTTTACAACTTCAGCCATTTGAGTGACTGAAGAGGTGGTTTTCTTTCCTTTCTTCTTCTTTGGATTCTTTAAAGGTGACACAGGTGCCTCACTTTCTAAGCCTAATTCAGCATTCAATGCTGCTTCTGTTAGCATTTCCAAGTGTTCAAAGGCTATCTCCTTTCTCTTCTTTTTACTAACATCACCCTGTTGAGAGAGTGATGCAGTTGGCTCTGTGTTTGGTATAGTGTTTGTTTGAGGGGGTTGGTTAGCAGGCCCTAGGTTAGCATTTTGTTCAACTTGCCTGGGACTAGCTAACTCAGATTTGGAGGCAAATATTGGCATGTTATGGGGGTAAGACTCAAATAGCCTTTGCATATGAGGGGTTATTACAAGTCTAACATCCACATCATTCCTAGTGTCCAAATTACCAAAAATGAGTTTGGTCATGGACCTAGGGTAGCCTAATCTAGTTTTATCTAAACCAGGTAAATTAGTCAATTTCTTATCTAAGTAATTAAGTACAGACTGAATGAATCTGGGAAAGAAAATATCATTACCTGTCTTAGTTGTGTTCTTACCAAGTTTTCGATAGAGCTCCTGCATTATGAGCTTTCCAACATCTATCTTTCTGTCAAAGGCCAATGAGTACCCTATCTGTTGAACAGGTGCACTTAATTGGTCATAACTGGATTTCCTTCTACTGAATACATGCAGGAGTGTGGCAAACATATAACTCCACTCTTTCCTCATATGTGCCCTTTTCAGGCTTCCAACCTTGATAGTGTCTGAGTACCTTATTAGGTCAAAGAACTCCACCAGTTGATCATCTGTTACTAGACTGTTATATTCATTCTGGTGAAGATCCAAGGCCTTGCTCATGTCCTCATAGGTGATGTTGAACTCTTTACCCAAAACCTTGCAGTTTATGATATAGCCCAGATCGCCATCTTCAAGAGCAACAGTTTCAGTAATTGCAGTGCTCCAAAACTGTTCTAGAATGTCTAGATACGAGTTGGGTTGGCCGTAAGTGCTCCTTTGATATACGATTCAGACATCCACTTGACAAAACACTTGTAATTGGCATTTGGAGCTTCGACATCAATTGAGAGAGCGATGAAGTTGGTGTTGAATTTCATGGTTGCCATTGATACAGAGAAAAGAGAGAAGAGAATGAAGGTCGAAGAAGAAATTTAGCTTTTTGAGATTATGGTTTTCAGGGGTTTTGGAACTTTAGATGCTTGAGAAATCGAATGAAATGAATCGAACAGATGTAGAATTGTATAAGTATGAAGTACTTTAATTGTCGATTAGATATATGTTTTGTATCGACAAGTCAGGCATTCGAGAACTAGAAATCAACTATTCAATAAGTCAAGAAAGGCTTAATCGATATCTCAAGCAGTTTGTAACTCTCAGCTGGCAGTTTATCGAACTTAGAAGTAATTCTAAATTAAATAAAATATGTTTTTATGAGTGAATTAAAATTTTAGACAAAAATCCAAAAATGGTTGAAATTCAGCGAGAATTCAGCCTTTTCAAATGATTCGAGAACTCAAATACAGTATTCGAGAACTCAGTCATTAGAGAACTCAATTACCATATTTGATAAGTCAAGCATGCCTCTGTTCAATATCTCTAAAAGGCTCTGTTCGAGAGCTCGAGAGTGCTCCAAAGACACTTGTTAGAGAAGTCGAGCAGTGAATCATTAGAGAAGTCTGACTTATCGAAATATTCTTTTCACTCATAAAAATTCAATTTTCACTATCTTTTAAAAATTCACCAGACATATTCAATGAAGAATATTCTAACAAATTAAATAGTGATTTTCTCAAAATTTCATAGAAATTTCAAGTTGATATAATATAATTTTTCAACATATGCAACAGATTTGAAATATTTATAAATCATATTTCAGCCAACACTTACCTCAAAAATATTGAGCATTTAGATAAAGTAAGTGTTTACTTCTGCAAAAATCTAGTTGACATTTTCACTTAGCCAGATTCTGAAGAATTCAACATTCCAATCTCACTAACCAACCTTGTGAAGGTGGCTTCATCCAATGGCTTAGTGAATATATCAGCTAATTGTTTATCTGTGGAGACATAATGCAACTCAATGGTTCCATTAGTTGCATGCTCCCTAATGAAATGATATATGATGTCAATGTGCTTTGTTCTAGAATGGTTTACAGGATTGGGAACTATAGATTACACTTGTGTTGTCACACAAGATTGGAATTCTTTCCAACACAAGTCCATAATCTCTAAGTTGATTTCTAATCCAAAGCACTTGAGCACGGCAACTTCCAGCAGCTATGTATTCAACCTCAGTTGTGGAAGTTGACACAGATTGTTGTTTCTTGCTGTACCAAGAGACTAACCTTTGTCCAAGAAACTGGCAGCTACCTGAGGTGCTTTTCCTATCCACTCTGAATCCAGCATAATCAGCATCAGAATAACCAACCAGATTGAACCCTGTGTCCTTAGGATACCATAAACCCAAGTTTGGAGTGCCCTTCAGATATCTAAAGATCCTTTTAATAGTAATCATATGTGATTCCTTTGGATTTGACTGAAACCTTACACACAGACATGTAGGAAACATGATGCCTGGCCTACTTGCAGTGAGATAGAGTAGAGAACCAACCATGCCTCTGTAGACTGAGATATCTACCTTCTTGCCATTAGCATCTTCATCCAATTTGGTGGCAGTGGCCATGGGTGTCTTAGCAGGTGAGTAGTCTTCTAAGTCAAACTTCTTCAATAAATCCTTGATGTACTTGGTTTGACTGATAAAGATACCATCCTTCCTTTGACTAACTTTTAACCCAAGAAAGAATGTCAACTCTCCCATCATGCTCATCACATATCTGCTCTGCATGAGCTTAGAGAATTTCTCACATAGCTTCTCATTTGTGGAGCCAAATATGATATCATCCACATAGATCTGAACTAGGATAATATCATCACCATGCTTCTTGTAAAACAATGTCTTGTCCAATGTGCCTCTAGTGAATTGATTTTCAAGAAGAAATTGTGATAAAGTGTCATACCATGCCCTTGGAGCCTGATTAAGTCCATACAATGCCTTAAGCAATCTGTAGACAAATTCTGGGAAATGTGGATCCTCAAAGCCAGGTGGTTGTTGCACATATACCTCTTCTTCCAACTCTCCATTCAGAAATGCACTCTTGACATCCATTTGATAGACTTTAAAATTTTAATGGGCAGCAAATGCCAAGAATATTCTGATGGCTTCGAATCTAGCAACAGGGGCAAATGTCTCATCATAATCAATGCCTTCCTGTTGAGAGTATCCTTTTGCAACCAACCTTGCTGTAAGAACCCTAATTTTTGCAATATTTTCCTTTATTTAATATCATGTGGCATTGTCAATTTGGAACCTTTCTAGTCATCCCTGTTGTTTAATGGAATTGATTGTCTGAGAAACTATGTTGTTGCATTCAATATTTAAGATAAAGGGAAGGTTGTTGAAAGCAAGAGTCTTATTGTTAGTAAGATTTATAAAACTTGGGATATGAGAATTATTGGAGTATTAAAAGATTTATTAGGAATTATGACGGGGAGTTATGGATATTCGAGGAATTTATACAATTAAGTACTTGAGGAAGTACTAGGGAAATCCCTACGCGACAAAATATTATTACGAGAGATTAATTAAGATACGATACGAATAAAAGATTAAGTGACAAGCATTGGTGGAAGAATAATGATACAAGGAGTAGTATTGCATACAAGTCCCATGCAACTAAGTAGTTAGGAAAAGCAAACTAGTTAAACTAAGTGGGCAAGAGGAATAGTAACTAGTTGGCATTTCTTTTTCCAAGGAGACAAGAGTACAAGGAGGCCATACCTAGACTTTTACCATGTATTATATACACACACTAACACATATCACCCAACCACTTTATCATTATTTCAACCAACACAAAACACTCTCCCCCCCTTTGAACAAGCTCTCGGCCAAGACCAAAAAAGGAAGAAAATTTCTTTCTTTCTTCCACTTCTCCTCATTCATAATTCAAGGCATAATTCCTAGGCTCTCTACATCATCTAAGAAAGGTATACTAAGATTTCCAAGCCCTTTCATCCATTAAATTTCAAGATATTAATTGTTAAAGTTATTGTGAATAGTAACAATGTTAAGTTTTTCTTATAGATCCTGGATTATAAGGATAGTAGGAGCTTATTCAAGGTGTTCTTGAGATTTGTAAGGCTTACCCAAGGCTCCTAGGTACTCAAGAAGGTATAAAAACCCTAAGCCCTCTTGGCCATGTAGTGTTTATGAAGTTTAATGATAGATCCATGTGTATTTGTGTTAATCTTGGATGTATAAGTGATGGATGATATAGATCTTGAGTGTAGGTGTTGTGGTTGTGATTTTGATGCTTGTGGTTAGTGTATGTATCACCATGAATGTTATAAAGTATGAACTTGGTGACTTAGATGTTGGTTGTGTTGTGGAAGTAAGAATCTTGGTTGATTTAAGTGAAACAAGCATGCTGAGTTTTTCCAGAAACTTTACCTGTCTTGTAACATGGTTTTAAACCCCCAAATCTTGTTCCCTGAGGTCCTACCATATATTGTTGGAAAGGTATTTGAATGTAGTTTCTGGAAATATAAGGTTCATGACTAGGTGATGTATATATTTTAAGTTATGGCCGGAGAAGTAAAATGTGTTTCTGGATTCCGGACTGCACTAAGTGACCCCCTTGTGAACCTTGTTTAAACCCCTAAAAATTTATGTGGGATCATGGAAAAATTTGAGAAGCTAGGAAATGCAGTGGTGAAAGCTAACCAAAAAGAATTGGATTAAAATATGAATTTTTCAATTTTATAAAAATGCTAGAGTAAAATTCGCGCAAGGGAAAAAGTCGTTGAGTGGAGTATAATTCTAGGGGTAATGGTCATGACACGGATATGGTAACTAAATTAAGTCGAATAAGTGACGAGCGTAATCGAGTGATGACATGAACCTATAGTGGGGCTAGAGTGTCATAATACGAAGTCATTAAGTTAATTTCGTACCCCCTAAAACCCCGCAATTAAAGAGATATTGTTAAGGTACTAACGAGCGATTATTGCTTATGTATAGATCGTTCCATTCCGCACGCTCGACCACCCCAACCACACCAAGGCAAGTTTACTTTTCAAAACTTACATATACAAGGACTTCACTGTTGTGTTTGTAGTTTTCAATCATATCAAATGTTATGTTTATCGAAGTATCGATGAAATTGAGATGTATAAGTACATATATGTTTGCACCCCTTGAACTTAGAATGAAATGTTTTCTTCGGACAACGACTCTAGCAATAGAGGTCGTAGCGGTCCGTATATATACTATTGACCGGGGAGCGGTATATTATTATATCGTAATTAAATTGCGAAAACCCGAAGGGTCATTCGGGAACTATCGTATACTCAAGTAATTATTTTTATATCTTCGTAAATACTCAAAATACATATCTTGGATTAAAAGCTTATTTAATTAAATAATTATTTTATTAATTATTAATATTAAATCTTAAAATATTATTTATTAATTATTGTTCATTATTTTAAAGACAAAGCTAATCCAAGATACCTTTAGCACTTTCAAACTCGAACTCTTTCGAACTCAAAACATTTTCGAAAACCCCCGGTCAGGTTTGCTTCTTGTGTGATTTCAAGAATCATCGGTCGACTGATGTCGGACCTCAATTACTCAGTTTTCAATCAAAATCAAGTTTTTAAAAGAAAAAGAAAAAGGGACTCTGGCAGGTGTGGGAACCGTTGACGAACGATTCCCGGGATGTGTAAGCGGCCGTGAGCCAGGCGGTCCATCAATTATTATTCCGGCCCAGGTGTTGCCGAAGGATGATTACGGATGTAGTTTTCATCGAGGGTGATTACGGATGTAGTTTTCACCCGGGGATAGTTACGGATGTAGTTTCTATCCTTCTACCGGTAGAGAAGACCCGCGGATTATTGGACTTGGATGTGGCGACTGATCATCGTCAATCCCTGTCAGGTTTTTATGTTTTCTTCCAGTCCCATCCTCCACTTTGGAAAAATACTCAAACACTGCTTCTTGGGCCTAAGTGCCAAGTTTCCGATGGTGTGGCTTTTGATAAGAAAAATATTGACATCGTGCAGTATCTAGAACTGCAAGATTTTCTATAAAGATTGGCAAGTGTTAGTGCACTCTTGCAATTGTTTCACAGAATGAAATGTTTTTGTATGAGAAACCTTCTAAGCTAATGGAAGGAAAGAGGTTTGCGATGATGTATTCCCTGTACAGTATGTTAATCGTAGAGTGTTTTGCCGAAAATGATATACTCATATGTATATATTTTCAAACTTGAGATATGTTGAAATGGGAACCTTATAAAGGGTTCATATGTTATTCTTAAAGCTCCTTAGTGAGTATAGATGTTTTATTCAAACTCAGACATATACATTGTCCAATTATCTTTTGAAATCTGAGATATATACCCATATAGTTGGGAATGTTTTCGAAATAAACCACATTATTATTTTACAAAATGGTGAACTTGCTGAGCATTATGTAGCTCATTCTTGCTTTATAAAAACTTTTCAGAAAGGGAAGAATTGGGTCGATTAACTCCGCACCAGCAGAAGAGGAGTAGAAGATTTACCCCGGAGATGATTTAGTTTCTGATAAATACTACAGAGTAGTCTGATAGGTTTTCAACTGTAATAGTAAGACTTGTCTTCAAGTGTAGTTGTATAAGTGGAATTGCGTAAGACTCTGGATTGTACAGATGAATTGTAATATTTAGTGTTACTTTTGATTATCGTTTCTGAGGCTCTAACTTGATTGTGTGTAAGATTGAGGTATGAATGGATGTATTGTTGAGTTGTAAAGTTAATACAGGTATGATATGGTTGGATGGTGACGTGACGACCTGAATCTTTGGCCTCAGATTTGGGGGTGTCACAGAAATGGTATCAGAGCGATAAGTTACAGTACTCGGAAACGAGAGTGTTGAGAGTAAGTCTAAGTAGGAGAATGACATAAGAGATCGTAGTAAACTTATTATTGGACTACCGGAAGAGGTACCGGTGAGTAGAATGGACTGGAGTGTTTACTGGAGGTATTGTACTAGGGTCGATAGAATCCTTAGAGATCTTCAGAATGATGAAGAGAGGTTTGAGAGTCGTACATGACCTATCATAGGTAATGATATAGGAAGCAGAGCGAAACCTCAAGAGCAGCTGAGGTAGAGGCGATATTGCCAATATGATCGGATGACTAGGCTGGCATAAATTTTGTGGCCCATAGTCCTCCATAGTTTAGGAGGCGGCATTTTAAGCATCAAGAAGTTTAGACTTCCCTTCATAATTAAGAGTACTTAGTGCTTGGAATAATGAAAGTCTTATACATTGGCTGTAAGATCCGATTTTCGATAAGTAACGGGTTTACCTGAAAGTTGGTCACTATGTCGTTGTGGATTTCATTACCCCTGATGGTGAATTTTACATGTGTTATACGAGAATGTTATCATAAGACAAGCGTGCTAGATAATTCCATGCATGATTCGGACGCTAGAACATGGTAGTTCAACTTAGAGAACAAACAAGTAGGATTAACAAAGGGACTCACGAGAAGTTGAATATGGTTGCAACGAGCGATACAGTGATCGCAGAGTCTACCAAAAGAAAAGACCAGCGGGTCTAGAGTGGGATCCTTTGATAGAGATGTTACCAGGGACTACGTATATATGTATTGTAGACCTCAATATTTTTGGTATATGTTCACATACACACACCCGCCACTGAACCTATGGACTGCACTGAGATCCCTGAGAGATCTCTTTGATCTGTTCCCAGGGGGAACTGGCCACTTGTGATTCATGTCGGAAGGCATGAAGTAGGACCCTATGGACTTAGCAGGTGTCCCCGGAATGATGTGAAGCTTGGTCTTCAAGATAAAGCACGGAAATGACAGATATATTTGTGAAACCCCAACTCGATAAATGACTTTAAGATGATGATTGAGAGACGCACTAGTTGATGCCTTGTATTACGAAGACGAAGAGATGGAGTTACCCTCATAATGGTGATAATGAGATGCACGAATGATTATTAACTTATTTTGGTAACTACCGGCTGGTGCACTACTTCATTTTAAACTGTTCACTAACCATGTTACCTCGATTAGTGTATCGGGTAACCCTCCTAGCTTTCTACTTCAAACTTGTGGAATAACAACCAGTGATATACTGTCCCTAAACCGGGACTCATCCAAAGTATCTTATTTGATCCCCGAGCATTCTATTTGAAGTTTATAATTATCTTGTTCGGCTCAGGCCTATTTACACTTTCTTTCAATCATCCAAGGAATGTTCAACAAATATTTCCTTAATTAATTGACGAATGTTACTTAACGAATATTGATATTTGATTGCTTCTTTCATACTTGCACTCTTCAGTTGAGCTCATAAATATTCAACAAATTACTGAGGACATGGATGATCTAATGTCCAGACGTCCCTCATGAATTCTTTTCTTCTATTCAAGATGAGATTGTACATCGTACATTGAAATCATAGTAAGGATATCATTTTGATATTGGTATTCCGAATTTAATTCTATTGTCGGATCTGATAAAGCATGTGTACGGAGGCACCCTTGGGTGGACCGTTTCACTGATAAGTAATATTTGATGAGAGGTTATCAATTGTTCCGATACCTAGAACATTCTCTTCAGATTTTATAGTTTTATTTTTCAAACTTAATAACTTCTTATTTTCATTCATTGTCCGAGAAGCCTAAAGTTTCTTCAGTGGCTACAATGTTGAAATTCCGTTCTATCCAAGTGAAACTGGCTAGTCGTTATGTCAATATGAATGACTAGTTGATTGTTCTAACTACTCAAAATTGTAAATGTTGTGAAGAACACCTAGCTAATTGTCCTAGCTGGTGGTGATGTCTCAAACAGGTGGGCTAGCAAATTTTGTCTAGCTAATTGCTAGTGTTTCTTGAAAAGGACTAGTTTTTGTTTCACTGGTCCAACTCCCAATTTAATTCATTCTGCAATGCATTTTGCATGTGGTAAAGTATGATGACGAAAGTTTTGACGAATAACTTGATTGAGACCTAATGAGGTCGCCCACTCAACTCGAATTCTACCCATCTTCGTATCAGACTCTATATCACTTGAATATTTTATTCTTTCATTCACACAATGAGAATTCATTTGAAACCACTGATTACTTGAATGATAAACTACTTCATTCTTTAATTGTCATGGAGTAGAATTGCTTTCTATTGGCTGACCTTCATCAATGCGACTTTAGATTTCCTCTTATTATTCAGGAGGAAAAGTATCCACCCGATGTAAGAATTGTGTAAAGACCGTCTTTATGACTTTTGTATCCAACAATCATTGCCCTTGTGCAACATTCTCTATGGTATCATATTACAGAATTATCAGGACGGGAAGGAATAAACCTTGTTGTATTCTTTCTGTTCATCCTTACATCTCCAAAAATCGAAACTCCTAGTATTTGGAACCATCGAAATTCTTGGAACATCCAATGTGGAATTCTTATTGAAATTATCTTTTGGACCTTGTTATTTTGAAACCATTCCTTTCAAAGTGATTACTCTAAGGTGAACGGGAGGTACAATTATGAACTGTTACACCAATATGAGATCAAAAACCAAATGTTGTAATTGTGCAGTCAACGCGTTATGCCGGGTAATTATTAAAGTAGAAATAACATGTCGGGGCATACCACAAGACCTTTAATATTAGTGTGAGGAAAGTTATAAGAAATGATGAGGTGGTTGGGAGTACGCTCCTACCAACCGTTGTCAGGATGTTATATTAATGAATTCTGGAGTTACCAAGCCTTTTCCTGATCCAGGAAATGCAAATCGATTGCGATGTAAAACATATCCTTAGAGGAAACTAACATGGAAGTGAGATGGACAAGAAAGGAAGAAATATCGTGGCAAGAATGTGAAGCTTTACTTAGCTTAACGGGATTGATGCACATAGAGGGATATAAAGTTTAATAGGCCCCTAATAGCAAATGGATGCATGGATATACCCCAATGATCCTTCGAGATTACCACCTAATCAAGTTTATTGGGAATCGCAGCAGCATGCAGGCCTCAGACTGATTGGCGCCAGTTGTGAAAGAGGACGAGCATATGACATTTTACATATACCATCGAGAATTGATACCCTTATCGAAAATGGGGGAATCGTTGATTAGTTAAAATCAGTAGTTGTTTTTTTCAAGAATAAGGTTGAAGAGAAGGTTTCACCAACTCAAGATCGACCTCTGTACTGTGTCAAAGTTGGCAATTCACACTAATATAAACGTTATAAAATTGTGGTGGTATCGTTTGAATGGACTAAAGAGTCAGAAGCCTTTATGGATTAATGAACAAAGTTTTGGGATGAAATGAGATATTAGCAACAACCCCGTTGTTAGCCATACTTGATGATAAAAAGAGGACTTTGAGAGTCACGATGATGCGTCTTTCAAGAGTTTAAGAGGTGTGCTGGTGCAGTAGAAAGGAGATGATAGCCTGTACTTCTAAACAACATAAAGGTTACGGGATAGGATATACTAACCGTGAGTCTGAGATTAGTCATGATGGCGTTCACGCATGAAACTGAGACGTTAACTTTATGAGAAAGTGTGAAAATTTTTCCACAAGTGCCATAAGTATATCTTCATATTAGAACTAAACATAAGAAAGAGAAGGTGACGAAAGGGAGCAGGGAGTATAATGGAGAAATCTGTTATTACCCAGGAAAGGCTAGTGTGGTGGCCGATACCTATAGAATGGATTGTTCGAAATTGGAATTCAGTCAGTATTGACCAAGAAAACAGAGGATATACAATAAAGAATAATGTTAGAGAAAAATGACTAAATTATGGGGAAGGAAAAAAAAGATGTATAGAGAATTAAGGGAATGTTTGGTAAACTGAAATGAAGAATGGTATTGGCAAACTATTAAGTACAAACGCGACATGCCAAAAGCAGAATGATAGAGATCTAGTGGATTAATTCCGCCTGTAGAAAATCTTGAACGTGGACAGAATTATAATGAATTTCATAAGTAGGTCGCCAAAGACCGAGCCAAGAGATGGCCCTAGTTGAGTTATAATTGTTGGACCAAGTGAATTACCTACGAGAGACTTTCCATTGAGAAGATTATCGAATATTATACGGAAGAGATGGTGGTGCAATATAAAACTTCTGCAGCGATTACGTCAGATAAAGACTTAAGGTTAAACTTCGAATATTGAAGGTGCTTTCAAGTATATTTAACAAAGAGATTGAGCGTATGTACTAATTTGATCCGTGGTTGACGGACAGGGAAGAAGAATTGTCCAGACGATCGAATTTATATTTAGTGTCGTGCCTTAGGTTTCACGGGGCAGTCGAGAATAAAAACTTATCCATGAAATGAATGTTGTTATCACGATCATCACCATGCGAACGTGAGGACGTCTCCTGTAGAGCGTACTGCGAAAGAAGAAGTTTCGCTTCTCTTGCGTTACGAAGAAGTCAATGAACGAGGGACATAGTAGCTGAACTGGTTCGACGTATACCGAAGACTATACAGTGTCCATAGCAGGTGGTAACGGCTGACGGGAGGCAACACCTACCTGCTAATCAAGCGAAGGAATATGAGGAATACCGTGCGTATTGACGTGTCTCAGATTATAAAACACGACCACAAAGTATCCACGGCCAACGATGCAAGGACTCAACACGGATACTATGAACAAGGTAGAAGAGGAACATGTAAGTAGTGGGATAGAAATTTTCAATCATAGAACAACCGATAAGGAATACAGGTCGAGGAGAGTATGCGTTGAGGAACAACATTAAGGCGTTGGTGAGACCAAGGGAGAGAACAATAGGGTTGAAGTGTCAACCTGAGAGTTGGAAAGGGTAAGGTTGGAATTGTATCCACAACTATTATCCTTAGGTTCTTAAGATTGAATCCTTTTAAGGAGAGGAGACTGCATTAACCCTAATTTTCGGGAATATTCGCAACCTGGACGAATAGTAATTTTATGGGTGGATGAGGAATTTTTGCAATCACGATATGTACGAATTATTAAATGAAGATTTCGAATGGATATTACGTCTTTACGGTACAGACGAGTGTATGTAAAAGTCATTAGTTTTTTTTTTACGAAACCCATTATTTCGAATGGTCAACTTTTATAAGATATCTAAAGAGATCGTGGTAAGGCATGGGGTTCCTGTGAGCATTGTATCTAGTAGAGACCCAAGGTTCAACTCCAGGTTCTGGAGGAGTTTTCAGGATTGTGTGGGGACCAAGTTAAACATGAGTACTGCATACCACCCCCAATCAGACGGACAGAGCGAGAGAACCATCCAGACCATAGAGGACATGTTGAGAGTATGTGTCATCGATTTTAAGGGAAGTTGGGATGACCACTTGTCATTGATCAAATTTTTCCTACAACAACAGTTACCATGCGAGTATAGGGATGCCCCATATGAAGCTTTATACGAACGAAGATGTCGGTCTTTCTTGTGTTGGGAAGAAGTTGGAGAGCGGAAGAATTTAGGGCCTGAACTGGTCCAACAGACAAGAGAAACTATCGAGCTCATAAGAGGACGGCTGGTAGCGGCCCAAGACAGACAAAAGAAGTATGCGGACCAGACCCGCAAGGACAAAGAATATGAGGTAGGAGAGTTTGTAATGTTAAAGGTATCACCGTGGAAGGGATTGAAGAGATTTGGTAAGAAGGGGAAACTAAGCCCGAGATTTATTGGACCTTTTGAGATCTTGAGACGAGTTGGAAAGTTAGCCTATGAATTGGCTTTACCCCCGAGCTTGCAGCAAGTACATAACGTGTTCCATGTGTCCATGCTACGACCCTACCATACCGACTTCCGACACGTGATAGAACATGATCAAGTGGATCTGTAGCCAGACTTAACCTATGTGGAGCAACCCGTAGAAATCATGGTTAGAAAAGAACAGGTGCTGAGGAACAAGGTTGTCAAACTAGTGAGAGTTTTGTGGAGGAACCAGAATGTCGAAGAATCAACATGGGAACTAGAGAGCGCGATGCGTGAAAAGCACCCCCAACTGTTTTCAACCTGATTCCGGGACGGAATCCTTTTAAGGAGGGGAGGCTGTAAGAACCCTAATTTTTGCAATATTTTCCTTTATTTAATATCATGTGGAATTGTCAATTTGGAACCTTTCTAGTCATCCCTGTTGTTTAATGGAATTGATTGTCTGAGAAACTATGTTGTTGCATTCACTATGTAAGATAAAGGGAAGGTTGTTGAAAGCAAGAGTCTTATTGTTAGTAAGATTTATAAAACTTGGGATTTGAGAATTATTGGAGTATTAAAAGATTTAGTAGGAATTATGACGAGGAGTTATGGATATTCGAGGAATTTATACAATTAAGTACTTGAGGAAGTACTAGGGAAATCCCTACGCGACAAAATATTATTACGAGAGATTAATTAAGATACGATACGAATAAAAGATTAAGTGACAAGCATTGGTGGAAGAATAATGATACAAGGAGTAGTATTGCATGCAAGTCCCATGCAACTAAGTATTTAGGAAAAGCAAACTAGTTTAACCAAGTGGGCAAGAGGAATAGTAACTAGTTGGCATTTCTTTTTCCAAGGAGACAAGAGTACAAGGAGGCCATACCTAGACTTGTACCATGTATTATATACACACACTAACACATATCACCCAACCACTTTATCATTATTTCAACCAACACAAAAACAAAACACAAAACACTCTCCCCCCCTTTGAACAAGCTCTCGGCCAAGACCAAAAAAGGAAGAAAATTTCTTTCTTTCTTCCACTTCTCCTCATTCATAATTCAAGGCATAATTCCTAGGCTCTCTACATCATCTAAGAAAGGTATACTAAGATTTCCAAGCCCTTTCATCCATTAAATTTCAAGATATTAATTGTTAAAGTTATTGTGAATAGTAACAATGTTAAGTTTTACTTATAGATCTTGGATTATAAGGATAGTAGCAGCTTATTCAAGGTGTTCTTGAGATTTGTAAGGCTTACCCAAGGCTCCTAGGTACTCAAGAAGGTATAAAAACCCTAACCCCTCTTGGCCATGTAGTGTTTATGAAGTTTAATGATAGATCCATGTGTATTTGTGTTAATCTTGGATGTATAAGTGATGGATGATATAGATCTTGAGTGTAGGTGTTGTGGTTGTGATTTTGATGCTTGTGGTTAGTGTATGTATCACCATGAATGTTATAAAGTATGAACTTGGTGACTTAGATGTTGGTTGTGTTGTGGAAGTAAGAATCTTGGTTGATTTACGTGAAACAAGCATGCTGAGTTTTTCCAGGAACTTGACCTGTCTTGTAACATGGTTTTGAACCCCCAAATCTTGTCCCCTGAGGTCCTACCATATATTGTTGGAAAGGTATTTGAATGTAGTTTCTGGAAATATAAGGTTCATGACTAGGTGATGTATAGATTTTAAGTTATGACCGGAGAAGTAAAATGTGTTTCTGGATTCCGGACTGCACTAAGTGACCCCCTTGTGAACCTTGTTTAAACCCCTACAAATTTATGTGGGATCATGGAAAAATTTGAGAAGCTAGGAAATGCAGTGTTGAAGGCTACCCTAAAGGAATTGGATTAAAATATGAATTTTTCAATTTTATAAAAATGTTAGAGTAAAATTCGCGCAAGGGAAAAACTCGTTAAGTGGAGTATAATTCTAGGGGTAATGGTCATGACTCTGATATGGTAACTAAATTAAGTCGAATAAGTGACGAGCGTAATCGAGTGATGACATGAACCTATAGTGGGGCTAGAGTGTCATAAGACGAAGTCATTAAGTTAATTTCATACCCCCTAAAACCCCGCAATTAAAGAGATATTGTTAAGGTACTAACGAGCGGTTATTGCTTATGTATAGATCGTTCCATTCCGCACGCTCGACCACCCCAACCACACCAAGGCAAGTTTATTTTTCAAAACTTACATATACAAGGACTTCACTGTTGTGTTTGTAGTTTTCAA
The DNA here is from genome assembly GCA_036435485.1 of Saposhnikovia divaricata. NCBI lineage: Eukaryota > Viridiplantae > Streptophyta > Magnoliopsida > Apiales > Apiaceae > Saposhnikovia > Saposhnikovia divaricata. The sequence goes on from CM071596.1 coordinate 63,502,933, forward strand.
TCATATCAAATGTTATGTTTATCGAAGTATCGATGAAATTGAGATGTATAAGTACATATATGTTTGCACCCCTTGAACTTAGAATGAAATGTTTTCTTCGGACAACGACTCTAGCAATAGAGGTCGTAGCGGTCCGTATATATACTATTGACCGGGGAGCGGTATATTATTATATCGTAATTAAATTGCGAAAACCCGAAGGGTCATTCGGGAACTATCGTATACTCAAGTAATTATTTTTATATCTTCGTAAATACTCAAAATACCTATCTTGGATTAAAAGCTTATTTAATTAAATAGTTATTTTATTAATTATTAATATTAAATCTTAAAATATTATTTATTAATTATTGTTCATTATTTTAAAGACAAAGCTAATCCAAGATACCTTTAGCACTTTCAAACTCGAACTCTTTCGAACTCAAAACATTTTCGAACACCCCCGGTCAGGTTTGCTTCTTGTGTGATTTCAAGAATCATCGGTCGACTGATGTCGGACCTCGATTACTCAGTTTTGAATCAAAATCAAGTTTTTAAAAGAAAAAGAAAAAGGGACTCTGGCAGGTGTGGGAACCGTTGACGAACGATTCCCGGGATGTGTAAGCGGCCGTGAGCCAGGCGTTCCATCAATTATTATTCCGGCCCAGGTGTTGCCAAAGGATGATTACGGATGTAGTTTTCATCGAGGGTGATTACGGATGTAGTTTTCACCCGGGGATAGTTACGGATGTAGTTTCTATCCTTCTACCGATAGAGAAGACCCGCGGATTATTGGACTTGGATGTGGCGACTGATCATCGTCAATCCCTGTCAGGTTTTTATGTTTTCTTCCAGTCCCATCCTTCACTTTGGAAAAATACTCAAACACTGCTTCTTGGGCCTAAGTGCCAAGTTGCCGATAGTGTGGCTTTTGATAAGAAAAATATTGACATCGTGCAGCATCTAGAACTGCAAGATTTTCTATAAAGATTGGCACGTGTTAATGCACTCTTGCAATTGTTTCACAGAATGAAATGTTTTTGTATGAGAAACCTTCTAAGCTAATGGAAGGAAAGAGGTTTGCGATGATGTATTCCCTGTACAGTATGTTAATCGTAGAGTGTTTTGCCGAAAATGATATACTCATATGTATATATTTTCAAACTTGAGATATGTTGAAATGGGAACCTTATAAAGGGTTCATATGTTATTCTTAAAGCTCCTTAGTGAGTATAGATGTTTTATTCAAACTCGGACATATACATTGTCCAATTATGTTTTGAAATCTGAGATATATACCCATATAGTTGGGAATGTTTTCGAAATAAACCACATTATTATTTTACAAAATGGTGAACTTGCTGAGCATTATGTAGCTCATTCTTGCTTTATAAAAACTTTTCAGAAAGGGAAGAATTTGGTCGATTAACTCCGCACCAGCAGAAGAGGAGTAGAAGATTTACCCCGGAGATGATTTAGTTTCTGATAAATACTACAGAGTAGTCCGATAGGTTTTCAACTGTAATAGTAAGACTTGTCTTCAAGTGTAGTTGTATAAGTGGAATTGCGTAAGACTCTGGATTGTACAGATGAATTGTAATATTTAGTGTTACTTTTGATTATCGTTTCTGAGGCTCTAACTTGATTGTGTGTAAGATTGAGGTATGGATGGATGTATTGTTGAGTTGTAAAGTTAATACAGGTATGATATGGTTGGATGGTGACGTGACGACCTGAATCTTTGACCTCAGATTTGGGGGTGTCACACTTGCTTTGTTTCTTACAATTACACCATCTTTATCCATCTTATTTTTCAGAACCCATTTTGTTCCAACTATAGTTCTGTTCTTTGGTGTAGGCACAAGTTCCCATACTTTGTTTCTTTCAAATTGATTCAGCTCCTCTTGCATAGCAATAATCCAATCTGGATCCAACAGTGCATCATCAAGTTTCTTAGGCTCAATCTGAGATAGCAAGCAACCATGGAGACACTCATTTTGAGTTGCTCTCCTAGTCCTCACTCCTACATTTGGATCTCCAATAATTTGCTCTGCAGTGTGTGATCTATCCCATTTTCTTGAATGCTCAGTCTGATTTCTCAACCTTTAGGTTGCTTCATCATCCAAGTCATGATCATTTTCATTTCCTCCCCCTGTGAAGTTGCCACTATTCATAGGTGTGTCTTGGATGCTTGTCTCTTCACTGTTGATTGACACAAATTCTTCTCTTGCTTCATCATTCACTGGAATTTGTTGAATTTTAGTCTCAACTTCTGTTTTAATCTCTTCATCAGAATAGATTTTCAAACCTTAATGGATCTTTATCTTCATCATTGTCTTCTTCTAATCTAGGTAGTTTGATGTCATCAAAAGTCACATCTGTGCTTTCCATAACTTTCTTTTGACAGATGACATTAACTTTGTATGCAATTCTTTCTATAGAATAGCCAAGAAAAATTCCCTCAAATGCCTTTGCATCAAACTTCCCAACATATTCTGAATTATCTTTCAACACAAAGCATTTGCTTCCAAAAGTATGAACATACTTTAGAGTAGGCTTCTTTCCAGTCATCAGATTGTAAGGTGTCTTTCCAGTATTTTTGTTGATGAGGGTTCTGTTCTAGATATAGCATGCAGTGCTCACAGCCTCAGCCCAAAAACATGTAGGCATCTTTGCATCAAGTAACATTGTTCTAGCAGCTTCAATCAGAGTTCTATTCTTTCTCTCAATAATTCAATTTTGTTGTGGAGTCCTTGGAGCTGAGAATTGTTGAGAAATGCCATTCTCTTTGCAAAATGCTTCAAGTAAGGCATTTCTGAACTCTGTTCCATTATCACTTCTCAATGCAATCACACTTGCATTGTTAGCCTTTGCTTCCTTATCAATTTTCTTTATGTGCTCAATGATCACTTGTGGAGCCTCATCCTTTGATGCTAGAAATTTCGCCCATGTATACCTTATGTAGTCATCAACCATCACTAGGGCATACTTCTTTCTTGAGAGTGACATAATATTGACAGGCCCAAATAAATCCATATGAATTAATTGCAGGGGCTTGGTGATTGATGTCACTGTCTTTGACTTGTGGCTTGACCTTTTCATTTTTCCTTTTTGGCAAGACTCACACACTTCTTCTTGACAGAACTCAAGTGTGGGCATACCTCTCACTAACTCTCTCTTGACTAGAGAATTAATGGCCTTGAAGTTCAGGTGTGATAGCTTTTTGTGCCACAGCCAACAATCTTTGTTTGAGGCCTTTGAATAAAAGCAACAAATTTTATCCTTGCATGCAGAGTCCATATTGGCCACAAACAGGCTTCCCTTCCTTACTCCAGATAGAGCAATATCACCAGTCTTTTTGTAGGAGATCAAACATTCATCTTTGTCAAAATTTACCTTGAATCCTCTATTAGTAAACTGACCAACACTTAGCAGATTATGCTTGAGTCCCTTGACTAGTGCTACATCTTCAATGATGACATTTCCAACTTTCAACTTGCCATATCCCACTGTGTTACCCATGCTGTCATCTCCAAAAACAACCATTGGGCCAGCCTTCTCCTCATACTGTGATAGCAGGGCCATATCACCAGTCATGTGATTTGAGCATCCACTGTCCAAAATCCACATGACCTTCTTTTCATTTTCTTTGCCCTGCAAACACAAAGGTATTACTTCTCCTTTGGTATCCAAACAAGTTTGGGTCCATGATAAGTGGATTTTATATCCACTTGGATCGCTTCAATTCGGCTTAAATTGATTGGCTTGGTCTCAAGTTTGTTGTAGTTTTGATGTGTTTTGCTTAAGTGTGCAGGTTTGCAAGAATGTCAATTAGGGTTGATCTTTCTGTCAATTTTGGAGTTGAATTCAATTTTGGAGTTGAATTCAAGCTTAAGAATGAAGAGTGGAGTCATGTTGTGAGTTATCATGAAGATTTCAAGGTTATAGAATTGAAGATGGAAGCATTTGCAAAAAGAACGGAAGGAAAAGACGAAGAAACGAAGAAACGGAGCAGAAAACGGCGAACCAACCGAGGGTTGCACGCAGGCTGCGCGGTGGGCAGGAGGTAGAGGCGCAGGCTGCGCCTGTGGCGCGCAGGCTGCGCGCGTAATGCTGGAAAAATGACAGTTTTGCCCTTTTTCAAATTCTAGTTGTATTTTAGGTAGTTCTTGCACCTAACTCGAATTCTAATAGTATTGTAGGGTATTTCCTTCATAGGCAAGACTTCTAGAGGCCTATTTAAACACATCAAACCATTGTAATTTGTATCATTACATATCATAGCATAGATTTGCAAGGGAGAAAAGGAGAGAAGGATTCAACGCTCGTGACAATCAACGGATCTCTATCAACTTCATCTTTTGTATTCTTTTCTTAGGCGTATTCTGGATTTTAGATTTGTTTTCTTAACTCTACGTTTATTTAATATTACTTCTTTTATTCATATCTTGTTTAATACCATGTCTTCATCAAATCCCATGGTGACGAACGGTTCAATTATGAACTAATCGTTGTCATGGGAGTCTAATGGATTTATCTACGTAACTTAGTAGTTTGATTGCTTTAAAGATATGTGTGTGGTGAATTCTTGATATCCTTGTATGGTTGTGCTTCATGAATTAGATGCATAGCTAACATCTAATTTGTTAATCTCTTGCGAAACGAGAGTGGATCTTGAGATTTAGAACTTGCCATGCTAGCATAGGTTCATGATTGTTATCAACATGATTTGTAGTATAAGATGAGAATACTTATATTGCCCTATGTGATCTATATGGATGACTTGTGCTTAAACCGTTATTTTTTCAAATCTTATAGAGATATAGGGTCTAAACTAGGGGTGAGCAAAAAACCGAATTGAAACCGAAACCGAACCGAAACCGGTAAAAACCGAACCGAAAAAACCGAAACCGAAAATCGAACCGGCGGTTGTGGTTTTTGATTTTTAAAAACCGAGACTTTCGGTTCCGGTTCTGGTTATAGGTTAAAACCGAACCGGTTAAAACCGAACCGAACCGATTATTTATATATTTATAATTTATATAAATTTTTAATAACATATAAAGATGAATATTCTCTGGCTCATAATCTGAACAATGTTACATAGTAAACATAGGTTGCATTTGTTGTGGAGTCTTGTAAGGACGAGGCTGCCAATCAATGCACATAATTTGAGAGGCAACTTGTGTTGCATGCTGCGGAGATGTTTAGTACTAATAAGCAAGGGCTTCATATCTTGAACTTATATATATTGGAATGGGTCCTCTTGGAATTGCCGCATCAAGTACCTCACCATTCAAATCCTCACTTGGAATAGTATCAACTATAAACTAAAAATTGTATCCATCCTTTTATTAGCTACTGCCATGCCATTTTTCTGAAGCTTCGCCTTTTTATTCCCCCTTGTTATAACTCCAAGTAGACATTGTCAAGTAAAAAATAAATATACTCACAGGTATGACTGGAGTTTCAGGCCTTCAGTTCATATGCAACCCAAAACAGTGCATTTTTTAAGTTGTGTTGTGTAAACTAATATATTGTATTCATTTTTATTTTCATCCGGTTTTAAAACCGAAACCGAACCGGGATTTTGAAACCGAAACCGAACCCGAACCGGTGGTTACGGTTTTCAATTTTAGAAACCGGGGATATATGGTTCCGGTTCCGGTTTTACCCTAAAACCGGACCGAACTGGCCCATGCTCTACCCTAGTCTAAACATAATTGGTGTCTACCCATCTTCTATCTATTTTGTGGATGTATGCGTAGTTTGGTGTTAGTATATCGAGAGGTAGCTTATACTTGTTTCGTGTTGTCTGATCAGATATCAAAACCATCACATGCATTGACTAAAGGCATCGACTCTAAGTGAAGTACATAATGAAGTTAGGATCCCATGTTTATTCTCATATATTTAAATCAGTTTAAATCACTTTAGTTAATTAATTTTTAGTTTGATTTGCATCTTAGTTTAAATTAGATAATCAAAAATCCCAATTAGTTAATTGTCTTAGCAGTGAGTTATAACCATACATTGTTGCATAAGTACATCTACTGAATTGAAACCTAAACCAGATCTCTGTGGAACGAACTTGAATTTTATCTATATTACTTGTGACCACGTATACTTTCGTGATATTGTGTTAACAAGTTTTTGGCGCCGCTGCCGGGGATCATCGGTGTTTTGTTTTTAGTTTATGTGCTTGTCATCAGTGGTCGTTAGCGTTCACTGACTTGGAGTTTCTTACTTAGTTTGTTGTTTCTTGGTGTTTCAGGTACTTGAACGTGTATGCGAACACATTTGCAAACTCGTAAACTGGCAGAAGAAGAACTTGCAACAGCAAAAGAGATGGCAGATTTACCAGCAACAGCAACTAAGGCTTTGAAGGACTATTCTCAGCCTAAGATCAATGATATCCAATCTAGCATTGTCAGACCAGCTATTGCAGCAAATACTTTCAAAATCAAGTCGAGCACGATTCAGATGGTGCAGAACTCAGTTCAGTTTAGGGGTGCTCCTACGGAGGATCCTAACATGCATATCAGGGACTTCATTGAGATCTGCGACACTTTCAAGTTTAATGGTGTGCCGGATGATGCTATCAAATTGAGGCTTTTCCCATTCTCTCTTAGGGATAAGGCTAAAGGCTGGTTACACTCCTTACCAGCCGGTTCCATTACTACTTGGGAGGATCTTGCTCAGAAGTTTCTTACTAAATTCTTTCCCATGGCGAAAACAGCAGCAATAAGGAACGTGCTCACTCAGTTTGCACAGCAGTCTGGAGAATCTTTGTGTGAGGCTTGGGACGCTACAAGGAAATGCTCAGAAAGTGTCCTCATTATGGCATGCCTGATTGGATGGTAATTAATGGTTTCTACAATGGGTTGGGAGCACAGTCTAGACCTTTGCTAGATACAGCATCAGGTGGAGCTTTATGGGCTAGGAGCTATGCGGAGGCTTATGATCTTATTGAGACGATGGCTCCTAATGAATATCAGAATCCAACTCAGAGACTATCTCAAGGCAAGGTAGCAGGAATTCTTGAAGTTGATGCAGCTACAGCTATAGCAGCTTAGTTGAAGGCTCTTACGATGAAGGTGGATTCTATTGCTAATTATGGAGTTCAGCAGGTTGCTAGTATTTGTGAGTTATCTGCGGGCGCACATGAGACAAGTCAATGTGCCATATCTTCTGAGTCGGCACAGTTCGTGAGTAATTTTCAGAGACCTGCTGTACTAACTCCGGCCGCATATCATCCTAACAATCGGAACCATCCTAATTTCAGTTGGGGCAACAATCAAGGTGCATAACACCCACAGCCTTATCAGCAGATTCAAGGTCAGCAATATGGAGCTCAACCATACAATTCCTCAGGTTTTCAACATCAAGGACAACAATATCATCAGCAGTATGCTCCAAGGCAACCATTCCAACCTCCAGGTTTTTAGCAACAGCCTCAGGCTAATGCAGGACAATCTTCTAGTGAAAAATCAGAATTGGATGAATTGAGGATGATGGTTAAAAGCCAGGCGGTTTCTCTCAAGACCTTGGAGAACCAGATGGGGCAGCTTGCAAGTGCTTTATTGTATAGGCAGCAAGGAACTCTTCCAAGTGACACAGAGCCTAATCCAGGCAAGAGGGAAGTCAAGGAACATGTCAATGCAGTTACTTTGAGATCTGGAAAAGTCACGAGGGATAAAAAATCAGCAGCTGAGGAAGACAAAGAAATCAAGAAACAGCAGGTGGAGGCTTCTGCAGATAAAGAAAAGGCAAATTCTGAATTGGCAGCTGATCAGTTGGATGGCGAAGCGGAAAAAGGCAAAACCTTTGCTGAAACATCTACTTCAAAACAGTCTACAGAGAGCAATCAGATCTATCCACCCCCTCCATTCCCAAAAAGACTTCAAAAGCAAAAATCTGCTGAAAACTCTCCTCCGAAGCAGAAGTTGGTGAATCAGATCTATCCTCCTCCTTCATATCCTCAACACTTGCAAAAACAAGATGAAGAAAAATAGTTTCAGAAGTTTATGAATGTCTTCAAGAAACTGTCCATTAACATTCCTTTTGTTGAAGCATTGGAGCAGATGCCGAGATATGCAAAATTCATGAAGGATATTTTGTCACGAAAGAGAAGGTTGGAAGAATTTGAAACAGTGGCATTGACAGAGAAGTGCAGTGCAGTGTTGCAACAGAAATTGCCTTCTAAACTTAAGGATCCAGGAAGCTTTACAATTCCATGCACCATTGGGAAGTTGTCTTTTGACAAATGCTTATGTGATTTGGGAGCTAGCATTAATCTCATGCCCTTGTCGATTTTCAAGCAACTTGGTCTGCCTGATCCGAAGCTAACCAACATCTCTTTGCAGTTGGCTGATAGGACGATCACTTATCCAATGGGTATAGTAGAGGATGTACTGGTGAAGGTTGATAAGCTCATATTTCCTGCCGATTTTGTGATTCTAGATTTCGAAGAAGACAAGAAGATTCCCATAATCTTGGGAAGGCCTTTTCTAGCTACGGGCCGTACTTTGATCGATGTACAAAAAGGAGAGCTTACAATGAGGGTGCAAGATCAGAATGTCACCTTTAATGTGTTCAAGGCCATGAAATTTCTGACAGAGGTTGAAGAGTGTTTCAGTGTGGACATGGTTGATATGGGTCAGAGAAAGAAGTTTGATCAGTTGTTGAGCGAAAAGTTGGACACGCACATGCTAGAGCATCACATCAATGATTCCATTGACAATTCTTCAATTCAAGATCTCTCGAATGTAAAGCTTGGAAAACTTCCACCGCATTTGAGGTATGTCCTTTTGAATGATGAGTTAGTGATTTTTGAAGAGGGTCATGTAATGTGTTAAGAAGGTGGATAGTTGATGATGAGGTAGAATATGTTCTGTTTAGTCGGTTGAGAGGGATAAACACTTTAGAGGTGTGAGGAAGAAAAAGAAGACAAAGAAGTCGATGGGTGGAAAAATAAAGGTGAAGAGTGAAAGAAGAGTTGTGTTAGGAATAAGCAATCAAAATGTCAACGTTCGTATGAATGGTCTTTCTATTGAGGACGGATCGGTCATTCTTTTGAAACCACCGTGAGTTGAGGAAGCAACGTCCGGCTAAATGACGTCAACGACAGCGCTTCGTGGGAGGCAACCCACGTGGTTTAACAATTAGGTATATTTTCTACTATCCTTCGTATTACCTTCAATTCAATGCGGACATTGAATCTTTCAAGTTTGGGGGTGGATTGGGGGATAAGTAGTGTATTTGTAGTTATTTATGATTATTTGTTATTGTGTTCATATAGATATCATATTTTGCATATTAGTGGTAGTTCATGCATGTATGTTCGTGTTATCTATGTTTGTTTTATTTAGGACATTCTGTTATTTTTTATTTTTCGTATACCATGTAAGTTCATATTAGTTGCATTTCATGGCATACATATTTCATGATCCCTTAGTGCGTGCTAATTCTGATTGGTAGGTAGATTTCTTATTGAGTGTGGTAATGATGAGTAGAGGGTTTATTTATAGTTCCTAGGAATTGACTTGCATGTTTCAGAAACAAAATATTTACACAGTCTCATTGGGTGCTTTTGGGCTAGGTTAGGGTCATGCTTGTTTGGTTGTTTCAGATTTAATTACTTGATTATATTTAGAATTTTCGTTATTCCCTTGATGGCATAGGAGCACTTAAGTCTAAGTTTGGGGGAAACTAGGGATTTCATGCTAATTGTTAATACTTGTCAATAATGGTTAGGCGTCAAATGGCTAGTAGCCGGCTCATATTTATATGAGTAGTCTAGGGTTGGAATTGAGAATTCTCATTCCAGATTGCATTGAAAAAAAAAAGAAAAAAAAGTTATGTGAATTGTTAAATGAAAAATTAACCAGGGTGAGCTCTTTAATACTCGAGCAATTAAGTTCTAGGGGACTTTGTGCCTAGTGACCTAAGGCTTTTACAGTCTGGGATCCACTAACCTAACGCTCGCTACATGGGTATTATTGTATAAGCCTTTTGGGGTCTCATCCATTGCACGGTTAAATAAGCGTGCATTGTTGTGTATAGTATTATGTGTTGTAGTTTAGTAATAAAGCATGAATTTCTGTCTAACTCGAAGGATGATGGAGGTGTTCCTAGGTTATGAAGTGTTTACCATCTATTCTATTTATAAACTTGTGATTGTCTTGGCGAAGAATGGGTATGATTTCGATCTAGTGTTAGGAGAATTTCTGATGAGCATCGCACACACGCACATTTCTGTTCATATATTGTTAGTATACGGGGATTTAGTCGAGCTCTATTTGGATTTAGTTGCATTCTCTAAGATATTTGCTTGCTAGTTGGTTTTGGTTAGTTTGAAGGGGATCGTTGCATTTTCATACTAGTTGCATTCATGCATTGCATTGTTTTTGCATTGTTTAGTTAGATGGATTTTGTGGGTACATTCGCTATAGGCCCTCACGAGACCTCACTCGTCCACTAGGGCTGCCTAGGGGTTTAAAGGGCATGTTGCATATGCAAAATGCAACCATGATCACCTACGGAAGTGGTACAAGTTAGTTGTAAATAGTTTATTTGTTTATGCTTGAGGACAAGCATCGGTTTAAGTTTGGGGGTGTGATAAGTGGATTTTATATCCACTTGGATCGCTTCAATTCGGCTTAAATTGATTTGCTTGGTCTCAAGTTTGTTGTAGTTTTGATGTGTTTTGCTTAAGTGTGCGGGTTTGCAAGAATGTCAATTAGGGTTGATGTTTTTGTCTATTTTGGAGTTGAATTCGAGCTTAAGAATGAAGAGTGGAGTCATGTTGTGAGTTATCATGAAGATTTCAAGGTTAGAGAATTGAAGACGGAAGCATTTGCAAAAAGAACGGAAGGAAAAGGCGAAGAAACGAAGAAACGGAGCAGAAAACGGCGAACCGGCCGAGGGTTGCACGCAGGTTGTGCGGTGGGCAGGAGGTAGAGGCGCAGGCTGCGCGCAATGCTGGAAAAATGATAGTTTTGCCCTTTTTCGAATTCTAGTTGTATTTTAGGTAGTTCTTGCACCTAACTCAAATTCTAATAGTATTATAGGGTATTTCCTTCATAGGCAAGACTTCTAGAGCCTATTTAAACACATCAAACCATTGTAATTTGTATCATTACATATCATAGAATAGATTTGCAAGGGAGAAAAGGAGAGAAGGATTCAACGCTCGTGACAAGCAACGGATCTCTATCACCTTCATCTTTTGTATTCTTTTCTTAGGCGTATTCTGGATTCTAGATTTGTTTTCTTAACTCTACGTTTATTTAATATTACTTCTTTTATTCATATCTTGTTTAATACCATGTCTTCATCAAATCCCATGGTGATGAACGGTTCAATTATGAACTAATCGTTGTCATGGGAGTCTAATGGATTTATCTACGTAACTTAGTAGTTTGATTGCTTTAAAGATATGTATGTGGTGAATTCTTGATATCCTTGTATGGTTGTGCTTCATGAATTTAGATGCGTAGCTAACATTTAATTTGTTAATCTCTTGCGAAACGAGAGTGGATCTTGAGATTTAGAACTTGCCATGCTAGCATAGGTTCATGATTGTTATCCACATGATTTGTAGTATAAGATGAGAATACTTATATTGCCCTATGTGATCTATATGGATGACTTGTGCTTAAACCGTTATGTTTTCAAATCTTATAGAGATATAAGGTCTAAACATAATTGGTGTCTACCCATCTTCTATCTATTTTGTGGATGTATGCGTAGTTTGGTGTTAGTATACCGAGAGGTAGCTTATACTTGTTTCGTGTTGTCTGATCAGATTTCAAAACCATCACATGCATTGACTAAAGGCATCGACTCTAAGTGAAGTAGATAATGAAGTTAGGATCCCATGTTTATTCTCATAGATTTAAATCAGTTTAAATCACTTTAGTTAATTAATTTTTAGTTTGATTTGCATCTTAGTTTAAATTAGATAATCATAAATCCCAATTAGTTAATTGTCTTAGCAGTGAGTTATAACCATACATTGTTGCATAAGTACATCTACTGAATTGAAACCTAAACCAGATCTCTGTGGAACGAACTTGAATTTTATCTATATTACTTGTGACCAGTCCACTTGGCTTAGAAACAGATTTATCAAAAATAGCATGCTTATTAACTTTCTTAGGACTAGTCTTCTTGTCATTGTTAGAAGTCTTAGAAACTGAGTTCTCAGACTTAGGTGACAGAGGTACCTTCCTAGCTCTAGGAGGACTTGAAGACTCTGACCTTGTGTAATGTGTGTGAATGTTTTGACTTATACAACCATCCTGAATTGTCTTCTCAAATTAAAACAGCTGGTCATCACATTCATGTTACATGGCATACAGTCAAGTTTATCACAAAATGGTGAATCTCTATGTCTTAAAGGCACAGAGCAATCATAGAAAGGCTTAGCTATACTGCCAGTTGGTTTCTTGCATGCATATGTTAAATGATTATTGCTAAAACAGTTTTGACAGACTTTTCTAAGGGCATTTGGCACATAAGCATAATTGTTATTCTTCTTTATCCTTAGTTTGCCATTCCTGTTTTTGTTTCTTATTAGCCACTTTCTTCTCAAATTCATTTTTCCTAGCTGAAACAAATTTCATAAACTTCTCAGGTCTAGGTCTACCTCCTACTGGCTTCTTGGCTTTTGCCTTGACACTCTCACTCTTAGAGGATGCTGGTTGTTCAGTAGACTGTGCCTCATCCTCATCATTCAACATTTGCTTAATGAGTAAGGCATCCTCATCAATTTCAAATGTTGGTTCCTTAAAAATTGGAGACTCAGTCTTTTTCAAAATGTGAGGCACTTCCTCCTGAACAACTATGTCATCTTCAATGACAGCATAGCATTTCCTCTGTTTAAGAGTGCCATAGTCAAGTCCAATGGCAGCCTTGGGTTTAGCTTGGTTTCTCTCATGGTAGGACTGCAATATACTAGAGGAGTTCTTAAAAGTTTTCAGTTTAAATTCATTTTCAGCTAGTTCATCCCTAAGAGCCTTCTTAACCTGACTAGCACAAAGAACCTTATTCTGCAGATATTCAACTTCTTTCTTAAGGTTATCTACTTGCATAGCAGTTAGCTCAAGTTCCTTATTCTTCTTGTTTAACAGTTCATTTCTAGTAGACAGTTTAGCAATCTCTTCATTAGCAGTAGTCATACTAGTATGGATATTAAACATTTCAATAGACAGTTGTTCAACCATACACTTATATTCAGAAACAGACATATCTATGGTAGTGAGAGATGGTACCTGAGAGTCAGATGGAGATTGTTCATCCTTGGAATCAGCCATCAAGGCATAGTTGTAAAATTATTGCTCTTCTCCATCACTATCAGAGTCATCCCAACACTTCCCTTTAGCTATGTAGGCCTTGCCTTGTGTTTGCTTTTTTAGAAGGGCCTCATACTTAGCTTCAAGCTCTAAAAACTCCTTATCCTTCTTTTTAGGCTTCTTGCATTCACTGGCAAAATGCCCTAGGTCATTGCATCTATAACACCTTACAGATGACCTATCCACATGGCTGGTTTTGAATTTATTCTTGTTTGCTTTCACAGGTGTCTTGCTCTTGTTGAATGAATGGTTTTGACATCTAGGTTTGAAGGGTTGGTTCCTCTTGAATCTGATGTTTGGAAATTTCCTGGCCATGAAAGCATATGAAGTGTTCTCCATGCCATCTAGTTCTTCAAGAGCATAGAACTCATCTTCTTCCTTCTCTTCAACAGGTTCAGTCACTTCACCTTCAGTTTCTTCATCATCTATTATCTCCTCTATCCTCAGCTGACTTGTAGATGCTTCTAGGTCTTGAACAGATTTGCTGACAATCAAGGCACATGATGTGTTTATCATTCTGCCTTGCTTGGCTTGGATAGCTCTCTTCTGAAGCAATTCAAGCTCATGAGTCTTTAAAACCCCATAGAGCACATCATATGTGATTTTGTTCAAATCTCTTTCCCTTAGAGAAATGACCCTCTGCTCTAGGTGGTTTGGAGAAGACAATAGAAACTTCATGTTCAACTCCTTAGTGTTGTAACCCTTCTCATTCATCTGTAGCTCAGTCACCAGCTTGTGAAACCTTTCAAACATGTCAGTAATACTTTCCTTGGGCTGTGCCATGAAAGCTTCATACTGTGTGACCAGTATCTGTTTCTTGTTTTCTCTAACCTCCTCTGTCCCTTCACATAATACCTCAATGTGATCCCACATCTCTTTTGCTGATTTGCATGAGGTTATATTGGCAAACATTGACATCTTCATAGAATCTATTATCAGCAGCATGAGATGACTATCCAGGGCAACCTTATCTTTCTCTGAGTCTGTCCATTTGGATGGTTCCTTGGCCACATAAGATCTTGGAATGCTTGTGGTTCCAACTGTCTTTTCAGGGATCTCTTGTTGTGGAACAAAGGGACCATTCTTGAGGATATCAGGATATAGAGGGTTAGCAGCTTTGATGAACAACAACATTTTAATCTTTCAGAGGTTGTAATTCTCTTTGTCGAACTTAGGGACCTTTGTAAGAACCCAGATTTTGGGTGGAATTAAAACTTTTATGTATTTAATGATGTAAGAATGAATAGTGGATACGGCTACAGTGTAATAATTGATATTTGGGAAAGAATGAATGGAATTCGACTTTATTATGTTTATTTCTTGAGGAATGCTAAAGGGCGACAACATAGGTAAGAATAATCTATCTTCTAAGGGAATAAGATATGGCAACTTCAAGCAAGAGAATACTCTCATGTCATCCAGATCGATAACGATTAATCCAGTAGTTCCGTAAAAAGGTTAAGGAACGATCGAAAGAGAATACGGACAATTATACAACCCTAAGAGAACAAGTAAAGAATACAGAATGAATAGTGTTTTGGGTGGGAGTATATAATAATATGAGACGACACTATATAGAAGTATTCGGAACGGATTTCCGAGTTCATATTAGTGATCCCGGGGGAAAATAAGTGTATGTAAAAGCTGTCGGATTCTGAAAAACCGCACTTTTATTTTCTCCGAGAGTTCCCTGGACACTGATAGCCTTAAGTATTTAACGAATGGATTTAAGGAATATAAAATGGAAAGTTAGAATGAAAGATGGAGAATGAAAGTATTAATATTAAAGAGGATTCCCGGTAAACCCTAATTAGAAATCCGTGAAATATTCTCACGAACGATCAATCGAAACGGGTAATAACCGGACACAGAAACAAGCAAAGGAAGCAAGAGTCTTGTGCAAGCTACTAGTATAAATATCTAGTAACTAAACTAGAAGCAAGGAACTAGCACCTTAGAGGAAGAACTAAGTACTTAGCAAGTAACTACCTAGTTAAGCTTTAACCACCATAAAACCAACACATGTCTTGCCATTTGATCATCCAACACCTCATCACTTTAATAAAGTGACTTTTACAAGATATTATGTTGTAAGTGGATGAGAGTGAATGAGATTAAAACACAAAAAAATCAAAAGAACCAAGCAACTCTCTCCCCCCCCCCCATTTCAAGAAACCATTCGGCCTCACCATTAATTCAAAATCCAAACTCCACCTTCCCACCATTGTTTGTTCTTGAAATAATTAAGGTGAGTCTTACATTTCATAAAACTTATCTCCTCAAAATCTTAGCTTCAAACTCATCCTTTTCCATTTTCAAAAAAATCAAACAAGAGGAGGGTGAATAGTGTTCATCAAGTACTAACTTTGTTTTCTTGATTTTTCATGGTTGATCTAGCAAGCATAATCACTCCTAAGGACCATACAAGGCTTAGTAAGGCTATATCACTATCTAAGGAAGGTATAAAGCTCTTGAAACCCTAACCCTTGTTTGAGATTTAAGCATGTTTATGATAGTTATAACTTAGTTATGGTTATGTTAAGATTATAAGCATGATTATGTATGGATTTTGGATTAATGATGTAAATAGCTAGATGAACGGAAAGGCATTGCTTGGCCTCAGTTCATGTATATAAGTCATGTATATGTTGTTTGGGTTGGATGCTATGTTTATGGGAAGATTCGAAATTGATAGATATTCGATTTACAGGCGTTATAATGCCCGATTTTACAATACCATGTTTTGTATGCCATTTTCCATGTCGAACCCCTACTGTCCAGAGACCTTATCTGCCATGATAGGATAGGTAATGTTCTAAGCTTCGTTTTGATATAAAGATCACGTGAAACGGACTTACGGTTTAGGATTTATGACCAAATTACTAAAAGTAGTTCGAATCCGTAAACGAAAGTTCGTAACTGAAATTGAACCCTCGTAAGCTATGTAACGTCATGGCGAATCTTGGTAAATATATACTAGGGGTAAGAAGGAAGGTGTGAAAGAAAACCGTATGTCAAAAAGAGCATTTTTCGATTTATTAAAAATGTTCGAGTCAAGGTTAAACGCGAACGAACCCCTAAAAGACGACTCTTTTATAACTTTGGTAAAACACTTAGAAAACGGGCGATAAAACTCGGAGTATAATATTGGTTCGTAACGATCAACCTTAGAACTCATATGACTTAAGTATGTCCCAAGTATAAGTGCAGTGACATGTCGTATTAACGAACGAATGTCGGGTCGGATCAGCGATAATAAGTAATCCACTAAAAGGGGTATAACGAGATAATTCGAGAACGTGTTTCGATTTAAGTATAACTTAACTTTTAATATGTTAAGTGATTAATCCCGAATGCCTTGGCTATTTATAGATCACCAAGCTGAACCGGGACCCGCTACCACTACCCCTTACCGTACTCGACTACCAGGCAAGTTTCAATTCCCTTCTTTTAGGCTGTTGTTGTGATTGAATAATATATATATATATGATTGCTGATATACATATGCCATTGCATGCATGCCTACTTTCAAGTTGAATTGATATACTTGTTCCCTGAATGTTATTGTTGGCTTATAAGCTAGATAGTTATATATCAGTTATAAGCCGGTTATTGTAAGACCCTCATAGAAGGGCGTATATATCTTATTAATCAAAAATAGACCGGGAGTCAATATTCCTTGATATATCGAGATTACCTCGGAGGAAAATATTTAAGTAAATATTTTCTATTATTTGGGCGACGAATATTATTTGAATATTCGTTCGAGACTAATTATTTTAACGATCCTTACTTCAAATAATTATTTGAACGTAACTATTCAACGAATAATATTTCTCAATATTCATTAGAGTCGAATTGATTATCGACTATTATTTCGAATATTCTTCTAAAGATGAGACTATTAAATGAATATTATTTGGATATTCTTTTAGAATATTATTTTATTAAATAAATATTACTTTTGAATATTCATTTAAGATATTAAATACTTGATGAATATTATTTTAATATTCATCTGAAGCTTGATTTAATTATCGAATATTATCTCGAATATTCCTTAAGGCTTGGATTACTAAATGAATATTACTTGATATTCATTTAGGATATTATTCATTAAATGAATATTACTTTTGAATATTCATTTAAATTCCTAATAATTATGAATATTACCTTAAATATTCTTTTCAGGTCTTATTAATTAATGAATATTGTTTTGAATATTCATTTAAATATTTATTTATTCAATAAATATTCTCCTGATATTTCTTCAGGGATTATTTTGAGAAATACTCTGATTTAAGATATTCTTTCATATTCCCAAATATTTTTTAAATATTTTAACTCAATAAATATTCTCTGAATATTTATTCCATACTTAGAATAATCTCGATAAGGTTTATCTTCTTCGATTATTACAGAAAATATTTCGAAGTCATATTATTATTAATCTTATATCAAGAAAGGTTCTCAGACATCATTCTTCTTTGAGTCTATCCCCTTAATAATAAGGGAACCTTACTTGGAAAATGTTATTTATCTTGTCGACTTCCCGGTCATAAAGTATTCCCTTCACTCGCAACTCGGGTGCTGTTGACTTATTAAGTCGTTGCTTACCTTCTCATCTTTCGAGGGGTAAGATTACTGGAACAAGTTGATATCCGTTACCAAGTAATAGCTTGGGAGTTATTGGTAAATTTTCCTTTCCAACTAGATACGACTACTTTGTGGAGTCTTATCAACAAGTATTATACTTGGGGAAAGGGGGACGAACGTTACATTCAGAACCATGAATTCTATTTGAACTAGGAGTCGTGTAAGAGGCCGAGTAGCGCCGGTCCATCCCCTTTGGCCCAACCGTTGGCCGGGGAGAGCTAGTAAGGCGGTATACAAGTAAAGCCGTCAGTTCTTCCTTCTACCGGTAGTAAATCTAAATTGAGCTGTACGATCTCGACTGATCATCAAGATTGGAACAGCGGGCGCGGTGAATACTCCATCATTGGTTCATCATCCAAATTTATTTATTTCCTGCAACATGATTACTGTTGGCAGAGTTGGAAAAGTGTCATAACTGGAATTGCAACCTTTTCTTGCAAGTTCCTCTTCTTAATAATAATAAGAATATCTCGCTTACTTTGATGTAGCAGATATTTCTTCAAACAAATACTTTCAGTTACCTGGTAACTTCATCGTTCATATTATACTGGCATCATTTCCGTAAATGCATGGCATATGGTTTGAAAGATAGCTTTGAACTGTTTTAAATTATCGTTCAGTTATATATTTGTTGGTGGGCTTTCGCTCACCCTTGCTTTGTTTATATTATGTCACAACAACAGCTAGGACAGATGGCTCGCGTCAGGCGCACTCGGCGCAAGCAGGTTACCCGACCCACCGGACTACCCGCTGAGATGCTAGCCGCCATTGCTGAGGTAGCATAGTTAGACAGCTTTTGTTTCCTGTTTAACTATATGTATAATTAATGTAATTAACGGCAAAACTTTTAAACCTATGATGTTATCCTTTTGGGATTGTAATAACTTTTATTCGTAACCCCTTTAATGTAAGACTTATTTCAATTTCATCTCTGGGACTATAACTGTTGTGTGTGTGTGAGTGGTAATTATTGTGGGGTCCCAGCATGTGATTTATTTATTGTGGACTCAAGTCAAGTATTATGAATGGATGTAAGACCGTAACCACCAGATCCCTGACCCCGGATCTGGGGGTGTTATAACCTTCACCGTTCCAGTAGTCTTTGGTGTATTCATGATCGTTTTCTGTTTTTGAATAAACAGCCTGCTCTGATACCACTTGTTGAGTATTGAATATACAAAAGAGAATACAGAGGGGGTGAATGGATTCTCTAACTTTTCTTCGAATCTTCTTAGTGGTGTATGTGGTAAAGTATATGCTTTGTGCTTAAATAAATATGAGTGCGGAAATATAAGACACAACAACACAGTACTCACTTTAATCTAATATTTTATTAGATCAAAATGTTGCTACAACCTGAGAACACAAGTTCGTATTCTCAGCTTCTTTCTCAGAAAGATGTATTTCCTGAATGTGTATCTTGCAAGGCTTAACTACTAAAGAAGTGAGGTTGTACTCTTATAGAACATGAGTACACCCTACTTAATACAAATAAGGTTACAGGATAAATTACTTTCTAGTATGTCTATCCTTTTTTAGTAACATCCAAACGGCTTGAGATTTGACTTCCTTTAACTCTGTTCAGATCCACTTCTTTAGTAGCTTGTCTCTTGGAACATCTCTCTAAGCTTCTTTGTAGTCTTTCCAAAAACACTTTACAGTACTGTGGTCCTGAAAGCGTTTTGGCTTGCTACAGGTTTCTGACTTGTACAATTCTTCACTATTTTGTCTCCAAGACTGTATTCGAGAAGTAACTGAGTGATTGATTCGAGAACTAGAATTGACTTGATAGATAACTCTAAGTTCTCGAATACTGTATAATTATCATATTGAGTCACTTCTCGAATTAGTCTTTTCTCTAGGAATCCTTGAGTTGGCGAATAGAACACTTGACTTGTCGAATCCCTGAGATGTCGAGTAGCTTCTTGAGTCCTTGAGATATCGAATATAACTTTGACTTGTTGACTCTTAGAGAACTTGAATACCACTTTGACTTGTTGACTTCTTGAGTTCTCGAATAGAGTATTAGACATGTCGAATCTCTAAGTTATTGAATGACACTTTGACTTGTTGACTTTTAAAGATGTCGAATAGTGTCTTTACAGATATCGAAACCTTGATTAGTCGAATGCTAGACTTCTCGAATATGACAAACATACTTCTCGAATTGGTACTTAGGCAAATCTTCATTCTTCAAATTCCAACTGTGTTTATTTTGACAGTCTTGATCTTCAAGCTTGAGGCATGGTCTTTGGAACTTCTTTCAAGCATTATTCTCTGACTTTTAATTACAGTTACACAGATAGAAATTGATGCTTATTACACGTACTACAAAAAGTAGAAACTCTACAACTAGAGGTTCCCTCAGTTAAGAGGTCATATAAGTAATGCATAGCATTATAAAAAATTAGGCTTGTTATTATATATATACAGGCATGCCTCTGTGACTAACATCTAACCTCACCTCCAGAGGTGGGTACTATCTCCTGCCCTTCGACTTCTTGGTTGCCAATGGTACATTCAACCACGAAGTCAGCCAACGCTTGAGCCTTGATGGCTGTCCGAGGCTTGTATGTGATATCAAATTCTCCAAGTTCGATTGCCTACTTAATCAGCCTTCCACTGGCCTTCGGGCTCTGCAGTATGTTTCTCAGCTGCTGGTCCTTCGGGACTTCAATTTTATGTGCCTGGAAGTACGATCGTAGCTTCCTCGAGGCTGTCACCAATGCCAAAGCAAATTTTTCGATGGGAGAGTAATTCAATTCAGCTCCATGCAACACCTTGCCCACGTAGTAGATAGGTTTCTGAACCTTGCTTTCTTCTCGGATGAGGACGGCACTCAATGCTTGCTCCGATACTGCCAGGTATAGATAAAGCGTCTCTCCGGGACTAGGTTTAGCCAACAACGGGGATTCAGCCATATATTTCTTTAATTGCTCAAAGGCCTCTTGGCTTTCAGGTGTCCACTAAAAGTTCTTCACCTTCTTCAGTTCTTGAAAGAAAGGCAAGCATTTATCACCAGACTTGGAGTTGAATCTTCCTAACGCTGCTACTCGGCCCGTCAACTTTTGCACATCTCTGATAGAGCGTGGTTGCTCCATATCTAAAATCGCCTTGATCTTGTTAGGGTTAGCCTCTATGCCTCTCTTTGAAACTACCAGACCCAAAAATTTTCCAGATCCAACACTAAATGCACATTTGGCTGGATTCAGCATCATCTTGTAGTGCCTCAGTACTTTGAATGCCTCTCTGAGGTGCTTAATGTGATCTATCGTGAATAGGCTTTTGACTAACATGTCATCAACATAGACCTCCATGGGTTTTCCAATTATATGGGCGAATATCTTATTCACCAATCGTTGGTAAGTAGCTCTTGCATTCTTTAGTCCAAAAGCCATGACAAGATAACAAAAAACACCACAGTCGGTTATGAAAGATACCTTTGGGATATCATCCTTGTGCATCTTAATCTGATTGTAGCCACTGAAACCATCCATGAAGCTCAACATCTCATGCCCAGCCGTGGCATCTATCAAAGTGTCAATCCTTGGTAGAGGAAAACAATCCTTAGGACATGCGTCATTCAAATCGGTGAAGTCTATGCACATCCTCCACTTCCCGTTTGCTTTCTTGACCATCACAGGGTTAGCCAACCATTCGGGAAACTGAATCTCTTCAATAAACCCGGCCTCCAAGAGCTTATCAACTTCTTGTTTAATGGCCTCTTGCCTTTCAAGAGCGAAGTTCCTCTTCTTCTGCTTTATTGTCTTTCGCTTGGGATTGACATTCAACTTGTGAGTTATGAGTTAGGGATCAATCCCTGGCATATCAGCTACTGTCTAAGCAAACACATCGCTATTTTCTTGTAAGAATGTTGTCAACATGCCCTTCAGAGGTTCCTTCAGAGAAGCTCCAATATAAGTAACTTTCTCAGGGTCGCCTAGCTCTAGAGGTATGGGGATTAAGTCCTCTGTCGGCTTCCCTCGGTGTTCATCATCGTTGCGAACATCCATGTCTTCAATCGGAAGGACCTGCCCCCCGACTCCATCGGCTCTCAAAGCAGCTACATAGCAACTTCTAGCCATTTTATGATCTCCTCTCTATTCTCCAACACCATTCCTAGTTGGAAACTTGATCTTCATATGATAAGTTGGGGCAACAGCCTTGAATGCATGGAGTCCGGTCCTTCCCAGGATTGCGTTATATGTCAAAGCAGCCTGGATCACCAAGAAGTTCAACATCTGAGCAGTCTCCCTAGGTTCCTGCACAATAGTCACAGGCAGTTGAATAGTTCCTTCAACCTTGGATTCAACTCCATTAAATCCATAGATAGGCATGTGTTGGTGGGGGTTAGCTGAGACTCATTATATCCCATCTTTACAAACGCATCATGAAACAGAATATCAACAGAGGCTCCATTGTCTATCAAGACTCGTTTTACTTCCGAGTTTCCAATCACAGGAGTTATGACCAACGGGTCGTCATGGGGGAACTTCACCCCTTCCAAGTCTAAATCATTAAAACCAATCACTAGCTCAGTTTTTGCACGCTTCGGGGCCTCCCCTACGATGTGCATCACCTCTCTGGCATAAGACTTTCGAGAATTCTTTATCGTGCCGGCCGCTGTCGGGCCTCCCCAGATCATATTGATAACCGGCCCTCGGGCTGTGGGTTACGATCACGGTCATTATCCCTACAATCATTGTTCTTCCTGTCATAATCCCTTCTTTGATTTCCACGATCTTCACCCTTCGTGAACTAGCTTAGTTTCCCTCTTCGGATCAAGAATTCAATCTCATCCTTGAGTTGTCTACAATCATCGGTGTCATGTCCCACATCCTTGTGAAACGTACAATACCGATCCTTGTTTCGCTTTGAGGGGTCACCCCTGAGTGGCTTCGGCCATCGAAAGTTCTTATCCTTCTCGATATCTAACAAGATCTGACTCCTAGGAGCATTCAACCTTGCATATTCAGAAAATCTTGGTCCTAGACTCTTCTTAGGTGTAGAGTCAGAGTCCTTACTAGTCCGTGGATATTTGTCCCTAGCATCATACTCTTGCTCTTGTTTTCGCTTCCTAGAGTCTTTGTTGTTCCCTCCATTACATATTGTGGCCTCTTTCTTCATGCTATCCTCAACTTTAATATACTTATCACCCCTTCGTTGTAGCTCAGCCATATTCTCAGGGGGATGCTTTGCCAATGACCTCTTAAAGAAAAGATAAGTAGTTCCGTGCTCCAGGGCTACCATGGCCACCTTGTTCTCCAAGTCAGTGATATTCAGTGTCTCCTTAGTGAATCGCTTGAGGTAGTCCCTCAGATTCTCGTTCTTTCCTTGTACCACATACATAAGAGACGCAGACCTTTTCTCATGAGCTCATTCGCTAATGAATTGGCTGAAAAAAGTGGCACTCAACTCCTTAAAAGAGCCAATCGAATTTGCAGGCAATCGGCTATAACATCTTTGAGCCATGCCCGACAGGGTTTGAGGAAATGCCCTACACTTTAGAGCATCACTTGTAGGCTTTAATAGCAGTGCGTTTGAGAATATCCTGACGTGATTTGCGGGATCACCTGTTCCATCATAAGCCTTAATTGTCGGCATCTTGAACTTCCTAGAAATATGAGCATTCATGACCTCCTCAGTAAATGGGGGTGTGGGTTCATCAGGATCTCCAAGAGGCATCAGATCTTTGGGGTTTCCCCTATGGGTTTCCACCCTTGTTGTTCTTCCAGTAGGGGCATCAACCCTTCTCTGCCTCCTTGAAGACCTCTCCAAATCAATAAGGGGAATCCCTCTTGAAGTCGGAGGAGGTCGATTCTGGTTCTGTCTTCCCTGCTGTGACGCCCCCAAATCCGAGGTCAAAGATTCAGGTCGTCACATCACCATCCAACCATATCATACCTGTATTAACTTTACAACTCAACAATACATCCATCAAGACCTCAATCTTAAGCACAAACAAGTTAGAGCCTCAGAAACGATAATCAAAAGGAACACTAAATATTACAATTCATCTGTACAATCTAGAATCTTGCTCACTTCCATTTATGCAACTACACTTGAAGACAAGTCTTCTATTACAGTTGAAAACCTATCAGACTTACTCTGTAGTATTTGTCAGGAACTAAATCATCTCCGGGGTAAATCTTTTACTCCTCCCCTGCTGGTGCGGAGTGAACCGACCAAATTCTTCTCTTTCTGAAAAGTTTTTATAAAGCAAGAATGAGCTACATAATGCTCAGCAAGTTCACCATTTTGAAAAATAATAATGTGGTTTATTTCGAAAACATTCCTAACTATATGGGTATATATCTCAGATTTCAAAACATAATTGGACAATGTATATGTCCGAGTTTGAATAAAACATCTATACTCACTAAGGAGCTTTAAGAATAACATATGAACCCTTTATAAGGTTCCCATTTCAATATATCACAAGTTTGAAAATATATACATATGAGTATATCATTTTCGGCAAAACAATCCACGGTTAACATACTGTACAGGGAATACATCATTGCAAACCTCTTTCCTTCCATTAGCTTAGAAGGTTTCTCATACAAAAACATTTCATTCTTTGAAACAATTGCAAGAGTGCACTAACACGTGCCAATCTTTATAGAAAATCTTGCAGTTCTAGATACTGCACGATGTCAATATTTTTCTTATCAAAACCACACCATCGGCAACTTGGCACTTAGGCCCAAAAAGCAGTGTTTGAGTATTTTTCCAAAGTGGAGGATGGGACTGGAAGAAAACATAAAAACCTAACAAGGATTGACGATGATCAGTCGCCACATCCAAGTCCAATAATCCGCGGGTCTTCTCTATCGGTAGAAGGATAGAAACTACATCTGTAACTATCCCCGGGTGAAAACTACATCCGTAATCACCCTCGATGAAAACTACATCCGTAATCATCCTTCGGCAACACCTGGTCCGGAATAATAATTGATGGACCGCCAGGCTCACGGCCGCTTACACATCCCGGAAATCGTTCGTCAACGGTTCCCACACCTGCCAGAGTCCCTTTTTCTTTTTCTTTTGAAAACTTGATTTTGATTGAAAACAGAGTAATTGAGGTCCGACATCAGTCGACCGATGATTCTTGATATCACACAAGAAACAAACCCGACCGGGGGTTTTCGAAAATGTTTTGAGTTCGAAAGAGTTCGAGTTTGAAAGTGCTAAAGGTATCTTGGATTAGCTTTGTCTTTAAAATAATGAACAATAATTAATAAATGATATTTTAAGATTTAATATTAATAATTAATAAAATAATTATTTAATTAAATAAGCTTTTAATCCAAGATAGGTATTTTGAGTATTTACGAAGATATAAGAATAATTACTTGAGTATACGATACTTCCCGAATGACCCTTCGGGTTTTCGCAATTTAATTACGATATAATAATATACCGCTCCCCGGTCAATAGTATATACGGACCGCTACGACCTCTATTGCTAGAGTCGTTGTCCGAATAAAACATTTCATTCTAAGTTCAAGGGGTGCAAACATATATGTACTTATACATCTCAATTTCATCGATACTTCGATAAACATAAACATTTTATATGATTGAAAACTACAAACACAACAGTGAAAGTCCTTGTATATGTAAGTTTTGAAAAGTAAACTTGCCTTGGTGAGGTTGGGGTGGTCGAGCTTGCGGAGTGGAACGATCTATATATAATCAATAGCCGATCGTTAGTACCTTAACAATATCTCTTTCATTGCGGGGTTTTAGGGGGTACAAAATTAACTTAATGACTTCGTCTTATGACACTCTAGCCCCACTATAGGTTCATGTCATCACTCGATTACTCTCGTCACTTATTCGACTTAATTTGGTTACCATATCCGAATCACATCCATTACCCCTAAAATTACACTCCACTTACGACTTTTTCCCTTGCTCGAATTTTACTCTAGCATTTTTATAAAATTGAAAAATACACATTTTAATCAAATTCTTTTTGGGTAGCCTTCCCCACTGCATTTACTAGCTTCTCTAATTTTTCCATGATCCTACATAAATTTTTAGGGGTTTAAACAAGGTTCACAAGGGGACCATTTAGTGCAGTCCGGAATCCAGAAACACATGCCATAACTCAAAATCTATACATCATCTAGTCATGAACCTTATATTTCTGGAAACTACATTCAAATACCTTTCCAACAATATATATTAGGACCTCAGGGGACAAGATTTGGGGGTTCAAAACCCTCTTACAAGACAGTTCAAGTTCCTGGAAAAATCTCAGCATTCTTATATCACTAAACCAACCAAGAATCTTACATCCACATCACAACCAACATCTAAATCACCAAGATCATACTTTATAACATACATGGAGATACATACACTAACCACAAGTTTAAAAATCACAACCACAACACTTAAACTCAAGATCTACATCATCCATAACTTATATGTCCAAGATTCACACTAACATCCATGGATCTAACATTAAACACCATAAATAATTCATGGCCAAGAGAGGTTAGGGTTTTATACCTTCTTGATGTTCTTACAATCTCAAACAAGCTTGGTTAACCTTGGGGTAGCCTTACTCTATGCTCACCATCTTCAATCTGACCAAAGAAATCAAGAACATGGAAGTGGGTTTCCTGACTGGAAAAACACGCCCCAAAGATCAGCCAAAACGAAGCCCTTGCACTCGTTTCCTGGTCGAGGCTCCTGAATGAAAGTTGTAGAGAATCTTCACATCTTTCTAACCATATAAAGAACAAAAAATTTCATTGAGTAATGAAGTCTCTAGGCCCGTTTTAGTGAGCTCCTTTCCTGCTGGGCAGAATGGAGTATTTGGTGTTTGTTTTGTTTGATTAAAGTGATAAAGTGATCAATAATGCTTGATATTTTCACTTGGATGCATCTTATCTTCTTGCCATGTGGTGTCATCTCCTCATTGGTTCATTTGGATTACCTTTATCCATCCATAATTGCAAGCAAGTCCCTTGCTTTATACATATTGTTTCCAAGTCCTTCCTTCCTTTTCTTATTTGCACCAAGGGGCTTCCCTTCTTGTATATTTACTAAATCAATATGTTACAACTTATATGTTGCACTTCATTGTAATAGTGTGGCCCAATACCTCAAACAATCGTTGTGTCCAATTTTCTTTGTATTTTCTCTTTATCTCAGAAAAAAAATTCTCGCGGTTTCTGAATTGTTCTCATTTCCTTTAACTCTAGGATTTTATTCTCAATTCCATTTTCCTCTCATAATATATCCTTCCTTGGACTTCTAATATACCATATCCTTAATCCATGATTCGTTCGCTCAATCGCTTAATCTCATTGTAAAGTTTCAGCAGTTTCTAGAACGTTTGTTTCACTTCCTCAGTGGTTTTCGTTCCAAATTCTCATATTCACTTATAATAAAATTCCAAAATATTAACTCCTCAATTCCTCAATTTAAATATCTCATTTCTTGATATTACGGATATATAATTCACTGATCGGTCAAATATTACACGAAAATAGAATTTGGAATTTCTGAATTCCGATCGCATTTACATACACTTATTTACTCCGTAGATTACTAGTATAACTTCGGAATATCCACACTACGCCTCGTGCATAGGTGGCATGAAAAATTTTCTTAATCCTCAAAATCACTATTCATCCACCAAATCACTATTCATTGATGCACTTCATCATAATAGGAAAAGTTTTAATTCTACCGAAATTTTGGGTTCTTACAGTCTCCCCTCCTTAAAAGGATTCCGTCCCGGAATCAGTTTAGGAATCACTGGGGTTACTCCTTCTTTGTTTCACTCTTTCAACTTCCAGGTGGATTCTTCCACATCTTGATTTTCTCACAATTCCTTATTAGTTTGAAAACCTTGTTCCTCAGCACTTGTTCTTCTCTATCCATGATTTCCACGGGTTGCTCCACATAGGTCAAGTCTGGTTGTAGGTCCACTTGGTTGTACTCTATCACATGCCGAAAGTCCGAATGGTAGGGTCGTAGCATGGACATATGAAACACATTATGAATTTGCTGCAAGCTTGGGGGCAAGGCTTTCTCGTAGGCTAACTTCCCGATACGCCTCAAAATCTCAAAAGGTCCAATAAACCTCAGACTTAGCTTCCCTTCCTTACCAAATCACATCAATACTTTCCAGTGGATACCTTTAGCATCAAGAAGTCTCCCACCTCATACTCCTTTGATATCTCACAAAATTTGACCATTCGAAATAATGGGTTTCGTAAAAAAAAACTAATGACTTTTACATACACTCGTCTGCACAGTAAAGACGTAATATGAATTCAAAATCTTCATTTAATAATTCGTACATCTCGTGATCGCAAAGATTTCTCATCCACCCATAAAATTTGGGTTATTGCGGTCTCCTCTCCTTAAAAGGATTCTATCTTAAGAACCTAAGGAAAATAGTTGTGGATACAATTCCAACTTTACCCTTTCCAACTCTCAGGTTGACACTTCAACCCTATTGTTCTCTCCCTTGGTCTCACCAACGCCTTAATGTTGTTCCTCAACGCATACTCTCCTCGACCTGTATTCCTTATCGGTTGTTCTATGATTGAAAATTCCTATCCCACTACTTATACGTTCCTCTTCTACCTTGTTCATAGTATCCGTGTTGAGTCCTCGTATCGTTGGCCCGTGAATACTTTGTGGTAGTGTTTTATAATCTGAGGCAACGTCAATACGCACGGTATTCCTCATATTCCTTCGCTTGATTAGCAGGCATGTGTTGCCTCCCGTCAGCCGTTACTACTTGCTATGGATACTGTATAGTCTTCGATGTACGTCGAACCAGTTCAGCTACTATGTCCCTCGTTCATTGACTTCTTCGTAACGCAAGAGAAGCGAAACTTCTTCTTTCGCAGTACGCTCTACAGGAGACGTCCTTACGTTCGCATGGTGATGATCGTGATAACAATATTCATTTCATGGATAACTTTTTATTCTCGACTGCCCCGTGAAATCTAAGGCACGACACTAAATATAAATTCGATCGTCTGGATAATTCTTCTTCCTTGTCCGTCAGCCACAGATCAAATTAGTACATGCGCTCAATCTCTTTATTAATTATACTTGAAAGCACCTTCAATATTCGAAGTTTAACCTTAAGTCTCTATCTGACGTAATCACTACAAAAGTTTTATATTGCACCACCATCTCTTCCGTATATAAATCGATAATCTTCTAAATGGAAAGTCTCTCGTAGGTAAATCACTTGGTCGAGCAATTATAAATCAACTAGGGCCATCTCTTGGCTCGGTCTTCGGCGACCTACTCATGAAATTCACTATAATTCTGTCCACGTTCAAGATTTTCTACGGGCGGAATTGATCCACTAGATCTCTATCATTTTGTTTTTGACATGTTGCGTTCGTACTTAATAGTTTGCCAATACCATTCTTCATATCCGTTTGCCAAACATTCTCTTAATTCTCTGTACATCTTTTTCCTTCCCCATAATTTAGTCATTTTCCTCTAACATTATTCTTTATGGTATATACTCTATTTTCTTGGTCAGTACTGACTGAATTCCAATTTCGAATAAGCCCTTCTATACGTATCGGCCACCACACTGGCCTTTCCTGGGAAATAACAAATTGCTCCATTATACTCCCTACTCCCTTTCGTCACCTTCTCTTTCTTATGTTTAGTCCTAATATGAAGATATACTTATGGCACTTGTGGAAAACTTTCACACTTTTCTCATAAAGTTAACGTCTCAGTTTTATGCGTGAACGCCATCATGACTAATCCCAGACTCACGGTTAGTATATCCTATCCTGTAACCTTTATGTTGTTTAGAAGTACAGGCTATCATCCCCTTTCTACTGCATCAGCACACCTCTTAAACTCTTGAAAGACGCATCATCGTGACTCTCAAAGTCCTCTTTTTATCATCAAGTATTGCTAACAACGAGGTTGTTGCTAATATCTCATTTCATCCCAAAACTTTGTTCATTAATCCATAAAGGCTTCTGACTCATTAGTCCACTCAAACGATACTACCACAATTTTATAACGTTTATATTAGTGTGAAATGCCAACTTTGGCACAGTACAGAGGTCGATCTTGAGTTGGTGAAACCTTCTCTTCAACCTTATCTTTGAAAAACAACTACTCATTTTAACTAGTCATCAATTCCCCCATTTCCGATAAGGGTATCAGTTCTCGATGGTATATGTAAGATGTCATACGCTCGTCCTCCTTCACAACTGGCGCCAATCAGCCTGAGGCCTGCATGCGGCTGCGATTCCCAATAAACTTGATTAGGTGGTAATCTCGAAGGATCATTGGCATATATCCATGCATCCATTTGCTATTAGGGGCCTATTAAACTATATGTCTCTCTATGTGCATTAATCCCTTTAAGCTAAGTAAAGCTTCACATTCTTGCCACGATATTTCTTCCTTTCTCGTCCATCTCACTTCCATGTTAGTTTCCTCCAAGGATATGTCTTACATCGCAATCGATTTGAATTTCTTGGATCAGGAAAAGGCTTGGTAACTCCAGAATTCATTACTATAACATCCTGACAACGGTTGGTAGGAGCGTACTCCCAACCACCTCATCATTTCTTATAACTTTCCTCACACTAATATTAAAGGTCTTGTGGTATGCCCCGACATGTTATTTCTACTTTAATAATTACTCGGCATAACGCTCTGGCTGCACAATTACAACATTTGGTTTTTGATCTCATATTGGTGTAACGGTTCATAACTGTACCTCCCGTTCACCTTAGAGTAATCACTTTGAAAGGAATGGTTTCAAAATAACAAGGTCCAATAGATAATTTCAATAAGAATTCCACATTGGATGTTCCAAGAATGTTGATGGTTCCAAATACTAGGAGTCTCGATTTTTGGAGATGTAAGGATGGACCGAAAGAGTACAACAAGGTTTATTCCTTCAGGTCATGATAATTCTGTAATATGATATCATAGAGAATGTTGCACGAGGGCAATGATTGTTGGATACAAAAGTCATAAAGACGGTCTTTATACAGTTCTTACATCGGGTGGATACTTTTCCTCCTAAATAATAAGAGGAAATCTAAAGTCGCATTGATGAAGGTCAGCCAATAGAAAGCAATTCTACTCCATGACAATTAAAGAATGAAGTAGTTTGTCATTCAAGTAATCAATGGTTTCAAATGAATTCTAATTGTATGAATGAAAGAATAAAATATTCAAGTGATGTAAAGTCTGATACGAAGATGGGTAAGAGTTCAAGTCGAGTGGGCGACCTCACTAGGTCTCAATCAAGTTATTCGTCAAAACCTTCATCATCATACTTTAACACATGTAAAAATGCATTACGGAATGAATTAAATTGGGAGTTGGACCAGTGGAACAATATCTAGTCCTTTTCAAGAAACACTAACAACTAGCTAGACAAAATTTGCTAGTTCACCTGTTTGAGACATCACCACTAGCTAGGACAATTAGCTAGGTGTTCTTCACAACATTACAATTTTGACTAGTTAGAACAATCAACTAGTCATTCATATTGACATATCGACTAGCCAGTTTCAATTGGCTAGAACGGAATTTCAACATCGTAGCCATTGAAGAAACTTTAGGCTACTCGGGCAACGAATGGAAATAAGAAGTTATTAAGTTTGAAAAAGAAAACTATAAAATCTGAAGAGAATGTTCTAGGTATCGGAACAATCGATAACCTCTCATCAAATATTACTTACCAGTGAAACGGTCCACCCAAGGGTGCCTCTGTACACATGCTTTATCATATCCTACAATAGGATTAAATTCAGAATACCAATATCAAAATGATATCCTTACTATGATTTCAATGTACGATGTACAATCTCATCTTGAATAGAAGAAAAGAATTCATGAAGGATGTCTGGACATTAAATCATCCATGTCCTCAGTAATTTGTTAGATATTTATGAGCTCAACTGAAGAGTGCAAGTATGAAAGAAGCAATCAAATATCAATATTCGTTAAGTAATATTCATCGATTAATTAAGGAAATATTTGTTGAACCTTCCTTGGATAATTGAAAGAAAGTGTAAATAGGCCTGAGCCGAACAAGATCATCATAAATTTTTGAATAGAATGTTCATGGATCGAATAAAATTACTTCGGATAAGTCCTGCTTTAGGGAAAGTATATCACTGGTTGTTATTCCACAAGTTTGAAGTAGAAAGCTAGGAGGGTTACCTGATATAAACTAATCGAGGTAACATGGTTAGTGAACAGTTTAAAATGAAGTAGTGCACCAGCCGGTAGTTACCAAAATAAGTTAGTAATCATTCGTGCATCTCATTATCACCACTATGAGGGTAACTCCATCTCTTCGTCTTCGTAATACAAGACACCAACTAGTGCGTCTCTCAATCATCATCTTAAAGTCATTTATCGAGTTAGGGTTTCACAAATATATCTGTCATTTCCGTGCTTTATCTTGAAGACCAAGCTTCACATCATTCCGGGGACACCTGCTAAGTCCATAGGGTCCTACTTCATGCCTTCCGACATGAATCACAAGTGGCCAGTTCCCCCTGGGAACAGATCAAAGAGATCTCTCAGGGATCTCAGTGCAGTCCATAGGTTCAGTGGCGGTGTGCGTATGTGAACATATACCAAAAATATTGAGGTCTACAATACATATATACGTAGTCCCTGATAACATCTCTATCAAAGGATCCCACTCTAGACCCGCTGGTCTTTTCTTTTGGTAGACTCTTAGATCACTGTATCGCTCGTTGCAACCATATTCAACTTCTCTTGAGTCCCTTTGTTAATCCTACTTGTTTGTTCTCTAAGTTGAACTACCATGTTCTAGCGTCCGAATCATGCGTGGAATTATCTAGCACGCTCGTCTTATGATAACATTCCCGTATAACACATGTAAAATTCACCATCAAGGGTAATGGAATCCATAACGACATAGTGACCAACCTTCAGGTAAACCCGTTACTTATCGAAAATCGGATCTTATAGCCAAAGTAAAAGACTTTCATTAATCCAAGTACTAAGTACCCTTATTTATGTAGGGAAGTCCAAACTTCTTGATTCTTAAAATGCCGCCTCGTAAACTGTGGAGGAATATGGGCCACAAAATTTATGCCAGCCTAGTCATCCGATCATATTGGCAATATCGCCTCTACCTCAGCTGCTCTCGAGATTTCACTCTGCTTCCTATATCATTACCTATGATAGGTCATGTATGACTCTCAAACCTCTATTCATCATTCTGAAGGTCTCTAGGGATTCTATCGACCCTAGTATAATACCTTCAGTAACACTCCAGTCCATTCTACTTACCGGTACCTCTTTTGGTAGTCCAATCATAAGTTTACTACGATCTCTTATGTCATTCTCCTACTTAGACTTAACTCTCAACACTCTCGTTTCTGAGTACTGTAACTTATCGCTCTGATACCATTTCCGTGACGCCCCCAAATCCGAGGTCAAAGATTCAGGTCGTCACATCACCATCCAACCATATCATACCTGTATTAACTTTACAACTCAACAATACATCCATCCAGACCTCAATCTTAAGCACAAACAAGTTAGAGCCTCAGAAACGATAATCAAAAGTAACACTAAATATTACAATTCATCTGTACAATCTAGAATCTTGCTCACTTCCATTTATGCAACTACACTTGAAGACAAGTCTTCTATTACAGTTGAAAACCTATCAGACTTACTCTGTAGTATTTGTCAGGAACTAAATCATCTCCGGGGTAAATCTTTTACTCCTCCCCTGCTGGTGCGGAGTGAACCGACCAAATTCTTCTCTTTCTGAAAAGTTTTTATAAAGTAAGAATGAGCTACATAATGCTCAGCAAGTTCACCATTTTGAAAAATAATAATGTGGTTTATTTCGAAAACATTCCTAACTATATGGGTATATATCTCAGATTTCAAAACATAATTGGACAATGTATATGTCCGAGTTTGAATAAAACATCTATACTCACTAAGGAGCTTTAAGAATAACATATGAACCCTTTATAAGGTTCCCATTTCAATATATCACAAGTTTGAAAATATATACATATGAGTATATCATTTTCGGCAAAACACACCACGGTTAACATACTGTACAGGGAATACATCATTTCAAACCTCTTTCCTTCCATTAGCTTAGAAGGTTTCTCATACAAAAACATTTTATTCTTTGAAACAATTGCAAGAGTGCACTAACACGTGCCAATCTTTATAGAAAATCTTGCAGTTCTAGATACTGCACGATGTCAATATTTTTCTTATCAAAACCACACCATCGGCAACTTGGCACTTAGGCCCAAGAAGCAGTGTTTGAGTATTTTTCCAAAGTGGAGGATGGGACTGGAAGAAAACATAAAAACCTAACAAGGATTGACGATGATCAGTCGCCACATCCAAGTCCAATAATCCGCGGGTCTTCTCTACCGGTAGAAGGATAAAAACTACATCTATAACTATCCCCGGGTGAAAACTACATCCGTAATCACCCTCGATGAAAACTACATCCGTAATCATCCTTCGGCAACACCTGGTCCGGAATAATAATTGATGGACCGCCTGGCTTACGGCCGCTTACACATCCCGGAAATCGTTCATCAACGGTTCCCACACCTGCCAGAGTCCCTTTTTCTTTTTCTTTTGAAAACTTGATTTTGATTGAAAACAGAGTAATTGAGGTCCGACATCAGTCGACCGATGATTCTTGATATCACACAAGAAACAAACCTGACCGGGGGTTTTCGAAAATGTTTTGAGTTCGAAAGAGTTCGAGTTTGAAAGTGCTAAAGGTATCTTGGATTAGCTTTGTCTTTAAAATAATGAACAATAATTAATAAATGATATTTTAAGATTTAATATTAATAATTAATAAAATAATTATTTAATTAAATAAGCTTTTAATCCAAGATAGGTATTTTGAGTATTTACGAAGATAGAAGAATAATTACTTGAGTATACGATACTTCCCGAATGACCCTTCGGGTTTTCGCAATTTAATTATGATATAATAATATACCGCTCCCCGGTCAATAGTATATACGGACCGCTACGAACTCTATTGCTAGAGTCGTTGTCCGAAGAAAACATTTCATTCTAAGTTCAAGGGGTGCAAACATATATGTACTTATACATCTCAATTTCATCGATACTTCGATAAACATAAACATTTTATATGATTGAAAACTACAAACACAACAGTGAAAGTCCTTGTATATGTAAGTTTTGAAAAGTAAACTTGCCTGGGTGAGGTTGGGGTGGTCGAGCTTGCGGAGTGGAACGATCTATATATAATCAATAGCCGATCGTTAGTACCTTAACAATATCTCTTTCAATGCGGGGTTTTAGGGGGTACAAAATTAACTTAATGACTTCGTCTTATGACACTCTAGCCCCACTATAGGTTCATGTCATCACTCGATTACGCTCGTCACTTATTCGACTTTATTTGGTTACCATATCCGAATCATATCCATTACCCCTAAAATTACACTCCACTTATGACTTTTTCCCTTGCGCGAATTTTACTCTAGCATTTTTATAAAATTGAAAAATACACATTTTAATCCAATTCTTTTTGGGTAGCCTTCCCCACCGCATTTACTAGCTTCTCTAATTTTTCCATGATCTTACATAAATTTTTAGGGGTTTAAACAAGGTTCACAAGGGGACCATTTAGTGCAGTCCGGAATCCAGAAACTCATTTCACTTCTCAGGCCATAACTCAAAATATACATCGCCTAGTCATGAACCTTATATTTCTGGAAACTACATTCAAATACCTTTCCAACAATATATATTAGGACCTCAGGGGACAAGATTTGGGGGTTCAAAACCCTCTTACAAGACAGTTCAAGTTCTTGAAAAAATCTCAGCATGCTTATATCACTAAACCAACCAAGAATCTTACATCCACATCACAACCAACATCTAAATCACCAAGATCATACTTTATAACATACATGGAGATACATACACTAACCACAAACTTAAAAATCACAACCACAACACTTAAACTCAAGATCTACATCATCCATAACTTATATGTCCAAGATTCACACTAACATCCATGGATCTAACATTAAACACCATAAATAATTCATGGCCAAGAGGGGTTAGGGTTTTATACCTTATTGATGTTCTTACAATCTCAAACAATCTTGGTTAACCTTGGGGAAGCCTTACTCTATGCTCACCATCTTCAATCTCACCAAAGAAATCAAGAACATGGAAGTGGGTTTCCTGACTGGAAAAACACGCCCCAAAGATCAGCCAAAACGAAGCCCTTGCACTCGTTTCCTGGTCGAGGATCCTGAATGAAAGTTGTAGAGAATCTTCACAGCTTTCTAACCATATAAAGAACAAAAAATTTCATTGAGTAATGAAGTCTCTAGGCCCGTTTTAGTGAGCTCCTTTCCTGCTGGGCAGAATGGAGTATTTGGTGTTTGTTTTGTTTGATTAAAGTGATAAAGTGATCAATAATACTTGATATTTTCACTTGGATGCATCTTATCTTCTTGCCATGTGGTGTCATCTCCTCATTGGTTCATTTGGATTACCTTTATCCATCCATAATTGCAAGCAAGTCCCTTGCTTTATACATATTGTTTCCAAGTCCTTCCTTCCTTTTCTTATTTGCACCAAGGGGCTTCCCTTTTTGTATATTTACTAAATCAATATGTTACAACTTATATGTTGCACTTCATTGTAATAGTGTGGCCCAATACCTCAAACAATCGTTGTGTCCAATTTTCTTTGTATTTTCTCTTTATCTCAGAAAAAAAATTCTCACGGTTTCTCAATTGTTCTCATTTCCTTTAACTCTAGGATTTTATTCTCAATTCCATTTTCCTCTCATAATATATCCTTCCTTGGACTTCTAATATACCATATCCTTAATCCATGATTCGTTCGCTCAATCGCTTAATCTCATTGTAAAGTTTCAGCGGTTTCTAGAACGTTTGTTTCACTTCCTCAGTGGTTTTCGTTCCAAATTCTCAAATCACTTATAATAAAATTCCAAAATATTAACTCCTCAATTCCTCAATTTAAATATCTCATTTCTTGATATTACGGATATATAATTCACTGATCGGTCAAATATTACACGAAAATAGAATTTGGAATTTCTGAATTCCGATCGCATTTACATACACTTATTTACTCCGTAGATTACTAGTATAACTTCGGAATATCCACACTACGCCTCGTGCATAGGTGGCATGAAAAATTTTCTTAATCCTCAAAATCACTATTCATCCACCAAATCACTATTCATTGATGCACTTCATCATAATAGGAAAAGTTTTAATTCTACCGAAATTTTGGGTTCTTACACCTGCTATCTCACCATGTCGTCCCTCAGCTTTAAGATCTCGGCTTCATGAGCCTTGATTCTCTCAGCAGTCGTCAGAGGGGGTCCATTATGGATAGTTTGTGTCCTCCGTCGAGGTTCTCTACTGGATCGTCGCTTCCTCGGGGCTTCATCACGATCATCATCCTCAGATGACGAGTCGTCAGTATAGGGGCCAGAGTAATCATCATATTCTTGATCATGGCCCAACCCCCTAATATAAGGAGGCTTCTGAATCTGTAAGGCATGGCCGCTTGGTCCAACACCTCGAGTAGCCGAAGGGTAGTTAGGCAGACCATACATCGGGTTGGTATTTGCGGGGAGATCCGTAGTGTGGATCTGTACCCCTGGGGGTAGCGAGCGATTAACATTATCAAGAGAAGAAACCACCATCTGAAGAGGGTTGTTTTCTTGGCTTTGATGGATGGCCACGGGTAGAGTTCCCTCAACGTGGGGAATCGTCCCTGGGGGTTGAGAAACTAGAGGTTGAATGATCGCCCCTATTGATGGGGGTACTTGCCCTTCTTCAGTAGTGATAGGCAGATCAGAAGTGGCGGGTGGAGCAGAGATAAGGGGTATGGCCTCGGTCTAGGCTGGTACTGTTCTTCGTGTGTTAACCATGGTTGATGTCTTCTTCCCATAGACGGCGCCAAATGTTGTGGAATAAAAACTAGGTTATCGAATTGCGGTTGTAATTAATGTTAGGGTTCGTGAGCTTCGTGCTTTAATGGCTGCTCTCGTGTTCGTGGCTGAATCTGCCTTCACAAGATGCCTACGTACCTTGATGAATATCAAGAATCAAGCCAAAAACGTAGTTTTGAGAATGAGGGATCGGGCCATTATATAGGCTGAGAAGCCTTAGAATTATGGCAGGATTTGGAGACTTGGTGGACAAGCCACCGTCTTGTGGAAGGTTCTAGACTCCTACCTTGTAGGAGTCTGTTTCCATGTTGAGTTTGTTGCCTTGGAGGCTACTCATAAAGATATTGTTTCCTTGTCCGACTCTTATTGCTGAGTTGTTTATCACCCTTAATATTAATTATGAAATTAATATTTAATTATTGTTTTGGGCCTTGTAAATGGGTCCCACGTTCGGACCATACTGGGTCTAATTAATGCCACATTAAATGTGTCTTTAGGGCTTACTTTTAGCCCATATCAGGTTGGTTACCTATTCTTATCAATTTACCTCTTTTTTCAGACTATTTACACCTTGATGACAAAACTGTGTTTTTCTTTGAGTTGCTTTTTATTGGGAAGCAATAAAAGAAATTAGTCCATATAATATCTGTGACTTATTCAATCTTGAACAATAAATATCTAAATTTGGCGTGAATATAATTAAATTCATCTTCATCTCGATGGATAAGAATACTTCGTTAAATCGATTCGAATTTCTAATTAATGATTATGCAATTCTATTTAGAAAAGGATATGCTTAATTTTATTCTTGAAATAAAAACTAGCGTAAAAATCCGTGCGAGTTGGGTTATAAGCGAGTCGAATGTTCAGATTCAACTCGAATTTATAATTTAATTGTTCGGATCCAGTTCGGATTCAAATTAAATTTTTAACACTTATCTCAAATTTAACTCGAATTCAAATATGAATGTTCGTATTTTATTTGGTTCCGCTCGATTGAGTACCGAACTACTCATTTTTATATATTCGAATTCGTCCAAAATTATATTTAAAAAATTAAGAATATCTAAATAATTATTTACAAAAAGAATAAAATGTGTTCATTTGTAGAATATCACTTTAACATATATTTTATATATAACATATATTGTATGTATAACTTACGAATTCTAATCGAATATATGTAATTAATACATATTCGAGTAGCTTAAAATTATTCGAATTACTTTATATTCTCATTATTATAGTGGATTCTCACAAAAAAAAATGGCCATTTCTTTTTTTCATCTGATCAAATATTAAAGTGTTGAGATTCGACCCGGTATTCGTTCGAATTATATAATAGAATTTGAATTCGCTCATTTTTTATACGAATACGGATTATATTCGTTGCTAACGAGTCGAATCCGGATTCGAACCCGGATTACTCGGATTCGTTTTCAGCCCTACGTGCGAGGTACAGATTATTTTGTTACATTGTAGGTAAATACTTTAATGAAAGTCGTTTATAGCATATTGTTCATGATTTTAAATTTTCTTTATATTTTGGTTACTTCATAAATATATGTATAATTATATTTTTATATATTCTGTGTTTTTAAGAGTAATTTCAATGCATTACTATTCTTGGTTCTATTGCGATATTATAGCACCAAATGCTAAAAATTCAATTTCAAAGGGGTACTATAATTAGATGTAAATATGCATAAATGTATCCTTGGTTCTAAATTTGAAACCAAGTATGCATCCAAACCAGATCATCATTTAACCATATATGAATTATATGTTGATGTAATTTAAATGAAAGTTAGGAGAGAGATACAAAAAAGTAAATAAATTTGGAAATAATTGGATGTAAAATGCAATTAGTATTGGAGTTGAAATTCTATTTTAGCACCAAAAAACACTTTTTGAGGCTAAATTATAGCAATAACTATAGCTATTTTACATTTAGCAATGGACTTGCTCTAATACCATTCCTTAGTAATTTAAATTTATGAATGTGATATTTTGAGTTATCCTCATATTTGTACGATAATTGCTATGATTAAATGCCGTCTCTGTAAACTTAATATTGATTAATTTAATTAAGATTCAAAATGTTAGGAATAAATTCATGAGTTGTGATGTGTAGAATAGAATGAAATAACACTTCTTGTAATACCCTGATCTTATAAAGGGTTTATCATTTGATTAAGGAGATATCAGTTCTTTAAGATCTTTAGAAACTGTGAACAGTACTTGATCAGAGACTAGAGTCACGGACTATAAGTTCCCAGGGACTATGACAGACCCTGATTGAAGCTGCAAAATTGGAAAGTGCTATTCTATAGGATCTGATATTCAGAAAATGGAAAGAAGTGTGCATGAAGAAATGAATCGACTATCAGTGGAAACTATCAACTAGACGGCAGAACATTACCATGTATTAATCATTACTTTCTGTTATTAGTTGATAGGTAGCATTATAAATACTCTCTTTATATCATTGTAAAAAGTGTGAGCTTAGTGTGAGATTTGTGATCATCGTGAGTATACGAGTGAACAAACAGAGAGAGATTTGTATTGAGAGCAGCTGCTAAAGGTATTGTACACCTTTGGTAGATTTTGTATTTGATTTTATTAATACAAACAGTTTGATTTATTCGTTTGTTCTTGTTTATCTAATCAAGTAAAAATCAAACACAATTACATAACTTGTATTCAACCCCCCTTCTACAAGTTATTCAAGTTAACAATTGGTATCAGAGCAGGTTGATTTCGAATAATCATAAAGATCTGCAATCATGTCTGGTTACAAGGATGGTAATACTAAGATCCCTATACTCAAGAGAAACGAATACACTCTATGGGAAGTGAAGATGTTGCATCACCTGGAGGCAACAGACCCTGATTATCTTGATAGGATAAGAGATGGACCTTTTGTTCCAACAAAGGTTGTTCCTCAAGCAACTGTCGAAGGAAAAGTAGTTCCAGAGCACACTGCAGAGAAGCCTAAATTTGAATTGTCAGATAAGGACAAGGAAAACGTTCTTAAGGATGCTAAAGTGAGAAATATACTATTTAACAGTCTTGATTCTGTTCTCACTAATTATGTTCTTTCTTGTAAAACTGCTAAGGAGATATGGGACAATCTAAAGGTTCACTGTGAAGGAACAAAACCTGTCAGGAAGAATATGAGGACACTTCTCATACAACAGTATGAGTATTTTGAATCCAATTCTGGTGATTCACTTACTGATACCTTTGATAGGTTTACTAAACTCATCAATGAGATGGCCATGCATGGTAAATATTATGACTTGGAGGATATGAATACTAAGTTCATGAAAGCCTTGCCTAATTTCTTCAATGAGAAGATATCTGTAATTGAGGAAGCTAATGATCTGGATGAAATATCATTAGAGGCAGTTTATGGAAAACTGAAGGCTTATGAACTGGACAGGTAGCAGAAGAAGAGCAGAGGTGAAGGAAAGATGAAAACTGTTGCACTTACTGCTCAATCTAAATCAAAGAAGCTTCCAGAAGAACAAAATGTTGAGCCTACTGTAAAGAACTCAAGAAAGAAGAAAAGCAAAGAAAGTTCTGAGTCAGAGACTACAGATATAGACTCTGACAACAGTGATTCTGAATCAGAGATGTAGGAACTCTTTGTTATGTTTGCTAAGGCTTTCAAGAAAGGAAGATTCAACAGGAGAAGATTTAGCAAAAGACCTTTTCAAAAGAAAGAGGAGAAGAAGAATGACAAGGGCAGAAGTACAATTGTCAAGCTTGATAAGGTAAAAATCAAGTGCTTTAACTGCAGTGAGCTTGGACACTTTGCTAGTAAGTGTAAGAAGCCTAGGAATTCAGGATAAGGTAATGCACTCATGGTCACACAGAAGGATTGGGCAGATTCCAGTGATTCTGAAGATGAATTGGATTATGACAACATTGCATTGATGGCAAATACTTCAGACAAACCTGGATCTCCAAAGAAAAGTTCTTCATCTTCTGTTAAGGGCACAGGAAGGAAGCATTCAATTATCTTGGATAGTGGATGCTCTGGACATATGACTGGAAAGAAGTCCCTGCTTACAAAGTTTGAGAGGAAAGCTAGCCCAGTAATATCTTCTGGAGATGGCAACAAAGGAGAAACTCTGGGATATGGCTCAATTGTTTTGGGGAATGTCATCATAGAAAACGTAGCACTGGTTGAAGGCTTGAAACACACAGTTTTAAGCATAAGTCAACTGGGTGATAAAGGTTACCAATAAATCTTTGACAGTAAAGGATGCAAAATCTTGAATATGTAGAATGGAGACATTGTTCTAACTGTTCAGAGACATGGTAACATTTATGAAGCCAGCTTGAGTGACAAATCTAAAGGAATTGTCAGATGTCTTTACAGCAAGGCATCAAATGATGAAAGCTGGAAT
Source organism: Saposhnikovia divaricata (assembly GCA_036435485.1). Classification (NCBI taxonomy): domain Eukaryota; kingdom Viridiplantae; phylum Streptophyta; class Magnoliopsida; order Apiales; family Apiaceae; genus Saposhnikovia; species Saposhnikovia divaricata. Next base: position 63,545,343 of record CM071596.1, read on the forward strand.
TGGCACAAGAAAATCTCACATCTTAATTTCAAGAAGCTTAATCAACTTGTTAAGCACAATCTAGTGAGAGGCCTACCTCAGGCAAATTATGTACAAGATGGACTTTGTGATGCTTGTCAGCCTGGAAAACAAAGAAGAACCACTTTCAAGAGCAAGACAGAAAATTCGATTACTGAACCATTTCATATGCTACATCTTGATTTATTTGGTCCAGTAAACATTATGTCTATCAGCAAGAAAAGATATGCTCTAGTTATAGTGGATGAGTACACAAGGTTCACACGGGTATTCTTTCTACATAAAAAGGATGAAGCTCCTCAGCAAATCATTAAACTTGTCAAGAATATTCAGAATATCTCTGAGTACAAAGTCAAAGTACTTAGGAGTGACAATGGTACAGAATTCAAAAATTCTACAATGCAGGAGTATTGTGCAGACAATGAAATCACTCAACAGTTTTCTGTACCTGGAACACCTCAGCAGAATGGTGTAGTAGAAAGAAAGAACAGAACTCTCATAGAGGCAGCAAGAACCATGCTTGCAGATGCAAAGCTTCCAACCTATCTCTGGGCAGAAGCTATCAACACTGCATGTTTTACTCAAATTGCACCGTGATAAATAGTCATGGAAAGACTCCCTATGAGATGATCAAAGGAAAGAAACCAAGTGTGAAACACTTTCACATCTTTGGATACAAATGCTACGTCCTGAAAGTTCATCCAGAACAACTTGGAAAGTTTGAAGCCAAATCGGATGAAGTAATCTTTCTAGGATATTCAGCATCAAAGGCCTTCAAAGTTTATAATCTCAGAACTCACATTGTCATGGAATCAATTCATGTTGCATTTGATGACAAGAAATTCGGAATTTTGCAAACTGATGAAAGTCGTGACAAATTGGAATTTGAAAATCTTAAGGATTCTGGGATTTTCTCTAGTGATGATGAAGGTTCTCTAGAAGAAATCTTTATTGCTTCTCAAAGGAATGTTGTTACTGAGGGGGAGCAAATCAATCAAGGTGAACACAATACTAGTCAGGAGCAGACCAATCATTCAGAGTCTACTTCATCAGGGACTAATTCTTCAGGGACTAATGGAGAAAGTTCAAGTACTAGTAGCAGTATGGAGTCTATTGATTCTACTGATCAAGGGGGAGCTTTTGAAGGAAATGAACACTCTTCTACAAGAGATACCACTAACATAGGGGGAGAGTCTAGCAGGAGTAATCTACCACATGTTAGAAAATGGACAAGGGATCATACTAAAGATTTGATTATTGGTGATCCAAATAGTGGTATTCGAACTAGAAGATCAATTCAAAATGAATGCTTGTATAGTTGTTTTCTCTCAAAGAATGAACCTAAGAAGGTTGAAGAAGCCTTACAGGATCCTGATTGGGTAATTGCAATGCAGGAAGAACTAAATGAGTTTGAGAGAAGCAAAGTCTGGAAATTAGTACCAAGACCTAAAGACAGATCTATTGTTGGTGAAAAATGGGTTTTCAGAAACAAGATGGATGAATCTGGTTTGATTGTAAGAAACAAAGCAAGGCTGGTGGCCTATGGATACTCTCAGGAGGAAGGAATTAATTATGATGAAACCTTTGCCCCTATAGCAAGATTGGAAGCAATCAGGATGTTTCTTGCATTTGCAGCTCATTCAAAGTTCAAGGTATACTAGATGGATGCAAAGAGTGCTTTTCTAAATGGCAAGCTTGATGAGGAAGTATATGTGGAGGAACCACCTGGTTTTGTTGATCCAAAGTTTCCAAATCATGTCTACAAACTTGACAAGGCACTTTATGGACTAAAGCAAGCACCAAGAGCATGGTATGAGACTTTGTCTAAATTTCTTCTTGAAAATGGCTTCAAAAGAGACTCTGATTATGCAGGGTGTAAAATAGACAGGAAAAGCACAACAGGTACATGTCAATTCTTGGGAAACAGATTGATCTCTTGGACAAGCAAGAAGCAACAATCTGTCTCAACCTCAACTGTAGAAGCTGAGTACATTGCAGCAGGCAGTTGCTGTGCTCAACTCCTTTGGATAAGAAATCAGTTGATGGATTATGGTATGACACTTAGTAATATTCCTATGTTTTGTGATAATACTAGTGCTATCAAAATTGTAGAGAATCCAGTTCAACATTCAAGGACTAAGCACATTGATGTCATGTATCATTTTATTAGAGAACATATTGAGAATGGTACTGTGGAACTTCATTTTGTTCCTACTGACAAACAGCTTGCATATATCCTAACCAAACCACTTGATGAGTCTACATTCATTAAATTGGTTAGTGAGTTAGGAATGTTAAATTTCTAGATCTTTAACATCTGCATAAGTAGCAAGGTATGTTGTTTAGCTTATAGATTTGGTATTTATATCAGTATCTATATTTATCATTTAGACTCTGAAGCTAATAACATTTTGCCTTGATAAATTATAGTATGAATAAACAAGTCATTAAGAACTAGACTCTGAATTCTTAGTCTCTGACTTAGTAATTTAAGTTCTGAATTATTTAGTTGTTTCGTTCTAAAATGATTGTTGCATGTTTTGATAATTCAATATATTCATACTCATAAATGACTTCAATAAATAGGAAATTGACAAGATAGATCAAAAGAAAAGCTTGTATTTTCATTAATCAAAAGCATTACATACATGGAAATGAAATACAATTTTTCTTTTTGCTTAATAGTTATTACTAATCTTGTTCTTGTCTAATGTTGTGGCTGATGGAGTTGTCTCTTCCATGAATCTTCCATAATCAATTCGTCAACTCTCCAGATATGCCAAAATCCATTTAGGGGATGCGGAGTACATCTACTCTTGAATTCCTTCTCTGAGCAATTTCAAGCGGTAAGAACCGACTTGAATGAGAGCAGCTGACTCCTGGCATCTTAGAAATGAATTGTATATCCATCAAGATCAACCCCAGACTCTTCACCAAATTCTTCATCCTCAAGGTGTGAAGAGATTAGAGGGAGATTTTGTTCAACTGGTAGATGTTCTAGAAGAGGATTTTCTACATTACATGGATCTATTCCTGCAATATCAATTTCTATGAGAAAAGTCATCTCTTCAAAGAGATAGTTTATTTGCTCTTGATCATCAAGATCGTTGAACTTCTCAGAAGAGAGGAATCGAAAGTTAGGGTTCATGTGAATATCTGGGTTAAAAGCCATTATGTTTGGAAAGCTCTTTGTGTCTTTTGCAGAGAGTGTTTGAGTGGTTTTTAGAATGGAGTAAGGCAAATGACACTAGGTTATTATATAGAAATCCGTGAGAAGCTGGACAGTCTTTTGAAGTATTCCAATGCAGCTATATCACTATTACTTCGCGCGGGACTGAACTTCTCATATTTCCAAGATACTTTAAAATCTAATCAAAATATTTTTCTTGGATTATTGGTGTTTATTTTCAGGAAAATATCTGACATGCCACATATGCAACTCCATTTTAGTCTCTGAAAATCGGTTCAAATTCAAATTAGACCCTGATTTTAATTAAAATCAATTTTGGATTTTATTTCCAAAACTTGTGGGTAATTACACTTTTTCAGGGACTGCCACTTGTCAATCTACGTGTGGACGTGGGTTAGTGGGTCTGAAGGAATTTTGAGTATATTATTATTTTGAGACTCTGATTGTTATTGCTTTCTTCATATTTGAATTTTCTAAAGCAAAAAAAAACTGATTCAAGCTCTCAAAATCTCTAATCAGTTTCAAAGATTTCTCAAGTTATTCTCAGATTCAAAATCAATGGCTGCTCAAAGAAGATTACCCAAGTCAGTTGCTTTTAATTTTGGTGACTTCGACTTTATGACAAACAACTATGTTGCTGCAATCACCAACAAGGAAGGGGTATCAACTGATTTTCATCCAGTGATGGATTTTATGGCAATTGGACCTTTGCGTTACGCACTGACAGCATCTTCAGTGATTAATCAAGCTGCTATTTCACAAGCTTGGGAGAATGCTGAGGTAGTTGATCCTGTTCAGGGTCAACCAGGTAAGATTGTTCTACACCTAGGACAAGATTCTTTTGATATTACTGAATCTGTTGTCAATTCAGTACTTCACTTACCTGTTAATGTGCCTTATGTTAATGAACCATCTGATGATGATATTAGAACTATGTTATCTTCACTAGGATATAGTGGACCTTTAGATAACATGAGCCAGTTAAGGAGAGAAAAGAATGGTCTTTCTTCATTGATCAATTAGCTAAATTCTTTACTGGTAAATGTAGTTCTTTTGAACAAATTACTGCTATTACTTCTCACATTGGATATAGTTTGCTTTATAACAGAGTAATTAACATTGGTCACATTCTATTGAATCAGATGAGTATCAAACTTGGTCCTAATAAAAATGGAAGGAATATGGTTTATTATCATAGATTTATGCAATTATTTATCAACCATTTTATTCCTAATGCTAATACCAGGTTTGGTAGACAACATTGTGTTCCTTCTTATGTACAGCAAAAGAGAATTTTCTCTGATATTACAAAGAAGGACAGTGAGACGAATTCAGAGGAATTACCTGCAATGCATTATCCAAACCATGTTCAGGTATTTCTAAGAACTCATCTTCCTACTCTCTATAATTCTTCTTTATTTGGTGGTGAAATGATCCAGGAACCTCAATTGGAAGAGGACCCCCCCTGTGTCGACCCAAGTAACCCAAGATATCACAGTCTCTGAAACAATTCAAGAACCAAATTTTGATCCACAGCCTATTGTTTCAAAGAAACCAACCTCTGGTGTTTTCTCAAAAGGCATCAGTTGTAAAGAAGAGAAGATATGTAGCTCCTAGTTCTAGTAGTTCTAGTAGTGAAGATGATGATATACCTCTTGCTGAGATAGAAGAATTGAAGGCTGCAATTCAACTTTCTAAGCTAGGTGAAAGAGGTGAAGGACCTAGTCACAGCCAGGCTGCAGTCTCCCAAAAGACTGTAGTTCTTAAAAAGGGAAAACAGTTACTAGGTACAGTCTCTCAAAAGGCTGTGTCTATTGAAAAAAGATCTCAACCCAAGATCACCACTGAGTCTACACCTCTTGAGTCTTCTCAAGTTAAATTTGTTGCTCACTATACCAGGAGAACAAGGAGAAAGATTCAATTGTCACCTACACACACAGAGTCTAGTCCAACTAACAATTCACAGGTCTCTAAGCATAAAGCTGTATCCAAGTCAGAATTTGACAAAAGAGGCCTTGATATTGATTCAAGTTGGGAAACCACTTTGACATACAGGATGGCTATGAAGCTTATTTCTATCAAAGTCAATCTTTCCAGGCCTGTTCTAGACTTTCTGATTGAGAGAGTACCCAAACTTTCTCATCCTTAAGAATATGGAATTCTATGTCAAAGACTTGATCCTATGAAGATGTATTTCTATCAATCAATCAGAGGAGAATTGAGAAAGAAGTTTGGAATTTCTAAGCATGGTGCACTTCAGTCACTTCACACGTACTTGTTTCATAAGGATTTCATTGTTGAAGATGCTCCAGCTCAAGGTGAACAAAAGGAGGTAGTAGATAGTTGAATGCAGTCAACAGAAGATATTATTGCACCAATGGTGGATAGTAGAATAGATCAGATCACAATCACTACAACTCAAGAACCGTCTAGTCAGAGGTTGGATGACTCAGGAATTGTGATAGCTGATGCTGAAAGGTCTTCTGTGATGGCTGAAACTGCAATTGAGATACCCTATGATATGGGAGGAATGACTTTGATTGATTTTCCTGAAGATCAAACAAATACTGTTCAGTCAGAGTCTATCCACCTTAAGGGTGAGTCTCAGCAAACAACACTTAAAGATGGTGACATACTAACTATGGTGTCTAATGAATTTTACTGAAGACATCAGAGTCTAGTGTAGACCCTGAAAGTGGTATACTGGAGTCTGTAGTCTCTGAAAAGACAGTAGATGTTTGTGAGGGTTCAGAGACTGTAGCAGCTCACTCTATGGAGAAAACCTCAAGGCCCTTGCCATATAAGGAACCCTCTCTCCATGTGAGTTCAGGTATAACAACTTCTCCTAACCCCTATTTTTCTGTAGGTCATGAGAGTACTTATCCAAATTTGAGTGATACACTTGAAAAGATGGACATAGATCCACAAATTGAGAGGCTGGCTCCTGACCAGGCAAAAGGAGAGGTAGAAAGAGCGTTGGCTTTATTAAGTCAAAGTGAGAATGGGGGTATGGATGATAAACTCCATAGTGAGGGAGAGAAAACTAGGATACAATCTTTTGATTTCTGGGATCAAGTATTTCCTGAATCTTGGTCTGAAAATCTTGGTATGGATGCTAGTACTTATTCTTTCATAAAGATGTATGAGAAACAGGACTTAGCCAAGCATAATTCAAAGCCTGAAGTTAGAGCACAGCAATATCAACAAAGGCTTGTGGATGCTATCAATCGAAGAGGACATAGGCTAAGAGAGTCACTTTCTCAGAATGTGCCAGAATATTTACCTCATGATCCTAGTGTCCCTCTGAATGTATTACCAATCTCAGCTAGGATTGAGACATTTGTAGAAGCTGATCACTCTATGGAGGAGTCAGAGTCTGTAACTGTTACTACACAGGATACTGGTGAAGGTCAGGATGTGAGTACTGTTGGAAATTTGGCAATAGTACCTTTTACTTCAGTTTCAAATACTCCAGTTGCAGCTGTAAGTCATTCTACTCAAGTACCTTTACTTGAATATCATTCTACATCTGTAGTTCTTGATTCACAGGCAACATCATCTGCAAAGGTTAAAGATCCTTCCTTTAGTTATTTTGATCAAATGTGGCCTACTAATCTAGTAGAACCTCATGATCTGGGTCTTGATTCTCTGAATTTCACGTTTATTCAACTGCTTCAAGCAAATGACAGAGAACATGCTCTTGAGAAAGCTACACCTTTGCATCTTGATTTCAATAATCAGATTGATGATACTACTTCTACTCATTCTGATGCTGAATCTGAAGAAAAGGAGACATTTACTTATTGGGATCAAGATTTTCCTACTGAAGTTGCTCATAGTCAATTTGTTACTGATCCTGACTCTTTCACACTTAACAGACACATTGGTAAAATTGAGAGAACTAGAGCCAAGGACAAACTGGAATTCTTTAACAAGTATGGAATCTATCCAGATGAAGTATCAGATCCTACAGCATTAGCTTATGCTAAGGGAATTGCTGAATTCAGTTATCAAAGTAAGTTTCTTGTTGATTCTCATAAAATTTCGGATGTTGATCTTTCTTCTGTAAATCGGTCTGTTCAAGCTCTTGCTACTCAAGTTGCATGTATTGATACTGCAATTCAAGCTACCAATGATTCTATGAAATTTGTATCTTCCGACATTGAAGTCAATCTTTATAAGCACAAGACACTTATTGAAGGTGTTCAACAAACTCAAAAAGATGTTCAACATCGGCTTCAGATATTAGAGGATAACCAGGTCACTATCATGGCAAATCAGGCTGTTTTGATGAATCTTATTTGTTCTCTCACTGAAACTCTTGGAGTACATGTTGCTGATGTCAAAAGGGGGAGATAAAAACAATTATGAGGAAAAAAAAGGAATAGTCATCAGAGATACTTGCAAGGCTGATGCTACTAAAGACAAGTCTGATAGAAGAGATAAGGGTGATGGTGGTGGCAGTGGTGGTCAGAATGTTGGGAGAGGAAAAAGTAAAGTTGGTACAGGCACTGATACTGGTAGATCTACTCAGTCGAGATCTAAAGATAAGCAAGTTTCTGGACAGTCAGAGTCTGTAACAAAGAAAGCTAAAACTCTTCAAGTACCAGATACTGCATCAATTCTTCTACAGGAACAAGTTGTAAAAGATGTAGTGTCAAGGACTAGTATAAATTTGAAGAATGTAGGATTTACACAGGAGAAAGTGATGAAATCACAAGATGTTCAATCTACTACTTTTGGTATTGAGAAGCAAGTTCATTCAAGTTCAAAGGAACCATCTTACTGGACTATGAGTCAAAATTTACAATCTCTAATTCCTATAAAAAGGACTGGACTTGGTCATAGTGAGATTGGAAAGCATACCACAGATGTTACAAAGCTACAGGCTGATCCTCATTCACTCTTGGATGAGTTTGGTGAAAAGATGACTCAAAGACATCTTAATAAGTTAATTTCTGCACAGCTTGTTCAGAGAGTGAAGACATATCAAGAATATGATGGAAGAAGAGGAATGGTTGATAAAGAAGAAACAGAAGTTTTTCTTGTATACTTCTTATCTGATGGTAGAGTGAGGTGGATGGATTTGTCTACGTTCTTATATCACAAGAAAGAAGAAGAGTTATCATATGTTCGATTCTTGTTACACAAAAATGCTGAAGTTACTCAGAACTATAATGCATCACTTATGCGATGGACTGGAGAAATTGATAAATTGTTGAAGAGATTGTATGGAGCAAAGAAGAAGAATGTACCACTTTTCAAGCTACATTATGTTGATGATGATGGTAAAGACAAAGAGATTGAGTATAAGTCATTAAAGATCAATGTTGATGATGGGGGATCTTTTGTCTTTTATTACTTCAGATACATGCCAGACAAGTTAAGAGCTCTGCATTATCAAATCATTACTGATAATGATGACATGTTAGATCTGAAACAGAGTGTTGGTGAAGTCTTAGCCAAAACTGAAGATGCTTTGCTTGAAGAATTTCTCAAAGACAATTCACAGTTCAGAAGAATTAAGGCAGATAGAGTAATTGAGGTACTTATGTGACTTAACTTCATGTAAATATTAGATTCATGAATATTCTATTCTAGTTTCATTGTTAGAGGTTTTGACATCAACAACTCAGATTTATGCTTCATGTTATAAAGCATAAATAGGGGGAGATTGTTAGGAATAAATTCATGAGTTGTGATCTGTAGAATAGAATGAAATAACACTTCTTGTAATACCCTGATCTTATAAAGGGTTTAGCATTTGATTAAGGAGATATCAGTACTTCAAGATCTGCAGAAACTGTGAACAGTACTTGATCAGAGACTAGAGTCACGGACTATAAGTTCCCAGGGACTATGACAGACCCAGACTGAAGCTGCAAAATTGGAAAGTGCTATTCTATAGGATCTGATATTCAGGAAATGGAAAGAAGTGTGAATGAAGAAAGGAATCGACTATCAATGGAAACTATCAACTAGACGGCAAAACATTACCATGTATTAATCATTACTTTCTGTTATTAGTTGATAGGTAGCATTATAAATACTCTCTATCTCATTGTAAAAAGTGTGAGCTTAGTGTGAGATTTGTGATCATCGTGAGTATACGAGTGAACAAACAGAGAGAGATTTGTATTGAGAGCAGCTGCTAAAGATATTGTACACCTTTGGTAGAGTTTGTATTTGATTTTATTAATACAAAACAGTTTGATTTATTCGTTTGTTCTTGTTTATCTAATCAAGTAAAAATCAGACACGATTACATAACTTGTATTCAACCCCCCTTCTACAAGTTATTTGAGTTAACATAAAACCAACCAGTTGAATTCTCTAATTTGTTTAAATATCATGAGTGAGGTTCCAGGGAGAACCCTCTTTAAAAAAATTAGAGAACATGAGTTTCAAAAAGAGATTCTAAATATTTTACTACTTATTTTTTGAAATAATCACATATATACATTTAAATCGTCATTATATAATTATTAAAGTCAAAATTTGAATCATTAATTGAATATTGAAAAATATTTATGCATATTTTTCAAACTATTTTACTGAGATTCAAAAATAGATTCATGATATTTATGAGATTCAAAAACATATTCTTAAATTTATGAGATTTAAAAACAGATTCTTAAATTATTTTTAAATTATTTTTTTGATATTTACAAACAAATTGTTGATCATAATTAACTTTTTGGAATCACCATATAGATAGAAAAATATTTATAGTCTTTTTCAAACAGTTCTCTCGTTTTCTTTTTAAGGGGGTTATCTCTTGAACCCGGGGCTAAATATCATACTACACTATCCATATCAAATATCTTAATTTATTATTTTAGAATATGAAATTTTCCATATCAACTGAAATTTTGCGAATAATCCAAGATTTCATTCAAAATTTTTTAAAAGGATATTGTTTTAATTTTATATATATATATATATATATATATATATATATATATATATGTCATTGCTCCATAAAGAGCAGTATGCTCCACGTGGCATGCCACGTCAGATGCCACGTGTCAGATGCTGATGTGGCATGTCACGTGTCACCTGGGAGGTCACCTGCTGACGTGGCAGTGCCACGCCAGCATGCAACGTGGCAGGTGTTGACGTGGCAGGCAATGTTCATCCGAAAAATATTTTTTTTTAAAAAAAATGGCTTGGGTTAGCGTGTGTGAAGGTGCATTTTAGTTATGTGTGGGTGCATTAAATATGTGGTTTAGAAGTGTTCTTTATTGTTCTTTATATAAGGTGTTCTTTATGGAGTGCAACTCAATATATATATATATATATATATATATATATATATATATATATATATATATATATATATATATATATATATTTGACTATATAATCTATATTTTTTCGATAAGGATGATGTCTGAAACTGTTAAATATCTATTTACTTCTCAAGTAACATTAATCGATGAAAACCTTTCAAACTTATAATATATGTACTTAAGTTTATCTTTAAAAATGACATGAAATTATAAATTAGGACTTAGGAATAAGCTCTTTAAGAATTTATCGTCATAGCATTATCACAAATTATTATTTAAATTTGTGAAATATTATCCAAAATATTTTTCTTAAGTAATGAAATATGAAAATAAGATGTATGAGTATATTGTCGTAGATTTTGACCGACCTTGTGGCAGCCTAAGTCAAATTCCTAATATTTTTGAAATTGGGCCAAATTCTAGATCGACAACCAACCAAAAGCCTTTTAAAAAAAGTTAGCAAACTTGGTATATATTAGTTATTAACTTGGACTTTTAAAAGGCTCAAACATACTAATTCTATAGACGTGGCGTGTTTCAAATATTTTATCTTATAGGCCTGTCAATGTATCAGATATCCAACCCGATTCGTAGCTAAATTAGCGGATATGGATCCTTCCAAAAATCCAATCCATTAATGATCTGATCCGATAAGGGTCCGATCCGATAACAAACAAATATGGATTTTGTATGATCCGATCCAAATATATTATATTTATTATAAATTTTATATACTTATGTAATATGTAATATATAATATATATATATATATAATATATATATATATATATAACATATATAATATATAATATTTTGTATAAATAGTATTATTTTAGAATATAAATTTGGATTTGTCAATGTATATGTCATAACTTTAATTTTTACTTCGTCACAAAATTAAAAAAAACTATTTTATAGATTAAAAAAATGTAATTTTTTTTAATTGTTAAACGGATCAGACCTCCGATCCGATAACCCGAACGGATCGGATATGGATCGACCTAAAAAATAACCGACTCCTAATCCGATCTGATCTGAATCCGAAAAATCTTAACGAATTTGGATATGGATTTAGGCCTACCAATAAAGATAATATTCTAACAGGATAGACTCTATTATCATCTGCAATAATTCCGGTTAAATGAAATATATTTTTTAGAAATCAAACCAATTCCTAATTCCAAATATGCACTTGGACCCGACGTCCATATATTTATAAATTTAGATACACTAATATATCTTAATTTATTGGGACACTTAATAGTAATGCTTATATTTATAAACCGAGCAATTTATCTCCTCGATATAAATTTGTATGATGAAGATCTACGATCTACTCGACTAATTTCAATATGAGATTGAGGAGCCTTAGAGTCTCAAGGAAGTTACCTGAGATACATAGAATATTGTATGCAAATATAGGATGAACATTTCTGTAAAATCACAATTTTTTAATTAGCCCTGCAGGCCCAATTAAATTTATAGTATATTTTTAAGTATCTCAGCAAAAGTTCCCTGAGATGAATCTCAGGGTCCTTTTTCTCTTTGAATATTTGGTGTATATATATCACTCGTGCTCATTTTTTGAAAGTATATTTTCAATATTGCTTGTGCAAATCGATTTTTTTGTCCATTTACAATAAAATATTTTATAATTAAAAACTTTATTTACAATTACACTAGTATTTAAAAATATTCATACTTTTGTTAATATATATATATATATATATATATATATCATTAAAATAATAATTTTATTTGTTCAATACATATAAGTTTTAATTCATTTTTAATTAGACCATATTGTTCTAAAAACTTTTTTTAAGTTATCATTTATTTTTTTATCACTAATCAATAACGTTGACTTTTATCATATTTGAAATTATAAAAGGTATAATCATATAGAAATTGTTCTAATAATTTTTTTGTTAAAATAAATATATTTTAAACATTTATTAGACCTATGTTTTTAATCATATTTTTTGTTATATTATATAATTTGTCTAATTATTTTAAATCTAAATATTTTAAAAGTTCATATATTTTCTTTTGATAACTTTTCTTGTATATTAAAAAAAATCCATTCTTTTAAACTCTTGTATATTTTGATAAATTTAGAGTTCTCTTGTTAAACCATCCAATGATTTTTGATTCAATTTATATAAATAGAATATAATAATTTTATATTAAAAAATAGTAATTAACATATATATAATTTTGCTAAGTATTACGCGTGTTTCTATATTTGAATTTTTTTATTTTTAAAATAAATTTATATTTTAGTTTTTTGAAGTAGATGTACCCCTTACAATTTTCTTTTTGTTTTGATATCTTGATATTTTAAATACTATCCAAAATGGTAATTTTCAATTTTTTTAACTTCAAGTATTTTAGTTGACCCACATTTTAGTGAATTGATCTGAAATCGTTATATATTATATAATATTATATTTTTCAATCTATTCTTTTGTTAACATGATTACATGTTAGATAATAGATTTAAGAAAGATGTAGTATAATGTGTTTAAATGAACATATCCTATATATTTCTTTTTTTTTCTTTTTTGCCAGAAAAATAAAAGTTTTCATTAATTTGAACAAACAAACAGCCGGGACAAATCCTCAACTGGCGGTACGACCAGGTTGAAAAACAAAGGCAAGCTAAAACACTTAGCTGATTTATTTCCTGACCGTTTGACAATACAGAACTGAAAAATTTTGTTAACTGAAAATGAAATCAAAGACAACCCAATAAATCCAAATTGCACCAACATCCCTGAATACAGTAATATTACAATTGACCTTAACACGTAAGAACCATTGGTAGCCCATTGTTCAAATGGTGCACCCCAGCTATCTACTTGCCGGGAACCAGCTATAGACATGCCGTAAGTGAAAACTCCCCCAGGATGAACACTCTTCGGTTGTGAAAGGTGAGCTCTTGCAATAATCATCACTACCCCGGCCTCGATGCGGCCTTTCCAGATCTCTCGAGACATCAATTGAAACATTCTCGAAGGACAAAAATAACACAACAAAATGAAACAAAACATATTAAAACATACGGACCACTCCAAAAGGAGAGACATGCGCCTAAAGCGTTACTTCGCCCAAGGCGATACAATTCGAAAAGTCAAAGATCTCGGATTGACACCAAATTTTGATATGATGCTAAGCAGGAGATTTTGAGTCTAAGAAATGTGTTTATTTGATATTTTGAGTTCTAAATCAAAACAGATCTGAAAAGAACTCGAATGAGTTTTTCGAAATTTTTAGGAAAAAATTCCGATTTATGGAGGGAATGAAAGGGAATTGTGAAGGTGGGTGAAGGCTTGGTTGGAGAAGGAGGAGGGAGGAGGACTGAAGGAGGCTAGCTAGTGGGAGTCGACCCTCATCAGAGAGGCAACCGACGGTTTTTTGGTTTTGACTATCCTATATATTTATAATGATATGAAATTCATTATTTTTGATCAAACAAAACAGATCTAGAAATTGTTGATTCCATTCCTTGTTTCAACCAATAAAAAATAATTTTTTCATAATCATAAATTTATTCTTATCAAAACCTATTTCATCGTTGTCAGCGACTGCGAGTAAGGATTGATAAACTATGAATAATTCCATACGAAAATTGTATGAATTTGGGTTTAGCGAGGGTACATATATTAACAGTAAATGGTAATTGTATGAAGTTGGGTTTAGCAACGATACAGATGTTAATTGTAAATGTATAAATTCATTTTTGCCGTTGTAAGAAATTTATTTTTTAATAAATAATTTAAAACCCTTTTTAATATCAATTTCTCGGTAATAGTTGTTCTAGCCTTCTAGGAGATAAAACAATAATATGTTTCTTTTTTAACACTTTTTTCTTGCAAGTAAAAATTTACTTCGCAAAAATACTTTTTAATTTTTTTTTTTACAAAAATACCAATCTATTTATAAAAATACGATCTGTAATCAAATCAACCAAAGTAACTGTTTGCAATGATATATGTAACGACGGGCAATCTTCTGCGCAATCATCTATGTAAATTCAACTAAAATTTACCTAACAAGTTGCATCTGGTTAATTTGGTTGCGGGCCGTTTTTTTTACAAATAATTTGGTATTTTCCTAAAATATTTTTTAAAAAAAGATATTTTTGCAAATGTTTTAAAAAACTTATAAAATCTTAAGAAAACTTTAAAAAATTGTATTTTTGGTGGGGGAAAATAAATTTAATCGTCCATGAACTATTGCTGTTTTATTGTTTAGTTCCCTGAATAAAAGATTCTGTAGTTAAGGTCATATACTTTTTAAATTTTTTGATTTAAGTTCTTCCGTTAAAAAATGACTAAGAGACCTTAAATTAATCGGAATCTGGAAAATGTTCAGAAACCAGCCACCGCATTCCGACCAACAAAAATCCGTCCACATACAAAACAGACTGAAAACTCAAAAACTTGATCATCTTACAATATATACACCGTTATAAACAACTATGACCAATAATTATATCAAAATCAATTCACAATAACAACAAAATCCGGTGACACATCCATTTTCTAGCGAACAAAAAACAAGCCCAAAATTTTGAAAATATTATATAACCCTCCAACTACATGGATCTGTACATATATACAAACAAAAGCTTCAAACGATTACATAAAAACATATTCCGATTAAAATCAAGAACTCCGATGATACATAAAATTAAAGATTACCGAAACTTGATTTTGATGATGGGGTGTAGAGCTGGCAATTCGTGTCGTGTCGTGTACTTTCGTGTTTCGTGTACCAATAGGCTAATCCATAAACGAAACGAAATTAAATCGTGTACTAGAATTCTGAAACGAAAACGAAACGAAATAGTTCGTGCAAACACGAAACGAAACAAAAAGTACACAAAATTTTCGTGTGCTTTCGGGTACAAGAAAACGAAACGAAAACGAAACGAAGCGAAACAATACACGAAAAGAAACGAAATAGTACACGAAATAAAACTTGTACACGGAAATGAAAAGAAATAGTCAAATAGTACACCAAAATATTCACATTGGGGTCCGTTTCCTCCATAACAATTTTTTGCGACGATAGTTTTGAGAGTAATCGCGGCGCAATTTTGAGAGAAAGCAATAACCCTAAAGCCCAAATTAACTTCTTTACTAGTTTAAAAGTAAGACCTTTACTCTTTAATTTAAGACTTTAGTCAAAAGGTCTAAACCCGTGGAGTCGTGTACAGTCAACTGTGGTCAAATAATCAAACTTAAATATAAATAATTTTTATTTATTTTGTAAAAAAGTTAAATATATATAATATGTATTTATATAATTTAAAATATTTATTTAATTATTTATTTATTTCGTGTATTTTCGTTTCTTGTCGTGTACCCAATGGTAAACCCAAAACCGACACTAAATTGATCTGTGTAATTTCGTGTTCGAGTACCGCAAAGGTAAACCCAAACCCGTAATTTTCGTGTCGTTTTCGTGTCGTATTTTCGTGTCGTGTACGAAATTGCCGGCTCTAATTGGGTGGATAGAGGGTGAAGTGAGGGTTGTTTTGGATTAATTGAATATTCACACGCTCGATTTGGACACCAAAATCTCCACAAAGAGTCTGTTTGATTTTACGTTTGGTGAAGAACTAAGATTTCACTAAGTAAGATTCTAACATTTGTTAGAAATGTTTGGTGAAGAACTAAGATTTCACTAAGTAAGATTCTAGCATTTGTTAGAATATTTTTAACGGAAGGACTTAAATTAAAAAAATTCAAAAATTAAATTACGCTAAATGCAGAATTTTTAATTCAGGGACTAAAATAATAAAATCGAATAATAATTTAGAAAGAAAGAATTTATTTTCCAATTTTTGCTAAATACTAGCATTAAAACCCGTGCGAGGAACGGGTCTGCTACTTAAACTGTATTTTTTAATCAAATTATTCAGGATCAATATTGGTTGAAATATGTGATTGTTTTTCATAGAGTTTTTCTTGTTGGTGGCATATGTGATTATTGTGTACTTACTTAAATATGTTCAAGTTTGTACTTTAGAAACTAATACGAGTAATACTGATAGCAATCATGTCAGTTTTTAGTTTTGATGTGGGTCATAGAATATAATTTCAGTGTTATGTGGATGTTGTCTAATTAAGATGATTTTTCAGAGCACCTACAATCCTAAACATTCTTCAAAAATGATGTATCCATTTAGCTGATCTCCAATAATATTCAAGGTAAAAACTAAATACTTTCAAGATGTTGCATTCTGAGAATGTAGGTTTCAGTCCTGATTCTAATAAAAAAATCTTCGTAAATCTTCTAAAATGCTTCTCAAGTCCTGTGCTTACTTCTTAAAACCACATTTCTAACTGTTTTATTTGTTTTCATCTAATTTCTTGTCTTTGTTTCTCTTCCAATGTCCGTTTGACTTTCATCGAGTCACCTCCATAATTAAAATAACATATATAATATACGATCCTTTCTTTCTACATAATGTCATATTTTAAATTAAACATTAGCAAATTTGTATGTAAAAAGTAATGTGTTATTTATAGGATTCGTTTTTCTAAAGCCAAATATTTTTAAGACCCGAATTGTTTGACTAATAAATTATTGTATGTTGTGTAGTAATATACAATTTTCATTTTACGTTAACACCTCAATATTTTTTGCTCTAATATATTGTTAGATAATATCCATTATATTAATTATAATGTCGTTTTATAGCCCAATTGTGTATTTTACGTAATTCTTTAATTGATAAATGATAAAAGAGTCCAAACTCATTTAAAATCCAATAATATTTAATTAATAATATTTCATCAATATCACACACATACATATTGTGCGTATGATTTAAAATACATGTGAATGTGTGGCATAATGGTATGAAGAAGCAAAATTTAACTCGATGTTCCAAGTTCAATTAGAATTAAAAATAATACTTCTATATATAAATAGGAACTTAGGGGTAAATTGGTGCTTTTAAATCATGAATAAAGTACTTTAGTTATTGACTTAGTCTTATATTTAATACTTTTCACAAAAATACAATATGCATTTCATTTTTTTTCTTTATATGAAACCAAATATTGCCCTGCTTGTGCGGTACACATAGAGATATCATGTGTATTATTGAAAATACGTATAGATGAGTGCTTAGTATGTTTAAGAGAATAACAGGTATATAGTAACTTTTATTATTATTGTGTTGATTGTTATTGTTATTACCATTTTATAATATAATCAAATCATATATTATGTACCAATAATTAATATTTTGATATAATATATTATAGTCCAAATCAATAAATGTAAAAGTAAAACCAGGACAAATCATAAAAATACAATATGCATTTCATTTTTTTTCTTTATATAAAACCAAATATTGCCCCGCTTGTGCGGTACACATAGAGATATCATGTGTATTATTGAAAACACGTATAGATGAGTGCTTAGGTTGTTTAAGAGAATAACAGGTATATAGTAATTTATTATTATTATTATTATTATTATTATTATTATTATTATGTTGATTGTTATTGTTATTACGATTTTATAATATAATCAAATCATATATTATGTACCAATAATTAATATTTTGATATAATATATTATAGTCCAAATCAATAAATGTAAAAGTAAAATCAGGACAAAAAATTATTAGTGTGTCGCACTAATTAAAATATTCACACACACATTCATTTATATTGTGTTTGATTTAAAATACATGTGGGTGTAGTGGTAAAAGGAGGCATGAATTAACTTGGAGACCCAAGTTCAATTCCCACCAACCATATTTTTTTCAAAAAATTGAGATGAGGGGCAAACTGAACTTTTCATGTACATTAAAAAGTCTCACCATTTTTTTGTGTTGGCCTGTTATATAGATAATATTAATATATAGATAATAGATTATAAGTATGCAGATGATAAATTGATAAGGGTCCTGGTCCCTGACAATTGATTGTCAATGACCGTTTATACAACAATCGACTCCCTGGCCGTTGGATCGTTGATCCAACGGCCAGGATTTAAAAAAAAAATTCAGCATGTCCGCGCATAATTTCCGCGGAACGCTACCCTTCCGCGATTATTTTCCGCGGAACGTAAAAATCTTAAAATGCATTCCGCGCTTATTTTCCGCGGAGCGCCAAAAGACCAAAAAAAGATCCCTCCCGCCTTTTGTAACCTAATAGCAAAATGTATGATCATTTTTAGGTACAAAAAATCTATTTGGATTGGAAAGGGGGGAAAAGAAGAGAAGATTGAAGAGTTAGAGAGATTGAGTTCATTCCTTTTAGTGGGTAAGTTCTTATTGTTCTTATTTTTTGATTAATATGGCGGATAAGATGTTTGCTAAGTTTAAACCTAGGAAAAAATCAAAAAAAATGATGATGTTGATGTCTTTAAGGGTTTATATGATGTTGATATTGATGTTGATGTTAATGTTGATGTTGATGTTAATGTTAGTGGTGATGTAGAGTATGTTAATATTGTTGATGATGATGATCATGGTAAAGATGAAATATTGCATGAAAATGTTGATGAAGAAGTTAATATTCCTTATTTGCACCAAAGGTTTGATAATTTAGAAGACGCGGAGAATTTGTTTAGGGCGTATGCCTTGAAAAATGGATTTGCAAATTAAAATTCAAGAAACACAAAATCGTGTTAAAAATAAAGAAATTTATGCTCGATTATTTGTTTGTAATTTAGCGGGGGAAAATAAGGATAAAGGAGGTGTTAATGATGATGAAATTTTTATGGGTAGTAGTACTAAAGGTAAACGCCGTCCAGATGTTCTCCCTAGATGTGGTTGTAAGGTTATAATGTATGTCGTGAATAAAAAAACAACTCATTGACATTGGGAGATAACCGCACTAGAGTTAGAGCACAATCATGAGGTTGTGACACCTTCTAAAATGAATTTGATTCGAAGGGAGAGACATGTAACCGCGACACAAAGAAATTTAATGAAAACATTATATATGTCGGGTGTTCCTCCTAGGCAACAAATGTCCATTTTTGGTAATTTGAAAGGTGGACAACAACATGTAGGTTTTGATGGACAACATGTAAGGAATGTGGTACGTGAGTTTAGGAAAAATTATTTAGATGTTAATGATGCTCAAGCGGGCTTAGACTTGTTGAATCGGTTGAAAGAAGAAAGTGGTGCAAATTTTACATTAGGACATTACTTGATGAAGAGCAAAGGTTGAAATGTCTAGTATGGGTTGATCACCGTTCTTTGATGGCATACAAAAATTTTGGTGATGTAGTTGCATTTGATACCACTTACCGAACCAATAGGTATGCCATGCCATTTGTTCCTTTCACCGGGGTAAATCATCACTATCAATCGGTTGTTTTTGGATTTGCAATAATGAGGGATGAAATCAAAACAAGTTTTGAATGGGTATTAGGTAGTTGGCTTGAGGCGGTTGGAAATAAACATCCCTTGACCATCATTACCGATCAAGATCAAGCCATGGCCGGGGCTATTGCATCACAACTACCTAACACCACCCATTTGTTGTGTACTTGGCACATTAGTAACAAATTCCCCGAAAAACTTGCAAGTTACTACTCCAAGCACCCAGAAAGTTTCAAAGTTGATTTCAACAATTGCATATACAACTCATTGACCGAAGATGTGTTTGAGGATAGGTGGAAAGCATTGGTTTTGAAGTACAAATTGGAAGATAATACATGGCTACAAGGATTGTACAATTTGAAGCATAAATGGATCAAGGCCTTCACTCGAAACACTTTCTCTGCAGGTCAAACCACAACTTCAAGGAGCGAGGGAATGAATGCATTTTTTGATAGCTATGTTAGTTCGTGCACGGGTTTGAAGGAATTTGTTGAAAATGCTCAAAAAGCTTTGGAAAGAAAATTTATGCGTGAGAAAGAAGAGGATTACAAGACTCGTCAAACTTGTCGTGGGATAAAAATGAAGACCACTTTGGAGCAACATGGTACTTCTGTATACACCAAAACCATGTTTAGAAAATTTCAAGAGCAATTGATGGAAGCTACAACATACTTCGTGGAGAAAGATAGAGATCGTTCATTGCAAGAAGATGAAAATACATACTACAAATGCTTTAGGCAATTGGTGGATCCCGAGAAAAGAACTACTTATCTTGTTACATTCAACAAAATGGATCTAAGTGGTAGTTGCAAGTGTAGAATGTATGAATATTTAGGAATTCCGTGCCGACATATTATTGCTGTATTGACAAAGAGATGTGTTTCCGAAATACTCAAGGCCTTTTTGAGAAGACGGTGGACTAAGGATGCTAATAGAATTGATGGTATGTTACCTTACCATTTGACCGAAGAAGAAACATCATCCCATGATTTGACTCCTACAGAAAGATTCAACAACATGACTTTACTTACTATGGCTTTTTGTCATAGTAGCATGACATCAAAGGAGTGTTACGAGTACGCCGTTTCCGTCATTAATCGGGAAACCGAAATTCTTGAAAATATGGGAGTTGAAGGAATTGAACAAGTAAGGAGTGAAGTTGGCACAAAAACAACTCAAGAAGGTGGTCATGACTTGCATGAGGCAATCCTTGATCCCGTTGTCTCACAAACAAAAGGAAGGAAGAAAGAGCATCGTTTCAAAAGTCCAATAGAGACACTTCATAAGGCCCCGAGGAAATGCAAACGTTGTAAATTGAAAGGGCATGATATTAGAACTTGTCCAAAAGTACAAGAAGATCTTAAAAATGCTCAAAGTGGTCAAAATGTTGAAAATGTAGAAAAATCTCAAAAAAGTGGTGAAAATGTTGAAAAAGCTCAAAGTGGTCAATTGTAATTATTAAAAATCTCTATTTTTCCGTTTTGTCATATACATTATGTCCTTTTCTATGTATCTAACAAAATCCTTTTTATTGTCATGTGTAGGTAACATGGATAGTGGTGATGTTTCGGATGTTTCGCATGTTAGTGATTCACTCTCGGCTTCTTCCGGGGGAAGTGAGTCATACATTAGTGATCTATCGGACAATGCAGCGGATGAAATATGTCGCAATTTACCACAATACTATGACATAATGGGGGAAGCCCTTGAGCCCCCACCGATTGTTGAGGAGGAGGATAGTGAGTTATATCCTCCGGAGGAAGAGGCTTATATGTCAAAGAATTGGACCGAAGCATGCCGTTGGATGGCCACCGAAGAAATGATGGAGAAGGTAGCGTATACTGTGGAGCCCTACTTTTTTCCCATCTTGAACTTGAGGAAGGACACCGAAGGCAAGTGGAGGATTTCCGATTGGGATGGTGGACTTCTTGACTATTGTGACAATATTATTGACATTTACAAATTGACGCCTCGCGAAGGTTGCACACGTGATCAAATGCGTGTGGCATTTGTCAAGGGATGGGTTTCCCACGTAAAGGATAGTAATCATCCTCGTTGTTGGGCAACATTTTATCTCTATGATGGATCGATCCCTATACATGTCTCTCTTTGGAACGACACAAGCACTCACAAAGCCATTGCTAGTGGTGTCATCCGCGAAGGTTGTGTTGTTTTCTTGTACCAAGTTGCCGCGTTTGTCAAGGTGGATGCTCCTCCAGGTACTCCGACTCACCGTTTATCGGCCGGCTTCTCCAATATTTTAGCCATATTTGGTTAGATGATGCAAATTTGTAATTTTTAGGTCATTTTATTTTGAACACTTGCTTGAACTTATGATGTAGTAATTTATGTTGTAATATTTGGAATTGTAACTCTTATGATGTAGTAATTTATGTTGTAATATTTGGAATTGTTGTGGTATAATTTTTGAATTTATATCCAAATTTGCATGTCATATTTAATTATAATGAAATGAATGTAATTTATTGGAAATAAAATCGTAACATAATGGTTGAAGAATGTATGGTGTGCTTTGAAAAAAATTCAAAAGTGTAGAGGTCATTTCAAAAATCCCAAAATAAACATAATTTAGGCATTTTTTAAGGAATTTTGAATTTTTTATAATTTAAACAAATTAATGTTTTTTTTCCCAAAAATTCACTTATTATAACATTTTAAGATTTTACAAATTGGAATCAATTTTTTTTGCAGAGATTTGGCACTAACTTCCAAAAGTTAGTGTAAAATCAGCAGTTTTGTGCAGTCTGTTTTCCCCTATTTTACTCTGTTTCTACCATTCCGCGGAAATTTATCGCGGAACACTATGCTATTCCGCGAAAAATTATCGTGGAACAGCCTGGTTTTTTTTGTCATAACCTGCCTGTTTCCTGCACTTCCCACTTGTACCAAACCAAGCACACAAACAGTGCAGCTATTCTGCAACTGTCTTAGCACAAAAATCAACAAAAAAATACAAAAATTACGAAGCCTCCAAAATATGGCAAAAATCGCCCAAAATTCAGAAAAGATGAAAAATTTCATCTCCTCCAAATCCAATGAAAATACAACCAATAAAACAAATAAAACCAAGTAAACCAAATAAAACATGCAACTACAAAGCTTCTCCGGCCTCGAAGAAGATGGCTCATCTACATCCATAGGAGTCTGTGACACATGCTGGGAAGGCTGTGTTAGCTTTATGATATCATGATCATCAATGCCTGCTATTGGAGTCTCCTTCGCCTTATCCGAGAACTGGACATTTTCAAACTTTGGCACTTTATAGGCGGGACCTCGAACCTCCTTCATGAAGCTGCAAAAAGGCTCTAAGAAGGTGGGTGCAATCCTCCCAAACTCCTCCTTATACTCCTCAGGAATAGAAGAATCTATCTTTTGTGCAAATTCCAACCCCTTCATGATCTGCACCAAATGATAAGAAACATTAAAACAACATCAACACTTACTATAGATGGAAAAAGAACAAATATAAATAAAAAGGAAAACTCACAAGTTCATAGGCCTTCAAGTTATTAAACTACTCTCGAGTAGCATACTCTGCCTGTGGATGTGGTTGGGGCTTCCCGACCCGCATCCGAGATATGTCAGTGTTGAGTATAGAATACAAGAAAGAATACAGAGGGGGGTGAATGGATTCTTGAACTTTTCTTTGTTCTTGAATCAGTGTAGCACAGTATGTGTTTGTGTGTGTAGATTTGTAAATGCGGATTAAGAATAACACAAGACACAATATCACTTTAATCTAATATTTTATTAGATAAAGATTTTGCTACAATCTGTGAATACAAATGTTAGTATTCTCAGCTTCGTTTTTCTTAGAGAGATGTTTTCTATTGTGTATAAAAAACTTGACTTCTAAGGAAGTGAGGCTGTATCCTTATAGAGCATGAATACAACCTACTTACTACAAATAAGGTAGCTAAAAAATTTTACTTTCTAGTGTGTCTATCCTTTTTGAGTAAGCATCCAAACGGCTACAGGTTTGACTTTGAAAGGCTCTGTTCAGATCCACTTCTTTAGCACTTTTTCTCTTGTACATCTCTCCAAGCTTCTTTGTAAGCTTTTCCAAAGTACATTACAGATTGTGGTCCATAAAGTGCTTTAGCTTGTTGCAGGTTTCTGACTTGTACAATTATTCAGTATTTTGTCTCCAAGATTGTATTCGAGAAGTAACTCTGTTGGTGATTCGAGAAGTAGAATTGGCTTGATCGATAACTCTGAGTTCTCGAATACTGTTAAACTAACATATCGAATGACTTCTCGAATAAGTCTTTTCTCCAGGAATCCTTGAGATATCGAATAGAGCATTTTACTTATCGAATCCCTGAGATATCGAATAACTTCTTTAGTCCTTGAGATATCGAATAGAGCATTGACTTGTTGACTCTTAGAGAACTCGAATGATACTTTGACTTGTTGACTCCATGAGTTCTCGAATAGAGTATTTGGACATGTCGAATCTCTGAGTTCTCAAATAAGGCTTTGACTAGTTGACCTTCAGAGATATCGAACAATGTCTTTTGAGATATCGAATCTCTGTCTTCTCGAATGCAAGACTTCTCGAATATAACAAACATACTTCTCGAATTGGTACTTAGGCAAATTCTTCATTTCTTCAAATCCCAACTGTGATTATTTGACAGTCTTTATCTCCTTGCTTGAGGCATGAACCTTGGAACTTCTTTCAAGCATTATTCTTGACTTTATAAGTACAGTTACACAATTAGGATTTGATGCCTATTACAAGTACAAAGCAAATAGAAACTCTACAACTAGAGGTTCCCTCAGTTAAGAGGTCATGTAGGTAATGCATAGCATTACACATACTTAGGCTTGTTATTATATGAGTACAGGCATGTCTCTGTGACTAACAGTCAGTGTACCATGCCATGTACTCTGCATCAGATACATGATGAGCCTCATCCAACTCAACATCTCCTGGTCTATCAGCAAATCTGTACCACTCCCCAATCTCAGCAAACCATACAGCCATCCAATCGCAGCTTACAAAACTAACCTTCGCCTGCCTATACGCTATCATGTCTACCGGAGACCTAGGAATCCCCTGCCTCAACCCTAACTACCTCATAACCCTGTCAGGATGCTGATACTCAACAATATCATAATGGAGAAGTGCAACCCTCGCACACCCAGCATAAAAACCCTCCCAATCCTCATCTGGACCCTCGTCATCAGAATCCCATAAGTGATCATAAGGGGTCCAGTTCACAGTATCCCCTGCCAACTCCATCGAACTCACCCCGGTAGTGTGGCAAGCTATGATGAGGCCCCTTACTAACATGACGTCTACTCCGTTTACCCAACAAGACAGGCTCATCAACCAAGTCATCCTCCGCCTCCTTAAGCAACTCATCCTCAACTAACTTCCCCTTCGCCTTGCCCTTTGCCTTACCCTTTCCCTTCCCCTTCCCCTCAACAGGCTCCTTCTCCTCAGTACCCTCCTCCTCCTCCTCCTCAGTACCATTATCTTCCCCCTTTTTGGCACCCTGGACATAGCCCAATACTCAGCAACGGGAAAATTATCCCATGTAGGATCTGGAATAGGAAGCCCAATATCAAACCTCTGATAAGACCATATCATCAACAAAAATAAGCAACCACTGACACTCTGGGCTCCCTTCTTGGATGCATGCTCAAGACCCCGGTATAAGTGTGCCAATACTGCAGACCCCCAAGAATATGTGTGAATAGTATCCAAGTGTAGGAGGGGGCAATGTACCTCGAATGCACCACATTCCTACTACTAGTAGGAAACAAAGCTGACCCCACAACCATCATTAAGTATGCCTTTGTGTGCAGAACAATCCTGTCCGGGTCATCACCAGGATCCCCCCCATACCTAGAATGTAACCAAGTATACTTGATGCCTCCTCTACCATATGTCCTCTCTATCTCCGCCTCTGAAAGCTCCTCAAACCAATTCCTAGCGAAATATGATGGGGGATGTCTGATTGCACGCCCAACCAACGGCTGACCAACAGTAGGCAATCCTAAAATGTAATGGACATCCTGCAATGTCATTGTCATCTCACCCTGCCTCATGAAGAAAGTATTAGTCTCGGGGCGCCACCGCTCCACGAAAGATGTGATGAGTGCAGTATCATTCTGAAGCACCACTTTGGTATTAACAAACAACCCAAATCCAGTCATGTGCAATAGCTGCTTCTGAGCATCATTTAAAACCCAAATGCGCATCAATCTATTACCACAAAAACACTGTAAGGTGCCCCTGTCAACACCCTTCCACACATCCTGACTCACATGATACTCATTATCGAATATAACCGTCTGACTGAGAGGGCCCAGCAATACGTCCTCTAACCTGAAACATCCACAATTTAAACAAAATCATATTAGTGATTTGGCATCTAATCCTTATGTGCAGATTCTTACGAACAAAGAAGGCACTAAAATACTAAATTAGGGCAAGAAAAAACTTAGGAAACCAAATCAGCCTAAATTAAATAACAATGTTGTGCAAAAGATTATGCAAACAATACTTACTACATCTTCTACTGAGCAGCCAATACTTACATAGCTATCATCAACGCTTATTTATTTCAACAAACAGCGACAACTTACAACATAAAGCACAGTCTATGGGGTACTTTCTTATTGATTCTCAATTTCTAATTTGTACAAGCAATACTCAAACTATTAACCCATTAACATAAACCACAGTCTCCTAGCAAGAACATACTTATTCCACCAGCACAAGCAGCTTAATTCATCTTGAAATGAACGCAGATGCGACTAGAGTTCAAATTTCACAATTCTAAGAAAAATTTCACTTAATTCGAATAGAAAATTCCACAAATTCCAACATCACAGTTAAACAGTATTGGAATGAATTCCAATTAATTTCACTTATTTTCAAACGCAGTAAGGGCCAGTTTTACAAACAGTAGTGAAAAATTTCACTTCATTCGAATTAATTCAAACTGAATCAGAGTTATTTGTATGTTAATTCCACAAACATACAATTCATATAGAAAATTAATTGGAATTAATTCGAATTAATTCCAATTAAATTGAATTCAAACATACACAAAGCCACATCTCATAACAATGCATTGGAATTAACATATATTCGCACTACCAAATCAATGCAATCGAATTTGCTAAGAACCCTAACCCTAAACCCCCAATTTGTTCCCAACGAAGAACCCTAACCCTAAATCCAAACTGAAACAGTAAATTGGACATACCTTTCTTCGTAATCCTTCCTTCCACCCTCCATTATTCGAATTGCAGCACACCTCGCACCTTCAATCGCACCAAATTCGCACACAGTCAATTGATTTTCAGAAAAATACGGGTTATACGGGTTGAAAATGGGTTAAGTCGTGTATATCAATTTTTCCAGGTGTTCCGCGGTTTTTTAACGCGGAATGATTAGACTGTTCCACGGAAAATAAGCGCGAAAGGGTAGCATTCCGCGGAAATTATGTGCGAACAGGCTAAATTTTTTTTTAAATCCTGACCGTTAGAACGATCCAACGGCGAGGAATTAGATTGTTGTATAAACGGTCCTGTTGTCAGTAGGGGTGAGCAAAAAACCGAATTGAAACCGAAACCGAACCGAAACCGGTAAAAACCGAACCGAAAAAACCGAAACCGAAATCGAACCGGCGGTTACGGTTTTTGATTTTTAAAAACCGAGACTTTCGATTCCGGTTTCAGTTATAGGTTAAAACCGAACCGGTTAAAACCGAACCGAACCGATTATTTATATAAATTTTTAATAACATATAAAGATGAATATTCTCTGGCTCATAATCTGAACAATGTTACATAGTAAACATAGGTTGCATTTGTTGTGGAGTCTTGTAAGGACGAGGCTGCCAATCCATGCACATATTTTGAGAGGCAACTTGTGTTGCATGCTGCGGAGATGTTTAGTACTAATAAGCAAGGGCTTCATATATTGACCTTATATATATTGGAATGGGTCCTCTTGGAATTGCCGCATCAAGTACCTCACCTTTCAAATCCTCACTTGGAACAGTATCGACTAGGAACTAAAAATTGTATCCATCCTTTTATTAGCTACTGCCATGCCATTTTTCTGAAGCTTCGCCTTTTTATTCCCCCTTTGTTATAACTCCAAGTAGACATTGTCAAGTAAAAAATAAATATACTCACATGTATGACTGGAGTTTCAGGCCTTCAGTTCATATGCAACCCAAAATAGTGCAATTTTTAAGTTGTGTTGTGTAAACTAATATATTCTTCTCATTTTTATTTTCATCCGGTTTTAAAACCGAAACCGAACCGTTACAAACCGAACCGGGATTTTGAAATCGAAACCGAAACCGAATCCGAACCGGTGGTTACAATTTTCAATTTTAGAAACCGGGGATATATGGTTCCGGTTCCGGTTTTACCCTAAAACCGGACCGAACCGGCCCATGCTCTATCCTACTTGTCAGTGACCAGGACCCAATTGGTAATTGGTACGAATACATACAAACACTGTACATCTATCTCGCATATCGAAATACAGCAATCCAGACATTTTTTTTTTTTGATTCATCAGCAATCCAGACATATTCTCACTCAATTGGTGTGTGTGCAGGCTTTGTATTCATTTGACATCTTTTTGGGTTTTTGAAGTGATGCCCAGATGGAGAAACTTGTTGCTTTTGAAAAATTCTTTGATAGAATCAAGAATCACACCATCACCATCTCTTTACTTTGCTTCTTCAATTCATTCCACACCCTTTTCTTGTGAGAAATGGAAGAATAAATGGGACCCTGTAAGTTCTTTCTCTTATTTATCTTTTGAGTGTAATCTTTAATAAAAAAGGAGGCTTTTGTATGATTCATTTTATGTTTAATTTATAGGTATTCCCAATGTTAGATGATTAAAAGTTTACATCTTTATGCTTTTGGTTAACTGGATACCGGGCTTTGTTAGCAATCCCCATTTGTTATTGGAATTATTTCGAAATTGGAATTTCTTGTTTTAGCTTATTAATACACACAAAACTTTGTACAGTCTAGTACAAGATTTTGCTACCTGCCAATAAAGAATCAGTTATTTATTGGAAGATATTGCTAGCTGAGAAAGTAAATAAGCAGTTGAATTTATGCTTAAAGTTATGGAAGGATCATATGAAGTTCAAGCGATAGTATAATTCTTGTAACTAACCTTTCCACATTTTGAGATTGGGACTAGGGATGACAATTTGTACCGACCCGATGGATACCCGATCCGTTTCGACCCGAATGGGTCCAACCGAACCCAAAAATTTCGGGTTTGGATTCGGGTTTGGGTTTGATTTTTAAACCCGAATCAATTTTGGGGCGGGTTTGGGTTTTGGCAATACCGACCCGAACCCGACCCGAAAACCCGAAACCCGTATCAAACCCGATCCGAACCTGAACCGACCCGAAACCCGAATTAATATATGTTATTATTTCTATTATTTTATACATAATATTTAACATTTAATATATATTATCTATTATTATTTATATTTAACATTTAATATGTAATAAAAATTAAAATATTTTATGTATTAATGTTTTATATTATTTTTAATATAAAAATATTTAATATATTTTTTTTTGGGTTTCGGGTCGGGTTTCGGGTCGAAACCCGTTAATATCCAACGGGTTCGGGTTTATAGTTTCGGGTTTTTTCGGGTTCGGATTTGGTCAAAAAATTCGGGTTCGGGTTTGGGTTTGGCAAAACCCGTTTCGACCGACCCGATTGCCATCCCTAATTGGGACGTAGTTATTCTATTATCTAATTGGATTGGCAAAATGCCAAGGATCACACTAGAAGTGACCTCTTATCCTTAATAATGTTACTACTTGAGAATTTCTTGTTCATTTAATAATCTGAATGTTGGTTCGAAACAAAAATAATATCATACTAACGTTACCCTTAACTCTAATATACCAGCGCCCTTGACATTGATATAGATACGCTTATATGGATATAATAATTCTACAAAACTTCATATGTCATTGTTGGTACTTAAATAGCTCGAAAACTTCTGTCTCATCACCAAAGTTAGAAGTCCCTCACATTGACCCATTAAAATCTCATCAACAAGGTCACCATGAATAAAAATTGTTTTTATAACTATCTGGTGGATGAGAAAAACAATGCAACGAACATTCTTATTGTACATTATAGCAACAAGAGAGTAGTATCAACACATTCATTTTTCTGTTATTGGCAACTTGGCCTTATACTTCCTTTGTACTACTATCTTTCAGTTCGCTCTAAAAAACTACTTGCATCCAATTGGTGTGCGTCTTGGAGAAAATTGACTAGTTCCTGTATCCCACAAGAGAATATAGAACATATCTCACTTTTAACGGCTCTTTCCCAATGTCTTAATTCCGTGAAATACATGGCCAGATCGTATGTGATTGCTATGTTCCTTATATATGCTTGAGTATTATAAATGTGCTGTTTACTTCGGATTTAATCAAATTAAATTGGTATACTTTTGAACTGAATTGAATGTGTTTGCAGGATTCGAATGGTCAACAACCTTCAAAGGTACATCTATAGCATATTTTGATGTATGCATATATATGTTTAGTATTATAGTGTTACTAGTAAAAGTTTAGTTTTATTTTGCCTGTATATGTGATGAAAACGATATTCTATTTGTTGCTTTGTATATGCATTTGTAAAATGTTGATGGTGGGGAAATGAGGAAAAGGAAAAGATTAGTTCTGCAAACATTAAAACTATTTTCTATAACTTTCGCCACCATTAAGAACCTACTGAACGATCGATAGAATTTAATTAGAATATCTTTTACAGTTCTGATATTTTGATTACATATCCTTAAACAATTGGATGACGTAGGACATGCTTAATGTTTAAGTGCCATTTTCTTCAGGCTGTTTTGTTTCTTTTTCCATCACATTGTCTTCAGACATGCGGTACTGCCACTGAAAATTGCCATATAGGACAACAGTTGAATACCTGATTCTAATTACACTGGCCATCTCATGAAATTTTGTAGCAATAAGTGGTTTACTGCAAGGAGTAGCTCCCACTTCACCCCTATCAAATTAATAATTGTTCACTCTCTACCTCCTTCCTTCATCTTTCTGTTTCTGTCTCCCTCTTTTTCTTCATTAGCCAACATCATCAATAAATTTAATATTTTTCTTTGTGAATACCAAATCTAATATCTGATTACCTGTTTTCCTCATCTGAAAGCTTTCTTTCCGTCCATTCTTTTTTAACCTCTTATAAGAGCTTCTCTTTCTTTCTATCATGGCTTCTGCCGATAATTTCTTCCTTTACAATGTAAAAAATTGAATTTTTAAAAAGTACACATTCCGGAATGAGTGTTGAGAACAATAGTACGAAACTAGAATCATTACTACCATTGCGACTTGTTTCACCAGTGCTTCGTCTCAGAGAATAGATAATATGATAATTATTGTTTAATAGCGTCGTTATAGTTTAAGGAGATAACCAGCAACTAAACGGTCTGATAGTATGACATGACGATGACGCTTTCCTTGAATTTTTTTATCCTGTTCAACTATCGTACACACTAGTAAGTTTCTTGTTTATCTTGTAACTTGGTAAAATCACATTATAGTTTCATTTTCCTCTTTCGTGTCATGGAATCACATGTCTTTTAGTTGCTTATTGTGTTGTCCCCTTCCTTATTTATTTGAAGTGTTTCATTCATTAAACATTTTGATAATTTTTCTTTCGCTTTGAAAACAATACATCAGACGTACATTAGATATGATGTTCGTCAAAAGCGAGCTGATGCAAAGAGAGCCCTAAAGAATCTCCTCTTTCATAATGGTTCCTGCAAAACAACATTTGAGGTATACAGTTCTATAATTAAATTGATGAGAATTCTCTTTGATGTTTCGTTTTGAACTCATGTTACGAGTTAACTTTTCTTTTTTCCTAAAATTATTCTGTATGTTGTACTTGAATTTTCATAGTTGTCGAATTCATGTAGTTATGGTTATCACGGCGCCAAGTCGAGCCTCAGCGCCCGAGTACCTTGGAGAAGACTAGTCGACAAGTCGCCCGACTAGTCGTAAAAAGTCGACAAAGTGTTCATTATACATATACTTACTAGATTAAACAAATAATATAGCGAAATACATCAGTGCCAATATTTAAATCAAAAGTACGAGAATAATAAATTCTAAATAAGCATAGTTACTGCATAATAACATCCATATTCCAAATATCAAACATATCCAAGCAAATAAAAATATAAGTTTGATGAATATGAAGCGAAGTCATCCATCTTAATATTATTTTCATCTTCATCTCTCTTTCTAGTGTACTGTCATTTGGTTGGATTGGGTCATTGGTTTGATGAATATAAAGCGAAGTCATCCATCTTAATATTATTTTCATCTTCATCTCTCTTTCTAGTGTACTGTCATTTGGTTGGATTGGGTCATTGGTTTGATCAGGTCTTGGTATACCGCATGATAATCATGTTTATCAAGGCCTCAAGTCGGGCTTCGAGACTCTCGGGCGAACCTTCGCATCTACTAGTCGACAACAAGTCGGGCTTCGAGATTCTCGGCACCCGAATACCTTCGCGTCGACTAGTCGTCGACTTGTCGTCTTCGTGATAGCAATGAACCGTAAATCTATTTACTAATTTTACTCATCTCATAAATACTTAGAGTTGATTGTGTCTTACAATCACACTGTAAATGAAATTGCTATGTGGTTCTCTGTTTTTCGGTGTCTTGGGAATGCAGAGTATTAGCAACTGGAAAGAAAAGAGAGCCACTTGCAAGGGTTAAACTGAATTCTTTCATTTCCTACCAAGGGTGACATACTCACAAACGCTTTCATTTTTTTTTACCAAGGGTGACATACTCACCAACTCACACAATGAGCCTGAAATTGCTGATACAACCATATAAACACTACTTTCTTCAAGTGATGAAGGCCTATATTTATGTACAATTTTTGTTATTAATATCGCTCGCATATTTATAATGATTGCCTTGTTTCAGTTTTGAAGTACTTTAGTCATGCCCCTCATTGATTCTTGTGATGATGATAGTATTTAGCAATTGTACCAATCTTGTATATGTGATTTTATTCATTATACTAGTCGGGGTTGGCTTGATGAATCTTTTTTACCAACACTGCTTTATATAGAGTCATGCTATGAGCTATGTATATTTGTTGGACAATTTTTTGGTCGAAAATGTATCAAAATTCTTTACATATTCTACAGTTAGCCCATATAAAAAGTACTGGACACCCATAATTCACTTAAATTCTAGTCACTTAATTGGTTGCATCAAATCTTGAGCTTCATCTGTATTTTGGAATCAAATCTTGTTATCTTCTTTTTAAGTAGTCTTCTTGCTTCTGTCCTAACATGATTTGAATACCTACATACTTCAGTTTTTGAACAGTATATATAGTCTTCTGTCATCTGACGTCTTCTGTACTTATAAATTTTCTATTAATAATTAATTAAGCAAAAAACACTATGGCTAATATATTGTCATACTAAGCCAACATCTCATTCGGTATCACCTTTCACTATGTTTCCGTGTTACTAATGCTTCTTTGATTTAAAAAAAATGCTTTGTTTACCTTATATTCAGGATGTGCATAGTAAAGGGGAAGCTACAAACATTTGGGGTCAACAGAAAAGCAAGCAGTCTAGTAGTTCAAAGAAGAAAGGAAGATCAAAGTGTTCCGCTCGTGCATCTAAATCTCACCACCAGAAGAAGAAATGTCAGTATATTGTTTATATATGATTTCTTTCCTTACATCTTGTATTAATCCGTGCAAACTACTTTATATGAAGTCACACACTTGTCCTTTTATAATTTAGTTCAGTATCTGCTTTATTATCAATGACTTTCTTTTTATATATGATTACTATTTCTTAGCATTTGGAGGAACTGTGGCTGAAAATGGTGAACCTTTGACTCAAATACGTATAACTTGATCAAACTCTAGATTACCTGCAGATTATATGAATTATTAAATCCTTCAAAAGGCCATTGCAGTGTTTTAGTGGAAGAGGATAGTTGTCCCAAGCAGCACAAACATTTTTCTAAAAAGTAGACTGCATCAAAACCTAAACCTAGGCCAAAAATATCACGATTATTTGTAGAATATCAGTTACGACTTACGACTATGGTCGAGTTTCTTTAGTCTTGTAAGTATTGCTAGTTGTTATGTTAAGGACAGTTTATTGTTGCTAATTAAATTCTCTATAAGAATGTCTAGTGTAGCCACCAGCTTCAAAGTTTTAATTTGAGTACCTCAGTTTGTGCATAAGAGTACCTTGTTTTTGCATCTGCAGAACTCTTGTGCACTTGTATTACGAGCTCAACTTTTAGAGTTAAATGACCAGATATCATCTGAATTGGATAAATACCTCTACCTAAATTCTCACTTTAGGTCATCATTTGGTGTTTTATTCTTGCTAAACCGCAATATGGATAGACTACAATCCACATGGTGTTTGAAATAAAAACAATGCAGGTGCCATATTAATAATATGTAACATAAAAATAAGAAATGGGATTTGATGTCTATATTATAGCCACAGTAGAGTAAATGTGGAATGTTGCCCGATTCTTAATAGATAGATCTATTACTCATAAATATGTACAGTTTGTACCTCTAATACCTGAAGACATTACAATGTTGTAGAAAATTACTTATTCAGATTTACTTATTGGATAGACAAACAAGCACATATGCAAGAAAGTAGAATAGAAATGAAATGATCCATCACAAAACAAGAATGAAAATTGTGTATTTATTATTCAATTTGGTTGATAATGGTTAAGGCACCACACCAGGAGCCTTTTCTGATAGGGCACAAGAAGAAATTGATAAATTGGCTCAACTATTTCTGGCAGGCCCATCCTACTCCACCAGAAGAAAATAGGATAGAGACTAAAAGTACATAAAAGATTTTCTGAAGTTTCAACAACTCTCGCAGAATATCAGATTATGTGCTGTTAAAAAAATATGTATGTTTGAGCATTGATATGATGAGATGGTTATATAGTCCATTTTGAATTTAGTGTTATAAATACCCTGTAGATCATAAGTCTCTCTTGTTCTTACCTCTTTAAGCAACTTAAAGTAAAAGATCAGTGATAGATCAAAGATGTCATAGACTCCTAGCATTGGCTAATCTCTTGATAAGATTCTTTTTTTTTTTTTGTCTTTTGTACCGGTGTGGCAGATCAATTTAGTAGAAATAGCTCATATGAAGATTGTGATGGATATTCTGAGACATTCTTTCAAGCAAATTTTGGGGGTAGATGCTATACTTGGTCTTACAGGTCGACGGAAGAACCTTCTTTCCAAAGTTCATCAACTGGATTTGAGTGGAGAGAGCATTCAGAATGGACCAACAGCAATAGAGAATGGGATGCTGCACATGAAACCTATTCTTATCGCGAAACATGTTTTCCAGGTTCATCTTCTGATAGAACAATACTTGGTCTGCCTATAACCGGTCCTTTGAAAATTGAAGATGTTAAAACTGCGTAAGTGATTTTTTCTTTTGTTCTTGTGTCTAAACATTTAAGAATAATATTATTATCCAAGAAGCTTTTTTTAATTATATTTCCTAATATTTTAAAGGTGAAAATGAATACCGAACGCCATGTTAAATCATATAACACTTGATTGAGATATCTTATTACAATTCTATTTGCAGTTACCGCTTGTCCGCTTTGAAGTGGCATCCTGATAAGCATCAAGGCCCAACACAGGTTCTCCCATAAGCTTTTTCCTCCTAAATGGTATATGTATGCTCTATGAGGTGTTGAATTTGATGAAGCAACCTGATCGCATTCTTGTTCTTGATTACGATTTTTGTCTTGGAGGTATGTACTTGCAATATATTAAAGGTCATGCTTAAAATAAAGCCCTGCCCCTAAAGACAATTGAGTTTGTCCTCCACAAACACTTGAAACAACCCTAGCCTAGATGTAGTCCACCAAATGTAATCTCTTATCGCAACCCAATGACCCAGTTTGTTTCTTAGTGTTCATGTAGATGTAGGGATCAAAAGTGGTCCCCTCACTGGTGATTTTCCAGAATTAGTTCTGTCCATACCTGATTGTTTTTACTGCACATTTTATTTTCATCAAAACGAAGGAAAAGCTCTGTAGAACCAAACTCAAGGCGACATATGAGTAGTTTGGATTGTTTGGTGAAGGATAACTACATTGAATGATATCAAGCAGAAGCCTGAACCATTGGAATTTGTGTGTCCAATTCCAACTGTATGAAAATGCACAACTACACCTAAGAAGTTACCGGTTTATGTTATTCTGCTTGTAAACAATAAGATCTGGCGAGCTGTGATGGTGTTATAGGAAATAACTGGAAATTAATAATAAGTAACAATGGTCACACTAACTTGTGTTATGATGGCTTTTAAGTCCCAAAAAAATGGAAAAATTATCAATATACAAATAGGTCGCATAAAGCAAATTTAGAATTTGGATTGCCTTGTAGTTTAGTATGTCTTAATCAAATTAAGTTCTTTACAAAGAAACATAGATTGTTGTATCAACGGACAACATATGCAATTTATAAATGTTATATATATATATATATATAGAGAGAGAGAGAGAGAGAGAGAGAGAGAGAGTTGCACTCCATAACAAACACCTTATATAACAAACAATAAAGAACACCTCATATCTAATCTAATATAAGAGTTCCGTCATGGCACCCAATACAAAAAGTTGTTATTTTTTTACCCTCTATGCATCCAGCAAAAAAATAAAAATAAAAAAATTACTGTTCATGATGACGTCACTGCTTGCGTCAGCATGACGTCATCATGAACAGTAAATTTTTATTTTTTATTTTTTTTTGCTTGATGGATAGAGGGTAAAAGAATAACTTTTTATATTGGGTGCCCCTGGCGAGGCCATTGGATCTATTAGATCTAGATCTAAGGTGTTCTTTATTGTATGTTATATAAGGGTGTTCTGTATGTAGCAATGACCTATATACATACAGAACACCCTAATATAACAAATAATAAAGAACACCTTAGATCTAATAGATCCAATGGCTCCGCCAGGGGCACCCAATACAAAAAGTTGTTATTTTTTACCCTTTATCCATCCAGCAAAAAACAATAAAAAAATTAAAAAAAGAAATTTACTGTTCATGATGACGTCATGCCGACGTTGACGTCATCATGAACAGTAAATTTTTTAAAATTTTTTTTGTTATTAGGGCACCCAATACAAAAAGTTGTTATTTTTTTACCCTCTATCAAGTCTGCAAAAAAAATGAAAATTACTGTTCACTGATGACGTCACCGATGACGTCATCAATGAACAGTAAATTTTCAATTTTTTTTTGCTGGTTTGCTAGAGGGTAAAAAAATAACAACTTTTTGTATTGGGTGCTATGACGGAACTCTTAAATTATAGTTGATATGAGGTGTTCTTTATTGTTTGTTATATAAGGTGTTTTGCTATGGAGTGCAACTCATATATATATATATATATATATATATATATATATATATATATATATATATATATATATTAGTTATAAGTATTCAAAATAAACACAAGTTGCCATATCCTCAATATGGATACCTTTTGTTTGTGAAGATTCCAAAGTGTTTGACATTTTCTGTTTTTGTACCCATTAACATTAGTACAATTGGTTAGCTTTGACGATTATTTGTTCTTTTGATTCTTTTGTGGTGATTTCAAATTTAATAACTTTTTCAAACTATATATTCTTAGGATAGGATTTGGTCCAAACTATATTCTTGCCATTTCAGTGAACTTAAACTTAAAATGTAGATGAAGTAACTAACAATAAACAAATAAACAATGAATGTTTTTTTTTTTTTGGAAAGAACAATGAATGTTTATTATGTTGTCATGTTCATCGTTCTTATGAAAGTTGGTGCTGCTGAGAAATAATGGCTTGTAAGGTCACAGCAAGTATATTTTATATAGATATTACCAAATTGGTGAACTTAATCCGAACAAATTTGGTGTAGCCTCTTAAGTTTATTTAAACAATATCGAAAAGTGTAAAAATACCTATGTTATATTTGTTTGCGAACTCAAGGTTGTGTAGGAGTAGGACTATCTATACTAGCTTTTATAGTTTTTGGCACTGGTTGCCACCTTTTCAAATGACGATCTCATTTCTAACTTCATATTTGTTCTAATTGTAAACTTAATTTATCTTCTCTCTTTTTATTCGTTAAAGTGCTTACAAGAAGAATGCACCCTTTCTGCTAAACTTTATAGTTGTTCTATTTTCAAACTTAATTTGACTTCTCTCTTTTTATTCGTTAGACTTTAGAGTGCTTACAAGAAGAGTGCAATTTTTTCAGGCAATAGCAGAAGAGAAATTCAAAAATTGTGCTGATGCATATAAATCACTGTGCAATGCGCTGGCCTCAGGTTAAGCATTGAGGCTTGTTTACGGTTCTTTTGTTTAGCTTACTAAAGTTGTTTCTCTAAATATTTTTCTTTATATCTACCTTTACGCTTCTCAGTTAAACTTATATAATAATAATAATAATAATAATCAAAGTTATATGCATGTCATTCTGAAGGCGCAAGGCATAATTGTGCACAGCTCTATATTAGTTTCTACTTGAACAATTTTACTCTAAATTGTATGTTCTTGTGGTTGGGGATCTTACTATCTTAGTATCTGCAGTGGCTTCTATTAAGAATGAAATAAATTGGTATATCTTGTAATTCTTTTAGTTATGTCACAGAATGAATTAGATTTCCTATTTCAGTAATAGGCGTAGAACCTATTCATTTTGCGGGTTGCCAAGGAGCATAGATGCTGTTCAATTCAGAAACTATCATCTCTGGCAGCAGGCAAACTTCTGATTTGGTTAGAGTTGGAGATTTTTCTTTTTATTCTTTCGCTAATTGAATATGATTATTGTAAAGAGCAAATAATATACCGAAGTCAAAGGTGCATTCCCCAAAGAATATAACTACCAACAAAAGTATGAATAGCCTCTCGCAACAGTTCAACCAAATAGGCAGATGAACAACTAAAAAGCTAAAGCAAAGCTACTAATACTGTGGGGGTGTTTGTGGAAAAAAAGTGGGAGTGTTTGGGAAAACTTATTTTCCAGAATAAGTCAACTTATTTTAAGTTGAAAGTTAACATTTCTAACTTTCCAACTTATTTTTGCAATTTATTGTATCTCAAACATACATTCAATACTTGTATAAAAAAATATTATCAAAATATTAAATTTTTACCCGGAAATAAGTCCATAAGTCATTATAAGCAGAGCCAAACAGGCACACAATAGTTGGACAAGAGGAACTTTTATGAACTGTCTTGAAAATGTTAATTTTACAGAGCTTGTTTAAAACAAGCTGCTTGATCAAGTCCAACCAGATGGGAGCTGGGATGTGGTAATATGTTCCGTCAAAAATATGAAAAATAAATAAATAAAAATCTAATTTTTCAGGT
The DNA here is from genome assembly GCA_036435485.1 of Saposhnikovia divaricata. NCBI lineage: Eukaryota > Viridiplantae > Streptophyta > Magnoliopsida > Apiales > Apiaceae > Saposhnikovia > Saposhnikovia divaricata. The sequence continues at coordinate 63,584,717 of CM071596.1, forward strand.
AAATTTTTTTTAAAAAATATTAAATATATATAATTAAATCATATTTGCGTAGCTGTGATTAGTGTTAACCCTAAAATTCTAACAAGTCCTCTTGGACTCTTGATCCTTTGTATTAGTTTTATGAGTAATATTCTTCAAAAAAATTATATAAAAATATTTAAATTTTATGAAAATATCAATTATACATTTATGTTATGTATATGATATATGTTATATTTTAAAATTTGTTTATATATTTATTTATATCGCGTACTTCGTGTTGTGTATCCAAAGAATAAATCCAAGAATGATACTAAATCAGAGTCGTTTATTTTCGTGTTCGTGTTCGTTTACTTTTATGTTATGTTGGGTACTAAAAATGCAAACAAAAACACAAATACTAAATTTTCGTATCCTTTGTTTCGTGTCATTTATGTCGTATACAAATTGTCGGGTCTACTTGCATGCAAGGAGAAAGGTAGATGTTCATGTTTCTCAGTTGCACCATTGCAAGGTTAACATTTATAATTTGTTTTTCAGATTCTAGATATTGACATAAAATGTAGTTACCAATAAGCATAGGTGTTCCTGACTAGGCCAGTAGGCCGTGCAATCACACCAAGTCTATTAAATTTAGAAGCCCAATTTTTTTAATACATTTTTAATAGTTCGTCAAAACACTCACTTGAGTCGAGGGCCCAAAATTATTTCTTTTGGTATGAACTGTTCAAATTAATCCTTGTCTAAACTTATCAATAATTAATATATTATTTTGGATTACAATATTATCTATGAATTATCTCAAATAGAACGTAATTATTAATTTAATAAGGACCTCAGGTTTGTTTGCAAATAGCAATACTTTCTGAAGGGGTCTTAAAAAATTCTTTCATATTTCATGTTTATTTGTAACTTTTATTTGTGATTCATTTGAATGAAAAAAAAAACATAATTATTAAATGCAATAATGAATTACTTTATGCAATATTCTGCGATTACTATAAAAACTTTTCTTGAATTTCTGTGCAAAAACCAAGCTGTGTAGTCATGGTTCTAAAAATTGGTAATCGACATAAATTGGTTGAGGTATTGATTTAAGATTAATCGGGGATTAATCGGAAGGATTAATCGAAGTATTAATCGGATAATATAATAATATTTAATATATTAATCTAATTTACAATTAAACATATCATTTTAAATAAATTCACAGGATTAATCGGATTTCAAAAATCGAATCGTTTAGTTACCTTACAGATGATTAATCAGCTAAATAGGAAATTTTTAGAACCATGTGTGTAGTTAAGAATTAAGAGTACTTTTTTGTTTCTCTTTTGTTTGCTTAATTTCTTAAATATCATGTCTTTAAATTGTTATTCCCTCTCTCATTTCTTTACACTTTCATTTTTGGAATGTTCTCTCAATTATTTACATTCCAAAATTTACCCAGACCAAAATTTACTCAAAATAATAAAGTTTTATAATATAAAAAGTAAGCAGAACCACTACTTTACTCCACTAAACTCACTCTATTAAATAAAATATTGATTGTTACAACCGCTTTACTCATTTTTCTTACTTTTCTACACTGTTTTTTCTTAACCTCCATGCACAATTCATTTGTAAACAAATAAGAGGGAGGAGGAAGTAATACTCTTATTTTTCGGAAGAACATTTTCTATTTCTGACGTCAAAAAATAAAATTGAATAACATGTTTGTATTATGTCAAATTTTTAACATTTGTTTCAAGATCTCAAGTTAAAATATTCTTTCTGAAAATATATTTTTACAAAAATTTAAAAATTATTTATAAATTCAGTTCAAAATTTATTTAAAAAATAGTCGATAACTGAGTTTTGAAAGATCTATAAAAATAAATAAAATTTTTAATTTGAACACATCTTTAGAACCCATTTATTTTAAAATTTTATTTTAACGAATATAATAATCTTAAAATCTTATTTTAATTAAGAAAATCAACAATTTTTTTGCTATCTCTTTTATTATAAAAGGGTAAATTATATTTTATTATATAATAAGAATAAAAGGGATAATAAGAAAGTACAACTCATATGTTAAGTGATCTATTCTCATTCATGACATATTAAATAAAAATAATTATATGAAAATTTACATGTACAGGAATACGTTTGTTATAATAACAATGAATAAGATTGATAATTTAGAAATATTATTGATGGTAAAGTTTCAAAACTTATCAATAACACTTTAAAATTTAAAATTTGGAAAATATAAATATATTAATTCGAATTTGGATCGAATTAGGACGAAAACGAGTAACTATTTTTTTTGCCAAGAAAGAAATAACTTTCATTACTTCAAAACGTTCATCAATACATTAATGAACTCTAGATGAGCATTACTCATCGGCCAGATACGATCAGCTATAGAACTATAATAACTCGCTACAAAGTGAGCTAAGCGGTTCGCAGACCGTTTAAAAATAAAAAACAATACAACACCAAGAACGACAAAAGGAATATCCATAATCTCGAGACATATGAACAAAAGAGCCCATAAACTTCAGAAAATACCGCATCTACATTGATCTGGATCCTGACTTCCGTTAAATTGATCTCGCGCTCTTTTTGAGCAGATATCCATAGATCCAAGATAAGCTTTATAGACATAATAACTCCCTCTGAAATGGAATCTCAATTAATCCACCTGCAAGCCTCTACAAAATGAGCCTTCATCGAACCAAAATGCCATACTAGCTAGTAGACAAACAAACCAAGACACATGCCAAAAGGCAAGACACATGCCAAAAAGCAAGACATTCAAACTGAAAATAAAACAACAACTAAAAAAACATATCGGCTAAAATCTAGAAACCAAACTTGAAAATCCGAATGGATTCTTCAAAGGTTTCAGAAATCAAGCTCGATTTATTTGGAAAACTGAAAAAGGAATAAAACTTAATCGACTCTCAGAGGAGATAAACTCCGGCAAATCTGTGAAGAAAGGAGCAGATGGAGACGGAGCCGAGGAAAGAGATTTTTTCGGGCGGCGGCTTTATGAAGAGGGAGAGGGTTGTGGAGAGGGCGGCGGCTTTTAAACGAGTAACTATTTTTAAGATGATGAAGACAATCAGGGCTTTCACTAATCTTTTCAGATCATGTCCATGGTTTCTTTCGAGACTTCTTTTTGTCACTTGTGTAGGTTGTCAATGATCGGATATCCGGTCCGATCTGATCCGATTCGAAGGTTAATGAAGCGGATATGAATCATGTAAAAAAAATTCAATTCGGGAAAAATTTGATCCGGAAAAAATTCGAAGGCTAATGAAGCAGATATGGATTTGATACGACCCGATCCGTTAATTATCTGATCCGGATTTATATATATATTAAATAATTTATTTAATAAATATATGTATATATTAAAATTTTTAAAAAAAGAATAGATGGCAGTGGGCTTATTTTAAATATTTTTTCAAGTACTAATTTTTTGCAGTAATACTACAGTGATAATGATGTATATTAGTGCATTCATGGATCTGAAATGTTTGTTGATGAACTGATTTCCATCTTATATAATATAAAAGCAAACCAGGGGAGACGTTGTATCATAAAAATGTGGGTCTCAAATGAAAAAATTATATCATGTCGCACAAGAAATTATAGAAAGAGTTTTTGAAAAGAAATTACAGAAATTATATAAATGGATCGGAACTCCGATCCGATAATCCGTGATCCTAACGGATCCGGATATGGATCTTGTTAAAAAAAATCCGATTATGATTCGATCCGAATTCGGTAAAATTAAATGGATGATGATATGGATCGATCCGATCTAGATCCATTGACAGCCCTACTTGTGTGCGTTTACATTTAAGACTACACTTGCTTCTATTAACTTTTTGGACTCCTAGTTTAAAGCTTTAAGCCTTAAGGTATCTTGCTGCTATTAGAGCATCTTCAACGCTAGTAGCTATAACGGTTAGCTAAAATAATATATAATAATTGTTAGCTAAAATTTGCTGAACTTGTAAGTGTTTGTGCTCCAATGGTATTAGCTATAATAGTTAGCTATAATTCAAAAAGAGTATTTTATTATTATTTTTAAATTCTAACGACTATATTTTAACATTTATATTCTAACAAATATATTTCAAAAATAGTATTTTATTATTATTTTCAAATTATAACAGCAATAGAGAGTCTAAGAAAATTTGTTAAAGCAATCGTTAGCACCAAATCAAGTGGCACCATAACTTCAAGTAGATATTACTGGTACAGGATGACACCGTAACTTGGCACCATAACTTCTGGTTATGGTGGCTTGGCACCATAACTTCAAGTTATGGTGGCTAAGACCAAATCATATGTTCACATTAATAAAATATATTTGATTGTTACGTTGTACAACACAAAGAAAGAATGGCAGGAAGAATGGAGCTGCGGAAAAGAAAGAAGCATCAGATGATATGGAGCATTTGGATGATGGGGTGAGGTTCAACAAATATAGAAGATCTCTTTTACATTAGCTAAAAATATGGCTAATAGTGTTGCCGTTGAAGACCAGTTTTTTGAAGCTGTTAGCTATAATATTATGTCAAGTCAGTTTTTTGATTAACAGGTGAGAGCGTTGAAGATGCTCTCATGATTTATGACACAGTAAACTAACTTAAATTTGTGCCTGATTTGGTCCGCAAAACAACAAAGATAACTGATCAAACAAAGGAACGAATCCAACAAAAATCATAGGCAGGTCATTAACAAAATAAACTAGCAATGTTAGGTTCATATAAATGGCTACATAAAAAGCTATAGAATGAGGTGGTATAGCTGACGTGAACTTTACAATCGATCATTAACTTATTTATTTAATAATTTTTTATTTTTTTCATAAATTATTATCTTATGGAGAAAATGACCAAAATAATCATTTTTGAGACAAAGTTGCCCAAAATACTGAAAAGCGGGAAGTGTGGTCCTTTTTACTGACTGAACACGGAGGTTCGTCTTCCGTATCTTCATGTAACATGGAACAATGTGTTCCGTGTCTCCATCCAGTTGAATTACCCCCATACCCGTAACTCAATTAGGTTTCACAGATACACAAAACTAATTAGGTTTCAATTAGGCTTCCGTATCTCCGTATCCACAGAGCTTGAGCACACGAAACTGCTTGTTGAAATTGTGACCACAACAGAAAAAGGGTGTCTTCCTTTACTTCAATATCTGGTAAATCAATAATCTTTTCTTTCATTTTTTGGTACAAAGACTAATATTGTGTATATTTTGATTCTTGATTTTAATGTAATGTGATATAGATACAAACATGACTGTATGTCGATGCTTTACACATTTTATCTTACTAAAACAGCAGCACATAAACACAGATTATCAACTAAGCATTGTAACAGAACATTGATAGTACTATTGCTCAGTATTTTCAAAAACAATAGTGTTTTGTTTTATCAAGTTACAGATTCTGTCAATACTACTGGAATGTAAATCAGGATAAAAGCTAAAGCAATCCTACTGGAAAAAAAGTAATCGTCCTGATGAACCATTTGAATGTACATACAGGTATTTAGTGTTCAGTGGACATACATGCCTTGTTTTGGTTGGTTATGAATGTAGTGTTTGGAGTGCTTTTCAGTCCGTCCACAAGTTTTGGAAGGCCAAATGCCACTTTGCACTGCACTACCTACACGAACAATATAACATAACAGTCCTTTTTCAAGCATTCTCTTCTTTTTCTTTTGTCAGAGTTGCATGTTTGATTATGAGCTAATCCAAAGCAACTTAATTGTTTCATGCCTTACCAGCTAACACACTACCAAGGGTCTAAATCCAACCTTTATCAAAAGCAAGAATCATCTAAGAAACATGTAGTATAAGAGGTCTATGTAGATTGCAGTTTCTATTGTTGTTGGCATAGATATCAAGTTGCCCCTTATATGTGTTCTACAAACCCTATTTCATTGCCTTTGTACGTGTTCTTCAAACCGCATTTCACTGACAGTTGTACTTGTGTCACACATGTCATCAAAGGTTTTCCCCGTACATGATTGCACATCATATACACAAATACCATATCGCTGTTAAATAAGTGTGTTCTGTTCTTCAGAATCAAACAAATGTCCATCTGATCGAGCAATTGAAAGAAGCCTACCACACCAGTTAAAATTAATCTAGCTGATATTTACAATGTGTAACTACTTAAGTACGTGGAAAACAGTGATTAGTGTTTTTAGTAAAAATAAAATAAAATTAGGAGAATGTACTTATAGAACAAATCCATGTTTATCCGGATTTGTGTATTAAAATGTATCACTGGATTCTTGCTTTGCTATTTTACCTCATATGGAATGTCCTGACATACATGCTATCACTGTAATTTTACTTTACCACCATCCAAAGTGTGGTTGTTTAAGGTAATGACAATGAAACACGATATTTTATGTCAACCTAGTTCTAGAGTTTGCTATCTTGTCCTTATATATTAGTTTAATACATACTTACTGTTTCCTGTGAAGACTTATAATAATGTGTGTGTTTTTTTTTTCATTTTCAGATTATGGCGCAACATAATGATATGTTGTCTATGGACCCTCGCCCTCGGGATCCTTCTGTCTTGCATTTACAGGGTACTCATAGGTCAGAGGCTGTGTGGGAGGCTGGTGGTGGTGACAATATGAAATCCCGAGTTCGCAATCCTAACAATGTCAGCCTCCCTTCTTTACATCCGAGGATGGTTCCCCTTCTTGAGGCTTTGAAATTTGATGGAGTTTCTAGGTTGGCAAGCATACAGATAGATTGGGGTTTGATCACTGCTCTTATAGAGAGATGGAGATCCGAGACCCATACTTTTCACTTTCCAGTCGGGGAGTGTATGATATCATTACAGGATGTGTCTGTTCTTCTTGGGTTATGTATTGATGGGCCTGCAGTTACTGGTTTTACTGCGGTTACAGGTAGATGGGACAGTTATGTTGGAGATGTCTTTGGTGTACGGCCGGGGGAGAAGGGTGAGAAGGGTAAGAAGATTAAGAAGGGTGAGAGTTCTGCATTGGATGATGATAACAGATTCGGATTGATTGGTGGTAGATTGATGTTTACTTGGTTGAATTTTGTTTTTGGTTCCCTTCGAGATGATGCTTATGATGTTGAGCTTACGTGTTATACACAGTCCTACGTGTTGCAGCTGATTGGCGGGATCTTATTGACCGATCATTCTGGGGGTCAGGTTCATTGTATGTACCTTCCTCTTCTCTTGGATTTTGCTAAATGTGGGAAACTATCTTGGGGTTCTGCTGTTCTTGCATACCTTTACATGGAATTATGCAAGGCGTCTCGTAAAGATACAGAGGAGGCAGTCGGATGTCTTTTATTATTGCAGTTGTGGGCTTGGAGTAGATTACCTTCTTTGGCTCATGTTCCTCGTGATCCAGTTTTAGATCACTCACGTATTTTGGGGTGATCGTCCAGGGCCACATGGTTTGAGGTAAAAATGTTCAATTTTACCATATTTATTGACATATTGAATGATATTTTCGGCATTCAAACTATATAGTTGTTTATTAATTCCTTTGAATCAATTCTAATGCCCTTTTTATGTTTTCATGTATTATATAGGTGGTGTGCTCATCTTTCCTTCCTTGACAGTGGTTCACATTCAGTTTCCACCTACCGAGTTCAGTTAGATGTTCTTGCCGATTCTCACTTTTTATGGCAGCCATACACCGATAAGATTCTTGCCGAACTATCGGAGCAGTGTAGAGAAGGCAAAGAGATTTGGTGTTACAAGGGGCCTCTTATATGTTTTTGTTTCGTGGAGCCACATCAGCCCGACAGATGCCTGCGCCAGTTTGGGATTATACAGGATATACCATCTTCTGCTAGTTATTGTCCTGAACTTCATAAGATTAACTTGAAGGGTAAGGCAGACTTGGACTGGACTTGGATGCATCGTGATCATGTAGCTCTTTGGGATGATAGGAAGAATCATGTTTTTGTTGGAGATGTCGGTGTGGGTGTATCTGAGCGTTACCCCAAGTGGTATTCATCTATTACTCATCGGTATCTGACTCGCATTGGTGGTGGCCATTCTTATACGGTAATCACAAATAAGCTCATCCTTACTTGTTTTGCTATATATTTGTACTTGTAATTATAATTATATTTGTTTTGCCATGTATTACTTTATTTGTGCAATGTATTGATACAAATTGTTTTGTTTATGCAGTTGGATTTATTGGATCACCTAGATTTATTACACAAGGAAGCGAGATTTGGAGACTTACCAGCTATTACGGCTCATGCTAGACAGGTGCTCCAAGAGAAGTTTGCATCCGGATACTTTCAAGATTTCCCCGTTGAAGACCGGCGTGCCAAGGAAGTTGAGATAAAACAAAAGAGAAAACGAGGTGGCCGCGGGGTCAAAGCTCCACGCTTGCTAGGACCACGGATTGGTGTTGATTTAGATGATGATGCCGAAGGTGGCGAGAGGCCTAGTGATGAACCACCACTGTCATATCCAACATTCCACCTATTCACACAATCTCCAAACACGTTTCCTGATTATGTAGCAAGACAACAACAGCCGCCACAACCGGATCAGCAGAAACCACTAGAGCAGGAAGATCAGCAACACCAGGTTTGACATACTTCTGTGCAAGTAATTATTGTACGCGATTTAAATTTCCGAAAACAAATTTATAGTTAGAGTAAAATGGTTGTTGGTATGTACCTAGTGAGTTCATATTAGACCTTTTCGGCTACTTACAGATGAATTGCAGAGCTTTTCATGATTGTTAAAAACCTGATCAAGCTACTGAACAAACACTGATCCCATCTGTTGCTGGAAGAAGTGTCCCATCTGTTATTGTAATACTATTGATGCTCAATAGTGATACATTTGTTCTGTAACTATCTGCAATTGATTAATAGTCTGTGAGCTTTCTGTAGTATGTAACTATTGGACTCATAATTAACGGATCATAATTACTGAATCATGTATTTGAATACCAAATCTGGTCGACAACTTTGTCTTTAATACTGGAAATTCCTAGTTCAAAAATTACTCCAATTATTTCTTTCGTGATTGGCTTCTCCAGGTTAAAATCAATTACTCAATGTAAAACTAAATAGGAATAAAGCTTAGAATGAGTTAAAACTTTGGTTTGAAAGATGAAGAACAAGTCTGGAAAAACAACAATAATGAACATCTTAAGTGACAGAGAGTACTCGAAATCTTGTTGGTCATTTGTTAAGCAATTGATGGGTCCGCCATCCACTATTTTAGTATTCTGTTACCTTTCACTACCATGTATAGTCCCACCTTATCTTGAATTTCACATCAACAGGTCCCACCTGTAGAGCATGAGCATCCTATGCAGTTACGAGCTCGTAATAAAGTTACCAGTCAGCAATATACGAGGAAAACTTGGTGAGTTTTTTTTAAATCTTTTATTTGCATTATTTCGAGCATCAATTCCTTCATTTGTTTGTGGTTTTGAGTCTTTATTTTGTTTAGGCAGAATAAATAAATTGATGGCAATCTTATGGGTTTTGCATGACAATTAAATAGGTGAGTTAACTTGCGTTAATAATTTATATGGTTGTAATAGATAAGTTATTTTCGTATAATACGGCCCCGCCAGGGCCACTAATATCAATGAATTTCTGATATATATGCAGGCACAGGGAGATGTCATTTCTGTAGGCGTCCTTCATTTCAATGCTCAACGTGAAGGGGTCCTTCATTTTGATATTAGTGTTAAGGTAGTTCAATTATGTAAAAGAATTTTTATGTAGAAGAATTTTTATGTAGAAGAATTTGTAATATTAGTTTACAATATTTGAAATTTTTATGGGTCTTTCATTTCAATATTTGTAATTTTTTGTTGTTGTGCATTATGAGAGTTTTTTTCCCTGAAATTTTACAGTTGGTGTCATTTGGGTGTGAGTACAGGTAGTGAGTACAGTTAACAATTTGCCACCTCATTCTGGCCTGTGTCACGGTGATCTATCCACCGTATCAGACCCTATCACGGTTATCCGTGTGCCGTATTAGACCCTGTCACTGTTATCCCTGTTCCGTATTAAGCATAATATGGCATCCCATAAGCCGTATTAGAGGTGACACGGAGTACAGTGTTCCGTATTCAAAGGAATCCTGAATTTGCTTACATATGCAGTAAGCAATAACAATATAAGCAGGACACATCTCCTGTAGGTGGATAAAAGACTCATATTAATAAGATCCAGAAATTTAATAACAATATGTTTAACAATAACAACAAGCAATAACAATAACAATTTAAGCAATAACAATTTAACTAAGTTTAAGATCCAGAAAACAAATAACAATATGTTTACAACCATCATACTCATTACAAATCTAATGCGTCAATAATGGATTAATACAATAACGGATTAATACATTCAAATAACACTTGAAATCAATCTACGGAGCACTAGAAGAAGGTCCTTTGACTTTTGATCCTTGATAATCCATTGCGTTCTTGTATCTTGTGGACTTTCGTCGACCAACTTTTTTTGGAATATCATCAACATCAAAGATCACTGTTGGAAACCCAAGTAATGGAGGTCATTCTTTCTTGCTTGGTATTGGCTCAAAGTGACCCTCATAGACTATTCTTGCTTTCTCTAGCTTATACCACTCACTTACAAGGCTTGTGTGGTGCAATCCTACACTAGCACAACAAGCAAGAACATGTGAACATGGAATGTGATACGTTTGCCACTTGTTACATGTGCAAATCTGTTCCCGTACACGAACAACATGTTTATTCCCCCCTTCTGACCATGCTTCTTTGTTATCACCTCAAACACCCAATTGTTGCGGTCAACACTTGCCACCTGATGTCCACTTGCGCGTTCTTTCCATTTGTTCAAAATTTTATTGGCATGCTTGGTAAACTCGTTACCATCAACATCTTGCTTTTTTATCTCTGCACGACGTTGCTCAAAGTAGCTAACCACCTTATAATATAAGGCCTTCACCATTGCTGTGACCGGGAGTTTTCTTGAGCTTTTGATGGCATTGTTCCAACTCTCGACCATATTTGTTGTCATTATACCAAATCTCTTGCCTCCATCACAAGCTAAAGATGTTTGTTGGGGGTTTATCTCACTAAACCACTCATCTGCTCCAGGAATAGCTCCCAACAAAGCATTCCAATGCAAATTGAATTTGGACTCTGTCAATTGGCTACACATTGCAACCACTCTTTCCTTCGAATTAGCCTTCTTGAATTGACTAGCAAAATTCGCAGCTAGGTGTCTAACACAAAACCGGTGATAGCCGTATGGTTCACACCACCCGATGTCAGGATTTTTCATAGCAGACATGATTCCTGCATGTCTATCAGAAATCACGCAAACTCCCATTCGCTGCAAGGCAACCATCTTCCTCAATCTCTCCATGAACCATGTCCAGCTTGCTATATTTTCTGCTTCAACAATTGCAAATGCTACTGGAAGAAGGTGGTTGAAGCCATCAACTGCTGTGGCAATAAGTAATACTCCTCCGTACTTGCCATACAAATGTGTTCCATCAATCTGAAGTACTGGAATGCAATGTACAAAGGCATCTACGCAAGGCTTGAATGTCCAAAAGACTCGCTTGAATCTTACCACCTATTTTCAAATTACACAATATTAAAATGACATAAGTTACATAATTGAAATATTTTTTTAGGCCCCGCCAGGGGCACTAATCAATGCATGTCAAAATATATTACAGTTTCAACAAATTGCATACCTGAGGTAAAGGCCCTCCTAGATCATGCTCTTTGAAATACCAGCTGACTGCACCAATTCCCATACTTTGTAGCACATTCATCAATAGTGACAGCTCCTGGTATGATTGCTCCCAAGAACCATAAATCTTCATAGTTGCAATTTTTTTCCCGTCTATAACCTTTTTCCTTGTTGGTACATACCTAACTTCCTTGGTAATTGCAGCAACTAACACCTTCTCTGAGACATTAGGATCCGCAGCTAATAGGTCAATGATGATATCTGCGATGTGTGAAGCATCCAAATTGGGATGATCTTGTGAGATAGAATGATTGATACATGTATGCGGACCCTTAATCTCCATGATTTCAAAAAAGTTATGTGACTTTCTCTTTCTGGCCCTCAATTTCCACTCACAACCTTCACTATTTTGTTGGCAAACCACATCCCAAGTCAATGGATCAGATTTCAACACCTTTATCATTTGATGATTGGAAATATGAACCTTCTTTACTAAATTTATCAACTGCTCTTTCGACTCAAAAAACATTCCTTTAGCTAGCTCTGCCGGATTATGAAGTTCAGTAGCTTTTTGCATACCATACTCTAAATCTGAAGCAATCATTGAAGAGCCGTCGAAAGACCTATAGTAAGGTATATCATCATCCCTTAACTCGGTGTTTCCTCTTGACCCCCTTGAACTAGTGCTAGAACACAATCAACACCCCATTGAACACTTTTTGTTCCTCTCGACCCTTCACTACTAGCACCACCCATGAACCAAGTCCTACTTGAACTACCACTCGAAATACAATCAATACCGCCTTGGACATTTTTTGAACCATGATTGCTTGAGGTATTTTCACCAACATTCGAGTATCTAAACATATCACCTGAACTTATGCTCATACCAATTGGGACTTTTTCAATGTAAAGTTCCACACGAGGTTTACTTTCGGAATCATCCATCGATTCAAACATATACTCTACATCATCATCATCAACAATCAAAACAACACCATACTTATTTGTACTAGGATTCTTAAACCTACGAAAAATCTTTAACTTAAACGATTCCGGATTTATAGCTAGCTTTCGATACAAAACATTCAGAATTTCTACATATTTCAAATTAAAGTGCAATTTGACAAAAGCAATCACATCTCTATCATATGTACTTCCAATTGCAGCATCATATATAATGTTCCCATCAATATATAACCATCCCCAAACATAATCTGAAGCCATTAAACTAGGGTTTCAAATAGAGAACATTACCTTGATATTTGGGAGAGACTTGATTGGCAATTGGCAGTGGCTGCTCGGGTCTGTGGGTTCGTATACATATACCATACACGCTAGACGTAACACCGTATTAGATGTAATACGCTACACAATACTCCGTGTCGAATCTATTACGGAGTATAGGTTACCGTATTACCTTATCACGGATTTCCAAGATCCGTGTCACATCCTATTACGGATTACAGTGTTCCGTATTACCTTATCACGGTTGACCAAGATCCGTATGATGTCCTATTGCGGATTATAGTGTTCCGTATTACGCTCAATACGTAGAAAAGCTGTTAACTTTTAAAATTGCATTACAAAACACTAGTTCAATATAATTTTCAACGGTACACATAAATTCAATAAAGGGCAAATTGTATTGATTCTCTTTGATCAATTTGAACAATATGATTTTCATACCTATTACAAAAATATTGAACTGCCCTAATTACATTGTTAATTGAAATTACACCCAATTGCTCTAGATAATTCATTACATGAAATTTAAATCTGCACATAAAACCTTCTATTGATGGCGTCAAAGTCGTCCAGATTGTGAATGTTAACCAACATTTATGTATTGAAAGTTGTCTTCTAAGGTTATTGTTGAAACGTATTTGGATTTTAATAATATCCAAATTCTGAAGATATGGCCGCTGTAGATGTTCCAACACGACAAAGTATAGGGGGTTTGGAACCGTCTCTACGTAAGTTCCAGTGATGCACTGTATATACGTCAATTCCTCCCCAGTTCTTTCATCCATTTTGAGCACCTGAACCCAACTGTTTTGAATGATTGGACTAAAGATAAAGCTTTGAAGACAAATACAAACAATAAAGATGGCCTGGATATAAAAAAGTGTATCACGGTGGACAGTCTTCCGTATCTAGAGTTATCACGGTGGACGGTCCTCCGTGTTACGCTAATACGGTGGACGGTACTCCGTATTAGCGTAATACGGTGGACGGTACTCCGTATTACCTTAATACGCTACACGAAACTCCGTGACCAGTCGGTATTTAGGACCAAACATTTGGAAATCAGTATTTTGGGCAAACAGTATTTAATTTTGATTATTTTGGGCCTTCACCCTATCTTATGTACCTTTTACTTTCATTTTTAGTGTTTTAATTCTAAACAAAAATCTTTACTTCTAACATATTGATATATATAATTTTCATACATATTACTATTTTATTGGGTAATATTTATTTCTTAGATATCACGACTATATGATTAATATATACGCTAATAATTTTATATGAAGTAAAAAAAATTCTTTCATTTAATTTTAATATTTACAAATTTAATCGAGAGTACAACATAAAACCTAAATAATAAATAATTTTAATAATTAATTTTTAAAATTACTGCACAAATATGTTTAAAACTATATAGCGTTACGTACAAAACACATATCAAAGAATGATATCAATAAAATAAACATAATTTGCATAATTTTCATATTCAATCTCAATGTACCAGTATTCTATGAAAAAAATTAAACATTTATAAATAATAGAGAAGTAAAATAATATAATTAGTACTTATAATATATAATAGTATAATTTTGATTTGACCCTAAACTAAAATAATGATAAATATATAAATATTTTATCATTTGAAAAATGTTGTTTATAAATATGTTTAATCAAGTAATTATTATATTTATATTACATATGTTATTTAATCATAATTAGTAAATTAGAATGAGAATTATATGAACCGTCTTTTAGTGGTAAATGTTGAGTGGCTCTAAAATATATTTAAGAAAGTAATTACTTAACATATTATCATACAATTGTGATTGTTTTTAATCAAAAATTTGGTTGATTAGTAAATATTTATGAAAATCGGTTCATAATATAAAACTTATAAATCTTTTTGATTTTAAACTGAACCAATAATTTATTATTTAATATTTTTTGATTTTAAAAATATGTATAATATATGAATATATTTAACCAAATTTTTTATTATATTTAAATTAGAATTATTCATTGTTAGTAAATGAGATAATAATGGTAAATGTGATTGGTTAAACTGACTTAGATATTATAATAAATGATAGATTTTTAATAAAAATAATTAATTATGCATTATAAACTTATGTTATTAGTTAGTATATAATATAAAAACATAGTTGTTCTACAAAATTTACATTTATTAATATTTTAAAAGTAAAATATTTATTTCAAATGAAATAAATTGTAAATGATGAAATAAAATTATGAAACAAAAGCTAGTGACCGACAATATATTAATGTAAATATATTATGAAACAGGACTTTATTTGTTGGGTTTCTAAGCCAGATATTGAGCCGAAAACAGTTATATCCAGCAAAATCTTAATTGAATGAAAATCACCTTTGCAGAACATAAGTATGTATGTCATCTGCAAAGGTGAGGTGAGACAGCTTACTCCAAGCAGTTCCCCATTAAAATCTAGATTCTGGCACATCAGCATTCCTTCTCGTCAAAAAAGTTACTCCTTCCACTGCAATTACAAACAAGTACCAAAAGGAGAGGTTCTTGTCCATTGCAACGTCTATGCATGGAAGCAAAAAAATCTTATAATTAGCGGACCTCCAATTCCTACATGCCTACAAGTAGTATCGAAACCATGAGCACAAGCAAGAGTGATGCTACCGAATCAAGGCACCACCAAAATATAATTTTAGGGGCACATATTTTTTAATTTCAGGGGCACAGAATATTTCTTGAATATATCTTTTCTATATAGAATTGAACTATTTGCTACCGATTAAAGTTAAAAAGGTTATTGTGCTTCTCAATTATTTGGAAGTGAAGGAAGAATGATATCCGAATGCCATAATTATTTAAAGAATTATGTTAACTATGTCCGTTACAATTGTGGAAATATTATTGATGGACACAAAAAGGAAAAATTTTGCTCGGGACTTGAAATTTTCAGGACGGGCCCAGTACCATCTCAGCAACAATCTAGAAGCAATACAACTAGTCAACTAGTGTGCTTGCTTTAGAATTTTGTAGCATTAAAACCAATATAACCAAACATACATAGCAGCAAGGAGATAATGAAGCTGTAGAGGAATGTGTCCACTTAGGGGGGGGGACTACGAAATTCATGATGAGATGCAGCAAGAGAGAAACACAGTTTCAAACAATTTTCTAAAGCGAGAGGAAAATGGTAAAAGGGAAATAGCTGGATTTTAGTAGAAAAGTGTCATATTCGTAAAATATATTATCAGCCATATCGATTGCGCAACTCTGAAAAGATGCCATTGTCCTGAAGCCTCTTTTTGATTACCCTGAAGCCTACTATTAAAAAACTAAACCACTACTGAAATCCAAATCAAAGGTCTCAAGAACCCTTCAGATTCTCAAAATCCAGCAAATTCGTTGTACTTGAACTGAATAATACAAAAGGATTTAGAGAAGAATAAATCAATATTGGGAAAACATATCAATTCAGATTCCTGCCTACTTAGACGATTAAGTTCGATTAATGAATGCCCAACCAGGGCAATCAAAGCTAAGAGATGAAGAAGGCATTGCCTCATAATAGTAAGATAAGAAGGGAAAGTGGGAATTGATTACAAATTGTTTCTTGTCGACTCCATGGTTGTACAAGGTACTAGCTGGCTGGTTCTATTAGCACCTAAAGTGTACTGGTGACAATGAACTAGCTATGGCGCAAATTCGTTATACTGGCCACAATAGACTAGCCAATTGACCATCAAACCAACATCAGCAAGAAACAACACTTTGGGAATCTTAAAATCTCAAAACATCATACTACTGGCAAGTAAATCATTACGAACTTAGCAGGAAAAAAAAAAAAAAGTAAATCATTACGAAAACATCTAGACACGATACAAGGGAAGGACTGCCAAAAATATCCCAATACAACATACCATTACATTACATAACAACAACATAATGGTCTCTCACACACATATATATCAAACCAAAAATTGATGAATACAGAACAAAAAACTACATGATATTACTTCCCGGTCTCGGCTTCCATTAGAGCGTTCTTGACTTGGTACCATACACTAAAACAAAACCCATTGTCATTAGCCCCTACAACTTTATGACAATTAAGCACGAACATAAATTCAGTCTCATTGCTCAGCTATTG
Organism: Saposhnikovia divaricata; assembly: GCA_036435485.1. Lineage (NCBI taxonomy): Eukaryota > Viridiplantae > Streptophyta > Magnoliopsida > Apiales > Apiaceae > Saposhnikovia > Saposhnikovia divaricata. The sequence continues at coordinate 63,601,858 of CM071596.1, forward strand.
CCTCTGAAGGATTCTTGTTAGCAACAACATGATATTCAACATCCATTTCATCATCACGAACATCATCATCATCATCATCATCATCTTTTGCATCTTCATCTTCTGGAGTTCGATAAACATTTTCATTTTCTTTAATATCTTTTCGAGCCGACTCTACTATCACTTGTTCCCGTTGATGGCCTATCATTTGCATTAAAATGTCTTCAGGCTTCAAGTTACAACCAGAGCTATCCGAAGTACTGTGGTCGAACTTTTTTGACCTCTTTTCGTATAGAGAATCCAGCATGTCAAAATACGGACACGTTTTTGAATCTTGACGACGTTTCTTATTGCTGTCTTTCACTCTCCTGTAATACTTATTAATGTTCTCCCATTTCTCCTTGCACCTCTTGGAACTCCTATCATAACCAAGCCTCGTCATGGCAGATGAAACCTCCTCCCATACCGATCCCTTTGATCCACTATCACTGTATTGCATGTCCAAATTTTCTCTTACAGTAATTAAAGCTTCCACTTCAGCTTTTGGCCACCGAGAAGAAGGAAAACCAGTAGAATAATGGACGATACTCTTTGTGACTGGTGAACTCTCACGAATATTGTGTTCCGGTTGCGGCATACTTAGAATTTTTTCCATTGGAGTTGAGATTATGGGTAACTGCAGAGGAGGTGATTGCTCTGAAATCTTTTGCAAGAAAGAAAGGATAGCAGCATCTTTTGCTGCAGAAGTAGAGCGTTCATGGGCAAGAATTCCTTGTTCTCTTTTCTTTGTAGCCAATTGTTGTGCCCTCCACTCTTCTTCTCTATTCATACGATCTTTCTCAAGCTTTTCAATTGCTTCTATGAACTTCTTCTGTAAATTCTCCTGCCTCTCCAAAACTTGCTTCATCAATCCATTGAAATATTCCATCAACTTCCTCTTTTTCTTGACATGTCCTCTCCCGGAAGAGGAAGTGGTAGATGTGGATGTGTCCATGAGCTCAAAACTTTGGTTTGGGGTATCACCGTGAGGTACCTGACTTAAAGGTTTTGCCAACATTACAGAACCACTTGTGGGTTTAGGCATAGAAATTGTTCGGTCCATCGAATATGTTTGTTCTTGGTTTATTGGATACGGGGATTGATTGTCGAAAATCTCAAGCTGCTCAAAATATCGGTAATTCTTACCATCCTGTCTACCAGATTTTCCCTCTTTCGTTCTCCTGTGATATTTATAAATGTTCTCGAACTTTTCTTTGCACTTCTTTGCGCTCCTAGTGTACCCATACTCGCCTAATTTCCTGCGTAACAAAAGTTCCATAATTCTAAGCAATCCATCATGCTCTTGCAACTTACAATACAAACACCAAAACCAAATCAAACAGAAAAACCTATATAACATTGTGCAACTACTACACAACTGAAACAATCAATAACATCATTATAAAAATTTTGGACATTCTAATTCACTCTAGAGAATGAAAAGTAACCAGGTGCACACATATACAGAGTCATCTTCCAGTACAACCCCTTTTTTTGCAAAGTTGTCATTACAGAACATTCTAAACTACAGACTCAAAAAAAATCCAGAAATCACTAAACAAATATAAAAAAATCACGAAATATACAAATAAGAGAACTACATAATCTGAACATAAACATACAGTTCACAAATATAAGCCTCACAACTTTCACTTAAAAATTTAGTAATTCGTACATAAAAGAAACAAAATTCACCAAAATTAAATATAAGATTCACTGTGTGTAGAATTTGTAGGCAATTTGAATTTTGAACACGAACATATATAAAGATGTGTGTGTGTGTGGTGGTAATAAATTCCGAAATCAAAAACTGACTTAATGCACATGATTTTAAAAAATTCAAAACTTCTTCATTTTATTTGAGTGACTCTATCAATTAGCAATGAAAACTGTATGACTTGAAAAACCGAATTAAACAGACTATAATCATGAAGCTGACTACACACACAAAGCTATTAACATACACACATATACACAAACAAATTCTTACAATTTCTCCTAAAGACATAATTCATTATTTTACAGCAACTCTTTCAAGATATAAACACTACATAACCTATAAAAACCAAATTAAACACAAGCTAAGCATGTAGCTCAACTTAGCTAACATACACAAACAAAAACATAGAGATATATAGATACAAGAATTGTAAGTATACCTAGAAACTTCATCCCAAAGAGGAGCTTTAAGATTAGAGTCTCTAAAAGCTTCATCCATACTCTGTCTAACTTGCAACAACACAAGAGTCTCTTCACGTGGCCACCGGTTACCGGCTGAGTTCCGGTCACCATCATCACCACCAGCTGAATCTGAGCCACCACCACCAACACCAACTTCATTTCCAAGATTTACGGCGGCGGCGCCACCGGAATTCTCCACCAACATTGATTTACTGCACCTCAGGGTAAAATATTTGTGGGTTTTGGAGAGAAATGGTAAATTCTCAAAAGGGTTGGTTTAGTTTTATTTTTTTAATTTTTTTTTGAGTTGGGTTTCTTTTTATGTTTCTACCATGTTTCTTTGTTACTTGTAGCTGTAGCTTGTGTGTGTGTTGTTTTTATTTGCAAGTAATAAAAGAGTCGGTGAATTAGGGTTTTGTTTTGGGAGACTAGTAGTCGATAAGTCTTGTGGATTTATTTTGGTTTGTGTTATTACATGCCATTGTCTCATTGGTACTTCAATTAACTTTCTTTACTTCTTGTTGGAGAATTTCTTTTTTTCTTTTTACCTTTAGACAAAGAAAAGATTGTATTTCACCTTTAAATGTTACTAGTTATAACCCGTGCACGGAATTATTTTGATTTGTAATAAATTTATGTTACAATTACATTTCTATATAATTATTATTTACAATATTTTATTTTAATTTTAATTATTTAATAATAATTTAATTAATGATATTCATGATTTAAAATTTATATTATAAAATTTTAAAATAAATATGTCGTTGACAGAATTTGAACCTTGAAATTTTAGTAAATTAATTTAATCATATAATATATCTAATCATTAGATCTAACAGTTCTGATTTTTTACTAAAAATCTAATGGTCATTATTCGTAGTACACAGATTTCTATTATATTTTGTTAGTGATTAGAAGATATGGTGTGATATTTTTGGGTATATATCAATTATTGCAAGATTATGTTTTAAATTAAAAGTTAACGTGTTTAAATTAGAAAAAAAATATTATTGATTGGAAGATATAAATTTATAAAATTATAATAAAATTTTATTATGTTATAAATAAAATTTATTGATATGGTGTTTCTTTTATTATGTTATAAATTTTATTTAATATTACAAAGATATTTTTATATAATCATTATTTTTAATAATTTTTTAATTTTAATTTAATATAATTTAATATACTCATGTTTACGAATTATACTAATGTTTCCTTATTATAAATAACGTATATAGATTTTTAATATATTTTATTAAATAATTGGAAAATATGGTATGATAAGATTGGTTTAAATCAAAAAGGTAACGTGTTTTAATTCGAAAGGAAATATTAATGATTGGAAGATATGATACGATTGATGTTTTTAGGTGTTTATAAAAGGTAATATCTTCAACTAAAAGTAAACAATTAAATTTTTATATAATCATTATTTTTAATAATTTTTTAATTTTATAATTTAATATACTCATGTTTACGAATTATACTAATCTTTCCTTATTGTAAATAACGTATATGGATTTTTAATATATTTTATTAAATAATTGAAAAATATGGTGTGATAGGATTAGTTTTAAATCAAAAAGGTAACGTGTTTTAATTCGAAAGGAAATATTAATGATTGGAAGATATGATACGATTGATGTTTTTAGGTGTTTATGAAAGGTAATATCTTTAATTAAAAGTAAATGTGAAAAAGACAATTGACTAATTACCATTTATCTTATATTATTATTTATTTTAACTGTTTTAATAGTATAGATATCGAATATATTTTTCTTTCTAATGAAGAATTATACTAATGTTTCCTTATAAATCAAAAAGGTAATGTTTTGAAAAGAAATATTAATGATTGGAAGATATGATATGATTGATGTTTTTAGTTGTTTATAAAAGATAATATCTTTAACTAAAAGTAAATGTGAAAAAGGCAATCGACTAATTACCATTAATATATTTTTATTTTTAATGAAGAGTAAATAAATAAATTCACAAAGTACCAAAAAACAAGTACCAAAACTTTTAATGTTTCGGCCTTTATATAATAGTATAGATTTATAATAAAACATATTTATTGTTCACATTTTATTTAATAAGTATTGATTTCGCAATGATGAATTTTAAATCCCAAAAATTTTAATGGGTTTTTTTTTCATAAATACCCTTATCTAGAATTTTTTTTACAAAAATATTTTTCAAAAAAAAATTGCAAAAATACTATCTTATTTGCAAAATATTATATTATTTATAATGGCTGCGCAGCAGGTTGCATATGCAACCTCATATGCAACTGAAAATTACAAGTCAAATTTTCATTTTTTTTTAGGAACTTCTAGTTATATAAGGGCGCGCAGCAGCAAAAACTGGAAATTCAACTTTCAATTTTTAGTTGCATTCAGTTGTATAGGTTGAATATGCAACTGAATGCAACTAAAAACTGAAAGTTAAATTTTCATTTTTTGCTGTTACACAGTCCTTATATATAACTAGAAGTTGGAAAAATTGAAAATTCAACTTTCAATTTTTAGTTACATTCAGTTGCATAGGTTGCATATGCAACTGAATGCAACTAAAAACTGAAAGTTAAATTTTCATTTTTTGCTGCTGCACAGCCCTTATATATGACTAGAAGTTGGAAAAAAATGAAAATTCAACTTTTGGTTTCTAGTTGCATTCATTTGCATAGGTTGCATGTGCAACCTAGGTATTTTTGCAAATAAATTTGTATTTTTACAAATATTTTGAGAATATTTTAAAATCGCAAAAAAACTTAAAAAATACTCCCTCCGTCCCTCTTTAGTTGGCACATTTGTAAAAAAAATTGTCCCTAAATAATTGTCACATTCCTTGTTCCTATACATATTTTTACCAATTTTTCCATATATACCCCTTTATTTCTAATACCAATGTTTGACTTTATATTTAATATACACACTCATAACTCTTCATTTAATGTTAAAATTAAGGGCAAACATGGAAACAAATTAGATAATTAATTCTTTCTTAATATGTGTATTTTTTGCAAATGTGCTAACTAAAAAGGGACGGAGGGAGTAGTATTTTTGTTAAATACCCAATTTTAATTCAACTTTCGTTGTTAATTAATTTTCATGATGGAAGATTGTTGATAACATATTCGATTTCCCTTTTTTTAAAAAAAAAATTGTACCTTCTAACTAGATTTAACATAAGATAAAATTAGAACACGTTAGTACGGAAGTGGTGGTGGCGAGCTCAAACGGAATCGAACAGTCTCTGGTGCAGAGTACTTAAAAGCAAATATGGGCAAGAGTTTCTTTCCTCCCCCAAGGCGCACAAAAATTTGATTTCCCCCATTATGAAAAGTATCTCAGAAATCGGTAGAATAAAGGATTTGAAAATATCTGAAGCAAAGGAATTCTATTGGAAATTAGGTGATGAGAAATGCATACAATTCTGGAACTTCTGTTGGTACCAAAAAGTGATTCTCAAACACAAATTCCCTCGATTATATAATCTATTCCTGGATAAGGAAATCACGGTTGCTACGATGACACAACAATGGTCTCAATCACAACAGAATCGAAAATGGCGAAGAGAGCTAAGGGGTTGGGAAATTCATGAAGCCTCACAATTGGGAAATATTATTTGGACAATTCCTACCCTTATGTCAACCAAAAATGACATAGTTCATTGGGAATTAATGCAGGGCCCTTACACCACGTCTCAAGGATACAAAGTGCTGGACAAAAAAGAATCAATTCCAGGTCCATGGACACTATTGTGGAATCAGAAAGCGCCTCCAAAGGTTAAAAACTTCATGTGGCTAGGTATGCATGGTGCGCTTCCTACGCTTAGTTTCTTAAAAGATAGAGGAATTATCAACAACAATGTCTGCAAATGGTGCAAATCGGATGTTGAAGACATAAATCATCTGTTCTGGAATTGCACACTTGCAAAAACGAGTTGGAGAATTCTACTCACTTGGCTTGGATTAAGTCAGATCACAGTGCTACACAGAGATCTTAAATCATGTTTACAATTTTTTAGCTCCAAAGCTTCATCTCAGGGAGGAGGGACTTGTGTTCTAGCAATGTTATGGACAATTTGGCTAACAAGAAACGAATGCACTTTCTCAGATATAAAGATCAAGGAAAATTCTGTAGAAACTCTGATCAAAACAAGAGCATGGGAATGGAGCCAGGCGTGTAGAATTATTACTGCTGAATTCAAAAATCAGTGGTTAATAAACCCATTACAAACATACAAGCAAAATGCAACCTGGACCTTCAGGAGATTGATGGATAAGTGGTTTCAGATGGGTCAATATGTGGGCTTCATAGATGGATCGTGGAAAAGAATCTCAAATGGATCTACTGCATCAGGAATAGGTGGAATACTATGCAAAGGTATGGGCTCAATAAACTACATTTTCTCGGGCCCATGTCCAAATTATTTCGGATGGGAAGTAGAACTTCATGCTCTATTATTTCTAATTGAGGCAATAAAAAGCAAAGGGATTCTAGAAGAAGTCTGCACCATTGCAACAAACTCTTCAAGGTTGGTCGACTACGTAATTCAATGTAGGGCTTATTTAAACCCAGATGCTAAAGATATGCCTGGCTGCAAAATCTTAAAATCAATGCAGAACATCAGGGTAGTGCTTATTAGTAGGCTGCAGAATAGGGAAGCAGATAGACTAGCGAAGGAAGGAAGGGATAGAACAAAATTGGTGGGTGCTTGGGTTAATTAGTCGACAGAGTGATTAATAAACTCAATTTCAAAATTTAAATATTTGCAGATATTTACCTCCATACTTCAGTTAGCCTATTAAAGATGCCTGTGAATTTTCAATAATGATCAAGTAGTAGGGGAAACCTCTAATAGTTTGTAGATTAGAATTTAATGCTCATCTTAGATATATACTCGTACAATTATTAGTGTTAATAAGAGGGGTGACAATGCCGCTAGACACAATATATATATATATATATATATATATATATATATATATATATATATATATATATATATATATATACTCTGTCTAAGATTTGCTCTCACTGAAGATTATTCGGAGTATATATGCAAAAGAGTAACTGCACTAGAGTTTAACTCAGAGTATTAATGTCTATAGCCATTATGTAGTGAAGTAATGAGGAAGGATGAGCATACATTAATAATAGTTAGTTGAGGGGCACTTATGAGACTTTCTCCCCCCTATATAATTTGCAATTTAGGGTATCTCAAACCACACAAACCTCAGTTCATTCAAAACTAATCACTCTCATCGATCATCTTCTCATGGCTTATCACTGGATCCCCCCACCCCCAGACGTCCTTAAGATCAACGTACATGGTACGTCTTCCATGAACCCTTCTCCCAATGGCTTTCATTATGGTATAGGTGCGGTTTATCGCAACTCGGAGGGTGAACTAAAACACTTAACCATTGGAGTCATACCTGAATTGACGCCATTAGGTAACCAGCTATGGGCGATGTTTATCCCTCTCAAGAGAGCTTTTAAGCTAGGTTATCGTGAAGTTATCCTTGAAACAGATAATCTTGAGGCTTTTTTGGTTATGAAGAACTTCCATATTGGTGCACCTGCTGGTGTGTTTGACATAGCAACTCAACTCCACATTCGTATAAAAGATGCTCGTCGGTGCTGCATGGTGTCGTATATCTACCCAGCAAGAAACAGACCAGCCCGTTTCCTAACAAAACTAGGGAAAAGGGTATGCTCAGAACTTTATACGCTCAACAGGGCTGTTGGGGGTGTTGAGGAGCTGCTGGATTGGGACTTAGGCTATGGTATTGATGATCCTAGCTACCAGGATGTGATGATTCCGAACGAGGCACCAGACCCGGAGAACTTTGATGAAGGAGTGCTGTTATCAGATCAAACAAGCTCCCTAGGGCTGGGGCAGACTAATGGGCCAACAACAGTTGATCTTGACATAGAAATGGATGCAGAGAACAACCTGGAGGAAATCATGACGGAAGAAGCCTTCCAGGGAGGCATAGCAGCGGTGGATGCTTATGTTTTTGCAGGAGACGTGCTCCCGGTTGAGGTGGCTTGAGAAGCCCAGTTTAGTTATAGGCTAGCTTTCTCATGCATGTATGTATGTATCTATGGAATATTTTCAAAGTCATGTTCCATAGTTGGATAGTAGTCTAAGAAGGTGGTAGGTTTGTGGGTAGGTTTATGGGCTTTTGAGTTGATGTAGTATGTGCTGATGAGCATGTGTGCTCTTACTGTACCTTGTAAGGCTTGGCCTTATTTTCTAATATATTTCTATTTATCAAAAAAAAAGTACGGAAGTAAAATTCAAAATGAGGATTAGAAATAAAAAATTGCAGTTTACAAGTCTAGCAAGGTGTGTATTATTTGGTTAAAATAAATATGTTACAAGCAAATAAATTTTAAAATCGAAAACCACTCATATATGTAAATGAGACTCCCTATATTTGATTTATAGCTAAAGAAGTTAAAACTTTTGGAAAATCATTAGGTTACAAAAATTTAATTACATATTTATATTTTCTTTTCAACTGAATTGTTGTCATCAGTCGACGATCGAGACTCGAGAGTTTAGGACAACGTGCTCTGTGCATGCAAAAGCATTTCCAACCATGTAAGTTCTTAGATAAAAAAAATCAAGATAAATTATCTTAAATAAAAATTATAAAAAATTTGTAAAATTTTGTTTGCTCATCAATTATCATATTAAAATAATATATTTCATTTTTAATAATTTTAAATAATAATAACATATCATTTTAAAAATATAATCAACTCAGTGGAGTAAAATCAGATTCATTAAATTTTATATAATCAATATTTAGCCAGAACATCGATGGAGATGTTCTAAGTTACCCTAAACTTGAAATATTACACTATGTTATAAAAATTTTGACCAGCTTTTATTGTTGCAAATCATAATTTATAAATCAGAATTTCTAAACAGTTAATAAATTATGAAATCACTTCCTTTTAAGTAACTCGTTTTTTTTCCGTACCTCGTTAAATATTAATTACTTAAATTTAAATTTGAGAAAATTAACAAAAATACTATTTTTTCAAAGTTTTTTTTGGCAATTTTATATTTTCTAAAAATATTTACAAAAATACCGTTTGCAACCGAATGCAACTTGTTTTTATGAAAAAATTATTGAAGTTGCTTTTGGTTGAACCAGTTGCTTTTGGTTGCAAATTGTATTTTTACAATTTTTTTTAAAAAAAGCTTAGTTTTGCAATTATTTCAGAAAAAATGTATTTTTGTAAAATGAAAAGATATGTTTACATAAATTTTCTATCACGAGTATTTTTGAAAAATCCTCTTTAAATTTTGTGTGTGCGTTGTTTGGTATTAGTTATTTTTCGAAAATAGATGCTATTTTTTGACAAATGAACATGTTAATCTCCTATGAACCATAAATTTTTGTCACAGTGAATATGGTAGTTCTTTTTTCCTTTTTTTTTAATTTTTCAAATCATGAGTAGGGCTGCACGACTTTACGGTCTGGACTCGTAAATTAGACCGGACCTGGTGGCCACGCCCGTCGTCGACGCGCCAAATTGATAATGAATGTTTTGCTCTACTATGTTCGCACTTAACTATAAAATATAGCAAATGTGGCAAGTAGGGATCGAACCCAAGGGAATAGCGTTCAATACTAGAGTAATGTAAAATGGTGGAGGGTTTTTAGTTGTTTGTGGTGTTTTATCAAACACCTTGACTACAAGAAATAAATTGCTAGAGAAATATGATTATGGAACTTTCAATCATCCAATTTTTCCAACACAACAAGGCACAATGTTTAAATTAACAAGAATAAAGAGATATTTGACCCAAGGATTATGGAAACTCAAGTTCTTCACCCATACACATATAAGCAAGATTTAATCAACTCTACCTAACCAAGATAATTGGTGAAGCACACAATCACTTATTTCTCTTCTAAAAACACTAATTTAGTGAAGCACATAAATTAGCTCTCTTGATATAAGCAACCAATAGTGAAGCACTACAAATTTAACCCAATCAAGGAATCAATCAAAGAGAGGCTAGGACAAACCCAAGGATGAGAAGCTCAACCTAGGTATTTGCACTTGAATTTTGTGGATTTAGGTACACTAAATCTTGTGCTACTATAATGAATGCACTAACAATTACGGATTAGCACAAACAATTAGCAATTAAAATTACAAGAAGAGTAAGGTGAAGCAACTTACAATCTCCAAGCAAAATCATAAACAATACAACACAAATATTCAAGATAGAGTGAAATAGATCTTACTTAAATGAAATGGGTTTTGATACAAGAGCTCCTCCTTGAGCCAAATATATGAAGTTAGTTACTCATAATCAATGCTAGATTATGAGTAATTGATGTTTTTCTCTCTACTTGACTAACCCTAATTTGGTTCTTGAGGAGGCTTAGAAAAGAGGCTACAATGAGATGAGAAGATAAGATGTGTTAGAAGTAGGTTAAATTTCTTTTAGTACACAGCAGGGGCTGCACAACCTGTTGCACGGCCGTGCAGCAGCCCGTGAGAAAATCTGTCCATTCTGCACTACTTGTAACACCCTGCACAGCCTGTTGCACGGCCGTGCAGCAGCCCGTGCGAGACAAAATCTTCAAGATTATACAATAAAAACCTCCCGGAAACGCGAGCTTGCATCTTCTAACTTCCCTCTTGAATAATCTTTGCTTTCAAGCCCAAAATAATCCATCTTTTCAACCATTAAGCATGAGGCACTGAAAGATGAAAAACATAATTAATATCGATAAAACAACATTCGAAACGAACAAAAATGCAAGAGAATAAAAGACAAAATGTGTATAAAATACACATTATCACCTGGTCTATCGATCCAAGAACCGGACCAGACCGAATATAACCGATCCGATCCCAGGTCCATAAAATCAAAAAAAATCCGGTTTTCGGTCCGGTCCGGTCCAAACCCTAAAATATCTTACTGTACCTTGTAACTATATGGACCGGATTTTATGTATATAGTTAATTTTACAATATTTTGTCTTTTAAATTATATAGATTAATGATTAAATATTTACACGTAACATATTTTAGTGATCGAAATTGGTAAATAATAAATTTATGAAATAGTTTATATAAACACTATAATATAAATTATTAAATTTCATATTTCATACTATATATAATTTATAATTACGTTTACAAATTAATGTTACTTTACAAATAATATGACATTTACTTATTTTTAAACTTAAATTAACTTACCAAGTAATTTAAATATCAACAAAGAATGAAAATTAAATTATAAAAATTAATTTTTTAAAAAAATATTAACTAACCGGTCCATACCGGTCCGGTTCCGGTCCGGTCCATGTTTTTTCGGTCCGATCCAAGACCGTTTATGACCGGTCCGGTCTCCGGTTCATGAATTCAATAAAATTCGGTTTTCGGTCCGGTTCGGATTGGTCCAGTTTTGAACCTTTGTGCAGCCCTAATCATGAGAACCATTTTGAAAATTTTTATTATTGACGGATGAGGGTTGGAAGAGGCGTAAACGTAATTTTGTCGACGTAGTATCTTGTTCCATCCCCGTATTTGTTATAGTTTCATGTGACGCTCTCTTCTCTCTCCTGTAACAACACACCGACTCCTCCTCCTCCGGCGGTGGCTTCTCCACCTGCCGGAGGTTTTAACTTCATTTATTCACTTTCAGTCTTCTCTTTCTAGATCTAAAGCACTCTCTATTTTCGGAGTTATTGATTTCTTTCATACACTAGCAACTTCACTCTTTGAATTGAAGATTCCGGTATACTCTTTTCCCCCTTCAATTTATCCCATAGGGTTTGGGGTTTTTAATGAGGTCTCTATGCTAAGTCTGTGTATCGAAATCAACTATTCTTGTTTGAGATGTTTTTTTTATAGATCTAGCTCTTTCTTGTTTTCTTCTTTTATTTCAAGATCTCCTCTGCCTCTCCAACTTAGTAGGTACTACAACAACAACAATTTGTAAAACACCCCAGTTGATCTTGTCGGTTTCGAACTCAAACTGTCTTGGCTGTGCTGGTTTCCGGCTCTACCACTGTTGATGTTGCTGGTTGTTTAAGGAACGAAGTGTTCACTGATTTGGAAGGTTATGAATCAAAACTGAAATCCTGTTTATCTCTTCTTTGGGCCATTGATCTTGATGTTCCTTTAATTGCGTTCCTCTCTTCACCACATCTGCGTAAGATGCCAGCAGTTCGGTGTTGCGCTTAAGTGTGAGTGGAGAGTTGATACAGATCTGGCCACTTCCAATGCTAGCAGTGGTCTTGTTTTTGGTGGGCTTGACAGTCAAACATCATCAAGATTTCTCGGTTTGGTTATTTTGGCCTAGGATTTAATGGGTGCCCGACAAATATTTCAACCATTGCCCACACAGGACATCATCTCGAAGAACTCCACGAACATATTGACAATCTCCAAAAAGATGCAGAACAGTTTCGTTAGCTCCATGACAAAGAACGCACCTAGGATCCACATTTTTACCCATGTTTAACAGCCTATCCTTAGTAGATAGTCTGTTGTTAAACGCCAACCACATAATGAATGAGCATTTGGGAATTGCTAGAGGTTGCCTAACCACTTCAACTAGCTCAGCTGCTCGGTCACTTCCATTCAGATCCGGTTTTGGTGGTTCAAGCTCGAATGGTTTGAGTTTTTCCCCACCTTCATTGGCAACTGGGTGGTCCGTTCACAGGGGTTGTATTGGTACCGATTGGTCTCCGTCTTGCCGTCTTCCCCACTACTTCTCTGCGCATAATCTTCTCATGCTTCCATGTCGCGACGACGTGTCGCCGGCCTTCGGTGGCGCGTGCAGGGTTTGTTACAGATTGGGTTTTGTAAGAATGTAGTGTTGGTTTTGGTTGGATGTTGATTGGAGTTTGAAAGGGACTGGGGTTTTTGCTGTGCGTGGGCTTGGTTTCAAGCGAGCTGAGTTCTTTTCTTGGTGGTGGCATTGATAGGGGCAGCGAGTCAATATCGCATCAGAGGTTTCCGATCGGACGTTCGAGGCCCGGTCGGATTTTAGGTTGCAGTGATTAGAGTTACTCGCTGATAAATGTTATCACTAGGGGGTGCTTTGGCGAGCTTGGTGTCGGGAGAACAAACGGCAATCACCTGTTGACAGAGTATTGTTTGCTGCACGAACAGGGGGCGCATTGTTGGATCATGCTGCCGCGTTTTCGATTCCGACTAGCTTGCCATCCTGATATAATTACTTATTTCGGGGTAGTGGCAACTTAGTGAGTCAAATCTGGGCTTCATTCACGGCTTATTAGTTTTGGACGAAGCTGGGGGATCTCTTGGTTTGGGTTTTTGTGGACACAACTGTCCGGTCTTCTTGAGCTCTATCCTTGACTGTCAAACTACGGTGACGGCGGGCTACCTGTGGTGGCGCGTGTAGTGAAAGTAGTTTTTGATAACTCTCGAGGATTGGGCCAGTTTGTGTGCTCGAATTTCCCGTAGTGATCTTGATTTCTTCCACTGGCGTTTTTGGTCGGACACGCCTCCTTTCTCGAGCAGTAGACTTATTCTTGTGCAATGTTTTTTTATTACTCCTTTCTACTTTCTAGGGTACTGTTTTTAACTTATGTGGTCTTGCAGTTTTTCATTGTACCACATGTTGGGTTACAAGTTTAATCTTGTAATATTACCAACTCTTCTATATAATTATAAATCAATTGCTTATCAAAAAAAAAAAATGTAATTTTGTCCAAATTAAATTGTGTTTGTAATTTTGGAAGGGGTAGGCAGTAGGGTTATTAAAAGGATAAAGATGAATGAAATGTCAATTAGCCAAATGGGTCACTAACAAGCGAAAAAGTAGTAGTAGTAAAAAAACAGCAGCTGTACTGTAAACATAACAAAGATGACTGAGAAAACACGTTGTAGCCAAAATGCACTTGTTTAGTCGGCACCTCATGACCCACATTTCCTGATTTTTTTTTTATATACACATTTTCTTATTTTCACACATTACAAGGTGGAAACATGAATTTGATACTGGACGGTGAACATAATTATGTCAACGAAAATGCTATGGCGAATAAAATTGGCTAAAAAATATTTATCAATTATACTTGCATGTTCTTATTTTAAGACAATGGCGAAATTAAAAGTAGGGGCATAAACAATTGGAATATGTGGGGATAATAGTATGATTAAATTTGCTCGATTTTGTTGTTACTCGTTCGGATTCGATCTGGAATTGAACTAAAATTTTAATCCTTTTTACAATTCGAATCGAATTCGAATATAAATATTTGTATTTGATTCAATTCGATTGAATACTGAATTACTCACTTTTGTATATTCGAATTTGAATTCGTCAAGAATAATCTTAAAAAATTATGAATATTCGAATAATTATTTTAAAAAACTAAAATGTGCTCATGTGTAGAATATTACTTTAATAGTATACAATTATATATATAATATATATTGTATGCATAATTTACGGATTTTAATCGAATATTTATAAGTTTGAGTATTCTAAAATTATTTGAACTATTATATTAAATATGATTGTTCGAGCCGATATTCATTTGAATTGTAAAATAGGATTTAAATTCATTTATTTTTTGTACGAATAAAAATTATATTCATTATTAACGAGTCAAATTCAAATTCGAATCCGGAATAATCTAGATTCGTTTTTAACCCTAATTAAAAGTTACCCACAACTCTGAACTAGGAAAAAGTTATCACGTAATTTTGAACGTTGGAAATAATTTTATATTATCTTCTTTTTTTAAAGGAATTTTATATTATCTTTAAGAATTCATTAAAACATGAAACAAAATTGATTCAATTAATATTTGATGAGATAACTGAAATAGTAAAAAGGATGAAAAACCAAAATACCCACTAATTAAATCAATCTGCCCAAAATGCCTACCAACACTGGAGGCCGCCTTTTTTACCCACGGACCACGCATGTCCGATATGCGTATACGCATGTAAGATATGCATGATCTTCACAAAATGGAAGTTAGCTGCTATATGCGTATATGAGATACGCATGTTTAGAATGCGTGACACGAGACACGCAACTGAGAAATGCGCATCCCATGTATTGTTCATCGTCTTCACAGATGCGAACGGGAGATGATTTTTAAGGTGAAAAAACTCGAAATCCGATCAGTCTTCGTTCACTACCATAGAGGCATTTTCCCATAGCATAGTATACACCAATCGACTCGTAATGAAATCCTCTACAATCCTACACCAACGTTTTTTAATTTATTTTGCCAAATTTTGAAAGCCCCAAACCAATCCTAATTTCGATTTTCATGTCCGATTCATTTTCTTTTGCCGGATTTTGGGCAATTAGACTCCAAAAGTGGTGTATTTTGGTCATTTTTCTAGTAAAAACTCATTTATTATTATTCTAAGATCGTGTATTCGATTCTCACTAATCCTGAAATTTATTAAAATATATATTTATTTATAAGATATTTAAGCTTAATTATTTTAAAAAAGGAACTTCTGACAGCGTTACACCTTGACCTTACAATGTGAATCTAAGAATTTACCATGAATTTCAAAATTCAAAAAATGAACCCAACATTTTACTAGTAGGAATTTGACCTTAGGAGGGGACTTGAAGAACAATAAATAATAATGGAGGCTATCTACAAAGTGAATGGACGGAATTAAATTACGTAATTGTGAATCTAAAAGGTGTCATTTTCACATTTCCCAGTTGCACAGGTATGTTTAATTATTTCAAACTTCAACTACCACTTGGAGTGAAAACTCAGTTTTAGTGAGGGTAGTGCCTAACAGTAACGAACCCGTCATTGTAATAAACCCCTTTTGGTGGAACGCTTTTTATAACCATGGGCGTTGTATTTTATTTTATTTTTTATGAAAAAGAAATATTTTAATTTTCTTTTTGAAAATTTAGTATCCGGACCAATTTTCGTGCATCTTGACTAATCTGAAAATTTGGTAGCAAATTCGTATCAACCAAGTATGACAACCTATTTACTTTGGTACCTTTCAATAAAATTAAACTAATGATTAATGATCTTTGAGGTGTTAACTGTTAAGTTCCTAAATAACGTTCACTCCATAGTGAGTTTGTTTTTGTTCACTTGGGGTAATACGAAGAACAAGCTATATAAATGTACTGTGTAATTGTGTCATAAATTTTAAATTTGATTTCTTTTTTAATATATTTACTTTAAATAATGGTGTTGGTTGTTTTTGCTCTCTACTGCTTATTGAAGATGCACGAGTTGACAGCAGTGCAGTCAGCAGGGGTAGTATCATTATCCCAAATTTTAAATTCCATACAACAATTTTCCAAAACAAAGTACGAAAAACCAGATTTCATAAAAAAGGTAAAAAATAAGTACGAGAAACCTTAACATTGGCTCAACCGCTGATAACAAATTGGCTAATTCCACATTTATATTATATTATTCGTTTCGAGTCAAAATTACACGGATTTGTTGATATTATTTGTTTTGGATCAAATTGCAAGAATTTATTTTTGTGCATATCTTAAATGACCTCATATTATTCAAATTGTTTCAAATGTTTATATTTAGAATAATTCTTTTCTATATTGACGATACGAGACTTGGATCGATACCCATCCTACAATATTCTCTCAATCCAAGAATCGCCAATCTTGTGACCCTTACACTACCATTAGTGGTTCCTCATCTTGTAAGACACGTCATTCGATCACTTAGGAATAATTTCGACATAAATCGTCCAAAATCTCTAACCGTAATTTTGGAGAGTCTCCAACTCCACACAACTTGTAATCTATAATTTCAGAATCAATTTATTAATTTCAGAATCAATTTATTAACCTGATTCTGATAGTATTTGTTGGTTCGCGAACATACCCTAACTCCAAATTAATATAATATTACAAACTATTTTTGAGCACATTCCAAAAGGATTTCATATTATTAGAATTGTTTTGACCGTATATTTAGGATAAATATTCTTTAGAATGCAACTTGGGTTGACAATCATTTTACAATATTCTCAATATGGGCTGCTAAGCCTTCATCGAAACTAAAGGCCCAACAGAAATAGGGCTGCTAAGCCTTCATCGGAACTAAAGGCCCAACAGAAATAAAGAAGCATCCAAAAAGTAAAACAAACTATACATTTTGTGTGATTAACGAGAACCGGAAATTCGTACCACGTAATGTTTACAATGAGGTTCTTTGGCATTGCTTAAAATAAGTTATTTTTAATTTAATGGAAGTATCAATCATCAATATCAATATATATATATAAAGGAGGATAGCGGGAGTTTAGGTGGCGCTTTAAGATCGTCTCAATCTATTTTTCTAATTTTCTAGAATTTTAAACATTAATAAATATAAAAATATCAATTAACATATTAGAAGTAGAATATGTGTTCGAATTTGTAAAGAAGAAGAGTTCGAATTTATAGGGAAGACATATGATTAGGAGTTCTATTGGAAGTATAATAAGTATTTATAAGGCATACGAATAAAAGTTCTATTGGAAGTAGAATAGGAGTTCGAATTTATAGAGAATAAGAGTTCAAATTTATAGAAAAAATATATAAATAAACGTTCTACTAGAAGTAGAATAGGTGTTTGAATATATAGACCAGACATATAGGAGTTTAGGTGGCGCTTTAAGATCGTCTCAATCTATTTTTTTAATTTTCTAAAATTTTAGAAGTTTAGAATTTTAAACACTAATAAAAATAAAAATATCATTTAACATATCGATTTCACATTTGTTTTAAACATCTAAAATTATAAATTTGAATTTGTAGAGAAAGAGAACTCAAATAATACTTGATTAAGAAATTATATTATTATATAAATCAATCTTAACGTATTGTGTCTTCAGTTTTATTTTAGTATTTTCTTATTTCAAAATTTCTCTATTGTGTTGTTTTTCTGCCGATTATTTGTACATAATTGATTTCATGTACATCCACTATTATAGATTTGTAACATTACTGTTATTTTATGGTTTTTAGTTTACTACATGATCAGGAGATTTGGACATCACTAATTCACCATAGTGTTGTTCGGGGCTTTGGACTGAAACAATAGTGTGGCACAAACAAATATTCAAGAAAAATTCGTAAGGTTAATTATTTCCCAACTCTTTTACATTCCTCCAAATTTTATTTATTTCATGATGGATTATATTTTTTTTCATCTTTTGGGATTGATACTTTGTTTATATTTTCTGCTCATCATATTGACGTATGTATCCAAAATTTCTAAAAGTTCTATTTCCATTCTATTTTTAATTTATAGGAAACACATATGATTAGAAGTAGAATAAGTATTTATAAGATATATGATTAAAAATTCTATAGGAAGTAGAATAGGAGTTCGAACTTATAGAGAATAAGAGTTCGAATTTATAGAAAAAACATATAAATAAAAGTTATATTAGAATTATAATAGGTGTTTGAATATATAGAGCATACATATAATTAAATATTTTATAGAAAGTACGATCTTCTTATGATAGCGGGAGTTTAGGTGGCGCTCTAAGATCGTCTCAATCTATTTTTCTAATTTTCTAGAATTTTAGAATTTTAAACACTAATAAATATAAAAATTTCAATTAGCATATTAGAAGTAGAATATGTGTTCGAATTTATAAAGAAGAAGAGTTCGAATTTATAGGGAAGACATATGATTAGAAGTTCTATTGGAAGTATAATAAGTATTTATAAGGCATACGAATAAAAGTTCTATTAGAAGTAGAATAGGAGTTCGAATTTATAGAGAATAAGAGTTCAAATTTATAGAAAAAATATATAAATAAA
Organism: Saposhnikovia divaricata; assembly: GCA_036435485.1. Taxonomy (NCBI): domain Eukaryota; kingdom Viridiplantae; phylum Streptophyta; class Magnoliopsida; order Apiales; family Apiaceae; genus Saposhnikovia; species Saposhnikovia divaricata. The sequence continues at coordinate 63,620,884 of CM071596.1, forward strand.
CGTTCTACTAGAAGTAGAATAGGTGTTTGAATATATAGAGCAGACATATAATTAAATATTTTATAAAAAGCACGATCTTCTTAAATTATATATTTTTTATATAAGTTAATTATACTTATATTAGGAAAATTTATTCATAAAACCAATACTATTGTCATAAAAAAAGTCACCGTATTTAAAAAGAAAAGAATTGATGTGTTAACATAATTAAAGAACAATCTCATGCAAGAATCCTAAATAAATACAGGAGTATCTATAATATAAAGAGAAAATAAGATGTGTTTTCATTTTCTAAAACTCCAAAAAATTTAGAAAGTCTAGAGAAAGTATAAATTGGAATTCACTCTATTTTTTAGGTTTTTGATTTTAAGAAAAAAAATTGTTATGTAAGATAAGTATCATCAATAATATGTAATGAAGTTGGAATTTCGATCCCAAACGAGAGCGGCTCGAAACATGTTTAACGGGAAGACAGCTCACTATAAAAGATTGTACTAGCTATTAAAATAACATATTGATGTTATAAATTTTATTTTATTTTTAGGATTTAATTTTTATGGATAAACATTATCATACAAATAATATATGTAAAAGTTAGGTTTTTGGTCTTAACGAGAGAGCGGATCAATAGTAATAACCGTGTTTAACAAGAAAGCGGTTCATTAAATATGACCGTATAAAAAGTGTTTAAATATATAATACATAAAATAAAATGTTTTATTGGAAGTAGAATACGAGGACGGTGGAGACGTCATATACGATTTTTTTAAAACTATACATCTTTTTTCCTAAAAATCCTTTATTTTAACTTTTTTATACAAAATTATCTATAATATACAGAAAATATAAGATGTATTTTCATCTTTTAAAACTCCATAAATATTAGAAAGTTTAAATAATATAAAAATTAGAATTTACTCTCTTTATATAGTGAAGTTAGAATTTCGGTTTCAAATAAGAGCGGCTCGAAACGTATTTAACGGGAAGACGGCTCGCTAGAAAAGATTGTATTAGCTATTAGAATTTTATACTGTAGTCATAAATTTATTTTATTTTTACGGTTCGATTTTATGGATAAAAAATATTATATAAGTCTTTATAATATATGTTAAAAAGTTGAGATTTCGGTTTTAACGAGAGAGCGGCTCAATCGAAAGAATCGTATTTAACAAGAAATTGATTCATTAGAGAAGATTATTTAATTATTAAAATTTAATATTAATATTATAATATAACGTAAATGTATTGAATTTTTTTAAAAATAAAAATTGTAACGCCGCCGCGAAGCGCGGCTTTATCAACTAGTATATAAATAAAGGAGGATACGCGGGAGTTTAGGTGGTGCTTTAATATCGTCTCAATCTGTTTTTCTAATTTTCTAGAATTTTAGAATTTAAACATTAATAAATATAAAAATTTCATTTAACATATTAGAAATAGAATAGGTGTTCGAATTTATAGAGGAAAATAGTTCGAATTTATAGGAAAGACATATGATTAGAAGTTCTATTGGAAGTAGAATAAGTATTTATAAGGCATATGATTAAAAGTTCTATTGGAAGTAGAATAAGAGTTCGAATTTATAGAGAATAAGAGTTCAAATTTATAGAAAAAACATATAAATAAAAGTTCTATTAGAAGTAGAATAGGTGTTTGAATATATAGAGCAGTCATATAATTAAATATTTTATAGAAAGTCTTAAATTATACTTTTTTAGTAGAATAGGTGTTTGAAATATTGTTTTCCTTATAAATACTGTTTCTCTCTTAGTCATGCCCTTCTGTTAGACAACTGTTAATATTTCAGGTGCACCACGTATAGAAGCCGAAAATGTGATGTTACCATTGGCAAAAGCCAATTCCACGAGTGTACCAAAGAGAATATCCCTATTATTTTTAATAGTCATTAACAGTGATTAAATGGTGTTCAACGTTTTTTTAACGTTTTACTTAAAAAAGGGTATGACTAAGAGAGAAACAATATTTCAGGTGTAGCACGTATAGAAGCAAAAAATGTGATGGTACCATTGGCAAAAGTCAATTTCACGAGTGTACCAAAGAGAATATCCCTTTAATATATTAGAAGTAGAATAGGTGTTTGAATTTATAGAGGAGAAGAGTTCGAATTTATAGGGAAAACATATGATTAGAAGTTCTATTGAAAGTAAAATAAGTATTTATAAGGAATTTATAAAGAATAAGAGTTTAAATTTATAGAAAAAACATATAAATAAAAGTTTTATTAGAAGTATAATAGGTGTTTGAATATATAGAGAGATATATAATTAAATATCAATATATATATATATATATATATAAATCTATTTTTCTAATTTTTTAGAATTTTAGAATTTAAACACTAATAAATATAAAAATTTCATTTAACATATTAGAAGTATAATAGGTGTTCGAATTTATAAGGAAGACATATGATTAGAAGTTCTATTGGAAGTAGAATAAGTATTTATAAGGCATATAATTAAAAGTTCAATTGGAAGTAGAATAAATATTTATTGGAAGTATTTCATAGAAAGTACGATCTTCTTAAATTATACTGTACTTTTTTATATAAGTTAATTATACTTCTATTAGGAAAATTTATTCATAAATCCAATACTATTGTCATAAAAAAAAGTCACCGTATTTAAAAAAAAAAGAATTGACGTGTTAACATAATAAAAGAACATTCTCATGCAGAAACCTAAATAAATATAGGAGTATCTATAATATAAAGAGAAAATAAGATGTGTTTTCATTTTCTAAATCTCTATAAATTTTAGAAAGTCTAGAAAAAGTATAAATTGGAATTCACTCTATTTTTAGGTTTTGATTTTTAGAAAAAAAAAGTTGTTGAGTAAGATAAGTATCATCAATAATATGTAATGAAGTTGGAATTTCGATCACAAACGAGAGCGGCTCGAAACGCGTTTAACGGGAAGACGACTCAATATAAAAGATTGTATTAGCTGATAAAATATCATATTGATGTTATAAATTTTATTTTATTTTTAGGACTTGATTTTTATGGATAAACATTATCATACAAGTGATATATGTAAAAGTTAGGTTTTTGGTTTTAACGAGAGAGCGGATCAATAGTAATAACTATGTTTAACGAGAAAGCGGTTTATTATTGAAGACCATATAAAAGATGTTTGAATATATAAAGAATACATAAAATAAAATGTTTTATTGGAAGTAGAATATGAGGACCGTGGAGACGTCTTATACGATTTTTTAAAACTATATATCTTTTTTTCCTAGAAATCCTTTATTTTAACTTTTTTATACAAGTTAATTATACTTGCATTAGAAAAATGTATCCATAAATTTAATATTATTCCCGTAATGAAAAATCTTCGTATTTTGATGTTTTTTGATATATTAACATAATAGAAAAACATTCCCATGCGAATGCTGTAAATAAATACATGAATATCTATAATATGCGAAAAAAATAAGATGTATTTTCATCTTTTAAAACTCCATAAATATTAGAAAGTTTAAATAATATAAAAATTGGAATTTACTCTCTTTATATAATGAAGTTAGAATTTCGGTTCCAAATAAGTGCGGCTCGAAAAGTATTTAATGGGAAGACGGCTCATTAGAAAGGATTGTATTAGCTATTAGAATTTGATACTTATGTCATAATATTTTTTTATTTTTACGGTTCGATTTTATGGATAAAAATTATTATATAAGTCTTTATAATATAAATTATATGTTAAAGTTGAAATTTCGGTTTTAACGAGAGAGCGGCTCAATCGAAAAAATCGTGTTTAACAAGAAATTTTTCTTGATTCATTAGAAAAGATTATTTAATTATTAAACTTTAATATTAATATTATAATATAACATAAATATATTGAATTTTTTTAAAAATGTTGTAATGCCGCCGCGAAGCGAGGCTTTATCGACTAGTTTTTAATTTAAAGGAGAAAGTAAAGTTGTTTAGTTTAAGTTGAATGAATGTGTTTGGGTAATTTTACTTAAAGTTAAATGGTGGTTTAATAATTTTGACTTAAAGTGAAATTTGACTTAAAAAAATTTTAAATTCATAATATTTTAACTTTACAAGAGTCCTGAAACAAAAAAAATAAAATAAAATTGGATAAGTCATAAGTCAAAAGTACCTAAAAGGAACTTTTGACTTAAAGGAGTTTTTTAGCTTAAAGTTCAGCTTTAAGAGCAAGTCCAACAATGTCCTAGTTGGTGCCCTATAAATATAATAAAATATAGTGTCCTAGTGATTTAAGTAGTGATTTTTGTGTATCAATTCCAACAGTATGCCTTATACTTGTGCCTTATAAATTAAAATAGTAATATATTTGAATTAGAATTGGAGGGAAGGGAAAAAAGAGAGGAGAGAGAAGTGCAGAAAAGGAGGGAAGTTAATTTTTTATTGTTAAAAATGATTTAGGACAAGTATAGATGTGCCTTAAAAGTAGGGCATGAGATGGATGTCCTAGTGTTTTAAGGCACCACTAGGACATTGTTGGAGCACAAAAAATGACTAAATGTCCTAAATATTGATTTAGAACAATATTTAGGATATTGTTGGACTTGCTCTAAGCAAGTTACACAAACAGACCATTTTTAACTTAAAGGAGCTTTCTCCTTTAAGCAACTGTATCCAAACAGGCTCAATATTAGATTTACGTAATAAGGTAACTTTTTCGTTATTATTTAAATGTCCTTTTGGATCATAATTTAATTAAATTGATCAAATTTTGATTGAAATTTTGTTAAAATTTTGTAACTATCAATTAATAAATTTACATATCATACATCACTATGCCCAAATTCCTAAAATATTGAAACATTAAAAAATATTTGTGAAAATATGATCAAAATTCAATTAATTTAATTGAATCAAAATAAAAAAAACATTTAAATAGTAACGGAGTAAAGTATTTTACAGAAGCATATTTAAAAATTAATTTAACCAAAACAAATATATTAGTTGGAATACAAGTGTTTTTCTTGGATTAGAGAGGCTGTAAACGTCAACTTCTATTCTCTCTCTCTCTCTAGTAACTTATTCGCCTTACAGATTCATGATTTCAACAAGTGAATTGATCCCATTGTTCGTCAACTATAAATCCATGTTTACTTGCTATTTATAGTCCTAATAATCATATAATTCTACTGGATATTCTCATTTGAATGATTATTTATACGGATAACATACATGAACTAATATCAACTAGAAAGATGCACGTTCTATATTTTCCAATTTCCAAGACGGGTGTGCTTTTTATTTGGCACATGTTGCTTTGTTGGTAGATTTCCAGGAAGGTTTCATTTCCTTAAGCTGCAGGTACCAAGAAATTCTTACAGATCCTAGTGTATTAGTGTGTTGCAGTTGTTAAGTACTTGTGTACTGTCACAACTTTGCAGCAGTTATGGATTTGATAAAAGGTGTTACTTGCAAGGCCCCTTATGAATGGGTCGATAAGAATGATAAGGAGTGGGACTTCAATGATCCAGCTGTTGAATTTAAATAATCTAAACATATTTAAATTATAGCTCTCATGTGGCTATGGTCACCGAAGATAGTGTTTTTCGTAGTTCGTTCACAAGGAATTATTATCAATATCGATTTGAAGTATATTATCTCTTACAATCTAGAAGTGTGTAAAATGGGTTTTGAGTTTGGTTTAAGCGTTTTATCAAACACCTTGCATACAAGAAATAAATTGTTATAGAAATACAACTAAGTTAATGTCAATCATCCAATTTACCAACACAATAATACAATGAGTAAATTAGCAAGATAAGAGATATATGACCCAAGGATTATGGATATTCAAGCACTTCAACCCAACAAACAAGCAAAATATATATTCAACTCTACCTAACCAAGATAATTGGTGAAACACACAATTACTTATTTCTCTTTTAAAAACACTAATTTAGTGAAACACATAAATTAGCTCTCTTGACAATAACAACCAATAATGAAGCACTATCAACTTAACCAAGTCAAGGAATTAAACAAAGAGAGGTTAGGATAAACCCAAGGATGAGAAGCTCAACCTAGGTATTTGTACTTGAATCTTGAAGTTTAGGCACGCCAAACCTTGTGCTACTACAATGAATGTACTACAATTAGCAATTGAAATTACAAGAAGAGCAAGATGAAGCAACTTACAAATCTCCAAGCAAAATCATAAACAATACATCACAAGTATTCAAGATAGAGTGAAATAGATCTTACTTAAATAAAATGGGTTTTGTAGAAGAAATCCTCCTTGAGCCAAATATATGGAGTTAGTTACTCATAATCAATGCTAGATTATGGGTAATTGATGTTTCTCTAGAGCTAAGATGAAGATGAAGTTAGATGTAGGTTAGGGTATGAAGATAAGATGTTGTTATGTCTCTTTTAATACACAGCAGGTTCTGTACGGCCTGCTGAACGGCCGTACAGCTGCCCTTACAGAAAATCTGCTCCTTTGAACGGCCTGTCGAACGGCCGTACAGCAGCCCGTTCGAGACAAAATCTTCAAGATAATACATTAAACACCTCCCGACATCGCGAGCATGAATCTTCTAACTTCCCTCTTGAATAATCTTCGCTTTCAAGCCCAAAATAATCCATCTTTTCAACAATTAAGCATGAGGCACTAAAAGTTGAAAAACATAATTAATATCAATAAAACAACATTCGAAACTAACAAAAATGCAAGAGAATAAAGGACAAAATGTCTATAAAATACACCTTATCAAATCTTCCCCCACTTAAACTTTGCTAGTCCCGAGCAAACTAAAATTAACATAACCATATACTCCTAACTAGTACCACTTCTGTAGGTCACGATTGCATTTGGCATATGCAACAAGCCCTTGGAACCCCTAGGTAGCCCTGGTGGACGAGTGAGGTCTCGTGAGGGTTTATAGATGATGTACCCACAAAATCACAAAAGTCACTGACAAACAAAAAATTAACAATACCTACTAATTAAGCTAACTACTACACTCACATGTCTGAGCCGTCTACTTGTAACTAAAATCAAACATATAGAGCTATTCACCTTGTCATCCACTATAACGAGCTAACAACCAATTCAAGAATCAGGATAACACACCTTGTGCAAGATGTAACCAAGACATTAAAGATAGAATGAATGCACTTCAATCGTGAACACTAGACAAGATGATCACAATGCAAACATGACCTCGCATTAAGAAGATGAAATTGTATGGTGAAAAATCTCACATCTCTCAATTATGTATCACACAAGCATGAGCTAGAGATTTCACTCAACTCCAAGTCTAAATGCATGCGCTCTACTTGACCTTGCATGTCCACCTAAATTCCGGATTGCACCAAAAATAAGGAATTAATAAAATTGGTTGTAATGAGGCTTGGGTGAAGGTGTGAAAATTTAAGTTCAAGGAAGGTGTAAAAGTCTCGCTAGTTGAGTCAAAATGATGCTTGCTCGCTTCATCCACCAAATTCTCAAACTAAAGAATGTCTTCACTCATTTACAATTACAAAACACAACCATATTTACCAAGAAAATTGAATCCAAATAAAGTACAAGAGTTATTGTTTTGTTTCTTTCTCTTTTCTCTTTTTTTTTGTTTTTTGTTTTTTTTACATCCCCTTTATTATTATTTTTTTTAGCAAAGGGAATGCATAACATAAATAAATACTACAAAGAATTTTGAACCACATCTAGATATACACATCAAACTAGTTCCCACTTACAATAAATAGAATTCTTCCTCTTCACAACTTCTCCAAATTCACATGCTCATCAATCAATTCTTTCCAAGACTCAACTAGCTCAACTAGGTCGAGAGTGAAGTATTTGGCTATGACTCATGTATAACAGGGGAGAGTGACAAAGAAAAATATGGATATAAGCTTCAAAGGGGGTAACTAGGGATTATTTTCATGGTTCACAAGCTAAAAAGACAAAAAAAAAAGTCATCCTAAATAGAATTTCCTTATTATGGTGCATCCATGAATGAAGGTTTAATGCAAGCCCTAGAGCAAAAACACACATAAAGAGGGAGAAATACACAAGCCAAAAGAATCATCGTTCAAGGCCTCACAAGGTTTAAGTTATAATAACATCTTCTCGATTTGATTCCATGAATTCTAGGAGATAATCGTCATGTTCACAATTTAATTACAAACATCTAGACTCTTCATGCCATTTCAAGTGTGTGTGCGTGCAAAAGAAGTGCATCAAACTTATAGATTCACATCAAATTGGTAATGCTAGGCACGAAATAGGAGAAAACAAGGCTACAAGCTCACAATGTCATAAAGTTTACAAACAAGTAAACACACTCATGACTAAACTTATTTCCCAAATGCAAACAAAACGGACATTTTTGTTTTTTGGTTTTTTTTTAAAAAAAGATAAAATAAAATTAAAAAAATGAAATGAAATAAAAATAAAATTAAAAAAATACAATAATAATAATAAACTAACAAATTAATAATAAATCAAAATCAAATTTTAAAACTAAAATAAAATAAAATATCTAGGTATTTAATAATAAAATCAAAAATAAAATTTTAAAATGAATTAAAATTAAAATAAAAAATCAAATTTAAAACTAAAATAAAATAAAATAAAATAATTACCTTGTTTTAGAAAATTTAAAACTAAAATCAAAATTAAAAAGAATTAAATTTTGGTTTTAGGTATTTTTAAAAAAAAAATAAAATAAAATAAAATAAAACACTAACCAATTAATGATAAAATTAAAGATTCAAAATTCAAATTCAAATTCAAAGTGAATTTAAATCGATTATTGAATTTACATAAATTAATTAGTTAAAAAAATTAAAATTGAAAATCAAAATCAAAAATAAAGAGGGGAAAAATAAAAACGAAATAAAAATATAACTAAAAATAAAAATAAAACAAAAAGATTAAACAAAAACTAAATTAAACAAAACAAAAAAAAAAACAAAAAAGGGGGGATGTTAGTGTGAAGTCGAGGGAGTTGAAGGGGGGGTTGCAGCGTGAGGAATTGGTAGCGTTGGCGGACTGCTGGGTTTTTTCGGTGGAGGTGCGGCTGTGTTGTGATTAAATGGGTAGAGATGGTTGGATGTTAGGAATGGCGAGGTAAGCGTGATGTGGTGGGCTGCGGGATTGGCCGGAGTGCAGTGATGGGTGAGAAACAGTGGCGGTCGGAATTGATGCAGGAAGGGGTTGTGGTAGTTGTGTTGATCGGAAGCGAGGGGCTGAAGAAGATGGGAGGTCGAAGGGATGTCGGTTGAATTGGTTAGGGAAGGGCTGAGCACAGCAACAGACGACATAATGAGGAGATGAAAAGGGGGGTTCGTGTACTGCAGGGGAGATATGTGATAGTGATGAAAAGTGGTGGTTTTGATGATGAGAGATGAGTGGTGGTGCGGTTGAGAGATAGCACGGAGGGAATGGTGGACGACGATATAGTGATTGTTGGATTGTTGCAGTGATTCAGGCGAAGGTTGTATTGCTGATTGGAGGCGTGGTGGGTTGCGATTGAAGGGGGTACGGCTCCGGAATGGAGGCTGGAACGTGCAGTCGGAGGTAGTGTTAATGGAGGAGTGAAGTCGAGTGGTGAAGGGAGATTTGAAATGATGTGGCAGTTGGTTGCGAAGGGCTGTTGTAGGTGAAGGATGTGGTTCGAGAAAACTGGGTGAAAAACGGAGATGGGGCGAGGTGGGTGTAGTGTTTATGTTGTGGGGAAAGGCGTGGAGGAAATGGCAGCTGGTACAGTGGTGTAGGTGTTTGGCGTTGAAGGAGAGGAGGAGAAAGGGTGAAGGACTGACTGCGGTGTTGAGAGAGGTTGCTCTGTTTTGTACATAGTTTTTGAAAAGGTGTAAAGGTCGTTCAAGAAGTGGGTGAGGGGTCCAAAATTTCACTCATTTTGAACTAGAACTTCGACATAAACTAAGAAAAATTGCACGGCCTGCTGCACGGCTTGTATCCCGTGCGACAGCCCGTACAGCCCCAAAATTTATAAAACTGATTTTTTTTTCTTTCAAAAATTCACACAAATCCTTGAATGCTTGAATAAATTAATAAATCCTGAAAACATGAAACAAACACATCAAGGTAAGTGTGGAATAAATATAAAAATTAGAATTAACGATACTAAATATTATTGAGCGGGAAATTATTATTACCAATATTTTTTTTTGAAAATCTATTATAAAATTTATTAGTCACACCGTAAAAATACATAATAATTTTATTTTTTTGGGTTATTTTCTTAGAATTAAAATAGATGAAAAATGGAATCCCCACTCACTAATATTTAGATCAATCCTCAAATCCACAATATGCATAACACCATATATATTTGCAAGCGAGGAACAAAATCTAACACACGCATAAAAAAATATAAATACATGCGTACCTTGGGTTGCCTCCCAAAAAGCGCTTTTTTTTATTGTCGTTGGCTCGACTTATTTATACAACTATTCTAACTAATGAGGTGAAAAAGAAAATAGATGCACATACCTACGAATCAATAATAAGAATAAGGTGTGCAAATATACATTTGATCCATAAAAATATAAAAATATATTTATGATCTTAACATCTTCAAGAGACTTTGAAAAAGAAAAGTAGTTAGAAAGATCGTCAGAATAATCATTATAACTACGACTCAAAAATTGTTCCCAAATTGGATCCTTATATACCCAAGCAAAAATTTCAACCTCATCAATCTTAAGCTCAAATTCCTTCTCAATTTTAATTGGACATTCATCAATTTTTATCTCATCTACCAATTCATTAAGCACAAAAGTATTTTCTAAGTTTGGTAAATCCTCAACTACATCCAATTTATCATTGTCAAGCTTAGGGCAATCGTCAGCTAAACAAGCAAATTCATCATGCACAACATTTTCATCAATTACAAAACAAGGATCATGATTAGTAGGAGAATTGACCTCCTCTAATCGACTCACGGTTCCGGCTAGTTGACTCATTTGCTCTTCCAAGTTGGATATGCTTTGAGAAGTGATGTTTTGAAATTGGAGGTTGTTTGCCGCCATTTGTTTTATCATCTCCTCTAATGATGATAAGGAAGATGAAGAAAACCCTTGATGGTCTTGGGAATTATATTGCGGATCATAACATCGATTTTCAAAAGCAAATTGGAGGTTGTTTGCCGCCATTTGCTTCATCATTTCTTCAAGTGATGACAATGTAGATGAAGAAGACCCTTGATGGCCATGAGAATTATATTGTGGATCATAACATTGATTTTTAAAAGCATATGAATAATCGATGCTAGAAGGGTAAGGAGCATAGCATGAGTTTGTAGAATATAAAGAATTCACCTAATACACATTTAAATTCTGAAAAGAATTAAAATTTTGATATCGTTCTTGATCGTAGGTGAAATCTTGAGCGTTATTCCAACCAAAATAGTTATCCATCGTCTCCTGAAAGAGTTAGTTCATGTCTCTATCCAATAAACATGTAGACACACCAATAAAAAAGAAAGAACAAAAAAAAACTATATACAAATATACAATCTAAAATATAAGATACAATTAACTCAAAATTAATATTGTTACCTTCCCCGGCAGCGGCGCCAATTTTAAGGTAGTGTTTTTCGTAGTTCGTCCACAGGGAAGGACTATCAATATCGATTTCAAGTATATTATCTCTTACAATCTAGAAGTGTGAAAAATGGGGGTTTTGAGTTTGGTTTAAGCGTTTTATCAAACACCTTGCATACAAGAAATAAATTGTTATAGAAATACAACTAAGTTAATGTCAATCATCCAATTTACCAACACAACAACACAATGAGTAAATTATCAAGATAAGAGATACATGACCCAAGGATTATGGATATTCAAGCACTTCAACCCAACAAACTAGCAAAATATATATCCAACTCTACATAACCAAGATAATTGGTGAAGCACACAATTACTTATTTCTCTTCTAAAAATACTAATTTAGTGAAGCACATAAATTAGCTCTCTTGACAATAACAACCAATAATGAAGCACTATCAATTTAACCAAGTCAAAGAATTAAACAAAGAGAGGCTAGGACAAACCCAAGGATGAGAAGCTCAACCTAGGTATTTGTACTTGAATCTTTAAGTTTAGGCACGCCAAACCTTGTGCTACTACAATGAATGTACTAACAATTACGGATTAGCACAAACAATTAGCAATTGAAATTACAAGAAGAGCAAGATGAAGCAACTTACAAATCTCCAAGCAAAATCATAAACAATACATCACAAGTATTCAAGATAGAGTGAAATAGATCTTACTTAAATAAAATGGGTTTTGTACAAGAAATCCTTCTTGAGCCAAATATATGGAGTTAGTTACTCATAATCAATGCTAGATTATGGGTAATTGATGTTTCTCTAGAGCTAAGATGAAGATGAAGTTAGATGTAGGTTAGGGTATGAAGATAAGATGTTGTTATGTCTCTTTTAATACACAGCAGGTTCTGTACGGTCTGCTAAACGGTCGTACAGCTGCCCTTACATAAAATCTGCTCCTTTGAATGGCATGTCGAACGGCCGTACAGCAGCTCGTTCGAGAAAAAATCTTCAAGATAATACATTAAACACCTCCCGACATCGCGAGCATGAATCTTCTAACTTCCCTCTTGAATAATCTTCGCTTTCAAGCCCAAAATAATCCATCTTTTCAACAATTAAGCATGAGGCACTGAAAGATGAAAAACATAATTAATATCAATAAAACAACATTCGAAACTAACAAAAATGCAAGATAATAAAGGACAGAATGTGTATAAAATACACATTATCAGTCAGCTAATAATGGGAAGAAATAAAGTAGTTGAGTTGATGTAGGAGTTTGTTTAGAAGTTGATTGCTGAGATCCATGATTTTAGCAATTTGTTTTTGTATGGGCCTATATTAGGCTTAACGTTTGCTTTGCTTTTGATAATAAGAGAATTATCGTTCCTCAATTATATACATACAGGTGTGTGTGAGTTAATACTAGTGCTTCATTTGGTATCAGAGCACAAGGTTGTTGTTCAAGCATCACTGTCAGATCGTGTACGATGGAAGCCAACAAGTCTAAGAAGAGTTCTTTTGGCTTAAGCTTTCCTATGTTAACAAAGGTGAACTACACGACATGGGCACTAAAAATGAAGGTGTTTATGCAGGCCCATGGAGTGTGGGAGGCCATAGAACCAAAAGATCCCAAGGCTGTGGTGGAAGACAAGACCGATAAGAGAGCTCTAGCTATCATATAGCAGGGAATCCCGGAAAAAGTGCTGTTGACCATCGCTGAGAAAACGACATCCAACGAGGCATGGGAGGCAGTCAAGATTATGAGTTTGGGTGCTGAGAAGGTGAAAAAAGCGAGAACTCAAACTTTGAAGGGGGAGTTTGAAGCCTTAAGCATGAAAGATACTGATCAGCTAGATGAGTTTTGCTTGAAACTGAATGGCCTGCTTACGAATATAAGAGCACTAGGGGAGAAAATGGAAGAAGCGTATGTAGTGAAAAAACTTCTCAGAGTCGTACCTTCAAAGTTTCTTCAAATTACATCCACCATTGAGCAATTTGGAGACTTAGAAGCAATGTCTGTAGAGGAGGTCATTAGCTCGCTGAAAGTTCATGAAGAGCGCTTAGGTGGGAGAACTGAAACGAGCCAAGGACAGCTTCTACTGACTGAGGAGGAGTGGAGAAGGAAGGAGAGCAATGAGGGGCCGGTCCTGTTAACTCGAGAAGAATGGTCAAAGAGGACCAATAGAGAAGAGACTCGAGTTAGTGGAGAAAACCGTGGGAGAGACGGGAGCCGTGGTGGACGGGACAGAAGCAAGGTGAGGTGTTTTAATTGCCAAGCATTTAGACATTTTGCGTTTGAATGTCGAAAATCTCGTAAAGAAAGGGACACGCAAAAGGAGTTGAACTTTTCTAAGTTCAAAAAAGATGAGCCATCTCTTCTTGTTGCTGAGGTCATGGGCGAAACAACGAATGTAATGTTGCTGAAGGAAGAAACAATGATCCCAAAATTGAAAGAGAAAGCTGAAGATCAAAAGGAGACACAAGTCTGGTATTTAGATAACGGAGCATCCAATCATATGACAGGTTATCGAGGAAAGTTTAAAGAATTAGACGAGAGTATGAGTGGACAGGTGATATTCGGGGACGGATTAACTGTAAGTATTAAAGGGAAAGGAGTCGTTTCATTCAGGTGCAAGAATTGTGAAGAAAAGCTTCTGAGGGATGTATATTATATCCCTGTGTTGTGTAGTAATATTATAAGTCTTGGACAATTGTCTGAAGATGGGAACAAGGTGATTCTTGACGGAGATTACTTGTGGGTGTACGAGGAACGTGGGAGATTGTTGATGAAAGTGAAAAGATCTGATAATCGGCTATACAAAATAAGTCTTGAAGAGACATGGCCTAAGTGTTTGATCACGAAGTCAGAAGAAAACACATGGCTATGGCATTCTTGAATGGGACATGTAAATTTCAAAGCATTAGAGCTGATGTCAAAGGAAGAAATGGCACGCGATATTCCAAGGTTGATACAACCATCGAGTAGGTGTGAAGGGTGTTTAATGTCGAAGCAGTCCAGGAATTCGTTCCCAGCACAAGCGAATTTCGAAGCAAAAAAGGTATTAGAACTGGTACATGCAGATATTTGTGGACCCATTTCGCCAACAACACCTGGAGGTAATCGTTACTTTCTTCTATTTGTTGACGATTTTAACAGAAAAATGTGGATTTATTGTTTGAAGGAAAAGGGTGAGGCATTGACTGTGTTTAAGAAATTCAAGGCGTTGGTCGAAAAGAAAACAGAGACAAGTATAAAAATGTTGAGGACAGACCGTGAAGGGGAGTTCTGTTCAAAGGAATTTACAGTATTTTGTGAATACATGGGCGTTGGTATACAGTTTACAGCACCCTACACCCCACAACAAAATGGGGTGGTAGAACGCAGAAATCGTACTGTGGCAGCCATGATTAGAAGTTTCTTGAAGGGGTCGAAAATGCCATCATATATGTGCGGGGAGGCAGCTCGTCACACGATATACATTCTGAACCGCTTACCAACTCGTACCTTGAATGGTAGAACCCCGTATGAGGCTTGGAACGGTAGAAAGCCAGACCTGACTCACATACGAGTATTTGGGTGCACCGCACATGAAAATACCCATGGTGCGTGTAAAAAAGTTGGATGATCGCAACAAACAAGTTGTGTATCTTGGGAGAGAACCAGGACAAGGGAGAAAGATTATATGATCCAAAGACAGGAACCGTTCACGTGAGCAGAGATGTTGTATTCCAAGAGAATAATTTCTAGCCGTGGGAACAAGAAGGAGGCAATGACATGGTGACACCTGAGTACTTTACCACTACTAATATTTTTGCACATACAGAAGACAACTTGGAGATGGAGAAAGATGTGCCAACACCTATACAGACTCCAAGAGCAGGTACATCAGAGTCATCTACACCCGAGTTAGACATAAGTGGATCTAAGTTTGTCTTAAGCGGATCTTCTGAGCTTAGCAGTGGACCACATCGTTATAGAACGTTGGCTGAATTGTATAATGAGACAAAGGTGGTAAACTTGGATGATGAACTCATGTTATTGAAGGTTGATGAACCAGTGTGTTATGATGAGGCAGCAAAAGAACGGGAATGGCAGAATTCTATGAAGTTGGAGGTGGAAGCAATTGAGAAAAACAACACATGGTCTCTTACAGATTTGCCATCCGGACACAAAGTTGTTGGACTGAAATGGGTCTATAAACTCAAAAAGGATGCAGAAGGGAATGTGGTTAAACACAAGGCCCGCCTAGTTGCAAAAGGGTATGTCCAAAGGATGGGGATTGATTACGAAGAGGTGTTCGCTCCAGTAGCACGATTGGAAACCATACGTTTACTGTTGGCTCTCTCGGCAAGGGAAGAATGGGAAGTTCACCACCTTGACGTTAAGTCGGCGTTCTTGAATGGGGAATTACTCGAAGAGGTTTATGTTACACAACCGGAAGGATTTGTGAAGAAAGGTGAAGAACATAAGGTATATAAACTGTCAAAAGCGCTCTATGGTTTGCGTCAGGCACCTAGAGCGTGGAATGCAAAATTGGACAAGTGCTTACGAGGTTTAGGATTTAAAAAATGCTTACACGAGCAAGCAGTGTACACAAGGTGTAAGCAAGGAAGTGTTCTAATAATCGGAGTTTATGTCGATGATTTGATAGTAGTGGGCTCAAGTGAGAGTGAAATCAAATATTTCAAGAAACAAATGAGTGATCAGTTTGAACCATTATAATATATAATGATTGAGTTATAACGCATATTTAGATCAATATATCATAAAATCTAAAAAAATTGATTTTAGAATTCATATACATGCATGGGTCATTAAGGTTGGGGTGAAATCCCTAAATACCCACCTTTTCAAACTAAATAACCAGAATACCCATTCGCGCGCCGGTCCGACCAAAATACCCATCAGCTACGCATTTCCAACATGCGTAGCCTCTTATACGCATGTACAACATGCGTATACTTCATATTTTTTTTAAAGAAGCAGGCCACGCATTGATATCATGCGTATAATTCATATTACTATTTTGGCAATACGCATGTCCATCATGCGTGTTTTTTTTATATATATAAAAATGAGATCACGCATTTATATAATGCGTACATTTCATTAGTTTTTTTTTTCAAAAATTAGTTCAAGCATGTCCAACTTGTGACTGCTTGTTTCATACTCTACAATCTGCATGTGGTTGAAAAAAGGCTGGGCCTGCCGGGCTGTACGGTTCGCCATTTTTTTTAAAAAAAAATCATTTAAAATTTAATTATGAAAAAGTTCGTATACGTTTACTCGTCATTCTAAATATTTCAAAAACCTAAAATGAAAAAGTTGAACCCCAAAAGTTAATCGTTGAACCCCTAAGGAAATACATATACATTTTAAAATTTTAATTAAAAATTGAATATTTTAATGAATCCGGCGTCCTGATTTTTAAAAAATCGGGGGCTAGCCCCGATTTTTTAAAAATGACGATAAATTAAACAATCTTAAACCCTAACGGTTTATTCGTCATTCTGAATATTTCTAAAACTCAAAATGAAAAATTTGAACCCCAAAAGTTAACCGTTGAACCCCTAAGGAAATATAGTTAAATTTAAAAATTTTAATTAAAAAATTGAATATTTCTAAATCCCAAATGAAACCGTTGAACCCAAATATAAATTTTTTTAGGCCTAAAAAATGTTGAAGCCCTACGCACCCTCCTGACTGACACGTGCCCTGACCAACACATCATTTATTCTTCATATAAGAAGAATACGCATAGTGCATATGCGTTTATGGAAAACGCATGTCATGCATGCACATCATTTATTCTTCATTTAATAAGCATAATGTTTTTGGACCTATAGTCCAAACCCCTGAAGGGACTAAACCAGTAGGTTACAAATGGGTATTTGTAAGGAAAAGAAATGATAAAAATGAAGTTGTAAGATACAAAGCACGTTTGGTTGCTCAAGGTTTTTCACAAAGACCAGGCATTGATTATGAGGAAACTTATTCCCCTGTGATGGATGCTACAACTTTTCGTTATCTTATTAGCCTATCGGTCATTGAAAATTTAGAAATGCGATTGATGGATGTCGTAACAACATATTTGTATGGTTCCCTTGAGAAAGATATATATATGAGGATCCCTGAAGGATTTCAAATGCCTGAAGCATTTAGATCACATTCTCGCCATCTCTATTCGATTAAATTGCAAAGATCCATATATGGATTAAAACAGTCTGGTCGAATGTGGTATAAAAGATTAAGTGAATATTTATTAAGGGAACAATACAAGAATGACCCTATTTGTCCATGTGTTTTTATAAAGAAAACAAGATCTTCATTTGCTATAGTTGCTGTGTATGTTGATGACATAAATATTATTGGAACTCCTGAAGAGCTTCAGAAAACAGTGGGTTATCTCAAAGCAGAGTTTGAAATGAAAGATCTTGGGAAAACGAAGATTTGCCTTGGGCTACAAATAGAGCATCTACGAGATGGAGTTTTTGTACATCAGTCAGCATATACAGAGAAAGTCTTAAAACGTTTTTACATGGATAAATCACATCCATTTAGTTCTCCAATGGTTGTTCGATCACTAGATAAAGAGAAGGATATCTTTCGACCTAGAGAGAAAAATGAAGAAATTCTTGGTCCTGAAGTACCTTATCTTAGTGCTATCGGTGCATTGATGTATCTTGCTAATAATACAAGACCCGATATAGCATTTTCAGTAAATTTATTAGCAAGACATAGTTCTGCTCCTACTCAAAGACATTGGTCTGGAGTAAAACATATTTTTCGGTATCTTCGAGGTACAACTGATATGGGCTTATTTTATTCTAACAAATCCAAAGCAGTTTTAACTGGATATGCAGATGCAGGTTATTTATCTGATCCAGACAAAGCTCGATCACAAACAGGCTATTTGTTTACTTATGGAGATACGGCCATCTCATGGCGCTCAGTGAAACAATCCTTGGCTGCTACTTCTTCTAATCATGCAGAAATTCTTGCAATTCATGAAGCTAGCCGAGAATGTGTCTGGTTAAGGTCAATAATCCAGCACATTCGGGAGTCATGTGGCATGTATCATGATAGGACAGTCACAACAATAATGTTTGAAGATAATACTGCATGCATTCAACAATTAAAGGAAGGCTATATCAAGGGTGACAAAACTAAGCACATATCACCAAAATTTTTCTTCACACATGATCTTCAAGAAAATGGAGAGATTGAAGTTCAACAGATTCGTTCAAGTGACAATCTTGCAGATCTACTCACAAAGTCATTGCCGCCAACAACTTATGAAAAATTGGTACACAAGATCGGGATGCGTCGGCTCAGAGACCTCAAATAAATTTTTCAAAATCGATGTACTCTTTTTCCTTTACTAGGATTTTTTTTCCCAAAGGGTTTTTTCCTAGAAAGGTTTTAACAAGGCACGATTATTGAAAATTGGACATCCAAGGGGGAGTGTTGTAATATGAATGTCCAAGTATTTTCTAGAAGAGGGTCTCTTGACTTTCTAGCTCCTATAACCTATGTCCCTTGGCCTTTTGATTCCTTGTAACTCACTTATAGATAGCCTATATAAAGGCCACCAAATTCTTACTTGTATACTCAACTCTCTCAAATATAATACAATGTTCTCTTTCAAATATGTTTTATCTATAATATATTATGTATTTTTAACAATAATTTTGATTTTTGAGTAACATATTTATTTAGGGTCACTAAAGTGAAATGGGCCTTTGGGCTGTGAATTAACGGGTCATCAACAAACCCAGTTATTGAATTTAGAAAGTGGCCGACCACAACTTGATGGAGTTGAAGGGATTTTGACTTCTAGGTTTCACCTCCTCTTCGGCTCTTCCTCGCACCCAGCACTTCAGGTATATATTTTCTCAAGCATGTATACAAAAATTTGTATGTATATATTTTATGAACATGTTCTGCTTGTGTAAATGCCCCCACTATATTTTTGCATTTCTTGATTTTTAACTCTACCTTTTGTTTTTATCATGTGCATTTCTTGATTTTTAACTCTACCTTTTGTTTTATCATGTGTGTCAATTAATTAAGGGGATTTTTATTAAGTTGCAGTGATATGTGTATGTAATCTCAATTCTAGTTAAGCTGTAGTTTTTGAACTTGATTGAACACTGTACATTGGTTTATTTTTTGTTGTTTTTGTGATATGGAATGGTAAGCAGAGCTATGAATTACGCTATTGGAAGTTGCAATCCGTTGTCCGCAACTGGGTTTTGTCCGAACACAGCTAGAGTCAGGTTATTCACACTCAATTGCTCTTCGGTTTCTGTTGCCACGAGTGGCGCCAGCGTTGGTACTCATTACATCTCTCTCGTATATTATGGATACTTGTAAATGTTTGTGCTTATTGGTGGGTCTATCTTTTTCAGTATGTTGGTGGATTATTTACATTTAGAAGTGCAATTTGAAGCTATCGTTGTGATTGTACATTTGTTTAATGTATAAGCATTGCTATAATTTATTTATTTTTTATATTTAAGTTGTTTTTTTTGGTTTCTCTTTACCATTTCTAACTCTATGTATACAATGTTATGTTCTGTCATCATCCTAGCATTGTTCTTCAAGTATTATTGAGATGTTATGTGTTGTAAGTGGGCATGGCATGATGGAAACTTCCTCAATTTATAGCAGGTTTACCCGAGAAGCCATGGAAGGTAGCAGATGCTAGACTTGCTCTTGAAGATGGTTCCATTTGGAGAGCAAAATCTTTTGGTGCTTCTGGTACCCAAGTTGGTGAAGTGGTTTTCAATACATCTTTGACAGGGTAAGATAATTAGTTTGGTCGATGAGCTGATTTTTACTTTATTTGGCATGTCAAAAGTAAACCCCATAACATGAAAAAGATGTAAGCTAATATTGTTTTTGATCCAATCAATGAAACTCAAAAGACAATGTATTATCAAGTTCTAGGATATATATATATATATATATTGTAAAATCACTTGGTTGATTATGTATGTTTTTATAATCTACTTTCGTGAGAGAGCTACATGCACATAAGGTCATATGTCTTAACATCTTTACTTCCTCAAACATTTAAGGAACTAAATATGAAGTTAATGAATATAAAAGAGAGAAACCTTGTTCATGATGTAGGCACTAGACAGTACTAGTAGGTATATAGAATAAGAGGAGCCATTTCTATGACTCAGATGTTTCTCTGTCTATGGGAGATGTGGGGAAACTGTTTATGAAATATAAAACTTCTTTCTACATGCATGTAAACTTTACTCTACTTGATGCATTCAAACCCTGGATTAAGTGTGTAAGTATGTTGAACTGTGATGCTTCAAGTCACAAATCATTTGACAATTCAAAAACATGTGGTAGTTGTATTAATGTGACCACATCCTATGTAGGTTTGATAATTACTGTAACCAAAGATGTACATTCTATATTTACATATACCAGGGTGCTTTTATTCGGCACATGGTGCATTGTTTATATATTTCTAGGAGGGATTCATTTCCTTAAGTTGCAGGTACCAGGAAATTCTTACAGATCCTAGTTATGCTGGCCAATTTGTGCTGATGACAAACCCACATATTGGAAATACTGGTGTCAATTTTGGTGAGTGCAGTTTCTCTTCGACTACCTTTCTTTTTATGCATAGAAATATGTGGTATTAAAGAAGTATGCCTTTGACGACAGATGATGAAGAATCTCAACAGTGTTTTCTTGGTGGTTTGGTGATTCGAAGTTTAAGTATCAGGTAGCTACTTTCTATTATTACCAATGTTTATTTAAGCCTTCAAATTTTTTGATTGATATTTCCCCCCTTAATCATTTAACTTGGTTTATTAAAAATTTATATATGCTCTACAGTACCTCTAATTGGAGATGCACCGAAACACTAGGTGCTTATTTGGAAAAAAGAAACATCATGGGGATCTGTGAGTGTTATATATTATATTCACCTAGCTTCTTACTCAAGTATTTGTTTACAATACATCTACTAATTTTGTCTTGTAGAGATTATTTTATGGTAATTCTTTTCTGGTTTTCATTGTGCAACAGATGATGTTGATACTCGTGCAATCACACGTAGATTAAGACAAGATGGAAGCCTCGTCGGCGTGCTCAGCACAGAAGACTCCAAAACGGACGAGGAGCTTTTAGAAATGTCTCGTACATGGGATATCGTTGGTAGAATATCACAAGAAAACTTTTATATGTGTACATATGTATCTGTATATTAGTAGGTTCTAGTACTTACGTATTGTTACAACTTTGCAGGTGTGGATTTGATAAGCGGCGTTACTTGCAAGGCCCCTTATGAATGGGTTGATAAGACTGATAAAGAGTGGGACTTCAATTCCAGTCAGAAAGAAAAAGAAATTTTCCATGTCAGCTTTATAATACGTTTGTACTAATTTACTAAAAATGCACTTGCATTTTTTTTCATGATCTCATTTGGCATCTATTAATGGGTGAAGGTAATTGCATATGACTATGGTATCAAGCACAATATACTGAGGCGCTTGGCATCATATGGTTGTAAGATAACCGTCGTCCCTTCAACATGGCCGGCATCTGAAACTCTAAAAATGAAACCTGATGGAGTTCTTTTCAGCAATGGCCCAGGTGATCCTTCTGCAGTTCCTTATGCAGTTGAGTCGGTCAAGGAAATAATTGGACAAGTTCCTGTTTTTGGGATTTGCATGGGTCATCAATTGCTAGGCCAAGCATTGGGTGGTAAGACCTATAAGATGAAGTTTGGCCACCATGGTGGAAATCATCCAGTCCGTAACATTCGGACTGGACGCGTAGAGATAAGTGCCCAGGTGTGTTGAATGAAAAAAGCTTAACTTTTTAAGTTCTAGTTTCTTATTTGCAATTATTGTCTTGCCACCTAGGTCTCGATCCAAGTTTATATGCTTTCAGTTTTTTTTTTGTTGCTTGAAATCCATGTTGTTTTTCTTTTACTTTGGTGTTAAGTAGGACCGAATGAACTTTTTTTAATCTCTATAAATGACATTATTTAAAATTTGAGGGTACACCACAGGGAACCCTAGGATACCTATGTTCTTCCTACGGATATATTGATCTCTTAAAGGTTTAGTCATACTAAGTGACACACTTGTCTGACAGAACCACAACTATGCTGTTGACCCGGCATCACTTCCCAATGGCGTAGAAGTCACTCACTTAAATCTTAACGATGGGAGCTGTGCTGGTCTCGCCTATCCTCAGCAAAAACTCATGTCTCTTCAGTACCATCCTGAAGCATCTCCAGGACCTCATGATTCAGATCCTGGTAAGTATACACCTTTAGTTACACTCAATTCTCTGATCTAGGTGTTGCATATATTACATGAAATGAATGACATTTAATCTATACGCCGTCCAAGTTGTAAAATTGATATTGCTGGCTTAGAGAGTTAAAGTGACTGACATTTAGAGTACTAATTCATTTGAGGATTATATAAAATTTCTTTACGGGAGAAGCAAAGAAATTAATTTAGGAATACATAATAAATTTATTACTGAGTTCTCAAACATTAATTGCTGTTTTGACTTCCGGCTGTTTGAGATGTGTTCAAGCTGTGATTGTGTTTATTTGAGTGATATGTATGTGGATGCACACAAGTGTGATAGCACTGTGACCCTTTAGACACAGTTTCTTTCGGTTTAGCTTCTAATATAAATTGTAGCAGTTGTTTAAATAAAAGTGCTGTGAATAAATAGTGTAAATTAAATGTTAATATAGTAAACAAAATCAAAGGAATTTTTTTTTTTCTTGTGACGATTTGAAAACTGTTTTGTGTTTGAGTCATAGAGAAAAACCAATAAATCATAATAGCAGTTTTCGCACGCTAATATTGACAGTGCCACTTACGTACCAACATAAATTATAGCATTAATGCTGACGAAAGTTTTTCTGGTTTCAGTGTTTGAAGAGTTTGTGAAGCTGATGAAGCAAGAGAAACAAAATTTCTGAACTGGATTCTGCAATGAATTATTGGTCAATCCAAATTCAAAATTTTTCTGATGATGGTTAATTGGATGGTCCGAAGGATGGGTTATAATGATGAAAATGCAGAAGTTCATGAAGGATCTTAATACTATCCATCTGGTTATCTAGTATTCTAATGGTTATATATGACAGAACGATCAGTCACCTACTGTTTTTGCAGTGTTATTATCAGAAAGATCAAAGTATGTTTGTTTAAAAGATTTGATGCAATGGTTTTGGCAGGATATTGTTACTTGTAGAACACCAAATTGGTTCTGTAGCTGAGACTACTTGTAGAACACCAAATAGGTGTTGTATTGTATGTGTTAAGATTGGGAGCTCTTTTTTTAGCTACAAGAAGAAAATTAGGAATATGAAGAATATTTTCAGATTCCAAAGACATTCTTTAGACGGGAATGCATTTGAAAGAGTGCGTAAGCAAAATGTGGTAGAATTTGGATTTGTATTTTTTTTTTTTTTTTTTTGCCAAGAAAGGGAAATTGCATTAGAAACTCAGATCATTTGACAGAACTTGACTAAGCTCGGGGTGGACATCTCCCACCCTCCATATACGATCAGCATTGGAATAGCTATACCTCGCTAAATAGTGAGCTACTCTATTCGTGGACCGTTTAACAAATCTAAACATGATGTTTTTGTTGCTCAAGCTTGCAAGGGTATTTCGACATTCCTTTATCACTCTCCCTAGATAAGAGTAGCAGACAAAGGAACTTCGGATAGCTTGGACGACTTGCAAACAATCAGATTCGATGACTACATCAGTTTGTCCTGCTTCTTTCACCCAGCTTAAGGCTTCTCTAATCCCCATAGCTTCAGCTAGTTCCGGGCTAGGATTACCTCTTCTACACTTCGATCTTGCTTCGACCAGAGTTCCTTCATGGTTTCGAATCACTAAAGCATGGCTGAAACAGTTCAGGTCTTCGAAAATGGCTGCATCAGTGTTAACCTTAACGCTATTAGACATGGGAGGCTGCCAGTGTTCGACACCATCTTCAGGGGTCATATAACCCATAAAGCGATCAAAAGTCTTATCTTGAACACTCTTCCACTGGTTAAGGACGGATAAAGCTGACTCCACCACTTCAGAAGGCTCTAAGCTACGTTGTTTCCAGACTAGATCATTGCGACTCTTCCACAACATCCAACTAACTACTGCAATTCTCTGGACTTCTTCTTGTCTCTGCTGTTGGAATTTTTTAAGTGAAGCCACTTTGCAAAAGTTGAGTAATCGCCTCTAACTGAGGGAATGTTGAGTTTCTCCCAACATGACACAACATACGAGCATGAAACAATAGAATGTAGAGTTGTTTCAGCATAAGTGTTGCAGAATGGACAGGATTCACTTACCTGAACTCTTCTAAACCTGAGCATATCCTTCGTTGGCAAACAGTTTGTGGAAGCACGCCAGAGAAAGTTCCTAACTTTAGGTGGAATTTTCAGATTCCATAAATTACGCCAGAATCCAGAATTTACCCTTTGATCAACATTTCCTGGCTTGTCCTCTTGTATTAACAGGTAGGCACTTTTAACATAGTAGTTTCCAAATTTTTCACGTCTCCAGTACCATGAGTCATTGGCTTCACTGTTTAAAGGGATAGATAAAATGCTATGAGCATCTCTGCTATCAAAAACATCCAGAACTAAGTTTACATCCCATTGACCACTGTCGACGTCCAGTAAAGACGAAACCTTCTGATTCTGCAAAGTGTCATTGATGGTGTGAACATAAGGATCACTGTCCGAGGGGAGCCAGGGATCACCTAAAATATTGATGCTGGCACCGTTGCCTACTCTGCACCCTACACCTTTCTTTAAAATAACTTGAGCTTCAAGTACACTACGCCATATAAAACTGGGATTGTTTCCAAGCTTGGCATTGAGAAAGTAACCTTGAGGATAATAGCGAGCCTTGAATACTCTACTAACCAAGCGATCTGGGTAAATGAGCAAACGCCAGGCTTGATTACCTAAGAGAGCAATGTTGAAGTCTCGAAGATGTCTGAAGCCCATGCCACCAGCAGACTTTTACACATATTTCCCCAACTTAACCAGTGAATACATCTCGCTTTCTTGGAGTCACTTCTCCACCAATATCTGTACATCAGTCTCTCCAAATCTTGACACAAACTGACTGGTAAGAGGAACAGTGACATTGCATAATTGGGCAATGTTTGCGCCACTGTTTTTAGCACGACTTCTTTTCCCCCTTTAGACAGAGTTCTCTTATCCCATCCTTCAATACGATCCTGCATTTTTTCTTTCAAATAGCCAAATAAAGACGATTTATTCCTTCCAATTATATTCGGAAGGCCCAGGTACGTGCTCTTATCGTCTGCCTCCCTTAGTCTGAGTTGATGACACAGGTCGTTTCTTAAATTAGAAGCTGCATTTTTGCTGAAAAAAGCTGATGACTTTTCAAAGTTAATTTGCTGACCAGAAGCACTCTCATAACACTTAAGAACCTGCAACACTTGATATGCACTGTTCTCATTAGCTTTTCAAAACACATAAGAGTTATCTGCAAAAAACAGGTGAGAGATGGGCGGGGCTGACCTAGCAACCTTAATGCCAGAAATCTTCTTTTGCTGCTCAAAGTTGTGAATTAGAGCTGTGAGGCCCTCTGTACATATTAAAAACAAATAAGAAGAGAGGGGGTCTCCTTGCCTGAGACCCCTAGCTGGAACAATCGGGCCAATTTTTCTACTAGCGTGAGAGATTTGGTAGCTAACTGATGAAATGCAGCTCATGAACAAGTTGATTACCTTACTGTCGAACCTCAACTTTCGCAACATAGCTTCCAAAAACCTCCATTCGACTCGATCATACGCTTTAGACATATCTAACTTCAACGCCATCCAACTATCTTTGCCTTTATCTTTTCTCTTCATGTAGTGCATTACTTCAAAAGCTAGCATAATGTTATTCGTTATTAGTCTGCCAGGAACAAAGGCACTCTGAGTGTCGGAAATGATTAAATCAATAATTTGCTTCAATCGATTGGCTAACACTTTCGAGATAATCTTGTACACTACATTGCACAAGGAAATAGGGCGGAGATCTGTCATGAAAATTGGATTTCGCTTCTTCGGAATGAGAGCAATATTCGTGTGCTTGAGCTGTTCATCCATTACCCCATCTGAGAAAAACCGTTGGACTATTTTCACAATATCTTCTTTTACAATTTTCCAGCATTTTTGGTAGAATCCCGGGGTCATACCGTCGGGGCCAGGAGACTTGTGAGGATGCATATTGAATAAAGCTGCTTTGATTTCCTCCTCAGAGACCTCTGCTAGAAGCATTGCATTTTGCTCCTGAGACACTTTGCTCTGAATACAATTAGTAACCCTTTCCCATTCGATATCTGAAGCTGCAAATAGCTGGTTAAAATAGTCTAACATCAAGGACTCCAAACCTGATCCCCACTCTACCTTATTCCCATGACCATCTTGCAACGAATTGATTTGGTTCACCTTCCTTCTAACTTTTGTTGCGTTGTGGAAGAACTTACTATTCTGATCTCCCTCTCTTAACCAAAGCTGTTTCGATCTTTGTCTCCAAAAAACTTCCTGTTGGGCATAAATTTCCGAAAGATTCTTTTTCTCTTCTCTAGTCGCTGAAATAGAATCATTATCCCTTCTACCTTTGAGAGTTTTTAGAATATTCTTGCTTCTATTTATACGCTTCTTAAAGTTTCCAGTCACTTCACGGCCCCAAGCTGACAACACTTCAGAACATTGAGCAAGCTTTTCATAAAATGAACGATCACGACTGCTTCTCCAAACATCCTCCACTAAATGATAGCACATTGGTTCTCTAAGCCATGCATTCTCAAATCTGAAGGTTTTTTTATAATCAGCTAGGACAGTAATTTGTGGTTCTAACCAGAGCGGACTATGGTCAGAGGTAGACACTTCCAGGTTCGTGAGTCTAGCGTCCTTAAACAGGGTGAAAAATGCAGGAGTTGCAAGCGCTCTATCAAGGCGTACTTCGATACAATTATCTGAATCAACTTTTCTTTCCCACGTAAACTGGTATCCACCTAGAGGCATGTCAATCAGATCACAATCAGTCAAAACATCTCGAAAACCTTGCACCAAGTGTTGAGGATAGGGCCTTCCACCTCTCTTATCGTCCTGGGAGAGAACATTATTCATATCTCCAATTAAGCACCATGGTTGAGGGTTTGAATTAGCCAAGCGTCTTATTAAGTCCCAAGTCTCTTTGCGTTTTGATCTATCTGGCTCACCATAGATTCCGGACAGCCTATAAGCATGACCCTCCTTCATTGTCACCTCCACATCGATATGATTTTTACTAAAAGATTTCAGCCTTACTTCTTCCTTATGCCTCCATAACAAAGCCAAACCACCACTGTGACCTTGCGAATCAATCGCAATTGAACCTTCGAAGCCTAACATATTGCTAACTTTCTCAATAGTAACCTTCTTGCATAGAGTCTCACACAAGAAAACATAGTTGGGTTTCTTTTGGAGCACAATCTCCTTAAGGAATTGTAAAGCCCATGGGGTCCCAAGCCCATGGCAATTCCAGCTAAGAATACTCATAATGCTAGGCGAGCACTCACGTGAGTACCCGCCTCTTCTCCGTTTTTTGAAATCTCTGCTATAGATGGGTCAGTTTTTGTTGACTCCAGATTTTCATTTACATCTGCATCCATCATGATTATATTATTCGACCCCAATGAACCACTTAGGCCCAAGTCTTCTCCAGTTCTGCGTTTTTTGGACTCGATAACAGTAATTCCTTCCTTTACGCTGTCTATTGTGGAAGTGTCATTTGTCTCGTGTGGATACTTTATCGCTAGACTCCCGTCTTCGAGTGGGTTTTGGACATTATTCTTTCCGCTATTCCCTCCCTGACTAACTTCTTCCTGGATTGGTGATGCATTTTGTGGGGCCTGATTACGCTCGCCTCCCTTGCTCTGTGACTGGAACTCGCCTGAAAGACTATTGTCGCCTTCGTGTCCGCTGCGTAGCCATTTTGCACCTATAGGCTTAATTTGCCTCTTGAAAGGAGCCCTCATCCAATCTCCATATGGCTTAATTATTTCATTTTCTGGAGTAGTAAACAGACGGCTACAGAATCTCTCAGAATGACCCAATACTCCGCATATGAAGCAAAATGTAGGGACGTTCTCATATTTAAAATTGATCCAAAACCAGTCATCCCCTGCTTTTCGAATCTTCATCCTACGTTTGAGAGGTTTTGTAACATCAATTTTAACGCGAACTCGAAGGAAATCTTTCCATACAGCTCTAAAGTTACTTGGACATGAACTTACAAACTCACCGATATAATTACCCACTTCCCTGATGACTCTTTCTGTCATGCATCCCACCCTCAAATCGTAAATTTGAACCCACAGATCTATGTGGTTCAACTCGACACATCTTGGATTTTCACCTTCTTTCAAACGAGCCATAATAAGAGCCCTCCTGTTGAATGACCACGGACACCCATCCATTACTCTTTTTACGTCGACTTCATGATAAAATTGAAACAGAAACATATTGGCTTCCAGGTCTTTGATGTATACCCTCATTCCCGGTTTCCACAATGATGCTAGAGTTTGCTTCATGGCTTGAAAGTCAACATGTCCATCAGTCAGAAACCTTGCCACAACACACAATTTTGCATCAAAACCACTTAACAGTTGTTCATTACTCATAGCTGCTTCTCCTTCTATTGCTAAACCACCATTTTCCTCTTCCTCTAATGAGAAGTTATTCATAGCCTGAACCAAATCACTTGTTGAACCCATGATTCGACTAGGGAAGAAACGATAGAAACTGTAAAGGATTGTAAAACAGTGAAAAAGACCCTCCCCCTTTTTTTAGTTTCCCCTGAAGTCGTCTCTGTTTTTCTTTTTGAGCATGAAAGAATTTTGTAAAAAGGCGAAATATTCCCACGCCCACTAATACCAATAGATAAAGAGAGAATATTCTACCCCGAAAATGGAAAAAGGATTTATTTAAAAATGCCAAAGATGTGAAAATAAAAAATAAGCGAAACTAACGAGAAAGCAAAAAGACAGGAACACTCATCTCCATGCAGAAACACTGAGACCAATAGACACTAGGAAACCATATCGACAAGACTCCGAAAAGATGAAAAAGCTCAAGACTTCCTTAAACTTTTTGATCTATGATTTTAGCATCACTATTGGAGTATTGATCTGCAACATCTTCATACGGCCTTGCAAGCCTTGCAAGCTTGAAACAGAAGGAGATGGCGGGGCTTTGAATCAACTTAGGACCCTTGAGAACTAAGAGCCTTTGCTTCTAAAAAGACTAGGAAGATGGTTACTTTAGAAGAGAAATCTTCAATACAGCTACGAGGACGAAACAACAAGATAGATATGGGTCAATAAAGACTAGACGAAGAGGACTTTCAGGACAACGGGATACCTTTGACATTCAGACCATGGCAGGTGCCAAGACATATATGTAGATTTGATATTTCTAGAAAACAAGATTAGGTAGTTTTTGTTTCATTACATTTTTGGATTTGTATTTATTATACTCTTACTAAACACCAATTTCCAATACAAAGCAAAGGGTTTATACAAAGTAAGATAAAATCACCATTACTCTCATACAACCAGGCAGATATAGTGATGCAGAAATGCAAGCTTAAGGATTAAAATCACAGTTCTTGTGAAGGTTGTATGGTTAGGGCTGGAAATGAATTTGAGTAATCAAGTTCACAATTGAGATCCAACAAATTTTAATTGTATTCGAATAATAGTATGAATACCAAGTTTAATATTATCACTTGGTATTTGATCAAATAAATAAAATACAATAATGGGAAAAAAGAATCTAAAAATCATTCTAGAAAGCTATTCTATTATTGCATCTCAAGTTTATAATATTTGGACCCTTATTAAAATCTAATTGTACGGATGTAAATATCTAGAATAAATAAATAAATAAATAAATACGCAAATTTTTAAATAATTTAGTGATTTGGATCAAGCACTTCTTCACAAAAAGAATCGATCACTCTTCACCGTTAACGTTATATAAAAAAACAATATCATTATAAAATCAATACTCTACAACTTAAATTTAGATAAAAAATATTTTAAAAAATTATTTTAACATAATCCTTACATCCGTATGATTGGATCATAAAAAACATTCATTAAATATTATTACAAGTCGCGCTAATAGAAAATTTTACTGTGACCTTAAGAAACTTCAAACATTACGAGGAGTGGTTCAAAACTTTGCATGATTTAATACTCAGAAGGCATATTTTATCATGAAAGAATGCCCAAAATACCTAATTTTTTCCTACCCACTTTCCAAAATATCCGATTTTCGAAACTTCGCCCAGATTGCCCACGGGATACGCCGTTCGGAACGACGTATCCGAAGTACTGTTCACGCCAGAAAAAACCTGATCTCGCCAGAAAACGAGAGCTGGGTTTGGCCGGCGACTTTGGTCGATTATTTCGCCTCCATCGATCTCTCTATTGGGCAACTCTTCACGCGAAAAAACAGCATCACATGATCAGCTCGTCATCTCCATCATCCTTCCTTGATCCGTTTCTCTACGTCGGCCCCGCAGGGACGTGTATGAACGTCGACGGAAAACGAATCGGAAAAGTGTGGTGCATTGAGTGTTTCTAATCAGGCAAAGCAAATGTAATAAAATTGGTATGGATGTGTAGAGAATCTAATTTCGATTCTAATGGTATATAGAACGTAGTTGGAACGTTTGTGGTATGGATGGAAGAAGAGAAAGAAAAATAACGTCGAAATCGTCTTCGTCGCGATTTTTGGGGACGACGAACTGACGTTAGATACGCATGTTGTGGATGCGTATCATGTGATATGCATTTCACAAATGCGTATGCTGACGTCAGAGCTGACGTCATATACGCCATTTCAGAATGCGCATCCCCTGATGCGTTGGTTGATTCGGCGTATGCACGACAATTTCTTTTGACTTAAGTGGCGTATCCTCAGGATACGTTAGTTGTGTGGGCGTAATAGAAGCTACGCCTCTACAAGAGCCGTATGTGCTGGGCAGTTTGGGCGATCCTTCAGCGCCGTGGATATTTTGGTTAGAAATGATTAAAAAGTGGGTATTTAGGGCACTCACCCTTTTATCATAATACTCGACTCAAATGCCTTAGTTGTTCAAAATTATATCTACAATATAGATATATTTCCTCCTAATATGTTGGCGTTCTAATATGGGTTTTTTAATAATATATTATAGGATTTTTTAATAATATATCCCAATTTAAAACATGGTTTGTAAATATGTCCTATATATATATTTGAAATTTCAAATTTATCCTAAAATCAGTTTTTCATTCAAATTTTAACAAAAAAGGACAATTGTATCCTTTTTAATCAAATTTATTTTAAAATATAATGTCTCATAAAAACATGATTTGATTAATTTAAATTATAAATTTTAATATTTTATTTGGTTAAGGGTGCCCCTGGCGGGGCCGGTGTAAGAAAAAAAAACAAAACAAAAATCTATTTTATAGTTAAAATTAAAAAAAAATGTCCCTGGCGAGGCCGGTGTAAGAAAAAAAACAAAAAAAATATCTATTTTATGGCTAAAATTACAAAAAAATTTCCCCTAGCCTATACTAA
The DNA here is from genome assembly GCA_036435485.1 of Saposhnikovia divaricata. Classification (NCBI taxonomy): domain Eukaryota; kingdom Viridiplantae; phylum Streptophyta; class Magnoliopsida; order Apiales; family Apiaceae; genus Saposhnikovia; species Saposhnikovia divaricata. The sequence continues at coordinate 63,653,096 of CM071596.1, forward strand.
AAAATATTAAAAAATTTATTTATGAAAAGTTTAAAATTGTAGTATACTTATGATAGTAATTAATTAATTAAAAAGGGTATATTGGTCTCTATAAAATTTAAAAACCGATAATAGGACATATAATTAATAAATCAATATGATGGGACATATTCGTAAAATGATCTATTAATTTGGGACATATTATACAAATTCTCTTCTAATATTTTTCAAAGTACGGTTCTCTTCGTTTGATTTCCAATTTTCATTTGGAACTTTGAATATTCAAGCTCCCGTCGAGCAGAAAATGGAATCATTTCAAGAACAAGCTACAGATAGTCATGACTGTGCTGATTTGTTAAAACTTAAAACATATAACATACGTATTTTATCCAGATAATGTAATAGATTTGTGTCAGTTCAGAACTTGAACAATAGAATGGATAACAAATTAATAACACTATGTAACAAAGCCGTGCTACGCGCGGCACGAAAATATTTTTAAAAATTATATATATGATATTACTGTTCGTTGAGTTTTATTATTTGAAAGTTGATATGATGAATTGAAACTGGTGTAAAAATGTAATTAAATTTAAATGTTTAAGAATTATATAGAAAATAATTAGCAGAAAAAAAACATGTTTCAGTTAAACTTTTAAGAATTAATAATAATATTTTCGAAGATATTGACGACACCTATTTTGTTACATAAAAAAATATTTTTGAAATCCAATATTGATAAACACTTGTAAAGTTGGCATTATGAGGGACGTGATTGCTTAGTTTGTTTATAAATTTGTTTGTATGATGAAAAAAAGATGCAGATAAGAGGTGTGGTTGAATTAATTTACCTGTAAATTTGGTTGAATAACAAACAAAATAGAATTCAAATGCATTATATAAGTCATGCTTCATATTTTTTTGAGCATTTATAAAAACTTTTTTGTATATAATATTAAATTTAAATTCATGGATATATGTTCAAAATAGTACTCACATATTATAATACTCTTATATTAAATCTTATAATAAATATGTACATATAATTATTTTCTATCTCCAGTAAAAATGAATTTAAAAATCATTGACATTTGCATAAACACTAAGTCGTCTAAAATTAATTATATAACCAAAATGAAGATCCTCTAACATATTATCAGCTTCATCAACTCCACAATGGCTTCTTACTTTTTTTATACCAAATAACAATGTCAACATAATTTTTACAATAAAAATTTATAAATATTAAATATAATTAATTAACGTTCTTAAATGTCGATGCCCGTCTCAAAACATACATGCATGATTAATTGATTAGTAATAGTATAAAATTTATTTAATTAGAATATTAATTTATTCCAACGCAATATATTGAAACAACGAATGTATAACTTTTTTATTGATTTAATCAGTATAAAAAGGGTTGGATTGGTTTAAATTAATTGAGTTGGTCACACCATGTGTAATTTTGTTCATGTGCAAAAGTAAATTATAAAATATTACTTGCTTTAAAATTTTGGATGTTAATCGGAAAATATCTATACTTACGTATATTATCAGGATTTTCTTGGTCACTAATTACGAATTTATCCAAAAATTAAAATCATTTACTTATTGTCGTCAAAAAAAATTGCAGTGATTTTGAATAATGATTAGAAATAGATGATATAAATTAATTTTATTTTATCGTTTTACATTGAAATAATTGTACTTTAATAAAAATATTTATAATTTATATTAATATTATAATTTTAATGTTCTAATAAAGATTGCTAAAATTTTATATAAGTTATAAAATAAAATGAATTTTATATAAGTTTAATATGTACACTTAATGACTAATTAAAATGCTATTAAATGCAAGGAAATTATTTTAGTAAAAAAATAAAAAATGTGAAAAATCAAGAAAAAAATTTTGAGGCTTCTGAGTGAAATCTCTCTGATCTCCTGCTATTATAATATGTATATATAGATATAGATATATAGATGTAAACTTGAATCTCTTTTGTAATTCTACTATTCTAGTAATAAAGAAAATTAAGAATTTTAGTATTTAAAAATATTATTTATATACATCAAGATATTATTTAAACTCTCAAAAAATCTATTGCAAAGATAAATGAGAAAATTGATTTATATAGAATCGAGAAGTTAGCAAAAAAGTTTGGAGAACTATATGTCACAAATTCACTACTTTACTTTATATATTAACTACAGAATAAGAATTATTTAAGTAAAATATATGAAAAAAAAACATAAAAAAATGTTTTTCAAACAACATGAAAAAAGAAATTGAAAAGATATTACTAAAGGAAAGGTTTGATGTTAGGACTTAGGAGCCACTAAAATAGGATGTGGGTATGAAAAAAGTAAAAGAAAGGATAAGTTAAGACTTAAGACCTTTCTAAGATGTCACTTTAGCGAAACAATTTTTTATTGAATAAATAAATTTTCATTTATAAATTTATAAGTACTTTATTGTAAAAAAGATATATTTTAAAGCATAACATTTTTTAGTTGCAACATCATATAAACATTTTTTTAATATAAAACCAATTTTTAAGTCCATCTAAATATTTGTTTAATAAAAAGTAGTTCCTATATTAACATCCACAAAATGGTATATATTATGAAATGCTAAACAAAAATCAAAGTACCTATATGTTTATATGGTTAGCAGGTGAAAAACAATATGAAAAGTAGGATCTCAGCAAGGATCGATGCCGAGTCCACACAAGAATATCATCATGCGCCTGATTTCTCGAAAACGATGAATAAAAATATTATAAAAATGCCTTGAAAATTTTTTAAGCTGCCACATCACAGGTTCATTCGTCTACTTTTATTATATATATAGATACTTTAATAGCATTTACCGTACTTAAATGACATTTACCTTCATTTATTATTTAATAAATTAAGGTAAAATCAAATAAAAATATACTTTAATGGCATTTACCATACTTAAATGGCATTTGCCTTCATTTAATAAATCATTTAATAAATTAAGGCAAAATCAAATAAAAAATTGTTAAAATTAAAAATTGACTATTTTTAAGATTGCAAGAAAACTATTTTAAAGAAACCTGGACACTTTCTAATCTCCTGGCATTATAATATATATAGATAATAAAAATCATCACACATTTACTTATTCCTTTAAATTTCTTGCATCATTTAAACTTTTCGTAAGCCACCAAATATTTGCTTGCATTCCTCGCTTCTCAACTTGGAACATGCAAGTTCACCCAAGATTATGCTTTAAAATGAATAAACTATGCAGCAGGCCTTGTACTAGTGAGGATCTGGTCATCGTATATACAACTAGATGCATCCAAAATAGATCTCACTACAATATATATCCCAGTCAACAACAATAGATCAAATGGTAATATTCAAATCAAATAAAATATAAAACAGGCCTTCACATAGTTACTAAAGAGTAAAGACAATGAAGTTCAAGCGTGCACGCATAATTAAACCGACGAATGACTATTAAACATGTGAACCTTGACCACAACATAGCAGAGACCATTACAATTTCCATTAAAATATGCAACTGCAAATTGACACTAAAATAGAATTTCTCATACAATAAATATTAACATAATTGTTCCAAGGACAAAAGAACTTCGAAAATGTAGAAGAATGTAATAACAAAGGGAAGGGAAAAATAAATATAAAAAAGAAAAATCATCAAGAATCACTCTTTCAACTACAAGCATCCTACTAACAAGGGGCAGTTCCAACTTTCGATAAACTAAAGATGAGACTATCAAGCATTTTCTGCATTCTACAAAAGCATTCCCCCGATTGAAGAGTTGATCCATCAATCAAACGCCATCGACCCACCCACAGCCCCCTCAACAGCCACATCCAAGTAGCCAACTGAGTTCACATGAAACATAACACGAAAAACCAACTAAAACGGAAAAAAGATACTCACCATCACCAAAGCAATAATATAGAACTTAAAAGCACTTCCTGTGCACAATTGAAGGACCAGATTCATCATATTCACCCTTGGAAATCCACATCTGAAATAAAAGAAAAAACAACGGTTTTTCATTAAATGACGAAGGAAAAGGCACATGAAAAAAAAAATGTATAAAGAATAACTATAATCTACCTGTTGGAAGGTGCTAAGAGATGCAAGGATAGATCCTCCAATCCAGACACTGTATTTTCTCTCTGGAGGTGCAACCACTTTGATTTTCATGCTGCTTGGAGCTAGAGCAGTAATCTCCTTGCTCATACGATCAGCAATACCTGGAAACATAGTTGAACCACCACTGAGGACGATGTTTCCGTAAAGGTCCTTCCTAATATCAACATCACACTTCATGATAGAGTTGTAAGTTGTCTCGTGGATTCCTGCAGCTTCCATTCCAATCAAAGATGGCTGGAAAAGGACTTCTGGGCAACGGAATCTCTCCGCTCCAATGGTGATAACTTGTCCATCAGGCAATTCATAGTTCTTCTCCACAGAAGAGCTGCTCTTTGCAGTTTCAGACTCTTGCTCAAAATCAAGGGCCACATATGCAAGCTTCTCCTTCATGTCACGGACAATTTCCCGCTCAGCAGTGGTGGTGAACATGTAACCTCTTTCTGTCAAAATCTTCATAAGGGCATCAGTCAGATCACGACCAGCAAGGTCAAGACGAAGGATGGCATGGGGAAGGGCATATCCTTCATAGATCGGGACAGTGTGACTCACACCATCACCAGAATCCAACACAATACCTGGGAAAAATGAAGCAAATTAACCACCAAAACGTAATATATTTTTTAAAACATATAATAATCAAACACGGACTGTACATTGAAACTGCAGATGTTAAGAGAGAAAGATACGAACCAGTTGTACGACCACTGGCATAGAGTGAAAGAACAGCCTGAATAGCAACATACATGGCAGGGACATTGAATGTTTCAAACATGATCTGAGTCATCTTCTCTCTGTTGGCCTTAGGATTGAGTGGTGCCTCAGTAAGAAGTACTGGGTGCTCCTCAGGGGCAACACGCAACTCATTGTAGAAAGTATGATGCCAGATTTTCTCCATGTCATCCCAATTGCTAACAATACCGTGCTCAATTGGATACTTCAAAGTAAGAATACCTCTTTTCGACTGAGCCTCATCACCAACATATGCATCCTTCTGTCCCATCCCAACCATAACACCTGTGTGTCTAGGTCTGCCAACAATACTGGGAAACACAGCTCTGGGAGCATCATCACCAGCAAAACCGGCCTACAATAACATCATGCTGTACTCAGTATCTCAAAAAATCATACACAAACACACAAAGAGTATGCTATTAAGGATGCATTTCAGAGAAAAAAACTAACCTTCACCATTCCGGTTCCATTGTCACAAACAAGGGGCTGAATATCCTCGGCATCGGCCATCTTTTATATAACTGCACACAAGGTATCATGTTAATAGAAGACAAAAAATGAAACATTACACACGTCTGCATATCCAGAACTGCAAAAATACTTTCCCCACATTTCAAGCAACATGAATCACTCAAAATTTGAACACGATCACCCTCATATTACTATTACATCGTATATCACAAACACTAGCAGAATTTACATTGACTAAATGACACCTTAAGGTCAACTCAAGTCAAAAACACATATGTTCCGCAATTAAGCCATTCTTACTTCATTACAATTTATGACACAACACTAATCATCTATAATTTAATACCGAGCATCAAAACAAAAAACCAGACCAATCTCAAAGCACAAATCACATATACACACACACACACACGAACACACAAATACAACTGTCTCGCTTCTTCGAATCGTAATCGCAACACTGCCACCATAACAACTCCAATTACAACAACTTACAAACGAAATCAAACCATTTCTTTCTCCAAACAGCATAAAACAATAGCAAACAAAGCAAGTCACTTAAAAAACAACTAAAACATAAAAAAACTACAAAACTAAAGAGTAATTGAGTAGGATCGCAAGTGTATTAACAACATAAACACATGTAAAATCAGATTAAACAACAGATCGAAACAGATAAACAATCTAAAAACTAAATCTAAACCTCAAGCATCACATGAACTTAAGCATATATACAAAGTGAATCTATAAAAAAAACAGCACAGATCGTTGAGTTTTGAACAGATCTAAATCAGTGAAAATGAGAAGAAACCTGTAGAGTTTAGAGAGAGAAGTGGAGACTGTGGTGTGGCGTTGTACTACTTTCTCTCTCTACAAACCTAAAACACTGAAGCGCAAATTAATGAATAGTGGGAAATGGGAATAAGTGTGCTTGTGTCCATTTCTATTTATTTTTATTATATAATCATCAATATATATATATAAAGGAGGATAGCGGGAACCACAGATATATCTCATGTAAAATTTCCTGAATAACTGTTTTTTATATATAAAAATGGGGTGGGTATTTTAGTAATTTCAAAAAATTTTAATTAGCCATGCGGGCCCAATAAGATTTAATAAATTCAGGGTCCTTTTTCTCAATATAAAATAATTTTTAAATCTTGCTCAACCCACAGGACTAATTAAAAATTTTTGAAATTACTAAAATACCCACCCCATTTTTATATATAAAAAACAGTCGAGGCTCCCTACTCTAATTAAATCTATCTATTAGTATTCGTTGGCCCTAGCTTAAAATTCTTGAAATGCACTAATTTTTTTCAATATTATATAAACTTTTTTCATTAACTTGAATTAAATTTTTTAAAACATAAATTTTGAAAGCTTAAATTTTAATATGATAATTTGATAATAATTATATAAATATTATTTGTGATATTTCTTGAAATGGAGCTATTTAATTCCAAAAATATAGAAAAGATGATAGGATTAGTTGAAAAAGGTATTCAATTATTTATAAGTAATTATTAAATTATTATTTTATTTTATTAAATAGAATGCCCGTGATATAATTAGAAAAATAGAGGTTTTAGTTAGAGAAAATTAAAAAGGTAACATGTTTTAGCTGAAAAATGTAATTGATTAGCTTATAGTAATTGTAATTTAATTATGTTATTTTACTAAATAAAATTGTTCGTAATTTTTTAAGAAAAAGGATGAATTAATATTGCTCGTGATCTTTCTAGAAAAAGAGGGATTTTGCTTAGAAAATATAGAAAAGATGATATGTTTTAGCTGAAAAAGGTAATCGGTTAAATTTAAATAATATAATATTATTATTTTATTTTATTAAATAGAACCGCCTGTGATATAATTGAAAAAAGTGAGATTTTAGTTAGAGAAAATAGAAACGATAACGTGAAAATTAAAAAAGTGTCATGTTTTAGGTGAAAAGGGTAATTAATTAGTTTACAGTAATTATAATTTAATTATGTTATTTTACTAAATAAAATTGGTCGTAGTGCTTTTAGAAAATGAGAAATTACTGATGCCCGTGATATTTCTAGAAAAACAATGAAATTGATTAGAAAAAGTAGAAAAGATAATACGTTTTACATGAAAAGGTAATCGTTTAATTAATAGTATTATAATATTATTATTTGTTTTTATTAAATAGAACCGGCCGAGATATAATTGGAAAAAAGATTTTAGTTAGAAAAAAGAGAAAAGGTAATGTGTTTTGACTGAAAAAGGTAACCGTCCGTAATATAATTGGGAAAAAGAGATTTTTTAGTTAAAGAGTGAAAAAGTAAATTTATTATTTAATAGTAATTATAATATAATTGTGTTATTTTATTAAACAAAATTGCTCGTAGTGTTTTTAAAAAATGAGAAATTTTAGTTAGATAAAATATAAAAGATATTGTATTTTACCTGAAAAAGGAAACCATTTAGTTATTGAAAAACAGAAAAGGTAATATGTTTAACCTGAAAAAGAAAATTGATTAGCAAAGGTAATATGTTTAATCTGAAAAAGAAAATTTATTAGCAAAGGAGAATTTTAGTTAGATAAAATATAAAAGATATTGTATTTTACTTGAAAAAGAAAATTTTTTAGTTATTGGAAAATAGAAAAAATAATATGTTTAACCTGAAAAAGGAAATTGATTTGTTAGTGGGATGGATTTCATCTATAATTAACTGAGGGTAAATAAGTAAAATCAACAGTTATCGTATCGACCGACCGATCGACCGTCCAAACTTTTAATTTTTCGGCTATTATATAATACTATAGATATTTAGGTCGGGGTTTAAAAGATAATCCTGTTAAAAAAATAATGAGAGAATTACTTTCAAAATTAATTTGGAAAATTGAAGGAAATATTACCGTACTTCTAAAATATTAATTATAAATAATTATTTATTTGTGAATATAAAAAAATGTGAAAAAAGTTTTGAATCTATTTGTGAATCGTCGTTGAATTTTTTTTAAAATTATGCATGAATCTTTTTTTATATTTTATTATTGAATTAAATTTTGATTTTAAAAATTATATAATAACAATTAAAATGTGCATATGTGCTTATTTCGTAAAAATAAATTAAAAAATATTTAAAAGATTGTAAATTTCTTCCTTGAAACTTATTCATTTAAACCTAAATACAAGGGTAAAGATTGTCATTTTATTGATTATAAAATTGCTATTTTAATCCTATACAGCGGTATGTTCAAAATTTATAAAAACACTACCCTATTAAAAATGACGTTGTTGTCACAATTTACCTGTAGCATCAGAATATAGCATTAGCATACAAATAACAGAGTGGTGGAGGAGAGGCAGACCGAGTGCGAAGGGTCGAGAGTCTTTCGGTTGTTGGGGTGAGGAGGAGAGGCAGACCGAGGAGGTCATGGGAAGAGCAGCTCAAGTTGGATTTGAAGGCTATGAACCAAAGTGAGACCATGACCGCTGACAGGTTGTGACAACCCGAATTTTCAAAATAAATTATTATTATTATTATTATTTAATTATGTTAATTAGTATTTAAAGGATGTAATTGGATTTGAGAATATCGTTGTGGAATTCAACGATATTTAGTATCGAGTTTATATGAGTATATTTGGATTTATGTGTGCCCCAATATTTTTATTTGTATTTTAGTGATTTAAAAGTATTTAAATCAAGTATTATTGATCCTCAAAAATCTTTATTAAATTATTAGAGTTGGATAAAATCACGAAATCTTTTGTGATATTATCTTTATGATATTATTTAGTTTTTAAAATTTATTGGAGAATTATTTTGGGTGTTTAAGTATTTTAGAATGATTTTCAGAGCTTTATTGTATTTAAAGGATCAAAACTTTGAAAATTCGTATTTAATTCAATTTTGATCCTAAAAATATTTTAAAAATATGTGGGTGTTCATAATTTTACACTCTTTGTTTTAAAAATGAAAATCTTAATTTTCCACCAATTTTCTATTGGATTTCAATTTTTAAAAGTGTGTAGTATTTAATTGTATTGATTTTAAATGTTATTAGGCCCATTAGGTTAATTGAACACACACATCACAGCAGCCATAACATAGATACACAGCCGCACAAAATCAGTTGGGAGAAGAGGGGAAGAAAAGAAAGAAAGAAAAGGGGAAGGAAGAGAGGGAGAGATGGAGGGATAAACGCAGGAGAGAAAAGGCTGGAGAGATTATTGAATATTGGGAGAGATGAAGAGATATTTCAGAGGAGCATCACGGAAGATAGAAGAAGGGATTTACACGGAGAGATGTCGGAGAGATGTAGGCAGGTGGGAGAGAAAAATCGGTGAAGATGGAGAAAGAAAGAAGGAGAGAGGGAAAGAGAGAGAGAGAGGGAGAGAGATGGTGGATATTTCGGATCGGATCGGGAACGAAAAGGTACCATTAGGGTATAATCAAGCTGGAACGACGTGCATCAAAGAGGAAAGATCGGGGCGTCGTATGAAGAAAGGTAAGTTACCTCAACGGAATTGCTTGGACAAGGTGCGAAGGATTTATTCGCGGTTTTCTGCTTTATGCTCAGGACCAGAGGCAAGTTTATCTATGTATACTCTATCGTTCAGAGTATTCGTATTTTGAAATATATGAAATGTGCGAACTAGATTTAAATCCATAATTGCAAATTATTTACTTTATGCTCTATTGTTCAGAGTATATTTTATATCGAAAGTATGATGCATGTATTGCAAGTTTACTAACCCGTACTCCATCGTTCGGAGTATTTATATTGTTATCTATATATAGTATGCTGATTAAGTTTCCGATATTCAAAAGCAAATATTCTTTCTAGTGGTTTATACCAGATTTTATCCATGCAATTTACATGCATAAATATTATTGTTGAGCTGTTTATTACACGAGATGTTTGCAATTTATTTTATAAGTTGGGTTATATTGTTGAGACGTTTATCGAAATACTTCATTTGTCTTCGTAGAAGAAATGATAAAGATATATTTAATAATATTTTCATACTACAGAATATTTATATTTAAAAGTGGGATTATATATATATATATATATCTATATATATATATATATATAAAGTAAGTTGTGGATTATTGCTTCTATAAGCAAAAGTGACCGGAGTAACGCACCGGCCCAAACTGTTGCATATAAAGGGTGAAGGGCCGAGAAAGACGGCTCATCCTTCTGAGAAGTTTTATTTGGGTGGTTCGAGACGTCGACCATCCTTTCTATCGATAGAAAATGAGATGTGACAATGGACTAATCATCCATTACTTGAGAAGGCGTTTCGAGAAGAAGTCCAATCTTAGATACCTTAGACTGTTAGCGGATGCCTTTGTGGTTCTGTTAATAGTAGAGGGTGTTGATCCGAGAAGTTATTAAATTATATTCGAATGGTATTTTGAGAAGTTATTGATTTATCTTTGAGCAGTATTTTGAGAAGTTATTGATTTATCTTTGAGCAGTATTTTGAGAAGTTATTGATTTATCTTTGAGCAGTATTTTGAGAAGTTATTGATTTATTTTCGAGTAGTATTTTGAGAAGTTATTGAGATATATTGGAGTAGTATTTCGAGATTTATAAGAATTTCTGAGTTGATCTCTTTTCAAAAGTAATTATATTTATAAGTCGTATGGAGTAGTAAAAAATATATTTTGAGTGAGTTGTGGTAGTATTTTAGTATACTCTATTATATACTTGCTGAGCGCCTCTTTCGCTCATTCTTGCTTCTGTTTAAATCTTATTTTACAGAGATAGATAGTGGATGCAGTTGACTTAGTTTAGCTCGAAGCAGGGCAAGTCATGGATCGAGTTCATGATCGGCTCAGAGTGATTCTGTATTTTGAGTTTGTCTACCAGAGGTTTAGTTAGACTGGTATGGTATTCATATTCCTGAGTTGTAATATTTGTTGTATTAGAATATTGTGGTTGTTGTATACCTTATGTCAAGGTGATACCAACAACATAAGACTGTATAAGAGATTGTTGCACCAAGAGTTGTAAGTCAATAAAAGTAGTTATTATAAGTGTTTTTGGATTTCTTGTTTCCAAGTCTATAACCTGAAAAGATTCTTGGTAGTTAGGGGTCGGATGTCATGTTTTAGTTTTAATATTGGCAGTTGATTGTTTGGTTGTTAAGGTTTTCCGCGGTAGCGACCCATATCCCTGACCCCGGATTTGGGGGCGTTACACAGGTGTTCGTGGAGGCGGCAAATCAGAGTGGTGGACTCCCTTCTAGGGGACGGCTCTGTACTGGAGAACCTCAGAGTTGGGTTGTCTCGGATGACCTTATCATAGGAGTTTGGCTTTTTCCGATATCTTTTTCCATTTTCATTTCTTATTTTTACTATCATATGTTTTCCCGGTTGTGCAGGTGCGGGTGCAGGGAGCTTCGCTTGGTGGTATCTAGGGGCATGGTAGGTAAGTCCCGTGTGGAGAAAGCCATGGGCTCAGGTATTACTGTGAACGTTATCGCATATCCTTTAGATTCCTTTGTTTATATCCCACACCGTATATGTCGTGCACATAGCCGAGGGTCTTCACGGAAACAGCCTCCCTACCCTAAAAAGTGGGGGCATGGTCTGCGTACAACCTACCCTCCCCAGACCCTGCTCTGAGCGGGATATACTGGGTATGTTTGGTTTGATTTGGTTTTTATACAAATAACATATACGTAACATTTACTTATATCAATCAACCTATAGCATTAACATAACGTCGTTAAACTTTAGACACATCAGAGTCTACAAATCAAGTAATTCTGATCAGAGTTTGAAGATAGAGTCGGGTAACTGAATCAAATAAAATTAGGAGATGATTGATTTGCTCGTGTGCCGGTTCCTGGATTTCAGTAGTTGCAGCAATCAACAGAAAGATAACTGAAAATACAATCTGTTATTTGTAAATGTTGTATATTTTGAGAAAGTAAGTTTAGTTTTGCAACATATTTATATCAGTAATAAAATCTATCAATTTTCATATATTATTTTTTATTTATTCGAAAAAGTTATGCCATTTATTCAACCTCATTCTACAATTTTTTTTATTACCAGACAACATACCCTTTCAATATTTATGGAAAAAGTATATGAAATTATGTTACTTTTGACCTAATAACCTTTTCTTATCAAACTCATACCTTAATCATTCTGCTACACTTAATTATAAGTTTCGTTTAAAAATTTTATTAGATAAACCACATCTTCTCCTCTTGTCACTTCCATTTTTCTTTTTTGTAAATAAAATATTTGTTTATATTATCTCTAGAATATTGCATATTATATAATTACAACAAATATTTTAATCGATTGAGCATATTCACCCATTCTCTTTTGCCATTTTATATATCTGATATAAAAAATTAAGATAAAATTGTAGATTATACATAAATGTATAACCAGGTGTGAGAAAAATGAATTTATTTACATTCGTCTCCATGTTGATATTGAATCACTGAAATAAAAAATAAAATTTTGTTTTAAGAATTATGTAAATTTTATTTATCAAATCATATACATGACTAATTATTGCATGACATAATTTTTAGGTATATAAAAATTTTAAATATGTGAATCATATAAAAGAGTTTTGATCGATCAACTATTTATACTTTCAGCGATTTATATGTATGATTGATCTAAATATTAAATATACAAAAGTAATTGAATTTCTGTTAAAAAGATATGAGCTCTAAAAATATGATCTATGTTATATATAAAAAATAACGTAATTAATATTCAAATTTAAATGAAAAAATATATGATTTTTTGAATCATAAGTATTTCAAAACTGCAATAGTTATTAACAATGACCAATTAGCCTATAACTCGACTATAAAGTATGTTAATATGAAATTTAATATAATATAGTAAATTGATCGATATAATATATAATAGTTGATCAAAAAAAATTGATCTTATTTCATATAGATGGACAGGTTATTAAGGTTGTCTAATCATATTTTAGATCAATTGAAATATTTGCGAAATTTAAAGTTGAGTTAAAAATAATTCAAAATTATAATATAAAAAAGGTTTTAATATCCAATTTTCTATAGAACTTCGGTATTGCAGTGAACATTAGAATAAAACTAAACATTTGAGTTTAAAAGCATATAAGTATATATGAATAAAAAAAAGTGAGAGAAGCCACAAAGATGACTTTTACACAATATTTATAAATTTGTAATGTCTCAAGGTATAAGATCTACATATACGATCAATTTTTTACATATGATTATGTTATGCATGAATAGTTTTATTAAAATAATTATTTATATTATACTAAAATGCTTAATTTGATAAGGTTCAGTTCATGCCATTAAAAACTAAATTAATACTTTAGTAATTAAAATTATTGATGTGATTATTATTGTATGGATATTTATACAAATTTTATGAAATTTAATCAAATTATAAAATATTTGGTTAAAAAAATGGTATGCAATATGACAAAATTACTATAAAAATATAAGATAAAATCAAATTCGTATCCTTTATTCTATTTCTAATCACAAAATAATATATATATATATATATATATATACATAATTATATATGTATATGTATACACATAATTTCGAACGAGAAACTATTTTAGCTGTCGTGTCTCGTACAGTTTTTTACGTTAATTAATTTTAAAAGAGCAATAGTCTAGATTTTGTGAGTCGTAAAATTTGTTGTATCTAGTACTTTAAATTCTCATAATTGTTATTTTTTATTTTTTTATTTTTCTGTAATATTTATTAATTTCTAAATTGATTAATTTATAAATGTTTAAGGTAAACCGATAATAATCCGCATTACATCATCTCACTGAATTATAAATTCTTTTTTTTAAACATATATTCAGTCGAACTTGTAATTACTCGATTTTACGAATAATTTTACCATAATTTCTAGTTTAACTTAACGTTTTAATGATTAAATTGATCAATTTGATTAAGAAGTAAAGATATTATAAAATGAGTTTGTATATTTTAAAATATCATTTTATTTTCTTTTAAGAATCTGAAAATTCTTGATAAAAAAACCGTTCAGAATTTATTAAATTACAAATTTTGTCAAATTCATGTTAATTTGACTTTAAAAATTAAACTGAGATTAAAATTATTGGAGGAATGGAGAATTTTGTAGCAAGTCATGAAAGTCACATCAAATAAGTAATAATTCGTGTAAAATTTGAATAAATGATATTTGCTTCTCAACAAGTAGGGGTGTACATGGGTTGGCCAAACCGACCAACCCGACCCAACCCAACCTTGTTTTTGGCCAACCCAACCCGTATAATTATAAATCGAAGCATGTTTGGGTTAAAATATGTTCAACCCGATTTTAATGGATTGGCTATGGGTTTATATTTTTTAACCCAACTCAATCCGGTTAAAAAAAAATTAAAGAGACAAACTACACTACTGACCTATTGCTATGTCTCGTCCTCGAGCATATTTAACATTCCATCTATCAGTGGGTTTGAAGAATCAGTAGGTAAAGGAACTGGTGAAGCATTATATTCATGTTTGTATACTGTTACTAGTTTACAAAAAAAAAAAAGGAAAAGAATGGTAGCGATTTACCTGGGCAAGCATAATCAGAGCCAGAAAGTAAGTAAGTATTTCTTTTCGTGTTTCCTATTTAGACTACAAGTATGATAAAACTTACAAGTAATTTAGTAACATTAATTAGCAGCGTATGCAAATTTTATTGCAAGTCAAGTCTGGTAGTAACTTTAACTGATGACGATTGTAGCTAGTTAAGGACTGTAAAGTAAGAAAGAGCATACATTTAAGCAACCCATCCAAACCGACTCAAACCAACCCGAACCGACCTTTAAGAAATAAGGTTGGATTATCAATTTAATTTTTATGGGTCGGGTTAAAAATTTTCAAACCGTTTTAAAATGGGTCGGGTCGTTTTATTGCTTCAACCCGGTCGACCCGACCCGTGTGCACCCCTATCAATAAGTATCTTGAAACAACAAGTATCGAAACAGAAAATAATCGATAATCCTGATAAATATCAATGTTTTAACCATCACAATGAAAGTACTGTAAAGTCTGAAAACAAATTTAATAACTTCCCGAATTTATTTAAACAACTATATAGACTGCAGCTAAAGTTTGGTTGGCATCACTCATCTCAATCCCGTTTACCCCTGGTTACATGTGGAAGAAAAACAATACGAGTGAGACAATGCCCAGTACGAATGTAATATAACAGAATATGCAATTACAAATGACTGAGCTGATGGTACAAAAGGAACTAATAAAGTTCAACAAACAAGAGACTGATTCACAAGTAAGTTGGGTACAGTAAGGGTCTCTTATATAACATGTACTCGTTATGTCCAGATCACAAAGCGAGTACAGTCCATACGTTTCTTCTCCGGTAATTTACGAAAAGAAATACACGAAATGCACACAACATTTCTATAGAACAAAAGCGATCATGATCTAAACACAATCTCATACCCGAGAGATGTGCTCGCATACTCATAGCACTGGTACGAGTAAGTGCCTAGTTCACCTTTACTCTGAACTCCCTATGAACATTGTCTGTGCTTAACCCACATAGATCGGTCTAAGAGCCCAACAGAAAGGTTACAAAATATTGCCAAACTCATTTTACGGAACAGAATAAAACAATATCGCAATACAATTGCAAAACAAAACAGATAAAAATGAGTGAGGAAACAATAATTCCAAAAAGAAGGAATATGAAACAAATATAAGGGTGTGAACTAAAAATTACACACAGAATACAAGCGCTCACAATTTTAGAAAAATGATCTGGCAATAAGTTCAACGAATATTTAAATAAAGAGAAAAGAATAAAGAATTTGTAATAAGATTTATAAGAAGAATACAATAAATCAAAATTTATGAATTTACCTCGACAATGAACTTAGCGAGTATAAATGAATTAATTTAAAAGAAAAGAACCAGAATTCGTACCAAGAGGTGCACAAAAGGTGCAAGAGGATCACAATATAGAAATTTGATTCAACAATGGAAACAATGAATATTTATAATTTAAACTGAGAGGGAAAAGAATAAGAAATTTGTACCTGAATAATAGCAAAAAAATTAGTAAATAAAATCTCGTAAATGTTACAAGCTTGAGCCCACTCTAAATCATGAAATATAAAATAAATTCAATCACCTTTAATTTTATAATATCAAAATATACCAAGTGTGTAATTATCTATCTATTATCTATTATGTATATAATAGCCCAACAAGAGGCTATAATTCATGAGACATTTTATTCCATTTAAAATCATGCAACGTTTTATTCCATCTGAAATGACTGATTTGTCCTTGTATTTACTATTTTTAAAAAAATTGTTGTTGCAAGAAATTGAACTTGAGTCTCCAAGTTAACTTACACCTTGTTTTACCACTAGACCACTTAACACACATGTGAATTAAATTATACACATTATATGTGTGTGTTGGTTTAGTGAAGAATACATGGTATTTTAATTATTGTGACATATCAACAATTTTTGAATGAGTTTTATTTTACATTTATTAATTCGGACTATAATATATTTTATTATATCAAAATATAAATTAATGATATATAATATACAGTTTGGTTATACATTTTTAAATTGTAATAATAATAATAATAACCAAAATTTACTCTATAATGATAACTCCGTAACACAACCAAATGGCTCATGCATACATGTTTTCAATCATAAACATAATATCACTATGAGTGGGCCGCATGAGCGGGACACTATTTAGGTTTATATAAAGAAAATGTAGGAAATGCATAATATATTTTTAATAAATAACAATTAAATATAAGAGCAACTCAATAACTAAAGTATATCAAAATTGTTAGCTCTTTTGGACTAACATGTGATGCATTGGTATGCTTGGGAGTTGACTATTATTTGAAAAAATTACAATTTTGGACCACGTTGTCATAAGATTGATTATGGGAGTAAATTGTTACATATTATTTTTTATAATCTACTCATTCATAAAACAAATTGAGATAATATCACTGTTTAAAATAAAAATTTGTGACATCTTTAATGATGACGAGTTCTGGATGAAATAATTACTGGATCATAATTTATTATGTCATGCAAATTTATTAAAATAAACTAATTTATTATTATAAATTAAAAAAAATCACCAATTAATAGAACTTGATAAATGCATAAATATCTAAAGATTTTAGATATCACCCTCATTGAAAATATAAAAGTTATATATTCTTATTTAATTAAGACCATATTTCTAGTTAAACATTTGTGATCAAAATTTTGAACTCCATACATTTACTCACTTTAATATGGCTAGTTTTATGTTTTTGGGAATAACTTAATATATAATTTATTGTAAATAATTATATAAAATTTATAGTAGATATTTATCAAAGATTAAAGAAATTATCAAAGATTTTTTCAAAACTTAATTGAATTGAACAATATTAAATTTGCGGATCATTCAAAATATCACATATAAAATTAGTAATGAGTGGTGATAAAAGTCAAGAATAAATGAAATACGCAATAGAAGAACATTTATAACATTATGAATGCTTCCCGTAATGAAAGATTGAGATGTGAATGAGACAAAAAAAATTACGAAATCTCAACTCAAACATAAATCAAAAGGATCTATAATCCTATTTTCAATAGAAGTTCTTGATATAGTCACATTCGAATATATAAAAATTAGAGTTTAACAAATGTTCATAAATATTTACAAAAATCAATTGCAATAAATATTTACAATGGAAAAGATACACTATTATTTCAAAGTAAAATTTTGTAGAAACATCTACCAATTATACTTATGTATTAACAATTTTTACATTTTTTTTACATATTTTTCCTTTGCAATTTTTGCTAAAACCGGAAATTGTAACTCATGATTCTTCCACCATGTTAGTATTTCAAAATCATCATTTAACTTATAACTATAAAAAAAATTCGTTAATCATACTAAAAGCAGGAGCAGGTACAGAAGATGAAGTGGAAATTCTACATTTTTGTTTTTCAGTTACTATAGATGAAATAGTACTATTAAACTACTAACAGTACTACTACTCTTAGGTGGCATAACATTTTAATTTTTTGGAGCAAACAAATCTACAAGTTTATATAACAAGCATAAACAGTTATTTACATATACCACATGATCATAATCAACTCCTAAAACTTCATAATAACATATTTTCTAAACCTTCTTTTCTAACACCGGGATCAAAAAGACATGCAATACCATAAATATAAGTAAATTCCGTAAAGTATTCGATCCACTTAACTTTCATATCATAAATAACCGCATGAAAAGCATCATCTTTCTCATAATTATGTAAACTAGTAACAATATTAACACACTCGATGATAACATAATGTACATTTGGTTCATAAACATAAGAAAAAACTGTAGTAACATGTGCAAAATAATCAAGTATGTCACGTACGGTAGATGCCAAATGCCAATCATAATCGGTAAGTAATCCACCTTCGTATTGGTAACTCGGGTCATCATTATATAATACGGTGATAATGGCTTTATATCTAATTGCTTCATTTAATAATTTTAAGTCGAACTCCATCTCGTAGGACAATCGATACCCCACTTCTTCGTCCTTAATCCGTTTTCCTTACACAATTTCTTGTACCTAGACCTATATGTACCCGCTAGACGTAGATACTTAACTACTTTCCTAATAGGTTCTAATAAATGAGCTAATTGTGCAATTCCTTTTTGGGCCGACAAGTTAATGATGTGAGCACAACATCTAATATGTAAAAATTGTCCATCTAAAACTGAAGGAATATCAGTCCTAATATAATCCATACATTTGTTATTAGCATCAGCATACGTGGTCGCAAGTAATATAGATATAAGTCAATTCGTTCTCACAGAGATCTGGTTTAGGTTTCAATTCAGTTAATACACCTATGCAACAATGTTTAGTTTTTATTCACTGCTAAGACAATTAGCAAAATTGGGTTTTGATTAACTAAATTAACTAAGAAGCAAAAGAAAAAACTAAGAATTAATTAACTAACGAGAATTGTAATTGAATTACTTATGTGAGAGAAAACATGGGATCCTAACTTCATTAAATACTTTGCTTAGATCTGACGCCTTTAATCACTATATGCAATAGTTATGATATCTGATCGGACAATACGAAACAAGTATACGTTACCTCTCAGTATACGGAAACCAAACTACTCATACATCCACAAAAGAGATAGAAGTTGAATAGACACCAATTATGCTTAGACCCTATATCTCTATAAGATTTGAAAACATAACGGTTGAAGAACAAGTTATCCATAAAGATCACATAGGGCAGTATAAAGTAGTTCAAATTATACCACGAATCATGTTGATAGACAATCATGAACCTATGCTAGCATGGAAAGTTCTAAATCTCAAGATCCATTCTCGCTTCACAAGAGATTAACAAATTAGATGTTAGCTACGCATCTAACAATTAAACACAACCATACGAGGATATCAATAAATATCACACACAGATCTTTAAAACATCAAAATACTAAAGCTCCATAAATAAATTCGTTGGAATCCCATAACAACGATTAGTTCATAATCGAACTGTTCGTCATCATGGGATCTGATGAATCCATGATAAATAACAAAGTCTGAATGTAAATAACAATACTAGAGTATGAGTTTAGAAAACAAATCTGAAAACCGGAATCCAAAGTACGCCTAAGAAAAGAATACAAAAGATGAAGTAGATTTAGATCCCGTTGCTTGTCACGAGCGTTTATGAATCCGTCTCTGCTTTTCTCTCTTGTGTCTCTGAGTATTGGTACGGTCTCTGACGTTGTATTTTGTTTATATAAGCCTCTATCGACTTGCCCTCCAAGAAAACGACCAAAAAACACATTTCTAATCAAAACAGGGAAACTTCCAGCGACACCAGGCGCGGTTGCGCCCTCCACCAGCGCTCTTGCGCTCTCCAAGGCTGCTAGTGCGCTCCTGCGCCATCTACACGCACAGCTGTGCTGCTGCTAACTGCCAGACTACTACTTTGCCTATTTTTCTTCGTTTTTCATCCGCTTCTCTTCATTTCTCTTGTACAAGTTACCGTTCTTCAACTTCTTTGACTCAAATCTCCATAGCATTGCGTAGAAAAACTCCATTCTTCATTCCAAGCTCACAATCCACACCAAGATCACGAAAATCGCCAAGCCTAACCGACGATTAACAAACCTGCGCAACTACACGAAACACATCAAAAATGTAACAAACTTGAGGCCAAGTGAATCAATTCAAGCCGATATGGAACGCTCCAAGTGGATATAAAATCCACTTATCAATTATCTAAAGATATTGTGAATACCTTATGATACAAATTAAATTCTTTTATTGTTTCTAAATTCTTTGTTTTATGTTATAACCGGAGTGTGACTCATCCATAACATCAAAAGCAATAATTTGTTTTTGTAAAAAGTAGTCAATATCAATCCATTGAGCCGTAATACAAATATAAGGCTCACCTTGACTCGAACTCCAACAATCACTAGTTAAAGAAACCATACCATCAAAATTACCTAAGTACTCAATTAGTTCTGCTCGCTGACTATAATATTGTTTTTGTGTGTGACGTTTAAGTGTGTTCCTAGGAATTCTTTTAAAGGCCGGATTTATTGAATTCTTCATCATATGCTCTAAATTTGGGCTCTCACCGTGGGAGAAAGGTAACTCATCTAATGTAACATACCTAACAAAATCTTCAATCATTCTATCTATACTATAGGCAAAAGGCATACCTCCACCGGCCGATGATGTCATAAAACCACCAAGTTGTGTTTGTTGTGGACCTCTACGTGCTTCTCCACTTTCATGATTCGCCTTCGTAATTTCGTGAATATTTTCCAAGTGTCGATTAAGTGTAACCGTACCTTGTCCCTTACTCCACGTAAATGGTGCTTGTTATCGACCATTTTGTATACAAAGCAAACAATGAACTTTAAATTTTGGTGGAGTATCTGATATTTTTGACTGTATCAAAATATGTCCAAACATGCGATGATTGTCTCGAACTCGTACCACCTACAAAAATTTATAAAATTAATAATTTAGAAATGAAATAAAAAAGTTCGAAGCAAAATGTAAAAAATGTAAAATACCTTATTCGGTATCAACTATTAAAAATTTAAAATTTTAAAAACGAAATGGAAGAATAACTTATATTCGGTGTTAATTTTAAAATTTTAAAAATTTAAAAACGAAACAAAATTTAAAAATTTAAAAACGAAACAAAATTTAAAAACGAAACTAACTAACAAAAAACAAAATTAAATATACCTTCTTCGGTGTTAGACTGTGTAGCCGGATATCGAGG
Source organism: Saposhnikovia divaricata (assembly GCA_036435485.1). Classification (NCBI taxonomy): domain Eukaryota; kingdom Viridiplantae; phylum Streptophyta; class Magnoliopsida; order Apiales; family Apiaceae; genus Saposhnikovia; species Saposhnikovia divaricata. The sequence continues at coordinate 63,674,811 of CM071596.1, forward strand.
TGGTAGCATGCTAGTCACTGGAGTTGAACCTTGAGACGAAATAGTGCCAATACCCCCTGCTTCCATTTTTTGCAGAGAAAAAATTGAGAGTTGAGAATTGAGAATGAGACTTGAGATTGAGACTTGAGAGAGATGGAGAGTGGAGAAATTAAAAATTACAACAATTAAAAATAAATAAATTTGCAGCCGGAGATGGAGACTTGAAAGAGGAGAGAAAATGAGATAGGTAGAGATAGATAGATAGAGAGAGAGAGAGAGAGAGAGAGAGAGAGAGAGAGAGAGAGAGAGAGAGAGAGAGATGGTGTGGGGAAGTGGTGGAGACAGGGTGGGTATTTATACGGGAAAGGAATGGTGGAAACGGTAACCTGCTCCTGCAACTCCTACGGCTAGAAACTGGAAAGACAGTGGCGAGTGGCAAGCAATCGCGGGCCGGTTCGGGCCATGCCGGTTCGTCCGGTTCAGCCGATTCGTATGGTTCACGGGCCGGGCCGGTCCCGATTTTTGTTTTCTGAACCCGTAATCGGACCGAATAATTAAGCGGTTTGTGTGGGCTAAGCCTGGTTCGTTGTGGATCGAATAAAAGCGGTTAAATATCCGTGCCGGTCCCGAGCGGTCCAAGCTGAACCGCCAACCAAGCTGAATCGCACGGTTGGCCACCTCTACTGATACCGGTACAAACTTGGCAGGACATACAAAATTGAATATAGCTTTTAGCACTTGAAATTACTATTGAAATGTATATTAGCTATTACTCATGTAACAACTTGACTTTTCGGACTGTTATCATTCGATTATATTATCAAACCAAATTCAAATTTAATAAACTCATAAAACGAAATCCCAAAATATCGTAAAAATATTCTAAAATCTGGAAATGATACTAAATGAAATAATCCAATGTAAAACCAAAATCCATAGAGACGCAGCTCCTCAAATAAAACAGCGAGAAACTAGAACATTTATTAAGTGACATAGTTCAACTCTAATCCAATCCCCAAGCAAGCTCATCCGCTAAGTACCTAAAAATTCACAAATAATGAGCTACACAGCCCAACAAGAAAACTAATCGAACTAACCAGTGGATCAAGTAAGTTTTACAAAAATATTTCATAAATTTCCATAAATCAAAGTTCACAATTTCATAGTTCGTAATCATAGTTTCAGAATCAAAATTAAAAAATGTATAGTAAATTTCACAGTTCGATAAGGTCACAAATACCTGGTGAAACAATTTCATAGGTTCATAGGTGTCAATAATGCGCCCATTACTAAAGTATCATAAAGTGTGCACTCCCGAAGGCATCATAAAAGCACGCCCTAGTAAGGTATCATAGCCTAGTTCCGGAACTATACGCAATTACTAACGGGTTCATAAGTCATAGCTAGCTGGGAATTCTTATATCTAAAAATCATATTCGATCCGAATTTTCGTAACAAAAATATTATAAATATAAAACATTTATAAGAATTTCAAATATTAAAACATTTTAAAAATATACCGAAAAGCACGAAAAGTTAACTTACCTTAACCGTGATAACTACTTTATTAACCGCGGCAATTATCCTAAATAGACATTTGACAACATAAAAATTCACATTAACTTTGGTCGTAGCTAAAACAGTCCAGCAACCACAAACACAATTCAATGGCCTAGCTCATTCATGTACCACGTAATTATATTTACTAGTCCAAATCAAGTTACCAGCCTATTTATAAAAATTTGTAGTCATGCATGCATATTGCTTCACATATATAAAAAAATAAAACTAAGCCAAAAGTTCCGGTTACTAACATGCATCGACATGAATAATAATAATTAATTATCAATTTATCTCATATAATTACTAAATGTACAATAACCTTCGAATTAACACATCCGATACATAAATTATACAAGTATATATATATCCCTGGTGATGTATCTTTAATAGCATAATTCAAAAGTTATTTCAAAAATAAATATATATTAATAATCACGAAATAAGAAAACTTATTTTTAAACAATACATATGTACACAAATCAAATAATTAACGAGTCACTATATTAAAATTTTTTAGATCTAAAGGAACAAATAAATCATTTATAAATCTCTTCCATAATTAAACATACTCACATGAATCCACAAACATTTATATATATATATATATATATATATATATATATATATATATATAATTTACTACACATTTAATAAAATATAATCTCCAATATATTGCATAAAATCATAAATAACTGAGTATAATACTTTATACGAATTCATCCAAACTACTGAGTTAATGGAATGATTAATTAACAAAAGGATTGTTAGGTTAGGGGACTTACACAATTCGAGATTCACAATCACCAATACCGAGCACATACATAACCAATCGATTAATTGACAAGATCCACCAAAGCGCGGTCAAACACTATTCAAGTATTACTTCTACTTCTATCAATAATAAGTAAAAGCAAAACAAGAACACACACAATATTTGACGTGGAAACACCCACGTCCAAACTTGTATTATTAATCAAAACAGTTATCAATAATACATCAAAACAATAAGACCTTAACGGAGTCCCAAACCCTGATACTTGAGCCAACAATGCTCAAGCATCTCCCAAACAATACTTAAGACTACATCTCTTAAGCTTTTTCCACATCAAACAAACACAATATGACTATGTATATATAGCCCTCCAAAACTTAGCCACCAAGACTTACCATACTTGTTCTACAAGTCTTACCATACATGTTATACAAGTCTCCAATTCTTGGCACCTACTTACCCAACTTAGTGATCAAGACATACCATATATAATAATTGTCTACACATACAATTATTATCTTTCCCATATATATCTTGGACCACCCAAACCCATAACATCATATTGGGTTGAAACCCAACAATCCTCCCCTTCAACCAAATACCCACATCGGATTGAACGGTAACCAATCAGGCCATCGACGTCCATTCGCCAACTCCTCCCCTCGAACAAGAACCTCCTCTTAGTCTTCAAAACATTGAGTGTCGCTAAAACCCATTTAGTGAACTCCAAACCACCCACCGTTCTTTACCATAACGATGTATCAATCTACAAAATCACGTGCATCAACCATCACGAGTGCTCTTCACTTGTTGAGTCACCCGATCCTTGCTTTCACAATCCTTCGGTCTCCTGAAGAAAATCTCTAGTATCATCCAAATAGTTCACCTGGTTGATCAAGCCATTGAAACAATTGCGATGACCTCTTCCATCTTCTTCCTTCTCGAGTCCGAACACATGATTGATCCACGGTGCAAGCCAACCGTCAAACCGCACGTAACTTTGTCTTTACCCGCTTTAGTACTCTCCTTGTCAGCAAATCCTTCATCATATTCTGCCATACCAATTAAACCTCCAACTTTCCCTCAACCTCATCCATCACGAACCCGAACCTTGGCTCTAGATACCACTTGTTAGGTTAGGGGACTTACACAATTCGAGATTCACAATCACCAATACCGAGCACATACATAACCAATCGATTAATTGACAAGATCCACCAAAGCGCGGTCAAACACTATTCAAGTATTACTTCTACTTCTATCAACAATAAGTAAAAGCAAAACAAGAACACACACAATATTTGACGTGGAAACACCCACGTCCCAAACTTGTATTATTAATCAAAACAGTTATCAATAATACATCAAAACAATAACACCTTAACGGTGTCCCAAACCCTGATACTTGAGCCAACAATGCTCAAGCATCTCCCAAACAATACTTAAGACTACATCTCTTAAGCTTTTTCCACATCAAACAAATACAATATGACTATGTATATATAGCCCTCCAAAACTTAGCCACCAAGACTTACCATACTTGTTCTACAAGTCTTACCATACATGTTATACAAGTCTTCCAATTCTTGGCACCCACTTATCCAACTTAGTGATCAAGACATACCATATATAATAATTGTCTACACATACAATTATTATCTTTCCCATATATATCTTGGACCACCCAAACCCATAACATCATATTGGGTTGAAACCCAACAGGATATTCGTGTATGCATGATAACTGACAAGAGCTTAAGAATCACTTATAAAAAAACAAAAGACTGCATGTGCATATATTTAACAAACCTGAGAATTGTGAGACTTATGAGTTATGAGGAGAGACGCAAAGATGGTAGAAAGTGAAGCCACCCGCATATATTATATATTATTACAGAGAGATATATTTAAGTTACTTGACTAATGTGATGTTAATCTACAACTTCAAATAATAGGTATCTAACTCTACACGTCACTCAATTTTATTTTATTTTATTTTTTGTTGAGAAAGATAATTTATATATATTTGTTTTATAAAAAGCTAGATATTACATCTCGTGTTTTTAATTAACACACAAGTTCACCACTAAATGCTCATGTACATTTATTTATGAGTGCCTGGACACTAATATAGCATTAATATTCTAAATCAATAAATTCAATTTTGCCTGCTAACTTAACCAAAATAATTTATAAATACATCTAAAAAAATAATCTTGACGAATACATCTATTCTAATTATTACAAAAATAATATTCAAGAAATTAATAATAATATTAAGAAAATACATTTGTATTTTGAACAAGAGAAAAGTAATCAACTAATAATTAAGGATTAGATTTATGATAGAGAATATTCATCAAATTTAAAGAATAATTAGATGATGCATATGAATCAATAAAACCACCATTTTAAAAACATGTACATGTACTAAGTGGCCACATAAGAGCAAATTAGTGTGGCCATCTACCGTGTTTAATCGAGCAAGGAAAACAATATATACAAGCTAATATGGACAGTTCAATATAAACCATTAATCTTTAAACATAACAACCAGGATCATAAAAAGAGTCACTGAAAGGGTAAAACGCATACGTCTTTTAGGTACGTAAATAATTAACACTACAAATTTTTTAGTTATACCTACAAAAATTTTATTCTGAACAATCCTCTTTCTCAATCTCACTTTGCTTCCTATGCTATGCGGCTCAACTCTTTTTCTAATATAAAAACTGATAAGCAGGACTCCTAAGTCCTAACCTTTTTTTTTTTAGGGTTCCTAAGTCCTAACCTAAATAGGATACAAAAATAGCAGAACGATTAAAACTCATGGACTTATGTCTTTTTGGGCTAATCCTAATTTATCAATGTAATTAACGATTATTAGTACATAATAATTAAATTCAACCAGTAACAATTAAATTTAGACAAATATACATGACAAATAATATAATTATAATTTAATTTTTAAATTTTATAATATGTTTTAACTAATAAAACTAATAATAATAAAACAATGTCAAAAAAGTTATGGGATATTACAACACAGGTCAGTAATATTGAACCAAAACAAAAATTTTATATTAAAATTGCAGGGTAGATTATTATTGAGTTGGGTGGAAAATGATGTACTACAAAACTTAAATGAAATCGCGATCCAGAGCATTTCCAACCATGTTCTCTATGTGCATTAATTATATTTTAGTAAATCAATTTATAATTCAAATCAATCTTTTATTAAATTCATTCAAATTCCAAAAATCTGTTTGGAAAAAAATTAACATGTAAAAAGTTGCCGCAGAAAACTGCAAAAATCTCCAAAATTTTGATGTTAAAAATGGTGGTCACTCGTATGCGGGGACTAATGTGGCAGCTACCTCAGGCCTCACAGGTATGCTTCGGTAGAGTTTTTTATTTCTTTCCCTCAAATCTGATGTCACATTCCAATATTCCCAACGTGTTAATCATGTCTCCTCATCCAAAAAACATATTTTGAATTATATTAGTGATATCGTTAACTAAAGAACTATGATGTAGTGACCAAGTTTTCTAAATCGTTAAGGTGTTTTCAAGGAGAGTTTAATATGCATAACCTGTTTAGAGGGAGAAAAAAGTGGTGTTAAATATCTTCGAGCATTGACCAAATGATCTAATCCTAATACAACATGCAATAAAAATGGCACACATTGTGCCGTCGGTATTTCTCTAGTGCTGGTACATCTACCAAGTTACAATGGCATTCCTACTCACAAAATTTAATCTTTAAGAAACAATTACCATTTAGATATTTATCGACCACAACATGCCAGAGGCAGAAACCATTATATTTTCCATAAAAGAAATCAACTGCAAACTGACACTAAAATAGAATTTCTCATACAATAAATATTAACATAATTGTTCCAAGGAAAAAAAAATCTTCAAAAATAAAAGTACAAGAATGTAATGAAAGGGTAGGGAAAAATAAATATGAAAAAGAAACATCATCAAGAATCACTCTTTCAACTACAAGCATCCTACTGACAACGGCAGTTGCAACATTTGATCAACTAAAGAGGAGAATATTAAGCATCTTCGGCATTCTTCAAAGGCATTCCCCTGATCAAAGAGTTGATCCATCAAATTAACATAATATCATGCCTTTAATCATCAACCCACCACAGCCCCATTAACAGCCACATCCAAGTAGCCAACCGAGTTCACATGAAACATAACACGAAAAAACCAACTACAATAGAAAAAAGATACTCACCATCATCAAAGCAATAATATAGAAATTAAAAGCACTTCCTGTGCACAATTGATGGACCAGATTCATCATATTCACCCTTGGAAATCCACATCTGAATTAAAACAAAAACGGTTTTTAGTTACATGACAAAGGAAAAGGCACAATAAATATAAAAATGTTTAAATAATGAATAAAATCTACCTGTTGGAAGGTGCTAAGAGATGCAAGGATAGATCCTCCAATCCAGACACTGTATTTTCTCTCTGGAGGTGCAACCACTTTGATCTTCATGCTGCTTGGAGCAAGAGCAGTAATCTCCTTGCTCATACGATCAGCAATACCCGGAAACATAGTTGAACCACCACTGAGGACAATGTTTCCATAGAGATCCTTCCTTATGTCAACATCACACTTCATGATAGAGTTGTAAGTTGTCTCGTGGATTCCTGCAGCTTCCATTCCAATCAAAGATGGCTGGAAAAGGACTTCTGGGCAACGGAATCTCTCTGCTCCAATGGTGATAACTTGTCCATCAGGCAATTCGTAGTTCTTCTCCACAGAAGAGCTGCTCTTTGCAGTTTCAGACTCCTGCTCAAAATCAAGAGCCACATACGCAAGCTTCTCCTTCATGTCGCGGACAATTTCCCGCTCAGCAGTGGTGGTGAACATGTAACCTCTTTCTGTCAAAATCTTCATAAGGGCATCAGTCAGATCACGACCAGCAAGGTCAAGACGAAGGATGGCATGGGGAAGGGCATATCCTTCGTAGATTGGGACAGTGTGGCTCACACCATCACCAGAATCCAACACAATACCTGAGGAAAAACGAAACAAATTTACCTCCAAAACATAACATATTTTTAAACATATAATATATAATAATGCTAACACGGACTGTACACAATATAGAAATCGAAATTGCAGATGTTATTAGGGAAAGATACGAACCAGTTGTACGACCACTGGCATATAGTGAAAGAACAGCCTGAATAGCAACATACATGGCAGGGACATTGAATGTTTCGAACATAATCTGAGTCATCTTCTCTCTGTTGGCCTTAGGATTGAGTGGTGCCTCAGTAAGAAGTACTGGGTGCTCCTCAGGGGCAACACGTAACTCGTTGTAGAAAGTATGATGCCAGATTTTCTCCATGTCATCCCAATTGCTAACAATACCATGCTCAATTGGATACTTCAAAGTAAGAATACCTCTCTTCGACTGAGCCTCGTCACCAACATATGCATCCTTCTGTCCCATCCCAACCATAACACCAGTGTGTCTTGGTCTGCCAACAATACTGGGAAACACAGCTCTGGGAGCATCATCACCAGCAAAACCAGCCTACAATAACATTATGCTTTGGTCATTTTCTAATAAATCATACACAAACGCGCAAGAATACGCTATTAGGTATGCATTTCAGAAGTAAAAACAACACTAACCTTCACCATTCCAGTTCCATTGTCACAAACAAGGGGCTGAATATCCTCGGCATCGGCCATCTTTTAGATAACTGCACACAAGGCATCAAGTTATAAGAAACATAAAACGACACATTACACAAGTCTGTATCTCTAAAACTGCATCTCTCAAAATTTGAACAAGATCGCCCTTAAATTACTATTGCATCATAAAGCTCAAACACTTACAGAATCTACATTGACTAAATGGTACCTTAAGTTCAACTCAAGTCAAAAACACATAAGTTCCGCAATTAAGCCATTCTTACTTCATTACAATTTGCGATAAAACTATAATCATCTATAAGTTAATACGGAGCATCAATACACAAAAACAAGACAAATCTCAAAGCACAAATCACATAAACACACACGCATACACACATCTAAATAACTACCTCACTACTTTGAATCGTAATTGAAACACTTGGACAATAACAGCTCCAATTGCAACAACTTCCAATCAAAATCAAGCAATTTACTATTTCAAACAGTATAACACAATAGCTAACAGAGCAGATCAATTAAAAAATCAACAAAAACATCAAAAAAATACAAAATTAAACAGCAATTAAGTAGATCGCAAGTGTATTAACAACATAAACACATGCAAAATCAAATTAAACAACAGATCGAAACAGATAAACAATATAAAACTAAATCTAAACCACAAGCATCACATGAACTTAAGCATATACGTATGTACAAAGTGAATCTATATAAAAAAAGCACAGATCGTTGAGTTTTGAACAGATCTAAATCAGTGAAAATGAGAAGAAACCTGTAGAGTTTAGAGAGAGAAGGGGAGACTGTGGTGTGACGTTGCACTACTTTCTCTCTCTACAAACTTGAAACACTCGAGCGCAAATTAATGAATACAGGGAATAAGTGTGTTTGAGGGCATTTATATTTACATTTATATTATTATCAAAAAAAATATTTACATTTATATAATTTAATTTAATTAATTTAAATTTTAAAGGTTTAATTGATCCTTAGGTTGAGTCCCCACTCCTTAGAGACAACTTAGTGCCTGTTTGACACAACTTCTCTTATCGATTTATGGATTTATTTTCGGATAAAAATTTTATATTTTGGTAATTTTTTTATACAAGTATTTAATGTATGTTTGAGATTCAATAAGTTACAAAAATAAGTTGGAAAATAAGTTGAAAAGTTAGGAATCTCTAACTTTGTCTTAAAATAAGTTGACTTATTCTGGAAAAAAGTTCCCCCAAACACCCCCTTAGATAGAGTTCATGTGGAGACCCATCATCTGACCGTTAAATCAACCAATTGCTGAGATTAAAACATTAAAAAACACAAAAAGAAATTAAAAACAAGACAAAGCCATTGCAACTTGCACGCACAATCTAACCACCTCAGCTCACCTCTGCAAATATATACACAAGATACATACAAGCGTACGTCGGAAACGGAGAAAAAGTCGAATCAGCAACCGAATACACCTTCAAATCGAGTTTTCTTCAAATCAAGGTAATGATTCTGTAATTTTCTAGAGTTTAATTCATAATCTAACTAGCATTTTTTTAATTTCTTCAGGTTAAGCTCGAAAAAGTTGTTTGGGAGGAGAATAGGTAATTTTTTTATCAAATTTAAATTTTGATTCTATAGTAGAACTCGAAATTAATAGGTCATTGCTAATAACTTGATTCTACAGTGAATAGAACCAGATATGATATATTTTTATGTTTTGTATATTTTGATTCTGCTATAGAATCATGTTTATGTTGATATTATTTGGCTTCATTTTGTTTCGTGCATTTTGATTCTAGTACAGAATCATATTTGTATTTTGATTTTGCATTAGTTGAGGTCAAGGGATTTTGTGTACAAATCGTAAGGCATAAATTGTGCTTCTGTAATAGAAGCAAAATTTGGCAAAACTGTATTTCTGTAGTACATGCATGTATAATTTTATTTATGTCTAAATTTTGTTTTAAAATTAAAGTTCTATAATAGAACCAATGTTTGGTAGATTTGACTGTTTAATTTGTTTATAGCTTCATGTATATTTGGAGGTCTGAAATTTGGTTCTACATTAGAACAACTATTTGTAGATTTCAATTTTCGTGTACATTTCTATATTTGGTTCTGATCTAATGTGTTCTAATATGATTGCATTGTAGAAGCGAAAAACATAATACATTTGGTTCTACATTTGCTTCTATTTTATACTTTAATAGAACCAAAGTTTACTAGATTTGACTGTTAAATCTTGTTTATAGGTTCATGTATATTTTGGAGGTCTGAAATTTGGTTCTAAATTATAACAACTATTTGTATATTTCAATTTGTATATTTGTATTTTTCGTGTACATTTGTATATTTGGTTCTGTTCTATTATGGCTGCATTGTAGAACCGAAAAACAGAATACATTTGATTCTACATATATTTTGACTATATGCTTCCATTTGATTCTATGTTAATATATTTGTATATATTTTGATTCTACATATATTTGCTATATGGTTTTAAATATATATTTTGACTATATTTGTATTTAATATATTTTGCATTTTCCAGGTACGCGTTCTGGAAATAAATTGAAATTTGGAGGGAAAAGTTCTTCATTCAGGAGAAAACGAATGGCAAGGAAAACTGTTAAAAATGTTGATATACAAGAAGAGTTGAACACAAAAACCTTTGATGAACATCAAAGGTAAAGAAAACATGATTTATGTTTTAGCACCTTGTGGATATGTTTGTGTAGATATGTATTAATTTTATTTAATGCTTATCTAGTTTGAATGTCTTGTTGTGGTCATTGTTGAAATTGTTAGTAACTGTTTATGTGTATTGATTTTTTCTTGATTGAGGAAATTTTGGTTTAGTGTTTGACAGAATCATGCTATTATATGTAGTAGTTTTATGTGTACAAGTGAATTTTTAAGTAAATGACAGTAGATTAGTCAAAGTTTGACAGATGTGTGTTATATTTGATTGTTGGAACACGGAGCAAATAGATTCTCGATATCTTATGTACTAGTAGAATTTTTAGGGAATAAAGATAGCAGTTGCATTTATTTAGGCTGCCTTATATTGCCAAATTAACTTATGCCCTCTAGTAATTAGTTTGGGTTGAAGATATTTAACTTCTGATTTTTCTCATTGTAATGGAGTAAATAGTCCTATAGCTATTCATTTAGATAGTCCTTGCGGGATATTTTTGTAGCAGGTTCGGTTCATTACTATGTGCAAGTATAGGGGAAGGACAAGTGGTTAGAAACTTTGTATAGTGAGAGTCGAGTATGTGTGATATTAGGTCACTTTATATGCATGTTCCCTGTATTGCTGTACATTTTTTTGGATTATGGTGTCGATTATTGGTTGTTCATGAGTAATGACACGCGCAAGATACTTTCTGATTCGTAATATACTTAATTAGATACTCCAAATTTTGGTCATTTCCCTTATTTTTCTCACAACCTAATTTTTTGTTCTATATATTTGTTTTTTGAAGTGTTGTCTGGAAAAAAATCCCAACAAAGAGAAGAGAAGGATGTGTATGCTTTGACAAAAACTTGTTAACACAAAATCACACAAGTATACGTGGTCACAAGTAATATAGATAAAATCGAGTTCGTTCCGCAGAGATCTGGTATAGGTTTTAATTCAGTAGATGTACCTATGCAACAATGTATGGTTTTAATTCACTGCTAAGACAAGTAACAATTTGGGGTTTTAATTAACTAAATTAAACTAAAAGCAAATATTAAACTAAGAATTAAATTAACTAATGAGAATTGAATTCGAATTACTTATAAGAGAATAAACATGGGATCCTAACTTCATTAAATACTTCACTTAGATCTGACGCATTTAATCACTATGTGCAATGGTTATGATATCTGATCGGATAACACGAAACAAGTACACGCTACCTGTCAGCATACGTATACCCAACTAGACATACATCCACAAAAGAGATAGAAGATGAATAGACGCCAATTATGCTTAGACCCTATATGTCTATAGAATTTGAAAACATAACGGTTGAAGAACAATTTATCCACAAAGATCACACAGGGCAGGCAGTATAAGTATTTTCATCTCACACCACGAATCATATTGATAAACAATTATGAACCTATGCTAGCATGGCAAGTTCTAAATCTCAAGATCCACTTTCACTTCACAAGAGATTAACAATTCAATTTAGATGTTAGCTACGCATCTAAAAGCATTAAGATTAACCATACGAGGATATCAATTACACACAACACACAGATCTTTAAAGCATCAAGATACTAAGTTCCATAAATAAATCCGTTAGAATCCCATGACAACGATTAGCTCATAATTGAACCGTTCATCGTCATGGGATTTGATGAAAACGTGATAATAAACAAGATATGAATAAAAGAAGTAATTATATTAATAAAACAAAGAGTTGAGAAAACAAATCTAGAATCCAGAATAACACAAAAGATGAAGTAGATCTAGATCCGTTGCTTGTCACAAGCGTTGAATCCTTCTCCCCCTTTCTCCCTTGCAGATCTAAGCTATGATACAATAATAAAAACGATATGAATTACAATGCTAAGATGTGTCTAAATAGGCTCTAGATTTCTTGCCCAGCAAGAAATTACCTTCTATTACAATTAGAATTCGATTAAGGTACTAAAAACTGCCCAAAATACAATTAGAACTTGAAAAGGGCAAAACAGTAAATTCCCTGCTCCCATCAGTCTGCTTGTCGTGCTGCTTCCGCCCACCACACGCAGCCTGCGCATACAAATCCTGTCCTAAGTTGTAGAAAATCTTCCAGGCTTCGCGTGGACAGTAAGATCGCTGAAAACGGACTTCTAGAACTCCATATATTGCCAAAACAGTGTAGATTGCGCAACCTTCTCAGAAATCCGAATTTTAATCAATTTATTCTCCAAAAACGATAGAAGCATCAACCATAATTGATATTCTTACAACCCTGCACAACTACACAAAACACATCAAAACTACAATAAACTTGAGTCCAAGACAATCAATTTAAGCCGAATTGAAGCGATCCAAGTGGATATAAATCCACTTATCACCCACTGTGGTACAGTTCATATGTTGGGAACAAAAAAGATGCAAGGAAAAATGTAATGTATTGGATATCCATCGAAAGTGTTTTTGAAAAAAGATACGTGTTCATTCCATTGTGTCAAGCATAAGTAAATATTTAAGAATTAATTGTTCTTTTTATATTATTTCCATCCATCCATTGAATAATTCTGAATAGTTTCAATTTTGTTTAATGACAGGAACCACTGGAATCTAATCATTTTATGCAACTTTTGTCATTCTGTGAATAACACAAGGAGTCCTTGTATATTGCTACTGGATTCGCTTCACACAACAGACCCCCAACACCTTGAAACAGAAATTAGACGGTACGTTTATATTAGTTATGATTATTAGTTTATATAATTACTTTCTAATAATTAGAAAGTGTAGTTATTCTATATATCTGATTTGTAGTTGCTAATAATTTCATGTTTAACAGGTTTGTCATTGATATCTACAAAAATAAGGGCAGAGAAGGATATGACGACATCGCTTTCAAGGTTCCAAAAGTCCCACGGCAGAAGGATGGTACAAAATGTGGGCACTATGTTTTGTACTACATATACAAGTTCATATTGTCATGTCCAGAGCATTTCAATGTTGAAAAAGATTATCCAGGATTTGTAAGGATGTTTTTATGTTTCAAGAATTTTATATTCTATAGTAGAATCAGAGTTGTAATGTGTATTGATTCTTTTATTTATTGTTATTCCTAACAGATAGATGAAAACTGGTTCAGTGAGATCGATGTTAATGATTTTTTTTGAAACCATAACATCTGTTTCAAATGAAGAAGTTGAACTTGAAGATAAAGACGAAGATAATGGTACTGAAACAAATGTTTCAAAGGATGGTGATTCTGAAAACCAACAGAACAAGAATGAACGAGAATTTGGAAAAGGTATGGTATTATTGCATATATGAGCATTCTTTTCCTAGAATCTTTAGCTAATTAGTTTTTTTAATCCAACTAATGAAGATATAGGTGCAAGTACTCCACCTGTAAATGATTTGTTTCAAGGAAGCGATGCTCTACGTGCATTGGTGATATACACTCCAGAGAGCTCACACCCAGAGAGCTCACATGAAATGTTTAAAATAGTGCAACCACCACTAGAAAATGTGCACCAGAATGAAACTCACAAAGGGGATTCTTTAAGTTTCATTAATGAGTCAGAATTTGAACGTAACAAAACGAAAGCTCCAAGGAACTTGAAGATAAAGGTGAGGGCAAACAAAACACCTTCGAGGCTTAGAGCTACTAAAGCTGATGACCCTGAGGTAATTGTTGTTTCTGATGTGGGAAAAGGAAAAAGGCCAATCGAGATGGAAGAAAAGGTAGATGCTGAAGTTGATGAGCTAAAGATCATTGAAATTTCTAAAGTGAAGAAAAGGAAAAAACAAGATCAGGTATTAAAACTATTCAGTAATTATGATTATATATTTTTATGCTTATGGTTCTGCAGTAGAATCAAAAAAACAAAATTGGATCTATAGTAGAATAAAGTATAACTAATACAATGATTAACTCGGATTCCATCAGGGTAAAACAACTGCAACAGCAAAAAAGAAAGGAAAATCTTCTACTATCATAAATGATGATGATAGTGATTTCGAAATGCCTCTACCTAAGAAAGAAAGAGGGACAGTGGAGGGGAAGAAAAGAAAACCCCGAGTGCAGGTATTTAACAATAATGTAATTAGTTTGTTGTCTTACATGAAGAAAAGAGTGTTATTTTGTTTGGCGGCCAAGGTCCAGTTTATCAACAAAAACTGGATTGGCTTGGTTTCAGGCAGTCACCTTGGCTATCTTGACACCGTATTTTCTCCTTTTTGTTTTTGTCAGACAAGTCAGAAGAAAGGTAAGAAGCCAATAACCTGGCCGAAAAAGCAAACAACCACGAGGAACCACAGAAAGTGAATTTGCGAGCTTACCCATCTACTTTAACAGCCGTGGTTGAAGGGCCGTCTGCTGCTCAGAAAGAGTGGGTCACCAAAGCAGGATTTGGTCATTTGCTTTCTTTCTCGATGAGGGGGAAAATGTTCCCATATTTTCTGGCAGCAAAATATCTTTGGTGGTATGACCATACTGAGGGTTACATGGCTTTGTTTCCTGATCGCAAACTCAAAGTCACAGAGGAAGACGTTTTTGATGTCCTAGGTCTTCCAAGAGGAGAAGTGGATGTATCTTTCGATGGTGACAATGAAAGAATATCTGAATGGAAAAAACAATTCCCGAGAAAGCTAGCTAGCAGAATTACCGAGAAGGAGGTTAGTGAAAGAATTGAAGCATCTTCAGTGGAAGATGATAATTTCAAGCAAAACTTCATTCTATTATATGTTATAGGAGGCCGTAGTTCATCATATAGTATGTTTGTTATGAGTTTTGATTCTATTCCATTACAGAATAAAAAATTACATTGCACTTTCAATTAAAGCGGATTGACTAAAATATAAATTACTTCTAAACTAGAATTGAAGATTTTATATGATTTTTTTTATAGTATAGTCTTTGTGAGTTTTGATTGTGTAATATAATCAGAAATTACAATGTACTTCAATTAAGGAGAATGACAAAAACATAAAGTTGGTTCTATAGTATAATAAAAGGGTGTAAATGGTTCTACAGTAAAAAAGATCTATAATATATTAATAATTGGATAGATAAGGTCTTATTGTGTATAATAAATTAAAATAAAACTTGTTGACAAATTTCATGCAAAATTTAGAAAAAGAATTCAGAGATATTCATGTTGATGGAGATTTTTCTCAAGAGAAAGAGGCGCGCAATACAAATTTTATCCAACATGATGAAGAAACTGTTAGCAAGGTGAATTAATTATTTTTCTTTTCAAATTACTGTTATACTTTTTCCAATACGTATATTACCAAAACAATAATGCAGGTTGGGGAGTTTGAGATTGAACATAGAACAAAGAAAGACAATGACCAAAACAATTTCTCTGTACAACAAGAAGTTGATGCGGTAAAAAATTGAATTTTATTAATTGCATATTATTTAGAATTAATATGGTGAATCACTATTCACAAAACTTATCATGTAAATAAAAAGGTGATCAGAGATATAGATGGTAACTAGGATTGTGCTGAAAGAGAAATTGAAGAAAATGTGCATGCTGGGATCTTTGCTGAAAATGTAAGTTGTCGAGTAAGTATTTATAAACAAGTCTATAGAACCATATTTAAATATGGTTCTGTTATAGAATCATGAAGTATATCTAGGTTAATATAAATAGCATCACACTGTTTAATTTGGTTCTATAGACTTGTTTTCGATAGTGCTTTCGTAGAAACAGAAATTTTACATATTTAAACATGGTTCTATTACAGAATCATAAGTTTTACCAAGGTTTAAATAAAATACAATTACAATATTTATTTTAGCATATTTAACCTGTTCTGTCATATTGTATAGGAATTTGGAGAAGGTGAAAATTTCAGAACTCCAAAAGAAACTATTGGAGGAGTACAGAAAACTTTGATTTTTTCGCAAGGAGATGAAGTGAGCATTTCTATCATGTCTGTAGCTAGAGAAATACAAAATACACATGTTGAATCTGATAAGATTATAGAGAAGGTATAATAAACCTTTTAATTAATTTTAAAAATATGATATGGTTAGTTAACCATATTTTTTTCTGGTTTTGCTAAAACCTGTATATTTAATATTTTACTAGGAAATCTTGTCAAGAGACCAGCAAGACTTTAATGAACTGCAGAAGCTGAAGAAAATATGCTGTGATAATTTGGCAAAGGCAATAACACTTTTTCCCAATAATGAAGAGCTGAAAGAGTATGCACAGAAGCTTGAAAAAATGGATCAATTGTCAAGCACAGGGATAGAAAGGTATTGATATTTTAGTTGGGTCCAAATTTTATATTTTCTTAGCATGGAATTCATTTTTTTCCCAAAAAAACAGAAAATGGCCTTATTTCACCAACAACGATTGGAAAACATTCGACATTTTAATGCTTCCTGAACATGATAAAGCTTTTAATAAATTAGTCGATATAGACGACTTCTTAGGCGAATTATATATAGAAGGGGAAATTGTTGATGATGATCTTTTTGCAAGAAATTCTACCAGGCAAACAGAGTTCGGTGCAAACAAATTAAGGAGGGAGCAAAAGGTGGGAGAATTCCAGAAATCGCCATTCCTAGATCGAACAATCGATTTCAACCGAACAAGATTTACAAAAGAAGAGGAAGAAGTTTGGAATTGGATCAATGGAACATGACATGGAGAAATGTAAGTATAATTAACACAAAAAGACTATGTTCCATAACTCGACTATGAAGTACAGTATTCATCTTTTCTCAGTATTTTCTTCTCTGTTCTTGTAGAATAGCAATTTATCTTGTTTTTGATTGATGTGTTTCGTGTAGATAGACTGCTTACTTTTTGATTGATGTTATTTGCATCTTTAAAATACCTGCATTATTTATGTTGATTGATGAATGAAACAATAATGCATGTATGATTATTTTCTAATACAAATTCATTCACCAGGGATGATAGTTTCTTCTGGAATGGCACTATTTGTTACAAGCACCACATTCAAAGCTTGCAACTTGAGAAGAGAATAGTTTTTAATGTCGTAGATGTGTATACATGCATTCTAAACTAGGATGAGAAATATATATCATCCAACTCTCCTCGCATATTTTTTTGCAACACACTGACCACGGTAAAACATTTAAGAGTTTATTAGCATCTTTTAACTGGTGCTTTTTAATCGTCTGTGAGTTTGATACGAAATTGTGTTTTTATCCCCCTGCATGATTTGAAAAGTACTAATAATTATTATGTAAATTGATTTGTGTTAGGTCCAAAATAGTTTGTAGAAGGGGGGGTTGAATACAAACTATGTCGTTTAATCGAATTTGCTCTTTTCTTAAAATATTAAATCAAGAACAAATTGATGTGGAATAAAACGAATACCGATATTTCAAGTTGAATATAAAATTATATTAACTTGATGGGGTGTGTCTAAATACACGGGTACAAATTACAAGGTTTGATGACCAAACTAATTATTATAAATTCTATAGAATACTCGACATGAACTTTTCTATATTTGTAATAAAAAGATCGAATGCTAAAAGCAATTCGAGAGATAAGTTCTAGGGAACTTAATCCGCTAGATAGTTCCAATAGCACAAGTAAACTATTTCTAGTGGTTCAGATATTGCAATACAATCCAGAAATAATTTACAAGAATTTATTTGAAGCTCAAGAACATTTGATCTCTTGGTCTCTTTTCTCTCCCTCGGGTCTGTCTGTTTAGAAGAAGTGAAGTGGTTTTTAACAAAATGAGCCGCCTGTTGCTTTTAAACAAAAGATCTCCTGCCTCCTTTTTGTTTTTAACACTCAATATAACTATCGGTATGACTATCCTCTGCAAGTAATATGACAGTCTTTTCCAATATAACTTTCGGTATGACTATCCTTAATACTTGATATGACAGTCTGTTGAACTAGATATGACAATCCATCCCAATATAACTTTCGGTATAACTATCTCTTTGAACGAGATATGACTATTCAGTTGAGATAATATGACTGTCCAATCCAACATCTTGATATGACTATTCTTTTGAACTGAATATGACAATCGGTATAACTATCCTTTGATAGTTATATTATCATATTTTTTTCTTTTGCTAGATATAACTTTCGGTATGACTTGCAACTTTTTTTCATTTCTTTGTTTGTTACAAGTCGACCTGCTAGCCACTTGCATTTCATAATTCGAATTATCACCTGGCCAAAAACAAAAGCACTTGACTTTTGTTTTATTTGTACGGGCTCCGTAGAAATGCTTTTTAATTCGCACAGCTTCTAATCTTTAATTAATAAATAATTAATTTAATTCAGAAATTATAAAAATAAATATCTAATATTATTAGATATTTATAAATATAATTATCCAATTAAATAAAATATTTATTAATATAAATAAATCTTTAAGCTCTAAGCTACGGTTACCTGAGGGTCTGGAACCGGACTCCTTTTGCTTAACAAAAAATATATCAATTCCAACAGGGATTCCAGATTTAAGAATATATCACCTTCCATATTCTTGCGATAATTCTATTTTCTCATAACCCGTCCAGGTGTAAGCTACGGTCTCTTGAGGATGTGAAACCGGACTCTTTTTGCTTAACAAAAAATACAACAATTCTAACCGGGGTTTCAGCATTAAGAATATATCACTTTGCATTTCTTTGTGATAAATCTTTTTCCTCACAGCCAGTCCACTTGATAGTAAAATCCTTGTGGTTAATTAATTTAGCACTTCTGTTGCTTGCACAATGATTCTTTCACATACCAGTCTTGATAGCTTGAACCACTGAAGTTAATGACGAACAACCACTGTTTAATGTTGACACTCGATGCACGGTCTGGTTCATGAGTGACTAACCGCAATGACTATTCTTCATATATTGACTTACAACTGTGGTTCATATCTCCTTTTTCTTCACTCTTTTTCAAACCTTTATAATCTGTATTCTGCCACTGTAGGAACCTCTTGTCACTATAAATAAAACCCACTGTCTTGATTACTCCACTGATGCTTGATCAACTGAATGAACTTCTTCAAGTGTAGTATAACTCAAAACGGTAGATTGACTTTGTCTTCTTTCTTCTGACAGTTATGCAATTGAGATTCCTGTGACAGTACATATACTATTTACTATTACATTCTTGTTTAAGTTGAGTTGAATCCTCGAAATACAAATAGGCTACATCATATGCCTTTTAATCTCCCCCTATTTGTTTGTTAGACAATAACAATCAAATACCTAGAGGATAACTCAACTACAAATAAGAAGAAGATAAAGCATTAAAGAACTATAGTAAATAATACATTAAAAAATTTTTGGTTTAGATATAACATTTCCAGAATCTCAGTAGATGAAATGATAGATGATTGTTCCTCTGACAATGAATTAAGTAACTCATCTTCATTTCTTGACATATCTGCCTGTTAACCCTTTACATCTAATATTGAACATTATCAGCAGATACTTGGGAATTCTTCAGTGGTAAATAATATGACTTATCAATCACATACTGAAGAATTCTTCTTTGTCGTTTCATACTTCTCTCCTTCCTTATGTCTCCTCACCTAAGGTGATATGTCGCTTCCTTATAACGGTGAATACTCCTTATCTCCCCTGACAAGGCGAATAAATCTATCTCCCCCTGACAAGGTGAATACTCCCCCATTCTAAGGTATATTTTTTTTATATCTCTCCCCCTTAGATAGAAAATCTCCCTCTCACTAAGGTAAGCTTATAATCTCCCCCTTAGTTGAGTATCTCTTACTAATATTTTTTTTATATCTCTCCCCCTTAGATAGAAAATCTCCCTCTCACTAAGGTAAGCTTATAATCTCCCCCTTAGTTGAGTATCTCTTACTAAGGCAATCTTTGAGTATATCTTCTTCAAAATATCTCTCCCCCTTAGTTGAGTAATCCTCCAAGCATTCAATTATAGCAAACATCCAATTAAATTAGATGATACCATATTTTCAATTATAACTCACCTCTTACCTTTAGTACAACAGATTCTTCATACATCTAACATTGACTGCTGGAATAAAGTAAAGAAGCTTTGCTTGTGTTGAAGGATTTTTATGAAGACTTCCAGAATAGAAGTATATAGACTGATCAACTTTGCCCTTTAGATATTTTAAAATGGCCTCACTATTGATCATCTTGACAACCAAATCTTCCGACAATTTCCTTATATCTCCCAACTCTTGTAATTGAACTTTGTTTGGGGAATACGGAATGGGATTTGGTGTTTATCTTTCTTCCTCACTATGAGTGTGTGATTCTGTTTCGTGTACCTCACAAGTGTTTAGCTCATCTCTCCACTCATATCACTTAAAATGAGTGATCTCATCTCTCAACTCTCAAGTGTTTACAGTCATGCTCACTAGTGTATCACTCTTATCTCTCATAGCTCCAACATCCATGTGTACCTACAAGGAAAATTTACCATAGCCCTTTCTAGAGAGGTCACTGGTGGTGCAATGGGGTTTCGCAAATCCCCGATCCTCGTTAGACTCGTCAGACGAATTTGAGTCATAATCTATAAGTTGATAAATTTTTTCCCTTTTTATGGGTTTCAGATTTGAATTCTGAGAAGGTAAACAATGAAATCAAAACTTAGAATTAAAATCATGTTTCCATCTAATGTCTATGAAGACATCACCTTGTTAAACTCATCAGGTAAATCTGAATCATAGTTAACAAGTTTCCGATCCGCACCTATGTCGGATCCGATACCCGCAGGATCCAGAGATGTTCCCTCTGGGGAGTTAGATAATGATCTTGTTGAATTTTGCATTGAGATCAATACCTTCTCTCGAGGTCTGTGAAGACACTTGGTTCTTTGAGGAACCTTCAACTTATAATTCTAACCGTAAAATGGTCGAAGTATTAGTTGTTTCCGTCAATTCGTCCTTAGTGTGTGCAATCTCACTTTGTGCATAGAAAGTATTTTAGAATTGTGTATGAGGTAGTGACTTACCAACAGATGCCCTGGCCGATAGGCGAATTTCAATAGACTCATCATTTTAAGATAATGAATCCAGAGACTGTTTTAGTGCCAATTTCAGCTCTGCATCCTTTTGGGAGAATGCATGCGAGCTTACAGATACCTCAAGTTATATACATCTATTCTCCTTGAGAGGTAGAGCTGTGGGTTTACTATCCTTCACATCCTTATTTACTGCATCAAGTGCAGTTACTCCCTTAATGACCTCTAGTCAAATAAGTTACTTCCACTTCAGGGGGTAAGTTAGGATGTGTTTAGATTTGGATTTATAGTCCGGGATAGAAGTTGTTGGGTTTACAACCTCATGACTTACAATGTGAGAAAACTTCCACTAGGAGCTGAACCTGCATCACATAGCAATAGAGCAATATAGAGATAGAATGCATTTACATCATACCATAACATTGTGTGAAAACATATGCATTATATCCAATGAGAATTGATGTACATTTATGATTTCAAAAAGTTTTACAATTATAAACAATCACAAATGTAGAAAAAATTGAGTTTTTCTTTTAAAAACTGTTAATGTGCAAGAGTCTGTATTTATGCATAAAACAATGTATTATCATGTCTTTTAATGAAAACTAGGTTGTTTTAATTTTAAAAGACACAAACTCTTGACTTCGCAGTAATTTAGAAAGAAAGATTTTCTTTAAGTGCTTATTATGTCTAAAGAACTTTAACACAAAGTTAGTGAAAAGACTCATACAAGCACTTGATGTCGTTTAGGTGACAAAGATTACCAAGTACATAAGTACAGATAACCAATGTCTCTCCTTTGGCACTTCATTACTTAGCACAACATAAACTAAGTAATTGACTGATGGATGTAAAATATTCTAAGAACTATCATATGTATAAAGTGGTGTATAACCAGAATTAGAGAATTTAATTT
This sequence comes from Saposhnikovia divaricata, assembly GCA_036435485.1. Lineage (NCBI taxonomy): Eukaryota > Viridiplantae > Streptophyta > Magnoliopsida > Apiales > Apiaceae > Saposhnikovia > Saposhnikovia divaricata. Next base: position 63,697,383 of record CM071596.1, read on the forward strand.
TGAAAAATCTTCACCACTTCAAAATATGATAGGAGACCGAATGTAACTTTAAGTCTCACTTACTTAGAAAGTTGAACACCTTAATTTATACCAACACTAATGATTTATAGATAAGACACATTTACTCAGAATAAATCCTAAGTAATATCATCAGAGATAATATATACATCACAATTAGTTTGCAATAAAGTATCAGAACAACTAGCAATTGTCAGTAAACAAATATTTTACTATTTGATACCAACTACTAGTATTTATCAAATACTTTAAAATGCAAGTAATTGTGTTTATGATTACTTTACCAAAATTAAATTATGAGCAAATAAACCATTGAATTGCTTCACGTCATAATTTAACTAGGATATAAATAATCACTGCTAAATACTAAATATTCAATGATACCAATTGTTTGATAAATTTAATCTATTGTAAGATAATTTCAATTTAGTGAAGATTGAATTGTTACATTGAGTACCAATTGACAGAATGAATATTAGTATCTAACTACTTAAGAACATCATTCACTGATATTCATAAGTACGAGGAACTAGTTGACAAGAAATACACAAGCTCTTAAGATATAACATTTCAAACTTATGACTTCAAGGCAACTCCTCGATAATAACAATTGTTAACTCCTAACAACTGTTTACTGGTAGACAACCTTGGTTCTATAAATAAGACTCGATTACCAAAGTTGTCTTGTCTGCAATCTTAGAAATGATATTCTAAGTCCTATACACCTTGATCCATAGTATATAACATTTATTATCAAAGTGATTAGAAGCTTGCAAATAAGCATAAAAATTATTCCAAGTAACTGAACAATGGTCACTTTAGATCAATATCCATAGTTCTACTTAGAGAATTTTCATACTATGCATAGTAATATGAGTGAATTGTAAAATATATAACAATGATTACTTAGAGGAGTTCTAAGTAATTTCACACATACCAATACATCTCACAATTAGTTAGTAAATAGAATTCTAACTAAATATCATTAACTTATATAAGTCAAAACTTCAATACAACCAATTGTTAGAACCATGATATTAATTATAATGAATTTCTGAAAATGGAGCATTGATAAAATTCACTAGAATTAACATCTCACAACTAATTGAAGACCAAGACAGATAGGTCCAAATTAGTTATGTTTTTTATTTATTTTAATAAATATGAGGTACAGAGCAAATACTAAATTGAATTGCTTTAGATTTTATAACTCATATTAATCAAAGTAAATAATTAAATAAATAAATACTAAATCTCTATGAGTTAGATTTTAGCATTTAAGTATTTTATTATCCTGAAATAATCACCACTAAAATATATTGCAATTATACACATGGCAATCATTCAACAGACAATTCTCAGCGTGAGGTCTGGATGTAAATAAGTTCACAAGTCCTTTCGATACAGACAATTGAATACTTGTGAGCTTACTTAAGAATTACTTAACAGATGGGATTTATAAATCATATAGCATTAATAAAATCCCAAGTTTACAAACCAATCTTGAAAAATTAATTTCATCAAGTGATTTAGCAAACATGTCTGCAAGTTAATCTTAAATAAAGACATGCTCTCGAAATAATTGATACCTTATGCAAGTTGCTTAGTCCTTGAGTGTTCCACGGAGTTGTTGGAGATGAATTTGATTCCTTGTGTTCTCCCGCTTTCGTACAACTCATTTGATCTGTCTCTATGCAGCAAAACATGTCAGAACTGATGTCTCTAGGGTACCAAATCTGCAGATTTGGGTCCAACTTAAGACATCTGAAAATCAAGTGTAATAACTACAAGAATAGATTCTCTAGGATCCACTTGGGACCTTGCACATTTGCATATTAAGAATAAAATATGTGTAAGTGATCTATTATCAATTGAATAAGATAATGAGCTGATGATTCCTCTATAGCCTGATTAGGTCTTAATTAGCAGATCCTAAACTTATTGGGTCAAATATCTCTAGGGAACCATTTCCTTGGATTTGGGTCCATCTTAAGATTTTTGATTACCAACTTGTTAGGTCCAAACTAATAGGTCAAAAGCCAGCTATAGTGGTGTGTTGGCATGTAGTCTTGACAGGTCTAGAATCTTCTGAATAGAAACAAAACATCCTTGACTTACTTTTATTGTCATCATTCTTTTGGCTTACTTGTGCTCTAAATAGAATTATTCTTTTGGCTTGCCTGAGCTCCTAAAATGATTCTTCTATTGGCTTGCATGAAGTAATTCAAAAGAATTGCAACTTTACCAACTGAATTACCCTGCAAAACCAAGTTAGTGCATACACAAATACCACACTATTTTATATCTAAATATAAGCTTTATGGCTTGCTGTTTGTCAAGCCTTTTGGCTTACTGTTTGTGATCATAAAAAATATTGGAGTATCAATCTCCCCCTTTTTGATGATTACAACCTGTTTAGGAGAATTAAGAATAACTCCCCCTAAATCCCTGCATCACAATGATAGTAACAACATATTTTCTTTAACATGCCAAAACTAGATATAAAACTCATAAAACAAAATTCATAAAACACATCCAATTATTAAACTTTAAGCACCCAAGTTCAGCAACATAAAATCCAAATAAAGTAACCAGTTCCAAGCATCACAAAAACAACAAGTTCAACAATCTTAAAACAAAAACAATTCTCCTAAATTTCTCCCCCTTAATCTATCAAAAAGATCAAGTATCATTTGGAGAATCCTTCGGAGAATCCACAGCAACGTTGTTCTTGATTGCATCAGCATCAGTAGAAGTCGTATCAAGATCATCAAGTCCAATTGCAGCAGTCTTCGTTAAGAAACCTTTAGAAATAGATATTTGCAATAATAACTCCCTTACACCTTTGTGTTCATCTTTGAAACATTGAATCTCAGTAACAACACCCATAATGTTTTTCTTTAAATGTAAGTCAAACTCAGGAGATGTAAACGCCACTGAAAACTTCATCTTTTTAGATTTATGAGGTTGTAACACTTCATCACCAATGTTCGGAACCAAATTGTCATCAGAATCTACCACTGGAGTACCATGTTTAGCTGGAGTTTGATTCGCATGAAGATGAGACTTTCGAGAATGAGTGTGAGTCATCTTGATATGAAGATATAAAACACTTGTAAAGTCTAGTTGATCAGTTGAGAAGTAGACGTGCAAGTGATATAGACCAACTTTAGAGAATGTAGTGCATTGATAGACTTTAGGGGAGAATTTTTAGGAATAAAAACAACAAACACTATCTATCCTGAAAATATATCCGCAATTTAAGCATTTAGCACATTAAAAAAGAGATAAACATTAGTGAAACCAATATTATTAAAACACAACTAAGCACATAAAAATAATCACAATTAAACAACAAATAAAATTAAATCACATTCGGGCATATATAATAAAACATAAGACCAACAAATGGTAAGCCAGAAAATAATGCAATCAGTATACCAATTGTAACATACTGATAGAACAAAGAGTAAGCTAACCTGACCAGCTTATACCATTCAGCGTTCTGATTTACACAGAACACATGCCAAGTTCTCTTCGAATGGTTGAAAATCTTTCCTCGGCTAGTGGCTTTGTGAATATATCAGCAAGTTGAAATTTTGTTGGAACAACAACCAACTCTTTCTTGCCCTTAGCAACATTATCTCTCAAGAAATAGTGTATAACATCAATATGCTTCGTTGACATTTTTGGATTCTTCGTGAGCTAGATAGGCAGCTTGAGCACAAAAATTTGCCTTCCATTTCCTTGTAGTGATTCTATATGTCATATCACCAATAATCAACTCTAGGGGATGATTCTTGACAGTTCTTGTTGACCTCGGTAAAGAATATTGAGGTATTTCTTCATGTGTAGTATTTCTCATCTTTGCTGGTGGTGAATGATCTTCTTCATCATAGAGAGGTAGTTTCTCAGTAGCCCTTGAACCTCTAGGACCTTCCAAAGTCATTTTTGCCACTTTAGAAATTGCATCTTCAACTTTAGCTTGCTGATTTGAAGTTCCAGCTTGCTGATTGCCAGTATCTACAACCTTCTTGGCTTGCTGACTTCCAGTCGGCAGTGCAATTAGCTTGCTGATTTGATCCAGTGACTTGAGGTTTTATGCTTTCACTTTCACCTGCAAATTCTTCGTCATCTCTTGGCAGACCATTGTTAGATTCTTGAAATGTAACATCAATAGATTCTTCAACAATACGTTTATTAACATTATAAACTCTATAAGCTCTACTTGTTAAAAAATAACCAAGAAATATAGCTTCATAAGATTTAGCATCGAATTATCATCACCAATTTTCTTGAACATAAAACACCCTGAGCCAAAAATCTTGAAGTAACTAATATTTGGCTTCTTTTTCCTCAACAAATGATATGGAGTTTTTATCCAAAATAGGCCTGATTAGAACTCGATTCAACACATAGCATGCTGTATTCACTGCTTTGGCCCAAAAACTTCTAGGCAGCTTACTTTCTTGTAATAGAGTCCTTGCTGTTTCTTGAAGCGACATATTCTTCCTTTCCACCACTCTATTTTGTTGTGGAGTCCTTGGAGCAGAAAATTCATGAGTGATTTCCTCTTTCTTCACAATATGTAATGAAGTCCTTTTGAAATTCACCTCCTCTATCACTTCTTATACCTCCAATACTCTTATAAGATTCTGGACCAAAACGATCCAAGTGCAGAAGCTCTAAGGGTTTAGAAGTGGATACCATTTTCTTTGCTTTGTGCGTACTTCTAATCTGTTTGCCCAATTGGCACGCTGAACAGATCTTAGTTTTTGCATACTTTATCTTGGGTAGCCCTCTGACCAGTTTCTTGCTTGATAACTTGTTAATCAAGTTCATGTGTGCATGTCCCAATCTTATATGCCAAACATAAGGATCATTGTCCATTGCAGCCAAACAACACGTTGTTTCCTACATATCAAAGTCCAATATATATATATATATATATATATATATATATATATATATATATATATATATATATATATATATATATATTTCCTTCACTTCTAGCAACCATGGGGACTTTGTTAGTACCAATAGTAATAATAGTTTTATCAATGCCAAAATAAACAAGATGCCCGTCATCAAATAATTGAGTGACACTAAGCAAATTGTAAGTAGACCTTTGACATATTGAACTTTATCAATCAAAATATTACTATTACCAATAGAACCGGTACCAAGGATTCGAAGAGTCTTGCTATTTTCAATAGTAACTCTTCCACCCTTCTTCATTTGAAGACTTATGAACTGAGACTTGTCTCCACACATATGTCTAGTGCATCTGCTATCCAAAATCCATTGCTTTGACTTTACTTTAGCAGTAAGACATATCTACAAAACAAGCAAAAACCAACTCAATGTTTTGGTACCCATATTGGTTTGGGTCCGGATTGGTTAGTAGCAAGAATGTATAAAACATTTAAATCAGATTTCTTGATCCACATTTGGACCACTTTTGGTGACTGATTTTGCTTTCTGCCATTTTGTTGGTAAGCTGTTTGCCTTCTACTAGGAGCATTCTGGTTTGCTAATTTGTTCCTGACTGATCCATTCTGGTATGCTGATTTCCTTTTCTAATTTACTTGAACAACACAATTTCTTTCCTGGTGACCTTTTCCACCATATTTGTTGCATGTCTTCCAAGGCATAGCATAATTATAAGGTATGCCATTCCTTCTTTCATATTTGAGCACATCATCCTTTTTGTTGAAGTTCATGCCAACTCCTTCTTTGACCAAGGGGACATTTGCCTTCTTCATCATTGTCTTTAAGCTATCTTCTCCTTGAACAAAAGTTCCCATGCCTTGCTTGAGATCTTTGACTTCTTTTTCCAAGAGAGTGATCAGTTCAGCTTGCTGAGCTCTCTTTTCAGCAGATTTGGAAGACTCGGCTTGATTTGATTCCCTAATTTTGAATGTTTTCAGACATTCATTTTTAGCTTCAATCTCTGATTTCAGATCCTGGAGTTCCTTCTCCAAGGTAGTGATCAATTCAGCTTGCTGAGATGCCATTTCATCTGTTTTAGAGGACTCTGCATTGCAAGGAAGGACTCTCTCAGTTTGAATGTTTTTAAACATTCATCTCTAGCTTTAATGTTTGATCTCAGTTCCTTGATTTCTTCGTTCAAAGTTTTGCTTCGCTTTAGAAGCATTTTATTGAATGCCTCCAAATGACCAATTTTAGCATTCAACTCCTTGACCTCAGTAGCTTTATCTGAAGATGTTGGATCCCATGATTTCATCTTAGTCATCAATTCTTGAACCATGTTGGCAAGATAAGCGTTCTTGTCAGCTAGCATGCTGTTTTCAGCCTTTAAAGCTAAATGTTCCTCTATTGTCACAATTTTTGGTTCCTGCAATGTTAGTGACTCTAAAATAACATCATTTGAAGATACATAATCTTTAAATGAGCTTACCTCACTCTCGTCATCCTCAGAATCAGTTTCAACATAGATTTCTTCAGAATTTCCTCGAACTGAATTATTATCAATGCCAACACATGCAAAATTTAACATCTCTTCACTTGAGTCTTCACTGGAAACAGATTCATCATCATTACAAGTGATCCAAGCCTTTGATTTCCTTTTGTCACTTGAGACAGCTTGCTGTTTTGGATTGAAACATTCTTCCGCTGATTTTATTGTAGCTTTATAATGCATCTCTAAGGTATTCCATATATCCTTTGTAGTGCTACATGAAGAGACCATGTCAAAATCTGAGTTTGAAAGACCACATATTAGTGTGTACTTTGCTCTTCCATCATAACTTGCTTTTATCAATTCTGCCTCGGTAAGATCATCAACATCTTTTGGCTTGCCATTTTCATCCAGAAAGTTAAATGGACCATCTTTAACAACCAACCATTCAAGTGGATTTCTGCTCAGAAACACCTTCATCTTTAGTCTCCATGAATCAAAATTTTCTGTGCCAATGAGAAGTGGTGGCTTATTTGATGATTCTTCCTCTACATAATTATGTGCCATAGGACCTGTACTTTCCTGTTACAGAAATGTTAGTACACCAATGCTCTGATACCAAATGAAAATGCACACCTAGAGGGGGTGAATAGATGTAAATGGCTAACTATGTCCAATTTTAATAATTATCGGAAATAGCTTTCTGATTTCAATTTTAACAGAATCAAATGGTACGCTGAATGTAAATGGTAAGCTGAATGCACAAGCAGTAAGTAAAGTGCAAGAAAAATAAAGAACACACAGATCTTTTAGCTAGGTTCGACCCCTAATCCCCTATGATCTACGTCCTGGTCCCTTACCAACCTGGTAAAAGAATATATTATTGATCAATAATAAAACGATTACAAGATACAATAATATATCACCCTTTAACCCAGCTGCTGACACAAATGGCGTGCTGAATAGACTTGTTCAAGAACCAGCTCTCTAAGCTATACTTCCCAAGTATACTTCTCTAGCAACGTCCATCAAACCCTACTATTCACAGCTAAGTATCCAACAACTAATCACTTACAATCAGAACAATACAATTAATCAAAGATAGTTACAACTCAAACTATAGATTCTCTAAATAAACAATACGAAGGATATATATATATATATATATATATATATATATATGGCTCCCGTTCCCTAGCAAACACTTGCTAGTTTACTGTTTCACAACATATGGTGTCCCAGGGGTTTAAAAAAAATCAACACCGTACCGCAGAAACTTTCCGCGGTACGGGAAAATTACCAAAATACGTATAGGAGGGTTTTGAATAAGTAAAGAAGAGTTTTGAATAAAAACAAACTCCTATAATTTAGGAAATCAAATTTGAATGAAAAGATATATTTAAAATATTCGAATTCCTTATTTAAAAAATCCTTACAACTGATTAGAAGTCAATTCCTATAAAAACTCCTTGATTTCCGCACTTCTAATCTTTCTGGATTGTTGACAAATGGCGTGCTGTTTGTGATCTGTCTCTGCACAAATGGTTTGCCAAATTGTCACTGCATTCCAACTTTGGCTTGCTGTTTGGGATATTGATTTGCAAATCAGTAAACTGAATTACCCTGCAAAACCAAGTTAGTGCATACAGTATTTTATATCTAAATATAAGCCTTCTGACTTGCTGTTTATCAAGCATTTTAGCTTGCTGTTTGTGATCATCAAAACTATTGGAATTACACATTTCTTTCGACCTGGTCTACATCTTCGTTGTTCATTTGAGTTCATCTCGACCGTTCGGTCCGCTTGAACCAGCAAAAATGGGTTGATATTGACCTGACCTTGTGAGACTAAGGTAAGTAGGTGATTTCCAGCTTTAATTAATGAGTAATATTGGGACTATAAAATTGTGTATCAATTATAAAATAATGTAGTAGAAAAAATGTTTTCATTGGTTGATATTAGTGAGAATGAAAGGCCCATTATATTTAATTAAGTTATAATTAATTAAACTAAAATATGTGTCATTTTGTAATTTTTTTATTCAATTTAATATTTCTAATATTTCTCTTAATTAATTGATATGTGTAAGTAATAGAAAAAAATTTAATCCAGAGTATCACAATTAGAATAAGATCTCTTGATTATGGTTTGCTGCTCCGAAATTTCTTAGGACCAAATAAATATCACCATGTAATATGCATTCATGATTTTCGTATAAATAGTAACACCAACACCAGGACATCTTCTGCTAGGGAATACTAATCAAAGCAAGGGCGGATTCATGATGTCTACACGAATACGTGTCCCAGAGAAATATTTTTAAATATTTTTTAGTAGTAGTTATAGTCTAAATATAAATATTTTATTAAATGCTTACAATAAAAAAAGATTAAGTGTCCTCAGTAACTAGTTCATATTTTAATTAATTAATTTATGTAATTTATATTTATATAATTCGGATGTACTAAAAATACATAAGAAAATATCAAAAAAAAAACAAAAAACAAAAGAAGTTATTTTGCTGACAACCATTCCAATCTTATAAAACATGACAAAACTTTCTTATGTATGTAATGTCCCCATAAGAAAAAAATGCCCCACTAATCACATGTCAAATTTTTGTTGTGCCAAAACAGACATTCAATATTAAAATGGTACATAAGATTATTATTGAATTGGGTGAAAAACTTGGTTCAAAAAAAAAAATTTGGGTGAAAAACAATGTACAAATGAAATCGCGATCACAAAAAACATTTCCAATCATGATTTCTATATTGGAGTAATGATTAGTTAAAAAAAATATATAGGGCTGCAAACGAACCGAGTCGAGTCGAGTTTTTCCTTAACGAGTTCGGGTTCGAGTTTTTCTTAACGAGTTCGAGCAAAACTCGATAAGCTTATCGAGCAGATTTCTTTGATCGAACTCGAGTTCGTTAACAATCGAGTCGAGTCGAGTAGTTCACGAGCTTTTCGAGTCGAGTCGAGTCGATCTCGAGTTCGAGTAGTTCACGAGTTTGTTAGTTTTTTTCCCCATTCTTTGGGCTTATTTTTGTATTTCTCGACGATCCAACCGTACGGATGTCAAAATAAATCTAATTTAGTGATATTCCCAATTTTTCAAAAAATAAAAAATTAATTTGGTTCGAGATCTTAGTAGATCATTAATATTCTAACTAGTACTAGTAACTAGTGCATTGTCACGAATTGTTGTTTATAAATTTTTAAAATATTTCTCGACGATCCAACCGTACGGAAGTCAAAATATATCTAATTTAGTGATATTCCCAAATTTTCAAAAAAAAAAAAGTTAATTTGGTTCGAGATCTTACTAGATCACTAATATTCTAACTAGTACTGGTAACTACTGCTTTGTCACGAATTGTTGTTTATATATTTTTTAAAATATTTCTCGACGATCCAACCGTACGGATGTCAAAATAAATCTAATTTAGTTATATTCCCAAATTTTCAAAAAATAAAAAATTAATTTGATTCGAGATCTTAGTAGATCACTAATATTCTAACTAGTACTAGTAACTATTGCTTTGTCACGAATTGTTGTTTATATATTTTTTAAAATATTTCTCGACGATCCAACCGTACGGATGTAAAGATATATCTAATTTAGTGATATTCCCAATTTTTAAAAAAATAAAAAATTAATTTGGTTCGAGATCTTAGTAGATCAATAATTAATTAATAAAAATTTAATTTAGTTTTTTTTCCATTCTTTGGGCTTGTTTTTATAATATACCAAATATGGCCCATACTAAAATAAAATCAATAACATTAAGTCCATGTGCAAATTGCAATGCAAGTCCAGCCCAAATAAAAAAAATCAAATTACAAAAATTATCTAAGTATCCAATTGACCTAATTGCTAATTAACGACTTCTAAAAATCAAATTACCAAAAATATCTAAAAATCAAATTACCAAACACGAGGTCTAGGGTTCTTCAGAGTTCCGCAATCCGCCTCCCTGCTCAGTGCTCTCAGTTACGCTCTCATCTCTGCTCTCAAGTCTCAACCTCAGGTACTAATCTCTCTCTCTCTCTCCCTTTATAATTACATCACAAGATTGTAAGTAAGAACACAAATAATGCCTGCATCTTTATATTTCTATATCGAACAAATTAGTCTATTTCAAGCTGTTTTTAGTTATTGAATGTAAGTGTTTGATGGAAGTCCTCTAAGAAATTACACATTTTGACAAATTCTATGCAAGTAATCTGCATTAAAATTACAAGAAGTCTGGTTACTGTGTAGCAATTAAATTGACCAATCTTTTGCTTTTATTTTAGTACTATAATTTTCTTTCTTTTTCTTATTCTTGAAGTTGCTTTTTTAAGTATCTACTTCATCTGTTTACTTGAATGGTAGCTGTTCACTTGGTATTTCTTGGTTTACTGTAATCTTATTGATCTGTATTACATTAGTATCTGTAAGTATTTTTTTGATTAATTTTTTAGTTCTAAACTTCTTTTGAAATGTTCTTCAATCTATGCACCTGAGTGAGAGATCCAATGTTTTATTATAATGCTTGTCTCTGTCTGGTAATTCTATTGTTTCAGTGTAAGTTACTTGTTCATTGCATTTTGTTTCTCATATGTTAATTTAATTCTGATACAGCTTTGTTTACAGCATCACAAAAGAAATCTCTGTCTTTTGCTTCACATCACTGGTGACAATATCTCCCTCCCCCCCACCACACACACACACACAAACTTTCTAATTGCTCTTAAATAGGTAGTCTAAAGTTGATTCCATTTTATGGTACGCAAGACTTTAAGAAAATGTTTTTAGCTTGATGTTCAATTTCTTGTTCACTTGTTTCGAATTGCGTTATTTACTTATTTGTTCACTTGTTGAATTGCGTTATTTACTTATTTGTTCTTGTTGTATTAATTTATGGAATCTTCCAATTATTTCAGATTTAAAATGAAAGGTAGAAAATCCAAAGTGCAAATAGAAGTTATCCCCGAGAATGCTGAATTTGAAGAAAATGTTAGAAGTTTTGGAGACGAAACTCCATCTGAGGACACAGGTGAACAAGATGAGATTTGTAATAGAAAAAGAAAGAGAAGTGATATTGGTTCTAATGCATCTTCAAAAGAAAAGGTGAGTGGAATAACAAGAGAACAAGGGGACAAGCAAACTGAAGATGTTCAGGTTCCTTACACAAAAAAGACGAGAAAAAAGAAATCTGAGTCTTGGTTATATATGGACGAATTCGTGAAAGATGGTGTGAAGTGGGCAAGGTGCAAACTTTGTAAAACTGAATTAAAGCGTGGTCTAAGTGGTTCAACAACTTCAATTAACAGGCATTTGGATAAATGCAAGGTCAAACATGGAATTGGAATTGGACTACAAAAACAGGCACAACTTCAATTCCAACCTGGAGATAGCTCATCAGAGGTAACAGTTGCTAATTTTAAGTATGATCAGGTTGATATGAGAAAAACTGTCTCCCATTATATAATGGTAAATGAGTTACCTTTTATCCATGTGGAGAGTTTCATGTTTAATGAGCTTATGCGAAAAGCTACTCCCCACTGGCAGAAAATTAGTAGAACAACCGTAAAATCTGATTGTATGAGTTCTTATGAAATTGAGAAGAATAAGTTAAAGCTAGCAAGTTACATACTGTTTTGTGTTGTGGAACCATTGCTAACACCAGCAACATGATCTGTTTTGTGTTCAGATTCCCAGTGCTAGTATCAATTTCAATATGAGTTCTGATTCCCAGTTTTGTTCTACAAATTCCATTGCTAACACCATTGCTAACACCAGCAACATGATCTTATAAATTTGGCATAAAATTTGTCTGGAACCATTGCTAACACCAGCAACATCAAGAAATGGAATTTTGTGTTGTGGATGTAGTATGCTGCTTCAATACTGTTTTTTTTCTTTAATTCTTTTGTTACATACTTACATTACATTACATGATCTGTTTTTCACTATAATTTTTCAGGAATGGAATTTTCATGTTCCTGCAGCAGACCAACACCACTGCCACCAGTCAAGGATGGAAATTTAATTTTAGTTCATGTAGTCATGTCATTGTTAGTTTGTTAATTATTATTGTAATATTGTTACAGACTTCCAACAATGTAATTTTATTTTGGTGTTTTGTAATCATTTGAACTTTGAACCAGTTCTAGTAGTATGCTTGAAAGCTTGTCAGCTGTCACTTGTACATAGATTATCGAGTCGAGTCGAGTCGAGTTCGAGCCCATATCGAGTCGAGTCGAGTTGAACACTCAAAAAACTCGGCTCGACTCGATAACCTTAACGAGCAATTTTTTTTGTTCGAACTCGAGCTCGTTATCTTATCGAGTCGAGTCGAGTCGAGTTTATCGAGTCGAGTCGAGTCGAGTCTAACGAGTAGCTCGGTTCGTTTGCAGAATATATAATAATGATTTTGTAAATTATGTGATATGGGCTGAAAGTAAGCCCTAAAAACACATTTAATGTTGCATTAAATGAACCTAAGTTGGTCCAAGGTCAAAGCCCAATTACGAGGCCCAAAACCTTAATAATGATTGTAAATTCGTAGCTGTAAAATCAGTCAAATAAAAGACCCCGTATTTGAGTCAACAAGGAAACCAAATCATATCAGGAGTGGTCTTCAAGGCATATAATTCAAATACTTATCCATCTATCCTTTGGAAGGATCTAGAATTGGGCCAAGGCCGTGAGTTGCCCACCAAGTCTCCTAATTCAACTCTAACTCTAGGGTTTTCATCACCTATATAAGGACTGCTCCTTCACACCTAGAACTACGTTTTTTGGCTTGATTCTTGATATATTGCAAGATACGTAGGCATCTTGTGAGGACACGAGTTAGGTCACGAAACACTTGATCAGCCATTAAAGCTCGAAGCTCCCCTTAACCCTAGCATTCAATACGCAATAAATATACCCTACTTTTTATTCCATAACATTTGGCGCCGTCTGTGGGAACCGGATATCAACCATGGTTACCACTCGGAGAACACCAACACTTTCTGAAACCATCACTAACACCACCGCACCCCCGATCGGTCACTCAGCCACAAGGACGAATTCTCAACCGCTGGTCACTCAGCCACAAGGAACTGAGGCGCAACCTCATGAGTCGTTACCCTTAGTGACGAATCCCACCACCCAAGGGACGAATCCCCTTCAGATGGTGGTCGCCCCTCTCGGAGGGCAGTCCGCTCCACCCACCGCTCAGATCTCTACTACAGTGATCCCCGCAAGCACGAACCCGATATATGGGCTGCCCAATTATCCCCCGTATCAAGCCGGACCAAGTGATCATGCCCTCCAGATACACGAGCCATACAATCCACCTTACATCAGAGGTTTAGGACCCAATCAAGGCCAGCAATACTATGACTACTCATGCCCATATTCTGATGATTCATCCTCGGAAGATGAGGATAGAGATCAACCCCCGAGGAGGCGTCGTCCAAGTAAGGAACCTATCGGGCAAGGTCGACGAAGAATTTATGATGGACCCCCTCTAACAGCTGCTGAAAAAATTAAGGCTCATGAGGCCAAGATCCAGAAACTGAAGGAGGACATAGAACGGGAACAACAAAGACAGAATCAGTGCCGACCCCCACTAACAACAGGAGGGGAAATTCCTTTTGTTGATTTGGAAGGAACCCCAAGGAGAGAGAGGAGGGCTGAGGTCCCTAGAAGAGGGAACATGAGGGTCGAAACCCCCAGAGGCGACCCTAAAGACCTGATGCAACTTGGAGATCCTGATGATCAAACTCCTCCATTCACTGAGAAGGTGATGAATGCGCGCATATCACGAAAGTTCAAGATGCCTACCATAAAGGCTTACGATGGAACGGGAGACCCCGCCAATCATGTAAGGACGTTCTCTAATACACTACTACTACAACCTGCTAGCGATGCTTTGAAGTGTAGGGCGTTTCCCCAAACCCTAGAAGGCATGGCGCAACGTTGGTACAGTCGCCTACCACCAAACTCTATCGCCTCTTTCAAAGAGCTGAGCATCGCTTTTGTTAGCCAGTTCATTGGTGGACGGATTCATGAGAAAGATTCTGCATCCCTCATGACTGTGATACAAGGGAAGAATGAAAATTTGAGGGATTACCTCAAACGGTTCACCAAGGAGACTCTCAACATTACTGATTTGGAAAACAAAGTGGCTATGGTAGCTTTGCAGAATGGAACTTCAAATGTTTATTTCAAGATGTCATTGGTCAAGCATCCCCCTGAGAACATGACTGAGCTTCAGCAAAGGGCGAGTAAGTATATCAAAGCTGAGGATAGTCTAAAGAAAGAGTCAGTAACGGGAAACACCGGGAATGGTGACAATTCTAGGAAGAGAAAGACGGAAGAAGAATATGATAGAAGAGATAAGTACCCGCACACGGGCAGAGATTCTGATTCAACCCCTAAAAAGGGTAGTCCAGGACAAAGGTTTACGGATTATGCAAGGTTGAACGCCCCAAGAAGCCAAATCCTGATGGACATAGAGAAGGATAGGGACGTAAGATGGTCGAAGCCACTAAGGACAGATCATGAGAAGAGAAATAAGAACCAATACTGCCGATTCCACAAAGACGTGGGGCACGATACCGACGATTGTAGGCAACTGAAAGATGAGATTGAGTTCTTGATCCGCAGAGGAAAGTTAAATAAATTCTGCAAAGATGGGGATCGAGGAAACTCGAGATGGGATTATGATAGGAATGATGAAGATCGTAACCATAATCCATAGCCCCGGGGGGCAGTGATAAACATGATTTTCGGTGGCCCGACAGCGGCCGGGTCAAGCAGAAATTCCAGAAAGGCATATGCACGAGAGGTGATGCACATTGTTTGGGAAGCACCAAAACGTGCAAAAACGGAGGTCTCGATTGGATTCGATGACTCGAACCTTGAAGGGGTGAAGTTCCCCCATGATGATCCACTGGTGATTTCACATGCGATAGGCAACTCCAAAGTGAAGAGAGTCTTAATTGACAATGGAGCATCGGTGGACATTCTGTTTCATGATGCCTTCTTAAAAATGGGATACACTGAGTCTCAGCTGACACCGTCAAACATGCCCATATATGGGTTCAACGGAGTGGAATCGAAAGTCGAGGGAACAATTCAGCTACCTATGACTATAGGGCAGGAGCCACGTGAGGCAACTCAGATGTTAATTTTTTTGGTCATCAAAGCCACGTCTACCTATAATGCTATTTTAGGCAGGACGGGACTCCATGCATTCAAGGCAGTTGCCTCTACATATCATTTGAAAATTAAGTTCCCAACCAGAAACGGTGTGGGAGAAGAAAAAGGAGATCAAAAAATGGCAAGGAGTTGTTATGTGGCCGCTTTGAGGCCTGATGGAACTGGGGGGCAGGTCCTCCCGATTGAGAATATGGACATCCGTGAGGATGAAGAACGAAGAGGAAAGCCAGCAGAGGACTTGATTCCCATACCTTTGGAGTTGGGAGATCCTGAGAAGGTTACTTAAATCGGAACATCTCTAATAGACCCCTTGAGAAGCAAGCTGATTGCCTTCCTACAAGACAATAATGACATCTTTGCATGGACATCAGCCGATATGCCAGGGATAGATCCCCAACTGATAACACACAACTTGAATGTGGATCCGGAACGGAAGACGGTGAAACAAAAGAAGAGAAATTTTGCACCTGAGAGGCAAGAAGCCATAAAACAGGAAGTTGATAAACTCCTAGGAGCGGGTTTCATTGAGGGAATTCAGTTCCCAGAATGGTTGGCCAATCCTCTAATGGTCAAGAAGGCCAATGGAAAGTGGAGGATGTGCATAGACTTTACTGATCTGAATGATGCATGCCCAAAGGACTGTTTCCCTTTGCCAAGGATCGATATGTTGATAGATGCCACGGCTGGGCACGACAAAGACGACATCCCTAAGGTATCATTCATCACCGACTTTGGTGTGTATTGTTACCCGGTCATGGCCTTTGGACTGAAGAACGCAGGAGCTACCTATCAGAGGTTGGTAAACAAGATTTTTGCCCATCTCATTGGAAAGACTATGGAAGTTTATGTGGATGATATGTTGGTGAAAAGCCTACACAAGGTAGATCACATCGAGCACCTACGTGAGGCATTTGAAGTGCTAAGGCACAATAAGATGATGTTGAACCCAACCAAATGTGCTTTCGGGGTTGGGTCAGGAAAGTTCTTGGGTCTCATGGTCTCAAAACGGGGAATCGAGGCTAACCCCGACAAAATCAAGGCTATCTTGGACATGGAACCACCACGTTCTATAAGGGATGTACAGAAGTTAACCGGGAGGATTGCTGCGTTAGGGAGGTTCATCTCCAAATCCGGTGACAAGTGTTTGCCGTTCTTTAAAACCTTGAAGAAGGTAAAAAACTTTGAGTGGATTGAAGAAAGCCAAGAGGCCTTTGAGCAGGTGAAGAGGTATATGTCTGAGGCCCCGCTGTTGGCCAAGCCAAGTACGGAAGATATCCTCTATCTTTACTTAGCAATTTCTGGTCAAGTTGTGAGTGCGGTGCTGGTAAAGGAGGAAAGCAAGGTTCAGAAACCCGTATACTATGTGAGTAAAGTTTTACACGGAGCAGAGTTGAACTACTCCAGTATTGAGAAGTTTGCCTTAGCATTGGTAACTGCTTCTAGGAAACTACGCCCCTATTTTCAGGCACATAAGATTGAGGTCCTTACAGGACAGCCATTGAGGAATATTTTTCATAGCCCTAAAGCCAGTGGTAGGCTCATTAAATGGGCAATTGAGTTGGGAGAATTCGATATTAAGTACAAGCCAAGGACGGCCATCAAAGCGCAGGCACTTGCTGACTTCGTGGTTGAATGTACCATCGACAACCAAGAAGTCGGGGGGCAAGAGATAGTACCTCAAGAAGGCAATGAACCGTATAAGGAGGATAAGGAACCCGTGCTCGAGGAGAAGGAATACTGGATGCTCTATTTTGATGGGGCATCAAAAACAAAAACAAGTGGTGCAGGTCTTGTTCTGCAAAATCCCGATGGATTCGCGATTGAATATGCCCTGAAGTTGGACTTCCTAACAACCAACAATGAGGCAGAGTATGAAGCTTTGATAGCCGGGCTTGGTCTGGCAGGGGCATTAAGGGTTAAGAATCTTAAAGTTTGTGGAGATTCAAGGGTAGTTGTGGCCCAAGTCAATGGAGAGTTTGAGGAAAGGGATGAAACCATGGCCAAGTACTTAAGGCTTGTGAAGGCAGTAATGACTCAATTTGATGAGTGTTACATAGAGCACATTCCGAGGGAGGAGAACATCAAGGCCGATGCCTTATCCAAGTTCGCCTCCTCCGAGATAGAGAATTACTCTGGAAGTGTCTACTTCCAAGTTCTGAGAGCCCCTACCATCGATTCAAAGTTGGTCGCGCCTATTAATGTCAGGGAATGTTGGATAGATCCAATAAAAGCACACCTCGAGACCGGTTGGCTCCCGACTAATGCCATGGAGGCACGAAAATTGTCTGTGAGGGCTTTAAGGTATGCACTAATTGAAGGGATACTATACAAGAAGTCTTTTGTGATTCCATATCTAAAGTGCTTAAGACCCGAGGAGGCCAAATCAGCTATTGAGGAGGTCCATGAGGGGATTTGTGGACAACACTTGGGGGGCAGGGCCCTAGCTCACAAGATAGTTAGACTCGGGTTCTATTGGCCTGAGATCATGGCCGATGCTAAGGATTACGTGAAAAAGTGTGACCGGTGCCAGAAACATGCACCAGTGGTCAGGCAACCGCCAGAGATGTTGACATTCATCAGCTCCCCCATTCCCTTTGCTATGTGGGGGATGGATATACTTGGGCCATTTCCCATGGCCACTGCACAAAGGAAGTTCTTGATAGTTGCTATCGATTACTTTACCAAATGGATTGAAGCCAAACCGTTGGCCAAGATTACGACCAAGCAAGTCGCGCAGTTCCTGTGGGAGAACATCATGTGTAGGTATGGAATACCACGAATCCTTGTTACGGATAATGGGTTACAATTCAACAACAAAGAATTTAGGGACTACTGTGATGATAATGGAATTGAGCTTCGGTTTACCTCGGTTGCCCACCCTCAAGCCAATGGGCAAGCTGAGGTTGCTAATCGAATCATCCTTGATGGACTTAAGAAAAGGGTAGAACGCTCTAGGAACACCTGGGTTGATGAATTGCTACCCATACTCTGGGCGTACCGCACCACCTGTAAGGTGACCACTGGGGCAACCCCATTCATGTTAGCTTACGGAGCTGAGGTGTAGTACCCGTAGAAATCATGCATACATCTCCACGGGTGGAAGCCTTCGAACCTGACACCAATGAAGAAGGAATGAAGCTGGCCCTCGACCTGATAGATGAGGTAAGGGATGAAGCTCATGCTAGAAATGTTGAACATCAGAAGAAAGCCTCCTTCTACTATAACCTAAGGGTGAAAGAAAAGTTCTTCCGTCAGGGGGACCTAGTACTTAGAAAGATTGAAGCATCCGGAGTTGGACAGAAGGGGAAGCTGGCTCCAAATTGGGAAGGCCCATATCGGGTCAAAGGCACACTAGGACGAGGATCATACAAGTTGGAGACTTTGGAAGGAAACGAGGTGCCTCGCACTTGGCATGCATCGAACCTCAAAGTCTATTATGTTTGATTATCCTAAGTAGGATTTAGCTTATATCTAATAGGAAAGTAGAAATAAGGTCGACGAAACCATATCAGAGTTTGCAAACTCCGAGTAAGAAGTAGAGTATTATGTAAGGGTTGAACCCATTTCAGAATTTATTAATGCAATTTGGTTTTCTTTACTCAAGTTCTATGTCCGTTATGTATCAAAGCATATTTGAATTGCTAGCCAAGAAAGGCCAAGTACAAATGACAAAATAATTAAGTAAAAGAAAAATCGGAAAAATGCATAAATAAAACCCCGGAGGGTTAGTCCGGTACAAATATAAATAAGAAATATTTTTCGATTCGAATTTTTCGAAAAGGAAGGAAAAATTGAAAAATCCAAGTAGGGCAAGAGCCCCATTCAGAAAATCTCGCTCGAAAAATAAAGATTCGAAACAATAATTTTCGATTGCTACTTATCGAATGAAGACCAAAAATGGGCTGGACCCACCTATCAATTTTCATTCGAAAATTGGGTTGTTTAAAAAAAAATTGCAGAATGAAATTGCCGAGTAGGAGGATAAAAAATGGGGTGGCCCCACTTGAAATTTTCCAATCGGAAAATGTTAAAAAAAATGCCGGATGAAATTGCCGAGCAGGAGGATAAAAATGGGGTGGCCCCACTTGAAATTTTTCAATCGGAAAATGTAAAAAAAAAACGGGGGGGGGGGGGGGGGGGTCCGAACAGAGTTGCCGAGCAAGAGCAAAAAATAGGGTGGCCCCACTTGAAATTTTCCAATCGGAAAATGTTAAAAAAAAAAAAGGAAAAACCGAGCGGAATTGCCGAGCAGGAAGGAAAAATGGGATGGTCCCCACTTCAAGTTTTCAATCGGCAAATGTAAAAAAGAAAAAAAAAAGGAAAAGCCGAATGAAATCGGCGAATGGAGACAAAAAACAACCGAATGAGTACATGAGTGAGAATGAATTTTAATGGTCAAATTACAATTTGACCCTTGAAGTTTTACATTGGTTATAATTTAATTCCTAAATTATTAGGAAAAATTAAGAAAAATACCTGTGGGTACCCGAAAATTCGTAAATTGTTAGGAAAAATTAAGAAAAATATCTGTGTGTACTCGAAAATTCCTAAATTATTAGGAAAATTAAGAAAAATACCCGTGGGTACCCGAAAATTCCTAAATTATTAGGAAAAATTAAGAAAAATACCTTTGGGTACTCGAAAATTCCTAAATTATTAGGAAAAATTAAGAAAAATACCCGTGGGTACTCGAAAATTCCTAAATTATTAGGAAAAATTAAGAAAAATACTTGTGGGTACCCGAAAATTTCTAAATTATTAGGAAAAATTAAGGAAAATACCCGTGGGTATATAAAAATTCCTAAATTATTAGGAATAAATAAGAAAAAATATCTGTGAGTACACGAAAATTCCTCAAATATTAGGAAAAGTACAGAAAAATACGAGGAAAATCATAGAAATATTTTCTTGATAAATTGAGCAATAATTTATGCTAATAATGCATAAAAGCTCTATAAAAGTGCCAAAAATTGCTAAAAGCAAGCACAAGACACAAGTTAAAACCTCGAATAAGGCAAATCGTCGTAAAAGTGTAGGTCGCTCCACACTTTACAATAAGGCGGTATGTGAAACACTAGTGTAAATCAAAATCCCCATATGAGGGTACGAAAAATAAGGAGTCCTAGGTAAGGGATAAAAACGTCCCCGAGTCTCGAAAAAGACAATTATAACTTCCACGAAAACATGATCAGTTTTCCTAGAAGTTGGGGGGCAAATGATATGGGCTGAAAGTAAGCCCTAAAAACACATTTAATGTTGCATTAAATGAACCTAAGTTGGTCCAAGGTCAAAGCCCAATTACGAGGCCCAAAACCTTAATAATGATAGTAAATTCGTAGCTGTAAAATTAGCCAAATAAAAGACCCCGTATTTAAGTCAACATGGAAACCAAATCATATCAGGAGTGGTCTTCAAGGCATATAATTCCAATACTTATCCATCTATCCTTTGGAAGGATCTAGAATTGGGCCAAGGCTGTGACTTGCCCACCAAGTCTCCTAATTCAACTCTAACTCTAGGGTTTTCATCACCTATATAAGGACCTGCTCCTTCACAGCTAGAACTACGTTTTTTGGCTTGATTCTTGATATATTGCAAGATACGTAGGCATTTTGTGAGGACCCGAGTTAGGTCACGAAACACTTGATCAGCCATTAAAGCTCGAAGCTCTCCTTAACCCTAACATTCAATACGCAATAAATATACCCTACTTTTTATTCCATAACATTATGAAAATCGAAAGAAATATTTTGCCCCAATGAAATTTTCTATACCTGTTCTATACTACATAATCAATATTTTATTATATCTATTCAAATTCCAAAGGTCTGATGCAAAAATAAATAAATAAATTAACATGTAAAAAGTTGCTGCAAAAAAATGCAAAAATTTGTAGAAATTTGATGTAAAAAAATGGCTCTCATAAGTGTGGTAGTGTGTTACTCAGGCCTCACCAGGTATGCTTAGGTCGAGTTTTTTCTTTGTTTACCCAGACTCTAATGTCAAATTCCAATCTTCTTAACTTGTTAGAGTAAGTCCAACAGTGTCCTAGTGTATTTCTTATAAATATTATAAAATAATAACTCCTAGTGATTTAGGACATGTTTTTGTATTTGAACTCCAACAATAATCCTTATACTCATTCCTTATTATTAGTATAATAATAAATTTGGAAAGAGAAGGACAAAAAGTGTAATGAAGAAAGAGAAAAGAAGTTAAAAGAAGAAAGAGAAATTAATTTTATATTGATAAAAATGATATAAGAGCATCTCCAAGAGACTCTCTACTCAAACTCTTAACTCAAAAAATGAGGAGAGAGATTGAAAATGTTGCTCCAAGAGACTCTTAGTGGCTCTTAAAAACGCTAAGAGTCTCTTCTCTCTCCTCATTTTTAAGAGTCACTAGTAGCTCTTAACTTGTATTTTAATAATAAAATATACATGTCCACCAATTTTTGCACAACTTTTGTTTATAGTGGGGTTAATTTATGAATAAATTATAAATAAGGAGCTAATATAAAGAGGATTGTTGGAGTTTGACACATAAACCAATGTAATAATTTGCTAAGAGCCATTTATTTATATTATTTTGAAGAGTGAATGTAGGAGTCTCTTGGAGATACTCTAAGGGATGGCTAGTGATCCCTTAAAGATAAGGTATAGGATGGATGTCCTAGTGATTCTTAAATCACTAGGACTGTTGGAGTGTCATTTTATATCATATTCCTTATATTTAAAGTTAGGACATGATATAAGGAAGCTATTGGACTTGCTCTTAACATGTCTCTTCATTTTAATTTTTTTTTATTGAAATTGTTAATTAAAGAACTATGATGTAGTGACCAAGTTTTCTAAAACGTTAAGGTGTTTTCAAGGAGGGTTTAATATGGGTAAAATGGATTATTCCCGATCTATTTCTAATAAGATTAGTGTTTTTAGAGCATCTCCAATGCAATAAGCCCTTAGCAAAACAATCCTAGGTGGCAAGTATTATACATAATTTTTATAAATTGTGCAACTCCAATCATACAAAGCCCTTAGATAAAATTATAGCCAACCTCTTTACGTTGGCTATATTTGTCGAAGCTCTCAAGGACTGTAACAAAGCTGTACATATAAATTTTATCATTATAATCAATCCCATTGGAGCACAACACCTTACAGATTCGATAAATATTAACCAATCATTATTTTACATTATTTTAGATAATTAATTTAGCCAACCCCATTGAAGATGTTCTTAGTGTTAGGAGAATTTGGAAATTATCTTGGTACAGTATTCTTATTCCAGGTGTTGGTGCTTTCGTACCTGGTGGTTTCTTGTCTTTAAGCATGGTTGTAAATTTTGGAAATCGGAACAAATGGGTTTAGGTATCTAATATTGAAATTGGAATAAAAATTAGATAAATTTTAATATTTCAATATTATTTAAAAAATTAGTCTACCTTATAATGTAATATACTATTTAAAAATATTTCATAGCGATAAATTGGATTTTAAAAATTAAATTGACAAATATTTTTTAATAATTTATCGACGATTTATCAACATTTTTTAAAAAATTCGACGATTTTTAAAACATTGCCTATAGGTAGCGGTCAACCTTGTTGGCTGCTCAACACAAAATCGGAGTACAAGATTTGGCATCAACCTGATTATTGAAAACTTCTTCATTATATATTTCATTAGATATATAAGAAGAAGCTCATGGTGCAAATGTTTGCTGGGTACTGTTATTCAACAAATGGCTTCCAGGCCGTTGGATCAACTATTCAATAAATTGTCTCGTACTGTAGAAATTTTCTGCGATAAGGGCAAATTACCAAATTCCCCATCCCCGTATCGCAAAAACTTTTCGCGATACGGTACGATTTGTTTTTGTTTCCTCTTTTCACCGTACAGTTTAAACCAAAAAAATCCTCAAATACTAGCGATTGAGAGGCGATAGGGGGCGATTGAGAGGCGATAGGGGGCGAGCCTAAGAAGAAAGGAGTAGTTGAGATTAACGTGAGAAATGAGATGGACTGTGAGTATTTTATACGAGAATAATAGTGAAAGACAAAGTTAGAGAGGAAGTTGGGAAAAAGAAAAGAAGTGGTGGTTGAACTAACCTACATTTGATTAATATATACATGCAGTGAGCGAACAATGTAGTCAAAACATTTACAAGCAGTATAGCTAGCAAACCATTATATTCCATTATGAAGTTCTTAAATGATTCTGAAACCACTGACTGGGAATACAAAGCCAGAATTTCTTTGCTTCCTCAGCGAAGTATTGCCTTCAAAGTAACCAACGATTTTACTCGAGCATATGCATACCAAGGCTTTTGGTTTCGTATTGGACCACTTAGAGGCCTCATGTGGGCTCAAGATCACTTCATACCTCCACCTGCAAGTACACTCATTGCTTCCTATCCAAAAACCGGAACTACTTGGTTGAAAGCCTTATCATTCTCCATTGCCACTCGAAACAAATATGATATTCCTAGCAACCCATTACAAACAGCATTATCTCACGAGTGCATGCCGTTTTTGGAATATGATATACCTAGAAACCCGCTGCACAGGTACTATTCTGAAATTCCACTCTTTTCTACGCATGTTCCTTACACATCTTTGCCTGAGTCAATTACTGGTTCTGATTGCAAAATAGTTTATATATGTAGAGATCCCGCTGATACGTTTGTTTCTTGGTGGCATTTTATCCAAACGCTAGCACCAAAAGACCTTGAATTTGTTCCAATTGAGGAGGGGTTTCAGGAGTTCTCCGAGGGGTATTCATTTTGTGGTCCTTACTGGGAACATATACTGGGATATTGGAGAGCAAGCTTACAGCGACCTGGTAAGGTATTGTTCCTAAAATATGAAGATTTGAAGATTAATACGTTATCGAATGTAAAGAAGCTGGCCGAGTTCATTGGCTATCCATTCTCTGTGGAAGAAGAGCGAGATGGTGTTATAGAAAGACTTGTAGACTCTTGCTCTTTTGAACATATGAGCGGTTTGGAAGTGAATAAGAGCGGTGTACATAGTAATGGTTTCAACTCTAATCTTTTGAATAGTGCATATTTCAGAAAGGCCAAGGCTGGAGATTGGAAAAATCATTTACCTGCTCAAATGAAAGAACAGATGGATCAAATCATGGAGCTCAAATTCAGGGATTCTGGATTAACATGGGGAAAGACTTTCGACACTTGAGGTGAGGCCCTAGATGATGAAAGTTACATATATCAGTAATGAGTTAAATGCTTTGAGCTATTACTGGATATATGTATTGGTTTGCTTAAATTTACTTTTCTGTGCTTGAATAAAATGCTTTCGGTTGCAGTCTTTGATAGATAGACTGTGTGAGAAGCTACATGTTTTATTGGTTTTAGCCTTTTGGTATGTTCTGTAAACTCGCGTTTACTCAGCCTTTATGGTTTGTGTGCTTTGCTGATTCAAGCCTTTTGGGATTGTTGGTCTTTTATAATAATGAGATTTCTTGTTAATAATCTGTGCCGAGCCTAGTTGATATGATCGAGTATGAACATCAACAACTCCTGAAGAACTATTTTTTAGAGTTTTTGATTCTTTTTTTATTTTTATTTATTTATTTATTACCCATACAACATTAATACATATATTACTATTACATAACTAAATTACCTACAAATTAAAGTAAAACTGCAATAAATCATACACTAAGTTTTAATTTCCATGTAAAAATTGCTTAGATTCTCCTTTCCATTTTAAACAAAATGCATATAAATATTTCCGTGCGAATCATCTGCATTTCTCAATAACATTTCCAGTCACCCTGTTTCAAAGAATTGCAAATGTAACGTTTCAAGCTACAGGCTAAAAGGTTCGACGTAAAAATAAATAGAAATCTCATAACAATTTAGCAATAGGCTTGGTTTAGCAAGGCACAACAAACTTAAGAGAGTTTCACTGGACATCCTGAAGAAAAGAAGAGACATGTAGCTTCTGGGGCAGTCCATATATCAAGGAGACAAGCACTACAGTCATAAGCAATTTATTCAAGCACCAATCTAAAGAAGAAGCAATATATAACAGCTTAAATCATTCTATTCTTTATATGGAACTTTGATCGTGATTAAGGGTTGGAAGTGTTCCCAAAGTTAAGCCGGAATCTCTTAGTTTCTGCTCCATGATATGATCCATTTGCCTATCTATGCATGACATTCGCGCACATCAAATGTATCCTTCCATTCATTTAGGGTGCACTTGACTATGGGATGTACTTGCCTTCTTCGTTAGCCACTAGTCTCGTGTCCTATAAATATGCCGATTTGGGTGGTTTGCTGGACACTCTCCGCTCCTCCACCTGTGGATTTTGCAAGTTCATTGCTGATAAGCTTGTCTCCTGGTTATCGAAATAACAAGGGACAGTATCTCGGTCCAGAAGGCGAATATGGGTGGCTAATGTGGTAGCTGAATCTTGTTGTCTACGAAATCTGATCCAAGAGTTACATTGTCCTCTTCATAAGCAACCATTGTGTACTGTGACAACGATAAACCAGCCCAACATCAACGTGCCAAACATGTTGAGATGGATTCACACTTCGTGCGAGAAAAAGTGGCACTTACAACATATGCAGAGTGTTCCATGTGCCACACGCTCATCAGTAAAAGTCAAGAAAATACAGAAATGGTAACATTTTTACCATACATTATTATTTCCGGGTAGCCAACATACAAGATTGGCCCCCTTATCCGCGACCAGCTAAGATTCCCCTTCAACATGGATGCTAATGGAGCTTTTCAATCATGTGGGGGATGTATCACGTGTATTAAGTAAACTGTCTTGAAGACACATACCGCTATAAAAACGTTCAAGAACTATTTCTCAAAAAGATAAGGTGATCCGTATTGCTTCAAAATTTTCTAAAAATCGTTAGAAATTTGTGTTTCACATCTTTAAGTAAATTAATTCAACGATAGTCGTAGACAATTTTCAACTATAGACGAACAATAAGATCTGAACATGAAAGTTTTTCAAATTATGCTTAGAGATAAAATTACAAAATTAACTCTAAATGCTTTCAGCATAAACTAATTATAAGAGCATACATTATCAAAGTCTGTAGTTACATAATAAATTAAAACTAGGGAGTGAAATCATAAAAGAGATTTCACATCTTTAACAAATTATAGTGTTGGAAGCACCACAGATTCTTGAAAGAGCTCCATCTGCACGAACTTGGACTGTTGTAGCTGGTGCAGGACAAATATTCAAGAAATGACGGAGGTAACCTGATAATCTCCATATCTCCCCTTACCAAAATAATACACTAGCACAAAAATCTGATTTTAATCCGACTATATAGCCAGGCAGGCTAGATTCCTTGGTTCAATACTTCGTTAGCAGTAGATATATATTACGAGAAAGGAGAAAGTAGTCAGATATGAACGTGAGAAATTAATAAGATGACTAAAGGTGAGTATTTTCAAAAGAAGGAAAGTGAACTGAAAGATAAAGTTAAGGAGGGGGGTGGGAGAAATTAAGAAAAGAAATGATGGTAGAATTGGACCTACATCTGATAAATATATACATGTAGCAAGAGAACATTGTAGGCATTACACATTTACAAGCAGTATAGGGCCTATAGGCAAGCCATCATCTTCTATCATGAAGTTCTTGAACGATTCTGAAAACAATATTGACTGCGAATACAAAGCCAGAATTTCCCTGCTTCCTCAGAGATGTATCGGCTTCAAAGT
The DNA here is from genome assembly GCA_036435485.1 of Saposhnikovia divaricata. NCBI lineage: Eukaryota > Viridiplantae > Streptophyta > Magnoliopsida > Apiales > Apiaceae > Saposhnikovia > Saposhnikovia divaricata. The sequence continues at coordinate 63,724,762 of CM071596.1, forward strand.
AGCCAACGATTTTACTCGAGCATATGAATACCAAGGCTTTTGGTTTCGTATTGGACCACTTAGAGGCCTCATGTGGGCTCAAGATCACTTCATACCTCCACCTGCAAGTACACTCATTGCTTCCTATCCAAAAACCGGAACTACTTGGTTAAAAGCCTTATCATTCTCCATTGCCACTCGAAACAAATATGATATTCCTAGCAACCCATTACAAACAACATTATCTCACGAGTGCATGCCGTTTTTAGAATATGATATTCCTAAAAGCCAGTCTCACAAGTACTATCCTGAAATTCCACTCTTTTCAACACATGTTCCTTACACATCTTTGCCTGAGTCAATTACTGCTTCTGATTGTAAAATAGTTTATATATGTAGAGATCCCGCTGATACGTTTGTTTCTTGGTGGCATTTCGTCCATAAGCTAGCACCAAAAGACACGGAATTTGTTCCCATTGAGGAGGGATTTAAGCAGTTCTCTGAGGGGTATTCAGTTTATGGTCCTTATTGGGAACATATACTGGGGTATTGGAGAGCAAGCTTAAAGAGACCTGATAATATATTGTTCCTAAAATATGAAGATTTGAAGATTAATACGTTGTTTAACGTAAAGAAGTTGGCTGAGTTTATTGGCTATCCGTTCTCCTTTGAAGAAGAGAGAGATGGTGCCATAGAAAGACTTATAGATTTTTGCTCTTTTGAGCATATGAGCGGTTTGGAGGTGAATAAGAGCGGTGCACAAAGTAAAAAGTTTAACTCTTGTGCTCTATTGAATAGTGCATATTTCAGAAAGGCTAAGGTAGGGGATTGGAAAAATCACTTACCTGCTAAAATGAAAGAGCAGATGGATCAAATCATGGAGCTGAAACTCGCAGATTCCGGCTTAACTTTGGGAAATACTTCTCACACTTGAGGGCTGAGGCCCTTGATGATGAAACTTACATTTTTCAGTAAAGAGTTGAATGCTTTGAGCTGGTATTGTATATGTATTGTTTGCTCAAATTTTTAGTAATCTGTACTTGGTTGAAAATGCTTTGGGTCACAGTCCTTAACAGATAGACTGTGTGAGAAGCTACATGTTTTTTTGGTTTTGGCCTTTTGGGATGTTGTGTAAACTCTCGTTTGCTCAGCCTTTGTGGTTTGTGTGCTTCGCTGATTCAAGCTTTTAGGGATTGGTTGTCTTTTAAAGTAATGATATTTCTAGTTAATGTTCTGTGTCTAGCTTCATATTCTGTAAGGTTACAGTTGCGTTTCTTTTGAACAAGATGAGTGAAAATGGAAGTATATTGCAGATAATATGCAGAATGGCTGGAAATATTCCATTTGCTTATTTAAGAAACTTCCTTACAATTTACTGCAACATGATAATTAAGAACATCTGAGCTTCATTTGCCTGATGCTCTTTCAAATTCACTTGGCAGTAAAAGAAAATTGCGAATATAGAGCCAGAATTTCTTTGCTTCCTCACCGAACTATCGCCTACAATGTGTCCAAATAATTTTACTCGAGCTTATGAATATCAAGGCTTTAGGTTCCGTAAAGAAGCTCTAGAGGCCTCATGTGGGCTCAAGATCACTTGGGGAAAAACTTCTGACACTTGAGGCCCTTGATGATGAAAGTTTCAATTTTCATTAATGAGTTGAATGCTTTTAAGCTGTTATTGTATATGTACTGGTTTGCTTGATTAAGCTGTTATTTGGTTAACAAGTATATCGTTTGTATGAGGATGCTTATGCTGAACTGCCAGAAGGAATTCATATTTTTGTTAACCAAATTCATTAATCTTAATCCGAACACCTCCGATCAGACTCTGTAGCCACCACATTATACTATGAAATGATCTCAACAACAGAGCAAACACCTTTTCTTAAATAATCTAACAACATTATATGTAGGCCTGGGAGATGTCGTCCACTGAACTTAGCAACATGCATGCTAAAGCCTTGTTATTGGTAGGCCTTATGGCTTTGATGCTACCAACACTGCTGTAGTGGCACTGATGTATTATTATTGCTAGGCCCCGGCACTGATGTCTACTGCCAACACTTCATTTAGAAACTTTTAACTCCAGACTTGAAGTCGAGCCATAGTGATTCGCAGTCCAACCATAAACAACGAAAGGATAACCTCAAATGTAAGGGGAACATATAATACACTAACTCTATTAATAATTTATTGAATTTATTACAGTCCGAGTACGACTGAAGTTAAATATCCACTATTTATGTTTGATAAAGAACCAAACCTACAGAAGATCTATTCCCAGAAGAAATTGTTTCTTAAAAGTTAGTTGTTTACTATAAGATGCTCTTTGTATTTTTTGTGGGATTCTTGAAGCGTGTCAGAGACCGGTTCATTATTCATTGACTCCTTTTTTTTTTAAGGCTGTGTGTGTCAAAATTATTGGCAAGACACGGGGTTTCAGTTTGCATAGTTGAGTGATTAAATGTGGCAGGGCCGGCTGAGGGCAAGCAATACAAGCCATCCCACGAGCCATTTATCGTTTAGGGGTAAATTTTTTAAAAAAGAATTCTTGGGTATAAATTAAAAATGAAAAAAAATATCTAAACAATGAAGCTTGTTAGGAAATACCATGTTTTTCGAGCTAAGAATTGTAAGAATGCTTACTTGTAGAAGAAAAAAAGGTGATTACTATGATGAACTTTCTAAAGAGTACAAAGTACGATAGTTTGTTATCTATTAGTAAGAATTGGTGAGAGAATATTGTTAACTATTATGGTTATAGTGGCTTCTACATAACGAAGTTTTTCAAATTTAAAATTGATCAAGTCATATCTTCGTTACAGTATGTCACGAGAACGGTTGAATGAGTTGGTTATGTTATCAATTGAGAAGAAAATGTTAGCAAATTCTAATTTGAAGGCTTGATTAGTGATTTTGCTAGCAACATATGAGAAGAATTATTTTAAGTCGTGAGTTATAATTTTTTTTATTAGGTACTCAAATCAATTACTAGTTTTGTTGTGAGTATTCCGTAGCAAGAGTTTAGTATCTTTTGCAATTTTACCGCATCTAATCCTATTTCTTTGTTTTTTCTTTTTTGCTTTTATAAATATTGGGGGGCAAATGTTTTTTAGGTGGCATAGGGCATCATGCAGCTTTGGAAATTTACTTTAAATTTTGAGTAATGAAGTGCGCTGTATGTGTTTTCTCTAGTATAAAGCCTACAGATTTTGTTGTGTGGAATTCGATGATAGGGGGATTAGTAGGGGATGGAAAGCAAGTGAATGATGTACTTTGTTTCTAGACATGCTTAAGGAAGGGAGGCTGATGGATTGTTTGGGAATACCTAGCATTTTGAGTGTTTGCGGAAGGGAAGGAGAGTAACAAAAGGGACACAAGTAAAAAGCATTTGGTTTTAAAGAATATCAAGGTCAGTTTAGCAAGATATACATGTGCAAGAACGCTTAACTTATTGAAAGGGAACTGGAAAATAAAAGCAACTAATTGCCTTGTATATAGGACTCTGTTGTCGATTGGCATTTGTTTATAGGAGACGGGTACTTTGAAGTTTAACATAGCACCTCGAACATGAACTGCATACACTTCCTGTTACTCTGATACGATGCACACAAGACGTGATTGGAAGAATTCCTTAAATATTTCGATTGCGAACTATACTCAACATCCCTTGCAGGAGTGCGAACAACAAATATTTTGCACTACATGTGCATTGCTGCTTGGAAATTTCAGCATTACTCGAGTGCATCATATCAGGAAAAAGAGGGAAAGCTATAGTGAGTGCCCGTTTGCAATTGGTTTCCTTAACCTTAAAATTGGCAAATTACACAATGTATGTACAACCACCACCCACACTAACTCTAAGGTGGCTACAATTTATCCATATGGCAACATTGTATGTATATTATGGTGAGAAATTGCTATATAAGCATTTCTTAAATACAATCACCCACGTCCCTTGTTCATTATTGTGAATCAAACATTATATACACAAGAGCATAGTTATACTCTACTGTTGGGTCCCAAACAAGGGACAACCCTTGACGCACCTGAATAACATTTCAAAGAGAAGACTTTTATGTATAACTCACACTAGGTTTTAATGACTATGATACATTGTATACAGAATACATATACATATCAATATATACAAGAAAAAAGCTGTTTCACTTGACCAACAAATTCTTTCTTTTTTTGTTTTTCGCTTTACCATTTATTTTGATTACTGTCTTGTGTTATAGCTTATAACTTGTGGTGGTAGACTTGGTGTGAGTTCTACATAAAAGTATTCTCTTGATCTTAATAAAACTTGAAAATGTATACATTCATTTATGATGTCTCTAGTCTCTACCCATGTGGGGAGTAGTTCACATGAAGATGATGCAAGTATTCAAGGCTGTGTGCGGAAATTCATGATAAGAAACTTGGATTAAGTTTGCATAATTGGATGATTAAATGGGGGTTTGTGAACATTTTTTTTTTGTTATCTGTAAACTACTATTGTTTTGGGGAATGCAGTTTTAAAAATTTACTTAAAATTTTGGTTAGTATGATGCTAAACGTGCTTTCTTTAGTATGAAGCCTTAATAATCTAGTATGAAGCTTTTTTTTTTTGGTAATGGTATATTGTATAAACTCAAATACGCACACACCCAAAACTTTATAAAGCTTTAATTTAGTATGAAGCTTTTTTTTTTGCCAAAAGGTATCTCCGAAAGACCTTGAATTTGTTCCTATATTAAGAAGGGCTTTTAGCAGTTCTTCCAGGGATGTTGATTTTATGGTCCTTACTGGGAACATATACTGGGGTATCAGAGAGCAAGCTTACAGAGACCTTGTAAGATACTGTTCCTAAAATATGAAGATTTAAAAACTAATACATTTTCTAATGTAAAGAAGCTGGCCGAGTTTATTGGCTATCCATTCTCTGTGGAAGAAAAGCGAGATGGTGTTTAGATAGCCTTGTAGACTGTTGCTCTTTTGAGCGGCTTGGAGGTGAATAAGAGTGGTGAACATAATAATGGTTTCCACTCTGTTGTGAATAGTGCGTATTTCAGAGAGGGGATTGGAACAATAATTTACCTGCTAAAATGAAAGAGCAGATAGATCAAATCATGAAGCTGAAATTCAGAGATTCTGGCTTAACTTGGAAAATCTTCCGACACTTGAACACGCCAAGGTGAAAGTTCCCTTTTTCGGGAAAAATGCCGCCGAACCAAACAAAAGTTCCAAAAAAGTGTGAAAAATGACACGTGTCTTCTTATCATTAACTGATTAAATAATAAATTCCAATCCTCATAATTTATAAGGGGGTAAATGGCCATTTTCGTCACTGTACTATACCAAAACTTTCACTTGGGTCACCAGCCCAAAAAAGCTTTCAAACGAATTATTTAACTCAAAATAACTTTCAATTAGATCATTGTACATTAAAAATATTTCACTGCCGTTAAATTTTTGTTGACTTAACGGAAGTCCGTTAATTTCTTACACATCAACTGCCAGCTCAGTTAATTTCTTACACATCAACTGCCAGCTCAGTGCCATATCATCATCCATGTCATCTATCTAAAATCTAAAATATTTGCTATTTAACAAAAAAGAAGAAAAAAAACCTCCTACCCCCTGCATACCTACATCCTCCATTTCTTTCATCCCACCTCCATTCCACCCCGTAACCATCCCCTCTCCTCCACCAGTCACTACCATTGCTGCCTTCGTCCAATTTCCCAGCCTTCTCCGCTGCTCCCGTTCTTTTCTTCTCCCTTCACACCACAGCCCACTTCCGTTCACTTCACCTCTTTCCCCCATCAACACAGTCCCCCTTCATCTCCACCATTTCCACTCTTCTTCAATTCCATTCAAACCCATATCATCTCACCAGCATTCATCTCCTCTGTTCGACACCACCACTGCTCCGCCTATCACCGATGCTACCCTTATCCACCACCACTGCTCCGCCTATCACCGATGCTACCCTTATCCACCGTCCACTATCTCACCTCCACTACTCTTTCTCGACCACCAACACCATCTGCTCCTCCAAATCTCCACCTTTATCCTCCTTCCATTCCACCGTTGCCATTCAACAACCCACATCTTCCTCACATCATCGCTGCCCACATTCTCCAACACGCTCAACTCTCCTTCTCCACCTTAACCACCAACATTCTCAATTGCGCAAACAAAATCTCCCACCCATCTCCTTCTCCTCCCCTCAACCCCCATCCCACCACCTGCAAACCACCATCACTTCCTCTCCTCTATCCACCACAACCACGCCATCATCTCTCCACCCATTTCCCACTTCTAGCCTCCACCCATCTTTTTCCCCAACCTCATCATCACCATCACAACCTCCATTTTCCTCCTATATTCCTTCTCCCCACCACCTCTCAACCATCCGCCCCATCCACCCCTCCCCTATTATTTCATCCCTCTTTGTCTACTTCATCAACAGCTCCACTCACCACTACACCGCCTCCGTTTCACCCCTGCAATTCACCATCACCGCTCTTCTCCCTCACCACCACTTCCAGCCCTCCCTTTTCTTCACCTACGACCAACACCACAACGCCGTCCGCCCTTCCGCCACCAAAGATCGAACGCGAACAAAACCCCAAAATTTGAAATCGTATAAAACTTGAATTAAAGACTATGGGCATGTAGATAATCGATTCCTCGTTAATTTGGTTATTTAAACTTTGATTTTGGACAACAAAATCATTGAGAAACAAAGGTTTTTAATTTTGAAAAAGAAGAAGAAGAAAGAAAGAGAGTTGAGAGAGATATACAGGAGAGATCGAGAGAGAAAATGTAAGAAAATGAAAATGAAAAGGAATTTTAAAAACTATTTAACATTATAGTTTATAAGATTAAAATGTTGGAAAATATAAATTTTGAAAATTATAATTTAAAATATAAATTTAAAATGAAAATAATAATTTAGAAAATTATAAATTTAAATTTAAAATTAATCGATGACCTAATTGAAAACTTATACAAAGTTCAGTGTTTAATTAGCTATTGAATCATATTCGTTGTGCCACGTCAGGATCCACCTCATTATTCCGTTAGTTTTTTTAACGGAACTAACGGCAGAAACCCAATTGAAATGTTTTAGTTATACAAGTGTTTGACTGAAAGCTTTTTTTGGCTGATGACCCAAGTGAAAGTTTTGGTATAATACAGTGACCAAAATGGCCATTTACCCATTTATAAGGTTACAGTTGTGATTTTTGAACAAAATGAGTGGAAACGCAAGAAATGACAATATTATGCAGAATGGCCTGAAACATTCATTTGCTTACATGAGAAGGCAAAGGAGAATCAAACAATAATTTATGCAGCAATAAAAACATCTTAACATTGTTAGTGCATTATCTTAATCTTAAATTTGTTTAAGAACACAAAAAACACAGCAACATGATAATTACAAACCTCTGAGCTTCACCATTTGCTGATACTCTTTTAAATTCACTTGGCAGTAAAACTAATTGCGAAAAGGGAATATTTTAGAGACGGAAGAGAGATGGATGAATCTCCATTCTTATGTACTCCAGTTAAGTAGCTTAAATGCTCAAAACCACAAAATTATTAAGATAACATTCCCTTAGCACCGCCAATTTTTTCACCATTCATAGATATATCGTTTCATGAGGATGCTTACTCCGAACTTCCAGAAGGAAATAAGTGTATCAGTTGGATCGGTTCTCTCCGTATATATATGCACTTGCACTGAATTTCTCAGTAGCTATTTTCTCTTGCATTCTGGAAACAACGATTACATAGGATGTTCCGATTGTTAACGAGGTAAGAAATGAGCACGAGATGCAGGGAGTACCTAAATTTGATCAGTAAGGGTGGTTCATCACACACATCTAAAGTTAACTTATTTGAACATTTGTAATAGTTTGCCTATAGGGCTAGTTCGAGGTGTGCTGACCTTGGCCGCCCATAGTCAGTCATATGGGTTGACTTCTTGGAAGGGAACGAGGCATGAGGTGAAATGGAATTTCGTCGGTACACAAGGAACTACAAGTCATTTCAATCAAATCAATATTTCAACCAAAACTTAGTAGACTGAAAATGGAATTCATATTTCCGTTAACCAAATTCATTAATCTTGAACCAAACATCTCCCATCAGACTATGCAGCTACATTAAACTCTGAAGTGATCTCAACTACTAAGCAAACACTTTCAAATAATTTGGCATATGTAGACCAGAAGAGGTGTTGTACACTGAAGTCAGCAACATGCTAAGCCTTGTTAGTATTGGGGCTACGCGCATGGCAAAAAAAACCGATCCGATGGATACCCGATCCAATTCGACCCGATTGGATCTTACCGAACCCGATTTTTTGGATTTGGATTTGGATTTGGATTTGATTTTTAAACTCGAAAGAGTTTGGATTTAGATTTGGATATTAACTATATCCAACCCGATCCAAACCCGAAACCCGATCCAAACCCGATCCAAACCCGAAACCCGAAAAAAACCCGATATATATATATATATATATATATATATATATATATATATAATCTTAAAAAAAAATACATATTACTTAGTTACACTAAGTAATATGTCCCTGGATAGTGATATTTAGAGTGGTGTAACTTGGACATATTTATTTTTATGTTTTTGGAATCTGAATATTTATTTGTAATTGTAATTTTATTTTTTATGAAATTTTTATGTAATTCGGGTTTGGATAAACCCGAACCCGATCCAAACCCGATGGATCGGGTTTGGATTTTAAATTTCCAGATCCGATTGGATTTGGATCGGGTTTGGATTTGGATTTCAGATTCGGGTTTGGATTTGGATATCACAGGTATCCAACCCGATCCAACCCGTTGCCATCCCGCCTTTTCTGCTGCCAACACTGCTGTAGTGGCCCGGGCACTGAAGTCTACTTCCGGCACTTCAATTAAAAACTTTGAGCTTCAAATTTGCAGTGGATCCGTAGTGATCTGCAGTCAATTCATAACCTCTGAAATGGACCCGATATTTAGATTACATGGAAAATAGTTCTAGGTTTGCAGGTGTAGGTTGAATTGTGGTGGATCAGTATGTATAGAGAAAAGATAACGCATTTACAGTCCTAGTACATTTGAACTAAAATACATCTATCATTCATGTTTAATTTAGAACCAAACCTACAGAAACACAAGATCTGAACCCTAAAGAAACCGTTTCATAAGAAATACTGACAGTACACACCATTTTTCATTGCATATTAGAACCAAAAGTCTCCTTTAAGCTTCTAAGCTTTAAGACTTCTAAGCAGAACTCTTACCTTTCTCGCTTAAAAAAAGATATTCACACAACTAATACTTTCACATTACCTGGAACGATTAAAAAACAAGGGCAATAACATCAACTGAAGCTTTCCGGAAAAAATGAAATTTGACATCAAAGAAGAGGAAGCAAAGAGAAAAAAGAAACAACCATGTATGTGCACAACTAAGACTTTTCTACAAAATATTCGGCAGCTGGGAATCTAATCTCTGCTGCAATTCCTTGATCTTCATTGAGAGCTCTGTCTTCTGCTCCTTGTAGCTTTGTAGAAGGTATTCCTTGCCCTCAATAACCTCCTTCAACTCACTCACTTCCCTTCTCAGCAACTCGATCCTATCCCCATCTCTTCCCTTCTCTGAAGAGTCCATATTACTATCAACATCTACGTACCCATTTGCATGTCCATTTCTCCCTTCAGTAGGCCATATAGTAACTGATGGAGGCTTGTCATAGGCACTCACTTGCCCTACACAATGATCTGCAATTGCCTTCCTTAATCTCTGGATTTCTCTTTCAGAATCAAACAAATCCCTGTTGGCAGCATCCAGCAATGACTGCACATGAGTAGAATGTGAAAGCTGTGCGCTAAGAGAATTCTGCAGTTCTGCAATCTGATCTTGCATCTCCAGTATCATGTCATCCCTTCTCTTCAACTGTTGCCTCAGCTTTTGTATAACTTCTCGCTTGCTAAAGATGTCAGAACCAGAATCTGAGACACATGGGGAATCAGAGCCATTCGAATGGTGAAATGGCTTCTGTGGAAGCTCTAGACGATCAGGAGAAGATTGCCAAATCACACCATTCTCCTTGTTATATTCGGGAGCAGAAACAGTGACTGGAGAGAGCGCCATCTCATGCTCATTAGGCATTTGGTTGTTTCGTTGCTGCTTAGTCTCGAGATTTTTGGTTCCTGCTTCATTAATCAATTACATGCAGAGGATCAGTATTAGCTGGTGTCCAATCTGTCATGCTTACAGACATGACTTCTTCCAAGCATTGAAAGCAACACATTTCTATCTTGATTACTACAGTCATTCTTGTAAAATACAAACACAGCATATTCGAATACATGGCATGAAGAATAAAAAAAAATAGCTAGAAGAACTTACCATGATCATAACAGAGACATCTCACATTTCACACCACATACAAGACAAGAAACTGAAAAAAAAAACAGAACAAAACAAAAAGTAGAATGCCCTAGAGTAGGCCACACATAAGTAGTTTCCATGTGTGTGCACACGCATGCGCTTGTGTGTAGAGGGACAGATTCAAATCATAGCAACCAGTTACTATGGACATTTAGAGCAACTCCATAATTTACAAGTTAAATTTATAAATATTTGTTACTTAATTTACATGGTGTTCGTTGCTGTGAATCGTGTTTGATTCAATGTAATCCACTTATCTTAGAGTACCCACAGTGCATCCTGTTCAATTGATCTTCTTAACTGTGGATGTAGACCTCTTGAAAAAAAAAATCTTGTGCATAGATACTTGTAAGATTTGCATTTAGTAAAGTATCACAACTATAGGAGTGTAACCTTTCACTTCTCACATATTTATAAGATTGTAAATATTTAAAACAAAGGAGATTCACATAAGATTTTGCTGGTAAAGATGTAGGATACACTTCAAAATTCAAATAGATGTTACAAAAAAGGATCTTAGTATTGTGTTTAATAACAATATACATCCCAAATAATAAGCTGGTCCCATGTAGTTGTAGTAAAACATGTCTCAACCACAATGATCTACATTGGCATGAAACTCATCAAATGCGTAGGTGAGAAACTATTTGCAGCATTATTCATATATCATGAATTAGCAAGTACATAGCGGTTTCGCCAGATCGGCCAACAATAGAGAAAATGTTACTCCTACACTATCCATGTATCTTACTACTGAGTACCGACGAGTAATTGACCTGTGCTCTTTTTGCTTATAAGTGGGCAATGTGCAGATATTCATAGATAGCCAATTAAGAACGACATATAAAGATGAATATTAATCAAAACTCAGAAGTAGTCATACCAACTACACAAATACAAGTAGATTCGAAGTTGAAATTTAATAGACGGAGTTTGGTGAGAACTCATAACTCATACCGAACAAGGAATTAAATGGTTTAATCAGTAAATGTAAGTTTCGTTTCTATTAATACTCAGATTGTCTTGCACACTGACGTTAACAGCTAAATGAATTTCTACCAACTTCTTTTTACTCTTTTGTAATCCATCAATATCAGTCCTGACTGCAGATTTCCGAGAAGTAAATTACCAAATACCATTGATGATCTCTTAATACAAAATGAAAACCATCACGAGTCATTAGTTTGCATCATAAAAGAGAAATTCATTAAGGTTTGTAACCTCAAGAAGCCAGTTCTTGTATATTTTCTGCAAAAAGTTATATTCCAATTATGTAAGCAAGCATATAGCTATTGGTAGGAAACTTAATCAAAATAGCAAAATTAGTTGATCCTCAAATCTTGGATTAAGGACAGAAGTTCCTACCTGACATATAATTGTAGCAACCATCATCATCTTGTTGCACACAGTATGCATCTGAATGAAAGTGACCATTGACCAGTTTTTTCTTCTCTGTTGATTTTGTACTTCCTGCATTAAAGCTAGTTAGTAAAGGCAAGTTGTATAGAAGACTATAAATTACATTTTACAAGACCTCTTGAATCTTTGCTACTACTCTCCACTTCTTTTGTGTCAAGAACCTGCTTGAGCTTATATCCCAGACGCATTGATAATGTACTTAAGAGTGCACCACCTGCAATGAGAATCCAATTTGGCCCTTCTCCCTGTAAACTATTAGATATCTGTGCTCTAGGCAAGCCATTGGTTTTTGGTTTCATTTTAGGAGTGTATGCAGCAGATGGATGGTAACAATCTGGGGCATCCAGGTACGACCTACATTTAAATGCAGCAATGACTGAATTGGTGTAGATCAGACAAATTTAATATAACTTGGAAAACTAGCTATATTTGAGGCCAATTTAAAACCTTTCCCACTAAAACAAAATGAGCACATTGAGATATTTTAGTAAATTTTAGTGTTCTCAATTCATGTTTGTTTAATAGCAAACAATTTTCTGGCATTTCTAGAGTTACGAACATTCTTTTTCTCTTTCAGTCAATAGAGTATAGAGTGAAAGATTCTACTTCTAGAGAAAGCTCTTAATATATGTGTGTGTGTGTCTGTACTGCATTGTGCTTTGATAAGGTACATTTACAAGTTCAGTAGGGGTAACAGAAATAGCCTTTTAAAAGTAAAGACAGAATGATAATTAGAAAAATAAAAAGAAGACAGAATGATGCTCGTATGGTACTTTCCCATAAATAATTACCTCATACTAAAAAATTATTTTCAGAAACACGCATAACCTTAAGTTCTTTCATAGAGCAAGCATTATAGGCTCCTTGAAAATCTATGCTTGCTAGAATGGGAAAAAAGAAGCGAGGGAAGTATAAAAGTAAATCACTTCATCTTATTCTCTAAAAGTAATTTATAACGAAAGAGATTTGTTCATCAACTGCTTAGTCGTGCAGAAAGAAGAAAGTACGTTACTATCAAACTTTTCAGTTCCCTGACCCTGTCATAATACTGGCACCAACCAACAGGACTCAATTTTTGGTTTCGAAATTGAGGTATCACTACCCAACCAGCGCACATCCACCAAGACCTAGTCGGTGACTTGAGCTACTACCCTAAATTTGACAGACCCAAAATTGCTTGTCATGTATTCGATTGGGTTCTCATGAGCAGCCTCTACTTTTAATGGCCACCGATCATCTATGCAATAGGAGAAAATGCAAATCTAAGTTTGATGATGGGAATTTCTACATGCTCAATGCACGCAGAAATCTATTAGAAGACAGATATTCTGTATTAATCAATTGGATCAATTGCAGAGAACACCTAAATTTAGAACTTAAGTTGGGATGAGAGAATCCGAAAAGCATAATACGCTAAAAAGCCTCAATCAAGTACCAACATAAAAATTAAAGAAAAGGAGATCATTCAATGTGATAAGTGATAACTCATAAGTCATAACACACCAATAGATAATTAGAGGACGAATAGAGGCCTGCATTCTTTTTTTATTTAGCAAAGCTCCAATGCCAAATAATGTGTTATAAGTACAAAGAAATGCGTTAATGTGCATCTTCAAATTGGATGTCGTATGAGGTACTTCAGTTATTTAATTTATAAACGAATAGGTGTCATGTGTCAAGGCATAGCTTAGGGGACCAAAATGGAAAGGCATCCCTACCACCCAAACTCAAGCCAGCCAGACCTGGTGAATTGGGTACAATACTGACTTTTAGCCTGTTTAGGAAGTTGCGACAAATCTTTCAAGTGTAGAGCAATATTATGATGATACGAATGTGTATAGGGGATGGATCAATTGCTGGATAAGATTCCAGGACAGACTAATGAACACTTTATTAGTTCATAGTTTATTGAGAATTTCCTAGGAGGATCAGAGGCTGAGACTAACAGATTATAATGTTGAAACCAATAACCTTGGAGAAGGCACTCAAATTAGCTAGATCCTATGAATGCCTAATATCGAGCTCAAACAGTAAATAAGGGCAAAAGGACATGGATTTCTGGAAGCAATATAGGATTTAAAGGAACACTGGATTTTAACATCTTAAGCTAGGGATAGAAGGTGACAAGTAGAACTCAAGAGGGGCACGAAACTATATTATTCTAAGATAAGATGTCCTAAAGGCACTGAAGTCCCAGCTGCTAAGCCAAGTCATCTCGCGCCCACAGAGAATATGAAGCTATCTGCATCTGTTATGTTCCTTACAACGATATATAAAACGTAGGTGCAGTAGCTTTTATAAGCTATAACTGCAAAAGTCTTTAAGGTCATCCCATATTCCCATCTATCATGTATTCCAATTAAAGAAATTTGTAGGCAACAATTAGGTGCAGCAGCATGCAGCAATTAATTAAGGTATCAAATCTACATAACTAATTTTTCCCAAATATTACAAGGACATGGCTAGAGGAGAGCGTCAGGATTAGTAGAATGGTAGGCTAACTATAATGAAAATAAAAATAGTCATAGAAAGTGTTGCAAAATCAAGGTATTGATGTGTCTACATAACAGAAATGAACAATATTAGGCATAACACATCAACCATCAAACACCTTCAAGCCTATTAAAACAACTAAATATCGTCATTTTTATCCTGTACATCACATCCTTAAAACCTATACATTAGAACAAGTACAAAAATAAATAAAACCATAAGTTCCCACAAGAATAACAAGTTAATCAACAAAATAAATATATTCACCATTACGATTTACGAGTTACTCTTATCGCAAGGTTCCGCAATTAGCTAGGGGTTCACATTTCTTTTTCTTCTCGTCAAATATTTCACATCTAATCTCTCTAAAAGCATCCAAATCACAAATTCATATTCCAAACGAAAAAAAAAATCACAAAAAAAAAACTAAAATCACTTGCAACACATACACATATTTACACATTCAACTACTAAAGCATCATATTTCCTATATTAAAGTAATAAATCTAAACGTAATCGAAACGAAGAGAAATGAGTAGAAACTGATTAATTTATTTCAACTGAACCAAAACAAAATGAAAATAAATAGAATACATACGATTATATGTACGTATAGGTGAATGAAATGGTAGTATATACCTGAGAAACGAAGCAAAACGATTGGATTGATTGGGGGGCGCTAGGGTTCTTAGCTTTCTTTATGTAAAGAAATATACTCCCCACACTCCTCAATTTTTTTTTCTTTTTCTTTACCTTTTTTCTACTTATGTTTTCTCTCGCTTGCTACTCCATGAATTAATAAGCCAAAAAATAAAAAAAAATTAAATTTAAAAAATTATCAAATATATTCATATTTACAAAATTAAAAAAATGATTAAAATTGCATATATGATTGTGGAGCAGTAATTGTAAGAGCATCTCCAAGGGTGAAATGTAAAATTGTTAGCTAAAATGATTATCTATATTCAATATGTAAAATTTTAGCTAAGAGGAGGTATATGTACTCCAATGGGGTTATCTATAATTATAATTATGTAAAATTATACATAAGAGGTTTATGGGTTCAACAAATATAGAAGACCAAATATGATTATCTATATTTTTTGCTAAGGAGAAAGATGGTTGGAGTATCTCAATTTATAGATATTATCTAAATGGTGCCACATAAATGCCACATAGATGCCACTTAGATAATATAGCTAAGGGATCTCTCCCCTCGGAGATGCTTTAAGCCATTGCATTTCATATTGCAATAGTTGAAATTGAGGTTTCAAATGAAATTACATCATATTTTTTTTAAAAAAATCTATAATTAATCGAATAATGGGAATCGTCTTTAGTAATACCTTATAGAAATTAATCGAATAATTAGTGATTAATTAAAATGAATAATCGAATGTAATTTAATTTAATAAATAACTATATAATTATATTCATACATTAACAAGTAATTTATCATAAAATATTAAAAAATAAATCATATTTCATTAATCCAAATATTTAGTAATTAGTACATTCTAGTACACTTAAATAAAATTATCCCACTTTGTAATATTCATTTTGAAATAACAAATTTTATGGATTATAATTTAGTTACAATAAACAAATATCAATGTCAAAAGCAGTTTTAACAATAAATAATTTATAATAAAATAGAAAATTAGATATTGTAAAAATTATGGAATTTCTAATAATCAAATGAAAAGTTTCACCTTTAAATAATATTCAATTTTTTCCAAATTAAATAATTTTAAATGATTTTAAAATAGAAATTGAAAGAGATTTAAAATTATTTTTTTTGACAAAAAGAGAATGGATTCATTAAAACAACGGCATCCAGTCGGGACAAACCCCCGTACTGGCATTACAACCTGAGTAGTAAATAGATAACCGAACTAAACAAATAGCCGTTCTGTTTTCAGATCGCTTAACAGATAGAATATTAAAATTCTTCGAACTAAAAAAGGTTACAATGATATCCCGATCAATCCTACCAGCATCAGCCCTGAAATCCGTAGTAGCACAAATGACCCTCACATAGATGCGTACTGAAGTCCATTGTTCCAAACCTTCAACTGAAGTTGGGGGAGCATAAACCCCCGTAACCGGAACAAACTTTAATTGTGAAAGATGAGCTCTTGTGAATTCAACTACCATCTCAAGCATACTCCAGGTCTCCAGCTATCTACCTGCCGTAAAACAGCTATAGACCTGCCGATACCCCAGCTATCTACATGCCAAAAATTAGCTATAGACATGCCGCAAGTAGCATCGATGCAAGCGTTCAAGATCTCCCAAAATTCCAAATAAACCAATTTCAGTGGAGTCAATAACGGCACCAACAAAAATAGAAACATAAATAATAATAACTTAAACGATAATAATCGCACATTAAGCGATACACACGCCAAGAGGCGAGACGAAAACCCAACAAAGATGAGTTTTAATTGCACAAACTAGCTCAAGATCGGAACAGATCTGAGAAAATTCGAAGGATTTTTCGGAGCTTTATTGAATTAACTGTGATAATTGAAAAAAAGAGGAAAAGGGGATGAAGATGGAAGTATGAAGGGTATGGGCGGCAGCGGGCAGCGGGGAGGGGGGAAGGAGGCGGTGAGGTAGGGGGCCGGCGGCTAGGTTTTACTCGACTCTCATGAGAGAAATGTTGGGTTTAAACCCAATACGAATAATATGGGTTTTGGTGATCCAAAACATATATGGATTGGGTAATAATTATATGTTTAGATAATTATTATAGATGGTATATTTAGATACCAAGTATGAAAAGGATATCTTGGTGGCTAAGTTTGTGATGGCTATATATACATAGTCATATCGTATTTGTCTGTGGGGAGGTGAAATCTTAAGAGATGTAGTCTTAAGTATTGTTTAGGAGATGCTTGAGCATTGTTGGCTCAAGTATCAGGGGTTGGGACACCGCTAAGGTGTTATTGTTTTGATGTATTGTTGATTATTGTTAAGATTAATAATACAAGTTTGGGACGTGGGTGTTTCCACGTCAAGTATTTATGTGTTCTTGTTTTGCGCTTTGGTAGATCTTGTCAATTATTGATTGGTGTATGTGCGCGCTCTGTATTGGTGATTGTGAATCTCGGATTGTGTAAGTCCCCTAACCTAACAAGTGGTATCAAGAGCCAAGGTTCGGGTTCGTGATGGATGAGGTTAAAGGAAAGTTCGAGGTTCAATTGATCTGGCAGAGTACAATGAAGGATTTGCTGACAAGGAGATTGCTACTAAAGCGGGTAGAGACAAAGTTACGCGCGGTTTGACGGTTGACTTGCACCATGGATCAATCCTGTGTTCGGACTCGAGATGGAAGAAGATAGAAGAGGTCATCGCAACTATTTCAATGGCTTGATCAGCCAGTTGGATGATACTAGTGATTTTCTTCAGGAGACCGGATTGTGAAAGCAAGGATCGGGTGACTCAACATGTGGAAGAGCACTCGTGGTGGTTGATGCACGTGATTTTGTAGATGGATACATCGTTACGGTGAAGAACGATGGTTTGGATGGTTTGGAGGGTCACTATACGGGTTTTAGCGACACTCAAGATTGGAGGAGCAAGATGAGGAGATTCTTGTTTGAGGGGAGGCGTTGGCAAATGGACGTCGATGGCTTTGATGGTTACCGTTCAATCCGATGTGGGTATTGGGTTGAAGGGGAGGATTGTTGGGTTTAAACCCAATACGAATAATATGGGTTTTGGTGATCCAAAACATATATGGATTGGGTAATAATTATATGTTTAGATAATTATTATAGATGGTATATTTAGATACCAAGTATGAAAAGGATATCTTGGTGGCTAAGTTTGTGATGGCTATATATACATAGTCATATCGTATTTGTCTGTAGGGAGGTGAAATCTTAAGAGATGTAGTCTTAAGTATTGTTTAGGAGATGCTTGAGCATTGTTGGCTCAAGTATCAGGGGTTGGGACACCGTTAAGGTGTTATTGTTTTGATGTATTGTTGATTATTGTTAAGATTAATAATACAAGTTTGGGACGTGGGTGTTTCCACGTCAAGTATTTGTGTGTTCTTGTTTTGCGCTTTGGTAGATCTTGTCAATTATTGATTGGTGTATGTGCGCGCTCTGTATTGGTGATTGTGAATCTCGGATTGTGTAAGTCCCCTAACCTAACAAGAAAATGAATACACTTATTTTTATTCTTAAGAAAAAGAATAACTAATTTTTTTATGTACGGTGATCAACCAAACATAAAGCGTTTTTTATTTAGGAATTTAGAATCACATACTTTACTTTCATGATTTTTTTTAAAAATAATATTTTTAACTTTGATCATTTTTTTTCTGAATTTGATTGTTTTCATCGAATAATCACCGTTTTGATCAATGTTTGACCTATTTTAAAAGAACTGCACTTTCACCTGATTTTTTTAAATGGAGACGGAGCATACTATATCTATACTATACTATTATAAGCGAAACAGGGTATAATTGGTTGGTTGGTCGGTTACTTACCACCTTCCTAAAAAGATGGTAAATACCTTCCAAATAAATTAAACAATATTTTATTTAATTAAAAAATATTTATTTCATGTATTAAGAAAAACGAATCCTACGTAATTGCAGCTACGAGCTCTTTCAATTTTACTCACATCCAAACAAAGCTTCTTCCCTGGCTCTCCCTCACAAACGCGTAGAACCTCCCATCCCCCTTACTAACCAGGTAGGGAGGTACGTCCAGATACAATAAGCATGTTATATCTGATTGATCGTTTATTCGTTTTGTTTTTCTACCTAATTGGATGTTGATACCTCCAATTTTTCTTTCTAAACCAATGATCAAGTTTTTTTTTTTTTTGCTAAATTACCAATGATCAAGTTTACTTAATAATATAGAATTTCTAGGTGTAAACTATAAGGTTCATATGTTTTAACTTTTATTTACATCAAATGTTTGCTAATTTTATCTACTGTGTAAGCTCTATTAATAATATTTTTGAGTTACGTTATGTTTATACTTTAAGTTCTGACTTTCAATTTCAACTGTAGAATTGTTATCTATTTATGATTTTTATTAAGGGTGCATAAAGATATTTAAGTTTAATATATATATATATATATATATATATATATATATATATATATATATATATATATAATTACTTTCTAGATCGTGATGTTCTAGAATTATTGAGACGCAAGAACACGGAGGAATCCCCATCTGCCCAAACGCATTCGGCATCACTTCTACGTTCTCTGTTGAATATTTTTACTTTAATTTTGTTTTTATTGTATGTATATGTAGTGAATGTTTCCTGTTTTTTCACTTCTTTTATATTATGAGAGGCCATGTCTTTTTCTCCCTTTGCCTCCACAAAATATTTGATAATTCTTGACATATGGTAGTTCTTAACCA
Organism: Saposhnikovia divaricata; assembly: GCA_036435485.1. Classification (NCBI taxonomy): domain Eukaryota; kingdom Viridiplantae; phylum Streptophyta; class Magnoliopsida; order Apiales; family Apiaceae; genus Saposhnikovia; species Saposhnikovia divaricata. The sequence goes on from CM071596.1 coordinate 63,744,521, forward strand.
AAAGAGTAGTCAAATGGTATTTGGAAAGTGATGGCTAGCTTGAATATCATGGTATGGCACACATTATTAAATGTTAAGGTCACCAATAACAATCGGCCACAATCATTTTAGAAAAGATTCCGATCACGCATCTTACAAAAAAATAGTAGCTATATAGATCAAAATTTAAAGACCAAATTTATGCTTTTCTCACAATAATTTGACAAGGTAGAAAACCAATTGTGATTGAAACTGATAGATCGCATCAATAGATATTAAAAGGCCAAAAGGGCACAAAGCACGGAAGCTAGAAAACTGATTAAAGGAATTGATCATGATTAATATTACAATCTCTCATTAGATATACAAATGGAATAAATTTGAAATAAATAGATCATATTTTTTTACTCAACTAACAGCTACAAGCTAGGAAATCCAATTTTCGTCCCTTTTAGCATAGACAAACAAACAACAACACTCTCTGTTAGGAACATGTTGTATTTGATGATAACTTCACAATCAATCAAATTGTATAAGGTTTTGTAGCTGTCAACGGATGAGGATTTATAACTCTATCCGTTGACAGGTAGCTCATCAACGGATGAGGTTTTTGTAGAATACTGCAGTATCTCTATGTTATCGGTTGATAGTGTTTTTATCCACAGTCATGTTGACCATCAATGGATAGGCGGAATAGGGTAGCCAACTGTAAATAAGCTATGCTATGTATTTCTGTCTAAGTGAAAGTGTAACAACAGATGAAGACAAAACTCTATCAACGGATACAACTCAAATCCACTCTATCAACGGATACAGCTCAAGTCTCAATATCAACGGATACAGCTCAATATATCATCAACGGATGTCAGTGTACAATATCAACAGATAATCATTGACACTTTCTTCTATGCTAAGCTAGGGATTAGCAGTTGATAAGGATAGGTTTGACTGACAGATCACATGGGTTGGTAGTAGATACAAAAAGCAGTATGGCAGCCATACTTTGGAAACACAGAAGAAAGAAGCATTCCGTTTACACTATGAATACAAGAAAGGTGCAGGAGACATGTCTGTTCACATGGACAACCTTTCGGCTACATGTGTATTTGGACTGTAGTAGCAAGTCAACTAGAATTAGATTAATATTATCTTATTCCAGTAGTACTGGTAAAACTTGGGATTTATAACCAAGGGTAGCAACTCTTTGAATAGCCAAGAAAACAGATACATTTGCTTAGGGTTTTTGTTGAATATCCTTAGAAAGCAAAGAGTTGTAAAACAGAAGCTGTGTACTTTTGTATCACAGAGTTTTCTTCGAATAAAAGCTTCAGGTGGTGCATTTAACCACCTGATTTTTATGTGTTTGTGCATTAATCTTTCTACAGCAATTATCTAAGTATAGATTTCTGGAGTTCTTATCAGAAATTTATAAATATCAAGAATTGTATTCAACCCCCCCCCTTCTACAATTATACAAGTGTGTAATCTGGGAATAACAATTGGTATCAGAGCAAGCTTCTAACATATTTGAAGTTTAAAGATCAACACACTTCCAACATGTCTAAGAAGGATTATGGAGTAAAGATTCCAGTTCTTGATAGAGAGAATTACTTTCACTGGAAAGTAAAAATGCGTCTACATCTCTTGTCTATTGATGAGGGTTTTGTGGATTGCATTGACAAGGGTCCTCATGTTCCAATGAAGACTGCAACAAGAGTTGGCCTGGCTGAAGATGTGCCTGACACTCTCATTCCCAAACCTGTTTCTGAATGGAGTCTTGAAGATATTGGAGAAGTCCACAAAGACAAAAAAACCATGAATATACTGTTCAGTGGTCTAGAAACAGACATGGTTGACAATGTTATTAACTGTACTACCTCCAAGGAAGTATGGGACACTGTTCAAACCCTTTGTGAAGGAACAGAACAGGTGAGGGAAAACAAGATGCAACTACTAATCCAACAGTATGAACATTTCCACTTTAAGAGTGGAGAAACATTGAATGATACATTTAGTAGATTTCAAAAGCTACTAAATGGTTTGAAACTGTATGGAAGAATCTATCAAGTTAAAGATTCTAATCTCAAATTTCTGAGATCACTGCCCAAGGAATGGAAGCCAATGACTGTTTCTCTAAGAAACACTCAAGAGTACAAGACATTTACTCTTGAAAGGCTCTATGGAACTTTAAAGACATATGAGCTGGAAATGGAGCAGGATGAAGAGATTGAGAAGTCTCAAAAGAAAAGTGGGTCAGTTGCACTTGTTGCCAACTTGGAGCAGAAGGAGGAAAGGACAGAAGCTGCTAGTTCTACACCAAACTGGGAGGTTTGTAAAGGTAGAGCAGAATCAAGCAGGAGCAAGGAAAAGGTGTCTGAGGAATTGAATGTCCTTCAGCAGGATGAATTGGATGAAATAGATGAGCACTTAGTTTTTCTATCTAGGAGATTCTCTAAGCAGAAATTCAAGAGAAACTCTGGGGTGGCCAAGCCATTTAACAAGGATTTTTCCACAAGCAACTATGTGGATAAATCCAAAATTAAATGCTACAATTGTGGAATTGCTGGTCACATGATAAGTGAATGCAGGAAACCTAGATCTGAGAACAAGGGAAAGTCAACTGAGACTGTTGACTACAAGGAGAAATATTTTGATCTTCTCAGGCAGAAAGGAAAGGCATTCTTGACCCAAGAGTATGACTGGGCTGTTGATGACAATCATTCTGATGATGATGTTGAGTTTGTCAACCTTGCTTTGATAGCTGATTCTGGAGAGCATGAAGCAAGTTCAGCTAGCAATCAGGTATTTTCTACTAATCTCTCTGAGCTCACCAAAGAGGAATGCAATAGTGTTATAGATGAAATGTCTACTGAACTATATCACTTAAGTGTTACCCTTAAATCACTTACTAAAGAGAACAATAGGATTAAAGAGTCTAATCTGTTTTTAAGTGATAGAAATGCTGCTCTAGAAGCTCAATTTCTAGAATTTGAGAAAATGAGAGTTGATTGAAATAATGCTAAAAGTGAACTTGAAGCTGTGTTAAAAAGAGAACTGATTTTAAAAGACCAGCTTGAAAAAGAACAAGGGATAATTGCTAAATTTCAAAGTTGTAGGAATATTTCTCAAAACATAATAGAAGTCCAGGGAATAGAATTGTTTGTGAAGGATACCTGGACTTAAAAGAAAAAGGAGCTAGAACCTGGCCTTGAGGATCTAGAGACTATTTGTGAATCAACGGATACTGATCATCCGTTGACAGATGAACCATCAACGGATGAGAGGTATCCGTCGACTAACAAAAAGTTTGTTAGTAAGAAGGAACTCAGGAAACTGGATATCAAGTATGGTCCAGTCAACAAGAACTTTGTTAGTGGTGAGAGTAGCAAAACCAAATCTAGTGGGAAGGCTAAGGCAGGTGATTTACATAACAAAAAGGCTGTTGGTAAATCAGATAATGAAAAGGTAGAAATTGAGGGTAAAAAGAAAAAGAACAGAAATGGTAAGATAGGCATCAACAAGAAAAACAATTATTCTCCTGACAAGGTTGCTCCTAGGAAAACTTGTAGTAATTGTAATAGTGCCAATCACCTATCTTCTAATTGCAAGATTGTCAACAAGGCTCCTGTTCATGTACCTCAAACAATACCATGAATGCCTGCAATGCCTGGTTTGTATCAAAATGCTAGTTTTTCAAATCCATATGTGAACATGCCATATGTGTCTAATCCTTATTTTCAATCTGTGAATGTGCCACAAATGTCATGGAGCATTCCTAGCATGAATAATATGTATGCCAATTTTCCACAAATGCATGCATCAAATATTCATGCAAATGAGCATTTTTCAAACCCCATCACTCAAGCATCTACACCTAAGTTGAAGAATGCTAAGAGTGCAAAGTCAAAGGCTAACAAGAAAGGACCCAAGGAAGCTTGGGTACCAAAATCAACTTGATTTGTTTTTGAATTGTGTGCAGGGAAACAGAAGGAATCTATGGTACCTAGACAGTGGATGCTCCAGGCACATGACAGGAGATTCAACCCTGCTCACAGAGTTCAAGGAAGGAGCTGGCCCTAGAATTACCTTTGGAGATGACAACAAAGGATATACTAAGGGATATGGCCTGATTTCAAAAGACAATGTCATCATTGAAGAAGTGGCTTTAGTTGAAGGTTTGAAGCACAATTTGCTGAGTGTCAGTCAGATTTGTGACAAAGATTATGAAGTAAAGTTCACAAAAGAAGCCTGTGTTGTTTCTGCCAAGGAAGACAACAATGTGGTATTGACAGTCTTTAGAAAAGGAAATGTTTACATAGCTGACTTCAATTGAGCATGCTCAGAATCCATTACTTGTCTCTTCAGCAAAGCAAGTAAGGATGAGAGTTGGCTATGGCATAAGAAGCTGTCACATTTGAATTTTAAAGTTATGAATGATTTGGTAAGAAAGGATCTTGCTAGAGGAATCCCTCAATTGTAATTTGTTAGAGATGGACTGTGTGATGCCTGCCAATTAGGGAAACAAGAGAAATCATCCTTCAAAAGCAAGACAGAGTCATCCATTGTTAAGCCTCTTCAATTGCTGCATATGGACTTATTTGGTCCAGTAAATGTCATGTCTATTTCAAAGAAGAAATACTGTCTGGTGATTGTAGATGATTTTTCTAAGTTCACATGGACCTTCTTCCTGCACTCCAAGGATTTTGCAAGTGAAATCATCATCAATCACCTCAGAATACTAAACAATGGTTCTGAAGACAGAGTACAAAGAATCAGGAGTGACAATGGTACTGAATTCAAGAATTCCACAATGAAGATTTTCTGTGTAGAGAATGGAATTGTCCATGAGTTTTCTGCTGCCAGAACACCTCAACAAAATGGGGTTGTTGAAAGGAAAAACAGAACTCTCATTGAAGCAGCTAGAACAATGTTAAGTGAATCAAGGTTACCAACATATTTCTGGGCTGAAGCTGTCAACACTGGATGCTTTAATCAGAATATTTCCTTGGTCAATCAAGCTAGAGGAATGACTCCTTATCAGTTGTTAACCAACAAGAAACCAACTTTAGCTTTCCTTCATGTCTTTGGATGTAAGTGTTTTGTGCTAAGGAATCATGGAGATAACTTGGGCAAATTTGAAGCAAAGGCAGATGAAACTATTTTCGTTGGATATGCAGCAGGGAAAGCCTACAAAGTCTACAATCTAAGAACCAACATTGTTATGGAATCTATACATGTTGTGTTTGATGATCAAAAGATTCTAGGCCTAAATGATGAAGGCTCCCATGAAAAGTTGGAATTTGAGAATGAAGGTGAAGGAAAAATGTACTATGATGATGATGAGGAAGATGAAGATCATGACCACAGAGATCCACCAAGAGTTGTTGTACCAACTAGAAGTGATGCTTACACTGGAAATGAAGCATCCGTTGACAGTCATCCTGGAGCATCCGTTGACAATATTAGAGATGCATCAGTTGACAGAGATTCTCAAGCATCCGTCGACAGGCAAAATGATGCATCCATTGACAGTCAACTTCATAATTCAGCAAGGAAAACAAACTCAGGGGGAGTTTCTCAAGGTCAAAATTCAATGCTAAATCAACATGATCATGCTCATGGAAATGAAGCAACCTCATCAAGATCAAACCTTCCACCTGCAAGAAAATGGACTAGAGATCATCCATTTGAGTTAATCATTGGTGAATCAAATTCAAGAGTCCAAACTAGAAGGGCCACTCAAGCAGAATGTCTATACAGTAGCTTCCTGTCTCAAGAGGAACCTAAGAGAGTGGAAGATGCCCTTCTAGATCCAGATTGGGTCTTAGCAATGCAAGAAGAGCTAAACCAATTTGAAAGAAATAAAGTATGGAAACTTGTGCCCAAACCTGATGATAGAAGTGTCATAGGTACTAAATGGGTTCTCAAGAATAAGACAGATGAAAATGGCATAATTGTGAGGAATAAAGCTAGATTAGTGGCAAAGGGCTATTCTCAAGAAGAAGGGATATATTTTGATGAAACTTTTGCTCCAGTGGCAAGACTTGAGGCAATAAGAATCTTTCTAGCCTATGCAGCACATGCCAATTACAAAGTCTATCAGATGGATGTCAAAAGTGCCTTTCTAAATGGGGAACTGGAAGAAGAGGTCTGTGTCCATCAACCTCCTTGCTTTGAGGATCCAGAATTTCCAGAATATGTATATCTTCTCATGAAAGCACTTTATGGTTTGAAGCAAGCACCAAGAGCCTGGTATGACACTTTATCTCAATTTCTTTTGGAGAACCACTTCACTAGAGGTACAGTAGATAAAACCCTATTTCATAGGAATATCAATGGCTCTTCAATACTTGTCCAAATCTATGTAGATGATATTATTTTTGGGTCTACAGATGAGAAGCTTTGCAAAAGGTTTGCCAAACTTATGCAAAGTAGGTATGAAATGAGCATGATGGGTGAATTAACTTACTTTCTTGGCCTACAAGTAAAGCAAGCTAATGAGGGCATTTTCATAAGTCAAACAAAATATATTTATGATCTCTTAAAGAAATTTGACTTAATGGATTGTACCTCTGCAAAAACACCTATGGCCACTGCAACTAAGCTTGAGTTGAATACTAAGGAAAAGTCTGTGGACATCTCAAGCTATAGAGGCATGGTAGGTTCACTTCTATACCTAACAGCTAGTAGACCTGATATAAAGTTTTCTACTTGTCTTTGTGCTAGATTTCAAGCTGACCCTAGAGAGTCTCACTTAATAGCTATTAAAAGAATTTTCAGGTATCTCAAAGGAACACCAAACCTTGGCATTTGGTACCCAAGAGAATCTGGTTTTGATCTAACTGGCTATTCAGATGCAGATTATGCAGGTTGCAGAGTTGATAGGAAAAGTACTACAGGTTCCTGTCAATTTCTAGGAAACAGGCTTGTTTCATGGTTCAGTAAGAAACAGAACTCAGTCTCCACTTCCACAGCTGAAGCTGAGTACATTGCTGCTGGAAGCTGTTGTGCACAGATTCTATGGATGAGAAATCAACTCATTGACTATGGTCCAAAAGTTGAGAAGATTCCAATTTTTTGTGACAACACAAGTGCTATTGCCATCACAGGGAATCCAGTGCAACATTTGAGAACCAAGCACATTGACATCAAATACCACTTCATTAGAGAACATGTGATGAATGGTACAGTAGAAATGCACTTTGTGCCAAGTGAAATGCAGCTTGCAGATTTCTTCACCAAGCCTCTTGAGGAATCCACATTCACAAGATTGGTAGGTGAGCTAGGTATGCTTAACTTGTCATAATTCCTAGTGATATTTGATTTTACTGCATTGCATCTAGGAATGTGTTTTGATTTACTTGAGAATTAAAAACTCTCAGAAAAATTTTCTTCAGAAATTTTGTCCAAGGCAAAATTATCTTATCAACGGATATCCTTTTACCCGTTGATAGCATAAACACATTTCTAGATTTTTGTATATCAACGGATAACAGCTTATCCACGTCATCAACGGATAAACTGTTCCTCAACCGTTCATTTCATATCCGTTGATATACATATTTTCTTTTAAATATAACCGTTGGTAAACGTCTATCTATATAGGACTGGTTATATTTATTTTCTTTTATTATTTGACAGTTACTTTTGACCAATGGGTAATTACTTTTAATTATTTCATTTTCAATTCTTGAAAAGTATAAAAGGCTGTCTTGCGCTCTCACATCTCACTTTTATCGACTTTCAAGATTCTCTTAAGTAAACTGCATCTTCTTCACAAAAATTCTCTGCAACAAAAGTTCAAACTCTTCAATGGCGCCTATTGTTAAGATGATGTCTTCCACTGGGTTCACCTATGAGAAGAACAATTTCGCGGCCTATGTCGATACAATGAATGCCCTAGAAGCTTATCACACCATGATGAATTTTGTGAAGAACTGTAAACTTTCGTATGCTATGACTGCCACCACTCCTCTAATCCACGAGGTCATCGAAGAGGTGTGGGCATCTGCTAAGTTCAATGGGACAGACGGTACAATTGCTTTTTCTCTAAAGGGTAAAAACTATGTAGTTAACTCTGATGTGATAACTGCTTGTTTAAAATTGCCTGAGAATAACTGTCTGAAAGTACCCAGTGATGCTGAAATAGTTGCCATGCTTAATTCCATAAATTATGCCCTTAGTACTGATAATTTAGGGAAAATTGTTAGGAAAGGGATGGTTAAAGAATGGAGTTATTTTTGTGATGCCTTCATTAAAACTTTTTCAGGCAAAATTAGTAACTTTGATGCTGTTACCCATTCCATGCTAGTTATGTTGTGTATGCAAAATTAGGTAAAAAGGAAACTAGGAGCAAGAATATCTATTTTGCTAGATTTTTGATGCTCTTAGCACTGCATGTATCTGAGAATAAGCTATCCATTGCTAACCCGGATAGCAAGTTCACATGTTTTGTTCAGGAGAAGAGAGTCTTAAGTGATTTAATTCGAATGAACTCCAATGCAGAAGTACAATTGGTATATCTACCAATTGTTCAGGTAACTCTTTCTAACCTTGAAACTCCTATCTCTAACCCCCAAATTTCTTTGCCTTCCTCAGTCACAATGGAGTCTGTAGTAGTGACCAAACAGGCTCCTACCCAAGTGACTAAAACAAAAGTTTCCAAACCAAAATCTAAGAGACAAACCTCAGGTGTTTCTCAAAAAGCACCTGTTGCAAAAACTACCACAGCTCTTGAGGGGAGTGTGAAGGAGGTAGTGAGTGGTGAGGGACAGGGTGCAAGCCCTAAGAATAAGGTAGGTGAGGAAAGTGCACCAAATAGCCAAGCCCAAGTTACATCCTCTCAACAGGGTGTGACTACTAGTTCTACAGAAACTCTGCACAAAAGGGTAAGGGAAACTAGCCCTCTCTCAAAAACCTATGAAAGAAGAGTAAAATCTAAAACCATAGGGGAAGCACAGGGTGCACACACAGTACAGCAAACTGTACCTTCTCAAATTCAGTTTGATGTGACTTCAATAAATGTGGAGTCACAGCCCCTCGATCTTAACCTTCAAATTGATACACATTACAATCCACCATCACCAACTCCATCTCTGGATGTGGATATGATATCTACATCAATTCCTGATTCTCCATCTTTAAGATTCTTGGAGAAGCCCCACTCTGCAATTGGTAGTCATCATCTTTTAAATGATTTGTTGGGCCATCAACCTTCCATTCCTGAATTCACAACAGCATCTGTGGCCTCATCTTTAAAATCAATCTCCATAGATTCAGTGTTGGTTTTCACTTCAACGAATATTATCATTCCTTCATCAACGGATATCCTTCATCCGTTGACAAGTGTTTCTCCATCAACGGATGCGCCTATGTCTAGCCATCCGTTGACAGCTATAACTACTCCATCAACGGATATCCCTTATCCGTTGATAACTCACTCTACCACTGCTATATCTGACATTCCTGTGTCAAGTGTGGAGGAGTTCTCAGTAGTTGAAACACTTTTAGGATTGAGGGAAGGGAGTGAGAGGCTGCCTTGTGAGCAGGCAAAAGGAGAGGCAAATAATGAGAGGCTAACCATTTCTTCAGGTCAGGCAAAAGGAGAGCAAGAGAGTTCCACCTTAGTAGGTGAAGGTGAGGGTGTGAGAGGTGTGAGCCAGGGGGAGCCCCTGATGCAAGAAAAGAGAGATGAGTGGAGAGAAGGGACTATAGGAGAAATAAGGCAGGAAGATCCGGCCATTGCAAGTGAGTTAATGGAGGTTAATGAAGCTTCTAAAGAGATGGAATTTCGACAAGAATATCAGTCAATCATTGACTCCATCTCTTTGGATCCTGAAACCTTTACTCATCCTGTTTCTACCTATCAAGCCATGGCACAACAGGGCAATGTGGAGGCAGAGGAGGCAATGCACCTAGTGCACACCTCACAATCTCTACAAAGAGCAAAGGAAGCTTTGACAACTCTGCCTTCAGATGCTGACAGTGAATAGTTTGGCAGTGATGACAGTGACAACACAACAAATGATGAAGAAGTCAATATGGCAGATACTCCAGACTGGCTATTTTCTCCTGCCACTGTGGCTGGTGACTTCAATGTGGAGATTGTGAAGCAATATCAATCTGCTAGGGCTGAGCACCAAAATGCAGATCCACAGAGAAAGGCTGTCCTTCAGCAATTAATGGACTCCCTGAAACTTCACAAAATGCACATGGTAATTCAAAGAACACAACAGGAGGAGGTCCAAACTGTAATTAGAGAAATGAAAGTGGAACTAGATGCCGGGATTGAGGCACTAGCCCCTACTACCACTCAGAAGGTGCTGACTAGCAAATTATTGAAGGAAGATAGCCTGGCCAAATCTGTTCAGCATCTCTCCTCCAGAGTGGATAGTATGGAATTTCAAATGCAGACACTCATTGCCAATCAAGCCAAACAGACTGAGCTACTGGAAAGGCTGCTTGCAGCCTCATCTCCAGCCCTTGATGCTAACAAAAAGGGGGAGAAAAAGGTAGAAGAGGCAGCTACTTCTAGTCAAATTCCAGCTTCCAGTAGCAAGATATCAAAAATTGAGGGGGAGCAACAGCCAATGATAGTGGTCAATCCAAAAGAGTTTACTATAGAGGCTTCCCCTGTGAAGAAACAAAAGGCTGTGCTTCGAGTTCCTGACTTGTCAAAAATCTCAGAAGATGAAAGGCAAGCCAGAATTAAAGAATTAGAGAAGATCAACAAGGAGGCAAATGAAAGAATGATGAGAACAGAAAGGATGATCAATGAATCAATGGTATCAACTCTATTCTCTAATCAGTCCTTAGCTCCAACAATATCAACTACAATTCTGAAGGTGCTCACTCCAGAGATTGTGGCTCCTACATTCTATGATGCTGAACCATCTTATGTCAAAGAATTTGAACCATACATAAAAACCAGAGCCTACTCTCCACCAAAGGCAAATGGGAAGAACAAGTTACAATTGGACTTTCCATTTCCCAAGGATGATTATGAGAAGCTAATGGGAAAGACAATCAAAGAGTTCAAGGAAAAGATAAATAAACGGGTAAGAGATTGGATGGATGTAATAATAAGGAATGGAAAAGTGTTAAATATATCCAACAGCCATCCTAGATTTGTTGAAGCAAAAAGAGAGGAGACCTCCAAACTTCTAAGGGAAGCTCATCCAAGTGAAGAAAATCAATATGAAAACTCAGATGAGAAGCAAGCCAGGCTGGCTCAGGAGTTAATGGATGAGGTAGAGGATGAAATGAGGGAACCTGAGGAAGTCCCCAAATCCAAAAGGAAAGTGAAATCAGTCCCCAAATCCAAATCTAAGAGAGTGAAATCAAAGGCAAGGAGGCCTGTCTCTCCAGAAATTGAAAGCAAGGAAACAGTTGGCTCATCACAACCTATTTCTGTAAAAGTATTCAACCCATCTGTGAATTTCCATGGTGATCCTATAGTACCTAAAGAAGAACCAATGATGAATCTTGACTCCATTGAGGTTCCTTCATTCTTGCTGAAGCCTCAACAGAAGCCTATACAGAAGAAAAGGATACCAAGGAAGCAACCTTCAAAGGAACCAATTCAAGTTGCTAGGGTACCTGCTATTGTCAAGCAGCCAATCTTGGAAAACAAGGATGATTTTATCTATCAGGCAGATATTGAAGAATACTCTGGCATGAATCGGTATCTGGATGAATTGTCAGAAGTAAGAGGAATTGACAAATATAAACATTTGCCTGAGAGATTGGTCTTTGTATACAAGGGAGCAAAGGAAAGGACATGGCCACTACAGAGGGTTCTTGGAGAAAATTATATGACCTTAACCAAAGTGTTCTCTGCAATCAAGAGATACACAGGGTTCTCCAAGATAGCAAAAGGGGAGATACTGGACAGAATAGAAAAGATAAGGAGAGAATGGAACTCACCATCAAGTCTACCAAGGAAGATGAAAATCCCATACAATGGACAGAAAATCCACCTTCAACCCTTCTGGATGATGGAGTTCAGGGATGAAGATGGTAACAGGAGATTCTTCAGGTTAGAAGACCAACTATCAAAGGCTAGTTCTCAATACCTAAGATGGTTACAACAAAAGCTAAATCCAAAGGTTGATGAAGAAGATGCCTTCTATAGGTAACTCCAAATGCAGATTGAGTCCAACTCTGCCAAAGAAGGAAAATCAAGGGTGATGCCAACAAGAGAAAAGAAACAGTCTTAATCTGCTCAGTCTAGAGGAGCACTTCTCTGTAAATTTCCCAAACTTTCAGTTTTTAATTCTTGTAGCTTAATACAATTTTTGCATTGTTCTATATATATCTTTAGGAATGTTTTTTTATCATCAAGGTCCTGAATTTATGCTTTATTTCCATCAAGTATAAATTTGGGGAGATTGTTAGGAACATGTTGTATTTGATGATAACTTCACAATCAATCAAATTGTATAAGGTTTTGTAGCTATCAACGGATGAGGATTTATAACTCTATCCGTTGACAGGTAGCTCATCAACGGATGAGGTTTTTGTAGCATACTGCAGTATCTCTATGTTATCGGTGATAGTGTTTTTATCCACAGTCATGTTGACCATCAATGGATAGGCAGAATAGGGTAGCCAACTGTAAATAAGCTATGCTATGTAATTCTGTCTAAGTGAAAGTGTATCAACAGATGAAGACAAAACTCTATCAATGGATACAACTCAAATCCACTCTATCAACGGATACAGCTCAAGTCTCAATATCAACGGATACATCTCAATATATCATCAACGGATGTCAGTGTACAATATCAACGGATAATCATTGACATTCTTCTATGCTAAGCTAGGGATTAGCAGTTGATAAGGACAGGTTTGACTGACAGATCACATGGGTTGATAGTAGATACAAAAAGCAGTATGGCAGCCATACTTTGGAAACACAGAAGAAAGAAGCATTCCGTTTACACTATGAATACAAGAAAGGTGCAGGAGACATGTCTATTCACAAGGACAACCTTTCGACTACATGTGTATTTGGAGTGTAGTAGCAAGTCAACTAGAATTAGATTAATATTATCTTATTCCAGTAGTACTTGTAAAACTTGGGATTTATAACCAAGGGTAGCAACTCTTTGAATAGCCAAGAAAACAGATACATTTGCTTAGGGTTTTTTGTTGAATATCCTTAGAAAGCAAAGAGTTGTAAAAAAGAAGCTGTGTACTTTTGTATCACAGAGTTTTCTTCGAATAAAAGCTTCAGGTGGTGCATTTAACCACCTGATTTTTATGTGTTTGTGCATTAATCTTTCTACAACAATTATCTAAGTATAGATTTCTGGAGTTCTTATCAGAAATTTATAAATATCAAGAATTGTATTCAACCCCCCCTTCTACAATTATACAAGTGTGTAATCTGGGAATAACACTCTCTACTCAGCAAGTTTCACTATAATGTAAAACAGAAGAAGCTCCACAAATTTCCGTCATTCTTCACTTCAGGGTTGAAACAGAATAAGACTGAAAACAAGAGTGTCGATTTTAAAGAGTAAAATAAGTGTGCACAATGGTGAGGGGTTGCAGTCATTTAATTTTAACTAATGTTTAAACCATATTATTATTTTCTATTTTCAATTTTGAGCTCTGCTTTTATTTAGGATCAAGTTCTAATTTTTGAAAATTCAATCTCCAATTGATTTGACATTCAAAGTTATGACAGTTCCACGCTTGGAGCAAAAAAATCTGGAACACCAACCTACTTTTTACGACTTCAATAAATGGAGGGCACGACATAGTAGTAAGGTATGACAACATAACTTTTAAGTAATTGGGGCAATTTAATGTGGTCTCTATGGATATTATTGCCGGTTTAAGTCAATTACATATACAATTTGCAGGTTAAGTAATCAAATGCCAGGTTCAGACAATTACATGCGAGCTGATTTTATCTATACGAAGTTTCGCATTTAATTGGAAAGTCTATTACAAATGTTTTATGATTTGTTTTGCGGTAAAGTTTTTTTGTTTGAAGAACTAGGCATACATGAACTTGGGGTAAAAATAATCAAATTTCAAATTTTAGGTAATAGCATAAGCACATGTATTCTACATGTATGGTGTATAAGAGGGTGTATAAGACTGTCAAGTTGAAATTGCAGATATGCCTTCAAAATTGGAAGTCGAGAAGACAACTGCAAGAAACAATAATTTTGAAACTGATGAATATGGATATGAGTGCAAGATATTCTGACAATTATACCACATACCATAATCTCAGATGCATTCATATACAAAATTGTACCACATACCTAAACCTCAGGTACACTTACCTTATATTGTCCAAATTATATTATTTTGTGTGCCATTGTATGTTTTGCTTTGTAGATTTTAAATTATTCAAAATCAGGATATATAATTAACTCCTTTCTACTTACAACTTTGATTTCATGACTTGGACATCTTGATTTTTCTGCAGTTTTTTCCAACATAATTCTTCCTTTTTTTAATCTCTGTAGAATTGGCATGTTTTACTATAGTTTTTTGCTGTTTATGCCGAATTTCTTTCCTACATAATTCTCCCTTTTTGAGCCTGCAGAATTGGCCATGTTTTGTTACAGCTTTTTGTTTTTTCTGCGGATTTTTTTTGCCTTTTTAGCAATTTTTTGCTACGAATTTTTCACTTTTTTATTTCTTCAAATTGGTATGTTTTACCTTTTTTTTGCTTTTTCTTTAGAAATTGACTTGCAAAAATTAGAGGAATAACTTTGACATATTATATGTATTGTATGGCCTTATTAATTATTGTTATTTGAATTTTATTGCCCTTTAGTATGCCTATAAGGTCTGGATCTCACAATGCTCAAGCATAATAAACAAACGCAAAAGACATACAACAAGTATTACATGATAATTCCATTGGTCGCTAAATTTATGTTCAATTTTACCTCTATGAATTAACCCCTTTGATTTTTCCATTGTTCAATTTTTGTTTTTCACTGTAGATGAAATTCAGGGTATGATCATGCTTATGAGCTTATCAAATGTCTACTTATTGTTATCAAATAGTTGAATTATATAACAAGGGAACTAGATAGGACACTGACACTACGCCATAGATGGCCTGCAGCAACGCTTTTTTTTTGGTGTTGCCTTGAAAAATGTTGTAGTAGCTCTAAACTTTTTGCCTACTGCAACATTGTTATTTGATGTTGCTGTATACAAAACATGGTGTTGCCATAGCTATAAGAAACGTAGCAAGTTGCAACCCTTATGAAGTGTTGCCGTTAATATGATTTAAACACAACCTTTTTAACACAAATTGAAATAAATAATTATTGTGTATTAAAATTAATTAATTTAAAAAACAAATAATTTAAATTTTCAAAGTTTGTTATTAGAGTCAATATTGGAATTTTTATAAAATAGAACATTTTTTATAATTTGAAAATAGACCAAATTATTAAAAAAATATAACAAATTATTTGTTTTTAAAAAAAAATTAATTTTCCAGAAAATGAATAAAGTTTGAGAAATATGTTAAGTTTGATATAAAAAATTTGTATGCATTGTTGAACTAAAATAAAAATTTTATAAATAAAAATAACATATCTTTTTATAAATTTAATTAAATTGAAGAAATTTTCAAATAAAAAATTAATAAAACAGAAAAATAAAAAAAATTGTACGCTGTGTTGTTCAGTACTGGAGTTGGGGCGGTGTCCAAATTATTGGGCTTGTTAGAGCGCGGCAATTTTTCCGCCTTGTAAAATAGAACAGAAACAACACTTATTAGGTTATTAGAAACACACTCACTCACTCTAACCCTCGCCGCCGCTCACTCTGTTCTACCACCGCTCACGCTCTACCGCCGCTCACCGCCTACTCACTCAAGATTAGGGTTTCGATTTGGGGTTTCTTCAAGCTTGTAGGCTGATTCAGTTAGGGTTTGGATTAGGGATCGAATTGAATTAGGGCTTTTAACATCATCAACTCGAATTCAACCTGTATTAGCTCATATCTCAACTGTTAATCGATTTATTCAACTCGAATTGATTAATTGTTCAACTCAAAAGCTCGAACCTACAGCTCGAAATCTCAATTTAGTAAGTGGACTAGCTTTAATTGTATATATTGTTTCGATTTAGTTTAGATCGATTTTTTGTTATACATCTATTAATCTCGATTTTTTTTCCTTCTCATTTGTTTTCGAATTAGTAAGTGTTTTGTTACTTGTTTCTTTTTTATTTTTGTACAGGAGAAACTATTAGAGGGGTTTGGATCGAATTACCTCGTTAGTTATGCCTTCTTCCATTTAGTAAGTTGGTTTTGATTTTTTCTCATTTTGGGTCATTTGTTAGAATTGTGTTATGAAAATTTAGCATAAATATTATGTTATAATGGATTAAATCTGTTATTTATGTACCATGTGTGTATAATTATGTACGCAATCTGACTGTTTAGTTTTGTCTTCCTGACTGTTTAGTTTTGTCCTGTTATTAGATGCCTTTGCGAATCTGAAACATGGATTGTGAATAGGCTGTGAAAAGAGCATAGGTAACTACTGTGCAGATGGTTATTTAAATGTTGGTAAAAACTTTGAAACCATATCTAAATTGTTAACATAACAAGAGTCACAAAATTGTAAAGTTAAATTGCCTGAATCTTTGGTTTGTTGTTGACGAAGATAAACACTGCTGGCACTCAAATTGCAGTTTTTAACTTCTTGTACCTTAATATTGTGGTGAATATTTACATCCAGCCATTTCCTTAATGCAAAATTCTATATATTTGTTTTAGCTGATGCTTGTTAATGGGGAGTAATATTTTTGGTGACTTACTGGTTTTCAAAATAAAAATACATCTAACGCTTCTAATGAGTTCCTTCTTGCCATTTACTAGTCTAAACTTGCATGGTGTTGTATAGAGTATAAAAAAAAATCATTCTTTAATATTGCAGCTTGCCTAATACCCCCCAACTAAAACCATGGTTGTATTGCACTAGTTTCTAAATTCTGATTATGATTTGGATGGTAGTTTTGTTTATATTCTGAAAACTGGTGCAATTTTACTCTCTAATTTCTGATTAGAAGTGTATATATCAGATTCAAAATTTGCAATCAAAATGCGTGTGAAACGAGGGAGTCTCTAGTTCTCTCTGTCCCTTTTGAAATATTTATTTGCCTCCTTTCATATAACTATATTAATCCTATAATTGTCTACCATTTTTCAGTCTGTACACGAAGGTCGTATATATCAGTTAAAGCTTTTCTGTGACAAAGATTACCCCGAGAAGCCACCAACTGTCCGTTTCCATTCTCGGATCAACCTGACATGTGTCAACCATGAAACTGGAGTGGCTCAACTTGGAGTATGTATTTTACTGGAGCATGGTTCACTACATTAGTTAAATTAATACAAAATGAACTATATGTAGCAAGAACTCCGTTTGCAACCCTTTCAAATTCTTATCAGGGCTACCAATTCAATTGAGATAACTTAGTCTCAATTGGAGATGAACTCTGAGTAAGCTAAAATATGTATTTGGATATATTCTTTAAAGTTAAAAAGGTATGGAGTATGTTCCGTATTGCCCCTTCTATAATCCAGCATGCATTTGTGTATTGATTTTCTTGGTCCCATATGTAAACTAATTATTGAAATCCTCGGTATTCATCGAATGCATATTTAAAATTGAACTTTAAGGAATTATAATTTCACTTTCTTATAGTCAATATTAAAACAATCTTCTAATACGTTAAATCCGGGAACTTCTACAATCTTGCAATAAAAGATTTATTGTTCATTGCTCGTGCTCTTAGCCTCACACATCTCTATCGAAACAGAGTAAAATGAAATGTTCTTCTGCTCTAAATGTAAAGGTTCTCATTCCTGTTGCCAACGATACGCAAGAGATCGAGTTGGTAACAATTGTAGATATTCTAAGGCGTGCAAATGTAGATGTTGTCATCGCTTCAGTTGGAAGGTCTAAAAAATATTGGCATCCAGAGGCACAAAGATTGTTGCAGACAAGTTGATGAAAGATGCCGCGGTGTCTATATATGACTTGATTATCTTACTGGTTTGACAGTTATATTTTCTGTTAATAATATTATGATCAGACACTTTGCTGTCTTCCCTCCTCCATGGTTTTTTGTATTTTTTGAATAATAAATGGGAGGCCAGTGACATCAGTGCCAGTTCTAAGATGAATCATTGCTCCTAAAGGAAATCAGTTATTGCTTAGCAAAAAAAAAAAACTTTGCTGCATATGTCTTTTTGCCTGCTAATGTGAAACATCAAACTCAAATGCAAAACAAAAAGGATAAAGAAAAGCTCATATTTTGGTTTAAGCCTTGAAATATATCTTTTTGCATATTCTTTTTGTTTACCTTTCAAATTCGGACGATGCTATATTTGTTTGATTCATTAATTCCTCTAAAGCCTTGAAATCTATATAATTTTGACCCTTCTGTGCATGCGGCTATATATTTGTTGGTTTAGATGCTATAAGTATACATTTTCATATCATAGATGATTAAGATGTAGCTGCTTCTCGAGTTTACTTATCTTGTTGTTCATTCCTAGGCTTTTAATATGGGAAGAATGCTATTATGGCCCGATTACATATTCTGGTGTACCACCCATGCCTGGGATTGAAAATTCAAACTTCACTTTTCACGACATGCAAGCTGGTCTTCTTTCTCCTGAAGCGTACAATTCTCTAGGGTTCCAAGGGGGTGATAAAGTCCAATTACTTGTGAGCAAGATGATGCTAGACAATCATGTTTGTGTTGTTGGAGAAGGGTATGATTTTTAAATTTCTTTCTTTATAGATGTTATCCATGTTTTCTTTTTGAAACATTTCCATGTTTTTTTTGAAAAATGAAAAACTCAAAAGGTACAATTTTTCTATATATTTTTTCCTCCAAACTTGTTGGGCGGGCTGCATTCACTGGAAACTATCATTGGATTCTTTTCCAGAACTGTACCAAAGAGATCCATACACCAGAGGTATAACACTATACGATAATTTGGTCTGCTAATGGCTAAATGTTACAATTAGGAAATACAATATATACTCTAATTTGGTCTGCTATAGATGTCAATAATATGATAAATCTTGATTGGCACTTGAGTAGCTAGGTCATACATATTCTTTATCCATTATGTAGGATCCTCTATCAATTTTGCTTGTAAATAAGTTATATTGATCCTCATTCCATTTAAATGCTTTTTTAAGTACTTAATTTTGTTAGATCGCTTTAAATTTCTCTAATATCATATATCATCTCAACTGGCACTGATAATATAGAACATGCAACTTGTGAATGACGTCAAGACTTTGATTCTGCAACTAGGATATATTACTGGAGTTCTATTTTATGACAAATTTGCAAGTACGGAACTGTTTGCACTAAATCACGCAAGCGTACGTGGTCACAAGTAATATATGAATAAGTCGAGTTCGTTCCCACAGAGATCTGGTTAAGGTTTTAATTCAGTTATTGTACTTATGCAACAATGTATGGTTATTACTCACTGTTAAGACAAATAACAAATTTGAGTTTTAATTAACTAAACTAACTAAGATGCAAATTATCAACTAAGAATTAACTAACTAACGATAATTAAATCAAATTACTTACGCAATATGAACCATGGAATCCTAACTTCAATACAAACTTCCTTTAGAGATCATGCCCTTTTATCAATACATGTGGTGGTTACGATAACTAATCGGACAACACGAAATAAGTATACGTTACCTTTCAGTACACGCACACCAATCTACACAATATCCACATAAGATAGAAATCATGCAGGCACTAATTATGCTTAGACCCTATATGTCTATAGAATTTGAAAACATAATGGTTGAAGATCAAGTATCCATAAGATTACATAAGGTAGTATGAGACGGTTAGAAACACACCACAAACACGAATAACATTCATGGACTTATGCTAGCATGGCAAGTTCTAAATCTAAAGATCCACTGTCGCTTCACTAAAGATTAACAAGATAGATGTTAGCTACGCATCTATATGAATTAAATACAACCCTGCAAGGATATCACAAATTCACCACACATATATCAAGTTAAGCAATCAACATCTAAATTCCATAAGTAAATCCGTTAGAATCCCATGACAACGATTAGTTCATAATCGAACCTCTCGTCATCATGGGATCTGATGAAACCATGATAAAAACAAAGTATGAAAAGATACAAATAAAACTAAGTAATTGATATGTAATGGTGTGTATTTTTTTCTGTCCCCCAAGATGTGTATTTATAGCCCCAAGTGTCCTCTTCTCCAAGTAATTGCCTTCTTTGAGTTGGAATAGAAGATTGGCAAATTCCATCTTTGAATGAAAAAGAATTGCAAATTCCATGTATAAGTCTGATTCTAGAAGGTTCTGGCCGCTCCAAGCAATTACCATAATGATTAGAAGTAGAATTTGTGGTAATTTCCTTGTTAAAATTGAATTTTTCAGGTTCTGGAAATTTTCTGGCGGTGTCCGGCGCGGCCGCGCTACATTTTAGTGTAATTCGGGCGTCCCTGCGCTATAAACAATTTCTGAAATTATCCAAGCGCGACCGCGCTGCATTTTAGTGTATTTCAGGCGCGACCGTGTTGCTTAAAATTCTGACCATTCTGCCAAATTAAAGAAAATTCTCCAAGCTTCGCGTGGACAGCTTACGGGCCTCAAACGGACTTGTAGAACTCCAGATATGGCCAAAACAAAGTAGACTGCGCAACCTACCGGCAAATCCGAATTTCCTACAATTTGCTCATTTCTCTTCCGTTTTCTCTTCCGATTCTTTTGCCACTTCCCGTTCTTCAATTCTTGAATTATAAATCCTCATGGTAGCCTAGGGAAATTCACCACCCATCATTCCAAAGCTCAATTTAAACTCCAAGACCAACGAAAATCAACAATCATAGCTGGCATTTTGCTAACCTGCATAGCTACACAAAACATATTAAAACACACAAATACTTGAGATACAAGCGATCAATTTAAGCCAAAATGAAGCGATCCAAGTGGATAAAAATCCACTTATCACACCCCCAAACTTAAACCGATGCTTGTCCTCAAGCATAAACATAAAAATCTATCTACACTAACTAGTACCACTTCCGTAGGTGATCACGGTTGCATTTGGCATATGCAACAAGCCCTTTAAACCCCTAGGCAGCTCCAGTGGACGAGTAAGGTCTCGTGAAGGCCTATAGTGAATGTACCCACAAAATCCAACTGACACGAACGACACAAACAATGCAATGCATGAATGCAACTAATATTAAAATGCAACAATCCCCTTCAAACTAACCAAAACCAACTAGCAAGCAAATATTTTAGAGAATGCAACTAAATCCAAATAGAGCTCGACCAAGTTCCCGTATACTAACAATACATGAACAGAAACGTGCGTGTGTGCAATGCTCATCAGAAATACTCCCAAAACTAGGTCAAAAATCATACATGCTCTTCGTCAAGACAATCACAGGTTTATAAATAGAATAGACTGTAAATACTTCATAACCTAGGAACACCTCCATCCTTATCCAAGGTAGACAGAAATTCATGCTTTATTACTAACTACTACGACACATATATACAAGCAAGCTTATTTAACCGTGCAATGGATGAGACCCCGAAAGGCCTATACAATAATACCCATGTAGCGAGAGTTGGGTTAGTGGATCCCAGACTTTAAAAGCCTTAGGTCACTAGGCACAAAGTCCCCGCAAACTTAATAGCTCGAGTATTAAATAGCTCACCCTAGTTAATTTTACATAAAACAATTCACATAACTTTTTTTTTCTTTTTTTCTTTTTTTTCTTTTTTTCTGCTTTTCTTTTTCTCTTTTTTTTTCCTATGCAATCTGGAATGAGAATTCTCAATTCCAACCCTAGACTACTCATATAAATATGAGCCGGCTACTAGCCATTTGACGCCTAGCCATTATTGACAATTATTTACAATTAAGCATGTAATCCCTGTTTTCCCCCAAACTTAGACTTTAGTGCTACTACGCTATCAAGGAAATAACGAAAATTCTAAATATAATCAAGTGATTAAATCTTAAAACATCCAAACAAGCATAACCTCAACCTAGCCCAAAAGCACCCAATGAGACTGTGTAATTAGTTTTGTTTCCGAAACACATAAGTCAATTTCATAGAAACTATAAGTCAACCCTCTATTCATCATTACCACACTCATTTAGACACCTACCTACCAATCAGAATTAGCTCGTCTTAAGGGATCATGAAATATGCATGCTATGCAAATGCAACTAATATGAACTCACATGGTATACGAAAAATAAAAACGGAATGTCCTAAATGAAATAAACATAAATAAGACGAACAATAACATGCATGAATTACTAATACTAATATGCAAAGCATGAAATCCTACATGAACACAATGACTAACAATCACATATATATACACTACTTATCCCTCAAACTACCCCCAAACTTAAAATATTCAATGTCCTCATTGAATGGAAGTAAATACGAGGGAAAGTAGAGAACATACCTTGGGTTGCCTCCCAAGAAGCGCTTCTTTAACGTCAATAGCTTGACGTTACTTCCAAGCCTCCATTAAGGATGATAATAGTTTGCTTGGTCCTCTCTTCGTGAGACTTCATCGTCATCACGGCAACACACTTTCTGCCCCTTCTCCTCACTTGGCCTATTCGTGTAACAACTATGTCCTATTCCAATGCCTTCATCGGTTGACCCAAAATCTGTCAATTTGTAGTATAACACACACTCGCGGCCTTCAGTTGAATATAATGGAGGATGGTGAATGTAAATTGCTGAAGCCTTTGGTTCCTCAAAGAGAACTTCCTCCATTGGCTCTAATGCGCTACCTCCATCTTCAAACTCTGAGTCAAGTAGAAGACCTGCATCTTTCCCATGTTCTTCGGCCTCTTGGTACGCACATACCAATTTTTGAAATTTGTGCAGCTCATCAGTGTCTGTCCCAAATAGTGCCCTTTCCAAATCATCCACCAACCTAACATGATCAAATTCCTCACATGGCTTGCGAATGCTCACCTCACCTTCGAATTTGTCTTCCTCAAGAAAAGACTCAATTGTACTATCCTCAAGATTTGACCATAAAACAACCTCATGAATCAGCACCTTAGAATCCCAAAGATCAGCCAAGCCGAGCGACTCACACTCTTCCTCCTCATCACTATCCACCACAGGTTCTGACAAAACAGAATTTTCTTCTTTTTCTATAGGATCCTGATCATGAATTCCTTCTTCATCCTCAATTGCTGAATTCTGATCATTCGTGACTTTTCCAGATCTGAGCGTTATGACATTAACCTGCTCCATGCCATCTTGTTTTCCTGGATTCACCTCTGTTTCACTATGAAGAACTCCCTGCGGTCCGTTGAGAAAGGCACTTGCAATTTGCCCAATCTGATTTTCCAATGTCTTGAGAGATACCGCCTGACTTTCAATCATCAACCTCAATTCATCCAATTCAGATTTTTCATTCGAAGATTGACCATCATCCCCATGAAACTGTTGCTGCTGAAAATCTTGATTGTTGCTCCAGCAGAAATTAGGATGATAGGTGGCTGGAGCTGGTTGCAAAGGTTGCTAGAAGTTGCTCACAAACTGTGCCGATTCAAAAGATATGGCACATTGACTCGTCTCATGCGCGCCCTCACATAGCTCACAAACACTAGCAACTTGAGGCACCCCATGCTTTGACATAAAATCCAATTTCTTATTAAGTGCCTCTAGCTGAGCTGCTAGAGTTGTGACTGTATGAACTTCCAGAATTCCTGCTAATTTGCCTTGTGAAAATCTCTGAGTTGGATTTTGGTATTCATTCACAGCCATCATCTCAATTAGCTCATAAGCTTCCGCATAGCTCTTAGCCCATAAAGCTCCACCTGATGCTACATCTAGCATGGGTCTTGACTGTGCACCCAAACCATTATAAAAGCAGTTAATCACCATCCACTCAGGCATCCCATGATGTGGAAACTTCCTTAGCATCTCCTTATATCGCTCCCAAGCCTCGCACAAAGATTCTTTAGACTCCTGTGAAAATTGAGTAATAGCGTTCCTGATTGCTACGGTCTTTGCCATGGGAAAAAATTTATTGAGAAATTTCTGAGCAAGATCCTCCTAAGTAGTAATAGAACCGGCTGGTAGAGAGTGCAACCAGCCCTTAGCTTTATCCCTCAAAGAGAATGGGAAAAGTCTTAATTTGATAGCATCTTCCGACACCCCGTTGATCTTGAAAGTGTCGCAGATCTCAATGAAATTCCGGATGTGCATGTTAGGGTCTTCAATCGGAGCACCCCCAAACTGAACTGAGTTCTGCACCATCTGAATTATGCTAGGCTTGATTTCGAAAGTATTAGCTATAATAGCTGGCCTGACAATGCTAAATTGGATGTCCTTGATCTTTGGTTGAGAATAATACATCAATGCTTTCGCTGCTGCTGCTGGTTCTTCCATTGCTACCTGCAACACATAAAACTAAACAACTATGTAAGAAACAATCCGAGTCAGTGAACTCTAACGACCACTATTGACAAGCACATAAACCAAAAATAAAACACCGATGATCCCCGGCAGCGGCGCCAAAAACTTGTTTGCACTAAATCACGCAAGCGTACGTGGTCACAAGTAATATATGAATAAGTCGAGTTCGTTCCCACAGAGATCTGGTTAAGGTTTTAATTCAGTTATTGTACTTATGCAACAATGTATGGTTATTACTCACTGCTAAGACAAATAACAAATTTGAGTTTTAATTAACTAAACTAACTAAGATGCAAATTATCAACTAAGAATTAACTAACTAACGATAATTAAATCAAATTACTTACGCAATATGAACCATGGAATCCTAACTTCAATACAAACTTCCTTTAGAGATCATGCCCTTTTATCAATACATGTGGTGGTTACGATAACTAATCGGACAACACGAAATAAGTATACGTTACCTTTCAGTACACGCACACCAATCTACACAATATCCACATAAGATAGAAATCATGCAGGTACCAATTATGCTTAGACCCTATATGTCTATAGAATTTGAAAACATAATGGTTGAAGATCAAGTATCTATAAGATTACATGAGGTAGTATGAGACGGTTAGAAACACACCACAAACACGAATAACATTCATGGACTTATGCTAGCATGGCAAGTTCTAAATCTAAAGATCCACTGTCGCTTCACTAAAGATTAACAAGATAGATGTTAGCTACGCATCTATATGAATTAAATACAACCCTGCAAGGATATCACAAATTCACCACACATATATCAAGTTAAGCAATCAACATCTAAATTCCATAAGTAAATCCGTTAGAATCCCATGACAACGATTAGTTCATAATCGAACCTCTCGTCATCATGGGATCTGATGAAACCATGATAAAAACAAAGTATGAAAAGATACAAATAAAACTAAGTAATTGATATGTAATGGTGTGTGTTTTTTTCTGTCCCCCAAGATGTGTATTTATAGCCCCAAGTGTCCTCTTCTCCAAGTAATTGCCTTCTTTGAGTTGGAATAGAAGATTGGCAAATTCCATCTTTGAATGAAATAGAATTGCAAATTCCATGTATAAGTCTGATTCTAAAAGGTTCTGGCCGCTCCAAGCAATTACCATAATGATTAGAAGTAGAATTTGTGGTAATTTCCTTGTTAAAATTGAATTTTTCAGGTTCTGGAAATTTTCTGGCGGTGTCCGGCGCGGCCGCGCTACATTTTAGTGTAATTCGGGCGTCCCCGCGCTATAAACAATTTCTGAAATTATCCAAGCGCGACCGCGCTGCATTTTAGTGTATTTCAGGTGCGACCGCGCTGCTTAAAATTCTGACCATTCTGCCAAATTCAAGAAAATTCTCCAAGCTTCGCGTGGACAGCTTACGGGCCTCAAACGGACTTGTAGAACTCCAGATATGGCCAAAACAAAGTAGACTGCGCAACCTACCGGCAAATCCGAATTTCCTACAATTTGCTCATTTCTCTTCCGTTTTCTCTTCCGATTCTTTTGCCACTTCCCGTTCTTCAATTCTTGAATTAAAAATCCTCATGGTAGCCTAGGGAAATTCACCACCCTTCATTCCAAAGCTCAATTTAAACTCCAAGACCAACGAAAATCAACAATCATAGCTGGCATTTTGCTAACCTGCATAGCTACACAAAACATATTAAAACACACAAATACTTGAGATACAAGCGATCAATTTAAACCAAAATGAAGCGATCCAAGTGGATAAAAATCCACTTATCAGGAACCTTCCTTGGGGATTGAAGCAGTAGTTCTTGAAAATTCTACCTGTATGAATTCTTCATGGAAATCTAAAGTCCTGGCTTCTTACTCTACTGACAACTACAACCAGCAAAATGACTCTCCAGCTTCAAGTGTATTTGGACAAACCTCTAGTTCCCTAATGACTCTCCTAACTGTTTTTAATCGTATTTAAGGTGTTTTAACTGTATTTAATCACTTCTGATATAAGGTGTTTAGAAACAGTTAAAGTAGTATAAGACTATGGTTTCTTGATTTGCGGTTGATGTATTTTGGATGGTTTTAGACTTTTAAGATGGATGGATGGTTTTAGATTTTAAGGTGGATAGATGGTGTGGAACTTTATGTATTTTGGATGGATGTTTATGTTGTAATGAATTGTATGGTTTTGATGGGAAATTAATAGAAACAAATATTTCTTGTCAAGTTTTTATTGTAAAAGTGTTACTGTAGGTATCTTTAGCATTGCAAGAAATTAATATAAATATGTTCCAAAAACATGAAAAGCGTTGCAACAGGCAGCCCCAAATAGTGTGGGTCCACCTGTGGGCCCTACTTGTAGGTCCCACATGTGGGGCCCACAGGTGGATTTACCAAAATTTAACATCTACTGCAACACTAGTTTAGTGTTTCTGTACATTATGTTTAATGTTGCCATAGAAGTTTCTGGTAATAAAAGTAGTAGCGTTGTCGTAGTGAACAAAATCTTTGCCGTAGACCCCTACGGCAGCTGTGCAAAATGCAACACTGAAAAAGCGTTGCCGTTTCATTTTTTTGCTTTACAGCAACGTTTTTTTGGCTTGCTGCAACATTTTAAAAACGTTGCTGCAAGCCATCTATGGCGTAGTGTGAAGTGATCTCTTTTTCAAACACCATACTAACCATAAAATAACCAAATTTAATAAAAATAAAAGTTATGCATCATGAATTATGCCTTTGAGCCATTAAGTTCCATTAAGTTTTTTTTTTGTTTGAGACTTATTGGGTTTGGCTGTAAATTACACTCAGGTTAACATCATTATTTAGTCATGACCCCTATTCCGCTATATAAATTTTATTTCCCTGTAGTTGTGCCTATAAGCTCTGAATCTCATAAAGCTATTGCGAAAGAAAAAAATCAAAGGAGGAAATGTGAAACTAATGAACCCAAATTAACTCAGGCAAGAAGCATCAAGAAAAATGCATAAAACAAGTATGACAAGATAAATTCCTTTGTCATTAAATATATGTGCCTCTACGTAATATTGACCACTTTCCATTTTAAATAGAAGGTGATTGCAGTAGAGAAACGTTTGAATCATCGTACATGTTTGTAATTAGGACTACAAATATATGTATTACATGTCCCTTAACTATTCTTACTGATTTGTTTGTAAATTCTTATATTAGGAAACCAGCAATCACACTTCTAACTTTCAGGATATGCTGTGTAGTGCATGGGAATTTGTTTATGTTGTCATGAAGATTCAACATTAGCTGCATTATCGTGAAACCTCCAGTTAGGACTAAGACTCTGTCCGACAATAATATTTGGAACTATTGGCCTAATAAAGTGATTTTTCCGTTGAAGCAGCTACTTCTAACTCTTCACCCATTTAGAACATGGAATGTGAATATCTGATAGATGTGATATACATATTGTTTAATGTTGCTAGAGAGATCGGTCTACTTCCAAATGATTTAATTTTTATATATACATAATTTTTATTTTTCATCTTTGTTCACTGGCTCTAGGCTACCTGGGAGGAGAGAAATGAGAGACAAAACAACTAAAGTGTTGTATTTCATTTTTATTTTTCAAATGTATTGTATTTTAAGTTGCTACATGTCCATGACCAACTAGAACTTGGATTATGTTCCAAGAATACGTACCAGTTTGTCAAAAGTAAGGAAGATTTGCTAAAACAACTTTCCTAAAATGTGAATTGTTATTAGACACTAGGTAAGTTATTTATATTGTATAAATAAAATTGAAACACGCTTATCTATCTAATGCCTAACAAGAAGCATAAGGTATTGGACTGTGCCATGAGAACCGTAGTCAAAAAGATAATATGAGTATATATTATCGAATATTGTGTTGTAGATCGACAAAGGCACAAATCTGTTCTGATTGAGTATGATTGTTTTGCATACACAAAGAATTAAACATGCACAACTAATAATTTTGAGCATGTTTCCCATAATTTGAAGGAAAATTAAAATACAATTAAAACACATTTTGCTATCTCCTAGATGTGAGTTTAAGAACATTTATGTCATTTTTAACTTGTGGTAGCTTGGTCTTCATTAAGTAATGAAGGTAAATGATGTTCTTACACCTGACATTACCTTGCTACAATCTCAAAATCTGCAGATCCAACAACTTTAGTATTAGTTGAAAAATATGAAAAAATTGCAAAAAAAAACAAGTAGAGGATCTGCAAAAATAAAATTTGCAGAAACATCAAGCAAAAAATTGAAGGAATTCAATAAAATTTGCATTAAAATTGACTAAAAAATGTAAATAATAACGCGTCAATAACATTGCAAAAAAGTACAAAAGAAATTGATAAATGAAAAAAAACAAAATTGAACATTCAAAGAAAGAAAATGATAAAAATAAAATTAATTTAGCTCGGCCGTGCTTTGCACGGGTTATAGGCTAGTAACGATTAATCGAATAATTTATTGATTTATAGAGTAAATTTCTTCTCGATAAGAAATGAAAAATATGTAATGCACAAGAGCGCACTGAATTTTATGGTTCATTTTCGGTTCTTTTACAAAAATTGAAGCCTATAACCCGTGCTTTGCACGGGTTAAAGGCTAGTAACGATTAATCGAATAATTTATTGATTTATAGAGTAAATTTCTTCTCGATAAGAAATGAAAAATATGTAATGCACAAGAGCGCACTGAATTTTATGGTTCATTTTCGGATCTTTTACAAAAATTGAAGATTATATTAATTGAAGTCAATTTTTCGTATTTTCGATTAGGATAAATGAAAAGTAATTATTATTATTTTCGGAGGGTAATTACTTTATAATTTATAAATTAATTTTTTTTTAAAATACTATTCATATATATGTAATCACAATTTCTGATCATTACCTTAGCATTAGTGTGAAAATGCACACCTAGAGGGGGGTGAATAGGTATAGATGCCTAACTATGTTCAACTATGTCCAATTTTAATATTTACAAGAAGCAGTTTACTGAATTTAATTTATGCACAAACAAATGATAAGTTGAATGTAATTAAATGCATAAACATTAAGTAAGGTGCAGAAAAGACAAGGAACACACAAATTTTTTTGCCATGTTCGAACGCTAATCCCCTATGGTCTATATCTTTGTCCCTTATCAAAGAGAATATAATACTGATCAATAATGAAATGATTATAAGATACAATAATATATCACCCTACTTCCCACCTACTTACAAATGGCATACTGAATAGACCTATTTCAGAATTTACTCTATAAGCTATACCAACTCAAACTATAGATTTTATAAGTATAGAATACAGATATGATATATAAAGAGCTCGAAGAGAATCAAGTAAAATGGTAAAGGGATTTTTCATAAAATCACCGAGTTGTTTTGTTCATGTAGTACTTGGATATTAGCAACCAAAAAACTCACACAAGAACAAGTATTTAAAGCTTTACATTATACGGTCATAAACTAAGCTAACAACTTGCAACGATTGAATCCAATTCAACGTTCAAATTAGTTAGAAATGTTTATAACGTTAATGTGAACGTTTGACAGAAAGGATCAGAAGAATCCAGAGTTAGTATACCAGTTCTTCCGAAAAATATAAGAGAGAAAAACGTAAAGAGGAATTTTGTAGAAGAAGAAGTTTTAAACGCGTAACTAACTTCTACATGTAAGGAAAAGAGTTTTTGTAGATAATGAAAGGTTTAAAAAGAGCTCAGATATATATAACGTTAGATATAATTGATGTAATGTTTCAGTGTTTAAGTGTAACAGTGATATATCAGAGTTTAACTGGAAGGAAGTCAGAGTTTAGTAAAGTCTGACTGACGGAAGCTGGACAGAGTTTAGTAAAGTCTGTCTAGAAGCAGCGCGTACGGAGTCAACAGAAGATATTAGAGATCAATTGAAGATTGATATGGAAGCGAGATCTTTGGAGACTGGATAGCTATCAAAGAGATCGAGTTAACTTAGGAGACGTGTGACAATCTGTAATTGATATCTTTGTATAGCTGATTGTTAGGAATATCAATTAGAGATTGTATCGAAGCTGTATATTATATAAATACAGTTAGGTTAACCCTAGAAGGGTATCGTGCATCGAACTATCTTTATTGTAACCTAGCAGCTCTTTGTGATAGTTAACATCACGAAGAGGGTTTTTAATATCAGAAGATTTAAAGTGCATAATCATCTTACTTGTTAAACTCACATACAAATTTGATTATTAATTGTGTATTCGGACTAATAAGTGGTATCAGAGCCAATCTGTTACTTTATTACAGATTAAGATCCAAACACAACAATAATCATGTCAGCAATTCCTCCACCAACATCTACTAGTTCTGAAAAGGCTCCTACTACTGTGAGTCGCTATGAACCAATCAGGGTTCCTATTCTCAGGCCATCAGAGTATGCAATGTGGAAGGTCAAGATGACTATGTTTCTGGAGGCTACGGATCCAGAATATCTTGACAGGATTTATGAAGGCCCTCATAATCCTACAAAGCTATCTGCTGCAATTGCTGGTGAAGAAGCTAAAATAGTTCCAAAGGAAAAGAAGGACATGACTCCTGAAGATCTATCATCAATTGCTAAGGATGCGAAGGTTAGGCATTTACTGCATAGTGCTTTAGACAATGTTATGTCTAACAAAGTGATTAACTGCACCACTGCAAAAGAGATCTGGGATGCTCTTGAAGTCAGATGTCAAGGAACTGCTGCTATTAAGAAGAATAGGAGAAACATACTCACACAAGAGTATGAGCACTTTGAGGCTAAACCTGAAGAGACCATGACAGAAACATTTGATAGATTCTGTAAATTGCTTAATGATCTATCATTGGTCAACAAGGAGTATGATCTAGAAGACTCAAATCTCAAGTTTCTTCTTTCTCTACTTGAAAAGTGGGATGTGAAAACAACCACTATTAGAGACAACTATGAACTTGCTGAAACAGAGATTGATGAAATCTATGGGCTGCTCAAAACTCATGAATTGGAAATGGAGCAGAGAAACAGAAGATCAAGCAGGAAGGCAAAGTCTGTTGCTCTTAAGGTTGAAGAGAAGCCTCAGAAGAAAGAGGCATCAAGAAGGAAAATGAAGGGAAAAGCTTTGGTCATACACTCAGAAAGTGAATCATCAAACTCTGATTGTGATTCAAACTCTTCTGAATCATCTGACTCTGAGGATGATGAAGAAGAAATGAGAAAAATGGCTGTGTTGATGGTGAAGACCTTCAAGAAAATGGGTTTCAAGAATTTCAAGAAAGGCAAAAGGTTTTCTAGAGATTCAAATGAAGACAGAAAAAGCTTCAGGAAGTCTGATAAGAGAGATTCAAGGGGGAAGAAGGATAAGTCTGAAATTCAATGCTATAAGTGTAAGGAGATGGGTCACTATGCTCCTTAGTGCAAGAAGGGTAAAACTGGAAAGGTACTCTACACTAAAGGCAGAGATTGGGCAGACACTTCAGATTCTGATGAAGAAATTAACTATGCTCTCATGGCTACTACTGAATCAGAAACTTCTGAAAATCAGGTACCTCTAACTACCTATGCTTATAATATTGATGACATTTCTCAATTAAGAATTTATCTTAAGTCATTACATATAAGTTATAGGGATCAGACTTTAGAGAATGAGAGGATAAAGTCTGAAAATTCTGAACTTAAGGTTAGAAATAAACTTGTTGAAGATAAACTTGAAAATATGCAACAAGTTCAGAAAGAGAGAGATGATGTTGTTTCTATAGAACATGATTTGCTTCAAAAATATAAACAACTAGAATCTGAGTTGGAGGAAGCAAATAAGAAAATTAGGACTTGGACTAATTCTGGAAAGGACACTCAACAGATTTTTCAAACAGACACTGTAGGTCTAGGTTATAATGAGGGAGATGAACTTAGATTTCAAAATCAAGTTAAAATCAGACCTCATTTTGTACATGGAGCCAGTAAATTTTTGTCTGATAATGAAAAAGAAGCTGTTAAAAGTGAACCAATAAAAACTAGTGTTAAATAGGTTAATATTGGTTCAATGACAGATAAACAACTCAAACATAAACTGAAGGAGTTAAAATCTGTTAAGGAACAGGGAGTGTCAAATAAGAACAGAAATGGAAAAGTAGGCATCACTTCAGGAAATAAACAAATGCTTGCTAGTTATGCTCCAAGAAAGACATGTCATAACTGTGGTAGTACTAAGCATCTTGCAAATTTCTGCAAGAAAAACAAAAATATAAATTCTTTACCTTCCAAGTCTGAGGTAAAGAAGGATTTTGCTAGAACTAAGCCACAGACTTTATGCACACACTGTGGAAGCACTTGGCATTCCATTTATACTTGCAGACAGTATCACGCTATCTATCATAATTACTACGAACTTAAACCTAATCTGAAAATGGGTTAAAGTTAATACTGCAAGTGTAAACTCTGATACTGTTAGCTCAAACTCTGATAATGTTAATTCCACTGCTAAAGCTAACAAAGTTAAGAATGTCAAAGGATCCAAGCAAGTCTAGATCCTTAAATCTAATCCTCAGTAATTGCTTGTGATTGCAGGGCAATAGGGAGGCAACCCTAGTTGTGGACAGTGGATGTTCAGGACACATGACTGGAAATAAAGCCCTGCTATCAGACTATGAGGAGAAGGCTGGCCCAAAAGTTTCCTATGGTGATGGCAATGTAGGAAGAACATTGGGATATGGCAATATTAATCTTGGAAATGTCATCATCAACAATGTAGCTCATGTCCTAGGACTCAAGCATGACTTGCTATCTGTGAGTCAAATCTGTGACAAGAAATATCATGTAGATTTTCAACCTGAATATTGTGAAGTTATCAGCAAATCTACAGGAAAGGTTATTCTAGTTGGTCATAGGCAAAACAACATTTATGAAATCAAGCTTTTAATAGACTCTGTTGGAAAAGCTGTTTGCCTGTCTACAAGAATGTCTAGTGAAGAGAGTTGAAAGTGGCACAAGAAACTCTCACATTTGAACTTGAACAACATCAATGAATTGATCAGAAAGGATCTTGTAAGAGGACTCCCAAAGACTCTGTTAAATGTTGATGGTCTATGTGATTCATGTCAAAAGGCCAAGCAAAGGAAGTCATCTATCAAGAGCAAGACAGAATTTTCAATCACTGATCCTTATCATCTTCTGAATGTTGATCTCTTTGGTCCAGTAAATGTTATGTCTATAGCAAGGAAGAAATATGCTTTAGTCATTGTTGATGAATACACTAGATTCATTTGGGTGTATTTTCTAGCAAAGAAGGATGAAACTACATTAACTCTAATGGAGCATGTGAAACTTCTGGACAAAGGATCAAGTAACAAAGTCAGAATCATCAGAAGTGATAATGGAACTGAGTTCAGAAATGCAACAATGGAAGAATTCTGCAAGGACAATGGAGTGAAGCAAGAATTTTCAGCACCTGGTACACCACAACAAAATGGTGTAGTTGAAAGGAAAAATAGAACCTTGATTGAAGCTGCCAGAACTATGCTTGATGAAGCAAAATTGCCAACTTATTTCTGGGTAGAAGCTGTTCAAACTGCTTGTTTTACTCAAAATGCTACACTGATCAATAAGCATGGAAAGACACCATATGAGATGGTGAAGAAAAAGAAGCCTAACCTGAAATACTTTCATATTTTCGGGTGCAAATGCTTTGTTTTGAAGACTCATCCTGAACAGTTGACCAAGTTTGAGCTAAAGGCAGATGAAGGAATTTTTGTTGGCTATCCACTGTCAACAAAGGCATTCAGAGTTTACAATCTGAGAACTAAAGTGATCATGGAATCTATACATGTGTCTTTTGATGACAAGAAGATAACTGGACTTGAAGACATAGATGAATATGATCAACTGAACTTTGAAAATGAAGATTTAAACTCTGTTGAAGTAAACTCAGATCAAACTATTCTGACAGACTCTGTTGAAACAAACTCTGAACCTCTACTGGTAAACACTGGAGAAACTTCTCAGCCACAACAAAGGGAAGAACCAGTTGAGGGGGAGTATGATCAAGATGAGACTCAAACATTGATACTGAGTCAACTAAAAAATCTGGATCAAACTCTGATGAATCAAACTCTAAAAATTCAAATTCTGACTCTGGACAGTCAAGTTCAGGGGGAGTCTCAGAAAATGAAGAAAGCCCACAACAAAATCAGGAGAGCATGGATCAAGGGGGAGGATCACATGCTGACAGAAGTCATTTGCCTTCTGCTAGGAAATGGACCAAATCACATACACCTGATTTGATAATTGGTGATCCAGATGCAAAAGTGAAAACAAGAAGTGCCACTGCAAGTGAATGTTTGTTTCATGCATTCTTGTATAAAAATGAACCAAAGAAAGTGGAAGAAGCTCTTCAAGATGCTGACTGGATAACATCAATGCAGGAAGAGTTGAATGAATTTGAAAGGAATGAAGTTTGGACCCTTGTACCAAGGCCAAAGAACAGATACATTGTTGGTACTAAATGGGTTTTCAGAAACAAGATTGACAGTGAAGGTGTTATCACAAGGAACAAGGCTAGACTGTAGCAAAAGGCTATTCACAGCAGGAAGGAATAAACTATGATGAAACATTTGCTCCAGTTGCAAGATTGGAGGCAATCAGAATTTTTCTAGCATATGCCTCTCACAAGAAATTCAAAGTGTTCCAGATGGATGTGAAAAGTGCTTTTCTGAATGGGAAGCTTGAAGAAGAAGTGTTTGTTGAACAACCACCAGGTTTTGTGGACCCCAAATATCCAGATTATGTCTACAGGCTAGATAAGGCACTATATGGACTTAAGCAGGCACCAAGAGCATGGTATGAGATACTTGCTCAATTTCTTCTAGAAAGTGGATTCAACAGAGGTACAATTGACAAACCTCTATTTTATTTCAATCAAGGAAGTGACCTCCTTTTAGTTCAGATATATGTTGATGACATTATCTTTGGGTCTACTAATGATAAACTCTGTAAGAAGTTTGCCAAGCTCATGCATTCCAGATATCAAATGAGCATGATGGGAGAGCTTAGTTATTTTCTAGGCCTACAGGTGAAACAAACAGATGATGGTATATTCATTAATCAAGCAAAATATACCAGAAATCTTCTCAAGAAATTTGGTATGCTTGACTGTTCATCTGCATCAACTCCCATGGCAACAGCAACTAAATTGGACAAAAACACAGGAGTTTCAGTGGATATGACAAACTACAGGGGCATGATAGGATCTCTTCTTTACTTAACAGCTAGTAGGCCTGACATCATGTATGCAACCTGTCTTTGTGCAAGGTTTTAGGTAGATCCTAGAGAGCCACATCTGACAGCTGTGAAAAGAATCTTCAAGTATCTCAAGGGCACCATATCATTAGGTCTGTGGTACCCCAGAGAATCAGATTTCAAGCTACTTTGGTATTCTGATGCAGACTTTGCAGGCTGCAAGATAGACAGAAAGAGCACTAGTGGAAGTTGTCAATTTCTTGGTGACAGACTTGTCTCTTGGTACAGCAAGAAACAGAAATCAATTTCTACATCTATGAAGCAGAGTATATTGCAGCTGGTAGCTGTTGTGCACAGATCTTGTGGATGAAGAATCAGTTGCTGGATTATGGATTGAGGTACAGTAAGATTCCTATTTACTGTGATAATCAAAGTGCTATTGCTATGACAGGTAATCCAGTACAGCATTCAATGACCAAGCACATCAGCATAAGGTACCACTTCATCAGAGAACATGTGGAAGAAGGGAATACTGAACTACATTTTGTGTCTACAGAACAACAGCTTGCAGATATTTTCACCAAACCATTGAGTGAAGCTACATTTACAAGACTGGTCAATGAACTAGGAATGGTCTCTGGTTCTGACTAGGAATGTTGGTTAGATTCAAATTTTAATTATGTAATGTGTTGCTCATATTTCCTTGATTTGTTAAGTGCTAAGTGAACTCTGTTGATTAAACTCTGTTATGCATACTCTGTTAACATGTTTTTCTATCAAACTCTGTTAAACTCTGTCAGCATGCCTGTATGTCATACACTGTTAATAAGTTTGATAAACTTTGTGAACTCTGAGTTGATTTTTGTCTGAGTGAAAACACAAATGAAGAAATATGTATGAAGCATGATTCTCAGCAATTAATCATGAATCTTTCTAAGTTATTGTGATCTAATCTTAGATTGTACAGAAAGTAAACACATCATGATACTGGTTCATATTTATAGCATCTCTTAGTTTATTTTGTCCTAAACTCTGAGTCTATAAATACTGTGTGCATTGCCTTTCATGAATAACTACTGATGTTGATGAACTCTAAACTCTGTTAGTTATACTCTGGTAGATTAAAATGCTTACTACAATACCCCAAAGAAAATGTATATAGGTTGCTATACTCCTTTGAGATTATGTTGGAGACTAGGATGACCCAGGAACTTATTGGTATATAATATGTGCTAAAATTCTCTGATTTTTGGTGACTAGTTAAATACTAGGATGACCCAGGAACTTATCAAAATGATAAGGGCTAAAATTTTTGAATTTTTGGTGACTGGCTCCAACCTCTAATTACTGGAATGAATAGAATAAAAAAAAATTAGCAATAGAGGGGGTATAAAATAAATGTTACTGTATATAGATTGACTACTACAGAGTTTAGCTTTCATCATACAGTCAGTGTTTACTATGAAAGTTTGTGCATCCAGTGTTTATTGATTTACTTTATGGATTTTATGAAAAATTAGATGCTCTAAAAATTGATTTAGTAAACTCTGCTTCACACACACATATTTTCACAACTGTGCAATTTTTGAAAGGGTTTCGGTGATAAAGTTGGAGAATTGACAAACGCTGTTGATTTGTGGTTAGTACTCTGAGGTAAATTTTCATTTGGACAATTTGAAAATTTTGGAGTAAATAGTGCTTTTGACAACTGTTAATAAGTGTATTGTGTTAAAGTGTCTTGGAAATAGGAAAGAGAATACAGCGAACTTTAATCGTGGTTATTGTGGTCAAATAAACCCTAATTGTTCTGTTCCTGATTTCATTGTGGTTATTGTTGATGAATTTGTTACTTATATGATTACTTTAATTAGTTTTCATTTTCTTTGATTTAATTCTTTGAAGAACAATTCATAAACATAAAAATTGCAGAACACATTGAATAAGATTAGAGAAACCGGATTCTTCATTGATAATTAGAAAGAGATTACATGCAAATATTACATCTTTTTGTTCTCTCTATCTACTAATCTATTCAACAGGAAAATAAAAAGTGAAATCCAAACCACTCCATTGCTGTCAGACATCCCAGATCCCATCTTTGCCACTTTGTTTGGGTGGAAGTTGAAGGGATAAGATTATTTTTGCTGACATATTCATTAACAATGGTTGGTGGTGTTGGATGAGGATGCCTTAGAGGAAAGCCATGCTAATGTTGCTTGAAGAGCAGCATCGATGTCGATCACTCTTGCAGGCTTTTCTCTCTCGATTTCTTGAAGACTGACATCCATCTGCAGCCACAGAGTTTCAAGCTGCCTTTCCCAGTCAAAGGCATCCAACTCTTCACGAGTATAACTGAAGATATCTCTGTTCTCTACGAGATGGAGATTCTTTTCCTTGATGGTAAGTTTTGACATTGTTTAACGGTGTGTTGTGTGAAGGGTTTTTGATTTTCAGGAGAGAATGAAAGATTAAAGGGATAGTGAACAAGTCTCTAGGCGTTAAATAGAGATGAGTAAGTAACGAAGTACTAAAACGCTTCGTATTCTGGTTTTTAATGGTTCCAGGTATTTTAAGAGAGTGTTATTTGATTTTTTTAAAAAAATCAAATATTTTATTGTTATATTCACAAATACACTTCTTAAAATTACGAGCGCGTGTGTCCCACTCACCCATTATTGTGTCCCACTCACCCATTATTGTGTCCCACTCACACATTAATCTAGGAACTGTTGAGTGTTTGAATACACAAACGATTGAGTTTTAATTTTTAATTACAACTCTAATTACTTTTGTATCCAAACGATTGTGTTTTAATTTCACCCACTCACTTTTACATCTCACAGTTCTCTCAGTTTTCACTTGCGCATTTTCGCAAACACCTTTCGTACATACACTTTTCTTTGAGATTTCTTGCCAAT
This sequence comes from Saposhnikovia divaricata, assembly GCA_036435485.1. Lineage (NCBI taxonomy): Eukaryota > Viridiplantae > Streptophyta > Magnoliopsida > Apiales > Apiaceae > Saposhnikovia > Saposhnikovia divaricata. The sequence continues at coordinate 63,783,154 of CM071596.1, forward strand.
TTCTTGATTCAATGGCTTCTAAACCATTCACTGTTCTTGGTCTACGTTTTGTCCCTAACAATTATGCAGCTCCACTCCATCATGAACGTGTTCCAGAAGCGTTTCATCTTATACAGAATTTCTTGAGAGACTCAGAGATTGGACAAGCTCTGGTTGAACCTAGTACTCTCTCTGCATCTCAAATTGCCACTTTTTGGCAAAACTCAGTCTATGTGGATGGAGGAGAGAATGGGACTCCAAACATCATCTTCACTCATGATGAACAAGAGTTTGTGATTACTCCACAAACTGTCAGAGAAACGATGGGGTTTGATACACACACATCTTATACTTACTTTGCTGAACCTCAATTGAGACAAATGCTACAGGAGATAGGCTACATGGAATCTCTTGACAAGCTTGGCAGTGTAAAGAGGCCTAATCTTAGGAAGGAATGGAAATTTTTCTTCGATTGCATTACAAGGACATTCCAGAAGAAGGTCACTAACTGGGATGCTATTCCAATGGACAGTCTACAAATTAGGTATTCTCTACTTTATGGCAGCAATTTTGATTTTGGTAGATATGTTCTAATGAATTTAACTGATAAACTGTCAGAGTCTACTACAGTTTATTTTGCTCGATTTTGTCAAATGCTATTCACTGCTTGTGTATCTGGTTTAGAGATTGCTGAAACTGATGAAATTCAGCCTTTTAGAGAACAAGAGAATATTCTCTGATATGACTAATAAGGATGTTGGTAAAGAAAACCTACCTGCCTTTGTTTTGCCACTTGCTTTGCAGAATTTTCTCAACCAACCTCAAGACCATCCACAACCAGAACCACAACCTGAACCACTAAACACTGATCATACTCAAACCCTAAACACTGAACCACCTACATCACCTACCCACACTGTACCTACTCAACAACCTGCATCCACTCAAAACACTCCATCACCAATCACAAACACTGCTTCAACCCAAAACCCTCAATCTCCAATCACAAAACAATCTTCACATACTCAACAACTAAACACTGAACCATCACAATCTCAACCACAATAGCATAAAGCAAAAAGAGGCAGAGTAAAACAATCAGCAGCAACTACTGAGAGACATGCAAGAACTATTGAGAAATGAAAATGGAAAGAGAGTCTAAACTCATGAATACAAAATTTTCTAAAGCTCAAGACAATCTCTTTGCCAGGCTGGGTAAAGTTGAAGAAAATCAGTCTGCCTTGTCTGTTAAATTGGATTCCATTGCAAACTCTTTGGAGTTGCTAACCTCTATTCTGATTCCTGATGATGTCAAAAAGGGGGAGAAATTTGCAAAAACTGCTTGCAAACAACTTCAATCCTTTGAGAAGAATGATGATGCTGCAGATGGAGGTGGATCTGATACAACCAAAAGAACAATTACAAGGTCTAAAGTAAACTCTGCTACAGTAAACTCTGCTAAAGCAAACACTGCTGAAGGTCCACAGAATGATACAGAGTTAGCTGCAAATATGTTTCTTGAAGAACATGGAAATGATGTCACTCTAGAAGATGTAAAGGCTGAAGATCTAAGGCTTAAAGCTGAACATGAGAAAAAGCTTAAATCTGGAAAATTCAAGAAGAAAGATGAAAAGGCATCAAGACCTGTTGTTAAAGGCATTAAGATAAATGAAAATGTCAATGTTGATCAGAGATTGTCTTATTCAAGAAAGCCAACAGCAGATGAAGCTAGATTGAAGCTAAAAGAAAAAGTTGTTGAAGTTGATAAGAGTTCAAAGAAGTTAAAGCAAGTTACAACCTCTGTTTCTACACATGTTGTACAAACTACTCTTCCAATTCATGGTTTTGTGAGACCTACTATTCCTGAGAATACTGAGAAAGTTCAAGGAGGTGATATTTTTCAAAGCAGAGCAATGATTGCTAAGCAACCTCATGATTTGGCTGGTTTAGGATCACACAGAGAAAGAACTTTGAATATTACTCCTAGAGATCATTCATCACTGGCTGCTCCAGGCAAGGGTGTCCTTCAAGTTAATTTGGACAAGCTGGAATCAGTACAGTTGATTCATCAAAGAAGTCTAGATAAAGCCTTTCTGCTGTATTTCATGGAGGATGGGACTGTTTACAAAATTGGAGAGCATGATATTCATTTGAAAATGTATGAAGAACTGCAGTATGTTTTACATATTTTCAAAGTGAATAACAATCGTACTTACCGAGCTGCAGAAGTCCTTAGATACCAGATGGAAAGATCAAAGATGATTTGTGGAATTAAAGACAAGTCTGAATATGTGCCAAAGTACTTAGATTACAAAGGAAGAATGGTTGAAATGAAGAGAAACAGTGCTAAGTTGAGAACTGATTTGGGTATCATTGTGCTTGAATTCAATGTAGAATCAGAAAAGTCATACTTTATCAGACTTCGAAATGAAATGAAGAAGAACAACATCTATGATCTGAGATCAGCTATTTATCAGACAGATAGTACAGATTCTAAGCTTCGAGAGATCAAGCTAGAGATGGAAAGAGCACTTGAAGTTGCAGAAGAGAGATTGCTAACAGAGTACTTGAGGACAGCATGGGATGTTGAAAGGATTAAGTAATTTATGCTCTGTATTCATATTTTCTGTAATTTTGTTAAGTATCAGTTTAAACTCTGTTTAGTTGTTAAACATTGTATATGATTATTTGTTTTTGACATCATCAATTATCTATTAACTTGTGCATTTTTGCTAATGAACAAGTTGGGGGAGATTGTTAGATATAATTGATGTAATGTTTCAGTGTTAAAGTGTAACAGTGATATATCAGAGTTTAACTGGAAGGAAGTCAGAGTTTAGTAAAGTCTGACTGACGGAAGCTCGACAGAGTTTAGTAAAGTCTGTCTAGAAGCAGCGCGTACGAAGTCAACAGAAGATATTAGAGATCAATTGAATATTGATATGGAAGCGAGATCTTTGGAGACTGGATAGCTATCAAAGAGATCGAGTTGACTTAGGAGACGTGTGACAATCTGTAATTGATATCTTTGTATAGCTGATTGTTAGGAATATCAATTAGAGATTGTATCGAAGCTGTATATTATATAAATACAGTTAGGTTAACCCTAGAAGGGTATCGTGCATCGAACTATCTTTATTGTAACCTAGCAGCTCTTTGTGATAGTTAACATCACGAAGAGGGTTTTTAATATCAGAAGATTTAAAGTGCATAATCATCTTACTTGTTAAACTCTCATACAAATTTGATTATTAATTGTGTATTCGGATTAACATATAATATACGTAAGATATATTTTAGGAGTCCTTACAACTGATTTGAAGATGATCCTATAAAAACTCCATAATTTCCGCACCTCTGGTAAAACTGGACAGTTGACAATGGCTTGCTAATTATTTGCTATCTCTGTGCAAATGGCTTGCCAAACTGTAAAAGAACTCTGACTTTGGCTTACTGTTTTAAAATATTGATTTATCAATCATTAAGCTGAATTACCCTGTAACACAAAGTTAGTACGTAACTTCTCTGCTTCTTACCATTTCTTCACTTTTTTATTATATACCATATTCAAACGTCACACTCATACCATTAATTACAACCACTGCATGGTTGCCACTAATATCCACCATCATATTTCTTGAACATTGTGGGATGAGAATAAACATCAATGACTAATAACGACGATGTGAAAGAGATAAAAAGGAAAGGAGTAGTAACAACGATGAGTGAGAGAAAGAGAGACAGAGATATGGAGAGGAGGGAGAGATAATGGTCACCACGAAGAGATAAGAATGAGTTTGCTGGAAAATATACGAATTTGTCGAAGAAAACAGTGTTTTGACCAAAATTTAGATTTTTTCACCAAATTTTGCTTTGAAAGGATCATAGCCATAGGTGGGCATCGACCTTAATCTAGTTTTAATTTTATCAAAATTAAAACTAAATCAAAGATAAATTTTAACAAAATGTATGATAAAATTTGAAAAACAAAATCAAAGATAAATTTTAAAAATTAGTATAATAAAATTTGAAAAACTAAATCAAAGATAAATTTTAAAAAATTTCTATAATAAAATTCGAATCTCTATTTTATTGAAAAGATTCAAAAAAAATTGCAAGGAACTAAATTAGTAAAATTACCCCAAGATTTTTATAAAAAAGACGAAAATTTAGCCACTATACAATCAGAGGATTAAGAAGTCAATTGAAAATATCTTTATTTTAAAATTTTAAGTTTCGGAATCTCACATTTTATTTTATTATTTTTGAACAGACGCGTCTTTTAATTTTGTGTCCAAGACTCACATTTATGTTTTATCATTTTTGAATCGTTGTGTCTACTCATTATTTTCAAGATAACGGTTTCTTTGAACTGGTTTTGAATCGACACGTCTTTTCATTTTGTTTGGCGCTCTTTAATTTTAATATTTTTGAATCGTCGCATCCATTTAACTTCTATATATACACCACATTTCGTGTCAATTCTAAATATTGCATATCTCCTACATTCTTTCTCAATTTTACATATTCAGTGCAAGATCTCTCTCATTTCTCTATATCTAAAATGGCCAGAAAGGGAGTAGTACGAAAAAGGATTGCAATCAAGAAAATAGAGAATGAGAGTAACCTTCAAGTCACCTTTTCAAAGCGACGGTCTGGTGTCTATAAGAAGGCCACTGAGCTCAGCATACTCTGCGATTGTCATGTTGCTATTATCATAATTTCAGCAGCGGATAAAATTTATTCTTTTGGTCATCCCTCAGCCGAACAAATTTTGTATAACTTCATCAATGAGAATCCTCGGCAAGAAAGTGTGGACCAACAATTGATCGAAAATCACCAAGATCGTGAATTTTATGAACTCAATAAAGAGATAAGCGAATATGAAGCCATCATTGAGACTGAGAAAATACGCGAAAAGGCAAATAATGAATCGTCGAACGATCCTTTTGAAGAGAACTGTTTGGAGAAATGGTGGTTAACACCACCAGAGCAACTGACATTAGCTGAAACTGAAGAAATGTTGGCAAAATTGGAGGAGCTTAAACATTCAATAAACTCTTCTGGAACGCATATAGATACTTCGTCAATTCGGCACACAATTGAAATTTCTCATGTAATTCCTCGTCTTGATGGTAGCCCTCTCACTCCTAATCCAAACTTGGCATCTACCTCTTACGGAGTTGGACATAATAACAAAGGTAAGGCACCCATGTGAGATTAGATATTCATGATGTGAGGGAGGGTATTAGTATTCAAAATTACAAATTTGTTCTTTTGAAATCGTATTAAAAATTACAAGTTATATTATCATCTATGTCATCATGTTTTTTCCATTCAATCTTCTTATTATATAAGCTCGTTGTCCCAATATTTTTACAAATTCATATCATATTCAAAACGTAATTATATTAGTAATAATTTTTGGTGTAATTCATTCTTTGTCATTAACAAAAAGATATATACTTTTTTCAATCGATTGTTTTTCCTAATTGGATAAGATCATAAAAACAAATATATTGCCTTCGACGATACTTTTTTTTCTTCTTATTTAATTATTAACATATTTATTGAAAATGAAAATTTCAATCATTTAAGAAAATAAAATCATTTTTCATAAATGAAATTCTAAGCGGACGATTAAGTAAGTTTTTCCCAATTATAAAAAGTTTCCAAAAACTTTGTTTAACTATTCGTGTTTCAAAATACTTTTATTGATTCAATAACATATTTTTATTATAAAATAAAGAACTTCGACTTTCAAAATATTCAAGAAAAAAGAACAATAAATTACACATGTAATTAAAGGATTAATGATAATCAAGATTGAATATCTAATTTAGCTTCATAATTTTACGCTACATTTTTACAGTTTTTAAATCATTTTCAACTTTAATTTTATTTTGCACTTTTACATTTCATTTCCTTATCTTACTATATTAGTTATTATTGAATCGACACGACTGTCTGGTGTTTCTTTTCCTTATCTATCACTGTTATTTATCGTAGTTCAGGATGTTTATCGGGTCACTTCTTGATAATTTATTTCATATACATATTACAAAATATTATTTTTATCAACTACAAGGTTAGGGACGGTGAAAGGAAATAGGGTCGGGAGACATTAATCCCGATCGTGACCCAATTCCCAAAATTTTTATATGCGGATTTCTCGATTCTCAATCCATACATGAATAAATTCATTTCCTGATTTTTTGTTCTAAATGGAGCGAAGATCGTATCAGAATCGAACGGAATAGAAAAAATGTATATCTGATAAATATGCTCTCAAGGTTATCTTCTCATTCACAATTGGGGGCACTCGCCTCAAATTTATCACAATACATCACAATTATTTATATAGCAAACACCTAATTCTCAATAATAGAAATTAACATAATAACGAAACTCTTCGTTTTTAACTAATAATAATATTAAAGGTAAGTCTCAAAATCACGATACTCAAAATTGAGAGTTTGCCAAAATTAAAAAAAATTGAATCATCCACTCTAATCAACATAATCACGTACTTGAATCAGCTTTCACGTTGCGATCAATTTTTCATCATCGTCTTCATCATTTTTGTCCTCATCGTCATCTTTGTTTACACTATCACAATTTTTCTCAAAGTTTTTCTTGTCAGTTGGGACAGTCTTTTGTCATTGTGCTTTCGCTTTATCTTTATATTCGTTTTCATGATTTTTCTTTCTTTCATATCGATCTGTCACAATTTTTTCTCTAGCCTCCATACCTTTTGTAGAATTCTCGCAGGTTGTTTTCTTCCCCACGATCTCTCATAAGTTTTTTTTTCTCGCCCCCACAAACTCTTGTAGGAGTTTTCTTTTTTCAGATCCACGAACTCTCGTAGATTTTTTTTTTCCTCTCACCCACGAACTCTCGTAGGATTTTTTTTTCTCACCCACGAACTCTCGCAGGATCTTCTCACACCCACGAACTCTCGTAGGTTTTTTTCTCAACTGACTTTTGATACCAGGATAAATATGCTCTCAAGGTTATCTTCTCATTCACAATTGGAGGCACTCGCCTCAAATTTATTACAATAAATCACAATTATTTATATAACAAATACCTAATTATCAATAATATAAATTAACAAAATAACGGAACTGTCCATTTTTAACTAATAATATTAAGACTTAATTGCACTTTGATAAGTGCATATTTTTATCACCTATTTATTGCTTGAACTCGTATTTTAATAATTTATTTTGTTACATTTTAAGAAATTCATGAATAAATAAAGAAATGGCAAAATAAAGAAATAAAGAGCAAGGAAGGGAAAAAGAGGAAGAATAAGGACTTAAATGAAAAAAGGAAAAAGAATTAGGTGGTGGAAAATGAATCTTTGAAGACATGTGGAAGGTGAAGATCATCCCAACACACTAAATAAGTGTATGGCCAAGATCCACTCATCAAAGATTAAGGGGGAAGGAAACAATGTCCACCACATTTAGAAGGTGTAGGGCCAAGATTAACCCAACACACCCCTAAACCCTAATTCTTAGCCTATAAATAGCCTCTCACCCCTTGTAATTAGGAACTTAGATTTTAGGGTAGCTTTAGGGTAGTATAATTTTCATTTCTTTCCATGTTTTGTAGTTCTAAATTTTGTAAACACTTCTTTTAAGTTTAATGCAATTTCAAGTTTCCTTTATTTTCTCGTCTTGCTCTTTCGTTTATGTTGCCTCTCTTTCGTTATTTTCGTAAATTCGATTAGTGGACAAAGTAGCGAAATGCTAACCACTTGGGGTAGAAAGTAACGATTTTTAATTTCTTGTTCTTAGTTAATAATCGTAGTTATGCCCCTTTAAATTTCCATTTTATTGTGGGCTTTATATTTATTAATTGTAGATCTAAATTTTCTTGTTTTATGTGCTAGTGTAATAAAAAAAATAATAAAAATCACAAAAATATTTGTTTTAGTGAATTTTAGAAAGTAATTTTATCTCCATTTAAATTGCTAATTCGAAGCCTTTAGTTGTTTACCCTGTTTTTCTACAAATTAGTACAGCTTTTATTTTTCATCCCCTGTTTTCTTTACCATCAAACCCAGTTCATCTACCTTGTTTCTCTTTCGATTTTCTTACTTCTCTTTTGTTTTCTTGCAGTCTTTTTCTAAAACTCTCTTCTTCTCTCTAAACAAACACATCCCTCTCTTCCTCTTCTGTTTCCACAGCCTTCCTTCCCTTCTTTCTTACCTTTGATTTCTACAAACACAACACCCTCCCATGTTCTCTTTCATTTATTCCCTTTTCCCTGTCTCTGTAAATTTCATTTTAGTCAAGTTTGTTTTGTCAGATCTTGCTGAGTATTCACTGAACCAATTTGATGTTTGTTAATCTCGTTCTGCACTTTGTTTGAATTTCTGGGTTGTTTTTGTTCTAAAATCGCTATTTTATTGTATGCTGAGCTCGTGTTTTCTGAGTTGCTATTTGTTATTACGAGTTATTGTTGAGTTAGCGAGTTGTGTTCGATTGAGTTGGTTTTTGCGGTTCTGTGGTTTCTGTTATTTCTGCGCTTTGATTCAATGCTATCATTTTTTTTTATTATGAGTTGTTACTACATAGTCCGAGTTGTGTGCCGAGTTTTCATAGTGTTGATGTTGGGTGTGAAGTCTGATTTATGTTTTGGGTCTTTGCTCGGTCTTCTTTCAAATTTTGTATTCGTTAGTGTTATAATTTGTTGTCAAGTGTTGCAATCAGAATGGGTGTACTGAGTCTAGGTGACGTTTCTTTCGAGTTGTTAAGCTGCGTTTTGTGCTGAGTTGAGTTTGTTTTCTGAGTTTGGTGTTGTTTTGAAGTGGCTGAGTCGACTATTTGTTGTAGCTGAGTTCCGTTTTGAATTTTGCTGTCTGTTTGCTGAGTTGACCGAGTCAGTCGTTTACTGTAGATTTCGATCAGTTTACTATAGAATCAGTCGTTTGTTTGTTTGTTGGATCATTAGTTGGAAATTGTTTAGTTCGTTTAGGCTAGTTAAATTTACATGTCAAAATTTCGTTAAAATTTTCTGTAAATAAATCTAGTTTTAATTCGAATGTAGATTTTTTAACTTAGTTTTTGTTATTTTAATTTTTAATTAGTTGGTTTAAAATTAGAATAGATTTAATTTTCAGTTTTAAATTCTCTTTTAGAAATTAAATAGTAAAATCTAAAATTTTCCAAAAAATCCAAAATTGTTCTAACCCGCCTAAATTAATAATTAAGGATCGCGAAAAAATTAGTCTCTGTGGAACGAATCTAAAATTACTAAAACGAGATTGTGCGCTTGCAATCTAAATCTCTAAATTTTTCTTAGCACATCAAGTTTTTGGCGCCGCTGTCGGGGACTAATTATTTTTCGCGCCTTGATTTTTAATTTTTCAGATTAGTTTTTACTTGCCTTATCTTTTGTTTCACTTTTTTAGGAAAGTTGGAATTACGGGAATCTTCTCACGGAGCTTGGAACAAATCAGAATTTTTGGAAGCGTGCTTCGGTAACCCGTATTTCTCTCTTTTCGCCTTTTTATTTTTAGAAAATCAAAAAAAATAAAAAAAATAAAAAAAATGAAAATTTAAAATCCAAAAAAAAATTAGTTAGTAAATACATACTTGTTGCATCATGCATTCATCACTTAGGAGCACATCATGCTAGATTTTATTTCTTGTTTTTAATTTTTCGTACCTTATAATTGTGGTGATCGTTGGAGGACCCAAAGGTACGTTAAATTTTTTCTTTTCTTTAGATTAGGATACGTAGTGTAAGCATCCATAATTGTTTATCGCTTTTAAATAATCTCGTTGTTTGTTGCATTCATCTAAATAAATTTTAAGGGCAAGTCCACCAACAAGATTAGGGGATGGATTTCATCACTCTTTCCTTAGCCCACAACTATTAATTCCATCATTTTGCATTTTCCCTATCCTTTAATAAAATTGAATTAGACATTGACCCTAGAAATCTCGCGCTCATTTAGGAAGGTGCTTAAGAAACGAAGTAATCTTGAATTATTCCGACTTTTTGGTGTCTAGGAAAGCGAAAGCTTACCTGGCCAATTAGGGTTTTGGTGTCTAGGCTAGTGTTTAGCCTCTTGGCAATGCTTGCACCTATCTGGCCAAGCCGGTTCGAATAATTATTGATTTATCTAGTTTTTGGTAGCCCTTAAAGTTAGGAGCAAGGTCTTCAATTTTTTAGGAAACCCTAGCTTTATTTTGTTTTCTTTTTGATTTTTCACCCTTTCTTTTTGTTTGTTTATTTCCGTACTTGCTTGCTACGTGTTCCCTTTCATGGTTTATGCACTATTTGGATTAAGGATAATTCTTCTAGACTAGTGAGATCGTTTGAGATTTTTTCCTCTTCTGATTCCGAATCTTTAGATAATTCCGAACCAATAGTAAACATGGCCATGTCTCTTAAGGACCGTTGTTACCCCACCCGTTCTGCCCAACCCTCGTGTATCACTCTTCCTCCCGTAAATGGTAATAATTTCGAAATCAAAGCTCAACACATTAGCATGTTACCCAAATTTACCGGGAGTGAAGGTGAGGACCCGTATCTTTTCATCCATGAATTCGAGGAAGTTTGTGCCTTACACAAACTCCAACAATTAGCCGAGGACTCAATTAGGCTTAGGCTCATTAACTTCGCGCTTAAAGAAAATACTAAAAAATGGTTGTATAGCCTACCGGTTAATTCTATTTCTACGTGGGAGGGATTTGTGGTAATTTTTCTAAAAAAATATTTTCCAAACCATAAGACTACAAGGATTACAAACGAGATAAACCAATTTCATCAAAAAGAAAATGAGTCTTTTTGGAAATATTTCGATCGTTTCAAAAGCTTTTTATCACAATGCCCCCACCACGGAATAGAAAAATGGAGACTTTGTAAGATTGTCTACGAGGCCCTAGATAGTCCTATAACCGCGTTGTTAGAGTCTATGTGCCAAGGTAAATTCATGGAGAAGGATGAGGACGAAGGGTTGGAATTTTTTGAAGACTTAGCCGAGAAGACAATGTTGTGGGAGTCTACTAGGGAACCGAATAAGTCTAACGAATCATCTAGTTCATCTAGGGGTTTGCATTCGATTGGGAATTTGATTGCAACATATGCCAAATTAGCTACTCTTACTAGACGACTTGAAGCTTTAGAAACTCATAGTGGTCCCCCACCTATGTCTATGTACCCAAATTATAATTCTTCGAACTTTGAGTCTCAACATTGTCCCGATTTTGAGCAAGTGAACGCAATGTTTCAACCTAGGTCTCGGAATGACCCGTTTGTACCGACTTACAATCCCGGGTGGAAGAACCACTCGAATTTCTCGTGGAACCAAGGCCAAAACTTCCAATCTCCACCACCTTCTTTTCAAAAGTCGAACTATCCAAACCAAGGTCCTTATCCAAACAACACTCAAAATCACGGTCCTTATCTGACTCAAGCACCCACCCACCCTTCCGGCTTTCATGAGTCGGATAGAGACTTAATTCCTTAGAAAAAAGTCTTGATGCGCTTTTAAAATCGACAACTAATTTGGCTCAATCTCAACAAACCTTCATGCAAACCATGACTCAAGATACGAAACTTTTGAATGCTAGTACTCAAGCCATATCTAAGTTAGAGGTTTAAGTGAGCCAATTAGCCAACGCCATTTGTGAACGAGAGAAGAACAAACTTCCAAGTCAAATCGAGGTCAATCCTAAATTTTCTCTTAATCATAGACCTCCTCACAATGTGAACGCTATCATTTCCTTAATGTCCGGTAAGCAAGTAGAAAGTCATGTCGGTGACAAGTCTCCCGAAGAAGACGAGTCAAATTCTGAACCAAACGCTAATCTTGAACCCGAGAGTTTAAAGGTACAAGGATCAACGAGTGGGACAAAACCCATCCCCGAAGAACCTAATGAACGAGTCTTTAAGCCAAAATCTCCTTACCCTCAACGACTCATTTCTCCTAAACAAATGGCCCAAATGGACAAGATCTTAGAAGTTTTTAAGTAAGTCAAAGTCAACATCCCTCTTTTAGATGCGATTCAACAAATTCCTTCGTATGCGAAATGTCTAAAAGATTTATGCACACATAAGCAAACTACTCACGTCCCTAAGAAAGCTTTTTTGACTTCTCAAGTTAGTTCAATTCTTTCGAACCAAATTCCTGTGAAATATAAGGACCCCGGTTGTCCTACAATTTCATGTGTCATAGGCAATACCTTTGTGGACAAGGCGTTACTTGACTTAGGCGCTAGTGTGAACTTGCTTCCATTTTCGGTCTATCAAGCCCTAGGTTTAGGAGAGCTTCAAAGAACTAATGTTACACTTCAATTAGCCGATCGTTCTGTCAAAGTTCCTAAGGGGATTATTGAAGGCATGCTAATTAAAGTAGGTGCCTTTTTCTTTCCCGTTGACTTTATCGTCCTTGTTATTCCCAGATTACACACTTGTATAATTGTAGAAGGGGGGGTTGAATACAATTCTTGATATTTATAAATCTCTGAAAAGAACTCCAGAAATCTATACTTAGATAATTGTTGTAGAAAGATTAATGCACAAACACATAAAAATCAGGTGGTTAAATGCACCACCTGAAGCTTTTATTCGAAGAAAACTCTGTGATACAAAAGTACACAGCTTCTGTTTTATAACTCTTTGCTTTCTAAGGATATTCAACAAAAACCTTAAGCAAATGTATATGTTTTCTTAGCTTACAAAGAGTTGCTACACTTGGTTATAAATCCCAAGTTTTACAAGTACTACTGGAATAAGATAATATTAATCTAATTCTAGTTGACTTGCTACTACACTCCAAATACACATGTAGCCGAAAGGTTGTCCTTGTGAACAGACATGTCTCCTGCACCTTTTTTGTATTCATAGTGTAAACGAAATGCTTCTTTCTTCTGTATTTCCAAAGTATGGCTGCCATACTGCTTTTTGTATCTACTATCAACCCATGTGATCTGTCAGTCAAACCTGTCCTTATCAACTGCTAATCCCCAGCTTAGCATAGAAGAAAGTGTCAATGATTATCCGTTGATATTGTACACTGACATCCGTTGATGATGTATTGAGCTGTATCCGTTGATATTGAGACTTGAGCTGTATCCGTTGATAGAGTGGATTTGAGTTGTATCCGTTGATAGAGTTTTGTCTTCATCTGTTGATACACTTTCACTTAGACAGAATTACATAGCATAGCTTATTTACAATTGGCTACCCTATTCTGCCTATCCGTTGATGGTCAACATGACTGTGGATAAAAACACTATCAACTGATAACATAGAGATACTGCAGTATGCTACAAAACCTCATCCGTTGATGAGCTACCTGTCAACGGATAGAGTTATAAATCCTCATCCGTTGACAGCTACAAAACCTTATACAATTTGATTGATTGTGAAGTTATCATCAAGTACAACATATTCCTAACAATCTCCCCCAATTTATACTTGATAGCAATAAAGCATAAATTCAGGACCTTGATGATAACAAAACATTCCTAAAGATATGTATATAGAACAATGCAAAAATTGTATTAAGCTACAAAAATTAAAAACTGAAAGTTTGAGAAATTTACAGAGAAGTGCTCCTCTAGACTGAGCAGATTAAGACTGTTTCTTTTCTCTTGTTGGCATCACCCTTGATTTTCCTTCTTTGGCAGAGTTGGACTCAATCTGCATTTGGAGTTGCCTATAGAAGACATCTTCTTCATCAAACTTTGGATTTAGCTTTTGTTGTAACCATCTCAGGTATTGAGAACTAGCCTTTGATAGTTGGTCTTCTAACCTGAGGAATCTCCTGTTACCATCTTCATCCCTGAACTCCATCATCCAGAAGGGTTGAAGGTGGATTTTCTGTCCATTGTATGGGATCTTCATCTTCCTTGGTAGACTTGATGGTGAGTTCCATTCTCCCTTTATATGTTCTATTCTGTCCAGTATATCCCCTTTTGCTATCTTAGAGAACCCTGTGTATCTCTTGATTGCAGAGAACACTTTGGTTAAGGTCAGATAATTTTCTCCAAGAACCCTCTGTAGTGGCCATGTCCTTTCCTTTCCTCCCTTGTATACAAAGACCAATCTCTCAGGCAAATGTTTATATTTGTCAATTCCTCTAACTTCTGACAATTCATCAAGATACAGATTCATGCCAGAGTATTCTTCAATATCTGCCTGATAGATAAATTCATCCTTGTTTTCCAAGATTGGCTGCTTGACAATAGCAGGTACCCTAGCAACTTGAATTGGTTCCTTTGAAGGTTGCTTCCTTGGTATCCTTTTCTTCTGTATAGGCTTCTGTTGAGGATTCAGCAAGAATGAAGGAACCTCAATGGAGTCAAGATTCATTGGTTCCTCTTTAGGTACTATAGGATCACCATGGAAATTCACAGCTGGGTTGAATACTTTTACAGAAATAGGTTGTGATGAGCCAACTGTTTCCTTGCTTTCAATTTCTGGAGAGACAGGCCTCCTTGCCTTTGATTTCACTCTCTTAGATTTGCATTTGGGGACTGATTTCACTTTCCTTTTGGATTTGGGGACTTCCTCAGGTTCCCTCATTTCATCCTCTACCTCATCCATTAACTCCTGAGCCAGCCTGGCTTGCTTCTCATCTGAGTTTTCATATTGATTTTCTTCACTTGGATGAGCTTCCCTGAGAAGTCTGGAGGTCTTCTCTCTTTTTGCTTCAACAAATCTAGGATGGCTATTGGATATATTTAAGACTTTTCCATTCCTTATAATTACAGCCATCCATTCTCGTACACTCCTATTGGCATTTTCCTTGAACTCCTTAATTTGCTTTTCCATTAGCTTCCCTTCATCATCCTTGGGAAATGGAAAGTCCAATTGTAACTTGTTCTTCCCATTTGCCTTTGGTGGAGAGTAGGCTCCGGTTTTTATGTATGGTTCAAATTCTTTGACATAAAATGGTTCAACATCATAGAATGTAGGAGCTACAATCTCTGGAGTGAGCACCTTCAGAATTGTAGTTGATATTGTTGGAGCTGAGGACTGATTAGAGAACAGAGTTGATACCATTGATTCATTGATCATCCTTTCTGTTCTCATCATTCTTTCATTTGCCTCCTTGTTGATCTTCTCTAATTCTTTAATTCTGGCTTGCCTCTCATCCTCTGAGATTTTTGACAAGTCAGGAACTGGAGGCACAACCTTTTGTTTCTTCACAGGGGAAGCCTCTATAGTAAACTCTTTTGGATTGACCACTATCATTGGTTGTTGCTCCCCCTCAATTTGTGCTATCTTGCTACTGGAAGCTGGAATTTGACTAGAAGTAGCTGCCTCTTCTACCTTTTTCTCCCCCTTTTTGTTAGCATCAAGGGCTGGAGGTGAGGCTGCAAGCAGCCTTTCCAGTAGCTCAGTCTGTTTAGCTTGATTGGCAATGAGTGTCTACATTAGAGATTCCATACTATCCACTCTGGAGGAGAGATGCTGAACAGATTTGGCCAGGCTATCTTCCTTCAATAGTTTGCTAGTCAACACCTTCTGAGTGGTAGTAGGGGCTAGTGCCCTAATCGTGGCATCTAGTTCCACTTTCATTTCTCTAATTGCAGTTTGGACCTCCTCCTGTTGTGTTCTTAGAATGACCATGTGCATTTTGTGAAGTTTCAGGGAGTCCATTATTTGCTGAAGAACAGCCTTTCTCTGTGGATCTGCATTTTGGTGCTCAACCCTAGCAGATTGATATTGCTTCATAATCTCCACATTGAAGTCACCAGCCACAGTGGTAGTAGAGAATAGCCATTCTGGAGTATCTGCCACATTGACTTCTTCATCATTTGCTGTGCTGTCACTGTCATCACTGCCAAACTCTTCACTGTCAGCATCTGAAGGTAGAGTTGTCAAAGCTTCCTTTGCTCTTTGTAGAGATTGTGAGGTGTGCACTAGGTGCATTGCCTCCTCTGCCTCCACATTGCCCTGTTGTGCCATGACTTGATAGGCAGAAACAGGATGAGTAAAGGTTTCAGAATCCAAAGAGATGGAGTCAATGATTGACTGATATTCTTGTCGAAATTCCATATCTTTTGAAGCTTCATTAACCTCCATTAACTCACTTGCAATGGTTGCATCTTCCTGCCTTATTTCTCCTGTAGTCCCTTCTCTCCACTCATCTCTCTTTTCTTACATCAGGGGCTCCCCCTGGCTCACACCTCTCACACCCTCACCTTCACCTACTAAGGTGGAACTCTCTTGCTCTCCTTTTGCCTGACATGAAGAAATGGCCAGCCTCTCATTATTTGCCTCTCCTTTTGCCTGCTCACAAGGCAGCCTCTCACTCCCTTCCCTCAATCCTAAAAGTGTTTCAACTACTGAGAACCCCTCCACACTTGACACAGGAATGTCAGATACAGCAGTGGTAGAGTGAGTTATCAACAGATAAGGGATATCCGTTGATGGAGTAGTTATAGTTGTCAACGGATGGCTAGACATAGGCGCATCCGTTGATGGAGAAACACTTGTCAACGGATGAAGGATATCCATTGATGAAGGAATGATAATATCCGTTGAAGTGAAAACCAACACTGAATCTGTGGAGATTGATTTTAAAGATGAGGCCACAGATGTTGTTGTGAATTCAGGAATGGAAGGTTGATGGCCCAACAAATCATCTAAAAGATGATGACCACCAATTGCAGAGTGGGGCTTCTCCAAGAATCTTAAAGATGGAGAATCAGGAATTGATGTAGATATCATATCCACATCCAGAGATGGAGTTGGTGATGGTGGATTGTAATGTGTATCGATTTGAAGGTTAAGATCAAGGGGCTGTGACTCCACATTTATTGAAGTCACATCAAACTGAATTTGAGAAGGTACAGTTTGCTGTACTGTGTGTGCACCCTGTGCTTCCCCTATGGTTTTAGATTTTACTCTTCTTTCATAGGTTTTTTAGTGAGGGCTAGTGTCCCTTACCCTTTTGTGCAGAGTTTCTATAGAACTAGTAGTCACACCCTGCTGAGAGGATGTAACTTGGGCTTGGTTATTTGGTGCACTTTCCTCACCTCCTTATTCTTAGGGCTTGCACCCTGTCCCTCACCACTCACTACCTCCTTCACACTCCCCTCAAGAGTTGTGGTAGTTTTTGCAACAGGTGCTTTTTGAGAAACACCTGAGGTTTGTCTCTTAGATTTTGGTTTGGAAACTTTTGTTTTAGTCACTTGGGTAGGAGCCTGTTTGGTCACTACTACAGACTCCATTGTGATTGAGGAAGGCAAAGAAATTTGGGGGTTAGAGATAGGAGTTTCAAGGTTAGAAAGAGTTACCTGAACAATTGGTAGATATACCAATTGTACTTCTGCATTGGAGTTCATTCGAATTAAATCACTTAAGACTCTCTTCTCCTGAACAAAACATGTGAACTTGCTATCCGGGTTAGCAATGGATAGCTTATTCTCAGATACATGCAGTGCTAAGAGCATCAAAAATCTAGCAAAATAGATATTCTTGCCCCTAGTTTTCTTTTTACCTAATTTTGCTGCTATCTCATACATGACTAGTGTGCCAAAGTTATAGAATTTATCAGTCAGAAGCATACACAACATAACTAGCATGGAATGGGTAACAGCATCAAAGTTACTAATTTTGCCTGAAAAAGTTTTAATGAAGGCATCACAAAAATAACTCCATTCTTTAACCATCCCTTTCCTAACAATTTTCCCTAAATTATCAGTACTAAGGGCATAATTTATGGAATCAAGCATGGCAACTATTTCAGCATCACTGGGTACTTTCAGACAGTTATTCTCAGGCAATTTTAAACAAGCAATTATCACATCGGAGTTAACTACATAGTTTTTACCCTTTAGAGAAAAAGCAATTGTACCGTCTGTGCCATTGAACTCAGCAGATGCCCATACCTCTTCGATTACCTCGTGGATTAGAGGAGTGGTGGCAGTCATAGCATACGAAAGTTTACAGTTCTTCACAAAATTCATCATGGTGTGATAAGCTTCTGGGGCATTCACTATATCGACATAGGCCGCGAAATTGTTCTTCTCATAGGTGAACCCAGTGGAAGACATCATCTTAACAATATGTGCCATTGAAGAGTTTGAACTTTTGTTGCAGAGAATTTTTTTGAAGAAGATGCAGTTTACTTAAGAGAATCTTGAAAGTCAATAAAAGTGAGATGTGAGAGCACAAGACAGCCTTTTATACTTTTCAAAAATTGAAAATGAAATAATTAAAAGTAATTACCCATTGGTCAAAAGTAACTGCAAAATAATAATAAAAAATATATATAACCAGTCCTATATAGATACACGTTTACCAACGGTTATATTTAAAAGAAAATATGTATATCAACGGATATGGAATGAACGGTTGAGAAACAGTTTATCCGTTGATGACGTGGATAAGCTGTTATTCGTTGATATACAAAAATCTAGGAATGTGTTTATGCTATCAACGGGTAAAAGGATATCCGTTGATAAGATAATTTTGCCTTGGACAAAATTTCTGAAGAAAATTTTTCTGAGAGTTTTTAATTCTCAAGTAAATCAAAACACATTCCTAGCTGCAATGCAGTAAAATCAAATATCACTAGGAATTATGACAAGTTAAGCATACCTAGCTCACCTACCAATCTTGTGAATGTGGATTCATCAAGAGGCTTGGTGAAGATATCTGCAAGCTGCATTTCACTTGGCACAAAGTGCATTTCTACTGTACCATTCATCACATGTTCTCTAATGAAGTGGTATTTGATGTCAATGTGCTTGGTTCTCGAATGTTGCACTGGATTCCCTGTGATGGCAATAACACTTGTGTAGTCACAGAAAATTGGAATCTTCTCAACTTTTAGACCATAGTCAATGAGTTGATTTCTCATCCATAGAATCTGTGCACAACAGCTTCCAGCAGCAATGTACTCAGCTTCAGTTGTAGAAGTGGAGACTGAGTTCTGTTTCTTACTGAACCATGAAACAGGCTTGTTTCCTAGAAATTGACAGGAACCTGTAGTACTTTTCCTATCAACTCTGCAACCTGCATAATCTGCATCTGAATAGCCAGTAGATCAAAACCTCTTGGGTACCAAATGTCAAGGTTTGGTGTTCCCTTGAGATACCTGAAAATTCTTTTAATAGCTATTAAGTGAGACTCTCTAGGGTCAGCTTGAAATCTAGCACAAAGACAAGTAGAAAACATTATATCAGGTCTACTAGCTGTTAGGTATAGAAGTGAACCTACCATGCCTCTATAGCTTGAGATGTCCACAGACTTATCCTTAGTATTCAACTCAAGCTTAGTTGCAATGGGCATAGGTGTTTTTGCAGAGGTACAATCCATTAAGTCAAATTTCTTTAAGAGATCATAAATATATTTTGTTTGACTTATGAAAATGCCCTCATTAACTTGCTTTACTTGTAGGCCAATAAAGTAAGTTAATTCACCCATCATGCTCATTTCATACCTACCTTGCATAAGTTTGGCAAACCTTTTGCAAAGCTTCTCATCTGTAGACCCAAAAATAATATCATCTACATTGATTTGAACAAGTATTGAAGAGCCATTGATATTCCTATGAAATAAGGTTTTATCTACTGTACCTCTAGTGAAGTGGTTCTCCAAAAGAAATTGAGATAAAGTGTCATACCAGGCTCTTCGTGCTTTCTTCAAACCATAAAGTGCTTTCATGAGAAGATATACATATTCTGGAAATTCTGGATCCTCAAAGCTAGGAGGTTGATGGACATAGACCTCTTCTTCCAGTTCCCCATTTAGAAAGGCACTTTTGACATCCATCTGATAGACTTTGAAATTGGCATGTGCTGCATAGGCTAGAAAGATTCTTATTGCCTCAAGTCTTGCCACTGGAGCAAAAGTTTCATCAAAATCTATTCCTTCTTCTTGAGAATAGCCTTTTGCCACTAATCTAGCTTTATTCCTCACAATTACGCCATTATCATCTGTCTTATTCTTGAGAACCCATTTAGTACCTATGACACTTCTATCATCAGGTTTGGGCACAAGTTTCCATACTTTATTCTTTCAAATTGGTTTAGCTCTTCTTGCATTGCTAAGACCCAATCTGGATCTAGAAGGGCATCTTCCACTCTCTTAGGTTCCTCTTGAGACAGGAAGCTACTGTATAGACATTCTGCTTGTTGTCCTTGTTGAATTATGAAGCTGACTGTCAATGGATGCATCATTTTGCCTGTCGACGGATGCTTGAGAATCTCTGTCAACTGATGCATCTCTAATAATGTCAACGGATGCTCCAGAATGACTGTCAACGGATGCTTCATTTCCATTGTAAGCATCACTTCTAGTTGGTACAACAACTCTTGGTGGATCTCTGTGGTCATGATCTTCATCTTCCTCATCATCATCATAGTACATTCTTCCTTCACCTTCATTCTCAAATTCCAACATTTCATGGGAGCCTTCATCATTTAGACCTAGAATCTTTTGATCATCAAACACAACATGTATAGATTCCATAACAATGTTGGTTCTTAGATTGTAGACTTTGTAGACTTTCCCTGCTGCATATCCAACGAAAATAGCTTCATCTGCCTTTGCTTCAAATTTGCCCAAGTTATCTCCATGATTCCTTAGCACATAACACTTACATCCAAAGACATGAAGGAAAGCTAAAGTTGGTTTCTTATTGGTTAACAACTGATAAGGAGTCATTCCTCTAGCTTGATTGACCAAGGAAATATTCTGAGTAAAGCATGCAGTGTTGATAGCTTCAGCCCATAAATATGTTGGTAACCTTGATTCACTTAACATTGTTCTAGCTGCTTCAATGAGAGTTCTGTTTTTCCTTTCAACAACCCCATTTTGTTGAGGTGTTCTGGCAGCAGAAAACTCATGGACAATTCCATTCTCTTCACAGAAAATCTTCATTGTGGAATTCTTGAATTCAGTACCATTGTCACTCCTGATTCTTTGTACTCTGTCTTCAGAACCATTGTTTAGTATTCTGTGGTGATTGATGATGATTTCACTTGCACAATCCTTGGAGTGTAGAAAGAAGGTCCATGTGAACTTAGAAAAATCATCTACAATCACCAGTATTTCTTCTTTGAAATAGACATGACATTTACTGGACCAAATAAGTCCATATGCAGCAATTGAAGAGGCTTAACAATGGATGACTCTGTCTTGCTTTTGAAGGATGATTTCTTTTGTTTCCATAATTGGCAGGCATCACACTGTCCATCTCTGATAAATTCCAATTGAGGGATTCCTCTAGCAAGATCCTTTCTTACCAAATCATTCATAAATTTAAAATTCAAATGTGACAGCTTCTTATGCCATAGCCAACTCTCATCTTTACTTGCTTTGCTGAAGAGACAAGTAATGGATTCTGAGCATGCTGAATTGAAGTCAGCTATGTAAACATTTCCTTTTCTAAATCCTGTCAATACCACATTGTTGTCTTCCTTGGCAGAAACAACACAGGCTTCTTTTGTGAACTTTACTTCATAGTCTTTGTCACAAATCTGACTGACACTCAGCAAATTGTGCTTCAAATCTTCAACTAAAGCCACTTCTTCAATGATGACATTGTTTTTTGAAATCAGGCCATATCCCTTAGTATATCCTTTGCTGTCATCTCCAAAGGTAACTCTAGGGCCAGCTCCTTCCTTGAACTCTGTGAGCAGGGTTGAATCTCCTGTCATGTGCCTAGAGCATCCACTGTCTAGGTACCATAGATTCCTTCTGTTTCCCTGCACACATTCCAAAAACAAATCAAGTTGATTTTGGTACCCAAGCTTCCTTGGGTCCTTTCTTGTTAGCCTTTGACTTTTCACTCTTAGCATTCTTCAACTTAGATGTAGATGCTTGAGTGATGGGGTTTGACAAATGCTCATTTGCATGAATATTTGATGCATGCATTTGTGGAAAATTGGCATACATATTATTCATGCTAGGAATGCTCCATGACATTTGTGGCACATTCACAGATTGAAAATAAGGATTAGACACATATGGCATGTTCACATATGGATTTGAAAAACTAGCATTTTGATACAAACCAGGCATTGCGGGCATACATGGTATTGTTTGAGGTACATGAATAGGAGCCTTGTTGACAATCTTGCAATTAGAAGATAGGTGATTAACACTATTACAATTACCACAAGTTTTCCTAGGAGCAAACTTGTCAGGAGAATAATTGTTTTTCTTGTTGATGCCTATCTTACCATTTCTGTTCTTTTTCTTTTTAACCTCAAATTCTACCTTTTCATTATCTGATTTACCAACAGCCTTTTTGTTATGTAAATCACCTGCCTTAGCCTTCCCACTAGATTTGGTTTTGCTACTCTCACCACTAACAAAGTTCTTGTTGACTGGACCATACTTGATATCCAGTTTCCTGAGTTCCTTCTTACTAACAAACTTTTTGTTAGTCGACGGATACCTCTCATCCGTTGATGGTTCATCTGTCAACAGATGATCACTATCCGTTAATTCACAAATAGTCTCTAGATCCTCAAGGCCAGGTTTTAGCTCCTTTTTCTTTTGAGTCCAGGTATCCTTCACAAACGATTCTATTCCCTGGACTTCTATTATGTTTTGAGAAATATTCCTACAACTTTGAAATTTAGCAATTATCCCTTGTTCCTTTTCAAGCTGGTCTTTTAAAATCAGTTCTCTTTTTAACACAACTTCAAGTTCACTTTTAGCATTATTACAATCAACTCTCATTTTCTCAAATTCTAGAAATTGAGCTTCTAGAGCAGCATTTCTATCACTTAAAAACAGATTAGACTCTTTAATCCTATTGTTCTCTTTAGTAACTGATTTAAGGGTAACACTTAAGTGATATAGTTCAGTAGACATTTCATCTATAACACTATTGCATTCCTCTTTGGTGAGCTCAGAGAGATTAGTAGAAAATACCTGATTGCTAGCTGAACTTGCTTTCTGCTCTCCAGAATCAGCCATCAATGCAAGGTTGAAAAACTCAACATCATCATCAGAATGATTGTCATCAACAGCCCAGTCATACTCTTGGGTCAAGAATGCCTTTCCTTTCTGCCTGAGAAGATCAAAATATTTCTTCTTGTAGTCAACAGTCTCAGTTGACTTTCCCTTGTTCTCAGATCTAGGTTTCCTGCATTCACTTATCATGTAACCAGCAATTCCACAATTATAGCATTTAATTTTGGATTTATCCACATAGTTGCTTGTGGAAAAATCCTTGTTAAATGGCTTGGCCACCCCAGAGTTTCTCTTGAATTTCAGCTTAGAGAATCTCCTAGATAGAAAAGCTAAGTGCTCATCTATTTCATCCAATTCATCCTGCTGAAGGACATTCAATTCCTCAGACACCTTTTCCTTGCTCCTGCTTGATTCTGCTCTACCTTTATAAACCTCCCAGTTTGGTGCAGAACTAGCAGCTTCTGTCATTTCCTCCTTCTGCTCCAAGTTGGCAATAAGTGCAACTGACCCACTTTTCTTTTGAGACTTCTCAATCTCCTCATCCTGCTCCATTTCCAGCTCATATGTCTTTAAAGTTCCATAGAGCCTTTCAAGAGTAAATGTCTTGTACTCTTGAGTGTTTCTTAAAGAAACAGTCATTGGCTTCCATTCCTTGGGCAGTGATCTCAGAAATTTGAGATTCGAATCTTTAACTTGATAGATTCTTCCATAGAGTTTCAACCCATTTAGTAGCTTTTGAAATCTACTAAATGTATCATTCAATGTTTCTCCACTCTTAAAGTGGAAATGTTCATACTGTTGGATTAGTAGTTGCATCTTGTTTTCCATCACCTGTTCTGTTCCTTCACAAAGGGTTTGAACAGTGTCCCATACTTCCTTGGAGGTAGTACAGTTAATAACATTGTCAACCATGTCTGTTTCTAGACCATTGAACAGTATATTCATGGTCTATTTGTCTTTGTGGACTTCTGCAATATCTTCAAGACTCCACTCAGAAACAGGTTTGGGAATGAGAGTGTCAGGCACACCTTCAGCCAGGCCAACTCTTGTTGCAGTCTTCATTGAAACGTGAGGACCCTTGTCAATGCAATCCACAAAACCCTCATCAATAGACGAGAGATGTAGACGCATTTTTACTTTCTAGTGAAAGTAATTCTCTGTATCAAGAACTGGAATCTTTACTCCATAATCCTTCTTAGACATGTTGGAAGTGTGTTGATCTTTAAACTTCAAATATGTTAGAAGCTTGCTCTGATACCAATTGTTATTCCCAGATTACACACTTGTATAATTGTAGAAGGGGGGTTGAATACAATTCTTGATATTTATAAATCTCTGAAAAGATCTCCAGAAATCTATACTTAGATAATTGCTGTAGAAAGATTAATGCACAAACACATAAAAATCAGGTGGTTAAATGCACCACCTGAAGCTTTTATTCGAAGAAAACTCTGTGATACAAAAGTACACAGCTTCTGTTTTACAACT
Organism: Saposhnikovia divaricata; assembly: GCA_036435485.1. Taxonomy (NCBI): domain Eukaryota; kingdom Viridiplantae; phylum Streptophyta; class Magnoliopsida; order Apiales; family Apiaceae; genus Saposhnikovia; species Saposhnikovia divaricata. Next base: position 63,807,535 of record CM071596.1, read on the forward strand.
CTTTGCTTTCTAAGGATATTCAACAAAAACCCTAAGCAAATGTATCTGTTTTCTTAGCTTACAAAGAGTTGCTACATTTGGTTATAAATCCCAAGTTTTACAAGTACTACTGGAATAAGATAATATTAATCTAATTCTAGTTGACTTGCTACTACACTCCAAATACACATGTAGCCGAAAGGTTGTCCTTGTGAATAGACATGTCTCCTGCACCTTTTTTGTATTCATAGTGTAAACAAAATGCTTCTTTCTTCTGTATTTCCAAAGTATGGCTGCCATACTGCTTTTTGTATCTACTATCAACCCATGTGATCTGTCAGTCAAACCTATCCTTATCAACTGCTAATCCCCAGCTTAGCATAGAAGAAAGTGTCAATGATTATCCGTTGATATTGTGCACTAACATCCGTTGATGATGTATTGAGTTGTATTCGTTGATATTGAGACTTGAGCTGTATCCGTTGATAGAGTGGATTTGAGTTGTATCCGTTGATAGAGTTTTGTCTTCATCTGTTGATACACTCACTTAGACAGAATTACATAGCATAGCTTATTTACAATTGGCTACCCTATCCTGCCTATCCTTTGATGGTCAACATGATTGTGGATAAAAACACTATCAACTGATAACATAGAGATACTGCAGTATGCTACAAAACCTCATCCGTTAATGAGCTACTGTCAACGGATAGAGTTATAAATCCTCATCCGTTGACAGCTACAAAACCTTATACAATTTGATTGATTGTGAAGTTATCATCAAGTACAACATATTCCTAACAGTCCTAGAAACTGAACCGGTCAAGAACCCTAAGTATCAGATTTCTATCATTCTAGGAAGGCCATTTCTAGTTACCTCCAATGCTTTTATTAATTGTAGAAATGGATTAATGAAACTAACATTTGGGAACATGACCATTGACCTCAATATTTTTCACATAGGGAAACAACCCGATGATTTCTATGATCAACCTATGGATGTTAATTTAATTGATGATATAGTTGATCAAGAATTCATCAACCCTAATGATGCTCTTGATTTTTGTTTAAAACACTTTAGTCAAAATTGGGATGATTCTGAAGATACAAATGAGGTCAATGCAATGTTAGATTCCACTATTCCTACAAATAACCAAGCATGTGAACCACCTCCTTTTCTACTTTTCGAATCTAGTGAACCCGTTGAGTCAAAGCCGCCCGATTTAGAACTCAAACCTCTTCCCGACACTCTTAAGTACGCCTTTTTAGGTCCTAACGAGTCACTTCCCGTTATAATTGCCTCTAATTTGACCAAGTCAGAAGAGGATGAGCTTGTAAGTGTGCTTAGAGAACATAAGGAAGCCATAGGTTGGAGTATCTCGGATATTAAAGGAATTAGTCCGGCCATTGTCGAACATAGGATTCACTTAGTTGATGATGCCAAACCAGTTCGTGAGCCACAAAGGCAGTTGAAACCTATCATGATGGAAGTCGTTAGGAAGGAAATTCTTAAGTGTCTAGATAATGGAATCATTTATCCCATTTCTGATAGCTCTTGGGTTAGCCCGATTCAGGTAGTACCTAAAAAGTCAGGTATCCATGGTGACTAACGAGAACAACGAGCAAGTTCCTACTCGTGTCCAATCCGGTTGGAGGGTGTGCATAGACTATAGGAAACTCAATGATGCCACTAGAAAAGACCAGTTTCCTTTACCGTTCATAGATCAAATGTTAGAAAGGCTAGCGGGTCATGCCTACTACTGTTTTCTAGATGGTTATTCCGGCTATTTCCAAATTCCCATAGCTCCCGAAGACCAAGAGAAAACCACATTCACATGTCCCTTTGGAACTTTTGCCTATCGTCGATTAGCTTTTGGGCTTACCACTGCCCCAGCCACCTTCCAAAGGTGCATGATGAGCATCTTTTCTGACATGGTGGGTGAATTCCTAGAGATTTTCATAGATGACTTCTCCATCTTTGGTTCGTCCTTTCATCAATGCCTAAACCATCTTGAGTTAGTCTTAAAACAGTGTAAAGAAACCAACCTCGTTCTTAATTGGGAAAAATGTCATTTCATGGTTAAAGAAGGAATCGTTCTTGGTCATAAAATTTCTGAAAAGGGGATCGAAGTAGATAAATCCAAAGTTGACCTCATTGCCAATCAACCCCCACCAATATCGGTCAAAGAAATTCGTTCCTTTTTAGGACATGCTGGTTTTTATAGGAGTTTCATTAAAGATTTTAGCAAAAAGGCTAGACCCTTGACCACCCTTCTTGGCAAAGATGTCAAATTTGAGTTCACTAGTGATTGTTTACAATCTTTTGAACACCTTAAGAAAGAGTTGATCTCGGCCCCGATTATTAAGTCTCCCGATTGGAGTCAACCTTTCGAGTTAATGTGTGATGCATCTGATTACGCATTAGGGGCGGTATTAGGACAACGAATCAATAAGATACCTCATGTCATATATTATGATAGTAAGACCTTAAATGATGCGCAACTTAATTACTCTACCATCGTAAAAGAGCTCCTAGCCGTGGTCTTTGCCCTCGGGAAGTTTAGGTCTTATCTTATTGGTTCGAAAATCATTGTTTACACCGATCATTTCGCCCTTCGATATCTCTTCTCTAAGAAAGACTCAAAGACCTGATTGATTAGGTGGATCTTGTTGCTCCAAGAATTTGACTTAGAAATTAGGGATAAGAAGGGGTCTGAAAATGTCGTTGCCGATCAACTTTCTCGATTAGTAGTGAAGTCCACCATTGACTCGCCTTTGAATGAATCCTTCCCCGATGAACATCTTCTTTCCATTTCTACTCCTCCTTGGTTCGCCGATATTGTCAACTACCTTGCAACCGGTGACATTCCCTCTCATTGGTCTACACAAGATAGATCGAAATTTTTCTCACAAGTCAAACACTTCTTTTGGGACGACCCGTATCTCTTTAAATATTGTCCCGACCAAATCATTCGGAGGTGCGTCCCAAACCATGAGTTTCGAAGTATCCTTTCCTCTTGTCATGATCAAGCTTGTGGAGGTCATTTTAGTGTAAAGAAAACAGCAGCTAAAATCCTCCAAAGCGGTTTTTATTGGCCTAGTTTGTTTAAGGATGCTGCTGAATTCTGTGCCTCTTGTAGTAGGTGTCAACACTTAGGAAAGATCACTAGGAGAAATATGATGCCAATGAGTCCCATCTTAATCATTGAAATTTTTTATGTGTGGGGCATAGATTTTATGGGTCCCTTTCCTAATTCTTTTGGCAACCTCTACATTCTCTTAGCGGTTGATTATGTGTCTAAATGGGTAGAAGCCATACCGACTAAGTCCAATGATAACAAGGTTGTCCTTAAATTCTTAAAAGAGAATATCTTTTCTCGATTTGGCACACCTAGGGCTATCATTAGTGACCAAGGTACGCACTTTAAGAATCGTCAATTTGAGTCCCTTTTGAAGAAGTACTCAATTACTCATAGGTTGGCTACCCCTTATCATCCTCAAACTAGTGGTCAAGTTGAAGTCTCGAATAGGCAAATTAATCAAATTTTAGAAAATAATGTCAACTCTAATAGGAAAGATTGGTCCATCAAACTGATAGATGCCTTATGGGCCTATCGGACCGCTTTTAAGACTGTTTTGGGCATGTCCCCTTACAGAATTGTGTTTGGCAAAGCCTGTCACTTGCCCGTTGAACTAGAGCATAGGGCCTTGTTGGCCATTAGAGATTTGAACTTTGACTTGCCAACCGCCGGTAGTCATAGGAAGTTGCAATTGTCAGAACTAGAGGAATTAAGAAATGAGGCATATGAAAATGCTAAAATCTATAAAGAAAGAACTAAACTTTTTCACGATAAATCCATTTTGAGAAAATCAATTTCTCCAGGTCAAAAAGTTCTTTTATACAATTCTAGGCTTCATTTATTCCCCGGGAAATTGAGATCTAGGTGGGAAGGTCCTTACATTGTTAGGACCGTTTTTCCTCACGGTGTTGTTGAAATTGAAAATCCTAAAAATGGTGATATATTTAAAGTTAATGGACAAAGACTCAAACCATTTTTAGAGCTTCCACTTGATCCCGAGGAAGAGGTTATCCACCTCATCGATCCATGATTCAAGTAAGTTTCTTCAGTAGGTAGTTGTAAATTCTCTTTCATCCCTTATCAGGTATTACCTCGTTCTCCTTTACTCATTTCTCTTGCATTTGCATACATTGAGGACAATGCATGATTTAGGTATGGGGGAGGGTTTTTAGTGTAAACACATAAAATTTGAAAAATCCAAAAAAATTGAAAAATCCAAAAATAGAGATATTTTAGCTAAGTTGTCCTTCCCATTCTTTAAATTTTAGAACTAGTTGGTGTTAACAATGTTTTCGAAAATATATATGTATAATGCCTTTAGATGATTATACTAAAGGCATTATACATATAATTTTATATGTATAATGCCTTTATATGTATAATGCCTTTAGATGATTATACTAATGCCTTTAGATGTTAACAAGGTTTTACTCATGAAACTTGTGTCAAACAAATTTTTGCTTAAAAGTCCAAGACGGCACATTTGCACAAGACCTTTGATGGAAAGATTGTATAGGGATGTTATTCGATACCTGAGAGAGAACCCAAATGTTAAAATAATGTTGAATCAAACTTTTGCGAATAAATTGTTCCTATAGTGTCTAAAATAAATAAATAAAGAGTCGAAAAGTGTATATAGTCGTAGAGTGCTAATGGAAGGAATGGCCAGATTGGGCTCATTAGTACCCGAGCAATTAAGTCTGAGGGGACTTTGTGCCTAGTAACCTAAAGCCCTTTGTGGTTTGGGATTGCTGACCCAACGCTCGCTACATGGGTATTAGTGCATTAGTCTTTTGGGACCTCAATCATTGCACGGTCATTTCAACCATTAGTGTTAATAAATTCTTAAGTCTAATAAGTCCTTAGTAGGAAAATTGACTAGGTTGGGCTCATTGATAGCCCGAGTAAGTAAGTCCGAGGGGACTTTGTGCCTAACAACCTAAGGTCCTTTGTGGTCTGGGATTGTTGACCTAAAACTCGCTAAATGGGTATCGATGCAAAAGTCTTTTGGGACCTCAACCGACAAACGATCTAACTACTAAGAGCGTGAAGTTTGGCTAGATACTTGTTTTTATAGAGATTGGGTCAGTTCAATATTGGTTGAAAAAAAGAAAATATTCGTATGCACTTTATCCATCAAATGACTTAAATTCACTACACACATTGGGATTTTTTTTTAAACTTTTTGAGTCGACTCATGTGGATTTTGGGAACCTATAACTTGGCTATTATTAGAATAATCTTTAAAGCATGTATTTTCCTACAAAAATTGTTTTGTTGACACCAATGAAAACTAGAATGAAAGAGAAAAGTTGGATACTTGCTGATTTATATCAAAGATTTTATGGGTATATCTTCTGTAAACCCTTAGGAGACAACACTCCTCCTGTAGAGATCGTCTATGGGTTTAATGGGTTGGTAAACCTAAAATTATCCGTGACGCGTACGAAAAGGAGCATAGGACTTCTCTTAGATATCATTGTTCTTTTTGTTTTACTCTAGGACGAGCAAAAGATAGGTATGGGGGCATTTGATAAGTGCATATTTTTATTACCTATTTATTGCTTGAACTCGTATTTTAATAATTTATTTTGTTACATTTCAGGAAATTTGTGAATAAATAAAGAAATGGCAAATAAAGAAATAAAGATCAAGGAAGGGAAAAAGAGGAAGAAAAAGGACTTCAATGAAAAAAGGAAAAAGAATTAGGAGCTTGGTGGAAAATGAATCTTTGAAGACATGTGGAAGGTGGAGATCATCCCAACACACTAAATAAGTGTATGGCCAAGATCCACTCATCAAAGCTTAAGGGGGAAGGAAAAAAATAGATGGCTAGGATTTGTCCACCACATTTAGAAGGTGTAGGGCCAAAATTAACCCAACACACCCCTAAATCCTAATTCTTAGCCTATAAATAGCCTCTCACCCCCTTGTAATTAGGAACTTAGATTTTAGGGTAGCTTTAGGGTAGTATAATTTTCATTTCTTTCCTTGTTTCGTAGTTCTAAATTTTGTAAACACTTCTTTTAAGTTTAATGCAATTTCAAGTTTCCTTTATTTTCTCGTTTTGCTCTTTCGTTTATGTTGCCTCTCTTTCGTTATTTTCGTAAATCCGATTAGTGGACAAAGTAGCGAAATGCTAACCACTTGGGGTAAAAAGTAACGATTTTTAATTTCTTGTTCTTAGTTAATAATGGTAGTTATGCCCCTTTAAATTTCCATTTTATTGTGGGCTTTATATTTATTAATTGTAGATCTAAATTTTCTTGTTTTATGTGTTAGTGTAATAAAAAAATAATAAAAATCACAAAAATATTTGTTTTAATTAATTTTAGAAAGTAATTTTATCTCCATTTAAATAGCTAATTCGAAGCCTTTAGTTGTTTGCCCTGTTTTTCTACAAATTAGTATAGCTTTTATTTTTCATCCCCTATTTTCTTTACCATCAAACGCAGTTCATCTTCCTTGTTTCTCTTTCGATTTTCTTACTTCTCTTTTGTTTTCTTGTAGTCTTTTTCTTAAACTCTCTTCTTCTCTCTCAACAAACACATCCCTCTCTTCCTCTTCTGTTTCCACAGCCTTCCTTCCCTTCTTTCTTACCTTCGATTTCTACAAACACAACACCCTCCCCTATTCTCTTTCATTTAATCCCCTTTCCCTCTCTCTGTAAATTTCGTTTTAGTCGAGTTTGTTTTGTCAGATCTTGCTGAGTATTCGCTGAACCAATTTGAGTTTGTTAATCTCGTTCTGCACTTTGTTTGAATTTCTGGGTTGTTTTTGTTCTAAAATCGTTACTTTATTGTATGCCGAGTTCGTGTTTTCTGAGTTGCTGTTTGTTATTACGAGTTATTGTTGATTTAGCGAGTTGTGTTCGATTGAGTTGGTTTCTGCGGTTCTGTGGTTTCTGCTATTTCTGCGCTTTGATTCAATGCTGTCATTTTTTTATTATGAGTTGTTACTACATAGTCCGAGTTGTGTGCCAAGTTTTTGTAGTGTTGATGTTGGTTGTGAAGTCTGATTTATGTTCTGGGTCTTTGCTCGGTCTTCTTGCAAATTTTGTATTCGTTAGTGTTATAATTTGTTGTCAAGTGTTGCAATTAGAATGGGTGTACTGAGTCTAGGTGACGTTTCTTTTGAGTTGTTAAGCTGCGTTTTGTGTTGAGTTGAGTTTGTTTTCCGAGTTTGGTGTTGTTTTGAAGTGGCTGAGTCGACTATTTGTTGTAGCTGAGTTCCGTTTTGAATTCTGCTGTCTGTTTGCTGAGTTGACCGAGTCAGTCGTTTACTGTAGATTTTGATGAGTTTACTGTAGAATCAGTCGTTTGTTTGTTGGATCATTAACTGTTTAGTTCGTTTTAGGCTAGTTAAATTTACATTTCAAAATTTCGTTAAAATTTTCTATAAATAAATCTAGTTTTAATTCGAATGTTGATTTTTTAATTTAGTTTTTGTTATTTTAATTTTTAATTAGTTAGTTTAAAATTAGAATTGATTTAATTTTCAGTTTTTTTTTGTCAAAGAATATACATTCTCGTATATGAATTGTACCGAAATACAATACCGGCGAAACCGGAGAAAGGGGTTTAGTTTCTTTCATTCAAAAAGGTTTATTATATAACCGAAAGGCACGCATGTTGCCCCCGAACGTTTTGACGCTAGTTTGTAACCCGCCTAAATTAATAATTAAGGATCGCGAAAAAATTTGTCTCTGTGAAACGAATCTAAAATTACTAAAACGAGATTGTGCGCTTGCAATCTAAATCTCTAAATTTTTCTTAGCATATCACACTTTGCACCCATGTATTTAGGCCAAAATTCACTTTGCACCATACTCACAATCTCCCCTCTTTCCAAACTCACAGCTCTTCACTTGCACTTCATATCTGCGCCCTGTTGGCACAACTCCAACTTTTCCTTGATCCGTATCATTCCCTACGACAAAACTCCCCCCCCCCGAGTCCAAGCACATTCATTCTCGAATGCCCACTTGCTATACGCACAAGTGTACCATTGACCTTTATTTGTCCAACTACATACATGTGAAGCAATCTGTTGTATACGCACATACTCACTTGATTTACGTCGGCCAATCCCATATGTAGTCCATCACACACGCAAGTGTGACCATCGATCTTTCATTTACTCCCCAACTGCATATCAAACAAATCAATCTGTTGCATGGTTCACTGCTCACTTGACTCGTGTTGATCGATGCCCATATGCAGCTGCAACACACCAACTACTAGTTGATGTCGTGGAAGCCCTTCGACCAAGCATCCATCGCAGCAGTCTTTGCACCATCTGATAAGTGGATTTATATCCACTTGGAGCGTTCCATATCGGCTTAAATTGATTGTCTTGGGCTCAAGTTTGTTGTAATTTTGATGTGTTTTGCTTAGTTGTGCAGATTTACAAGAATGTTGATTAAGGTGGATGCTTCTATCGTTTTTGGAGAATTAATTGATTGAAATTCGGATTTCTGAGACGGTTGCGCAGTCTACACTGTTTTGGACATATCTGGAGTTCTAGAAGTCCGTTTTCAGCGATCTTACTGCCCACGCGAAGCTTGGGAGATTTTCTACAATATGGGACAGGTGTTGCACGGGCAGGTTGCGCGTGGTTGGCGCAGGCTGCGCGACAAACAGACTGCTGGGCGCAGGTTGCGCGCGGAAAATCTTTAAAATTACTGTTTTGGCCATATCTTGAGTTCTAGAAGTCCGTTTGAGGCCCGTAAGCAGTCCACGCGAAGATAACGAGATTCTCTATCATTCTAAGGTGGTCCAGAGGTCCAACTATGATTGGAACGTTCCAGAAATACTTAAGAAAAGTCAGCTACGAATTTTCCTTCAAAACCGAATCAGTTTAGGAAACGTATTATGTGTCGAGCTGCAGAAATTCAACTTTGACAAGGAAATTGCTATAATTCCTACTTCTAATAAGTATGGTAATTTCTCTGGGCGGCTAGAACATTCCAGAATCAGATCTACACATGGAATTTGCAATTCTATTCTCATTCAAGAACGGAAATTGCCATACTCCTATTCCAACTCTAAAACGGCAATTGCTTGATGGAGAGGCAAATTGAGGCTATAAATACACATCTTGGGGGACAGAAAAAACACACCATTACATATCAATTACTTAGATTTATTTGTATCTTTTCATACTTTGTTTTTATCATGGTTTCATCAGATCCCATGATGACGAGAGGTTCGATTATGAACTAATCGTTGTCATGGGATTCTAACAGATTTATCTATGTAACTTAGTAGTTTGATTGCTTTAAAGATTTATGTGTGGTGAATTCTTGATATCCTCGTATGGTTGTGTTTCATGTGTTTAGATGAGTCATGAACATCTAATTTGTTAATCTCTTGCGAAACGAGAGTGGATCTTGAGATTTAGAACTTGCCATGCTAGCATAGGATAGGTTGATATTATTATCATGATTTGTGGCATACATAGAGATATGATGCTACCCTATGTGATCTACGTGGATAACTTGTGCTTCAACCTTTATGTTTTCAAATTCTATAGAGATATAGGGTCTAAACATATTTGGTGTCTACCCATCTTCTATCTCTTTTGTGGATGCATGTGTAGTTTGGTATTAGTATACCGAGAGGTAGCTTTTACTTGTTTCGTGTTATCCGATCAGATATCAAAACTATCACATGCATTGATTAAAGGCATCAACTCTAAGCGAAGTATTTAATGAAGTTAGGATCCCATGTTACTCTTGTAGACGTAATTCAATTTCAATTCTTGTTAGTTAGATAATTCTAGTTGTTAATTTACTTCTTAGTTAATTTAGTTAATTAAACCCAATTTGTTATTTGTCTTAGCAGTGAGTAATAACCATACATTGTTGCATAGGTACAATAACTGAATTAAAACCATAACCAGATCTCTGTGGGAACGAACTTGACTTATTCATATATTACTTGTGACCACGTACGCTTGCGTGATTTAGTGCAAACAAGTTTTTGGAAAGGGCACTATTTGGGACAGACACTGTTGAGTTGCACAAATTTCAAAAATTGGTATGTTCGTACCAAGAAGGCTGAAGAACATGGGAAAGATGCAGGTCTTCTACTTGTCTCAGAGTGTAAAGATGGAGGTAGTGCATTAAAGCCAATGGAGGAAGTTCTCTTTGAGGAACCAAAGGCTTCAGCAACTTACATTTATCCTCCTCCATTATATTCAACCGAAGCCCGCGAAGGTGTGTTGTTCTACAAATTGACAGATTTTGGGTCAACAGAAGAAGGCATTGGAACAGGACATATTTGTTATACGAATAGGCCAAGCGAGGATAAGGGGCAGAAAGTGTGCCGCCGTGATGACGATGAAGTCTCACGAAGAGAGGACCAAGCAAACTATTATCATCCTTAATGGAGGCTTGGAAGTAACGTCAAGCTATTGACGTTAAAGAAGCGCTTCTTGGGAGGCAACCCAAGCATTGTTGTATACTGGTATGTTTTCTATTTTCCCTCGTATTTACTTCCATTCAATGAGGACATTGAATATTTTAAGTTTGGGGGTGGTTTGAGGGATAAGTAGTGTATATAATTGTGATTTTGAGTCATTGTGTTCATATAGGATTTCATGCTTTGCATATTAGTAGTAGTAGTTCATGCATATATGTTCGTATTATTTATGTTTGTTTCATATAGGACATTCTGTTATTGTGGTATGTATGTTCATATAGTTGCATGAGCATGGCATGCATTTTCCATGATTCTTTAGAACGAACTAATTCTGATTGGTAGGTAGGTGTCTAATTGAGTGTGGTAATGATGAGTAGAGGGTTGATTTATAGTTTCTATGAAATTAACTTGCATGCTTCAGAAACAAAACTAATTACACAGTCCCATTGGGTGCTTTTGGGCTAGGTTGAGGTTATGCTTGTTTGGTTGTTTGAGATTTAATCACTTGTTTATATTTAGAATTTTCGTTATTCCCTTGATAGCGTAGTAGCACTAAAGTCTAAGTTTGGGGGAAAACAGGAATTTCATGCTAGTTGTTGGCTAGGTGTCAAATGGCTAGTAGCCGGCTCATATTTATATGAGTAGTCTAGGGTTGGAAATGAGAATTCTCATTCCAGATTGCATACATAAAAAAAAAGAGAAAAGAGAAAAAAAAAGAAAAAAAAAAGAAAAAAAAAGTTGTGTGAATGTGTAGTTGCATAATTGGCCACGAGTGAGCTCTTTAATACTCGAGTAATTAAGTCTGAGGGGACTTAGTCCTGGTAACCTAAAGCCCTTGTGGTTTGGGATTGCTGACCTAACACTCGCTACATGGGTATTATTGTATAAGCCTTTAGGGGTCTCATTCATTGCACGGTCAAATAAGCATGTTTGTTTGTGTTCTATATAGTTGTTTGTCGTTAATAAAGCATGAATTCCTGTCTAACTTGAATAAGGATGGAGGTGTTCCTAGGTTATGAAGTGTCTACAGTCTATTCTATTTATAAACCTGTGATTGTCTTGGCGAAGAATATGTATGATTTTTGACCTAGTGTTGGGAGTATTTCTGATGAGCATCGCACACACGCACGTTTCTGTTCATGTATTGTTAGTATACGGGGACTTAGTCGAGCTCTATTTGGATTTAGTTGCATTCTTTGAGATATTTGCTTGCTAGTTGGTTTTGGTTAGTTTGAAAGGGATCGTTGCATTTTCATTTAGTGCATTCATGCATTGCATTGCATTAGGTTAAATGGATTTTGTGGGTTCATTCGCTATAGGCCCTCACGAGACCTTACTCGTCCACTAGGGCTGCCTAGGGGTTTAAAGGGCTTGTTGCATATGCCAAATGCAACCGTGATCACCTACGGAAGTGGTACTAATTAGTTAGTTGTAATTGTTTATGCTTGAGGACAAGCATCGGTTTAAGTTTGGGGGTGTGATAAGTGGATTTATATCCACTTGGAGCGTTCCATATCGGCTTAAATTGATTGTCTTGGGCTCAAGTTTGTTGTAATTTTGATGTGTTTTGCTTAGTTGTGCAGATTTACAAGAATGTTGATTAAGGTGGATGCTTCTATCGTTTTTGGAGAATTAATTGATTGAAATTCGGATTTCTGAGACGGTTGCGCAGTCTACACTGTTTTGGACATATCTGGAGTTCTAGAAGTCCGTTTTCAGCGATCTTACTGCCCACGCGAAGCTTGGGAGATTTTCTACAATATGGGACAGGTGTTGCACGGGCAGGTTGCGCGTGGTTGGCGCAGGCTGCGCGACAAACAGACTGCTGGGCGCAGGTTGCGCGCGGAAAATCTTTAAAATTACTGTTTTGGCCATATCTTGAGTTCTAGAAGTCCGTTTGAGGCCCGTAAGCAGTCCACGCGAAGATAACGAGATTCTCTATCATTCTAAGGTGGTCAAGAGGTCCAACTATGATTGGAACGTTCCAGAAATACTTAAGAAAAGTCAGCTACGAATTTTCCTTCAAAACCGAATCAGTTTAGGAAACGTATTATGTGTCGAGCTGCAGAAATTCAACTTTGACAAGGAAATTGCTATAATTCCTACTTCTAATAAGTATGGTAATTTCTCTGGGCGGCTAGAACATTCCAGAATCAGATCTACACATGGAATTTGCAATTCTATTCTCATTCAAGAACGGAAATTGCCATACTCCTATTCCAACTCTAAAACGGCAATTGCTTGATGGAGAGGCAAATTGAGGCTATAAATACACATCTTGGGGGACAGAAAAAACACACCATTACATATCAATTACTTAGATTTATTTGTATCTTTTCATACTTTGTTTTTATCATGGTTTCATCAGATCCCATGATGACGAGAGGTTCGATTATGAACTAATCGTTGTCATGGGATTCTAACAGATTTATCTATGTAACTTAGTAGTTTGATTGCTTTAAAGATTTATGTGTGGTGAATTCTTGATATCCTCGTATGGTTGTGTTTCATGTGTTTAGATGAGTCATGAACATCTAATTTGTTAATCTCTTGCGAAACGAGAGTGGATCTTGAGATTTAGAACTTGCCATGCTAGCATAGGATAGGTTGATATTATTATCATGATTTGTGGCATACATAGAGATATGATGCTACCCTATGTGATCTACGTGGATAACTTGTGCTTCAACCTTTATGTTTTCAAATTCTATAGAGATATAGGGTCTAAACATATTTGGTGTCTACCCATCTTCTATCTCTTTTGTGGATGCATGTGTAGTTTGGTATTAGTATACCGAGAGGTAGCTTTTACTTGTTTCGTGTTATCCGATCAGATATCAAAACTATCACATGCATTGATTAAAGGCATCAACTCTAAGCGAAGTATTTAATGAAGTTAGGATCCCATGTTACTCTTGTAGACGTAATTCAATTTCAATTCTTGTTAGTTAGATAATTCTAGTTGTTAATTTACTTCTTAGTTAATTTAGTTAATTAAACCCAATTTGTTATTTGTCTTAGCAGTGAGTAATAACCATACATTGTTGCATAGGTACAATAACTGAATTAAAACCATAACCAGATCTCTGTGGGAACGAACTTGACTTATTCATATATTACTTGTGACCACGTACGCTTGCGTGATTTAGTGCAAACACCATCGTCTAGACTGGAAGGCAATACAACCGTAGCAGTATCCTTCAAGTCACTCTTCCTTCGAGCACGAGATAACAAGATTTTCGAAGTTCCAGTACGTTCTGGCCACGTACTAATCAGACGATATATTCCCTCACATAGCTCTCCCTTCATCCGAACCACACGACCTCTTTTGATATTCATAGCTCCCCCTATTACAGAGCATCTGTAGCCTTCTGAAGATAACCGATCGATAGATATTAGATTCTTCCTCTGCTTAGGCACATATTTTACCCCGTTTAAGCTGCGAACTATTCCATCGAACATTTTGATTTTTACAATTCCAATCCCCTTGATCTCACAAGTAGATCCATCAGCCAAAGAAACTGTTTCATTCTTTTTATCTTGGAATTTGTCAAAATGCTCCCTCTCGGAACATATATGATAAGATGACCCTGAGTCTAATATCCATTCTCCTGGAGAACTAGTGCCTATTGAAGATGGTGCAAACATCTTCACAATCGAGAGTAACCACAGCCAATGATGCATCTGGATCCTTCTTATTAAGCGGACAATTCGGCCTAATATGACCCCACTCCTTGCAACCAAAGCACTGCATGGCCTTTTCACTGTATCTGGATTTACCCCTGATATTGGTAGATCCTCTCACAGCACCCCTTCCTCTATTATTTTGACTACGCAAAGCCAAAACTGTCATTCCGTCCTTGTCACCATCCTGGTTCTTCCTTCCAGCAGTTGACAAAAGTGCTGACTGAACCTCCTCCATTTTTAACGTGTCATTTCCGTATAAAATGGTTGTGACCAAATGATCGAATGACTCCGGAACGAAGTAAGAAGAATAAGGGCCTTATCTTCTTCCTCCAATTTTACATCTACCTTTTCAAGTTGATCAACAATAACATTAAACACATTCATGTGCTCAATAACATTGCCTTGAGCTGCCATCTTCAGCTTGTATAGCTCGCGCTTTAGATTTAACTTTGTAGTCAAGTTCTTCCCGAGATACAATGTCTCCAACTTTGACAATAATTTCTTCGGCATGCTTTCGTCAACAACATTATTGATAATGTTATCAGAAATGCATAGTCTGATGGTACTCATGCATTGCGACTCAGCATCCTCCCAATCTTCATCGCTCATCTTTGTTGGTTTTCCCTCCTTCCCCTTCAAAGCCCTTGCTAGCTTCTGTTGGGTTAGGATATTCTTTACCTTTCTCTGCCAAAGAGTAAAACTTCCTTTACCATCATATGGGGTCACCTTGAATCCTCCAATACTTGCCATGATCTCCGTTTGCACACACAAACCAATCCAAGCAACTAAATCAATTGGCCAGGTAAGTGTAAGAAACAATGGGAGCACTTCCGTCAAAACGGTGCCTTATTAGACAACCACTTTTCTTAACGACTTTCCTTCGGCACCAATAATTTAGACACAACTAGCTCTGATGCCAACTGTTAGGAATCTGCCCGATTCCCGGTGAATGCGGAAGCGATTTGGTAAATATGTGTGCTTAGATCCCACAAATATACGTGATAGTAATGAAAGCAACAAACCAACAATACAGTAAAATAGACAAGAGATTTAATGTGGTTCGGCCCAGACTACATCCACAAGAGCAACAACTTCACACTAGATAAAAGAGATTACAATATCCGGGTATCCGGTCCCTGAATTTCATAAAAAAATTCAGCCCTACAATACCTATTATGTATATCCCCAACTCACTGAAGTGTTTATCTCAAAACCTCTCCCTATCATTGTTTCCCGACAACCTTTGCTTCTCTCCCTCTCCCAACCCGGACAGTGCCACACAACCTGATAGAAAGACCGCTGTAGCGGGACCACCTCTGATGGCTGCAGTCAGATCCAAGTACCCTAAGGAATAGTTTAGGCACGAGGACCTTCTATCCCAACACTTCCTGAAAGCGGGCTAAACCAACTCCCCTATTAGACGGACTATCTAGCAGCTGTATAGAGAGAGAGAAGAGATAATTATGGTATATTTGATTATGAAGGAGAAGAAGAGTATCTATAGGAGTTAGATGTGTAGTAGGTGGGGGTTGATGAAGTTTGGTTGGTGAAGAGTTGGTCTAGTTTGGCAAGAAGAAGTCATGGACGGCTGTCTAACAGATAGTGCACATCGAAAAATGCAAGTTGTCACTAAGATGTAGGAGAAGCTCGAAAAAGGGGCCAAGGACTTGAAAGATCCTAGTTTAAGCAAGGTAGAACAATGCTAAAAAGGAAGACAAAAACTAGTTGGTGTTATATGATAATGAAGGAGAGTTGAGTCGAAGGAGAATTTCACCTGAACAAGCAGTCATGATATCACGGATAAACATTTCACTCTTGTGATTATATGGTGTTTTAATTCAATGTTCGAATTGTTACATGAGCCGCTTGTCAAAATTTTGTTCGATTCCTTACCAAATGTGGATTCATCGTTTCAAGATATATATCCTGTGCAATTCAGCCAACAAACAACTACTAGCATTACTCAACAATGAATCACAGATGATTACCTAAATGATTATAAAAGAATTATCAATAATGTACACAGACAAAAGAAACTTGAGAATTCAGTAAAATCTCTACAAATTAATATTATTGGGATCAATAAATTCTATTAATTTATTGAAATTTATTAATTAATTAAAATTAAACTTATACTACTCCCTCTCTCTCATAAAATTCTTCTCACTTTCCTTTTCGGGACATTCAAAATACTCTTCCCCTTTCTATTTTAGGCCATAAAATAACTATATTCTATACCCACTACTCCACCCACTACTCATTAAATAATATAAAATACCCACTATTCCACCCACTAACCCTTAAAAACAATATTCAATATCCACTATTCCTCCACTACTCTTTAAAAAACCATTTTTTTTTAAAACCCGTGTTTTTTCCCAAATGAGAAGAACATTGTGAGACGGAAGGAGTATCATTATTATGTTAAAAGACCAAAAATTTACATTAAAAATATTAATTTATTAACGAGATTTTACTGTGGTAGAAAACACAAGTGTATGCTTACAGACTTGAGTTTAGACTACAAGTATTAAGTGCAGTATCGCCTACCCAAAATGTCAACTTCTGATTGGTTGAAAAATTTATAAAATTTCATCACAAAATGAAAAAATATACTTATAAATCTACAATTAAAAAAAATTTAAATGTTAGTGTACAGCTTGACTTTTCAGTCTGATAATTAATTTCACCACTTACTCACCACTACCACATTTCATTTTTTTCTACAACGCTAAAAGTCAAAGAATTGACTTAACAAATCAAACGACGTCGGAGAAGGCGATACCATTGGAGCCGCCAACAACGAACTCGGACTGGGCGTAAACATATTACTCAAAAACGGACTCATATCGTTCAGCAAACTCATATCAAATCCCGGCGAGAACATTCCTGCCGATATTTGCGGCAAACTCGCCGGCGCCGGCGACAAAATCCCCGGAAAATTACCCACTTCAAACCCATCAATCATACCCCTTTCTCTCCCTGACGGGCTTGTTTTCTCGATCGTCGCAATTCTCGCCGCCGGCGAAATGTCGCCGGAGAATTCGCCGGAAGAAGGACCGGTGAGTCTTTGGACAAGACCCATGAACTCATTTTCGGTAGTGTGAATGACCTTGGGAGAAACGGCGTAGATGATGACCGGTTGACGAGTCTCCGGCGGAGGCACCGGCTGTTTGGGCGGCTTTGGCGGCGGATGAATGGGTGGTTTCTTGATTTTATGAGAATCTTTGTTGACTTTAAGAGGAGAAGGACGAGGACCTTGGAGTTGACGTTTGATCGGAGACGGTTGTTGTTGGCCGGAGAATTCATCCCACGGGTTCATTTTGAGTACTTAAAAGAGAGAAAAAAGATGTACCTGTGTGTATGTAATAATGTGTACATACACAAAGAAATGGCTGGTTGGGTCATGTGTATGTATAATAAATTTGATAATGTGTGTGTATATATTTATGATGGTGACCCCAACCACTTGGCAAGCCAGATTGAAGACTGTATGTTAAGTAGATGCTTCCTTCCGTCTTTGACTAATGACATGTGTGTGTCTTCACTTCATTTTTCTCTCCTGTGATATTTTTTCCGGTAATTCTTCTTTTTTTTTAGTAATGAGATAATTCAATAATAAAAAACCATACGGCATCTACATAAACAGCCGAATCGAACAAACAAAATACAGAAACAATCACTTATTTTAAGCCATACGGCATCACGTGATTTGTTGAAAATGGTATTTACACAAACTTCGCCACTTCCACTTCCGCCATAACCAGTTTGAGCTATCGACCGAGAATGCAATCCCCTAAAAACTTTTATTACTAAATCAATCATCATACTCATACAATCGGTGAGAAAATAACAAAGCTCACGAGATCTGGGGAACAAAACCACAAGAATAAGATAACTCGAACCACTTTCGAGAACAAAATCACTAGAAATAACGAGAAATTCAGAGCTCCGTGGAATTGAGATCTAAGAAATTGAAGCCCAAATCGAAAAAAGCTTTGAAACCTTAGATCTGAAAATACAAATTAATGCCAAATCTTAAGAAAAAACAGATCAATCTTACCTAATAAGGAAGATTTTTAGGAAAATCAAAACTATAATGAAAGAAAATACAAAGGAAATTAAAGGTTTTGGGGCTTTCCATCGGTGGAGATCCGGTAAAAGCCCCTGAGAACTAAGAAGAAAAAAGAGGAACGGCACTAGAATGAGAGAGAAAGGAAAGGGTTTGTCTAAACTTGTTAGAGATGATCGGAGTTAAAAATTCACTTTTTTTCCCGTAATTCTTGTTTCTTTACTTTATTTTTGTGTTTCTTTTCGGAAAAATTGTATTTCTGTTTATTCCATTTTTCGGTGTCTTTATATATTTTTGTTTTTTATTAAAAGACATGTGTCCTAAAAAACTCAATTTTTTAGGTGTCTCCATTAATTAAGATTAATGGTTTACTCTTAGAATCGGTTATGTATACAGTAAAATCTCTATAAATTAATATACTACGATTTAATGATTTTTTAGAGTTTCAAGTTGGATTTCTTTGAATAATTTAAGAAGGGAGCTGATATGTGCACACCCTATACTTATAGGTGCACACCCAAAATTGTTAAATAAACCAAAATATCCTTAACTATCTTTTGTATTTATTCTCTTTTTCACAACTACCTTCGACGTTTTATTAACTTGATTTGGCTTCAAAATTGTTCCTCCAACCATCCTCCCCCTTACCAATAATTTTTAGGGGAGAGAAACTCTATCCCTATATGTGGGGAACCAATTTTGCTCCCCTATATTTGCCACCTCAGCTTCTGGTACCTTCATCCTCCATTCGTACTAATTAAATATAATATATTATCCCAATCATCCTCCATACTTCATTATACTTATTAATTAAATATTATTTTTAAAATATAAGTAACTGAAATAGGAAACACCATTGGAGTGAAAGAGTTTTTTCATTCCCTATATTTTAAATAATCATTATTTTAGGGATCCAATATAAGTAACTCCATTGGAGTTGCTCTAAGTGTTTTTTATAATCATGCTTGAGTTCTCTATATATAACTTAGTTTTAAGTCTTTTAAAATCTATAATTTTTATTATGTAAGCACAATGATATAATTTGGAAAATGATATACGTATATCTTCGATTTATACTTAAAAATTCATCAAATATCTTGGTATATAATTATAAATAAATAACAGTTAATTAATTAATTTAATAATAGAAAACAAACTTGAAAAATAAAAGGTTATAGAAAAAAAATATTAATTAAGCATAAGGCTAATTTGGGAACATGACCAACAATGGGTGTGTACCTATAAGAATAG
Organism: Saposhnikovia divaricata; assembly: GCA_036435485.1. NCBI lineage: Eukaryota > Viridiplantae > Streptophyta > Magnoliopsida > Apiales > Apiaceae > Saposhnikovia > Saposhnikovia divaricata. Next base: position 63,827,028 of record CM071596.1, read on the forward strand.
GGTGTGCACATATCACCTCCCTTTAAGAATGCATTAAATTTAAAGACGTATGTTTTGATCAGAATATATATACATCTTATATAAATTAATAATTTTACATTTTGTCAAAATTATGCATTTAGCTTTATTAATTTTATCAAGCTTATGAAGCTGAGTACTGCACCTTTGGAGTTATCAAGCTGAATGCGCACGCCTTGTGGAAGAAGGTTGGCATGGAAAGAGTTAGGAAAACGTAGAAAAAAAAAAGTTAATTAGCAAGGCATGGTATTGTAGCGAAGCCATGATTCATGTCTGGTCTTATTTGTGTAACAATGAAAGATATGTGCAATGCTAGGTGATCAGTGCCTAGTGGTGGTGATTGTGAAAACCTAAACGCTACCTTGCACCGCATACAAAGTTAGTAAGAGCATCTTCAATGGATTAGTTAAAATAGTTGGTTAAAATAATATAAAATAATAATTGGTTAAAATTTGTTGAATTTGTAAGTTGTTGTGCTCCAATGAGGATTGGTTATAAGGGTTGGCTATATTTTAAAAATTATATTTTATTACTTTGAATAAATTTCTTTTATTAAAAATTAAATTTAATTAAATTAATATTAAAACCAATTGATCTAAAAATGTTGTCATATATTTAGAATTATAAATTATGACTAAAATTATATTTTCTAAACTATAATAAATTAGATTATAATTAATATCTAAACAATTGATTTGATTAAAAATTAATAAATAAACATGAAGTAGGTATACGCCGTTTTACAATTGGTTTGAAGAGGAGAAAAACAAGAGTAATGAACAAATAGCTAGGCATGCATTACAGATCTGTAGTGATGGGCTATATATAGCCAACTAAACATGGACGGCTATATATTTAACTAAAGGGTCTTTGGTTGGAGTAGTGAAAATGGGAGAGGTTGGCTATATCTTTTGATGTAAAAGTGGCTTTTGTTTCTAATATCTTCTTTCCACTTTTGAAAAGGTTTGAAAAAAAAAAATTTATTCATTTTTCATTCTTTTCTTTTCTCTACAAAGTTCTGGAACATAGCGTAAGTAACTTATGAACGGAATATAAGATCCGATTTGAAACTTTTTATATTATTTTAAGGTTTTAAATTAGTTTGTTATCTACCATATTTGGCAAAAAAACATAGATTCAATTCTTTATTATTTTCAATATTTTTACAATTTGTTATGAACATAAAACAAATACTTAATTCAAATATGAGCATTGGTGATTTACTTTTCAATTCAAAAATGATTTTTCTCTTAAGTAAGCAAGTCCATTATTGGATCGAGATATTAATTTCGTCTTCATATTCATAATAATTATGAGAATCCTAAACTGAGTTCTAATAACATTTTAAGTAATAAATTATTTTAAAATCTTAATGGGTTAGAGGAAAATCGAACCGAATTTTTATATTAGTATATTCTAACAATTTTGAATTAAAAAAAATATTAGAATGCAATATAAAATCCAATTCAGATCTTCTGGTAACTTAACAATGCGAATAACAAGTTCCATGTTAATTTGTCTCTATACTCCATTTTTCCAGTTTAAATGATATTGTATTTTTTTTCTTATCTAGATTTCATTGCAGATGATTATAAGCTCTCAGCCTTCTTTACAGTTTTGTCGCATGTTCAAAGAGATTAAAATGTTGTTTGTGTGGAAAAAGTTGGGAAGAATCACTGGCTACCTTATAAACAAAAATATATATATATACTAGGGTCCAGTTTCTTTCTATCATGGAATTCACGACCCTCAGGTAAGCATCATGTAAAGGTAATCTATTAATTAGAACGAACTTTTCTTTAAAAAAAAAAAAAAACATTGTGAGTCACGAGATTACCTTGTTTTTGTACTAAAAGAAACTCTCAAATATCATGTTAAATCTCGAATTCAACCTCTTCACCATTTTTTTTGATAAATGTATAAGCATAAATTTATCACGGGTCCTGATCCCTGACAATCGATAAATGTATAAGCATAAATTTATCACGGGTCCTGGTTCCTGACAATTGATTGTCAGGGACCACTTTTTTAACAATCTGTTTCCCAACCGTTGGATCAAGATTCCGACGGCCAGGGTTAAAAAAAAAAAAATCTTCTGTCCGCGCTCATTTTTCGCGGAACGCCAGTATATCCGCGTAAAATAACCGCGGAGCGGGAAATTACTATTTTATCCTTAAATTTCCTCCGCGAAAAATAAGCGCGGGGAGCCTGGAGATATAAGTCTATACAGTTCGACCCGATAACAGTACCGCTACCCGAAAATACACAAAAATAGTGTGTGCGATTGTGTGTGCGATTTGGCGTGAGATTTGGGCTTTTGGGAGTGTGCGAATCGAATGGAGCCTAACAACCCTGCAAACGACGTCGACGTGCAGCCCAGGTATGGTTATACCGTTTCTGATTTGTAATTGATTCGATTTGGGGGTTTAGGATTAGGGTTTATGTAATTGAATTGAATCTTGTGCGGAATACGAGTTATAAGTGTGTTTATGTAAGTGTATGTGTATGTATATCAGTTTTGTGCGAACATACAAGTTTGTTCGAATTTTGAATTACGAATTAGAATATATCAGTGATTTCGACGTTTTGGATTGCTTTGTAAACTTTAATTGCATCTTTCATGACAATGTGTGCTTTGTAAACGTTTTGGATTTATGGATGTTTGAACCTTGGCTGTAATCCTTGTCAATGTTATATCTTTCCGCGAAGAACGGTTATGCAGTCAATGCTAAGACTATCTCAATTCCACTTCATCCGTAATTTCAAAGTATTACATTGGCTGCTTTCCAACATTGTACCTGCACATATCAAATGAAAGTATTTGCAAATGCCATGTAGGAATTTTACGATTTCTTTTACTACAATACCTGCACATATCACTTTATGTAGTGGTTCTTATTTCTGGCCATATCGATATGGATGTGCATCTCTAACCACCATAACTAAGGAAATCAATAGAAATAATCGTTTGTGTAAAATGAAACCCAGTAGTGCCTTTTCTTCCTAATTATTGCTTAAGATTATAACGATACTTGTTATTATTCTAACGATACTTATTTATTAATGACATTTTCTGTTGTATAATGTTCTTTTGTCTCAAAATTTCAGGATGGATGATATTTTGCCCGGGCCTTTCAGTCATACCGTTATATTTGATAACTAGTATCATATTAGTGAGGATGTTTGGGAGGGGCATGATCGGGGTTCCTTGCAATGCTTTTGTGGTAGTAGATTGATGCGTACATGGAAGCTTTCAGATTCTCAAAAGGAGCTACTGCATAAGATTGGATTTGGGGTGTTTGCGAATAATGATGTTGTCCTTCAAAATGATACTGCACTTATCACAGCCCTAGTAGAACGGTATCGTCCGAAGACAAACACTTTTTTTATGAGGCAGGGTGAGATGACTGTGACCTTGGAGGATGTGGGATATATATTGGGGTTACCTACTATCGGTTTGCCATTGGTTGGTCGGCACAATATTCCCAAATATTCATACATTCTACACTTGCAACTACCACTTAGAGCCACTTTGTTGAATGTAACAAGGTAAATAGTTCTTTTCTCGGGATCCACCAATTGCCTAAAGCATTTGTAGTATGTATTTTCATCTTCTTCCAATGAACGATCTCTGTCTTTCTCCACAAAGTATGTTGTAGCTTCCATCAATTGCTCTTGAAACTTTTTGAACATTGTTTTGGTGTATATGGAAGCACCATGTTGCTCCAAAACAGTCTTCATTTTTATCCCACGACAAGTCTGCCGAGTCTTATAATCCTCTTCTTTCTTCCGCATAAATTGCCTTTCCAAAGCTTTTTGAGCATTTTCAACAAATTCCTTCAAACCCGTGCACGAACTAACATAGCTATCAAATAATGCATTCATTCCCTCGCTCCTTGAAGTTGTGGTTTGACCCGCGGAAAATGTATTTCTGGTGAAGGCCTTAATCCATTTATGCTTCAAAGCATACAATCCTTGTAGCCATGTATTATCTTCCAATTTGTACTTTAAAACCAATGCTTTCCACCTATCCTCAAACACATCTTCGGTCAATGAGTTGTATATGCAATTGTTGAAATCAACTTTGAAACTTTCCGGGTACTTGGAGTATTAACTTGCAAGTTTTTCGGGAAATTTGTTACTAATGTGCCAAATACACAACAAACGAGTGGTGTTAGGTAGTTGTGATGCAATAGCCCCGGCCATGGCTTGATCTTGATCGGTAATGATGGTCAAGGGATGTTTGTTTCCGATCGCCTCAAGCCAAGTACCTAATACCCATTCAAAACTTGTTTTGATTTCATCCCTCATTAGTGCAAATCCAAAAATAATCGATTGATAGTGATGATTTACCCCGGTGAAAGGAACAAATGGCATTGCATACCTATTGGTTCGGCAAGTGATATCAAATGCAACTACATCACCAAAATTTTGGTATGCCATCAAAGAACGGTGATCAACCCGTACTAGACATTTCAACCTTTGCTCTTCATCAAGTAGTGTCCTAATGAAAAATTTGTCACCACTTTCTTCTTTCAACCGATTCAACAAGTCTAAGCCCGCTTGAGTATCATTAACATCTAAATTGGTCTTCCTAAACTCACGTACCACATTCCTTACATGTTGTCCATCAAAACCAACATGTTGTGCTCCACCTTTAAATTGCTAAAAATTGACATTTGTTGCCTAGGAGGAACACCCGATAAATGTAGTGTTTTCATTAAATTTCTTTGTGCCGCGGTTACATGTCTCTCCCTTCGAATCAAATTCATTTTAGAAGGCGTAACAACCTCGTGATTGTGCTCTAACTCTAGTGCAGTTATCTCCAAATGACTAGTTTACTTTTTATTCACCACATACATTCTAACCTTGCAACCACATCTAGGAAGAACATCTCGGCGGCGTTTACCTTTAATACTACCCATTAAACATTCATCATCATTAACACTACTTTTATCCGTATTTTCACCAAATAAATTACAAACAAATAATCGAGCATTTATTTCTTTATTTTTAACACGCTTTTGTGTTTCTTGAATCTTAATTTCAAATCCATTTTTCAAGGCATACGCCCTAAACATATTCTCTGCGGCTTGTAAACTATCAAATGTTTGATTCAAGTAAGGAACAATATTATTATCATCTTCATCAACATCTACATCATTTTTATCACTATTTTCATGCACGTAATCATCTTCACCATAATATTCACAAACAAATATCTCTTCACCATCATCATCAACTATTGAAACATAATTTTCATCTTTAGGCAAGCTTCCACTACTACCTATTTTAACAACATCATCATCAACATTATATACATCATCTCTTTCATTTCTCTTACAAGTTTTTCTAGGAACAAAATTTTCAAACATCTTATCCATGATAACAAACACAAGATCAAAAATAAAATAATCTTACCCAAGTGATAAGTGGTCACAAACTCTCTTCAAGATCACCTGAAATCAGCCTTTCCCAAATCAAAACACAATCTAGAGTTCAAATGATCAAAATCATGTCACAAACTGGTTATAACCGCGGAGCCATCACTTGCTCCGCGCTTTTTTATAGCGGAAGGCAGACAATTCCGTGCTTTTTTTCCGCGGACAGTCTGGCGCTCCGCGGGAAAAAAGCGCGGACAGAAAAATATTTTTTTTTAATCCTGGCCGTCGGAATCTTGATCCAACGGTTCTGGAATAGATTGTTAAATAAGACGTTCCTGACAATTACCCATTTATCACAATGCTGTAATAATTTTATATTTTGTTTTGACATTTAATTTGTTAATTTAATTTTAATGAAACATTTATATATTGTCTCAGGCGGGAGGTGCCCGATGTTTGCGATCGCATGTTTTCTTGGCCCATATCTAATCTAGTTTTAGTTGGCCCACAAAGTAATCGGGCTTTCATGCACTCTGGACTTGTTTTGGGCTAAATACTGGTAAATAGTATCACCAAAAAAAATAAGCATCCCTTTCACTCCAAAAAAAATAAAAAATAAAACATTTTAATGCTCTCTAAATAAGCATCCCTTTCACTCCAAAAAAAAATAAAAAATAAAACATCCCTCAAAAGATGAACTCATTTATTTAGCGAAAAGGAAAAGATATATTCACTTCATTTCTGATATTTGTTATAGATTATAGAATAGCTAACTTTTCTTGTAGAATTTTTTTTTTGGAAACTAGGTTAAATTTTTAAAAATATCTACTTTATTATATTTACAAAAGTGTTATAGTGAAATCTCGATAAATGAAACTTTTTTAATACAAAAATTGTATTTATTAAGATTATTTATTCATAGAGGTTAAAAAAACATTGTCTCTATATTGGAATTGTAAAAAAATTATTAATTTGATAATTTTTTTTCATTTTTCGTATTTTCATTAATGGTGATTCTATTATATATTTTATTTGTTCTAATAATCAATACTTTTTTCTGTCCCAAAACATTATTGACATTTGAATTGCGTATGATATAAAAAAGTTGGATAACCTAGTAAAATTTACTAAAATTACGGGAAAAAATATTATCTAATTTTTTTTCAATGATTCGGTGAAACATGGGGAAAAAAAAAAAATTAACAAGTGGTACGATCGGAGTAATGAAATATTGAAAATAACAAACCTAAAAAGTACAACAACTATTGTTAAAAAAAAAAATGATAATAAAGCACTACACTTAAAAGGTACAGGCCTAGCCTCATAAAACAATAAAAATGTTAAGGCCCAAACTAACGGTTTAAGCTGGGCTCGAAGGACGGCCGGCAAACAAAATGTTGCAATTGTGGTTCTTGTTTCATTTGCCTTTTCGGATCTCTTTTCTTTTCTAATTAATTGTATCACCAAGCATATGTACATGCGAAAAACATACACAAAAAAAAGATGTTCCTATTGTTCTTGTAAATGTAAGTAAATTTAATAGTCTTCGTTAAAAATCTGAGATATTATTTTTTTCTAGTTCGGAAATCATTATTTTGAAGTCTAAAAAATAATAGCAGGCCAGGCCACTTTGGAATTACCATAAGCTCGCTTAAGCTGCATTGTATGTTGGTGTTGGAAGCCCATCGGCCCAATAGGCTATATTGAGCCCATCACTGTACACCTGTGCTAAGCATCCAAGACATAGAGATCCGAATCCAAGACATAGAGATCCCTTGGATTCTTCGGTCCATTCAACAAGTGACACCTCAGAATGTGGGGTACGGTTGTTCTTCCCTCATCATCTCCTAGGGCCCACATCCGAAGGCTATAACTAGAAGGAAGTAAGCAACAACGAAGCACAATTCATGATCACTACTCAAGTATTCTCTTTCACAATTTCTTTACGTTTTACCCTACCATTTAAACAACCAGAAAACTTACTCTTACGCCGGAGGTGAATCGAGGGTCAACACCCTCGCATTCTTTTGTCTTGCAGGTTGACCGAAGGCCCTACACGGAAATATCTGGTTCCAACATTTGGCGCCGTCTGTGGGAACGTAGAGAGACAATTGTGTTCGAGTTTATCAAAAATTATGGCAGCTGAAGACACGCCCTTACCAGACGCCAGCACCGTAGCTGGGGACAGCCCCGTCACCCCTGCCATCCAGAAAGTCGCCCCTATGTCCCAGGAAAATCCTTCTGTTGCCCGAAGAACATTGAATTTCGATGAGGAGGGAGACATGCCCACTCCCGAAGAGCAACAAGAGATGCTAATGAAATGGAGAGAGCAGCAGAAGACCAAAGGTGTGACACCCCTCCAAATCCGGGGTCCAGATCCGGGGGTCACCAACCAATCACAACCAAAAATATCAGAATACACAACCGACCCCGCTCACCAAAGATCGCAAAACAGGTTATTGCATGAATACAAGCAGACATATTCCAGAATAAACTAGTCACTTATTACAAACCACCAACTCAAATCAACTTAAAACCAGTCTAATTCAATTTTATTATTACATCCCGTTTTATTTAAAATTCTATCTAGCGCCAACTGAAACGCACAAGTACCTGCACAGCCTGAGGTGCGGATACCCGATCACTCTGACTCCCTCTAAAACTGTCTGGACTGCTGATCGGAACCATACTTCCCGTCTGGAAAGGTTTAGTGAAAGCAAGAGTGAGCCAAAGAAAAGCCCAGCAAGTATATATAAACAGTTTCAAAATAAAACCAGAACAAATGCTGCATAATATCAACTGAAAAGTAAAACAGTTTATAAAGCATACTGAATCAACAACTGAGTTATAATTCGATCATAACTGAAATCATTCGACATAGAACTGAATCAATTGTCAACTCACAATATATAATAGCCATTCGGGCGATATGGATTGGATATACATAACTGAAACACCATTGCCCCCTGATCAGGTTCAAAAGCAATGGGACCCTTTATACTCCACTGGTACAGCTATACCCGTGTGTATAATCCGGATTTCATGAGGGTACCAAAATAGGCAAGTAATGTTAGCCTATAGGAAGATGGAATGGTTACCATATCCTCCTTAAATATTGCTGGACCATGACAGCTATCATGGCCTCCTACGCTTTATCATTTTCCAAATCCAATAGAGCAATTTCCGAATTCAACAGGAAATGCTTAGTTTCACATACAGTCCACATCCCTATTATTTACTACGATAATAAGGATATGAAGAGTTTATCTTAAACAATTCCCCACATCAAGGGTACCAATATCAAGTAACTTTGTTCGCACAAAAATATTTAAGAATCACAAATAGCTCTGAACAATAACTATTTGTCATGATATGAATCAATGAAACATAAGATAAAAGTGTTTAAGATGATCAAGGGAGAAAATACTTGCCTGGATATACTGCTGGTAATTTATGCTGTCTGGCTAGGGTTTTCTCACTTCTAGAAATACTGCAGGTAACTCTGCCCACTAGCTAGGGTTTCTCCCACTTCTACAATAAAACATGCTATTTCAAATATCTGGCTAGGTACAAGGTCAATTACTGATCAAACCTCGGTTCTAGGGTCTACCCGTACGTTGCATGGCTATCGACTAAATATTTTAATCAAATAATAACAAGTACAGAGTAATCAAACACGTAGTTTACATAGCAGATATGACTCACCATATAAAAGAACACTCAAGATATTTTTAGAACCCTTATAAACATTTTTAGAACATTTTTCGGAATTTTTAAAGAATTTAAATTACCCTTTTTGGATTAAAAAGGATAATTTAAAACCCTACAGATAATTATTGGGTCATTGAAATATTTTTCTAATTACCTAATCCGGTTTTAGAATCAATTTTAGAATTTTAAAACTATTTTTACCCTTCCCGGATTATTTTTAGGATTTTAGAACAATTTTATTTCATTTTAAACAAATAAGGAAATAAATATTAAAGGTAAAATAATATTTATAAAATAAATAAATTATTTTATTTTTCAAAATAATTAAATTTGATTATTTTTCATCATATTTAAATAATATTTAATTAATTAAATTAATTGATTATTATTAATTAACCAATCAATTTAAATTAATTAAAATATTAGCTAAATAGATTTAAAATAATCAAATAAAATAAATTTCGAATTAAAAATAATTTATTAAAATTTTAAAACTATTTTTCGAAATTAAAAATAATTTTTCGAAATTTAAAAATGATTTTTCGAATTTTTAAAAGTATTTAATTCTAAATTATTTTTAAATTAAAAACAAATAATAAATAAATAGATAAATAAATAAATAAAAATAAAATTCAGAAATAAATTCTGAATTTCCAAAACATTTTCAGAAAATAATTTTCTGAATTTTATGATTGAATTCAGATTTTTATTTTTATTTAAAAGTAATTAAAAGTAAATAAAAGAAAATAATTTTTTTTTTTTTTTTTATAAAACTGTGCTCGCCGGCCGGAGTTTATGAACTCGCCGGAATCCGGCGAGCTCCATTAAATCCGGCGACGAGAACCCAGAAACCGGCGAGCCAAAAACCCCCCCTGGACAGCTTATTTCGACTCCAAATCACGGGGTTTTGAGTTCCCCGTGACCCAAACATCACCAGGAATCCATTTCAACCAACATCAACCGGAAACAAATCGGTTTTAACCGATTTATTCAAAACCCGATCAAAATCCGGCCAAAATCCGGCGACTCCAAAACACATCCAAACGTAAATTAAAAATCATATTCGAGTTGCTGGGAACACGATCTACACATCCATAACAACCAAACTTACAGAAAATCATCCAACAAAAACATGAAAATTCGAATTAAATCCGAAAATCATAAAAATTCGAACGAAGCATGTACAGATGTTTTCACACATATAAACAGGTAGTACTCATCATAAGATTCAATTTGACTACTCATATGAAAGATTTGGATAACAAAATCACCTTCAAAATGGCGATTGATCCTCAAGAACACCAAGAACTAATTTCCAGAGAAAATTCAGAAATTAAATCAGAAAATCTAACTTTTCTGATTATTTTAATTAATAAAAATAAATTAACTGCTATTTATATTAACCAGAAATTAATACCCCAAAAATATTTTGAAACCCTAATTAAATTTATTAAGCCTTAAAAATAATTTTTAGGGGATAAAAATGTAATATTTTTAATTCTAAACAATTATAATATATATGCCAAAATTTCCCAAAAATTGTGAATATTACAAAAATTACAACAAAATTCATTTTTATGCATCCTACCATTTTATAAAAATATTGGTATCAAAACAGGGTCTCAGATTCAGTATAGGGGCTGGTTCCGGAATTTAAAATGCAAAATAATTGTATTCTAAAAATATAAAAATTACAGAAAAATAAAATAAAATAATCTATGCTACACAGAAGTCACATAACACGTATGGGATGATTTTCCTATTTAATAAAAATTATAATGTATTTAAATGCATTAAAAATTAAATAAAAACACAATAAAATCAACTAAAAACATATTTTAACAGAATAAAATACACGTAATTTTCCCAGTCGTTACATCCTTCCCCCCTTATAAGGATTCTGCCCCCAGAATCCTACTTAAGAAAATAACTGAGGGTACTGAGCTCGCATTTCACTCTCTACTTCCCATGTTGATTCTTCAACCAAGGGATTCCTCCATAAAACTCTAACTAGAGGTATTGTCTTATTTCTTAATACCTTATCCTTATAATCTAATATTTTAACTGGCTGCTCGACAAAAGATAAATCAGGTTGAATATCTACAGGTTCATATTCTATTGCGTGCATTGGATCCGGATTGTACTTCTTCAGCATCGATATATGGAATACGTTATGGATGTTCTGCATGTGAGGCGGTAATGCTAGTTCGTAAGCCAGCTTCCCTACCTTCTTCAATATCTCAAACGGTCCTACATATCTTGGATTGAGTTTACCTCTTTTCCCAAATCTGGTCACTGCTTTCCATGGTGATACTTTCAGCAATACCAATTCCCCAACTTCAAAACTCTGGTCCTTTCTGGTTTGATCTGCGTATTTCTTCTGTCGATCTTGAGCGGCAATCAATCTTTTCTGTATCAATCCAATCTTTTCCTTCGTCTGTTGGAGTAGTTCTGGACCTAAGATTGCGCGTTCTCCTACTTCTTCCCAATACACCGGAGATCTACATCTTCTGCCGTAAAGAGCTTCATATGGTGGCATTCCAATGCTAGCATGGTAACTATTATTGTATGAGAATTCCACCAGTGGCAAGTGCTCATCCCAACTACCTTTAAAATCTAGGGCACATACCCTTAGCATATCTTCAATGGTTTGGATTGTTCTCTCGCTTTGCCCGTCCGTCTGAGGATGATATGCCGTACTCATGTTTAGTTTGGTTCCTAAACCTTCTTGAAATTGCCTCCAGAATCTTGAATTGAAACGAGGATCTCGATCAGATACTATAGATACGGGAACCCCGTGTCGTACTACAATCTCTTTCAAATATAGTTGAACCAGTTTCTCTAGCGAAAATCTTTCGTTGATTGGGAGGAAATGTGCTGATTTGGTCAACCTATCAATGATCACCCAGATTGCATCGTGGTTTGATTTAGTCTTCGGAAGTCCTACTACAAAATCCATTGCGAGATGTTCCCATTTCCATTCTGGAATTTCCAAAGGTTGTAGCAATCCACTTGGCCTTTGATGTTCAGCTTTAACTCTCTGACAGGTGTAGCATTTGCTGACGTATTCTGCAATTTCTTTCTTCATATCGGGCCACCAAAAGTGTTGCTTCAAGTCTCTATACATCTTGGTACTGCCAGGGTGAATAGAATACCTAGAGTTGTGCGCGTCACGTAAGATTTCATCCTTCAGTTCTGCGACATTAGGCACCCATATACGTGAAGAAAACCTGAGAATTCCTTTATCATCCTTTTGACTCCTGATTTCCTCTCCAGTTAAACTTGCTTTGTCTTGGTCCATTACCTGTTCTTGACATCTACGGATCTTTTCCAATAACATTGGTTGAAAGGTCATGGCATACAATACTTCACTGGTCTCTTCTGATGTATGGACCTCTATTTCCAATTTCTCGAATTCCTTCAGCAACTCCTCGGATGAGGTTAAGAGATTTAACCTTTCCTTCCTGCTTAGTGCATCTGCCACTACGTTGGCCTTGCCTGGATGATAGCTGATAGTACAGTCGTAATCCTTGATCAACTCCAACCATCGTCTTTGCCTCATGTTGAGCTCCTTCTGAGTAAAGATATATTTCAAACTTTTGTGATCCGTGAATATTTCACACTTTTCTCCATATAGATAGTGCCTCCAAAGCTTTAGTGCAAAAACAATTGCTGCCAATTCCAGATCGTGCGTTGGATACTTCCGTTCATGATTCTTGAGTTGCCTAGACGCGTAAGCAATTACCTTGCCATCCTGCATCAACACACACCCTAACCCCTTCTGAGATGCATCGCTATAGATTACAAAATCTCCAGTTTCGTTGGGTAAAACTAATACTGGTGCAGTCATCAATCGCTTCTTTAATTCTTGGAAACTCTGCTCACACTTCTCGTTCCATTCAAATTTCTCATTCTTCCTGGTGAGTTTTGTCAAAGATGCTGCTATTTTAGCAAAATCCTTAACAAACCTTCTATAATATCCAGCTAATCCCAGAAAACTTCGAACTTCGGTTGGTGTTCTTGGTCGCTCCCAACTCTTAATAGCTTCGATCTTGGCTGGATCCACTTTAATCCCTTCGTTAGTGACAACGTGCCCCAGAAATTGTACCTCCCTTAACCAAAACTCGCATTTCGAAAATTTGGCGTAGAGTTTCTCCTTCCGCAAAATTTCTAAAGCTGTTCTCAAGTGCTCCGCATGATCTTCCTCTGTCTTAGAATATATCAAAATATCATCTATGAAAACGATCACGAATTTATCCAGATATTTCTTGAAAACTCTATTCATCAAATCCATAAAAGCGGCTGGTGCATTGGTTAATCCGAATGGCATAACTAAAAATTCGTAATGCCCATATCTCGTACGAAATGCTGTCTTGGGTATATCATCTGACTTGATCTTCAACTGGTGATATCCCGATCGTAAGTCAATTTTGGAAAACCATGATGCTCCTTTTAGTTGATCAAACAAATCGTCGATCCTCGGTAATGGGTACTTGTTTTTAATCGTCAATTTGTTTAACTCTCGGTAGTCAATACAAAGTCTCATGCTTCCATCCTTCTTTTTCACGAACAATACTGGTGCGCCCCATGGGGATACGCTTGGTCTGATTACTCCTTTGTCTAGCAATTCCTGCAGCTGCTTGGCCAATTCTTTCATTTCCACTGGCGCCATTCTGTACGGAGCTTTCGATATAGGTTCAGTACCTGGTGCCAAATCAATAGCAAACTCAATTTCTCTATCTGGAGGTAAGCCTGGCAATTCATCAGGGAACACATCCAGAAATTCATTTACTATTGGAATCTGTTCTATCTGTGGCACTTCCTTATTGGTATCCATTACATAAGCTAAGCATGCTTTACATCCCTGCCGCAACAATCGTTTGGCTCGCATCATAGTCAAAAGTTTCTTCACTTGCTTTTGTCCATGAAACACTACTTCTTTATCCCCATCCAGCTTCAGCCTCAACTCCTTCTTCTTACAATCAATCTGGGCATTATACTTTGTCAACCAATCCATTCCCAGTATAACCTCGAACTCTCCCAACTTGAAAGGAATCAAGTTGGCATGAAAATGTTGACCGGATATTTCGATATCACATGCTGGGTAAATTTGTCTAACGGGTATACGCTCCTGATTAGCTATCTCTACTACTAATGCTTCATTTAATAACTGACATTCACATTCTAGCTTACCCGCAAACTTTTCCGAAATAAAAGATTTAGAAGCTCCTGAATCAATAAGTACTTTGGCATTAGTAGAGTTTACGGAAAGTGTACCTGTAATAACATCAGAATTCTGCTCTGCATCTGACATGGTCATATTGAAAACTCGAGCCCTTGGCTGCCCCGCATTATTTGTCCCTGTAGCTTTATTCTGGTTTCCCGAGTTTAAGTTAACTCTGCAATCTTTAGCAAGATGCCCTTTGTTTCCACATTTGTGACAACCAATCCCATTAGCTGCTGGCATATCGCATCCGTTGGCATAATGCCCTTTCTTGCCACACCGAAAACACACTACATTAGCCAGATTACATGCACCTCCATGGTTCTTTCCACATATTCCACATGCTGGCAGGGGTGGTCGCATCCCTTGTTGCTGATTATTGTTTGGAATTCGACCTCATTGTTGTTGATTATTGCTCAAAAACCGACTTCCTTGCTGTTGATTGCTATTCCGAAATCGATTCCCCTGATTCCCAAAATTCTGGGTTCCATTCCCTGGTCCTCCGTTGCCTCTAGGCTGAAATGCTGGTCCATGGCTAAAATTGTTCTGCACTCTGCCTTGGAACGAATTCCCGGATTGACTATGGAATTTCCTCTTCTTACCTTCCCTTTCTTTCTGAGAGCTATCACTTTCTCCTTCTATGATCAGTGCCTTCTGGACCACAGCGGAATAGGTAGTCAATTCAAAAGCGGCTACTCGGCTTCGGAGCCACGGCTTCAAACCCTGCTGAAATCTCCTTGCTCGCTTCTCTTCAGTGTCAACCAAGTCTGGAACAAACCTGGCTAATTCTGTAAACTTTGCTTCATAGTCAGTGGCACTGCCTTCTTGTTTTAATTCCAAAAATTTAATCTCCATCTGATTCTGCATATAGCGGGGAAAATACTTTTCCAAAAACAACTCCTTGAACCTTTCCCACGTAGTTACCCCTTCTCCTTCCAAAGCCTTCCTGGCTTCCCACCAGTAGTTCGCTTCTCCTTTCAAAAAGTAACTCACGAACTCAGTCTTTTTATTCTCTTCTACATTCACCAATGCAAGAGCTTTCTCTATCTCTTTTAACCAAGCTCGGGCCTCAACTGGATTCGCTGAGCCTTGGAATTCTGGGGGTTTAACAGATTGAAAAGTTTTAAAGGTCGTCACCTGGGGTACTGGCGGATGTTGCTGCTGACGAGTGAGGTTTTCGGTCTGCTGTCGGAACAGCTCCAGCATTTGCTGCATCATATTAATATTGCCCTGCTCCCCGGCGTTCTGATTATTATTCGCATTCCCCGCGTGATTTCCATGTGGTTGCTGATTATCCATAATCTGGTAAAGGAAATTACACAAGTTCCTTAATAATTGGCTACACATGTTTTTGATAGACATTCATTGAAAAGAAGCATGAATCAAGAATATTTATCAACCCATGTCACCCAATCACTAATTCACTTGAATTGGAAAAAAATATAAAAATAAATAAACGCATGCTGGATGGAATCGATACACGTAACACTACAAAAGTACTGCTGATATATAGATAACCACTTACAGTCATACATGACTAGTGATCGGCTCACTTCATCATATCGCTCATAACCTACCTTAACGACTTTAATGTCGGCTATGTACAACAA
The DNA here is from genome assembly GCA_036435485.1 of Saposhnikovia divaricata. Taxonomy (NCBI): domain Eukaryota; kingdom Viridiplantae; phylum Streptophyta; class Magnoliopsida; order Apiales; family Apiaceae; genus Saposhnikovia; species Saposhnikovia divaricata. Next base: position 63,842,975 of record CM071596.1, read on the forward strand.
AATTCCCGACTTATTCTACCAAACTGCTGCTAATACACACATACACTATTTTACAAACAACCAAAACCAAACAAACACAGATAGCATTCTTCCTTCTATGTCTCTGTCCCACAGTCTCTAATCCCAACTGGGATCTACCATCTGCTGAAGATCCGCTAACATCCTCTGGAGGATACGGTAGGCCCGACGATAATCGATAGTACCAGAATCACCCAACCTCAATGCCTCCAACTCATACGTACCGGCTGCAATCAACTCCCGGAGGTTATGACGAATCTCGGAGTCCGAAACAGGACGACCTGTCACCCTACGCAGCTCCATATTCTGCCCTCTCAAAAAGTCATATGCCTCCCAGAGCTCGCAGTACTCACCAAAAGGAACAGTGTGCGGTGCACCTATATGACCTCTCGACTCAGCCTCTGCCCCGCCTGTAACCTCCTCTATCAAAGCACGCACTCTCTCCTCTCCTGGTGGCATCTGATGCCAAGGTATAACTGGTGAGAGTGGTACATAGGGACCCTGCACAGTGGGGTCTGACTGGTCCGTGAACTCAACTGGCAGGAGAAATCCTCCTATAGCTGCCTCCGCATCGGGTAGATGAAGCTCAGGTAAGGCGGGTGGCATCACTACTCCCTGCTGCTGATCAGGAACAAACATCCGTACGGGGACTGGTGCTGGAGGGTCAATTACCATGATCTCCTCCTCATAAGCCATACCCAAATGTGCCACATAACTCGGCTCCCCAAGCACTGGTAAACCCATCCACTCACCTGGATCAACAGGATGAACTGGTGGTACGGGACTCATCGGCTCCCGCGGGAACTCCCAACCCAGCCAATAGTCTACCCCCATCACTGGGTAGTCAGGATCCATAATAGCTGGAATAGGTGGTAAATCCATAGGTGGGAACAGCGGTGGTATAACTGACTCCAGGGCCGGCATAGGCTGAGGTGCAACTACCGGTGCAGTCACCACAACAGACACCTGCGCAACCCAGTAACATAATATCACAATCACCTCACAACTTAGGCTTAGACTAAAATCAAACGCAACGTAACACAAAAACGTCGTCCTATCTCATGTGATCTGCCTAATCTTTCCTATGGTATATATCTGCTTATTTCAATGGCTATAACCTGTCAGCTCTGATACCAACTATGACACCCCTCCAAATCCGGGGTCCAGATCCGGGGGTCACCAACCAATCACAACCAAAAATATCAGAATACACAACCGACCCCGCTCACCAAAGATCGCAAAACAGGTTATTGCATGAATACAAGCAGACATATTCCAGAATAAACTAGTCACTTATTACAAACCACCAACTCAAATCAACTTAAAACCAGTCTAATTCAATTTTATTATTACATCCCGTTTTATTTAAAATTCTATCTAGCGCCAACTGAAACGCACAAGTACCTGCACAGCCTGAGGTGCGGATACCCGATCACTCTGACTCCCTCTAAAACTGTCTGGACTGCTGATCGGAACCATACTTCCCGTCTGGAAAGGTTTAGTGAAAGCAAGAGTGAGCCAAAGAAAAGCCCAGCAAGTATATATAAACAGTTTCAAAATAAAACCAGAACAAATGCTGCATAATATCAACTGAAAAGTAAAACAGTTTATAAAGCATACTGAATCAACAACTGAGTTATAATTCGATCATAACTGAAATCATTCGACATAGAACTGAATCAATTGTCAACTCACAATATATAATAGCCATTCGGGCGATATGGATTGGATATACATAACTGAAACACCATTGCCCCCTGATCAGGTTCAAAAGCAATGGGACCCTTTATACTCCACTGGTACAGCTATACCCGTGTGTATAATCCGGATTTCATGAGGGTACCAAAATAGGCAAGTAATGTTAGCCTATAGGAAGATGGAATGGTTACCATATCCTCCTTAAATATTGCTGGACCATGACAGCTATCATGGCCTCCTACGCTTTATCATTTTCCAAATCCAATAGAGCAATTTCCGAATTCAACAGGAAATGCTTAGTTTCACATACAGTCCACATCCCTATTATTTACTACGATAATAAGGATATGAAGAGTTTATCTTAAACAATTCCCCACATCAAGGGTACCAATATCAAGTAACTTTGTTCGCACAAAAATATTTAAGAATCACAAATAGCTCTGAACAATAACTATTTGTCATGATATGAATCAATGAAACATAAGATAAAAGTGTTTAAGATGATCAAGGGAGAAAATACTTGCCTGGATATACTGCTGGTAATTTATGCTGTCTGGCTAGGGTTTTCTCACTTCTAGAAATACTGCAGGTAACTCTGCCCACTAGCTAGGGTTTCTCCCACTTCTACAATAAAACATGCTATTTCAAATATCTGGCTAGGTACAAGGTCAATTACTGATCAAACCTCGGTTCTAGGGTCTACCCGTACGTTGCATGGCTATCGACTAAATATTTTAATCAAATAATAACAAGTACAGAGTAATCAAACACGTAGTTTACATAGCAGATATGACTCACCATATAAAAGAACACTCAAGGTATTTTTAGAACCCTTATAAACATTTTTAGAACATTTTTCGGAATTTTTAAAGAATTTAAATTACCCTTTTTGGATTAAAAAGGATAATTTAAAACCCTACAGATAATTATTGGGTCATTGAAATATTTTTCTAATTACCTAATCCGGTTTTAGAATCAATTTTAGAATTTTAAAACTATTTTTACCCTTCCCGGATTATTTTTAGGATTTTAGAACAATTTTATTTCATTTTAAACAAATAAGGAAATAAATATTAAAGGTAAAATAATATTTATAAAATAAATAAATTATTTTATTTTTCAAAATAATTAAATTTGATTATTTTTCATCATATTTAAATAATATTTAATTAATTAAATTAATTGATTATTATTAATTAACCAATCAATTTAAATTAATTAAAATATTAGCTAAATAGATTTAAAATAATCAAATAAAATAAATTTCGAATTAAAAATAATTTATTAAAATTTTAAAACTATTTTTCGAAATTAAAAATAATTTTTCGAAATTTAAAAATGATTTTTCGAATTTTTAAAAGTATTTAATTCTAAATTATTTTTAAATTAAAAACAAATAATAAATAAATAGATAAATAAATAAATAAAAATAAAATTCAGAAATAAATTCTGAATTTCCAAAACATTTTCAGAAAATAATTTTCTGAATTTTATGATTGAATTCAGATTTTTATTTTTATTTAAAAGTAATTAAAAGTAAATAAAAGAAAATAATTTTTTTTTTTTTTTTTTATAAAACTGTGCTCGCCGGCCGGAGTTTATGAACTCGCCGGAATCCGGCGAGCTCCATTAAATCCGGCGACGAGAACCCAGAAACCGGCGAGCCAAAAACCCCCCTGGACAGCTTATTTCGACTCCAAATCACGGGGTTTTGAGTTCCCCGTGACCCAAACATCACCAGGAATCCATTTCAACCAACATCAACCGGAAACAAATCGGTTTTAACCGATTTATTCAAAACCCGATCAAAATCCGGCCAAAATCCGGCGACTCCAAAACACATCCAAACGTAAATTAAAAATCATATTCGAGTTGCTGGGAACACGATCTACACATCCATAACAACCAAACTTACAGAAAATCATCCAACAAAAACATGAAAATTCGAATTAAATCCGAAAATCATAAAAATTCGAACGAAGCATGTACAGATGTTTTCACACATATAAACAGGTAGTACTCATCATAAGATTCAATTTGACTACTCATATGAAAGATTTGGATAACAAAATCACCTTCAAAATGGCGATTGATCCTCAAGAACACCAAGAACTAATTTCCAGAGAAAATTCAGAAATTAAATCAGAAAATCTAACTTTTCTGATTATTTTAATTAATAAAAATAAATTAACTGCTATTTATATTAACCAGAAATTAATACCCCAAAAATATTTTGAAACCCTAATTAAATTTATTAAGCCTTAAAAATAATTTTTAGGGGATAAAAATGTAATATTTTTAATTCTAAACAATTATAATATATATGCCAAAATTTCCCAAAAATTGTGAATATTACAAAAATTACAACAAAATTCATTTTTATGCATCCTACCATTTTATAAAAATATTGGTATCAAAACAGGGTCTCAGATTCAGTATAGGGGCTGGTTCCGGAATTTAAAATGCAAAATAATTGTATTCTAAAAATATAAAAATTACAGAAAAATAAAATAAAATAATCTATGCTACACAGAAGTCACATAACACGTATGGGATAATTTTCCTATTTAATAAAAATTATAATGTATTTAAATGCATTAAAAATTAAATAAAAACACAATAAAATCAACTAAAAACATATTTTAACAGAATAAAATACACGTAATTTTCCCAGTCGTTACAAAAGGAAAGCAGAAGGAAATAAACGATAAAGAAGCCGAAAGACTAGCTAAGAAAAAGGCAGCTGACCAATTGAAATTAGAAGCCCTCAAGCTCCAAAGAGAAGAGATCGAGCTACAGGAAAAACTGCTTCGTGAGGCCCTGGAGGCCGAAAATCCAAAAGCCGAAGATGAAAGAGAGAAGAGAACTAGAGACGACGAAGAAGAATCTTGGAATTCGGAATCGCAATCTAAGAGAGCAAGATCCAAAAACAACTATTCCTCGGATTCTGAAGACGAAGGTCCTCGCACGGATGACCGAATCCGAAGGCTAGAAAAGGTGATGTTCGGCGAAAGAAAAGTGAGCCATGAGCCTGTGGTGACCATAGACGTGGAACAATACCGACCTCCGCCAGGGAGACAATTTCCGAAGATGAACGAATTCAACGGAAAAGGGGATCCCGAAGATCATTGCGAGAAATATGAATCGCTCATGACCGGTATGGGACACTGTGATGTCATGCTGTGCAAAATGTTTAAGACATATCTAAAAGGATCAGCATAAATGTGGTATCGCTCGTTAAGACCCAGGTCTATTGGTTCGTACGTACAAATCAAAAAGAAATTCATAAGGCACTACTCCCACATGTGCCGAAGAGAAAAAGATACGGAGGCCCTGATCCATTGCAGACAAAGACCGAACGAAGAACTGGGCGAATACCTGGCCCGATTCAAGGACGAAGCAGGGACGGTAACAAACTTGGACAAAGTCAAGGCTGCCGGGTTCCTCTCGGCCGGACTCGATCCCATTAAAGGAAGGAAGCTCCGATCCTCCCTGTACGATGCACCCCCGAAATCCTTGAACGATATATACTTACGAGGAGAAGCTATCCGAAGGAAGTTGGAATCCATCAACGGATACAAAGATAAGAAAAATGATAAAAATGATAGGAGAGATGACAAAAAGGACGACCGAAGAGATCGTAGGGATAACAGAAACAGGCCAAATGACCTAAGGCCCTAGAAGGGAACCGAACGAAGAAGAGATAGAGAAAACGCCGTGTTTACACCGCTCAACACTCCAATCTCAAAAATCCTTCATGAGATTAAAGGAAGGCCTGGATTCACTCGACCACCCAAGATGCGAGCTCCCGAACACCGAAGAAACGAAAATAAGTTCTGCGACTACCATCGTGACAAAGGCCATAACACCAACGATTGTTTCCATTTAAAGAATCTGATAGAAAGAATGGTCAGGGATGGAGACCTAGCACAATTCATCGGAGATATGAGGGAGAAGCTGGACAACAAATAAAAGAAGGAAGCCGAAATATCGGAAAAATACCGAGGAGAGGTGAAAACCATTTCCGGAGGCACGATTCTTGATCGGAGCAGTAAAACCGCCCGAAAGAAGTATGCCAGACAAATCTACAACCTCTGTCAATCAAACGCCGCGAAGCAGCCTTTACCCATATCTTTCACCGAAGACGATTACGAGGACGTAATATGGCCACACGAAGACCCACTCGTCATAAACCCAGTCATCGGCGAAAATAAGATTTGGAGGGTGTTGATTGACGAAGGCAGTTCGGTAAACATTTTGTACCACCGAACATACTGCAAGATGAATCTTGGGGGAGAAGAATTGGAACCCTGCCATGAAGCACCATTGTACGGTTTTGGAAATCAGCCCATACCAATTGAAGGAACGATCACTCTCTCCGTCTCACTAGGAAAAGCACCGTACACTGTAACGAAGGAAGCAAAATTCTACGTGGTTCGGGTTGACAGCCCATACAATGGAATCCTCGGGAGGCCAGCTTTATCTTCATTTCAAGCTGTCTCCTCCATACCGCATCTAAAGTTAAAGTTTCCAACCGAGAACGGAGTCGGAGAAATGAGAGGAGACCAGAAAGCCGCACGGATCATAATTTTGGAGGACCTAGAGAAAGACAAGGACACAGAGATGGCTGAGGCAGGAAAGAGAAAGAGGATCAACGAGGACACTGGAAACAACCATCAATTGCTGAATATTGAGCTAGAGAAATTCGGAGTCGATTTATCTAGTCCGATTGCCGAGCCGGCAACGGAGACCGAGGAGGTCGAGCTATACGTAGGCCAGTCGGGCAAAATGATCCAGATAGGCAAGGATCTAGATCCCGAACTGAAAACAAGAGTCATCAAAGTCATTCGGGAATTTCACGACGTATTCGCCTGGAATCCCGAAGACATGCCAGGCTTAGACCCATCGGTCGCCAAACACTGCCTCAACGTGAAACCCGATGCCCAACCGGTGAAACAGAAGAAGCGAAATTTCGCCGTGGAAAGACAAAAGGTCATCGAAGCCGAGGTCGAGAAACTTCTGGAAGCCAAATTCATCGAAGAAATAGATTACCCCGATTGGTTGGCAAACGTGGTGGTAGTCAAAAAGTCTAACGGAAAGTGGCGAATGTGCGTCGATTACACCGACCTAAACAAGCATTGCCCGAAGGACCATTACCCTTTACCGAACATCGATCAGTTGATAGACGCCACTTCAGGCCATCAAATACTCAGCTTCTTGGATGCGTTCTCCGGATACCATCAGATCGCCATGAACGCCGAAGACATTCCTAAAACAGCATTCATCACACCGAATGGCACTTATGCCTACATCAAAATGCCCTTCGGACTAAAGAACGCAGGGGCGACGTTTCAAAAGATGATCAACAAAGTCTTCAAAGCCCAAATAGGCCGAAACATGGAATGCTACGTGGATGACATGATCGTCAAATCCTTGTTTAAAGATCACGCCGAAGATTTGAAAGAATGCTTCGAAGCCCTAAGGAAAAACAACATGAGGATTAACCCGAACAAATGCACGTTCGGAGTTAACAGTGGAAAATTTTTAGGATATATGGTCAGCGCCCGAGGAATTGAGGCGAATCCCGAAAAAATTAAAGCAGTCATCGACATGGAAACACCGAGGACAATCAGGGATATTCAGAAATTGACCGGACGAATGGCAGCCTTGAGAAGGTTCATTTCTCGATCAGCGGAAAAAGCCCTACCATTTTTCGAGGTTCTTCGAGGAACAAAAAAATTTCGAATGGGGACCGAGTTGTCAAAAAGCTTTTGAAGAACTAAAAGAATACCTGGTGAACACCCCACTCTTAATGAGACCGAGCCCGAATGAAACTCTTCAGCTATATCTGGCTGTGAACGACCGAACACTCGGGGCAGTACTGATCAAACAGCATGAAGGGAACCAACATCCAGTTTTCTACGTCTCTCACATCCTAAAAGATGCAGAAACAAGGTATCCCAACGCCGAAAAGTTCGCCTACGGGCTAGTAATGGCCTCGAGAAAGTTACGGCACTACTTCCAAGGCCGAACAATCCAAGTGGTAACCGATCAACCCCTGAAGAAGATCATGCGAAGACCAGAAGCTTCAGGCCGAGTGGTCGCTTGGTCGGTCGAATTAGGAGAATACGACCTGGAATTTGTTCCCCGAACAGCAATCAAAGCTCAAACCCTTGCCGACTTCATAACGGAATGCTCTTTCTCTAGTCCAAAAGATTTGGCTCCTGAAGAACAATTAATACCTTCACCAGGAAAATGGAAACTTTTTGTAGATGGTTCGGTAGCAGGATCGAAGTGTGGCGCAGGCCTCATATTAACTAGTCCCGAAGGTTTCGAGATATGTCAAGCAATCAGATTCGCCTTCTCCTTAACCAATAACGAGGCCGAATACGAAGCGGTACTAGCAGGTCTAGATTTGGCAAAAAGTTTGGAGGTAAAGCACCTAAGAGTCTTCAGCGACTCCATGCTAGTCGTCAAACAGTTTTCAGGAGAATATGGACAAAGAGACCCCCGAACAAAAGCCTATGCCACGAAGGTACGCGAAAATTCACTAATGTTCGAATCATTCGAATTAAGCCAAGTAGCCAGGGAAAACAACAGCCGAGCCGACGCGCTATCAAGGTTGGCTTCGGCGGAAACTCAGAATCTCACAGGTTCTATCTATCTGACCGAAGTCAAGGCACCATCGATAGACAAAAAACGATGCCTGGAAATACATCAAGGAGTTAATTGGATGACGCCAATTAGGGCTTTCTTAGAAAAAGACACCCTTCCCCTTGATAAAAAACAGGCCCATAAAATCAGATACCGATCGGCCAGTTACTCCATCATTGAAGGCAAATTATTTAGAAGATCAGCCAGTCAGCCCTTGCTCCGATGCCTGGACCCTGACGAGCAAAAAATGGCATTAGAAAGTATTCACGAAGGCATCTGTGGTGAACACCTCGCAGGACGGTCACTTGCCTTCAAAATCTTAGGGCAAGGTTTCTATTGGCCAACGGTAAGGGAGGACGCTTCGGAGTACGCAAAGAAATGCAAGCAATGTCAATTATTCAGTAACGTTCCGAAGCAACCACCCGAAGAAATGACCTCGGTACTCAATCCGATTCCTTTCGCTATGTGGGCAGTAGATATTGTGGGCATTCTGCCAACTAGTACTAAACAGGCCAAATATTGCATTGTGGCCATTGATTACATGACCAAATGGGTAGAAGCAAGACCCCTTTCAGCCATCACCGAAGAAGCCGCGAAAAAGTTCGTACTAGAACAAATTATTCTAAGGTTCGGCATCCCGATGATATGCGTATCGGACAATGGAACTCAATTCATTGGGAGCAAATTCAGGAAATTTCTATTTGAATTCGGAATTCAGCAAAGATTCAGTTCGGTAGGCCATCCTCAAGGAAATGGAGCAATCGAAGCAGCTAACAAGATCATTTTCGACGGGATAAAGAAAAGGCTAGGAGATTCAAAAGGACTCTGGGCCGAAGAATTGCCGTATGTCCTGTGGGCCTACCGAACGACCCCGAGATCATCGACCGGAGAAACTCCTTTCAAACTTGCCTTCGGCACCGATGCCTTGATGCCAACTGAGGTCGGCCTAGAATCCTATCGGACACAGGTATTCAACGTGGAAACAAATGAATTCGGACTCCGAGCAAATGTGGATCTGCTCGAAGAAGAGAGGGAAGCAGCCTATCAGAGAAATTTAAAATACCAACTTCAGGCAGCCCAATATTACGATTCAGGAATAAAGAAAAGATCATTCCACGTGGGAGACCTGGTCCTCCGAGAATTAGCCACTTCGATGCCGACCAGACAAGGTAAACTCATGCCGAATTGGGAAGGTCCCTACGTGGTGATAGAGGTAGTTCGTCCAGGCACATACAAGCTAGCTCATTCGGACGGAAATCCCATCAAAAATACATGGCATGCATCCCGCCTTCGTCGTTTTTACCAGTAAGACCTTTTCATCTTATTGTAAATTAAGTCAATATAAGGAACCCATGTTTGGGACAGACCGAATAAAACATGTGTTCTTATCTCTTGTTTAAGTATTTATGATATTTCAACATAATTAAGGCAGGGAGGAAATATTTTTCATTAACCGAAGAAAGCCTTAATTATTTACAAATCCCTTAAATACTCGGGGAAATAAAGAGCTAGGCTCCGGCCGAAGATGCAAAATTGTCCGAAGACGCATAAAAATGAAAATTATGCTAAGGACAAAATCAAGAGCTAGGCTCCGGCCGAAGATGCAAAATTGTCCGAAGACGCATAAAAATGAAAATTATGCTAAGGACAAAATAAAGAGCTAGGCTCCGGCCGAAGATGCAAAATTGTCCGAAGACGCATAAAAATGAAAATTATGCTAAGGACAAAATAAAGAGCTAGGCTCCGGCCGAAGATGCAAAATTGTCCGAAGACGCATAAAAATGAAAATTATGCTAAGGACAAAATAAAGAGCTAGGCTCCGGTCGAAGATGCAAAATTGTCCGAAGACGCATAAAAATGAAAATTATGCTAAGAACAAAATAAAGAGCTAGGCTCCGGCCGAAGATGCAAAATTGTCCGAAGACGCATAAAAATGAAAAGTATGCTAAGGACAAAATAAAGAGCTAGGCTCCGGCCGAAGATGCAAAATTGTCCGAAGACGCATAAAAATGAAAATTATGCTAAGGACAAAATAAAGAGCTAGGCTCCGGCCGAAGATGCAAAATTGTCCGAAGACGCATAAAAATGAAAATTATGCTAAGGACAAAATAAAGAGCTAGGCTCCGGCCGAAGATGCAAAATTGTCCGAAGACGCATAAAAATGAAAATTATGCTAAGGACAAAATAAAGAGCTAGGCTCCGGCCGAAGATGCAAAATTGTCCGAAGACGCATAAAAATGAAAATTATGCTAAGGACAAAATAAAGAGCTAGGCTCCGGCCGAAGATGCAAAATTGTCCGAAGACGCATAAAAATGAAAATTATGCTAAGGACAAAATAAAGAGCTAGGCTCCGGCCGAAGATGCAAAATTGTCCGAAGACGCATAAAAATGAAAAGTATGCTAAGGACAAAATAAAGAGCTAGGCTCCGGCCGAAGATGCAAAATTGTCCGAAGACGCATAAAAATGAAAATTATGCTAAGGACAAAATAAAGAGCTAGGCTCCGGCCGAAGATGCAAAATTGTCCGAAGACGCATAAAAATGAAAATTATGCTAAGGACAAATAGATTATGCTAAGGACAATATAAATTGAAAAACAAGCGACATAAATATTTTCAAAAGATCAGAGTTATGCCCGAAGGCTTACATCAATCCGAATAAAAGTTATGCCCGAAGGCTTACATTACATGATCAAAAACAAAAGAAGAAAATTTAATCCGAAAGTTCAGGCTCGGAGCCCGAGCTGACTTCGAGAGGTAGATCGGGTTTGGGGGGACGAGTAACGGGATCTTCAAACATGCCCAGGATCTGCTTGTAGTCCCAACCCTTCTCATGAGCCCGAACCACGGCCTCATCGAAACCAGCCGCATAACTCCTGTCCTCGCACTGGATCATTTTCTTCTCGGATTTCTTCAGCAACCGCCGACTCCGCTTGGCTTGCTCGGTCCTCCTCGCCGCCAGCCTCGACTGGGAATCCCTCTCTAGCTCCAAAGATTTGCGTTCGACCTCCAAATTCCCGACACGAGTCTGGAGTTCGGCATTCTGCTTTCGGAGAGATTCTACTTCCTTTAGCTGCTTGGACATATCCTTTACCTTGTCCTGAACGGCCGCAGCCCAAGGAGCAGTCTGAAATGAACAAGAAAACAAGCATGAAACGAATGAAAAAACGTGCAAAAAATACAAGTGCAAAAGTAGCAAGGAACTTACCATGGTAAGGTGTCCCAACAGCTCAGCACAAGCCGACACGGGATCAGTGGATTCGTAAACAGATCTATCGGCAGGAAGAATCATGGCATGAATGAAGTCGTCAGAAACCTGCTTCGCTTCCGCAGGAGCAGGGGCAGCAAACTTATCCGTGGACATGATCGACCAAGAAGGACGATAGGACTGAATAACCTCTTCGGTATTCCGCATCCTCTTGTTCACATTGTCAGCAGTGCCACCGGACGAAGAACCAGCTAAATGACCGGACTCAGAAACAGTCCTAGGATCATTCTGATCGGTCTCGGTTCCGTCGGTAATCAGACGTTGCTCCTCGGCCTTTTTCTTGGCCTCCTCTTCAGCCCACCGAAGCAATCTGGCTTCCTCTTCGGCCTTCTTCTTGGCCGCTTTCTCGGCCTGCCTCCTAGCCAGATCCTGTTTGGAAGACACTGCGACAACAAAACAAAAAATCAGCAAGTTATCATTTTCAAACAAAAATTTACCAAAGAAAGAAAAGATATGTTACCACCACGCCAATGGATAGCGTCAAGATAACCCTTATCTCGGCTCATGGCTAGAGGAATCTTATCCGGGATCATCGGTCGGCTGATCGAGTAATAATCAGCCTTATCTTGATCAGACATATCGGGTGCCAGTACGTTCCGAGGTTCTATCTCTCGCCACACTCGGTAATTGTCTAACCTCGGGCCACTAATGAAAAACCACTTGGTGTGCGTGTTATGATTACTAGAGTTGGTGGCAGCCCAATCTGCCCGACCAGCCCTTCGGGCTATTGTGTAGAAACCCGCCGATTTAGGGTTCCTCCTTATGTCATAATGATGAAGAAAAAGGACCAATCGAGGTTCGACCTCGGCCTTTATGCATCTTGTTTGAAAAGCGTTGAAGTGAATAAAGCTGTTCGGGTCCAGCTGACCTAAAGCTACCCTCGTATGAATCAAGAACCTCCTAATGATGGGAAGTAGAGGGAGTCTAAGGCCGTAATGGAAAGCTCGTTCGGAAATACCTATCTTAAAGCTTCCGTGAGGACAAGGGGAAACAGGTGTATGGTAGACAAGGTCATCTTCCTCGGCCTGGTATGCCTCATATTGTTCGGGGAAGTCATATCTACTATGCATATGTAAAACTTCTTCTTCGGACATATCCGAAATAAGATTGGCTGCCGGAAATTTTGACTCATCGCCAAAATACGCCATCGCCGAATACGAAGAAACTGCACCTGATTGAGCCATCTCCTGCGTTCGGAAACAGAGGAGTCAGCCATGTACTCGGAAAATAAGAAAAATTTTTAGGAAAAAACCTATTCGGTCAGCCACCGAGTACAGAGGGCTTGGATCAATCGGCCGAATAACACCCAGATTCATGCGAACCGAAGGGTGTTCTTAATGTATTGGGGACACCGAAGAAAGTTCTTGCCCCAGAAATTCCCAAAAACAAAAACAGAAACCTACAAAAACTAGTAAAATTCCCAAAACGGTTCAAACCCATACCCCCAGAAACCTCTTATTGTCAGAGAAAACCCCGTTACATTTACATATACACATACAAACATACATGCATTTGCACAAAATAAAAACACATGCATTTGCACAAAACAAGAACGAGAATCTTCATACCAACAAACTCTTGAAGGAAAGAAGAAAAACTCACTTATTGCCCAGTAGGAGATGAGGTCGAGTTCCTGGGGATAATTTGCTTGAAGATGAACCGCAACCGGAGTTGGAGCAGCGATATCGTTCGAACCGGCGTTCCCAATCGTCGAATTTGGAGGTAAGGATGAGAAGAGATTTTTACCAACAGGCCGATATGAAAGGAGAAAAGTAAAAAAGACAAAGAAGGTTTTTGAGGTTTTAATAGACACGACCCTTGAAGACAAAGGACGTTACAAATTCAACGGCTATGATTTAGGCGCAGATCTTAAGACAGGAGCAACTGCCATCATTAATGGGCGCGACTCCCCACGCGACTCTTTCTCATCAATAGCTGTCATCCACGTCATCTATAATGGCCGAGAAGGTAGTCCGAAGATGGGCCATTGGTTTCGGCCTTCAGTCCGAGGATACCTCTTACCGAAGCCCTGGGACATGTTGGAAGCCCATCGGCCCAATAGGCTATATTGAGCCCATCACTGTACACCTGTGCTAAGCATCCAAGACATAGAGATCCCTTGGATTCTTCGGTCCATTCAACAAGTGACACCTCAGAATGTGGGGTACGGTTGTTCTTCCCTCATCATCTCCTAGGGCCCACATCCGAAGGTTATAACTAGAAGGAAGTAAGCAACAACGAAGCACAATTCATGATCACTACTCAAGTATTCTCTTTCACAATTTCTTTACGTTTTACCCTACCATTTAAACAACCAGAAAACTTACTCTTACGCCGGAGGTGAATCGAGGGTCAACACCCTCACATTCTTTTGTCTTGCAGGTTGACCGAAGGCCCTACACGAAAATATCTGGTTCCAACAGTTGGTAATTTGTATCAGAGTGCATTGGGAACTTGACTTGCAGTGTTACACACAGACACACACACACAAACTGACACATCCTCTCATCCCGAAATGTCAATCACCGCACGAACTGTGAGTAAACAATGCTGCCTGCCGGTCCTTTTCTCCTGTTTTAATAACAATTATATACATATATGCACAAACAAATGTGGTCAGTCACAACTCACAAGTCACAGCCCATACGTGACCGTTTCATATATTTTATAATGGCTATCACTTTCTATCATCCATCACTCATCGCTGTCCATTGTATTTTCCAGTTCCTTTGTCCAAAGATTTTGCTTTCCTCTTTCTCATGTAACTAAGAAAGCAACATTCACGTTGCTAGCTGGAATTTTATAAGCCATCGTTTCTACATAATTCAAGTTTATGTTTGGACGCATGTCGGTCCAATTGTTACAACATATTTTCTGTCGATAACAAATCCGATAAATTAAATGTTTAAATTGAGCATCGTATAAGTTCCGATCCCCACTATATAATAAATACTATAAAATATGTTATAAAAAATATATCAAGTTGTACAAATGTATATGAGGTTGGAATTGAGCATACATCAAATCAAATACTGCAAAAGTCGAAAAGACAAAGCAAGGACCAAGAGGGAGATGGGCACATTTCCTTTGTGCATGTGGAGGTCAAAAATTGTTGGAACTAAAAGAGGGAAAAATAACAACACAGGGAAAAAAACAAGTGGCACTTACCTTGCTAGTACTTTAGGTATTCATAATTCATGTGTGTGGCCCTTCATGTCTCACACCTAACCAAAAGGTCCAAAACATGATTTTACCCTACACCACCACCATCACCGTCACCTCCCTTTCTTTTCTTCCTTGCAATCAAATTACTTTAACGATTTTATAATTTAAGTCACAAATGTAAGTTCATGTATTTCGTCATTTGGATGTATAATGTACGTACATACTTTAACTTTGAATAAGAAAGGGATCAATCTTTACACATTTTCAAAATAAATATAATGCATGTTCATAATCATTACACGCTACTCGAAAAATAGTCTACAACATCGATTTTTGGTCGATATTAAAAGTGTTTCAGAACCGATGATCTTTGTTGATGTAGATAAAGGGGTGTCCTATAACATCGATTCCTGGCCGATGTCAAAGATGACTATAGACATCGGTTCCCTTAAATAAACCGATGTCTTTCCTATTGTTTAACATCATTTTTAATAGGAGAATTGATATTTAATACTAGTTTAGACATTAGCTGATTAAATAAACGATGTTTAATACAACGTTTAACATTAGTTTTTATTACAAAACCGATGTTAATACTTGTATATGTACCAATTTTAGCATCGGTTTATTACACAATGCTGGATAAATAATATACCAAAATCAAAAAATCGATATGTCAAAACCAAATATGCATTCAATCGATCAACTACATTATCCAATTCATCAAATATCGAAACAAATTACATAATCCAAACCATCCAATATAGAAACTATATTGACATAATATCTAAATTGAATAACTATAAGCATTCGGACTTCGGACATGTTATCACTACTTAGAATAGATCCCCTTGGCAGCTACTGGGGAAGAGAGGGAGCTGATTGAGCGAGTGCCGAGTTGAGGCTATGTATTGCTCAACCACTGGCTCATACTTAGATTAGATCCCTTTGGTAGCAGGCTCGTACTTAGCATATACAGTTTTGGCAAGTCCAGAAGCAGTATCCACCAAGTGGTTGACATTCTTTACTTCAAAAACCACAGCCCGAGCAGTAGCAGGAGCATTCTGAGCTGCAATTAAGGCACGGCTTGATAGCTGTTTCATAGCAAGGGGAACACGACTGTCCAACTTGTGAACAGATTCATCTACCTGTAAATAATTTAAGTTACAAAGAGCAGTGGATACTGAAGATAAAAAAGATTATAGACAACTGCAGACCAAAGACTAGTGAATAACCTCATGAGTGTGTCAATAAATGATGTGAGGAAGTATTCAGATAATAAATGTACAATAGATATTTGTAGATGTGTAAAATTAGTGAGCAGCACTTTGCACTAAAACTGAAGACATGCCTCCATGACCGCTTATAAACTTAAGTAATAGCCCTATTAGAAAGAGTCAGAAAGCAGTCGAGTTTTGTTTGTAATACATCAGCAGCCAAACAAGTAACCACTAAGCCATTACATGATAAAATATCAGGAAAAAGAACAAGTATAAGTAAATGATAAGAAGAAGCAATAAGGGTTTACGAACAAAGCATCAAAGATAAGATATTTAGAATCACATTGAAGAGGCAGTAGAGCAATTAGACAAAACACCATCAAGGGCAATGAAACTGAAATAAACATTTATTCACTTTTTCTAGAAAATCAAAGAACCAAACAAGCTCATCACAGGAGTTCGAATTTCTACAACCTTAGCAACAATAAACAGCCCACCTTTGCAACAATCAAAACCAAAAAAACACAACCCAAAAATTCAGGAAACACCCAAAAGGATTCCATATATACTAACAATTCAGATCCACCAAAACTATACACACAAAAATACAAGTATATATATATATAGGGTCCTACTCTACTACAAACTAAAATTAACTACAAACTAAACACTAATTCAATATTTCATGCTAATCTAATGATCAAACTAGGTGTACCCCAATACAAAAAGTGTTTAAAATAATTGGCTCCATTCAGCAAAAAAAAAAATCACTGTTCACGTGATGACGTAGCAGTGGATTTCACTGGTTAACGGTGCTTCGCACCTTCTTGTACGGCGCTTCGCGCCTTTATCATTCTAAAGTTGTAAGGAATGACAATCAAAGGTAAAGGCAATAGACGATTGACGGGTGTGTCGAGGGCCTGCAGCCCTCATGACTACCTAACTCATCCGTTTACTGTCTTAAATGCTTCGCATTTCCACGGCAAGTTTTTTTTTTTTGGTTGATAGAGCCAATTATTTTAAGCATTTTTTGTGAAGGTACCCTTGGCGGGAACCTTAGAATAAATGAAATATAATTAATCTAGTGTTAGTTTGTAGTTTGTATTTAAGGATTGGTTTGTATTTGAGCAAAAACCTATATATATTTATGTGTGTGTGTGTGCGCGCAAAGAAATCTCAAGAAAAGAGAGTGTTATTTTACAAATTAAAGGTAGTTTCCAAGCTCAAAAAGCTCCAGACCTGTGAAAAAAAGCTAAATTAAAATTTAAAAAAATAGAATATGGAAATAAATTTTAAATTTCCTTACTTATTTCACACAAATCGAACCGAGCGAGCTCCTTTGAAGGTTGTTTAGCACGAATCGAACCAATTCCTAGATGGGTTCATACTTAATTAAGGTTCGTGCTTTGAATTTGTAATTAGGGTTTACGATGGGTTTAGAGAGATGGGATACAGAGAGATGGGATACAGAGAAATTAGAGAGGGACGAGAAAGAGGAGATACATAGATGGTGAGAGACATTTAGAGATGTCGAGAGAGCTGTGTGAGAGAGAGAGAGAGAGAAAGTGAGTCGAGTGTGTGAGAAAAGGGGGAAAGCGGAAATTTTGTTAAGTGGGAAAATGAAATTTTTGTTTAAAGGGATAAATATCTGTGCAATGAAGGGGCAAGTGTGATATGGGTGTTTTTTCAATTTTTTAAAAATGAGATAGACATCAGCTATTTTAATAAGTGATGTCTGAAAAGTGTTTCAACATCGGTAAAAGAACAACCGATGTCAAAAATACTTTTAACATCGGTGACATTTTTAACTGATGTTAAAGGGTCGATGTTATATGTACTTTTTTTAGTAATGAAATACTTACCAACTATAGGGTATCAAAGCATTTTATTCATTTAAAAGGAAATGTTCGTATTAGTGAAAGAAATATATAGTATGTAAATAGAAGTGAGCTTTTCAACCTGCGAAGACATCTAAGAAAGTCCAAAGAGTGACTTAAAACGGCACTCATATATCCACTAAGAATAAATCTTGGCATACACACTAATTCACTATACAAGCTCACTATCATTAATTTACGAATGATTTATCACTACAATTACCTTATATATTTTTTATAAAAATAATTAAAATATTAAAGTGTGAATAATATTAAGGGAGTGGGTCCACAATTCATCCCTAAATTAGTGATAGTGAGTTTGTGTAGTGAATTAGTGTGTATGCCAAGATTTACTCATCCAGTAACGCCATGGTTGGTAAATCATTCCTTCACGATTTTTTTTATGAATATGAAAAATTCTTAAATTAAAAATTTAAGTACAGATGAAATGACGTAACTTTCTGCATTTAAATAAATTTTTTGTATTAAATTTATTCGTAAAAAGTATTAGCCTATTAACAACTCCAACCCAAAGGATCCTTACCTATATTTGTCTTAGGTGTACATAATTTAGGGGTTCAGCCTTAAAAATAATGCTTCAATGAGACTCCCTATCCCCTATAAATTTTAGGGGTGAGAAAAAAAAAAAGCATATTTAGGGGAGAGAAATTCAAACCCCTATAATGACACATCATCATTTTTTCCTTATAATATAATATATATCTATGCCAACACACTCATCTCTTCTCTATATTATCTAAAATATTGATTAAATATTATTTTTTAAGTTATAGGTAATGAATATAGGTAACACCATTGGACCAAAACAACTTTTTGGTTACCTATATTTTGAGTAATCATTATTTTACTATATTTTAGGGGATAAAAATAGGGGTTGCCCTTTGAGATGCTCTTAGGGATCGATCGACACCCAACTTAAAATATATTACATATTTGAAAGAAGCTTTGCAGTAACCATGTATTGATGAAATGATAGCGCTTTTTCATTTTTAAAAGAGAATAGTGAATCATTCTCCGGTTCTGGAAGTCTTGCGATCGTGTCCCATACACGTATGATGATCCCATTAAAATTCTTTACAGCATTCCACTGTTTCGTGTAAACTCCTACTATCCCACTCTCTCTCTCTCTCGTTCAAGTCTTTACCCTACATAGTACATAGTACATACAGCTTCAAATGACTAAAACTTACTCTTACACAACCTTCTAATTCCTTCCAACCCATAACTCCATTACTCTCTCTCTCTCTCTGTTCACTTCCTTTTCAACTCTCTGTCCACAAAATTCTCGTCAAATCTCTCTCTCTCCCTCTCTCTCTCTCTCAATATAATAAATATTTTGTGGTTTACATATGCATGTAACATGAGTAGATCTTACTACAGAAGAAAAAGAAACCAAAATGTGAAGTCAATACATGTACTAAACGTTTGGTTTGTGTTGATGTTCATTTTTACAGCTTCTTGTGATGGTTCAAGAACAAACAGCCATGTGTTTAACTACAAGTCATCATCAAGCTCCATGAATCCAAGTTCATCATCATCATCATCATCGACAATTGGTCACTTCTTGGGTTTTTTGCCTAGAAGAATACCATTGCCAGCCTCTTCTCCTTCAAGAAAACACAACGACATTGGCCTCCAAACTTGGAGCTCCCCTTGAACACTCGCTCTACTATATATACTTACTTATCCAGCTACTAATTTGTATGTATACCACTACTACTTCAGCAAAAAAGGTGACATACTTATTTTATGGTTTAATCTCCTTCTTTTCTCCGTTTTGACCTTCTTATTATTTTAGGTCAAGAAAAAAAAACGAGAGAAGACCAATTTGAGTGTGTAAATATATGTGATTTAATTATTAGTTGAACATTTGTATTTTCTGGAATTGTTGACAAGTTTTTAAATTAGTTACAAAAATGGAGGGCAGAGAGAAAGATAGCGGTTCTACTAACTATTTAATCTTCACATGTATATTTGACAGATTTTTTTTAATTTTATTACTGGCGGTTAATTAATTTGTGTTTAATTATTAAATTATTATCTGTAAAACAGTTAAGTACGTATTTGTTACCGGTGGATCCCTATCGAAATCATGTTACCGGAAAACATTTCCCCTCTGCTTATGATTCGAATAATGTTTTGAATTTGTTGGTATAAGCTGATGCACAATTATATATTTACACGAAAATTTGCATGAATCCGTAAGTGTATACCGTATACGAGTATAAAAAGGAAAAAGAAAAGTGAATGGCATAATTGTTTGGAATATACGTAATCATTTTATCATAGATTTACAACAACGGATGATCATCATAGTTCACTTCTATCTTAACAATAATTATATTCCTTGTGCTCATAATAAATCGAAAGAGAATGAAAATTACTGAAATTTACAGTAGAAAACATTCCTCACATGGAATCGATACCTGCTTATATATAAATTATGGTTAGCGTTCAAATAGAAACCAACCTTAGAATAGAAACTAGAAATCTACATTAAATAAATTATAATTCATTTATTTTAATGGCCCCGCTAGGGCACCTTCACAAAAAACGTTTAAAATTCTTGGCTCTATTCAACAAAAATATAAAAAAAAAAAAAAAAATTTTAAAAAAAGGTACTGTTTACGTGCCACGTCATCACGTGAACAGTAACTTTTTAAAATTTTTTTTTTTTACTTTTTTAATATTTTTGTTGAATAGAGACACTAATTTTAAACGTTTTTGTATTGGAGTACCCCTAATTTGATCATTAGATTAGCTTCAAATATTTAATTTAGGTTTAATTTCTAGTTTCTATTATATATATATATATATATATATATATATATATATATATATATATATATATATATATATATATATAAAACCATATCTATCATTAATTAACTTAAAAGTAAAACAGTTATTGAAAATAGTGATTATTAAAAATATAATTATATTATTAAATAAAATTTGTAATATTGATATGGGCTGAAAATAAGCCCTAAAGACATATTTAATGTGGCATTAACTAGGCCGAGAATAGTCCAAACGTGGGGCCCACCAGCTGGGCCCAAAACCCTAAATATAATATTAATTTCGTAATTAATATTAAGGGTAATAAACAGCTCAGCAAATAAGAGTTGGATAAGGATAATATCCCTTTCAAACTTATCCAATAAGGCATCCAATTCAATATGGAAACTGATTCCTACAAGGAATAGATCTAGAACATTCCTCAAAGACTTGCCCACCAAGTCTCCAAATCCTACCATAATTCTAAGGCTCCTCAGCCTATATAAAGGGCCAGACCCCTCAACTCAGAACTACGTTTTATTGGCTTGATTCTCTAATTACAGAGATACGTAGGCATTCTGTGAGGACCGTTTAAGTCTCGAACGCAGAAGCAGCCATTAAAGCACGAAGCTCACGAACCCTAGCATTAAATATACAAACCCTAGCCGCAATATTTTCAACCTAGTTTTTATTCCACAACATTTGGCGCCGTCTGTGGGAAGAAGACATCAACCATGGTTACCACTCGAAGAACAACACCGGTCTCAACCGAGGCTACCTCCGGAACCATCGTTCCACCAATCACTACTCCTCCTGTTGATACAGGGCCAGGGTCTGTACCCCCATTGACGGAAACAAACCCTCGTAGTCAGGCCTCTCAACCACAAGGGACGGATCCCCCCGCTGAAAGATCTCAACCTGTAATCGTCCCTCTAGGACAGGAGACTAACCCGCTCCAGATGGTGGTCTCTCCTCTCCCTCTGAGCAGCCGCCCGCCGCTTCACAGTCTCTCCACTTCTTCGCTCCCTGTCAACACCAACCCAATGTATGGGCTACCTAATTACCCCCAAGATCCAAGGGATCCAGGACCAAGCGGTCATGCTCGGTTGATCCATGGGCAACAACAATCCCCTTATCTTAGAGGCCCGGCTCCTCCTGAACCAGGATACTATGATTACTCTGGTCCTTATACCGGAGACTCGTCATCTGAAGACGATGATCGAGACGAAGCCCCAAGGAGACGACGCGCTAGTAAGGAGCCTCTAGGGAGGAATCCATCGAACCGAGATGGTCCTTTAACAATCGCAGAGAAAATTAAGGCTTATGAAGCCGAGATTCAGAAGCTGAAGGACGACCAAGCAAGGGAACTAGAGAGACAGAACCCTAATCAGACTCGACCTCCTCCGACTTCAGGAGGGATTCCCTTCATAGATCTGGAAAGGTCTTCAAGGAGACACCGAAGGGCTGAAGCCCTAACCAGAGGAACTACCAGGGTGGAACTCCCCAAGAATAATCCTAGAGATTTGATGCTACAAGGAGATCTGGATGATCCGACCCCTCCATTCACCGAGGAGGTGATGAATGCACATATCTCCCGAAAGTTTAAGATGCCCACGATCAAAGCTTACGATGGAACGGGGGATCCCGCAACTCATGTGAGAACGTTTACAAGCGCCTTGTTACTGCAGCCTGCTAACGATGCCCTTAAGTGTAGGGCGTTCCCCCAAACCCTGTCGGGCATGGCGCAACGTTGGTATAGTCGTTTACCTCCAAACTCGATTAGCTCTTTCAAGGAGTTGAGTACCGCTTTTGTCAGTCAATTCATTAGCGGAAGAATTCATGAGAAAAGCTCCGCATCCCTTATGTATGTAACACAGGGAAAGAATGAGAACTTAAGAGATTACATCAAGCGATTCACTAAGGAAACCCTGAATATCACCGATTTGGAAAATAAGGTGGCCATGGTAGCCTTGCAGCATGGAACCACGGATCTCTTTTTTAAGAGGTCGTTGGCAAAACACCCCCCCTGAAAGCATGGATGAACTTCAACGAAGGGCGGACAAGTATATAAAAGCTGAGGACAGCATCAAGAAAGAAGCCACGTTGGGCAATGGAGGGAACAAGCGGAAGCAAGAACAAGAGTATGATGCTAGGGACAAGTATCCCCGAGCTAGCAGAGACTCTGAATCTGCTCCAAAAAAGAACTCGGGTCCAAGGTTTTCAGAGTATGCCAGACTTAATGCTCCAAGAAGCCAGATCCTGTTGGACATTGAAAAGGAAAAGGACTTCCGATGGCCGAAGCCGCTTAGAGGAGACCCAGCCAAGCGAAATAAGGAGCAATACTGCAGGTTCCACAAAGATGTGGGACATGACACCGACGATTGTAGGCAACTCAAGGATGAGATTGAGTTCTTGATACGAAGAGGAAAACTAAGTCAGTTCACCAAGGGTGATGACCGTGGGAACCAGAGAAGGGACAATGACAGAAGGGACAATGAAAGGAGAGATAATAATAGGAGGGATGACAACCATGATCGCAATCCACAGCCTCGAAGGGCAGTTATCAATATGATCTGGGGAGGCCCGACAGCAGCTGGCACGACTAAGAATTCTCGAAAGGCTTATGCTAGAGAAGTAATGCACATTGTGGGAGAAGCCCCGAAGCGTGCTAAAACCGAGATGGTAATTGGTTTCGATGATTCAGACTTGGAAGGGGTGAAATTCCCCCATGACGACCCGCTGGTCATAACTCCCGTGATTGGAAACTCAGAAGTAAAACGAGTCTTGATAGACAATGGGGCTTCTGTGGATATTTTATTTTATGATGCATTTGTAAAGATGGGTTACAACGACTCTCAACTGACCCCTACAAACATGCCTATATACGGGTTTAACGGAGTGGAGTCCAACGTTGAAGGGACTATTCAGCTACCCGTGACTATTGGGCAGGAGCCTAAAGAGGCGACTCAGATGTTGAATTTCTTGGTAATCAAGGCAGCATCAACATACAACGCAATCCTTGGAAGGACTGGACTTCATGCGTTTAAGGCTGTGGCCTCTTCCTATCATATGAAAATTAAGTTTCCGACACGGAATGGTGTCGGAGAACAAAAGGGTGATCAGAAGATGGCAAGAAGTTGCTATGTGGCCGCACTGAGGGCCGATGGAGTCGGGGGGCAGGTCCTTCCGATTGAAGACATGGATGTCCGTGATGATGAAGAGCATAGAGGGAAGCCAGCAGAGGATTTGATTCCCGTACCTCTAGAACCTAATGATCCTGAAAAAGTTACTTATGTTGGAGCATCTCTGAAAGAACCCCTGAAGGGCAAGTTAATAGAATTCTTACAGAAGAATAGCGACGTGTTCGCTTGGACAGCAGCTGATATGCCAGGGATTGACCCCCAACTCATAACTCATAGGTTAAATGTTGACCCCAAAAGGAAGACAATAAAGCAGAAGAAGAGAAACTTTGCTCCGGAGAGGCAAGAGGCCATTAGGCAAGAAGTGAATAAGCTCTTGGAAGCTGGTTTTATTGAAGAGATCCAGTTTCCTGAATGGTTAGCGAACCCAGTCATGGTCAAGAAAGCAAATGGGAAGTGGAGAATGTGTATAGACTTCACTGACCTGAATGATGCATGCCCAAAAGATTGTTTTCCCCTGCCGAGGATTGATATGTTGATAGATGCTACAGCTGGACATGAGATGTTAAGCTTCATGGATGGATTCAGCGGCTATAATCAGATTAAGATGCACAAGGATGACATACCTAAGGTATCTTTCATAACTGACTTTGGTGTCTTCTGTTATCTTGTCATGGCTTTTGGTCTAAAGAATGCAGGAGCTACTTACCAACGATTGGTGAATAAGATATTCGCCCATCTGATTGGAAGAACCATGGAGGTATATGTTGATGACATGTTAGTCAAGAGCCTACTTAAGGCTGATCATATCAAGCACCTCGGAGAGGCATTTGAAGTGCTGAGGCACCACAAGATGATGTTAAATCCCGCCAAGTGTGCTTTTGGCGTTGGATCGGGGAAGTTTTTAGGGCTGATGGTTTCGAAAAGAGGCATTGAGGCCAATCCTGACAAGATCAAGGCGATTTTAGACATGGAGCCACCACGCTCTATAAGAGATGTGCAGAGGTTGACAGGTCGAGTTGCAGCTTTAGGAAGATTTATCTCCAAGTCTGGGGACAAATGCTTGCCTTTCTTCCAAGCATTAAAAAAGGTGAAAAATTTTGAGTGGACACCTGAAAGCCAAGAGGCCTTTGAGCAACTGAAGAAGTACATGGTTGAAGCCCCGTTGTTGAGTAAACCAAGTCCTGGGGAGATTCTTAGTTTATACCTGGCGGTATCCGAACAAGCCCTGAGTGCCGTCCTTATTCGGGAAGAGGAGAAGGTCCAGAAACCGATCTACTATGTGAGCAAAGTGTTGCATGGGGCTGAGCTGAATTACTCACCCATAGAAAAGTTTGCTTTGGCATTAGTAACTGCCTCAAGAAAGCTGCGGCCTTACTTTCAGGCACATAAGATTCAAGTTCTGACAAACCAGCAATTGAGGAACATATTGCATAGCCCTAAGGCCAGTGGAAGGCTAATCAAATGGGCGATTGAATTAGGAGAGTTTGACATCACATACAAGCCTCGGACAGCTATCAAAGCTCAGGCATTAGCTGACTTCGTGGTTGAATGTACTATTAACAACCAAGAAGTCGGGGGGCAAGAGATAATGACTACCCCTGGGCAAGAGGAAAAAGAAGAGAAACTCACACCCGATCTGAAGGAATATTGGGTGCTCTATTTTGATGGAGCATCAAAAACAAAATCTAGTGGTGCAGGTTTGGTTTTGCAAAGCCCCGATGGGTTCACAGTTGAGTACGCTTTAAAATTGGATTTCCCTACTACCAACAACGAGGCAGAGTATGAGGCATTGATAGCTGGTTTGGGCTTGACCAGAATCATGAGGGTCAAGAATCTCAAAGTTTGTGGAGATTCAAGGCTTGTGGTAGCACAAGTAAATGGTAAATTCGAGGCTAAAGATGAGACTATGGCAAAATACTTGAGAGTAGTAAAGGCTGTTATGTCCCAGTTTGAGGAGTGCTATGTTGAGCACATTCCAAGAGAGGAAAACATTAAGGCCGATGCCCTATCTAAGTTTGCTTCTTCTGAAATAGAAAATTATGCCGGGAGTGTCTACTTTCCGGTATTGAAGGCCCCGACCGTTAATGCAAAGTTAGTGGCACCAATTGATATAGGAGGCTCTTGGATAGATCCTATTAAGGCACACCTGGAGACCGGTTGGCTCCCAGACAATGCCATGGAGGCACGAAAACTCTCAGTAAGAGCGTTGAGATATACTTTGATTGAGGGTATTCTGTACAAAAGGTCGTTTGTAATCCCGTACTTGAAGTGTCTAAGGCTTATAGAGGCAAGGGAAGCATTGGAGGAAGTTCATGAAGGAATCTGTGGGCAACACTTGGGGGGCAGAGCCCTAGCTCACAAGATAATTCGTTTAGGGTTTTATTGGCCGGAGATGTTGGCTGATGCACAAAACTATGTCAAGAGATGTGAGAGATGCCAGAAGCATGCCCCAATTGTGAGGCAACCGCCTGAGGTGTTGACCTCGATTAACTCTCCCATTCCATTTGCAATGTGGGGGATGGATATACTTGGACCCTTTCCCATGGCTTCAGCACAGAGGAAATTCCTAATAGTAGCAATTGATTATTTCACTAAGTGGATTGAGGCTAAACCCCTGGCCAAGATAACCACCAAGCAAGTTTCCCAGTTCTTTTGGGAGAACATCATCTGCAGATACGGAATCCCACGAATCCTTGTGACAGACAATGGGACACAATTCAACAATGAGGAGTTTAAGAAGTATTGTGAAGAGAATGCAATTGAGCTCCGTTTTACCTCGGTGGCACACCCTCAGGCCAATGGGCAAGCTGAGGTAGCTAATCGAATTATCCTTGATGGACTGAAAAAGAGGGTCGAACGCTCTAGAAATACTTGGGTAGATGAGTTGTTGCCCATACTTTGGGCATATCGTACCACTTGTAAGGTAACGACTGGAGCAACCCCATTTTTGCTGGCTTATGGAGCCGAGGCAGTTGTGCCTTTAGAGATCATGCAAGCATCACCTCGAGTTGAGGCATATGAGCCAGAAACTAATGACGAAGGAATGAGACTCGCCCTTGACTTAATTGATGAGGTTAGAGATGGAGCTAATGCGAAGAATGCTGAATATCAGAAGAGAGCATCTTTTCACTACAACCAGAGAGTTAAAGAAAGATTCTTTCGACAAGGTGACATGGTTTTAAGGAAGATTGAAGCCTCAGGAGTTGGCCAGAAAGGAAAGTTAGCACCAAACTGGGAAGGACCATATCTAGTCAGAAAGGTGTTAGGGCAAGGATCCTACAAGTTAGAAACCTTGGATGGGGTTGAGGTGCCCCGAACTTGGCACGCTGTGAACCTCAAAGTTTATTATATCTAAGTTCTTTTGACAAAGGCTTGGACTTTTATCTACTTATTAGGAATAAGGTTCGAATGAAACCATTTTAGAGCATGTTGCTCCCAGTAGGAGATAGAATATTTATGTAGGGTTGAACCCATTCTATTGATATCCATTGACAGCATAATGGAATTTATACTGTTTTCTTTATGAGTTACTTCTCTTTGTTAAAATAAACACGAAAGGCAAACGTTGAACTAACTTGTGAGTTTAGTACCAGCCAGGAGGCCAAGTACTTGAGAAATTCTAAAGTTTAACGAACAATAAGCAAAAAATAAGAACATGGAAACAAAAGGAACTACTGCATAAATAAGTTAAGTCATAAGCCCCGAAGGGCAAAAGTTCAGAATAAATAAAGATAAACAGAAATAAGCCACGCAGGGCCATCTACTCATCTAAGTCCTCAATAACTACATCTCCCTGAGTGGAAGAAGGATCTGCTGTCTCTACCCCAGGAGAAGAAGGTGGATCCTGAGTGGGCTGAGAGTCCCCATCCACTGCTGTCTCTGTAGCGATCTCCAAGGTATCTGTCAATCCAGGGATAGCAGGTACCGGGAACTTCTCCAAGGATACCCCCTCGATCTTCCCACTCAGCTCCTCGATGATCCCCTCCCAACACTCCTTGAAGGTGCCAGGAAAGTTTGCATCATACTCGGCATTCAGGACATCTTGAAAGTCCTTAGAAGCCTTGTAATCAGCAATGATGTGTTCCCTGTTCTGCTGCACCTCCAGCTGAAGCTTCCTGTTCTTCTCCTTCTCAGCAGCCAGCTCCTTCTCCACCTCCCTAAAACGAGCAAAGTTTGCCTCGGAGGCATCAAAGTATCTGTCTCTATCCCTCTCAGCAATGGTCTTTTCAGCACGCACCTCCTTCAGGTTATGAACAGCGGCCTGAAGGTAGGCGTTCATCTGCAAAGGAAACAAGTAAATAAGGGAAAAGTAAATGCAATTAAATTAAAGAAGTTGAATAAGAAATTACCGAAGCAACAGCTTGAGCCCCGAGAAGCTCAATCTGCAAGTCATCAGAGGACTCCACAATGTGGACCCTGTCCCGTGGAGTAACCACGCTCCTGGACCACTCAGCTGCAGCCCTGGAGTCACCTACAGCTGTGTCCCTATTGCATAAACCCCATCCCACTGTAAAGGGAGTGAGGTCTTCCTCAATAGGAACTGGCTTTTCCTGAAGAAAAGCAGGAACACGCTCCACCGCGGCAGAGGCCTCATCTGTCCTGGCCCTTTTGGCCCTAGGGTTCTCTATTACCACCCTAGCAGTGGCAGCAGTCTCCCTCTGTTTAAAAATTGCTCCCAGGGCAGTTTTGGCTGCAAAATGATTACAAGAAAGTTAGATAATTATATCTAGCATGAAATATTAACAAAGCAAGAGGTGAGAATTACCCTCAGGGCCCAAATCGCTTAACCCATAGGCCTGCAACGAATCTTCAGAAATCAAATTTGCACATTGATGCAAATTATCTGATGTTAATAAATTTATGGCGGCCTCTTCTTCCACGCCCAATTTTAAACTCCTAACAGGCCCATCAACGGCTCTGCAGAAGTTGGGCCGAAAATAGTTGTCCCAGTCATCCCCATCCAAAAAGATATAAAACCATTCCCTTTTCCAATTAGGAAGGGAATCAGGAGCGGAATCCGAAACAAAACAAGAACGGGCCAAGGAACGGTGTTGGATTTTGACCCAGCCCGAATTATCAGAAGAATTGACAAATTTGAATAGATATCGAAAAACAGAGATACTGGGCTCAAGCCCATGTTTCTTACATTGGACCAAGAAACAATAGATAAAACGCCATGCATTTGGCATAAGTTGGGTTGGACAAACCCGGGCTTCGGCCAAAAGACGGTAAACGAAAGGAGGAGGAGGTAGGCGAAAACCAGCATAAAAAGTTTCTTTATAAATCCTAATGGCCCCAAGCTTTGGGTGACAAGCCCTTTCGTTTGAGGCCGGAGCAACGGCCCTATAAGGCCCGTTAATATGAAAAAGTTGGGCTAGAATGTCTACCCTATGTTGTTTATATTTCGATTTATATTCATAAGCATCTAAATGAAGCATGTTTGGAAAAGCTTGACCAAACTCATTTAAAAGATCTCTAAGGGAAAAAACACTGGCATGGACAAGAGATGTTTTAGGGTTCTTACCCCTTGAAAGCCGTGGAGCGGTGGTGGAAGTGTTAGCGAGTTGTGACTGGCCTGAAGAGCTAGAATCCTCCATTGATATGCTTCCCTTGAAAGCTTGAAACCCAGAAAAGTTGGAAAAGGAGGTTGAAGAAGATGAAGATTCAACGATCTTCAAACAGAAACTGGAAAATAGGGCGGAGTAAAGACGCCGGAAATCGCCTCACGACAGAACCCTAGCAGAGCTTTTTTGAAAAATATTTGTGATAAGGGAATGATAATTTTTGCTGAATAGTGAAATGAGAAATGAGGGATGCACACTACTCTTTTATAGAGTTCATGGTTGGTCATTCAACCGGTTATATCCAGTAAATGGGCTGCCAACAGGTGACTGGGCCTTTGAATAGGCGGGAAGCCCATGAAATTCAAATTTTGAAATAATTCTAGAATGTTCTACGACATTTTTAGAAAATAGGATAAAATCCCGTTAGAATTTAAAGGCAGGAAGCCCAATTAAAAGGCTATACCCACGCCCAGGAGACCAAACCTCCTAGGCGTGCCTAAGGAAGGTGTCTCCTTGGCGGGGGTACCCACGCCTAGCTCGATTTTCTCTAAAGAAGGCTATACCCACGCCCAGGAGACCAAACCTCCTAGGCGTGCCTAAGGAAGGTGTCTCCTTGGCGGGGGTACCCACGCCTAGCTCGATTTTCTCTAAAGAAGGCTATACCACGCCCAGGAGACCAAACCTCCTAGGCGTGCCTAAGGAAGGTGTCTCCTTGGCGGGGGTACCCACGCCTAGCTCGATTTTCTCTAAAGAAGGCTATACCCACGCCCAGGAGACCAAACCCCCTAGGCGTGCCTAAGGAGGGTGTCTCCTTGGCGGGGGTACCCACGCCCAGGAAGCATTTCCAGGGACAAAGGTCACCCACGCCCAGGAGACCAAACCCCCTAGGCGTGCCTAAGGAGGGTGTCTCCTTGGCGGGGGTACCCACGCCCAGGAAGCATTTCCAGGGACAAAGGTCACCCACGCCCAGGAGACCAAACCCCCTAGGCGTGCCTAAGGAGGGTGTCTCCTTGGCGGGGGTACCCACGCCCAGGAGGCATTTCTTGCCAAGGTGACTTTTTTAAAAGTTAATCCTTTAAAAAATTTTTAAATAATGTTGGGAAATTAAAAAATAATTCCCAAAAAATACCTGTTGGTACATAAAAATTCCTAAATTATTAGGAAAAATTACAAAAATACCTGTTGGTACATAAAAAATTCCTAAAATATTAGGAAAAGTACAGAAAAACACGAGGAAAATTATAGAAATATTTTCTTGACAAGTTGAGCAATAATATATGCTAATAATGCATAAAAACTCTATGAAAGTGCCGAAATTGCTAAAAGCAAGCACAAATTAAAGCCTCGAATAAGGCAAATCGTCGTAAAT
Source organism: Saposhnikovia divaricata (assembly GCA_036435485.1). Classification (NCBI taxonomy): domain Eukaryota; kingdom Viridiplantae; phylum Streptophyta; class Magnoliopsida; order Apiales; family Apiaceae; genus Saposhnikovia; species Saposhnikovia divaricata. The sequence goes on from CM071596.1 coordinate 63,873,749, forward strand.
GTGTAGGTCGCTCCACACTTTACAAGCAAGACGATACTCGTGAAACACTAGTGTAAACCAAAACTCCCATATAAGGGTAGGAAAATTAAGAAGTCCCAGGTAAGGGATAAAAACGACCCCGAGTCTCGATTAAGGCAAATATAACTTCTACGAAAACCTGATCAATTTTCCTAAGAAGTCGGGGGGCAAATGATATGGGCTGAAAATAAGCCCTAAAGACATATTTAATGTGGCATTAACTAGGCCGAGAATAGTCCAAACGTGGGGCCCACCAGCTGGGCCCAAAACCCTAAATATAATATTAATTTCGTAATTAATATTAAGGGTAATAAACAGCTCAGCAAATAAGAGTTGGATAAGGATAATATCCCTTTCAAACTTATCCAATAAGGCATCCAATTCAATATGGAAACTGATTCCTACAAGGAATAGATCTAGAACATTCCTCAAAGACTTGCCCACCAAGTCTCCAAATCCTACCATAATTCTAAGGCTCCTCAGCCTATATAAAGGGCCAGACCCCTCAACTCAGAACTACGTTTTATTGGCTTGATTCTCTAATTACAGAGATACGTAGGCATTCTGTGAGGACCGTTTAAGTCTCGAACGCAGAAGCAGCCATTAAAGCACGAAGCTCACGAACCCTAGCATTAAATATACAAACCCTAGCCGCAATATTTTCAACCTAGTTTTTATTCCACAACAAATATATCAAAAAAAATTAATACATGGTACAGATTATAAGTTAGTATTAATTATATAAAAAGTAATTATGATATGTTAAATAAATTCGTGCACTGAATACAATTATAAGCTAATAATTTATAGGGTCTTGTTCTAATAGAAACGAACTTAGAATAGAAACTAGAAACTAAACCTAAATTAAATATTTCAAGCTAATCTAATGACCAAATTAGGGGTACTCCAATACAAAAAACGTTTAAAATTATTGTCTCTATTCAACAAAAATATAAAAAAAAAATTTAAAAAAAGTTACTGTTCACGTGATGACGTGGCACGTGAACAGTAACTTTTTAAAATAAATTTATTTTTTTTATATTTTTGTTGAATAGAGCCAAGAATTTTAAACGTTTTTTGTGAAGGTGCCCCTAGTTGGGCCATTAAAATAAATGAAATATAATTTATTTAGTGTAGGTTTCTAGTTTTTATTCTAAGGTTGGTTTCTATTTGAACGCTAGCCTATATATATATATATATTATAAATGTTTAAATTAAATATGTTATTGACAGGATTCGACCATTGGATCTTAGTAGAGCAATTTAAATATATAATTTATCATATGTTTAGATCTAATGATTCTTATTTATTTACTAAAAATCAAATGATCATTATTTATTGTATGGTTAAATCAAATTACTTTTTATATAATTAATACTAACTTATAATCTGTACCATGTATTAATTTTTTTTGATATATTATTAATTTTATTTAATAATATAATGATATTTTTAATAATCACTATTTTCAATAACTGTTTTACTTTTAAGTTAATTAATGATAGATATGGTTTAATATATATATATATATATATATATATATATATATATATATATATATATATTATAAATGTTTAAATTAAATATGTTATTGACAGGATTCGACCATTGGATCTTTAGTAGAGCAATTTAAATATATAATGTATCATATGTTTAGATCTAATGATTCTTATTTATTTACTAAAAATCAAATGATCATTATTTATTGTATGGTTAAATCAAAATACAAATAATTATCTTCATGTATCCTTATTATAAACATATACATATTTTAATATATTTTATTAATGATTGAAAATTATGATATAATATGATTTTTTGGATATATATTAATGATCGTAAAATTATATATATTTTAATTAGAAATGAAATATTAATGATGGGAAGTACAATTGATATATTTGGGTGTTTATATAGAGATAATATCTTTTAATGAAAGAATAACGTATTTTACTTAGAAAAAGCAATCGGCCACTTACTATTAATTATATTTATATTTTTTTATTAAATAGGATAACCGTTCCAAAAATCAAATCGATAAAAGTTTCAATGTTTCAGATTTAATATAATAGTATAGACTGATTAAAATAATTTATTTATGAGATTATAATGTTACTTATTGATATGCCTAAAAATAAGCCCTAAAGACACATTTACTGTGGTATTATTTAGAACACGAATGGTTCAAACGTGGGGCCCACCAGATGGACCCAAAATCCCAATTATAATATTAATTTCGTAATTAATATTGGAGGTGAAAAACAGCTCAACAATTAGAGTTAAATAAGGATATTACTTCTACCTGACTTAGCCTCCAAGGCACCTAATTCAACATGGAAACTGACTCCTACAAGGAAGGAGTGTAGAACCTTCCTAGAGGAGGTGACTTGTCCGCCAAGTCACCTAACCGTACTACGATTCTAAGGCTTCTCAGCCTATATAAAGGGCCCGACCCCTCATTCCTAGAACTACGTTGGCTTGATTCTCTAGCAATACAGAGATACGTAGGCATCTTGTGAGGACCGTTTAGTCTCGAACGCAAGAACAACCATTAAAGCTCGAAACTCACCAACCCTAGCATTAAATACGTACAAACCCTCGATTTTATTCCACAACATTTGGCGCCGTCTGTGGGAAGACAACATCAACCATGGTTAAAACACGAAGAACAACACCAGTTGTAACTGAGGCCGTGCCACTCAGCTCTGCTCCACCCCTCACCGAACAGGCTCCCCAACATCAGGGGCGATCATCCAACAGGCTCCCCCAGCATCAGGGGTGATCACCCAGTCTCAAGTTTCTCAACAATCAGGGGCGATTCCCCACGTTGAGAGTACGGGGCTCTGATCGACCAGGCAGGACGAGGAACCAACCCTCTTCAGATGGTGGTCTCTCCTCTTTTTAATCTTGACGACCCACCACCAGGGTTACAGATGCACACCACGGATCTCCCCTTGAATACTAACCCGAGGTATGGTCTGCCTAACCGCCCTCTAGCTGCTCGGGAGCAGGGCCAAGCGGACATGCCATGCAAACACAGGATCCACCCTATATTAGAGGACTGGGTCCTTATCAGGACGACTACTCTGGCCTCTATTCTGATGATTCGTCATCTGAGGATGATGATCGTGATGAACATCCAAGGAGGCGACGTGTTAGCAGAGAACCTCGGGCGAGGACCCAAGGAATCCATGATGGACCTTTACAAACGGCTAAGGAGAGGATTAAGGCTCATGAGGCTGAGATCCAAAGGCTAAAGGATGACATAGCAAGGGAACAGGCAAGACAGAGTCTGATTCGACCCCCTCCAATCTCAGGAATGATTCCCGTTATAGATTTGGAGAGGTCCTCAAAAAGACAGAAGAGGGCTGATGTCCCAACAAGAGAAGGTATGGGGGTGGAAACCCCCAGGGGTAACCCCAAGGATCTCATGCCACTTGGAGATCCTGATGATCCCACACCCCCGTTTACTGAGGAGGTGATGAATGCTCATATTTCTAGGAAGTTTAAGATGCCGACAATTAAGGCTTATGATGGAACGGGTGATCCCGCAAATCACGTCAGGATGTTCTCAAACGCACTGCTGCTGCAGCCTGCAAGTGATGCCCTAAAGTGCAGTGCGTTCCCCCAAACCCTGTTGGGCATGGCTCAGAGATGGTATAGCCGATTGCCTGCGAACTTTATTGGTTCTTTTAAGGAGTTGAGTGCCGCCTTCGTTAGCCAATTCATTAGCGGAAGGGTGCATGATGTAGCGCCCCCAAATCCCTTACAGGAATCCAGGTCGTCACATCTCTTGCGAAATACTTGAACACCTACTCATAGTATAATCCACAACAATATTCTTAACAACTCCATCTTTTATTCCACAGGTTATAGTCTTAGAACAAGCACTCAAATATAAAAGTTATTACAATACAAACTCATCTCCCAGAATCTCTGAAATATTATTACAACACACCAAACACACAATAAAGCATTAACAATTCCATTCCATCTTGCAACCTCCTTTGATACTATAAGGCTACTGGATTGAATTTAATAGCCCTTCCACTTCCCTTTGCCACAGTCAGTCATGCTAGAGTCGTCTTTAGATGCCGCTGACCAATAATATTTAAATAGCAAGAATGAGCCAAAGAATGCCGAGCAAGTATATACAGATATCATATAATACAACCACAACTCACTCAAAATATATTTTTACTACTATATACGACTTATAAATATAATTACTTTTGAAAAGAGATCATCTCAGAAATTCTTATAAATCTCGAAATACGACTCCAATATATCTCAATAACTTCTCAAAATACTACTCGATAATAAATCAATGACTCCTCAAAATACTACTCGAAGATAAATCAAACACTTCTCAAAATACTCCATTGATAATATAATATAACAACTGCTCAGCTCAACACCCTAGTTTACAGAACCACACAGGCATCGGTTAACCGATAGGATGTCAATGATTAAATTTCTGCTCATAACGCCTACTCAAGTAATGGATGATCAATCCATTATCACTACTCGTTTTCTATCGATAGAAGGATGTGCCGAAGTTTCGATCACACCCTAAATACTACTCAGTTGGGCCGGTGCGTTACTCCGGTCACTTTTGCCTTGAAGCAATGAACAATAGACATCAATAATATAGTTTCCCTCTCGAGTGAGTAGAGGAAAATATTATGAAAAACTGTTCTGATTATGGAGTCGAAATGAGGTGACCCATATCAGTATACATAACTTACTTTATATATATCCCCACTCTTAAAATATAACTCGAATGAAGTATCTCAATAAATGTACCAACAATATGGAACAACTCATGAAATAAGTTTGAACAGCTCATGATATAATAAGTCTGGATAACAGCTCAACAATAATATGTATATAAATTGCATGATAAAAATCTGGTATAAATCACTCGAAAGAATACTTGATTTTGATAATCGAAAACTTAATCAGCATAATTATGAATTTTTAAAAAAAATAGAAATACTCCGAACAATGGAGTACGGATTAGTAAACTTGCCTGTGCTCAGCAGTACGATAATTCACCTGGCTCCACGTCTCTGATTCTCTATAACCAAATAAAAACTCACTTTATTAGGCCCGGCATTTCACCTTTTAAAACCTAGTTCAGCTGTTTCGTACTAATCTCAGTTTTTTGTCTAAACTAATATAATTCAATCTGCGTAATTAAAATAATCCAATAATAAATATCAGTCCCCTCAGATAATACCGCATTTAATTCTACTTATTCCCAATAATTCTCTCTTTTTATCAATGATTATTAAATCCCTAATTTCCGACCAGATAAACACGAATTATTTCTAAACGATTGCTAACAATTAATTATTCAAATAGTACTTCTAATTATCTCTTCTACTCAGAAAATCCCTAATTTAAATCTCAAAACCAAAAGTATTCAAGAATCTATTTTTTATTCAATTTAAATCCATAATTATTAATAATAATCTCACTAAATAATATCCCCTTTAAATCTTATAATTAAAATAACATCAATCCCTTTTTAGTCTCTAAACAAATCTGGTCTTATCCGATTAATAAAATAGTTTGGAAATATTAAATATAAATCTAAAAAAATATATCCCTTTTTATTCCTATTTATACTCAATTAATCCTCTTTTCATTAAAAAAAATCAATAAATCCCTAAATTATGATAAATAATCATATAATATTTTTAAATAATAATCTAACTATAAATATTCCAAATTAATAAATTAAACTCTCTTTTATTATCAAAACCATAAATCTATAATTTATGTCACAAAATATTTTTATTTAAATTAATACACCAATCGCTATTTTAATAATTAAACTATTTAATACTCTAAGTTTTAATACACTCCGATTAAATCACTACTTTTAAATCAAGTATTACAACTCATTTTAAAAAAATATATAACCTTTTATTTATAACCAATTAAATCATAAAAGAAAGAAATTGCTATTGTTTCGTTAGTATTTTAATATTATTAATATAACAGAAATTTTCCCGTGGGTCCCACCTCACCCCATGGTGGACCCCACTGTGGGACCCACCTGCAATACCCTCATGGACCTACGCCCCCCAATCTCTGTCGAGTTCGAACCACCCTTCTTCCCCTGTGAATTCTCAAATCTCTCTCCCCCAATCTCTACAACAATCTCTCCCTCTCATCTCTCTTTTCTCCCTCTCTTTCGCATCTCCCTCCCTCTCTCTCTCTCTCTCTCTCTCTCTCTCTCTCTCTCTCTCTCTCTCTCTCTCTCTCTCTCTCTCTCTCTCTCTCTCTCTCTCTCTCTCTCTCTCTCTCTCGCGGTCGCCAATACACCACCACCACCGATCTCTTCTTTCTCTCCTCTCTCGCTATCTCTATTAATCTCTCCGCCTTATCTCTCCTTGTTCATCTCTCTCTCTCTCCGCAAATCTCTCTCTCCGTCTTCTCTCCACTCCCTCTCTTCTCGACCTCTCTCCGTTCTCCTCTATCTCTCCCTCCTATCCCTCAATCTCACTCCGCCTCTCTCTTCCCTCCTCCCCTCCTCTCCGGCCAAACCAACAATTCCCACAACAACCCAACAATCTCCATTTATCTCCCCCGGCCAAAACCAAACTCTCCGATCCGTACAACTCCCGCCCTCTCTGTTTCCGATTCAATCCCCACAACAAATCACAATCAATGCAACCCAACAATCTCTCCGCCTCAAACCAGCCGACGGATACAAAAGGAAAGAAAGAAAAGAAAAAAAAAGGAATTGAATGGGATAACTACCTGCGATTGTTGTACTTGGTTTGAAAAAAAATATAAGGATGGGTTTTGTCCTGATTGCAGAGAGAATAGGAGAAGAAAAAAAATAGGTATATGGTGTTGTGTTTGTTTGTGAATAAAAGAGACTGCTGTGGTTGGTGTTCGAATGAAAGAGTGAATTCAAGTATGTGTTTTTGTTTAAAAATGAAAGAGAGTATATGGGTATTGTATCAGTTTGTTTTAAATCCCAAAACTGAATTTACTACTTTGTTTTATAAAAATAAAAAGTAATTAAAATGGGGGACAATTGGAAGTGGGATTTGTAGTGCTCCATGATTATAATTTAGTGGACAATTAAATAAAAACAAATGGGAGACAAAAATTAATGCAGAAAATTAAAAAAAATAAAATAATGATTATGTCTATATTTAATGAAATTATTGGTGAAAAGATATCGTTTTTCCCCGTCTAATTAAAACGAAGTTCTAATTTCGTTTCTTAAAATAAATACGACTCGAAATTTAAAAATACTATTTTTCTCAAATTTTGAATAAATACTAATATTTCAATACAATTCGAATATAAAAATTTTAAAAATTTATAAAACGTACTAATTAGAAATATATACTAGTGAATCGTTTCTAAAATATTTTTAAATAAAAATATCGAGTAGATTCAAAAAATTTATTCGAAAAAATTTACGGATATTACACAAGAGAAGAGCTCCGCATCTCTTATGTATGTGGTGCAAGGAAATAATGAAAATCTGAGGGATTACCTCAAGCGATTCACTAAGGAGACCCTGAATATCTCTGATTTGGAAAATAAGGTGGCAATGGTAGCCCTGGAGCACGGAACCACTGACCTCTTCTTCAAGAGATCATTGGCGAAGCATCCCCCTGAGAACATGGCTGAGCTCCAACGAAGGGCTGATAAGTATATTAAAGCTGAGGATAGCATGAAGAAATAAACCACCTTAGGTGGAGGAGGAGGTAAAAATGACTCCAAGAAGCGAAAGAAAGACCAGGACTATGATGATCAAGAGTATGATGCTAGGGACAAGTATCCCCGAACTAGCGAGGACTCCGACTCTGCCCCTAAGAAGAACCAAGGGTCAAGGTTCACTGAGTATGCAAGGTTGAATACTCCTAGGAGTCGAATCTTGTTGGACATTGAGAATGATAATGATTTCAGATGGCCGAAGCCACTCAGGGGTGATCCCGCAAAGAGAAACCAGAATCAGTATTGTAGATTCCATAGAGACGTGGGGCATGACACTGACGATTGCAAGCAACTCAAAGATGAGATCGAGTTTTTGATCCGTAGAGGGAAGCTGAGGCACTTCACTAAGGGTGAAGACCGTGATAATTAGAGAAGAGACTATAATAGAAGGGATGACGATCAAGATCGCAACCCACAGCCCCGAGGGCCAGTAATCAACATGTTCTCAGGAGGCCCGACTGCGGCCGGGACAACTAGGAACTCTCGAAAGGCTTATGCCCGAGAGGTGTTGCACATCGTGGGAGAGGTCCCGAAGCGTGCAAAAACTGAGGTAGTGGTTAGTTTTGATGACTCAGACTTGGAAGGGGTGAAGTTCCCCCACGATGACCCGTTGGTCATAACTCCTGTGATTGGAAACTCGGAGGTGAAGCGAGTCTTGATAGACAATGGAGCTTCCGTTGACATTCTGTTTCATGATGCGTTTGTGAAGATGGGATACACTGATTCTCAGTTGACCCCCAATAACATGCCTCTATACGGATTTAATGGAGTAAAATCCAAAGTTGAAGGGACTATTCAGCTGCCTGTAACTATTGGGCAAGAGCCCAAGGAGGCCACTCAGATGTTGAACTTCCTGGTAATCAAGGCGGCTTCAACGTACAATGCTATCCTTGGAAGGACTGGACTTCATGCATTCAAGGCTATTACCTCAACTTATCATGTGAAGATCAAGTTCCCTACCAGGAATGGTGTTGGAGAACATAAAGGTGATCAGAAGATGGCACGAAGCTGTTATGTAGCCTCGTTAAGGCCTGATGGAGTCGGGGGCAGGTCCTTCCGATTGAAGACATGGATGTCCACAGTGGTAAGAAACACAAAGAAAGGTCAGCAGAGGACATCACACAGAAGCCTCGGACAACCATTGAGGCTAAGGCATTAACTGACTTTATGGTTGAGTGTGCCATTGGCAACCAAGAAGTCGGGAGGCAGGAGGCAGTACTCCAAGCAGGAAGTGAACTTCAGAATAAGAATGAGATGACCAAAAGGAGTGGTGGGTGCTCTATTTTGATGGAGCATCAAAAACAAAATCAAGTGGTGCAGACCTAGTCTTGCAAAGGCTCGATTGGGCTTAAGTTATCCTAGTAGGACTTAGCTTCATATTTATATAGTAGAAGTAGAAATAAGGTTCATTAAAACCATTGCAGAGCATGTTGCTCCGAGTAGGACAGTAGTACTCTATGTAAGGGTTGAACCCATTTCAAGTTATTAATGCAAGTTTGTTTTCCATTCATTGATTGTGTATGTGCCAAGCACCTGATGTGTGAGTCAAAGATGACTAAGTACCGAAAATAAAATAACACACGAATGGAAACAAACAAATGCATACCCCGAAGGGTAGAGTTAGGTTACATCAGATAAGAGTTTAAGTCCTTGAAGGACCCTGGATAAAGACAAACGTTGAAGTCCTGATGGAACACCAGCTGAAGAAACATATTGCATAGCCCGAAAGCCAATGGAAGGCTCATCAAGTGGGCAATCAAACTAGGAAAATTTGATGTTAAGTACAAGAATAGGACGACCATCAAAACCCAGGCTCTAGCTGACTTCGTGGTTGAATATACCATTGACAACCAAGAAGTCGGGGGGCAGGAGGTAATGGACCAGGAAGGTCAGCAAGGTGAGAAACCCCTGGAAGAGAAGAAGGAATATTGGATGCTCTATTTTAATGGGGCATCAAAAACAAAAGGCTCTATTTTCATGGGGCATCAAAAACAAAAACCAGTGGTGCAGGTTAAGTTCTGCAAAGCCCCGATGGGTTCACACTCGAGAATGCCTTGATGTTGGACTTCCAAACAACCTACAACGAGGCGGAGTATGAAGCTCTGATAGCCGACCGTGGACTGACAAGAGCCCTGAGGGTCAAGAACTTAAAAGTCTGTGGAGACTCAAAGCTGGTAGTCTCACAAGTCAATGAAGAGTTTGAGGCTAGAAAAGAATATGTTCAAATATTCAAGGATACTTCCAGGTCCTGAAGACCCGACCATCAATTCGAAATTGGTAGCACCAGTTGATGTAAGCTGAAGGATAGACCCTAAAGCTCATATTGAGATTGGTTGGCTCCTTGATAATGCCTTCAAGGTACAGAAACTGTTAATTAGAGTGTTGAGATAAGAGGTCCTTTACAATTCCACACTTGAGGTCTTGAACTTCAAATCTCAAAATTCAAGCCTTGATGGCCAACAAGGTTATCTACCTCCAAACGAACCTGACAAGAGGCATCAGGCTACTTAAAACCTAGCCAAGGTTCTACAAGTATAAGAAGAAGTGTAATAACCCTGATTTTGTACTACTGTAGAAAGGACCCGGATAAATAGTAACTCCGGTGTGTAAGAAAAACAAATCCTACCCAAGATTATGTAATGGAAATTTGAGGATTTTAAATCCATATTAATTTTATAAGTGAAATGAGTGTATGTAAAAGCCATCAGAAATCAGTAAATCACACTTCGTTAATAAATTACGATTTTCGAGAAAGCGATAAATACGAAAGCCGTGACACGGCCAAGGACCTTAAAACGTGAGAATATTGTGGAATAAGTGCTAAGAAGGAATTTGGTGGAATGAAGAACACTTGAAGAGATTTTATTCGCTAAGAATATTTTACGGATTAAAATTAGGTTGCATGGAAATTATGGAATAAAAACTAGAAAATAATTAGAATAACAAGTGTCATGCAAAACCTAGCTACATGCATGCAAGGTGGTAGACAAGATAGTAACCAAGTAGTTAGAGTAGTTGGAAACCAAACTAGAAAGTTAGAAAACTAAGTAATAGTTAGAAAACAAGATCCTTGAGTTAAGGACAAGGACAACAAAAATTCAAAAAGTAAAATAGTAACCTAAGGGCTAGCCTTGGACAATTTGAGGGCTGATATATCAGCCATATACACATGTAATACACATCATTTTATCATACAAAAAGTAGCCAAGGCAAAGCTTTTCTCTCCCCCATTTGAAGCACTCAGCTGAGCTAAAAAAAACAAGAAGGAGAGTTCGATTTTTCTCCTTGCCTTCCACTCACTCAATATTCATAAAAATTTAACCCAAGCCTCTTCAAGGTAATACTAAGGTATGATAAAAATTTCAGAATATTTCTTGAAGTTTAGCCTAGTCAAAAAAATTCTCAAAGTTCAAGGTTGAGTAGTAGCTTATGGTCAGATTTTTTTTTTTTGATCTTAAAGTTTAGTGTTTGTAAGAGATAACCAAGGTGTTTTTGGAGGATATCAAGCCTTGTTAAGGTCATCCAAACTTCAAGAAGGTAAGAACATCTCATTCAAGCTTTTGGTTCTTTAAGATTTAAAGAGATTATATAGAGAATGTTATGTATGAGATGATTTAGTGGTTTTAGTGGTTAAAGATTTTATTTTTATGATAAATCTTGGATGTTGGTAAAATAATGCTACCACTGATTTTTTGTGACCTTTGAAGATGTTAAAATGATATGGAAGTTGTATGGTGGTCTTGGATGTGTGTTTGGATTGGATAAAAATGGAAAATCTTCGTGTTATAGCCGTTATAATGCCGGATTTTCGATAACCTAGTTATGCAGAAAACTCACGGTTTGTTAAGATGTTATTTTTGGACCAAACTGCTTAGAAACATGTAGACGTGATCTTGAAGAGTATTTGAGAATTTGAATCGCATAAAACGGATTTATGGTGTAAGAGTTATGCTTGATTTAGTAAAATCGGTTTAAACGAACGCATTTGGTAGAACCACTGACTTTGAAGTGATTAACGGACCACTTAAAATTCGAGTTAAATTATGAAAACTTTTGTGAAGTTAGATTTTAAAGTGAGGAAGACATCACAGAAATAATTGAGTTAAAAAGTAAATTTTTCGATTTTATAAAAATCGAAGAGTAGAAGCTGCGCAGGAAAATTTCCAGCAGAGTAGAACATTTTTAGGGCTTTAATTGAGGACCTTGTAAAAGATTATAAGTCATGAAAAATTGATAGAAAATACAAGGTACAATAAGGAAGGCCTGGGAAAAAGAATTTCATAAAAAGATTTATTTTTCGATTTGATAAAAATGTTCGAATCAAGGGTGCGCGAACGAAAACTACCGTTAGGGGACGAACGAATAAACTCAAACGGATTTGAAACACGACCCGAATAAATTGGTAATATTAATTCGGTCAAGGATCATTACCATAAGCTTATAAGTTCAACATTAATACTAGTAGTCCTCTCAGGGAATTACTTTCGTTATATAGGCGTTGATTAGATAGTTCGGGTACGAAACTAACCCTATCATTTCCTTGATTGATTATAGATCATTACCTTAAGAAGTACGAGTCTACTCCCCCGACACTACCAGGCAAGTTTTCCGTACCTAAACTTTAAGTATGATTTGAAAACTGTTGTTGTTGTGATATAAATGCATGTACTGTTTCAATTATCTTGCAATTAAATTTACAAACGTATGCATGATTTCCCTAAGTACTTGTGAAGTTTTTGTATATGAATGTATACACCCAATGGCTTACACGTATATACATACATGATGATGTTTAAGGCTCGGATAGAGCGTATGTACTTTCGGGTATGAATCGGGAGTCGGAGTATTTGGTGTAAAAAAAAAAAAAACCCGGTAACCCCGGAGACGGATATTTTCGATAATCGAATAGATTCCGATAATTTAAATATTTACGAATATCGGAATTATATAATATTTGAATATTTATTTATTAGATGAATATTAATATATATTCATTTAAAGTTGATTTATTTAATTATTTGATTAATGATTAATTATTTTAGTAACTATTAATTAATTATTAATTATTTGTTTATTAATTAAAAATGATTTAAATATTTTAAAATTCTTTAAAAATTATTTAAAAATCATTTGACCTATTTAAAAATTATTTTTAGCTTTTAAAAATTTATCTAAATATTTTCTGGCGTTCAGAAAAATATTTAAAAATAGTAAGGGTTCTCAAATATTTTTATAATTACCTACGCTTCGTAAATACTACCCCAACAGTTTACGAACTTATCAAAACTTGAGAGCCCAAGGTTTTGGGAGCAATTAAGAATGTTTTCTCCCTTCGCTATAAACTAAAGCAGTGACCCTACCTCATCCAGGAGGGTTAGATTTTAGAAAATCCTCAAGAAAACTCCGAATAACTCCCCGACAAAGTTCGAAAAGAATTTCCTGAGTAAAGAAAATAGTTGACGAAGATCAACTAGTGAGATGAACTTACTTCCTTATTTTCTTCCGGAAGTAAAGATTTTTAAAAAGGTATCAAGGCTGGTTTAAAACGACTCTGGGGACTGGAGGGTGTTTAAGTGTGAGAGGCCCGCAGGTAGGCGAGTCCATCAAGATGATGAAAGAGGCTTACAAGTGAGTAAGTCCACTATAAGACCCGAATGCGGTCAGGGCCACGACCTCCATAGTAGGTTCGTCTCCCGTCTACTAGTAGCAAAGTTTGTACGATACAATGGCTGATCACCTTGTATCGGGTGGTACTCCAGAATAGTCACTACAAGAAAACAGCGAAATTGTGACAGAAATTTGTGACGGATTTTTTCGGTCACAAATTAGTGACGGATTTGTGACGAATTTCTCTGTCACAAAATTTGCGACGGATTTTGTGACGGAAAAAATCCGTCACAAAACTATATTAGTGACGGATTTGTGATGGATTATTCCGTCACAAATTAGTGACGGATTTTGTGACGGAAAAATCCGTCACAAAATGTATAAATAAAAAAATTTACACTTTTGTGACGGATTTGTGACAGGAAAAATATGTCACAAATTTCCGTCACAAATCCGTCACAAAACTATATTAGTGACGGACTTGTAACGGAATATTTCTGTCACTAAATTAGTGACGGACAAAATCCGTCACAAAAAATCTGAATAAAAAAATTTCAAAAAAATTTTGTTCCAGTGACGGAAATATTCCGTCACAAAAATATAATTAAAATAAAATCGGAGATATTTTCTTTCGGTGACGGATTTTCTGACGGATTTGATTTTGTGACGGATATGTGACGGAAATTTTCCGTTACAAAAAAATAAAAAATAAATAAAAAAATTTGTTTCTGTGACGGATTTTTTGACGGATTTGAACTTGTGACGAATTTTGTGACGGATTTATGACGGAAAATTCCGTCACAAAAAGTCAATAATCAAAAAATTGTACTTTGACCGTTAAAAAAAAACATCAAATAAGCTTGTAATTTTTTGATTTTTTGGGTATATCACTAAAATCATTAGATATTAACATCCGTACGGTTGGATCGTCGAAAAAAGATTTTAAAAATATCGTTTTGTGCAATCGAGACGATACTAGTTATCGCGAGTATTGTTTTTTGGAGATTTATAGTATAAAATCATATCAAATAAGCTTGTAATTTTTTGATTTTTTGTGTATATCACTAAAATCATTAGATATTAACATCCGTACGGTTGGATCGTCGAAAAAAGATTTTAAAAATATCTTTTTGTGCAATCCAGACGATACTAGTTATCGCGAGTATTGTTTTTTGGAGTTTTATAGTATAAAATCACATCAAATAAGCTTGTAATTTTTTGATTTTTTGTGTATATCACTAAAATCATTAGATATTAACATCCGTATGGTTGGATCGTCGAAAAAAGATTTTAAAAATATCGTTTTTGCAATTGAGACGATACTAGTTATCGCGAGTATTGTTTTTTGGAGATTTATAATATAAAATCACATCAAATAACTTGAAATTTTTTAATTTTTTGTGTATATCACTAAAATCATTAAATATTAACATCTGTACGGTTGGTTGGTCGAAAAAAGATTTTAAAAATATCATTTTGTGCAATTGGGAAATATCATTTTAAAAATATCATTTTTAAAAAATAAAAATTTGTGACTTTTTTTTAAAAAATTCTGGGAAATTCGAACATAAAAAATTTTTTAAAATTTTTTGATTTTTTTTCAAAAAATCTAAGAAATTCGAATTTAAAAAAAAATTAAAAAATTTCGACTTTTTTTTAAAAAAATTCTTGGAAATTCGAATTTTAAAAAAAAAATTGACTTTTTTTAAAAAAAATCTGGGAAATTTAATTTTTTTTAAAAAATTTAATTTTTTTTGACTTTTTAAAAAAAAATCTAGGATATTTCGAATTAAAAAATTAATTTTTTTAAAATTAAAAAATTAAATTTTGAATTTAAAACGTATGTAAAATTAATTACTTTCAAATTTTTAAAAAAATAATTAATTTTAAAGGCATTTTTTAATTAAATATAAAATGTAAGAATTTTCATAGTATAAGGATTGTATTTTGAATACATAACACAACGTGCATGTAGCTCGGCCGGTTGAGGGAGTGTTGTGGGGAGTTGGAGGTCGGGGGTTCGAGTCCCCCCACCTACGTTTCTTAAATTCGAGGGTGTTGACTGTGCTGAGGTGGGCTGGCTCGGCGGCTCAATCAACAAGAATTTGTTTTTTTTAAATTTTTTTTTTCGAATTTTTAAAAATAAATTAAAAAAATTTTAGTTTTGTGACGGAATAAATCCGTCACAAACTCCGTCACAAGTATTTGTGACGGAATTAAGCTGTCACAATTTTGTTCTGTGACAAAAAAAAATATACAAATTTTGTGACGGTTTTTTTGTGACGGAAAATTCCGTCACAAATCCCGTCACAAACGTGTACTGGTACAAAAAAAATG
The DNA here is from genome assembly GCA_036435485.1 of Saposhnikovia divaricata. NCBI lineage: Eukaryota > Viridiplantae > Streptophyta > Magnoliopsida > Apiales > Apiaceae > Saposhnikovia > Saposhnikovia divaricata. Next base: position 63,889,464 of record CM071596.1, read on the forward strand.
ACAAAATTTGTGACGGATTTGTGACGGAATATTTCCGTCACTGATTCGTCACAAAATCCGTCACAAAAGTTTGTGACGGATTTTTCCGTCACAAAATCGATTTGTGACAATGGTTTCAGTGACAGCAAAAATCCGTCACAAATCCGTCACAAAGGCGTTTGTGACGGAATTTCAGCCTGTTTGTGACGGATTTTTCCGTCACAAAAACCAATTTTTCTTGTAGTGAGTCCCTTTCTTCCAATTGGAATTGTGCTGCAATACTGTACTGGGAGCCCAGGTGCTCTAGTACCGACAGTGTTGTAAGTGTTGAACTCATCAAGAAAAGATTTTGAAACTTGAATGGTCCTGTTTTGAAAATGACACCGTGTACGAAAGATTTATTAAAAGCTGAAAAGATATTACATTACTAAGTATCATATATGATAATGGTATTATTATAGTACTGTTACTACATTGCTGAGCAACGATGCTCACACTTGCTTTTCTATATATATCACAAACAACAACAGATAAGCATGGCAAGAACAAGACAGACCCCTCGCAAGCAGGTGCTTATCGGCCAGCAGTTTAGGAGGTTGTTTACTAGACAGGTGCACAGGCCGCATCCAGTACCGTTACCACCGGTGAGCAAACTCAGTCGGATAGGGTTATAGCTTAGATTGGTTAGGTTTATTTACAAGCATGACTTGTGTAAGCTTTTGAAAACCCGAAAACTATCCCACATTTTTCATCACCTACGGTAGGAACTTTTGTGGATTTTAAACCTTTCTAGATTATAACTCATGGGTCTGTAATAACTTTACCTTTTGGATTGTATTTAGTACTTTAAGTAATGTCTTGCTTCCGCTCTGAGCTTATAACCTGTGATGGATGTTATTGATTTAGGGGTCACTGTCAACGGTAATATTAGTAGTTAGTAAAATGATTAATAATCAGGGATGGTAATTCGATAAAATTGGAATCTAGATCGGCGTAACAACCTGGATCGTTGACCCCCGATCTAGGGGTGTTACAAGAAGGTTGGAAACCTAGAAGTAAGATAGAGGATTGGCAACCAGCCAAGGCACACCAGACTTAAAGTTGAGTGCTTAGTGGCAAGTGAACTTCTTGAGCGATCAACCGAGAAGCAAGACCTCCACTATATGAAGCAAGGGGGGCAAGAACTAAGGGACTCCATTATTTCTACATTTTAGAACGAGAGTTAACGGTTGAATGTTTGATAACCAACACCGAACGAGTTCTACTTTTTAAATCAAGAACAACAAGTAGTAAAAACTATGAAAGCCACGGTGCCAAACAAGGTTTCCAAGAACTCTAGCTTGACTCCAATGCAAAGAATTTGGGCTTAAAAACAAGGAACTCAAGAACTTAAGAAATTTCATTCGATGTAACCGAGGCCACAAGGTCGAGGCACCTCAAGGAAGCCTCAAGGCCGAGTAGACCTAACCGAAGTCCCTCGCGAAGGGCAACAGCCGAGCTCGCCAGACCGAGCACCTCCCGAAAGGCCATAGGCCGAAGTCACACAGTCGAAGACACCTGAAAGCCATTAAGAGGCCCTTATTTCGACCAAAATCCTGGTCGAGACGACCAAGAATCCTAGTTGAAAAATCATTCGACCAAGCGAAAAATTGGTCCTTATTTCGACCAAGATCCTGGTCGAAGATCGAAAATCCTTTCGATCAAGAAGCTAGGAAGCCCCTTATTTCGATCAGAATCCTGATCGAAAATCCTGACCTAAGGGTCAGCATTCATGATCGACAATCCTGACCTAAGGGTCAGCATCCTGATCTGTTGAATATAATTGATGTGTTTTAATCAGTGTTTTAGTGTTACAGTGAATTATCAGAGTTTAGCTGGGAGCAGTCAGAGTTTGGTGTAAACTCTGACAGATGGAAGCTCGACAGAGTTTGTCAAACTCTGTCTGGAGGAAGCGTCTACTGGTCAACAGTGATTGAAGATTTATTATGGAAGCGATATCTTTGAAGATTGGATAGCTATCAAAGAGATCGAGTTGACATAGGAGACGTGTGACAATCTGTAATTGATATCATTGTATAGCTGATTATTAGGAATATCAATTAGAGATTGTATCGTAGCTGTATGTTATATAAATACAGTTAGGTTAACCCTAGAAGGGTATCGAACAACGAATTATCTTTATTGTAACCTAGCAGCTCTTTGTGATATTTTACATCACGAAGAGGGTTCGTAATACAAGAAGTTTTTAAGTGCATAAACGCTTTTACTTGTTAAACTCTCATACAAAGTTGATTATTAATTGTGTATTCGGCCTAATAAGTGGTATCAGAGCCAATCTGTTACTTTATTACAGGTTAAGATCCAAACACAACAATAATCATGGCAGCAATTCCTCCACCAACACCTACTGTTTCTGAAAAGGCTCCTACTACTGTGAGTCGTTATGAACCAATCAGGGTTCCTATTCTGAGGCCATTAGAGTATGCTATGTGGAAGGTCAAGATGACTATGTTTCTGGAGGCTACAGATCCAGAATATCTTGACAGGATTTATGAAGGCCCTCACAATCCTACAAAGCTATCTGTTGCAGTTGCTGGTGAAGAAGCAAAAATGGTTCCAAAGGAAAAGAAGGACATGACTCCTGAAGATCTATCATCAATTGCTAAGGATGCAAAAGTTAGGCATTTACTGCATAGTGCTTTAGACAACGTTATGTCTAACAAAGTCATTAACTGCACCACTGCAAAAGAGATATGGGATGCTCTTGAAGTCAGGTGTCAAGGAACTGCGGCTATTAAGAAGAATAGGAGAAACATACTCACACAAGAGTATGAGCATTTTGAAGCTAAACCTGAAGAGACCATGACATAAACATTTGATAGATTCTGTAAACTAATCAATGATCTGTCATTGGTCAACAAAGAGTATGATCTAGAAGACTCAAATCTCAAGTTTCTTCTTTCTCTACCTGAAAAGTGGGATGTGAAAACAACCACTATTAGAGACACTATGATCTTGCAGAAACAGAGATTGATGAAATCTATGGACTGCTCAAAACTCATGAATTGGAAATGGAGCAGAGAAACAGGAGATCAAGCAGGAAAGGAAAGTCTGTTGCTCTTAATGTTGAAGAGAAACCTCAGAAGAAAGAGGCAACAAGAAGGAAAATGAAGGGAAAAGCTTTGGTCATACATTCAGAAAGTGAATCACCAAACTCTGATTATGATTCAAACTCTTCTGAATCATCTGACTCTGAGGATGATGAAGAAGAAATGAGGAAAATGGCTGTGTTAATGGTGAAGACTTTCAAGAAAATGGGCTTCAAGAATTTCAAGAAAGGAAAAAGGTTTTCTAGGGACTCAAATGAAGACAGGAAAAGCTACAGGAAGTCTGATAAGAGAGATTCTAAAGGGAAGAAGGATAAGTCTGAAATTCAATGCTACAAGTGTAAGGAGATGGGTCACTTTGCTCCTGAGTGCAAGAAGGGTAAAACTGGAAAGGTACTCTACACTAAAGGCAGAGATTGGGCAGATACTTCAGATTCTGATGAAGAAGTGAACTATGCTCTCATGGCTACTACTGAATCAGAATCCTCTGAAAATCAGGTACCTCTAACTACCTATGCTTATAATATTGATGACATTGCTCAATTAAGAATTTATCTTAAGTCATTGCATATAAGTTATAGGGATCAGACTTTAGAAAATGAGAGGATAAAAGCTGAAAATTCTGAACTTAAGGTAAGAAATAAACTTGTTGAAGAAAAACTTGAAAACATGCAACAAGTTCAGAAAGAGAGAGATGATGCTGTTTGCAAAGAACAGAATTTTCTTCAGAAGTATAAACAACTAGAGTCAGAGTTGGAGGAAGCAAATAATAAAATTAGGACTTGGACTAATTCTGGAAAGGACACTCAACAGATTTTTCAAACAGACACTGTTGGTCTAGGTTATAATGAGGGAGATGAACTTAGATTTCAAAATCAAGTTAAAGTCAGAACTCATTTTGTTCATGGAACCAGTAAATTTTTGTCTGAAAATGAAAAGGAAGCTGTCAAAAATAAACCAGTAAAAACTAATGTTAAACAGGTTAATATTGGTTCAATGATAGATAAACAACTCAAACATAAAATGAAGGAGTTAAAATCTGTTGAGAAACAGAAAGTGTCAAACAAGAACAGAAATGGAAAAGTAGGCATCACTTCAGGAAATAAACCAATGCTTGCTAGTTATGCTCCAAGAAAGACATGTCATAACTGTGGTAGTACTAAGCATCTTGCAAATTTCTGCAAGAAAAATAAAAATATAAATTCTTTACCTACAAAGTCTGAGGTAAAGAAGGATTTTGCTAGAACTAAGCCACAGACTTTATGCACACACTGTGGAAGCACCTGGCATTCCATTTATACTTGCAGAGAATATCATGCAATCTATCATAATTACTATGAACTGAAACCCAATCTGAAATGGGTTAAAGTTGATACTGCAAGTGTAAACACTGATACTGTTAGCTCAAACTCTGATAATGTTAATTCCGCTGCAAAAGCTAACAAAGTTAAGAATGCCAAAGGATCCAAGCAAGTCTGGATCCTTAAAACTAATCCTCAGTAATTGTTTGTGATTGCAGGGCAACAGGGAGGCAACCCTAGTCGTGGACAGTGGATGTTCAGGACACATGACTGGAAATAAAGCCCTGCTATCAGAATATGAGGAGAAGGCTGGCCCAAAAGTTTCCTATGGTGATGGCAATGTAGGAAGAACATTGGGATATGGCAATATTAATCTTGGAAATGTCATCATCAACAATGTAGCTCATGTCCCAGGACTCAAGCATGACTTGTTATCTGTGAGTCAAATCTGTGACAAGGGATATCATGTAGATTTTCAACCTGAATATTGTGAAGTTATCAGCAAATCTACAGGAAAGGTTGTTCTAGTTGGTCACAGGCAAAACAACATTTATGAAATCAAGCTTTTGATAGACTCTGTTGGAAAAGCTGTTTGCCTGTCAACAAGAATGTCTAGTGAAGAGAGTTGGAAGTGGCACAAGAAACTCTCACATTTGAACTTGAACAACATCAATGAATTGATCAGAAAGGATCTTGTAAGAGGACTCCCAAAGGATCTGTTAAATGTTGATGGCATGTGTGACTCATGTCAGAAGGCTAAACAAAGGAAGTCATCTTTCAAGAGCAAGACAGAATTTTCTATCACTGATCCCTATCATCTTCTGCATGTTGATCTCTTTGGTCCAGTAAATGTTATGTCTATTGCAAGGAAGAAATATGCTTTAGTCATTGTTGATGAATACACTAGATTCACTTGGGTGTATTTTCTAGCAAAGAAGGATGAAACTGCATTAACTCTGATGGAGCATGTGAAGCTTCTGGACAAAGGATCAAGCAACAAAGTCAGAATCATCAGAAGTGATAATGGAACTGAGTTCAGAAATGCAATAATGGAAGAATTCTGCAAGGACAATGGAGTGAAACAAGAATTTTCAGCACCTGGTACACCACAACAAAATGGTGTAGTTGAAAGGAAAAATAGAACCTTAATTGAAGCTGTCAGAACTATGCTTGATGAAGCAAAATTGCCAAGTTACTTCTGGGCAGAAGCTGTTCAAACTGCTTGTTTTACTCAAAATGCAACACTGATCAATAAGCATGGAAAGACACCATATGAGATGGTGAAGAAAAAGAAGCCTAACCTGAAATACTTTCATATTTTCGGGTGCAAATGTTTTGTTTTGAAGACTCATCCAGAACAGTTGACCAAGTTTGAGCTAAAGGCAGATGAAGGAATTTTTGTTGGTTATCCACTGTCAACAAAGGCATTCAGAGTTTACAATCTGAGAACTAAAGTGATCATGGAATCTATACATGTTTCTTTCGATGATAAGAAGATAACTGGACTTGAAGACAAAGATGAATATGATCAACTGAACTTTGAAAATGAAGATTTAAACTCTGATGAAGGAAACTCTGAAGAAACAATTCTGACAGACTCTGTTGAAACAACCTCTGAACCTCTACTGGTAAACACTGGAGAAACTTCTCAGTCACAACAAAGGGGAGAACCAGTTGAGGGGGAGAATTGTTGGTGTATACTGAAAATATTTATTTGAAGTATTTACATTTATTTCTAGCCGGTTTAATTGAGAATCATTTAAATGTTTACATGTTGTCTAAATATTATATATTGTGAATAATCTAGTATCAAATGGGATACAGAATATTAGATTATTAAATACGGTTTATATAATATAATAAGGTTCACAGCACAGGTGGAGTTAGACAATCCACTGGAATGGCTGTAGTATTATTTAGATTAGTTTATATTGACTAATAAATAATACTAGTATACTTTGTGTATATTGAACAGGATCAAATTTAGAATTGTTCCCTTATACTGATTAAGAAGGTGAACTAAGATTCTATGTTATTATTAATGCTTAGGTTCTTAATCCGGAAATAATAATTGACACGTATATATTATTTACATGCTTTGATTTATATATGAAATAATTCTTTTGATTTATTTCATTATATTTTGGGTGATGAAATAATATATATGGTGGGATATTATTTATTGACGGAATCCATGTCCTGATAATATTCGGGTTAATGATGTTCCCTTGAAAGCTCAAAAAGATTTAATTATGTGAAACCCTGCAGGTGGATTTATTCCGGCATAATTAAATAAAGGTTGAGTGGATAATCAAGGATAAAAGATATTAATTAAATGAATTATCAGTAATTTATTTAATTAATGGACATGCGATATTTTAAACATGGGGAATTTAATAAGCAAATAATATTGGAACCGAATTAATTAATTAAATTACGGTATTAGGAAAGGTAGTGCAAATATTAATTCTTTAGTGGATTGAATTAATATTTAATTACATTGGGCTAGGCTCAAGATGTAATTAGAAGGCCCAACTTAATTATCCATGATCCCTATTGTAGCCTATATATATTCCTATTCTCTTCTTGCTGGGGCGGGTCGAAAAAATTTGGTAGCCACCCAGGAGCAAGAAGAGAGGTTAACTTGAGAAGACGAAGGCCACACTTCGCTCAAGGGAATTTGGGAATACAATAGAAGAGCGTGGAATCAACCGTTAACAAGGTGACTTTTCTATTCGTACTCGTTAATTTATTGTATCAAAATTCGCAGTGCCAAGATCTGATTGTCCCAACAAGTGGTATCAGAGCTATGGTTGTAACGGTCCATAACAATCTCCGATGGGCTCCCAGATGGATCCAGGAAGAGGCAGATGGGCTATCCCAGGTTGGGCTTAAGGAGGAGCAGGTGGGCCTTCCAGTGTGGGCCTAGGGGGAGCCAGATAGCTAGGTGGATTTCCAGTAGGGTCAAGGGGGAGCCAGATCACACAGAAAGGAGGCAGATTCGATAGGTGTCGAGCCCGATGTGTGAAGGGGGAGATTGTTAGGAGTTGTCCCACATCGGTTGTGGGAGGGGTAGATTGCTAGTCTATAAGCAGCCAGATAACTCCATTAGTATGAGGCCTTTTGGGAGTTAGCCAAAAACAAATCCGTGCGGGCTCGGCCCAAAGCGGACAATATCATACTAATGTGGAGTTAAGGCCTGCTTAAGCAAGCCCAACAAGTGGTATCAGAGCCTGGTTCATTGGTTCTGCGAATTTTGATACGATGTCCATGTCGTAATTATATATGCATGTGTATAGTGGTGTGCTTGGATAATAATCTTTTGCAGGTTGTTTAGTATCCACTATTATGGCCATGTAATTTTAATTATGTGTTTGGATCCCACGTGGTTTAATCGTGGTTATTTTATTTGGTTTCCACGTGGTTTATCGTGGTTGTAAAACACGAGGGTTGATCGTGTTAGAATAGATTTACAAAATTAGTTTTGTATTAGATCTGTTTTGTATGTAATTGTTTGATGGATTATATAAAAATCCGGGTATTTTGTAACAATTACGTGCGATCGGAAATCAAAACGGAGAAAAATAATTGTCCGCTGCGTAGCTGTTATGGCTGCTGGTTCGTTTTTTTTGTTTTAAAGAAGTCGACAGCAACAGGAAGCAGAAACAAAATCAAAAGTCCACAGATTCTGGTGACAGAAGCAACAGCCGCGGCGCGTGAAAACCTGGTAAAAGTACGTAACGCAGGAGGCACCTGCGTTACAAGGGAAAACAGGAGTTGCGCATGCGGCAAATGCGCAACAGGTATTCCAGAGGTGTAACGCAATCTCTACATGCGCAACAGCAGTTTTTTTTGCAGAAAATTGTTTTTTCAGCAGAACACAGGGCTGGAAATATTTTTTCAAGGGGCCATAATAGTGGAAAATTTTATTTTATTTTTTCACTGATTTTTAATTATTGCTTTAAATAATTATTATGTGTGTTGTTAATTATGTGTGTAATTTTTAATTGCATGTTTAACATAATTAGGACGACATGGACATTAATTTTATTTATTGCTTTAATTTTATGATGCATGCTGCTATGTTATGTGTTCTTTGTTTTGTTATTTTTATAACATGTGGACCTCGAAAAAATAACATAGGGCGATGCATCTAGATAAAATTCCTCAATTTTAAATAAAAATTCTAAGTGGGTGAGGGAATTAATTAGGAATTAAATCCCATGGTCTCCATTGTTGTTTGTATGTAATTTAACACCGAGACGAATATAAATTATATACATGCCACCCATCGTGGCGTATGATTTATGGTGTCAGGTAGTGTTATGGATATTACTAGAACAAACTTCCTAAATTAATTATGAATATTGAAAGGTATACATGCCACCCATCGTGGCGTACCAAGTTTCATAGAATTCGATTAATTAGACGGGTACCACTGATTGAATATAGATTTTCAATATTGAGAGAAAGGATGATTCTGTCTAGAAAGGGGTCTTAAGTGATGCCTCTTGACAATGCTCCCCCCGATCTGGGAATTATCCTATTATCGATTATTGATTTGAAATATTTAATGGTGGTATCCAGTCTTTTTATTAATTTAAGATTTAATAATGGTATACACTTAGCTATGAAAAATAATATATAGTCCACCCTAACGTGGCGTATTATTTAGTAATAGGACCGAAGTAATATTTAAACGAATTTAAGTGGTATATATGTCATCCATCGTGGCGTACCAGATACTTATGGTGTTTAAATATTAGTGCATTAATTTTAATTAATTGTTAGAGGAAACCAATAGGATTTAAGATTTATGCAACTATCTGATTATGTGTTACATGTATGATTCTCAGGATTAGATCACTATGGGCTTTAATCCACTATTCACCATACTTAAGGATAACAAACTTACTGGACCGAACTATATTGAATGGAAACGTAATTTGGACATAGTGTTGACTGCTGAGGAGTACAAATTTTGTACTTATGAACCCAAGCCAGACCAGCCTGCTGAAGATGCTCCTGAAAGTGAGAAGGAGTATTATAAGCGGTGGATTAAGGCTGATGAGATGTCGCGATGTTACATTCTGGCAGCAATGTCGGGTGTTTTGCAGCATCAGCATCAGGCTATGCCCACTGCTTCAGATATGCTCTTTAATCTCAAGGAACTTTTTGGAGAACAGAATAGGGCTGCTAGGCAAGTAGCAATGAAGGCTTTAATGAACACTCAGATGGTTGAAGGAACACCTGTAAGGGATCATGTTCTCAGAATGATGTCTCATCTGAATGAGATGGAGATCCTTGGTGCTGATATTGATGGGGAAACCCAGATCGATATCATCCTTATGAGTTTGCCCAAAAGTTTTGAGCAGTTCCGCTTGAATTACACCATGAACAAAAGGATGTATAGTCTCGCGGAACTTCTGACAGAACTTCAGGCAGCTGAAGGACTCTTTAAGCAGAATGTTCAAGTGAATGTGGCCGAGAAAGCTTCTTCATCTAAGCCGAAAGGTAAGAAGAAGAAAAAGACTCAGACACAGAAAGCTGGAAAGGTTGCTAATGCAGTGGGAGTTCAAGGTGGTGTGAAAAAGCCTAAGGGCAAGTGCTTCAGGTGCAAGCAGTCAGGTCACTGGAAACAGGATTGTCCTCTTCCTAAGAAGACAAACAATACTGGTATGTCTCTTTCTCTAGTTACAGAAACATATATAGCGGCTATATCTACGAGCACTTGGTGTGTAGATACAGGAGCCACTGACCATGTTTGTAACTCTATGCAGGGGTTCCAGCAATCCAGAATGCTTAGAGATGGCGAGATATATGTGTTCATGGGAGATGCTACGAAAGTAGCAGTAGTTGCAGTTGGAATAATTACATTGTCTTTTGGCGATGATAGGATTTTGGTTTTGAACAATTGTCTTTATGTACCTTCGTTTAGAAGGAATTTAATTTTGGTTTCTAAACTTGCCATGGATGGTTATAATGTTTGTTTGGATCGTAATGTTTCTATTATGATGAATAAACGAGTTATATGTTCTGGTACATTGCAAGACAATTTATATATTATTAATCCTATCCAACCAATGCTGCAACATAAGGAAACTAATAACATTCTTTCTAGCTCAAATAAAAGAAAGAAACCTTCTGAATTGAACCAAACATATCTTTGGCACTTAAGATTAGGTCATATTAACTTGAGGAGGATTCAAAGACTGGTAGTAGATGGGCCATTAGGCTCGTTGGCAGTGGAGCCATTTCCAGTTTGTGAATCCTGCTTGGAAGGTAAGATGACTAATAGGCCTTTTAAAGCAAAGGGGAATAGAGCTAAAGAAGTGTTAGAATTGGTTCATACTGATTTATGTGGACCTATGAGTATCCAAGCAAGAGGAGGTTATGAGTATTTTGTCACTTTCATTGACGATTATTCTAGATATGGGTACATTTATTTGTTGCGCCGTAAGTCTGAGTGCTTTGAAAAATTCAAAGAGTACAAAGCAAGTGCGGAGAAGCGACATCTTGGAAAATGTATCAAGTCACTACGATCAGATCGTGGTGGCGAATACTTGCTTGGAGAATTTAGGGAATATTTATCAGAAAATGGGATTGCATCCCAGTTGTCTGCACCTGGCACACCTCAGCAGAATGGTGTAGCAGAGAGAAGGAATCAGACTCTTTTAGAGAGTGTTAGATCGATGATGAGTTATTCAGATTTACCCAAGTCGTTTTGGGGATATGCTATAGAAACAGCGGCTTACCTTCTGAACTTGGTACCTTCTAAGTCGGTTCCCAAGACTCCAATAGAATTGTGGACTGGTAGCAAACCAAGTCTAAGACATATTCGGATTTGGGGTTGTCCAGCACATGTGCTGAACAAGAACGCGACCAAGTTAGAATCTCGTACAGAAGTAAGGCTGTTTGTAGGCTATCCCATGGGAACGAAAGGTTATTCATTTTATAGTCCTAGGGATCGAGATATCATTGTTAGTACCAATGCTAGATTCTTAGAAGAAGACTATATAATGAAATACAAACCCATGAGTAGTATCGTTTTAGAGGAACTAGTGGGAGGGACAGATAATCCCCAAGTGCCAATAGTACAAGTAGATCAACCACAAGAAAATGCACAACCTGTCACTAATACCACACCGGTGCTTCGTCGTAGTGGGAGGGTTGTTCAACAACCTGATAGATTCATGTTTTTGGGAGAGTCCTCGGACTTGGTCTCTGGTGAACATGATGAGGATCCCAGGACATACGAACAAGCAATTCTAGATAAAGATGCAGATCTTTGGCAAAAGGCAATGGAATCTGAGATGGAATCTATGTATTCTAATCAAGTTTGGGAGCTCGTGGAACCACCCAAAGGTGTAAAACCCATTGGATGTATGTGGATCTACAAGAAGAAAAGAGGATCTGACAAAAAGGTGAAAGCCTGGAAAGCACGACTTGTTGCGAAAGGGTATACTCAGAAAGAAGGGATCGATTATGAGGAAACTTTTTCGCCGGTTGTTATGCTTAAGTCGATCCGGATTCTTTTATCTATAGCAGCTCATCTCGATTATGAGATTTGGCAAATGGATGTCAAGACAGCTTTCCTTAATGGAAGTCTTGAGGAAACCATCTATATGCAACAACCAAAAGGATTCATTAAGGAAGGCCAAGAGCATCTTGTTTGTAAGCTTAAGAGGTCTATTTATGGACTAAAACAAGCTTCTAGGGACTGGAATATTCGTTTTGATCAGGCAGTCCAGTCATATGGATTTGATCAAAGTCCAAGCGAATCATGTGTGTATAAGAGAAGTGAGGGTAATGCAGTGGTTTTTCTAGTACTGTATGTAGATGACATTTTACTCATTGGAAACAATGTTAAGATGTTGTCATCAATAAAGGCATGGTTGTTCAAACAATTTGAAATGAAGGACTTAGGTGAAGCGGCATACATCCTTGGGATCAAAGTAATAAGGGATCGCAAGAAAAGGATGTTGGCTTTATCTCAAGAGCCCTACATTGATGAAGTATTAGCTCGTTTTAACATGCAGAACTCTAAGAAAGGTTTTCTACCTTTTAAGCATGGAGTGGCTCTATCCAAGGAGCAGTGTCCTTCGACACCTAAGGATATAGAGAGCATGAAAGCAGTTCCTTATGCTTCGGCATGTGGAAGCTTAATGTATGCTATGTTATGTACGAGGCCTGACATCTGCTTTGTTGTAGGCATGGTTAGTAGATATCAGTCGAACCCAGGTCAGGAACATTGGAGTGCAGTAAAAACTATACTCAAGTACCTGAGAAGGACTAAAGAGTATATGTTAATTTACAAGGCCTCAGATCTATTTCCTTTGGGATATACTGATTCAGATTTCCAATCAGATAGGGATAAGAGGAAATCGACCTCGGGATATGTTTTTACTTTGGGAGGTGGAGCTGTTATATGGAGGAGTGTAAAGCAGAAATGCATTGCAGACTCTACCATGGAAGCCGAGTATGTGGCGGCCTCTGAGGCTGCAAAGGAGGCTGTATGGTTCAGGAACTTCCTTTTGGACTTGGATGTGGTACCTAATTTGCCTAGGAGCTTGACAGTGTATTGTGATAACACTGGTGCTGTGGCAAATTCGAAGGAACCGCGAGATCACAAAGCAGCTAAACATATTGAACGTAAGTATCATCTCATACGAGGAATCGTAAAGCGAGGAGATATAGTTGTGGCTCACATATCATCAGAAGACAACCGGGCAGATCCTTTCACAAAGAGTTTGCCAGCCAAGGTTTTTTACAGGCATGTGGAAGCGATAGGAGTCAGATGGATGGACACATAGTTTTTTGTAATAGTGGATTAAATAAACACTGATATACTCATAGAATATTTTGAGTATAAGTGGGAGATTGTTGGTGTATACTGAAAATATTTATTTGAAGTATTTACATTTATTTCTGGCCGGTTTAATTGAGAATCATTTAAATGTTTACATGTTGTCTAAATATTATATATTGTGAATAATCTAGTATCAAATGGGATACAGAATATTAGATTATTAAATACGGTTTATATAATATAATAAGGTTCACAGCACAGGTGGAGTTAGACAATCCACTGGAATGGCTGTAGTATTATTTAGATTAGTTTATATTGACTAATAAATAATACTAGTATACTTTGTGTATATTGAACAGGATCAAATTTAGAATTGTTCCCTTATACTGATTAAGAAGGTGAACTAAGATTCTATGTTATTATTAATGCTTAGGTTCTTAATCCGGAAATAATAATTGACACGTATATATTATTTACATGCTTTGATTTATATATGAAATAATTCTTTTGATTTATTTCATTATATTTTGGGTGATGAAATAATATATATGGTGGGATATTATTTATTGACGGAATCCATGTCCTGATAATATTCGGGTTAATGATGTTCCCTTGAAAGCTCAAAAAGATTTAATTATGTGAAACCCTGCAGGTGGATTTATTCCGGCATAATTAAATAAAGGTTGAGTGGATAATCAAGGATAAAAGATATTAATTAAATGAATTATCAGTAATTTATTTAATTAATGGACATGCGATATTTTAAACATGGGGAATTTAATAAGCAAATAATATTGGAACCGAATTAATTAATTAAATTACGGTATTAGGAAAGGTAGTGCAAATATTAATTCTTTAGTGGATTGAATTAATATTTAATTACATTGGGCTAGGCTCAAGATGTAATTAGAAGGCCCAACCTAATTATCCTTGATCCCTATTGTGGCCTATATATATTCATATTCTCTTCTTGCTGGGGCGGGTCGAAAAAATTTGGTAGCCACCCAGGAGCAAGAAGAGAGGTTAACTTGAGAAGACGAAGGCCACACTTCGCTCAAGGGAATTTGGGAATACAATAGAAGAGCGTGGAATCAACCGTTAACAAGGTGACTTTTCTATTCGTACTCGTTAATTTATTGTATCAAAATTCGCAGTGCCAAGATCTGATTGTCCCAACAAGTGGTATCAGAGCTATGGTTGTAACGGTCCATAACAATCTCCGATGGGCTCCCAGATGGATCCAGGAAGAGGCAGATGGGCTATCCCAGGTTGGGCTTAAGGAGGAGCAGGTGGGCCTTCCAGTGTGGGCCTAGGGGGAGCCAGATAGCTAGGTGGATTTCCAGTAGGGTCAAGGGGGAGCCAGATCACACAGAAAAGAGGCAGATTCGATAGGTGTCGAGCCCGATGTGTGAAGGGGGAGATTGTTAGGAGTTGTCCCACATCGGTTGTGGGAGGGGTAGATTGCTAGTTTATAAGCAGCCAGATAACTCCATTAGTATGAGGCCTTTTGGGAGTTAGCCAAAAACAAATCCGTGCGGGCTCGGCCCAAAGCGGACAATATCATACTAATGTGGAGTTAAGGCCTGCTTAAGCAAGCCCAACAAGAATGATCAAGATGAAGACTCAAACACTGATACTGAGTCAACTGAAAAATCTGGATCAAACTCTGATGCTTCAAACTCTGAAAATTCAAATTCTGACTCTGGGCAGTCAAGTTCAGGGGGAGTCTCAGAAAACGAAGATAGATCACAACAAAATCAGGAGAGCATGGATCAAGGGGGAGGATCACATGCTGATAGAAGTCATTTGCCTTCTGCTAGGAAATGGACTAAATCACATACACCTGATTTGATAATTGGTGATCCAGATGCAAAAGTAAAGACAAGAAGTGCTACTGCAAGTGAATGTCTGTTTCATGCATTCTTGTCTAAAAATGAACCAAAGAAAGTGGAAGAAGCTCTTCAAGATGCAGACTGGATAACAACAATGCAGGAAGAGTTGAATGAATTTGAAAGGAATGAAGTTTGGACCCTTGTACCAAGGCCAAAGAACAGATCTATTGTTGGTACTAAATGGGTTTTCAGAAACAAGACTGACAGTGAAGGTGTTATCACAAGGAATAAGGCTAGACTGGTAGCAAAAGGCTATTCACAGCAGGAAGGAATAGACTATGATGAAACATTTGCTCCAGTTGCAAGATTGGAGGCAATCAGAATTTTTCTAGCATATGCCTCTCACAAGAAATTCAAAGTGTTCCAGATGGATGTGAAAAGTGCTTTTCTGAATGGAAAGCTTGAAGAAGAAGTGTTTGTTGAACAACCACCAGGATTTGTGGACCCCAAATATCCAGATTATGTCTACAGGCTAGATAAGGAACTATATGGACTTAAGCAGGCACCAAGAGCATGGTATGAGACACTTGCTCAGTTTCTTCTAGAAAGTGGATTCAACAGAGGAACAATTGACAAAACTCTGTTTTATTTCAATCAAGGAAGTGACCTCCTTTTAGTTCAAATTTATGTTGATGACATCATCTTTGGGTCTACTAATGACAAACCCTGTAAGAAGTTTGCCAAGCTCCTGCAGTCCAGATATCAAATGAGCATGATGGGAGAGCTTAGTTACTTTCTAGGCCTACAGGTGAGACAAACAGATGATGGTATTTTCATTAATCAAGAAAAATATACCAGAAATCTTCTCAAGAAATTTGGTATGCTTGACTGTTCATCTGCATCAACTCCCATGGCAACAGCAACTAAATTGGACAAAGACACAGGAGTTTCAGTGGATATGACAAACTACAGGGGCATGATAGGATCTCTTCTATACTTGACAGCTAGTAGGCCTGACATCATGTATGCAACCTGTCTTTGTGCAAGGTTTCAGGCAGATCCTAGAGAGCCACATCTGACAGCTGTGAAAAGAATCTTCAAGTATCTCAAGGGCACCATATCATTAGGTCTGTGGTACCCCAGAGAATCAGATTTCAAGCTACTTGGGTATTCTGATGCAGACTTTGTAGGCTGCAAGATAGACAGAAAGAGCACTAGTGGAAGTTGTCAATTTCTTGGTGACAGACTTGTTTCCTGGTACAGCAAGAAACAGAAATCAATCTCCACATCTACAGCAGAAGCAGAGTATATTGCAGCTGGTAGCTGTTGTGCACAGATCTTGTGGATGAAGAATCAACTGCTGGATTATGGATTGAGGTACAGTAAAATTCCTATTTACTGTGATAATCAAAGTGCTATTGCTATGACAGGTAATCCAGTACAGCATTCAATGACCAAGCACATCAGCATATGGTACCACTTCATCAGAGAACATGTAGAAGAAGGGAATATTGAACTACATTTTGTGTCTACAGAACAACAGCTTGCAGATATCTTCACTAAACCGTTGAGTGAAGCTACATTTACAAGACTGGTCAATGAACTAGGAATGGTCTCTGGTTCTGACTAGGAATGTTGGTTAGATTCAAATCTTACTTATGTAGTGTATTACTCATATTTCCTGATTGGTTAAATGCTAAGTGAACTCTGTTGATTAAACTCTGTTATGCATACTCTGTTAAACTCTGTCAAACAACTTGCCACAATCAACTGCTAATTACCAGCTAGGATCCAATGTAGCATCCGTTGATTGTAGGTTGCATCAGTTGATGACTAACTGGACTGTATCCGTTGATGTTATACAGTCTTATCCGTTGATGGTTGTGTTATACGGTCTTATCCGTTGATGGTTGTGTTATACAGTCTTTAAACTCTGTCAGCATGTCTGTATGTCATACACTGTTAATAAGTTTGATAAACTCTGTGAACTTTGAATTGATTTTTGTCTGAGTGAAAAACACCAATGAAGAAATATGTATGAAGCATGATTCTCAGCAATTAATCATGAATCTTTCTGAGTTATTGTGATCTAATCTTAGATTGTGCAGAAAGTTAACACAGCATGATACTCGCTCATATTTATAGCATCTCTTAGTTTATTTTGTCCTAAACTCTGAGTCTATAAATACTGTGTGCATTACCTTACATGAAAAACTACTGATGTTGATGAACTCTAAACTCTGTTAGTTATACTCTGATAGAATAAAATGCTTACTGCAATACCCCAAAGAAAATGTATATAGGTTGTTATACTCCTTTGAGATTATGTTGGATACTAGGATGACCCAGGAACCTATTGGTATATAATATGTGCTAAAATTCTCTGATTTTTGGTGACTAGTTAAATACTAGGATGACCCAGGAACTTATCAAAATGATAAGGGCTAAAATATCAAAATTTTTGGTGACTGGTTCCAACCTCTGATTACTGGAATGAAAAATAAAAAAAAATGAAAATACAAATAAAAAAAAATGTATATAAAGGGGGTATAAAATAAAAGTTACTGTATACAGTTTGATTACTTCAGAGTTTAGCTTTCATCATACAGTCAGTGTTTACTATGACAGTTTGTGCATCCAGTGTTTATTGATTTACTTTATGGATTTTATGAAAAATTAGATGCTCTAAAAATTGACCTAGTAAACTCTGCTTCACACACAGATATATTCACAACTGTGCAATTTATGAAAGGGTTTCGGTGATAAAGTTGGAGAATTGACAAACGCTGTTGATTCGTGATTTGTACTCTAAGGTAAATTTTCACTTGGACAATTTGAAAATCTTGGAGTAAATAGGGTTTTTGACAACTGTTAATCAGTGGATTGTTGATGAATGTGTTCTTTATATGATTACTTTAATTAGTTTTCATATTCTCTTCTTGATTTATTTTCTTGAAGAACAGTTCATAAAACATAAATAAAAGTTGCAGAACACAATGAATAAGATTAGAGAAACATAATTTTTCATTGATAATAAGAAAGAGATTACAAGCAAATATTACATCTTTTTGTTCTCTCTATCTGCTAATCTATTCAACAGGAAAATAAAAGGTCAGTCCAAACCACTCCATTGTTAGCAAAAATTCCCAGATCCCATCTTTGCCACTTTATTTGGGTGGAAGTTGAAGGGATAAGGTTATTTTTGCTGACATATTCATTAACAATGGTTGGTGGTGTTGGATGAGGATGCCTTCGAGGAGAGCCATGCCAATGTTGCTTGGAGGGCAGCATCGATGTCGATCACCCTTGCAGGTTTCTCTCTCTCGATCTCTTCCAGACCGGCATCCATTTGCAGCCACAGCGTCTCGAGCTGCCTTTCCCACTCAAACGCTTCAAACTCTTCACGCGTATAGCTGAAGATGTCCCTATTCTCGACAAGATGAAGGTTCTTTTCTTTGATGGTAAGGTTGGCCATTGTTTTTCAGAGTATTTGGTTTGAAGGGTTTGTGATTTTACAGGGGAGACTGAAAGGTTAAAGGTTTATTGAACTAATCTGAGCAAGTCTCTAGGCCTTAAATAGAGATGGGTAAGAACGAAGTTCTTAAACGCTTCGTATTCTGGTTATTAAAGGCAACAGGTAAACGCTTCAAATTCTGGTTTTACTTGGGTCCAGATATTTTAAGAGAGTATTATTTGATTTTTGTTTAAATCAAATATTTTAATGTTTTAATTTTCAAAATACTCTTCTTAAAAATAAGCGCACGTGACCCACTCGCCCATTAATGTGTCCCACTTACCCATTATCGTGTCTCACTACACATTAATCTAGGAACTGATTGAGTGGTTGTTACATAAGAGATTGGTTTTTAATTACTCTAATCACTTTTGTGTCCAAACGGTTGTGCTTTATTCTTACATCTCACAGTTGTCTTATTTTTCACTTGGGCATTCACGCAAACACCTTTTCTACATACATTTCTCTTGGAAATTCTTGCAAATTTCTTAACTCAATGGCTTCTAAAGCATTCACTGCTCTTGGTTTACGGTTTGTTCCTAACAACTATGAAGCTCCACTCTATCATCAACGCGTTCCAGAACCGTTTCATCTAATGCAGAACTTCTTGAGGGATTCAGAGATTGGACAAGCTCTGGTTGGACCTGCTACTCTCTCTGCGTCTCAAATTGCTACATTTTGGCAGAATTCAGTTTATGTGGATGGAGGAGAGAATGGAACTCCTAACATTATCTTCACTTATGAAGACCAAGATTATGTGATTACTCCACAGACTATACGAGATACAATGGGGTTTGACACACATACTTCTTATACTCTGGTTAATGAAACTTATTTGAGAGAGATGCTACAAGAGATAGGTTACATGGAATCTCTTGACAAGCTTGGCGGTATAAAGAGACCAAATCTCAGAAAGGAATGGAACTTTTTCTTCGATTGCATCACAAGGACGTTTCAGAAGAAAGTCACCAACTGGGATGCCATTCCAATAGACAGTCTCCAAATCGGGTATTCTCTACTCTATGGTACTAATTTTGATTTTGGTCGATATGTTCTGATGAACTTAGGTGATAAACTGTCAGAATCTACTACTGTTTATTATGCTCGCTTTTGTCAAATGCTGTTCAATGCTTGTGTACCTGGTCTAGAAATTGATGATACTGATGAAATTGATCCTTTTAGAGTCAATAAGAGAATATTCTCTGATATGACAAATAAGGATGTTGGTAAAGCAAATCTCCCTACTTTTGTCATGCCACTTGCTCTGCAAAATTTTCTAAATCAACCACAAGAACCACAACAACCTGAACCACAACAAGATCAACAAGAACCACAACAACCTGAACCACAACAACAACCACAACAACAACCTGAACCACACCCTGAACCTGAGCCTGAACCGTTAAACATTGATCGTACTCAAAAACCAAACACTGAATCACCTGCACACTCAGCACCTACAAAACAACCTTCACCCATTCCACAAACAAACTCTGAATCGTCACAATCTCCACCAGAATCACAATCAGCACAAAGAGTTAAGAAGGCAGTTACTGAACGACATGCAAGTGTTAAGCAGGTGAAAGAGACACAAAGAAAATCAAAGCAGACATCTCCTGAAGCTGTTTATACTAGAAGAGTGAAAAGAATAAAACAACGGGCAAAAATACCTAAGTCACTCTCAGTGGTAGAACAAACTCCACCATCTAGTGAAGAGGATTCAGATAATGTACCTCTAGCAAAGCGAAGAAAACTGGTATTCTCTGATTCTGTGGATGAAAATATTGAAGCTCCAGAGGTAGTTTCACAGCAAACACCTCCTGTTGAAGTTGAGAAAGATGCAATACCTGCAGAGGTTGAAATACCTGCAGAGGATGAAGTGCCTGCAGAGGATAAAATGCCTGCAGAAGAGGATGCTAGAGATGGCCTCTCTCCAATAAATGATATTCTTGATTCATTTATGCCATTCTCTGATCCTATCTCTGATATTGGTGTAGCTGATCAACCTACGGTTGTTCTTTCTGAAGCTGTGGCATCTCATACTGAGTTAATTTCTGATGCTCACCAAACTGTTGAAGGAGGAGAAGAAATTGATCAGGCAACCAAAGTCACTTCTCAGTCTATGCCTGTTGCTGAGCCTGAGCAACATGGAGAACATCTTGACAAGCCTACAGAAGAAATTGCTAAAACTATGGCTGAAGATGAACGTGCTAAAGCTACAAGTGTTGAAACTGAAGGTGAAAGTAGTGCAAACTCTGATGCTTCTCTGAGTGCACCAGTACAAACAGACAATAAACATACACCTTTCACTCAACCTTGTACTTCTCATGAAGTTGAGAGAGCACAATTTGCAAAGAATGCTGCTGAATGGTACAAAGAGGATTGTATTTTTCCACGAGGAAGAGCAGCTGATTTTGTTAAGAAAAATGCTGATACTATCTCCAATCCAGAGATTCTTTCTTGCTTGAAAGCAACTGTAGTTCAAGTCAAAACTCTGGATAGAAGATTTGATGATACTACAATGGCAATCACTGCTTTGCAAAATGAGGTTGTAGCTAGAGAAATGAAAATGGAAAGAGATTCAAAACTAGTGACTACAAAATTCTCTAAAGCTCAAGACAATCTCTTTGCCAGACTGAGTAAAGTTGAAGAGAATCAGTCTGACTTATCTACTAAAATTGATTCTATTGCTACTTCCCTGGAGTTAATTACATCTATTCTTATGCCTGATGATGTCAAAAAGGGGGAGAGAGTTGTCAGAAGGGATAGTGCTGGAGATGGAGGGGCAAGTAGTAAAGGGAAGAACAAGGCTGGAGAGGTTCAAACTCTGAGAACTAGCAAGTCATCTAAATCACAGTCTGTTGGGAGAAATACTGATACTCAAGGTACTTCAAAGACCAAGAGTTTGCTGTTACCTTCTAATCCACAAACTGATGAAGAATTGGCTGCTAAGCTGTTTATTGAAGAGAATGAGGAAGGAGTTACGATTGAGGACATTGAAGCTGAGAAAAAGAGTTTACAAGAAGAACATCTTAAAGCTTTAAAGTCTGGTAAGGTACAAAGAGGAAAAGCTCCTAGACCTGTTGTTAAAGGTGTTGTGATCAGAGAAAGGACTGATGTTAGTCAAAGTTCTCGATTTTCAAAGGAAGCAATTGCAGCAGAGGCTAAACTCAAGCTAAAAGGCATTGAAGGAGAAAGTTCACAGAAGAAAGTTACAACTTCTGTTGCATCACAAGCAATGATCACACCTTTACACTCTTCTCAGTTGAAATCGGTTTTTGGAAAAGGAACAATTCATGATCCAAATGTATTATCTGGAGTTTCTATGAATGTTTCTGATGGAAAAGCTTTATCTGGCAAAGTTGGTAATAATAAGGGTGGACTAGGTTCACACAGAGACAAAAGGCAATATACTGGTCCTAGAGATCCTTCTTCACTGGCTGTTCCAGGTCGTGGTGTTCCTCAAGAGAGTTTGGACAGACTGGAATCAGTACAGTTAGTTCATCAGAAGAGTTTAAGCAAGGATTTTCTCTTGTACTTCATGGATGATGGGACAGTATTTAAAGTTGGTGAGAATGATATTGGCTTGAAATGTTGGGAAGAACTAGAGTATGTTCTATATCTTCTCAAGGTGAATAGTCAAAGGACTCAATCAGTTGCTAATGTACTCAGACAGAAAATGCTTCAGAATCTGGCAATCAGAGGAGTGAAATGTAATAGCAGATATGTTCCTAAGTACAAGGATTACAAAGGCAATCTCATTGAAATGAAGAAAGGTACTGCAAAGTTAAAGACTGATTTGGGAATCACAGTACTTGATTTCAATTCACAGTCAGAAAAAGTCAGATTTATCAGACTGGGAAATGAGATGAGAAGGAACAAAATCTATGATCTTAGGGCTGCTATTTACCAGACAGATGAAAGTGATCCTCAGCTCAGAGAAATTAAAGAAGCTATGAAGATTGAGCTTGAAAATGCAGAAAGAAGATTGCTGATAGATTATCTCAGAGCTGTGCCAGATCTTGAAATGATAAGAGATTAAGGTCTGTAAGGATTTTCTTATTCTCTGTAGTTTTTATTAAGTAGAAGCTTAAACTCTGAATTTGTATAAACACTGTATTTGTCTATTTGTTTTGACATCATCAATTATTGTCATTAACTTGTGCATTTTTGCTAATGAACAAGTTGGGGGAGATTGTTGAATATAATTGATGTGTTTTAATCAGTGTTTAAGTGTTACAATGAATTATCAGAGTTTAGCTGGGAGCAGTCAGAGTTTGGTGTAAACTCTGACAGATGGAAGCTCGACAGAGTTTGTCAAACTCTGTCTGGAGGAAGCGTCTACTGGTCAACAGTGATTGAAGATTTATTATGGAAGCGATATCTTTGAAGATTGGATAGCTATCAAAGAGATCGAGTTGACATAGGAGACGTGTGACAATCTGTAATTGATATCATTGTATAGCTGATTATTAGGAATATCAATTAGAGATTGTATCGTAGCTGTATGTTATATAAATACAGTTAGGTTAACCCTAGAAGGGTATCGAACAACGAATTATCTTTATTGTAACCTAGCAGCTCTTTGTGATATTTTACATCACGAAGAGGGTTCGTAATACAAGAAGTTTTTAAGTGCATAAACGCTTTTACTTGTTAAACTCTCATACAAAGTTGATTATTAATTGTGTATTCGGCCTAACATGATCAAAAATCCTGACCTAAGGGTCAGCACCCCTGATCGAAAATCCTGACCTAAGAGTCAACATTCATGATCGACAATCCTGACCTAAGGGTCAGCACCCCTGATCGAAAATCCTGTCCTAAGGGTTAGGATTCCTGATCAAAAATCCGTCCGACCGAGCCAAAAGTTGGCCCTTATTTCGACCAAGATCCTGGTCGAAACGACTAGGAATCCTGATCGAAAATCCTTTCGACCAAGAAGCTAGGAAGACCCTTATTTCGATCAGAATCCTGACCTAAGGGTCAGCATTCCTGATTGAAAATCCTGACCTAGGGGTCAGCATTCCTGATCGAAAATCCTGACCTAGGGGTCAGCATTTCTGATCGAAAATCCTGACCTAGGGGTCAGCATTCCTGATCGAAGTCCGGATCTAAAATACCACGAATCCTGTTAAAAAAAAAGGGCTATTTAATGAAATTTTTTATGTGCCTAGAGTCATGAATGACCTCAATTCGGGACAGATTTCAAAGATTTGGGAGCCAATGAGGCCAAAAATACGATCGTAAATTACGAAAATATTAGGGCTGAGGACCCTTTTAAAATTACAAAAATTATTATTATTATTAAAAATAATAATAATAAAATCCGGGTCAGATTTTATTCGAATGAAATTTTATCCGAGTGGAACACCTCCGAATAAGGGGCCAAAAATTATCCATATTTTGGGTAAAATAAATATTATTATTTGATAATAATATTGAAAAAAAAAAAAGATTGTTCGATCACATTCCTACTCGAAAAGAGCAGGAATCCTTCTCCAAAAATGGTTCGACCAGGATAAAAAGAGGCTCTTAATTCGACCAGCCCTAGTCGACAATTGAAAATGGTGAAAATGCAAGATGATCACTAAAGTTTTGAAGATAAGGCAAGTTGCCCCCTCTGCAAAAAAAAATATTTATTATTTATAATAAATATAAGAAATATATTTATTATTACTAAATAATAATAGTAATAAAAATCCAGGTTGGACTTTATTCGAGTCAAATTTTATCCGAATGGGACATCTCCGATTTAAGGACCGAAATTATCCGTGATTCGGACAAAAGAAATATTATTATTGAATAATAATATTTTTCAAAAAAAAAATGGAGAGCAAAAAAAAAAAAGTCGATCTCATTTCTGCTCGAAACGAGCAGAAATCCTCCTCGCCAATCTGTTCGACCAGACAAAAAATGAGTGCTTGTTTCGACCACAAACCTGGTCGATATACTTTTGGTAAAAATGCAAGTAGGTCACCAAGGTTCTGACATTCCTGCATCTTGATCCCTGTAGTTTACGAATTGACAGAAAGAATACCGTAGTGTACAATTTTGAAGAAAAGACCCCTGCTGTTTATATTTTTACACAAAGGTCCCTGCACTTCGCATTTTGATACGAAAAATACCTGTGGGTATATAAAAATTCCTAAAATATAAGGAGTAAATAAGAAAAATACCTGTGGATACATAAAAATTCCTAAATTATTAGGAATAATTAAGAAAAATACCTGTGGGTACATAAAAATTCCTAAAATATTAGGAGTAAATAAGAAAAATACCTGTGGGTACATAAAAATTCCTAAATTATTAGGAATAATTAATAAAAATACCTGCGGGTACATAAAAATTCCTAAATTATTAGGATTAATTAAGAAAAATACCTGTGGGTACATAAAAATTCATAAATTATTAGGAAAAATTATGAAAAATACCTGTGGGTACATAAAAATTCCTAAATTATTAGGAAAAATTACGAAAAATACCTGTGGGTACATAAAAATTCTTAAATTATTAGGAAAACTTACGAAAAATACCTGTTGGTACATAAAAATTCCTGAATTATTAGGAATAATTACGAAAAATACCAGTGGGTACATAAAAATTCCTAAATTATTAGGAATAATTAAGAAAAATACCCTTGGGTACATAGAAATTCCTAAAGTATTAAGAAAAATTACGAAAAATATCTGTGGGTACATAAAAATTCCTAAATTATTAGGAAAAATTACGAAAAATACCTGCTGGCACATAAAAATTCGTAAATTATTAGGAAAAATTAAGAAAAATACCTGTGGGTACATAAAAATTCCTAAATTATTAGGAAAAATTACGAAAAATACCCGTGGGTACATAAAAATTCCTAAATTATTAGGAATAATTAAGGAAAATACTTGTTGGTACATAAAAATTCCTAAATTATTGCGAAAAATTACGGAAGATACTTGTGAGTACATAAAAATTCCTAAAATATTAGGAAAAGTACAGAAAAATTATAGAAATATTTTCTCGACAAATTGAGCAATATTTTATGCTAATAATGCATAAAAGCTCTATGAAAGTATCGAAATTGCTAAAAACAAGCACAAATTAAAGCCTCGAATAAGGCCAATCGTCGTAAATGTGTAGGTCGCTCCACACTTTACAATCAGACGATACTCGTGAAACACTAGTGTTCTGAATCCCCGGTAAGGGAACGAGAATAAACCCCGAATCTCGATTAAGGCAAATATAACTTCTACGAAAACCTGATCAGTTTTCCTAGAAGTTGGGGGGCAAATGATATGGGCTAAAAATAAGCCCTAAAGACACATTTAGTGTTGCATTAATTAGACCCGGTATGGTCCAAACGTGGGGCCCACCAACAGGGTCCAAAACCCTATTTTAAATATTAATTTCGTAATTAATATTGGAGGTGAAAAACAGCTCAGCAATTAGAGTCAAATAAGGATATTACTCCTACCTGACTTAGCCTCCAAGGCACCTAATTCAACATGGAAACTGACTCCTACAAGGAAGGAGTCTAGAACCTTCCCAGAGGAGGTGTCTTGTCCGCCAAGTCACCTAACCCTACTACGATTCTAAGGCTTCTCAGCCTATATAAAGGGCCTGACCCCTCATTCCTAGAACTACGTTGGCTTGATTCTCTAGCAATACAGAGATACGTAGGCATCTTGTGAGGACCGTTTAGTCTCGAACGCAAGAACAATCATTAAAGTTCGAAGCTCACCAACCCTAGCATTAAATACGTACAAATCCTCGATTTTATTCCACAACACTTATATAATATTAATTGTAATTGTAGTTGTTTAAAACTAATAATTAAAAATATAAAATTTTAATCTAAATTTGTTGATGAGATTCGAACTCTGATCATTTTGGAAAATGGTTTAAAAACAAAGATTTTTTTTTTTTTGACAAAATGCATGTTCATTCCATTAACTTAAAAAAGTCTAGCCGGGACAAACCCCCAACTGACAATGCAATCAGGTTGATAAAACAATAAACGAGCTAAATAAATAGCCGCATTGTTTCCAGACTGCTTAACAAACTGAATCCTTAGATTCTTGAAACTAAAAAAAGTTACAATGGTATCTCGATCAATCTTACTAACATCAGAACTGAAATCCGTAGTAGCACAATTGACCCTCACATAAATGCGTACTGAAGCCCAATGTTCCAAACCTTCAACTGAAGTTGGGGAAGCATAAATTCCCGAAACCGGAACAAACTTTAATTGTGAAAGGTGAGCTCTTGTGAATTTCACTACCATCTCAAGAATGCTCCAGCTATCTACATGACGTAAAACAGCTATAGACATGCCGATACCCCAGCTATCTACATGCCAAAAATCAGCTATAGACATGCCGCAAGTAGCATCGATGCAAGCTTTCAAGATTTCCCAAAATGCCAAATAAACCAATTTCAGTGGAGAACGCAACCCAACAACCAAAAATAAAACACAACTAAACATAAACCCCAAACAATTGGGGAGAAAAAACAACCCAAAAAGATGGGTACGGCAAAAGAGATCTAGATCTCGATTTTATTGAAGCTCAAGAACTAGAGGATGGAAGGGGGAAGGCTGATGAGATATGAAGAAGGGGAGGAGGGGCTGCGGGAGGAGAGATATGAAGAAGGGGAGGAGGGGCAGAGGGTGAGGGTGGGGGTGAGGGTGGGGGGGGGGTGGGGGGGGAAGGGGGATCTCAGGCGACTCTCATAAGAGAGTATAAATAATTAAAACAAAGATTTTTTAATAATAAATCTAACGACTTTCATCAATTCAACATGGAAACTGACTCCTATAAGGAAGGAGTCTAGAACCTTCCCAGAGGAGGTGATTTGTCCGCCAAGTCACCTAACCCTAGTACGATTCTAAGGCTTCTCAGCCTATATAAAGGGCCTGACCCCTCATTCCTAGAACTACGCTGGCTTGATTCTCTAGCAATACAGAGATACGTAGGCATCTTGTGAGGACCGTTTAGTCTCGAACGCAAGAACAATCATTAAAGCTCGAAGCTCACCACCTAGCATTAAATACGTACAAACCCTCGATTTTATTCCACAACACTTATATAATATTAATTGTAATAGTAGTTGTTTAAAACTAATAATTAAAAATATAAAATTTTAATCTAAATTTGTTGTTGATGAGATTCGAACTCTGATCATTTTGGAAAATGGTTTAAAAACAAAGATTTTTTAATAATAAATCTAACGACTTTCATCAATTTACCAAAAATATAATAATTATATTATCTCATAATTTGATTAAATTATAAATTATCTCATAATTTGATTACTATAATATTGTAAGATGTATACATGAGTGTAGTTATTTGCACACTCTCAGGTACATATGAATGTACTTTACTAGTTTACCTCATGTATGCACTATATAAATTTGGTTCCACACTAAAACATATGATAACGTAATTCTTTTTCGTGAAATTAAGATTTTTATCATAAACATACGAGATTTCGTTAATATAGCCACCATGTTACAATATATTTCCTCCGTTCCTTTTTTTATTACTCGTTTTAACTTTTAACACGTATTTTAAGATGCAAAAAAATCGTATTTCTATATGTTATTTTTAAAATTTTCTTTTTTTGAATAAAAATTTAAATATTAAACTTTTATTCAAAAAAAACATTTTCAAAAATAACATATAAAAATACAATTTTTTTGCACCTTAAAAATACGTGCAAAAAATCAAAGCAACTATTAAAAAGGAAGGGAGTAATATTGTAGAACATCTCCGATATTATTACTTCATTGGTGCATCCATGATACTCTTATAAAATTAATTGTACTGAATACGTGTGCATATGTCACACATGACACATATATGGTTTGGTTTATAGTCTGTAGATAGCTACAGAACTAGAATACAAACAAGACTACATGGATTCGACCAATTATGGAACATGATACACCATTATAATTCATATACTCAATGACTCGCCGAATAATTATGAAATTGGATTGACGCTTTTTTATGGATCATTGTGATAAGTACATATTTTAAATATTATTTTTTAATGAATTGATTAATTTTAATTAATTAAAATTTTTGTGTATATAAAAAAATTATTATTAAATTAATCAAAAAATGTTAAAGAAACTTTTATTATGTGTCCTTGAACATAAATTAGAAAAATCGTTATTTATGCTCATTTATTTTCTTTAAAATTAATGATAGAATTAAAATTTCGCACGTTGATAATCAGCTCATCGTATTGAGATAATTACATCCTTTTTATATTAATATGATATGATAGTACGTAATGGTTATGTTTGTTTTCTAAGCTCATTGTATTTAGGATTTTTTTTTAAAATATCCAAATTATAAAATTTGTCCTTCAAAAATATGGTTCAACTTCATTTGTAATTCCAAGTGAATTGATTGCAATCTGCTGCATATGTAACTTTTATTGTATTTTTACAAAAAATTTGAAAATATGAATATTTTTGATAATTTCCCTTATATTTATTTTAATCATAATTTGCAATCATATCATTAATGTAATTTTTTAGCTACCTACTATTATCTCATAATAAGCAATAATATAGATACTCATTATAAATTGTTTAACATTAAATAAGAGCACATATCAGTTCAAGAATTATTTATCCTTATAAACAAACCTAGAAAATTTGTATATTGAGCTCCTTAAGTTTACTGCATGTATACGATAGATTAATAATTTTGGTAATTGATCTTTAGAAATTAATAAAATTTAAGTCTCAGAGCTTACTCCCTCCGTCACAAAAAACTTTTCCGGGTTTTAAGATAATGGCTAATGAATATTATTTTTTTATGGAGTAGTAGATATTGAATATTGTTTTTAAGGAGTAGTGGGTATTGAATATTGTTTTTTTTGCAATAACGGGTGGAGTAGTGTATATTGAATATTATTTTTAAGGAGTAGTGGATATTGAATATTATTTTTAAGTTGTAATGGGTATTGAATATTATTTTAAAGGAGTTGTGTTCTTATTGGATGGAGTAGTGGAATATTATTTATATACCATATGCTCCATGCATAATCGTGTGCAATAAACAAGGAAACAGAATTAATTTAAAGTCTTTGAACTGAGATTAGCTTACAGGAAAATGATTTTTAAACAGCTTTATTATCAATTTCGCAAGTGGTCCACCATATAAGTTCTTTCGGTCGTAGCAATTATGCCTGTAACTGTAACTTTTCTATTATCCAGCAACGAAGTGAAGAAATTTGCGACATCTTTAATAAATTTTCCATGTTGCGAATGTTTTATCTGAGATGCGCTACAAGCAAAATAAATCTTTTGCAATAAATTTGTGAAAAAGCTCGATACCCATCAAAACTACTTTTACGTCAAAAAATATGTTTATTTTTCATAAATTTATTACAACTTATTTTTTAAGAGAAAAGCAGTACAATTGTTTACGAGATAGTATATTGATCCACTAAAGAATATTGTAAATACGTACTGGAATACTATCCGCTGCACCAAACTCACTCAAAATGCTCCTCTCTTGAAGACAACATATCAACAACAATGATGACAACGCACTTGGATTCAATCAGATGGAGTGGATTAATTAAGTTGGCTAATTTATCATGTAATTGTTGTATTCAACTGTTAATGCATACATGTGCTTAATCATGCAAATTCGTTCACATTAGTATATGATACAAGGTTTGAACGTATCCAAATATGACCTCATATAAAAAGATTATAAATATAAAGCCGACTTCATTTTTAATGAACATATTACATATATAAGGAGAACACCTTGTCACAACAGACCTACTCCATTTAATCCCAGTTTCTTGAACTTCTGCTACTCGCCAATCTTGACATACTACAATGGAACCGTCCTTGTGGATTTGCCAGAAAAGATTTGGATCGTATTAATTACAAAGGAGAAGGAATATATCTGCTCTATGCATTACAAAATCATACAACAGAATATCGTTGTTTTATCTATTGATATAGATTCAAACTTTCTATGACCGAAATGCCATACTCAAAAGCAATGCAACTCTTACTAATGTACAAGTTAGACATCTACATGTCCCTTCTAAACAAAATGACTACCCATCAACAGTTGCGGTGTCTCTTTTTCTTCTTCAATTTCAATTGAAGCTTCAGCTTTTATTTCCTCAACCCTCTTGTCCCAAATTCCATCGATGAGCTTCCAAGTCTCATCACTAATGATTTGGGTCTGGTCGAAAAAAATAACCACCACAAAAATATTAGCATAAGCTCCCATATAGGAATAATATCTATAGAAGGCGTATTGCACATACCTCCATAGGACGGGGTGCACCAAAAGTAGCAAACCCTGAATTACCAGGTGAAAATGTTATCCTCCCTGGAAGCGAAACGCCATGGATTCCCCATCGCCCAGCATATATTAGGGCCCCATATTCATCAACAGGTCTCACAGCAGGCTAAATACATAACCATCAAAATGAATAGTATGAATGTTCTGCTCATCTTGCTGTTTTAAAAGGGACAGAATGTGGGGAATAATATACCATGTGAATCAAATACTTATAGTTTAAATGTACAATTATACTTAAAAATAACCAACCTAGATGTTTGATTGTAGCTTATAGCCTTATACCTATTTGTAACTTGAACATTGCAAGAGACAGTCAACAGGAGAAGAAAGTATATAATACACTGAAACAGTAGGCCAGACTGTTCTGACGTTAAATAAATTCTTCTGTCATAAATAATACAGATGACAATGTTTTCCCATATTTGTTGCTATACAAATCTTAGTTAATACAATTAGCTTGCAGTAAACTCTTTACATGACTCCAAACTATCTAATGTTCTATCACACACGCAGAATAAGAATGCTGTCCAACTGTTTTTTGTCCTGATGATATTACACCTGGAATGATAAAACCCCTTGACCAGGCAATTACTCGCGAAGATACTGTAGTACCTCAGGGTGTTTGGTAGACAATCTTAGAGACTTCTCCCAGTATTCAGGATTTTGATAATTCCTTCCAAAGGCTCTCTCTCATTCAATTTTCATTTGACGATCTACTTTCAATCTTGCATTATGGTTTCTTTAGTTGAATCATTTCTTTGGGACCTGTTTAGGTGTGTTTACCAATTTCCTTCCCTATGCCTATACTCTTTAGTAAAGTATTGATGTTACAAATATCCTTTTTTAATTGCTCTTCTTTGTTTGAGATATGTTAAATAGGAACTACAATTTGTACCCAAAAAAATAATAATAATATCTTTCATTTAGAAAAAGAAAAAAAAAGCCGAGGACATGAAATTTTGTAACCTTTTTTACAGAGCAATATAGAGCTGTAAGATGTTAAATTTATGTGGGTGTATTTGTCTAAAATTATTAGTCGTGTAAAATAAAAAAAACCTGTCCAAAACTAGTTTGGCATGACCAGGGCTAAGTCTCCAAAATACTACCTGAGGCATTCGCGGAGCAGTTGTGTATATGTTCCAGATTTCATCAGCAGTGATCTCACCATCTTCAAGTAATATATCTACACGACATTAAAACACAAAGAGACTCACAAATTAGTAGAGTATTACGAATACATAACTAATAAATAGATAGCTTGATACGGCAGGCAAAAGTGACCAATTAAACCTGTGATCGTCTCCACTGCAGAATGGTATTCCTTTAATACAGACGAAGATTTCTCCACAGCAAAACGCATGTACTCATCTCTAAGTGCTTCAAGCTTCGCAGCAAGCTGCAAGAGTTGTTTAGTATCATCAAGGGCTATTCCAGAACCACTAAATGTAAAACAAACAAAATTTCTTCATCCATACCAATACAGTTTGAGATAGACAGATCCCAATGACAATGTGTCACTATTTTGAATCAGAGAAAATATTACATTGGGATGAAGCACCCATTCCAACACTTACATTTGGCACAAGATCATTTTGCCTTCTGTAATAAGCCTTCCCGAACGCTGTTAACCCTGTCTGCAGGATCAAAAACTCAACAAGCCTTGAAGCTTCTAGTGTAGCCTTTGAAGACATCCAGCATAAGTTGTCAATTCCGAACATCTCCTCTTCAATTACTCTTGCTAAAAAAAATTCACAAGTGAATAGAGAAGTGAAATAGTAATCATTAAGTTGAATACTAACTGTGATCAAATTTAACCTAAGAAATTCAGTGCTTTTCATGAGCTAGCTTTGATAATTTTGTCTCATAAAAAGAAAAGAAAAATCAGCGGGTAGTTTGTTGTTATTTTACTTTGAGGTCATTGCATACTCAAATAATATTGCAAACAAAGCTTAGTGTCAAAGTAATGTATTTTGTTATCAATTGTACTGATCCACCATCAGATGATTTCTTAAATTCAGTATTCAATTTCAAACAGGCACTCTACTTTTTTCAGTTGTTCATCCCATTTAGCCATTTCGGCACGCTAAACAACTTAGGACTTTTCATTTCGTTTTATCAAACATCAAATTAGACATGCTTGCTCTCTTCTCATTTAACTGGGTAAGAATACATAAATCTGGCACCAGATAATCAAGTTTGATAATTAAATCTAGAAATCATACAACAAAGATAAGGGGACACAAAAGAAAGCAGAGTACCAAATGTCCAAAAAACTAAATTTACTACTATAAACAGCTACAATATGTACCAAACGCATTAATACTTAACTGCAAAGATTTAAATGAGAGAAGAGAAATTAATGACATCGAGACGGAAATTTGCATAGATTCATATTTATGTTCACACTTTCTATGTAACCAGTTAGTGCGAGCACAAGAGCGCACGAGAGAGTAATAAACGTTAACTCTACCAGGGAAACTGCAGGTGGAATTTGACAGGCAATATCAAGAAAATACATGTACGAAAAAACTTACGAGCACATGCACGCACGATAGAATTAACATAATCTTCTTTCCTTTTAAAAACCCTGCCTGGCATCTCCGAATAGCGCATATTTGGCTGACTTTGGATGGATTTGATATCTGTCTGCAAGATACAAACGGAGAATATGTCCGAATACATTTAAAAAGTGTACTGATAAATAGTCACATATATAAGGGTTATTTGAATTTTAGCTTTAACAGTATTCACGTTTGTACGCATAAACCCTCAAACTTTTTAAGAACGTACTTATGTGCCCATCATTTTTGTTATTTGTACACCCCAGTCCTTTTTCATTAACTTTATTCTGAAAATACCCTTCACCAGAAAACACAAAATAAAAATATGACACCAAATTAATTATGTTTACCAAATAAAATGGCAGGACACTTGCTATTTTTTCCGGTGAACAAAATTAATTTGGATGTAAATATTTGTTTTGCAGTGAAGGGCATTTTTGGAAGAAAAATACTGAAAAAGGGTTGGGGGTGCACAAATGACATACATTGAGGGCACACAAGTACATTTTAAATTTAATGATTTATGAGTACAAAAACGGATACTGTTGAGTCCAAAATGTGAATAACCCAAAAGATAAATATGTACACACTGTAGCGCAAAAAAGATTGAATGCTTAACCACCTCGGTAAAAGGACGGTGGGGATCTGGAAAGTAGCATGCAAGAACAGCAACAGCTGCTTCTCGGTATGCCAATCTCAGTTTAAGTTCTTCAGGAACTTCAGTACCATCTTCTTGTCCAGTTTCAAATGTTCCCTTTTGCTGCAATATTTCATGGTAAAGATGCTCAGGATCCCTCACGTGAAACTAAAACACAAACATACACCACATGTAATACTTTTCTAGGGAAAATTATCAGGTGCCTAACTCACCCTCTTCAAGGCTTCAAGAAGTTCTTCCCGTCCTATGAAGTCCAAGTCTTTCCTTGCAGTAAGTATACCTGCTTCATTCCTGTCCAGTAAAGATGTATCAGCTTGTTCTCCAGCTTACATTTAAAAAAATATTAATATAGTAAAAACTGAGCGTCATACAGTATGTTCTGCAGTTCTGCACCAGTAAAATCTTCAGTGAGCTCTGCAATTTCCTGAAGTAGCATAACCTTCTCTTCCTCCGAGCGGAAGTATTTATTCCTAGCATGAACCTATAGATGCACATAGCAAAATTAGAATATATAATACCAGCACTTCATAATGCTCAATCGTGAGATAGAAACCTACTAAAAAAATGAAATATACCTTCAAAATAGCGAATCTACCAGCTTTAGATGGCAAACCAACTCGTATGATCTTGTCAAAACGACCTTTTCTAAGCAGGGCAGGATCAAGAATATCCAATCTATTTGTTGCGCCAATAATTAGGACCTAACAAGTGTAAGGAAGTTGAATTTTTAATGCTTCGATTTCATTTTATTTTTAATGTGAATGAGCCTGTATTTTATCTTAAAAACACAAAATGACTCCAATCAAAGACATACTTGTGATGTTGACTCTTTGAAACCATCCATCTCAGTAAGTATCTGAAGCAAACCTTGTTCTCTCTCTGCACCACCCTAGTAGAGCAAGTACATACCAATGGATTTTAGATTAAGTAGAACACCAGTACTTTGTTGGAAACAAATAGTAACAAATGTCATATCACATATGTATCAGCGTTATTTCAAATGAAATTCACAAATGTAAAACTACATAAGCCACGCATCTCACATAACAACATTCAGGTTTTTAGAAAATTTCCGTAAAGAGTTGGAAAAGTATACTCTTATCTTTCTTTTGTACCTAATAATACTGAAATAATATATTTGTTTGATACTGGTCTTAAATTATGTATGTCTCGCCCACATTGAACAAGAGGGGATGAAACTTATAACAGAAAAATATTAAATTTCTGTTCCAGAATTGGATGGAAATCCAAAGGGACAAAATTACATCATCAAAAAAATTTCTAGTATTAATTCAAAATAGTGTCATAGTTTCTGTTTCACTGCTCATAATTTAGCAGGATGGCCCTACTAAATTATAGGCAACGGCTTATTAGGATCTACATTTAGCCTCATAATCTGCATATAGGAAAGTATCAATACTTTTGAGACAAACAAGGGACTGTGTATATGAAATTTGGAAATATGTTGTAACTTCTAAGCCAAACAGCCAGCATTCTCACCATCTCATATCAACTGTACCGGGATAGGTTAGATTACTACGAGCATAACGTATGCTACATCAGCTAATTAGCCTCTTTGAGTCTTGACTCTTAATATAACGGAGATTGTAAGTCTACAGTTATTTTTTTTGTTTTTACTGCTTGTTGCTTGAATATAACATTAGCTGGTTAGCTTATAAAACATGCTTCCCACAACTAAGTGACAGCTTCTTGACACTGAATTTACTTGTCAAAGTAGCTTCTCAATACTAAGGAAACAAACTGATGAAGGGGAAAAGGAAACACATTATTCTGTAATTACAGAAAAATAATTTATTACCCCGCCAATATCAGGCCCACCACGTTTACTGCCAATAGCATCTATCTCGTCAATAAAAATAATGGAAGGAGCATATGATCTGGCGTTAGCAAAAAGATCCTTAACACGCGATGCAGCAACACCAACAAACATCTGCAAAAATGAATGTCCAGTTAGCTAGTTTCCAGAGCTCAAAGAATGCTTACCATAAAACCTATCAATAATAATATTATAAAACAGAATACAAAGTGCTTTACTTTTCCAGAAATTTACATGTATCTATTCCCTCCTAGTCATATTTTCTTCTTCCTAAATTTTCAAAAAGGTTCAAGTAATTTGAACTTTATTAGGAAATTTAGGGTATAAATTAATCATTTATAGTGAAGAAGGGCGAAGAACATGACAATTGTTGTGCACGTACTAGCTACATTATTCTTTTTGACTACAGTTACAATGAAGTTTATACCTTGGCATAATACACGCTTCAGGGCAGCATAATACACGCTTCAGGGCAGATAACTTAAACACCCAAACACGAGAACAATAACCTATTTGATCGACATCTTGATAATCCAATCAGATCTAAAAAAATTAGTTTGCGCAGTTAAAATTCTCACAGTGCATCAAATATAAGCATCACCGATTCACTGATGAAAACAGCTCTCCTAGTTCTTATTCACATTTTCTGTTAAATAAAGTGGACACTTATTAACTACATCTATGATCTATCTCAATTTTATTGCCATACTTCCTTTTTAAAGATGCCACAGCAGACTATTACTTGTACAGAATTTGTTGGAAAGGTAAGGAAAAGAAAACTTAATCACTAGCAAGATCTATATACCAGCTGAGTCGGGCACAAATATCACATAACAAAAGACTACATATTACCAAATAAACTTCTAAGGAGAAGTGCATGAAGGGTGTTTTGCCTAAGTCCTTTAAAATGATATCTGAAATGGCCGAATATTATATTTCATGTTAAGCTGGTAAGTAAATTACTCAAAAACATAATTAAAGGGTTTAAAGAACAAGATTTTAGCTGATACCACGTAATACAGATTGCTAAAGAATTCATCATAAATGTTTCTCAAAGGTTCTACACTGTCTCGAATAAAATATACTTACTACTATTGCATAAGATGACGTAGTACCGACACTGACACAGACCTACGTAAGCGCGCACACATCGACTACTCTCTCCTTTTCTCCTCTTCTTTGCTAGGCTAGAAAATGGGATATACTTTTGCTGGAAATGTATCCTACATTCCAGCAACATCTTGTACTTCAGGGTACAGTTCTTCATGATCTTTTAGCAAATACAACTCCTTGACAGAAGTATATTATATATTTATTTTTCAGATTTTTCTGGTTTGGAAATATCATTACCGAGGCTTATCTGTCAATGATTATGAACTTATATCCATACAATTTCTGAATATGTACCAAACGATGGTATCACATACTTCCTAAACAACTTGCATGTATGTGATTGCCTGCAAAATAGGAATGATGGAAGTACAAGGTTCACTCCTGCAATATTAAAAAATAAGGTTGATTTGATTTCGACTTAATGCCGCAATGTAAATTAATAAAAGGAAAGAAATCCCGAGTCAGTTGTACCAAGAAGATTGACCAAAGCATGTCAATGAATTGCATTAACTTTTTTTCTATAATTTTTCAAGGCACTTACATGTCATTTGATCCCCCTTGCCAGATCTTATATAAGTAATTTACATATTTCTTATA
This sequence comes from Saposhnikovia divaricata, assembly GCA_036435485.1. Taxonomy (NCBI): domain Eukaryota; kingdom Viridiplantae; phylum Streptophyta; class Magnoliopsida; order Apiales; family Apiaceae; genus Saposhnikovia; species Saposhnikovia divaricata. Next base: position 63,927,113 of record CM071596.1, read on the forward strand.
TGCCATAATGTTTCCTTCCTTCATTAGACTTGTTGCGCGCTGGCTGCCTAATCCTAGTCCGGCCAACATCCTTCACACCTTCGATGTTTTTTCCATTACTCTAAAACCCTTTAAGACGAATAACTTACACCAGTTTTATTAACTTGTCTGTGAATTGAAAATTTGCTGTGAATTTTGAAATTCGAAATGTCAACTGGAAGAGCTAAATTTCAATTTCCAGCCCACAAACTGGAAAAATCCTACATTTCCGCTACCCAAACTCTTATTAAAAGAAAGTTATAAAGCACAATTTTAAACAAATATCAACTAAAGTGATGGATCCTACTTCAAATGGACATTTTTACGGTTTCAACTGGCATTAAAAGTGAGATAGTTGGTCATGAATACATCTTCAAACTGTAGACTACAATTTGGGATTTTATAAGCCTTATGTGCTTCAGAGAGATACACTTCTAAATGTTGTAAGGTCAAGGCCAAAGAAATATATGCCCAAATTTTTTATCTTATAGATATCAGTGTCTAGCATTATATTAATATGTGGTGTACGGATGGAATATAAAGCTTCAATACGTAAACTTCCTCTCATTAACCTAAGAACTCTGGATTAGTCACACGACTCACACCTTTCTCACCAATTTTGTGCTCTGTTACTCTGTAGCACAATCCATTTAGCGTATTCCAAAAATGAGCATAAAAGATTATCCCAACAAGAAGGCAAACTGCCAAAGAAAAAAGACCAAGGGACCTAGAGTAAAATCAGTGTGCTAAACTTGATTACAACAGGAAAAAGTTCAGAACTACGGTACGTTGTACGCAAAAATTAGTGGTTAAGTCTCTTAGAATAAGTTAACCATACCACTAAACTTGAATAAAAAGTAGTGAATTGGAGTATACGGCCACCAAATTGTGCTCTTTGCCACACCCCACATTTCCTAATTCTTCTTAATTTTATCTCATTTTTGCTCCTTCCATTCTCCCTAGTATTTTTCAGAGACTTGTATTTGTGTAGAGTAATGCAAATACATGTATATATTAACTATTATGAGTTACGACAATAATTAATATTTAGGTTCTCATCATTTTTTGTCATTTCAGAATCCAGGGAACATTCATATATATTAATAGACTTAGACTACCAGCAAGACAAATAAAAAATAGTTTGGTTGTCGCTGCAGCTTGATATACGTAACTAACAGCCAATTTCTGTTTAATGGATAACTAGTGAAAAAGTAAGGTCTTACTTCCACAAAATCAGTGCCATTAGCTGCAAAGAAAGGAAGTCCTGCTTCGCCAGCAATAGCTTTTGCAAGAAGGGTTTTACCAGTTCCAGGCGGGCCATGGAGGAGCACACCTTTAGGACAATATATACCTTTATTTTGAAACTCTTCGTCATTCTTTAGTATACGAACAATCTCTTGTAGCTCCCTTTTAATATATTCCTGACCAGCAAAATCTTCAAAGGTGACACCAGTTGTTTCTTCTGCAGCTATAAATTTCGCCCTGGTATCATAACATGGAAATGTATTTATCCACAATAAAGAATATAAATCATTCTCTCCTACTTCAATCCTAGAAAAAAATATCTCACTCGCTCCAGAAGAAAAACTTTATAGCATTGCAATTATATATATATATATATATATATATATATATATATATATATATATATATATCTACGGAATACAGGACAAACACTTTCAAGTCGGTCCCAATTTAGCTTGTCAATACAGTAGAATAAGGCAGGTGAAACAAAGTTCTCCTAGATTAGAGTGAAACTAAAATGTCATTTTAATAATTAGCCAGAAAAAAGCCACACGGGAAGCTACAACGAACATTTATAGAAACATGTTTCCTTTGTGGACCACTTCGATGAATGAAGTACATCAAGAAGCAGAAAAGAAACGTTGCAACATACATGAAGGCACAACAACAGCTTCAAACAAGTTTTCAACATCCAAACCACCGATATATTACTCGTTACATACCTGCTCTTCCCTAGTGATCCAAGGGCCTTGCGCTTGAGTGGCTGCCTCATCTTTGTGGGAGGGGTTCCCAGGTCACAAGGTATCAGCTTTGAATAAATTGGTCTCATCCTATTATCAATCCATATATACACCCCAATCGCAAGTGCAAGTCGCATGCCCCAAACTACTGCAGTTGCCACACTAGAATAAACTTCAGCAGGAACCGTGTCAACATGATAGACGTCGATATTTACAAGCTGCTGATGCAACTTCCCCCAAATATCATTCCAAGCATCAATTGGCATTCGATCAACTACATGGCGACGGTAAACAATTTCTTTTCCCAAATCTCCTCCTGCCCCTTGGGCATTTTCATTTTTGTAGTATGGAAGAATTACTGGGTCAAAGACACGAGTTTGTAGAAGATAAGAAAGAGAATATACCGAAAGTCTAAACCATATTACATTCTTTAGTCATGTAAAAAATGGTTCCTACACATTATAAGCTTGTGGAAAAACCAAATACTAAACTTTACATAAATGCATGTGGAAATAATATGTGAGAGTCTAAAATTATCTAAGCCAAAATTTCTCATTTCATAAGCAAACAATACACATTAAACTTAAAAAGACAAAGCAAGTACCTGATACTGACTGTCCATAGTTTGAGTACTCCATATACTGGACATTTTTTGTTTCGAGAAGTCTTTTGAATTCACTATAGTCAATCTTATGTGAAGTTTCAGGATCCCACTCTGTTCCCTTCAATTTTCCCTGCATGGTTAACAATGCCCTGCTCCAGTCCGAAGCCATGACAAGTTGCCTTTCTAACTGTAAACTTGCTTTCCTTTCAAGTTCTTCTAATTTATTAATTCTTTCTCGTTCCGCTTCCTTAAACTTCTGAAAAACCATTGGTCACAAAAATATACAAAATCATCAACTAAATCAAAACCTTTCCTTAATAAAAAAGATACATAATCTTTTCAATGCAAGACCTTCTCAATATCTTCCTAACGCAAACCTAAATTACAAGTCTTTGGGCAAAAGAATTCAACTTTATGTATCTACATTTACTTCTATCTACAAACAAGTGCGGGCACAGCAGCCAACAGAAAGGCCTATCAATCAGGTAGCTCAAAAATCTTTAATCATCCATCGCCTCTGCTCATCGCACATAAATTTATAACAACACAACCATCAAAATTTCACAGTAGAAACAAATGATGCCAAGAAGCAAAGCACCCTGCACAACAATTACTCAAAAACTAATTGAAATTCCACCAATTGCAAGGCACTCTAATTCCACCGAGGCTCTTCGTCAGCACAACTTAAATGTGCATAACTCGAAAACGACCCGAAAAAACCTCAATAAACATGAGCATTATTACACCACTAAAAAACTCAATAAACATCAGCAAATTTACACAAAACCCAGCACTACAAATCCTTAAACTACAACAAAACAAAAGAACTTTCAAATGGGCATTTTTAATAATCATGAATCACAAAAATTACTGATATTGAGAGTCAATACCTGAAGCAACTGAGCTGACTCGGAGTCTTGTTCTTGGGGTTTAGCCGAGTTGGAATCGAATGCCTGAAACAACTGAGCTGACTCGGTGTCTAGTTCTTGGGGTTTAGCCGAGTTGGAATCGAAAGCTCTAACTTTAAGCAACCTGGGGTTAAAGGGTAATGAAGATTTAACAACATCATGACGAGAAAAAGATTGAAATGGGGTAGACAAGAAAAGGGTTTTAGTAGCAGCAAAATGGGGTTTTGAGAAATGGGGATAATGATATAAATCTAATGTTCTTGTTGTTGTTGTTGTTGTATTCATCATCATCATCATCTTCTTCTTCTACAGCTACTATTTTTTATAATTTATACTCCTCTTCTTATCCTTCATCACCCACACCCTTCAAATTTGTGATTTCTCAAATTTATTCAGACTAGCACTTCAAATTGCTTCAACAATATATTCTCGTCTCTCTTTTGTAATTAATTATTTATTTACTGTTAAAAAGTGATATTTATCTTAAAATATTGTAAATTTATCTTTCAGAAAATTTAATAAAATATTTATCAAATATATTATTAATTTGATTCATATAAGATATTCGTTAAAATTTTGATAATTTAAAAAATATTATTCATATTTAATAAATAATCCTAAACTAGTATTCTAAAAATTGTCCCATTTTTCAAAAATTGTCGATAAATCAACTATTTATCGTTAAAAAATATTTGATCGATTTGATTTTAAAATCCAATTTATATGGTATTTATATAATAAATTAAGTTAAGGGTGATGGCCCAAAATAATCAAAAATAAATGTTGTTTGCCCAAAACACTGACGGGACACGGTGGATCGTGTACCGTGATAGGGGGTGTGTTGCGGAACACGATCTTTCGTAATAGGGCATGATACGGAGCTGCGTCTTCCGTGTTATGCATGATACGTTGTACCGTGTTCCGTGACAGTGCTGCGCACCCACCTAACACGGAACAGCGTCCACTGTATCATGCATAACACGGTAGACGCAGCTTCGTATCTACGTAATACGGAGGACGCTGCTCCGCATCATGCTAACACGGAGGACGATTCTCCGTATCCCATCGGTATTTCGGGCACTTTTTTTCAAAATCAGTATTTTGGGCAAACACTTGTGAAAACCCCTGGGTTCGACCCCTGGGTGTGTGTGAGTTTAGTTTGTATTCGTTTCATTTCTTTGTATTTATATTTGGCCGGGGGTCCTTCGGAAACAGCCTCCCTATTGTATAGGCGCATGGTCTGCGTACATCCACCCTCCTCAGACACCACTTTGAGTGGTATTATAACTGAGTAAGTTTCGTTTTTTTACTTGTGAAAAATAGGCATTTTGATCATTTTCTCTTAAGCTAATATATTAAATATAATTAAAATATTAAAATTTATCCGATTTTTGATACGATTTATCATTCCGATAAATCCCGATTTTCCGATAAATCGCTTTTGGATGCAGAAACCTATTTGTTCAGATTTCCGAAATCTGCAACCATGCCCTAATTTAAATGTCACTATAAAAAATGATACTCCCTCCGTTCCATTTTATATTTTAATGGTCTAATTTATCAAAAAAAATTATTTAATATTTTAAAAACTGAAAATTACATTATAACATAAATTATATGTACTTTTTAATGATATATTTTTAATTATATAATATATATATATAAATTTTAATCAAATTTTGATCAATATAATTAATCAAAAATTAAAATAAACATATATTTTGGAGGGAGTAACGAATTACTGTCATATTGAGGACGTAATCTATGTAGCAGTGCAATCTATGAACAATTGTCTACAATCTATATAACAAAATTATCCCATCAGTTTTGTCAAAAAAAATAAATAAATTATCCCATCAATCATAGAAACATGACAATTTCTTTAAAATCTTAATGTTTACTGCCAAAATAGTCCATAGGAAGCAGCAATATCATGTAATTTTGAGGTTCGTGACAAACTTATCATGGTTCCGGAACCAGAAAACTTGCCAAGGTAATTTAGGTATATATTATTGATTAATCATGTAACATCCCGAATTTTCGAGATATTATTTCTAAATACGAAATTTAAATAAAATCGAAATTTTATTCAAATAAACCAAATATTTCACAAAGTCAAACAGCGGTCAAATTCGATAATTCAAAATCATTAAATCGGAGGCGCAACTCCATAAATCCAATCATTAATGACTAACAGATAATCAAATATCCAAATTTATTCTAATAATTCGAAAAGCATTTTCAATAAATGCATCCAAATCATCAAGCACTAAATCCACAAGGTTCACATCCTTATTCTTATTAAGCTCCCAAAATCAGAACCTGAAATATTAGAAACGAACGAGCTACACAGCTCAGCAAGTACAATTGACTAACAGATATTCTTAAAAATCAATGGGCATTTTAATAAAACAATTTTCAGAATAAAATATAAGTTTGCAAAACATTTACGAAAACAATCCCAACCCAAAGTTTATATTTTCAAAATACAGAATTTAAAATAGAAACAGAAGCAGAAAATAGAAACAAAACGAAACAAAAATACCATAATCTTGATCTATGGCCACACTTTGTCAGTGACCGACATCTTATTCTTATTCTTTCGTCACATTTTGCCATTGACCGGCATCTAAAGTTCAATAATTACGCGCTCTTAATAGGTATCGAAAAGTGCACACTTGTGCGCCTACTAAGGGTATCTAAGACTAGTTCCGGAACTATAACGTAAATTACGCACGGGTTCGAAACGTAGAGACTGGATTCTAAAATCAAATACTTATATCTTATACAGTTCAAAACAGATTCTTATATCTTATATGAAAATCGAAAATCACAATATCAAATATCTTTTCGGAAATTAAAATTAAGTCAACAGTACTTACCTCAAAGTCGACACTAAATACTGAAAATAATTGCACGAACAAATCCTAAAATTTAATAACCGAAACATAATTAATCATTTATATTTTGAATACATTACAAATAAATACTCACTGTGAATCATATCATATACATGTTGAACAATTAAATCACATACACACTAGACAGAACAGAAACCGTGTTACTAAAATTTATACAAAAAAACAAATTGGTCACAAACTTTAAACAAAACAAATTACACAAAAGTAAATCCCAACATGGCATGTACAGGACTCAATAAGTTTAACTTATAAAACTACAGAAAGGTCAAGAACACTAACATGCACCAAATCTGAACTAGGCAGCAAACCAAGGTCGAAATTAATATACTGATTTAAACAATCTTTTCAATATTCATTTATTTATATATTTAAAAATAATTGATGAACCACTTATAAATTGTATCTTGACTCAAAATAAAGTAAATAAAATTATATTTTAGAAGCAAAACACTTTTAAGGGATAAATATATACTCCCTCCGTCCTATCCATTTCTTTACACTTTTTTTGTCACTTTCTGGTACGCATTTTAAGGTGAATTTTAAGGATAGTTCCATAACTTATTTTTAAACTTTTCTTCTTTTTTTTGTATAAAAATATGATTGTTCTATTTTTATACAAAAAAAGAAATTTTCAAAAATAAGTTATGGAACTATCCTTAAAATCCACCTTAAAATGCGTGCCAAACACCCTAAATGATAAGAAATCGAAAGGACGGGGGAGTACTTTATTCAATTAATCAAGATGGCTCCAAAATTAAGAATCATAAATAAACTAAATAAATGAAACGATACATCATCCTCAACCAAATATATGCAGTACTAATTCATCTTATAACAGTAGCTTTGGTGCTTTAACATCCCTAACAAATGGGGTACCTCAAAATAATAAATAAACTCCTCAAGATATTGCTACCCGCACTCTTCCCAAAGTAGCCCACCTAAAAAAGATCACCTGCCGGGAGAAATAAGAAACAAAAGGACCGGCAGTGAGCGAAAGGCTCATATACGGATATAAAACGAAGCACAAACTGAACAAATTAAATAGCTGAACAAGTTAAGAATAAAAATGAATATCTGAATAAATAGAGAATGAGACAACAGAAAGTAGATACTCAACTCACAATATAAAAATAAACGCTCTCAAATCAAAATAAACTTACTCTAACAAATAATCATATCACTTACGCATAATTAACACATTAACGTAACCAAAGACAAAAGCGGTAATATAATCTGACTCTTACATATACATATACACTTACAAATAATATTCAAAAGAATTAATCTTACCACTTACACATAATAATCAGCAAAATTATTATCAAAAACAAAACTTTACTTACTGGCATGAGAGATAATCTTACAGGATGTCCTACATTTTCGGTCATCCAGAATATGTAGTCATCAAAACTTACAGGGGCTTGCATAGCACAAAGCAAATGCTACCCAAAATCTTACAGGGGCTTGCACGGAAAAAAGCACAATGCTACCCAAATGGCCAAACATACACAATAGTCATGACTATACGTGTCCCATAACATCGACGACACGCCGATACTATTTAAATACACCGCATAGGAGGTGCCAAGCACGAGATTCTCTCCACTCATGACGGAGTCTTACAATATTTCCCAAATCATAATAAAATCATAAATAACTTACTCGAAAAAGAAATGATCTCACAATGTCTTTGAAAGACGTACATCACAAACAACAGATAACACATACTCAAATATCACACACCAAAATATTGTACAAAGTAGACGATTGAATATAAATGTCCAGAACCTGACAAGTCTCAAAGAACAGAAATTTACTCTATAAAGATTAACTCAATGAAAAAGTATAAAACACGAAAGTCGTAGAGGATTCTGAGACCTTTCGAGAATGGTAAGGCTCGTTAAAAACGGAGAAGTAATGAATTCAGAAACAATGAAAATGCGGACTGGCAGAACAGAATCAGGCATTGAACACAGTAGTAATTCGATATTTAACACATCAAAGTCACAGAATTGTTTAATGGAACGTAAACGCAAAATGCAGATATCGAAACGAGCTTTCCAGAATGGTATCGTTCATAGTTTTTGAACAAATTTCTGATTTACTATGAATTTTCGAAGTTCGGACATCAGAACTGAAATTAACCCACCAGATTACGTAAAAAGCAGATTTTAGCATATTTAGAGGCAGAATTTGTTAGGTCCGATAAGATTGTAGAAGGGGGGGTTGAATACAATCTTTACCTTTTTATCGAAATTTGTCCTTTAAATTAAATTTGATAAAGACAAATTTATGTGCGGAATTATTTAACACAATTTTTCAAGTTGAATATAATTGTATATTAACTTGTTGTGGTGTTACAAAATCAGTATAACAACTTATCAAGATGTTAATAACTAATTAGAAAATTCGACATGAACTTTTCTAATTTAGTTAATAATAATCAAGATAAGAACTAGGAAACTTAATTCGCTAGTAGTACAAGAATCACAAATAAACAAGTTCTAGCGGATAGAATATAACAAAGATGAAGAACTTGAATTTCTGGGAATTGTTTAAGCTTTAGTGTTCTTGAGAGAGAGAAATCTGTTCTTGATGAAATGTTCCTGCTGTGTTTTCTCCGTTATGACTTAATCTGCTGTGTTCTGTTCTTTTATATTAGTAACAGGTCTTGCTGGCTTTCTGTAGGATATTTAACTGCTCCAGCATGACTTAAACTGCTACCAAGACTTGATTTTCCTTCATTAAGACTTACACAAACCTCCATTAAGACATAAAATGTGTCGGTATGACTTAACAGAAGTTCGGTAAGACTTACAACAGCTGGCAGAGGTCGGTAGGACTTAAATCAGGTCGGTAAGACTTAAATCAGAAAAGCTTCTGTCGGTAAGACTTAAAATTAAGTCATACCGAATTTTCTTCTCCAAGACATAAATCATTTTTCTTTCTTTAAGTCATATTAATCCATTTAATTAATTATTGATTAATTAATTCATATTTAATTGATACAATAATTAATTTAAATAAATAAATTAATTCTTCCAGAATTAATTCATTTAAATAAATCAACTAAATGATTTATATCAATTACAAATGAATTTAATTAACTCAATAAATAATTAATTTAATTCTTACAAACCACTGAAGGTAGTAAAGAATTACCACTGATTAGTGTTGAAGTTCGATGTACTGTCTGGTTCATGAACGACTAACTTCAATGATGCTTCTTCACTTTTGACTTTAGGTTGTGGTTTATTTCTTCTCTCAATTCTCTTGTACTGTAACTGATTTTCAAACTATCACTCGAAAAATCTCTGTCACTGTTCAAATGAATCCATTCACTTCAATGCTGTACTGGGGCTTGATCAGATAACTGAATCGTCTTCCAGTGTATGACATCAAAACTATAGATTGACTTTTCTTCTTTCCTCTGACAGATAATACTTCTTGAGATTCCTGTGACAATTCATATGTATATTAACTTATTACAATTTGGTTTAAGTTGATTAGGATCCTCTAACTACAAATAGGCTGAGTCATATGCCTTTCAATCTCCCCCTATTTGTTTGTTAGACAATAACAAGCAAATTCCTAGAGGATACCTCAACTAATCCAACTTAACCAAATGAAAGATAAAACTTTAAATACTAAGTAAATATGAAAAAAAGTTCTGGTTTATATTTAACATTTGCCAGATTCAAACATGAAAGATAAATACAAGATAGATGATCCTCTAGACTGATCATATGATATATATTCCTATCAAGATTTATCTAGGCTCTAAAGATATAACATGTAGAGCAATTCTTTTTCTTCAGTTGTCTTCTCTTCTGAATTCTCCTTCTTCTGGCTCATCTGTGACTTGAAGTTTCATGTGTAGATCAGAATCAACAAGACGTTCTCTTCTAGATGACAATCCTTGAGGTAAGACTAAAGGAATTCCAAGCTTCTTTCTCAGTTCACCTTGAAATTTCTTGTAATCTTTTATGTTCGTTTGTGCATAGGAACGAATGTGATCTGCAGCTATTACCTTTTCTTCAGTCAAGAATCCATGATTTCTGAGAGCATATTCAGCATATACCAAGTGCTTTGCATGATGTTCGTATAACTCATCTGTCTGAAGATTGATTGAGTGAAGTACCTCTCCCTTAAGAAATTTTACTTGTGGAGGTTCCTTAATCACTTCTGGTCCAGCTCTTTCAGCAAATTCTTTGAACTTTTCATGTAACAACACACCTAGCTCAGAAGATGTTCTTACCTTAGGCCTAAGTACCCATATCTCTGTCAGTGATCTGTCATAAAAGAACTGAATAGATACTCTGAAAGTTCCAACTTTATGACAATCTACAAATATTACCAGCTCATCAGATTTGGGTTCAAATGCAGTAGTTATCCTGATGACTTCTACCTGTAAGGCCTTTATATACATTTCATGAATTGGATTTGCCAGTTTGAATTCCTCGAGAATTTGTCCAAGACGACGATCTTCATAATCAGAACTCTGAGGTGAATCAATTGCTCTTTGAGCACGTTCCCATTTGTCACCGCTCTTTAGTCTGGTATATGTTTTTCTCTTCTCAACATTTATAGCATGTAGTCGTTGTATTGCTTGCTGTTCAGCTTTCTGAAGTTCTTCATTTCGTGCAATTTGCTCTAATGATTTTTGAAGTTTTTCTTCTCTCATTTGCAAATTAGCTTCCCTTTGAGCAAATAATTCTTCAGATTCTTTCTCAGCTTGTTAAGCTTCAAATTCATATATCACTGGTCCTTCATCTTCCCAGTGACTAAGATCAGGTTCAGGAAGTTCTTCACCTTGATCAGGGAATTCAAGATCAGCAAAAACATCGAAGTTATCCGGTTCGCCCGTGTAATAATAACCCGTGTTCTTGTATTGAATTTCTTCTTCAGTTTCTTCAACTACTTTCTTCCTCTTATCTTCACCTTGGTCAGATTTACCAGATTTTCCTTCTCCTCCCTCTCTTTCTTTAGTTTTATCTTGTTGTGACCCCTTTGATTTCTCCCCCTTAGTTGAGGAATCCTCTACAGATTTATCAGTTGCCCCAGCTTCAGGATCTTGTTCATCATCATCACCATCCTTACTTGTAAAGAATTCAATTTCTTCATTTGTAGGTTTACGACTTTGACTTACAAGATTAAACAAATGTCTTAACCCTTTAGCCTGGTGTGCATTTTGCTTTTCGATCTGGTCCAGACGAGAATCAGTAGATTCCTGATTGTGCTGTACCTCTGACTGTAGATTATCAACTTTCAAGGAAATCTCAGAAATTAACATGTCTTGAGCAACAGTTATATCTCCAGAGTCATCAAGTGCCTTTTCATGAGAGAGTTCGAGAGATTCTATCTTCTTGGTGAAAGATGTCTTTAAGTAGTTAATGTCCTTCTTGATTACAGCAAGCTGACTGTTGACAAAGGTGGATGAAGAAGATCGCTCACCCACTTGTGCTCTAAGGATTTCTGTTTCAGCCTTGCTGACTGCAAGTTCTTTCTCTAAAGCAGTTATCTTTTCTAATAATGAGAGAGTGTATGTGTCAGTGTGTGCGCTCACCTGACGTTCACTTTGAGATCCACTCACCTGAAGTGCATGTGTTTCACTCAATTTTATGGTATTCCTCACATCACTCCTCTCAGATTCCTTAGCTGCTTCCAGATTTGTACCTGCATGTAAAATCACCCTAGCCTCCTCTGGGAAGGTCAGTGGTGGTGCAATGGGAGTTCGCAAATCCCTGTCCTTAATCAAATCTACTTGAACATTTGAAATTGTTGACTGAATTGCTTCAGTAGTAGATTGATCAAGTTGCCTTCCACCTTCTCCAGTCGAAACTGCGAGTGGAAAATCCCTTGTGGGAGCCAGGAGTGTTTGTCCTGGGAGGGGAGATGATGGTTCTATTAAAGTTGGCTGAGAACCAAGATTTCCCTCTAAAGCCTGTGAAGACTCTTCTACCGTAACTATGGTAGGCACTGTCACATTTTCTACGTGCTCTCCTTGCAATGTGTCATGAGACTCATCTAAAGGTATGTCTTCCCCCATTGTGAGTAATAGGGGTGGTGTGCTTGACTCACTACAAGGTGCCACGGCCCTGTGGTGAATTTCAATAGAATCATCCTGTTGAGAAGATGATTCTAGTAACTGTGTAACGGCCATATCAACTTCCATATCCTGTTGGGAGGATATAGACGGGCTTACAGTTGCCTCAGTTTGAGTTCTACTTTTCTTTTCTAGAGGCAGAGCTGTGGGTTCACTCATACTACCACTACTGATTCGACTTCTTTTAACTTGCAATTTCTTTCTGGAGTGAAAAGATATGAGTTTTGTTGGTTGAGTGTTTGGCTCTACGACCTTGGTTAGAGGTTGTGGTACTACAACCCCTTGGTCAGACCTACCAACCACTTGGGTTCCAGAAATAGATTGAGAAGTAGTAGTTTGAGGAACAGAAGGCAATACCTGGTCAGCTGATTCCGCAACAGTCTCTAATAAGATGGGTTGATCTGATTCAGGTTCAGGGACAGATGCAGTTTCTTGCACTGGATGTTCAACAGCAAGTGCAGCAGGCTGAGGAACAATTTGCTGAGCAGGTTCAACTTGTTGATTGCCTTGATTTTCATTATCAACAAGTATATTTTCCACTGGTGGTTCAGGATTTTGTTCTGGTTGTTCAGGTTCTGGTACAGGTTCAATGACAGGTAGTTGTATATAGTTTGACATGTATTGGGTGACAACTACATGTATGTTTGTGAATTTAGGCTTGTTGCTGTACTTAGTGAACAATCTGGTAGTAGGTTTACCTGACGCCAGTGATTCTCCATTCAGGAATTGGGCTTGGTTTTCTAGTTCCACAAGATGATTAAAAATCAATGACAAGAATCTTGGATAATAACATGATACTTTATGTCCATTATCAAAATTCTTCTTTGCATTAATGATTCTTCTAACCATCGGAACACACAGTAGTCTGCCAATATTAATTCTTCGGTTGTGTGCAACTGCATATCCAATATGCTGCAAGAAGGATGGTAATACCCCGAAGTTCCCTTTAGTAGTATTGGCAAAGACTATACCTAATGTGTCAAACAGATAATCCCATTCCTGAACGAAGTTCTTTTTATTCCAGACAGTTTGATCAGGACTGTCTTGATAGAATACACCATTTAAAAAATTTATCAATTCTTGATCTGATGGTAATTCTTCGAAATTATCAGTTGGAAAATTTAAGACCGTATTTATTGTATTTTCATTCACTGTGTACTGATTGTCTCCTACAGAGAAGACAAATGATCTGTTATCATTAGAAACGACAGCAGTAGTACACATGATTCGCAAAGGTTCAATCTTTAATGGAGCATCCAATCTCAAAGCATTGCGAACCAGTGAATTTTCATTTAAAAACCGAATCCACGGTCGAAAACGTTCAACTGAACATTTTTCTGGATCAAAATAACCGATTAAATTATGTTTAATAATTTCAAATCGATCAGCCATTTTAATCAAGATTTAATTTCCTTGAAAATTTCAGATTTTACAAATTTATAATTTAAAAATTAATTTTTCGAATTAATAATTAATTAAAAATTCGAAATAATTAACTTTTCTCCAAAAATTCTGAAAAATTCACACAATGATCCTTGTATATACACAAACACACGTATATTTTTAGTTTTGCAAGAATCGAACTCAGTTTTTCACAAAAACAGATCTTGAAAACGATTTTTCAAAAATACAATCTTCAAAATCCGAACCAAAACTCGATTTTAACCACTCAAAATGAAGGTAATCGAACAAGGAGTCCAAATATGTGGTTAAATCGTGAAATGGGTGAGTGAATTCGGTCGAAAATCCGGCAGAGGTTCGACAGTTGTGTGTGTATCGTATGTATATGTTCTTGTTCTCTAAGACTTAACTTGAGAGAGACTTAAAATGAAATAAGACTAAAAATACTCTAACTGTTATATATATATACTAAGTGGATGAAAAAGACTTAGAAAATAACTAATAAGACTTAACTACATTAAGACATAACTGATATGTATATGTACTATATTCGAATATGACTTAAATAAAAAAAATATTCTAGTATGACTTAATTAAAACTAAGACTAAATTAAGACTTAATATTAACAAGACTTAAAAATAAGTAATTAAGACTTAATTAAATACAGGTGATTAAGACTTAATATATACTGACTAGCGAATATGACTTAGATTTAAAAACTCGGTAAGACTTAACCTGTTTAAGTCATACCGATTTTAAATTAAGTCATATTGATTATTTTTCCTAATTTTAAGTCATATTAACTTAAAACAATCATTAAAAACATAATAAAATATACAAATAACTTATAAAAAATAATAAAAATATTATAGAAAATTAAACAAATAATAAAAATAATTATAAATACCATATGCTATCCTATTAACGAAAACAAAGCAATATTAACAGGACAAACATTACAAAACATATGATAAATTAATTACTAAAATAGAAATAAATATTTACAAATATTCTAAAAATACAGAAGTATGAAGTATTAAATAATATGAATAAACAGAGTGAAAAATAACTAAACAAACAAGAAAATTAGATGGTAAAATAATTATACAAGTGATTTTAAACAACAAATATTCACAGAATAATCACTTGCAAAATTATTAAAGATCAAATTTCAGATATTAACAGTATTAATTACTAGGACTGTTTAACATACCCAATTCACCAACAATTCTAGTGAATGAGGATTCATTAAGCGACTTAGTAAAAATATCTGCAGTTTGATCTCCAGAGCCTACAAATAGTAGTTCCACTGTACCATTCATTACATGCTCTCTTATAAAATGATACCTTATGTCAATGTGCTTTGTCCTTGAGTGCTGCACAGGATTGCTTGCGATTGCTATGACACTTGTATTATCACATAAAATAGGATTATTTTCCAATACAATGCCATAGTCCATTAATTGATTCCTTATCCATAAGATCTGAGCACAACAGCTTCCAGCAGCTATATATTCAGCTTCGGCTGTAGAGTTGGAAACTGTTTGCTGTTTCTTACTGAACCAGGATACCAATCTTCCACCTAGGTATTGACAACTTCCAGATGTACTTTTCCTGTCTACAACACTTCCTGCATAGTCAGAATCTGTATATCCAATTAACGTAAAACCAGTTTCATTAGGGTACCAGATGCCTAAATTAGGCGTACCCTTTAGATATCTTAAGATTCTTTTGACAGCAGTGAGATGGATTTCTTTAGGGTTCGCTTGGAACCTTGCACACAAGCATGTGGCAAACATTATATCTGGTCTACTAGCAGTTAGGTAAAGCAATGAGCCAATCATACCTCTATAGCCTGTGATATCTACCTTAGTAGAACTTTCACATAAACCAATTTTGACAGCTATAGTTGATGGTGTCTTTGCTGATGAGCACTCCTCCATATGATATTTCTTGAGGAGCTCCTTAATGTACTTGGATTGACAAATAAATATTCCATCTTGTCTCTGACTTATTTGTAATCCAAGAAAGAATTTCAGTTCTCCCATCATGCTCATTTCAAACCTACCCTGCATTAACTTAGAAAACTTCTTGCACATAAGCTCATTAGTAGACCCAAATATAATATCGTCCACATAGACTTGGACTAGTGTTATATCATTCTTATGTCTTTTAGTGAAGAGAGTTTTGTCTATGACACCTCTTATAAAACCATTTTCTAATAGAAATTCAGAAAGAGTGTCATGCCATTTTCTTGGGGCTTGCTTAAGACCATATATAGCTTTGTAAAGAAAGTAAACATAGTCCAGATGATCTTGATCTTCAAAACCAGGGGGCTGTTCTACATACACTTCTTCATCTAGCTTACCATTCAGAAAAGCACTCTTGACATCCATTTGATAAACTTTGAATCTTGAATAGGATGTAAATGCCAAGAATATTCTGATGGCCTCAAGTCTTGCCACTGGAGCATAGGTCTCGTCATAATCAATGCCTTCAGCTTGAGAATAACCTTTAGCTACCAGTCTTGCTTTGTTTCTTATCACAGTGCCATCTTCATCTAATTTGTTTCTGAATACCCATCTTGTGTCCACCACTTTTCTATCTTTAGGTCTGGGTACCAGCTTCCATACTTCTAGTTGTTTAAATTGATTGAGTTCATATTGCATAGCAATCACCCAATCAGGATCAGATAGAGCTTCTTCTACTTTCTTAGGTTCCATGACAGACAGGAACCCAGAATAGTTACATTGATTTTGATAAGCTCTTCTTGTTTTCACACCAACATCTGGATCACCAAGAATCAGCTCAAAAGGATGAGCTCTATTCCAAACAGTTTGTCTGGGAAGAATTGATCTTGGCGATTCGCCTTGATCTTCAGTATGATGTTGAGTATGACTTATTGACCCTTCATTATCTCCCCCTGAGTTGTTGCCAGTTTGACTTGTTGATGGTTCAAGAGTATCAGTGGTGTCTTGAAAGTTATCATTGTTTTCACCAGCATCACCTTGATCATTACCACCAACATTTGGATTATTATTATCAGCAACAACGTTAGGTTGGTTGTCATCATCTGAATCTGAGTCTGACATATCATCAAACTTAAGCTTTTCAGATGGATCTTCATTTTGGATATTTGGGAGTTTTGTGTCATCAAATGTAACATTGACACTTTCCAAAGTTTTCTGTTGATCAATAAGATACACCTTGTAGGCTCTTCTAGTATAACCAATAAATATTGCTTCATGTGCTTTTTCTTCAAATTTACCACCTTGATCATCTCCTTCTTTCAGCACAAAGCATTTTGTCCCAAATACATGGAAGTACTTGAGAGTTGGTTTCTTGTCATGTAGAGCTTCATATGGTGTCTTCATTAAGTCTTTATTGATAAGTGTTCGATTCTGGGTATAGCATGCAGTGTTGACAGCTTCAGCCCAAAAGCTCAATGGAAGCCTTGATTCACTTAGCATTGTACGTGCAGCTTCAATCAAGGTTCTATTCTTTCTTTCAACTACCCCATTTTGTTGAGGAGTTCTGGGAGCTGAGTACTGTCTTGTTATACCCTTTTCAGTGCAAAAGTCATTCAGAACTGCATTCTTGAACTCAGTTCCGTTGTCTGACCTTATAGCTCTAACTGGACGATTAGAATCCAGCTCAATTAACTTAATGTGATCAACTACCAGTTGTGGAGTTTCATCTTTTGAGTTCAGAAATAGTACCCATGTGAATTTTGAGAAATCATCAACAATCACTAGAGCATATCTTTTCCTTGACATAGACATCACACTAACTGGACCAAACAAATCCATATGGAGAAGTTGTAATGGTTCAGTTATTGATGATATGTTAGTGCTCCTATGAGTTGCCCTTTTTAACTTCCCTTTTTGACAAGCATCACATAGACCTTCCTGTGTAAATTCAATCGAAGGTAAACCTCTCACCAACTCTCTTTTCACTAGAGAATTCATTGTTTTGAAGTTTAGGTGAGAAATTCTCTTGTGCCATAACCAACTTTCATCAGTGGATGCCTTTGAATAAAAACATCTAATTTCTTCTGTGCTTCCAGAGTTCATATTGGCTATGTACAAGTTTCCTTTTCTTACTCCAGTCAACTGTGGCCTTTCATTTCTCTTGTGTGATATTAGACAATTCTTCTTGTTGAAATGAACTTCATAACCTCTGTCAAAGAATTGACTAATACTGAGCAAATTGTGCTCAAGGCCGTTCACAAAAGAGACATCTTCAACGATAACATTTCCAGCTTCTAATCTTCCATATCCATCAGTTTTACCTTTACTGTTATCTCCAAAGGTAACGACTGGGCCGGCCTTCTCCACCACATTTGTCAGCAGGGCTCTATCTCCGGTCATATGCCTTGAACATCCACTGTCCAGAATCCACATGACTCGTTCAACCTGTTTCAAACCATGCAATGACAAATTGGTTAGACTTTCTTCGGAACCCAAATTTGATTGGGTCCGGAGTACTTAAAGAATTGACCTTTATCAGGTAAAACAACACTTTTTATTTTAACAACATTTTCTTCAGGTACTGGACATTTAACCCTGTAAACAGCTTTAACTTGTTTTGGTTTCAGCTTGGGTAACCATGTCTTTACCATATCTTGAGAAGGACTTGGAGTCCTAATCTTAGAATTAGGTGATTTTACAGTCCTGGATCTAACATGTTTATTTCTGCTCATATGCTGTCTAGGAAAATTCTTATCAACACATGCATGATTACCGTTAAAGTAAGCAGACATTATATTAAAAGCACAAGACATGCAATTAACAGCATCACGTTTCTTATGAGCAGTATCAATAACAGGAATAGCATGCATGGTAGATATGTTGTTGCATTTATTCATGTTGTTACTTCTACTACTAGTTTTCAAGGAACTAGTAGACTCACCAACTCTTTCTGCTTTTATAAACACAGTCTTTCTATCTTTATCATTTTTAACAACTTGATTACTTTCTAAGACTACGCCATTAGCTACATCCTCAATGCGCATCTCTTCCTTAATGATTAAAGATGTTGTATCCAAAGGTTCTGCTATGGATGTCTTAAAGAGTGGGTTACTAACACCCTTAAGCACTAATGGTATACCCCTATCTACAGCACTGACACGATTAGGGGTAATAATGCTTTTTCGACCAACAGCTTCATTATAGTCAAACCCAATACCCACGGTTTGATTAATAGTTTGTTGGTTAAACAACTCTTTAGCCACTTTACATGAATTAGAAGTAGCACTAGCCCTTATTTCTAGCTCAGCTATTGTTTCACGTTGTTGAACCACTATCAACGCTAGAGACCTCTCAAGTTCTTTTAGAATTCTTATTTCTGATTTTTGTTTATCATGGCAATTTTGTACATCGTGTAATTCTGATAATTGATTACTAAGATTTGTAATTAACAAATTTAGCCTTTCAATCTCTCTATTAGCATTACCTAGTGTATCACTAAGTTGATAAATATATTGACTATCAGTACATGATACCTCAAATGAAGTACCACTGGAGTTATCAGATTTTGCCATCAGGGCAAGATTGCCATACTCTTCATCTTCAGAGTCTGTATCATCCCAACTCTTTCCAGCAGCCACATAGGCTTTACCTGTCTTCTTCTTCTCAGATCCAAAGTCTTTTCTTTGGTTTTGTTTTGGCTTTTGACATTCAGTAGCGAAGTGTCCAAGTTCATTACAGTTGTAGCATCTAATTTTACTTCTTTCAACTGTTCCAGTTTTGTAACCTCCTCTGTTACTTGAGGATGAAGAACCTCCTCTCTGGAACCTATTATAGTTAGATTTGTACCTGAACTTGGGATTCTTCCTGAATCTGAAGTTGCTGAATTTCCTTACCAACAAAGCCATTGACTCATCTTCCAACTGATCTAGCTCTTCTAACGAATAGAAGTCTCCTTCATCTGGACTAGCATTCGTTTGACCAACTTCAACTTCAAGCTTACCACTGTCAACATTACAAGGTTGAATAACCTTATCTTCCACTTCCTGTTTGTTCTCAACAATAAGAGCTGTAGAAGTATTAGCAACTCTTCCTTTTCCATAAATCTCCTTTTGTTGAGATTGTTCCAGTTCATAGGTTTTTAAAACACCAAAGAGTCTTTCTACAGTAATTTCACTTAGATTCCTAGACTCTCTGATAGCTGTAATTCTATGTTCTAGATGAACAGGCATTGACAGTAGAAATTTTCTGTTGATCTCTTTCTGAGTGTAGTACTTGCCATGCATCTGTAAATTGTTGACAAGTTTGTTATATCTTTCAAACACATCTTGAATACTTTCATTGTATGCTGATCGAAAGTGTTCATACTCAGATGTCAGAATTTCTAGTCGATTCTCCCTAACTTCCTTTGTTCCTTCATTCACAGTTTCAATGGTTTCCCACATTTGCTTTGCAGTTTTGCAGTTAATCACATGACTGTACATTACAGAGTCTAGAGAGTCTATTAAGATCAGTCTTAAATTAATGTCAAGTCTAGCTTCCTCTCTTTCAACAAGAGTGTAATCAGAAGAGTCTTTGTGTACATACCTTGCAGGTTAGTAACAATTTCAGGAATTATTCCAAAAGGTATTATTGGTCCTTCTGATAAGACTTTCATGTATTTAGGATTTGCAACCTCGAGGAACATTAACATTTTGTTCTTCCACATATCATAACTATTTTTGTCATATATGGGAATTTTCACAGTTCCAACTTTAGAAGACATGATGAATTTTTTAAGAGAGTTAAAAAATTCGGGGATGATTTTTAATCGAGTAAAATGGGATCTTTGATTTGTGTATCAATCAATCGGCTCGGATACCAATTGTTAGGTCCGATAAGATTGTAGAAGGGGGGTTGAATACAATCTTTACCTTTTTATCGAAATTTGTCCTTTAAATTAAATTTGATAAAGACAAATTTATGTGCAGAATTATTTAACACAATTTTTCAAGTTGAATATAATTGTATATTAACTTGATGTGGTGTTACAAAATCAGTATAACTTATCAAGATGTTAATAACTAATTAGAAAATTCGACATGAACTTTTCTAATTTAGTTAATAATAATCAAGATAAGAACTAGGAAACTTAATTCGCTAGTAGTACAAGAATCACAAATAAACAAGTTCTAGCGGATAGAATATAACAAAGATGAAGAACTTGAATTTCTGGGAATTGTTTAAGCTTTAGTGTTCTTGAGAGAGAGAAATCTGTTCTTGATGAAATGTTCCTGCTGTGTTTTCTCCGTTATGACTTAATCTGCTGTGTTCTGTTCTTTTATATTAGTAACAGGTCTTGCTGGCTTTCTGTAGGATATTTAACTGCTCCAGCATGACTTAAACTGCTACCAAGACTTGATTTTCCTTCATTAAGACTTACACAAACCTCCATTAAGACATAAAATGTGTCGGTATGACTTAACAGAAGTTCGGTAAGACTTACAACAGCTGGCAGAGGTCGGTAGGACTTAAATCAGGTCGGTAAGACTTAAATCAGAAAAGCTTCTGTCGGTAAGACTTAAAATTAAGTCATACCGAATTTTCTTCTCCAAGACATAAATCATTTTTCTTTCTTTAAGTCATATTAATCCATTTAATTAATTAATGATTAACTAATTCATATTTAATTGATACAATAATTAATTTAAATAAATAAATTAATTCTTCCAGAATTAATTCATTTAAATAAATCAACTAAATGATTTATATCAATTACAAATGAATTTAATTAACTCAATAAATAATTAATTTAATTCTTACAAACCAGTGAAGGTAGTAAAGAATTACCACTGATTTGTGTTGACGTTCGATGTACTGTCTGGTTCATGAACGACTAACTTCAATGATGCTTCTTCACTTTTGACTTTAGGTTGTGGTTTATTTCTTCTCTCAATTCTTTTGTACTGTAACTGATCTTCAAACTATCACTCGAAAAATCTCGGTCACTGTTCAAATGAATCCATTCACTTCAATGCTGTACTGGGGCTTGATCAGATAACTGAATCGTCTTCCAGTGTATGACATCAAAACTATAGATTGACTTTTCTTCTTTCCTCTGACAGATAATACTTCTTGAGATTCCTGTGACAGTTCATATGTATATTTACTTATTACAATTTGGGTTAAGTTGATTAGGATCCTCTAACTACAAATAGGCTGAGTCATATGCCTTTCAGAATTGCAGAAAACTTAAAGAATGAAAGTCAAATATTAACAAATTATCTTTCTAACGAGACTA
The DNA here is from genome assembly GCA_036435485.1 of Saposhnikovia divaricata. Taxonomy (NCBI): domain Eukaryota; kingdom Viridiplantae; phylum Streptophyta; class Magnoliopsida; order Apiales; family Apiaceae; genus Saposhnikovia; species Saposhnikovia divaricata. The sequence goes on from CM071596.1 coordinate 63,949,304, forward strand.
GAATCACAACAATACAATAAACAGTGAATTAATTATGAATTTTATAAAAATCAGATCACACAAAAAATCGAAAATAAGAAAAGAGTGAGATAATGCGAAGGCGAAAGCAATAATACAAAATCCGTACCTTAAACCTTATTGAACACTAATTCTCTACAATTCAACCCCTTCAATCCAAAACCCTAATTAATAACAAAAGAATCAATATTATCAACTCTAATCTCATAAACATATATGTATATAAAGAATAGTCTAATCTTACCTTGAATTCTAAAATCCACAACCTTCTTCTATTAGGTTTTCTTGTGGATCTCTTTCTCCTTCTCTTTTCTTTTCTCCTCTTCTCTCTTCTCCTTCCTCCATGATTAAAAAGTAACGTACGTTTCTATTTTTTTTCGCTCCTTTTCTATTCTTCTCTTTTATTCTCTCTATTCTTTCTTTTATTACTAATAATCTTAAAACAATATTCTAACCATAAAAGATATATTGACTCCTACATAAAAAAAATTAATAATCACCTACTAATATTATATAACACTAAATATTAAATAATGTAAATAAATTAAAAAAAAAATATCGGGATGTTACAGGTGCCCTCCAACTTTATACAAAAAAAACATCATTATTAATAATAATCATATAAGAATATAAATAGTTATGCGTCAGGAAGCAACAACCAAGTACAGTAGTTAGCATAACAAAATAAATGATAGTAAAAATTAAATCGATCGTTAAGAAATCCTTTTTTTTTTCAAAAACTCTAATAAAGCGATTTACAAGAAACAATTACAATTTAAATAAAAGAAAGCATGACCAAATCATGAGCAATAGATGGCATGAGTTTGATTCGATGTAGCATAAATAACCTATACTAACAGTACTACGTGAAGAAGTTAATATGACAAAAGAATAGGGCCGATAGATGCATATAATAATCACGTATAACTCAAAGTTCATGTGACATAAACAGAGAAGCACATAAACACTATTTGTTAGTATTCAAAAGAGGGCATGGACACATACCTCGCGATAAAATCTGTAGGAGTCGGTAGCTAGTCTAATGGGTTTCTTAAATACACACATAAAACCTAAATTATAATAGGTAATTTAAACTTGCCAAAAAAAAAAACTTATGATCTCTCCAAGTAATACCAAAATTAAAGTAATCTAATTCACACAAATATTTTAAATTAAATGATATTTATTTTATAAAATTTTCTCACACTTCTTTCCAATAATAACGAATCTTATCTCTAATCAACTAATCTTGTACGAAAAGTATTCTAGAATTTTCTAAATATTTTCTAAATAAAATAAATATCTACTCAAAATTAATGAATATCTAATATAATAATAATAATAATAATAATAATAATAATGATAATAATAATAATAATAATAATAATAATAATAATAATAATAATAATAATAATAATAATAATAATAATAATAATAATAATACGGGGTTTTACAAATCATATGTAGTTTAGTAGTTCCGGCATTTACTTGTTAGAATCCAATTGACCAAACAATTTATATTTCCTTCAATCCTACCTGCGAAAGACTAGACTAGCTGTCTGGCAAATATGAGACTGCAAAAGAACCTAGTCATGGAATGGTTTAATCAAACGATAAAATTCTGGAGATGATGGTGGTGCTTGGAGAGCCATTCTTGATTCTCTACATCTCCCTCTGTGGTAGCTTCACATACTTAAATAAATAGAATGAGAAACACAAACATGTGAGGTTGGAAATTGCAGAGAATTACAGCATAGCACAACTGATAATATAATATCCTGGTTTTTTTTTTGGTGTGAAATGAACAATTGGGTTCGTAAACTCAGTTATTATTATGAATTTTAGAGCTTCTCTTCTCCCCTAAATCATAATAACAATTGATGCCGCCTTGTAGGATCAGCTCTGATGATGTAAATAGATATATGATGATAAATGAAGAGATACTGAAGCAATGTATAAAGTTGCAGTGTATAGATTGATGTGTTATTAATAAATTTGTATATACTAGTTTTGTATGTTAATCTGTAAGTATACGAATAAGCTTGAAGAAGAAGAAAATACTGTATTGAATAATAATTTGTCAAAGTTACAAGAAATGAACACTAGCTCAGTATTTAGAGCATCTCCAATGCTATTGGATAAAAATAGTTAGCTAAATCAGATAAAATATTGATTATGTAAAATTTGCTGAACATGTAAGATGTTGTGCTCCAATAATATATTGGCTATAATGTTTCATTATATTGTAAATATAGTATGTTATTATTATTTCAGCTTGTTATAAATAGAATATATTTTTATAAGGTAACAAATCATATAAAATTTTCCTTACAGGTCTCTAGAGGTTGGTGATAACGTGTATTTTATACACGTTTTGTCTTTTATTCTTCTGCATTTTTGTTAGTTTCGAATGTTGTTTTATTAATATTTGTTATATTTTTCATCTTTCAGTGTCTCGTGCTTAATTGTTGAAAAGATGGCTTAATTTGGGCATGAAAGCGAAGATTATTCAAGAGGGAAGTTAGAAGATGAAAGCTCGCGATGTCGGGAGGTGTTTAATGTATTATCTTGAAAATTTTGTCTCGAACGGGCTACTGTACGGCCGTTCGACAGACCGTTCAAAGGAGCAGATTTTCTGTACGGGCAGCTGTACGGCCGTTCGACAGGCCGTACGACCCCTGCTGTGTATTAAAAGAAATATAGCCAAACACATCTTAATAACTTAACCTACCTCTTATCTTCATCTAAACCTAACCTTATCTTGTAGTCTCATCTTGTAAATATAATTAGAGTAGGAGGAAGAACATTGGTTACTTGTAATCTAGCATTGATTATGAGTAACTAACTCCATAATTTGGCTCAAGGAAGCATCTCTTGTACTAAACCCATTCAATTTAATTAAGATCTTCTTCATTCTATCTTAATTGCTTGAGTGTATTGTTTATGATTTTGCTTGGAGATTTGTAAGTTGCTTTATCTTGCTCTTCTTGTAATTTCAATTGCTAATTGTTTGTACTAATCCGTAATTGTTAGTACATTCATTATAGTAGCACAAGTTTAGTTTACCTAAATTCTCAAGCTTTAAGTGCAAATACCTAGGTTGAGCTTCTCATCCTTGGTCTGTCCTAACCTCTCTTTGATTGATTCCTTGAATTGGTTAAATTGGTAGTGCATCACTATTGGTTGCTAGTATCAAGAGAACTAATTTATGTGCTTCACTAAATTAGTGTTTTTAGAAGATAAATAAGTAATTGTGTGCTTCACCAATTATCTTGGTTAGGTAGAGTTGGATATATTCTTGTTTGTTGGGTTGAAGTGCTTGATTTGCTATTATCCTTGGGTCAAATGTCTCTTATCTTGCTAATTCACTCATTGTGTTGTGTTGGTAAATTTGGATAGTTGCCATTAACTTAGTTGTATTTTTGTAGCAATTTAGTTATTGTATGCAAGGTGTTTGATAAAACACCTTAACCAAACTCAAAACCCCCCATTTACACACTTCTAGATTGTAAGAGATAATCTACTTGGAATCAATATTGATAGTCCTTCCCTGTGAACGAACTTACGAAAAACACTACCTTCAAATTGGCGCCGCTGCCGGGGAACTAGTTTTGAACGCTATTCCCTTGGGTTCGATCCCTACTTGCCCCATTTGCTATATTTTATAGTTAAGTGCGAACATAGTAGAGCATAAATAAATCATTATCAATTTGGCGCGTCGACGACGGGCGTGGCCAGTTGGCTAAATATAGCCAATGAAAAGAGATTATATAAATTTTTTGCTAAGGGTAATACCTCATTGGAGTGATATTTTTTTTACATCATATCTATAAATTTTATTTATGGTATTATATGTTTGATTTTAGCTAAGGGGTCTTGTGCATTGGAGATGCTCTTATAGAACAAATACTAGTCAACACAAGTTGACTAACCAAAACAAAAAATAACAGAATTACAACTGTCACTTAAGACCACACACACTCCTGCAAGTCCTTATTTATTTGAGAATCCAAAGCTTGAATAACAGATGCCTTATGCTGAGGTTACTAGAGCAGCTAAATGACTTGTTTCACTCGTAACACTCCCCCCACAAACTGGAGATACACAAGGATTGTGTAATCCAAGTTTGGAACAAATATACTGTAAAGCATAATGTAATGTAATATGTAATAGAGGACATATATAACTCAACTAGGATAAAAGATAAATAATATTAACTCTATACAGGGATCGTGAAATTTGAAGAACAGGCATCAACAAGGATCAAGTCGCTGAAAGAAGTTCATTAACATGATCAAGCCTCAGTGACAAAATAAGATGTACAGATGATTCAGTTGAAGGGCCAAAAGATTCCAGTGATAAAGTTTTTATGGTTGCACAATTCTTAGCAGTGTTCTTAAAGATATGATACGAAGACCATGAGTGAATGTTAGTCGTCTGTGAACCAGACCAGTTGCACTAGGCGTCAACACTTCACAAAGGAATCGAAGTATCTAACTCAGAAAAACTGTTAAGAGGTATGATTGAGTTTAGAGCAGTATTGATATCCTCCATTTTGGAAACTGCATATTTAAGGATGTCAAAGTATGATTGAGTTTAGAGCAGTATTGATATCCTCCATTTTGGAAACTGCATATTTAAGGATGTCAAATTAAGAGGAAAAATGAATAGTATCCAAAATCACTATTCATATAAATAGTAACCAAAATCACTATTCACATGAATAGTAACCGAAATCACTATTCATATGAATAGTAACCAAAATTACTATTCATGAATTGTACCCAAAAGTACTATTCAATCAGGTGGGGCCCACGCAAATATAAATTCAAAGTTTTGTCCGGAAGCTTTTTATTGAATTTTATAATCAAAAGAAGTTTGGCAGGTTGAATAAATGAAGCGGAGACAGCAGACTAAAGAAAAAATAAAAACGTAATCAGTTACGTAATTTAGCAGCATAGTGATTTTCTAAAGTCTATAAATAGGCTGCTTGTATTTCATTTCAAAACACACTTCAATACACAACTCTCTCTTCTCTCTCATATATTTTCTGTGTAAGCTGCTAGACAGTCCATCTAGTAGGAAAGTCGGCTTAGCCCACTTTCAGGAAGTGTCGGGTAGAAGGTCCTCGTGCCTAAACTATCCTTAGAAGTGTTTGATTTTGTAGCTAATCCATAAGATTAAATTGTGTAGCAAACCTCCGGGTTTTATCTATTCAAAGATATTTCCTAAACATTTGTGTTATTTCGATTCTGTATTTTTGATCTCATATCCACATCAAAAATCGAAATATTTTTTAAATAACGTATTCAACCCCCTTCTACGTTATTCCGGACCTAACATATACCAATGTGCAGTACTTCCTAAAGTCTTTGTAAACACATCAGCTAGCTATTCTTTAGAAGAAATTTTCTGTGAACGAATGATACCAGCTTGTACCTTTTCTTGGATGAAATGACAGTCTAATTCAATATGCTTAGTACGAGCATGTTGAACTGGATTATTAGCAATATCAACTGCAGCCTGATTATCACAGAAAATAGTTACAGCATTAGTAACAGGAACAAGAAAATCTACAAGCAAATATTTCATCCACATGATTTCAGTGGTAACAGATGCTAAGGCACGATATTCTGCCTCTGCTGTACTCCGAGAAATGACAGATTATTTCTTAGCTTGCCAAGAAACAAGAGCAGATCCCAACTGTAAGCAATAACCAATAACTGATTTCCCAGAGATAGTACACCCTCCCAGTCACTGTCACAATACCCTTGTAAAATCAAAGGATTATTAACAGGGAAAAACAATCCCAAACCAGCAGTACACGAAACAAAGTATCCAAATGTTTCTCACATGGACTATGGAGAAATTGATTTAAATGATGCACTGAATAACTGATGTCAGGTCTGGTGAATGTTAAATATAACATTTTTCCCACCAAACTCCTGTAAACTGAAGGACTCTTAAGCAAGGCTCCTGATCGATCATTATCATAAAGCTTGATATTCTGATCTAAAGGAATCGAAAGAGGCTTAGAATGAAGAAGGTTAGTGCCAGAAAGCATATCTAGAATAAACTTTTGTTGACTTAAACTAAGCCTGTATCATTTTTGGAAACTTCAAGACCCAAATAATATGTGGCCTGTCCCAAGTCCTTAATACTAAACTTAGAATGCAATGCCTCTTTGACTGCAACAATGAAATCAATATTGTTACCAGTCAAAAAAATATCATCAACGTAGACTACTACAATTGTAAACTGAGATCCATGCTGGTGAACAAGCAATGCATAATCAGCTAAAGATTGCTTAAATCCAAGTTCTAATAAAAAATCAGTAAGCTTCTTGTTCCATTGTCTTGAAGCTTGACGTAAACCATAAATGGACTTGATTAATTTGCATACCAATGAAGATGCAGAAGAATCAAGTATGTACCCCAAAGGCAAGTCCATATAGACTTCTTCAAGAAGATCTCCATGCAAAAAAGCGTTATTAATATCTAACTGGTAAATAGGCCAGTTCTTAGAAGAAGCAATTGCCGTAACAGACTTAACAGTAACTCCTTTAGCAACAGAAGCAAACGTGTCATGGAAATCAACCCCTGGTTCTTGTGTGTACCCCTTAGCCACCAAACGAGCCTTATAACGACCTATCTCACCATTTGCAAGATATTTAATCTTATAAACCCACCTGCAACCTATGGTTTGTTTACCTGGTGGAAGAAGTACTAATACCTAAGTATTATTTGCCTCAAGGGCATCTAACTCCTTATTCATAGCTGCTATCCACTTTGGATCAAGTACAACTTGAGCAAAAGAAGTGGGCTCTTTAGTCTTGACAAGTTGGGACATAAAAACAGCATGTTCAGGAGAAAAATAATGTGTGGACACAAAGTTAGCCATTGGGTACTTAACAGAACCATTATTGCATTGATAATCAGACCACCAAGCAGGTTGCCTATGTTCTCTAGTAGACTTTCTAAGAATGTGATCAGTTGAAGAGGCTCCTAGATCAACATTAGGATATAGATTCACTAATGTGTCACTATCAGGAGGAGAATCATGCTAAACATCATCCACAAAATGATCAGAACCTAAAGAGGCTTGAGGAGAAACAACCTGACCAGACAAATCTAGAGAACCTGAAATCTGAGATGTCTTGGAGGAAGAATCCAACAAAGAACTTGTTGAAGTTTGGGGATCAGGTGACTCAACAACATTGTCATTAACCCAGTGATGAAGAAAATAAAGATCAAAAGCAAATTCAGTGTGACTACCATCATGAAAAGGAAAAGAAGTTTCATGAAAAACAACATGTCTTGTGACAAACAATTGATGATTGTCTAGATTGTAGAGCTTATATCCTTTGTGTTCAAGAGGATATCCAAGGAAAACTGACCTAATGGCACAAGGTTTAAACTTGTCTGAATCATGAATTGAAGCATAGCATAAACACCGAAATACCCTAAACAAACTGTAATCAGGAGGTGTATCATATAAAAACTCAAATGGGGATTTGTAATTCAAAATTGGTGTAGGAATCCTATCGATTATATAGGTGGCTGTAAGAATACACTCCCCCAAAAATGAATTGGTAATCCTGACCGAAAACGTAAAGCTCGAGCAATTGATAATAATTGACGATGCTTACGCTCAACACGACCATTTTGAGCAGGAGTACCTACGCAAGAAGCTTGATGCAACACCCCTTTATCAAGCAAAAAAGAAGTAAAAGCAGCATTGAAAAACTCAGTACCATGGTCACTACGAATCTGTTTGACACTGGTATGAAACTGTGTTTCAACATAAGCAAAGAAACTTTTGAGTTGAGAAACGACATGTTGTTTAGTAGGAAGAAGATAAGTCCAAACATTTCGAGAATGATCATCAACAATTGTGAGGAAAAACCTACAACCACTATGAGTTTCAGAAGCATAAGGTCCCCACAGATCAATGTGTAAAAGATCAAATATCTCCTTTGCACGACTATCACTAAGTTGGAATGGTAGTTTAGTTTGTTTAGACAAAGGACACACTGGACACTGTTTGTTGCAACTGTCAACAACAGAAGTAGTAATCTCAGGAATTTTGTGTAAGACTTCATTGGAAACATGGCCTAATCTTATATGCCAAAGCACACTAAGTTGATTTTTGGATTGAACTGTATTGATACTGGAACTGTATTGATACTGGAATGAGTGACAACAGATGAAGACGACAAAGATGTCAATGGTTGAAATTCTAGATGGTATAAACCATCTACAAGTTTACCAGTGGCTAGTAAAGTTTTAAAATCAGGACCAATAAAGTCACAGTGTTTTGGGTAAAATGACACAGTCCCTTTAGAATCTGCCATCCATTTAGAGACTGACAAAAGGTTGTAAGAAAAAGAAGGCACAAAAAACACATCGTGCAAATAAATTGGGATGTATCTTAAAACTACGGGTTTTTTTCTAATATATCCCATTTGAAAAGGCTGTTTATGAATATGTCCTATTTTTAATTATAATTTTAAATGTCCCATTTTACTAATATATCCCATTTTCAAACATAACCATGATTAACTTAACAACTTTATATCATTAAAAGATATTTTTGTCCTCCTAATTAATATGCCCATAGACCTACCCACTGTTTTCATTGGACTGACAAAATGTCAAAATACATTCTAAACTTAACATACTTCTATGTAACGAAAGTCATATAGTAAACCCTCAATCTTGCCTGCCTAACCACGTAATTCTATATTAGAATATGTTGCTTCGGTGAAGACTTTTATCGGTGAAGACTTTTATCTGATTGCAAAAACAAACGAGCAAGAACGAAGGAATTCTCCACTGTCTATCTACAAAAATGTCTTTTTTAGGACCTGGAGAAGTTTCGGTCGGTGGGTGGGTGTGCCCCTGCGGGGCCAGGAGGAGGATAGGAAATGGGTGGGAGAAGGGGGCATTGTAGTCTGAGTTAGTATAAATATATATATATATATATATATATATATATATATATAATTATATGTATATGAGTTATATGTGAGTTAGATTTTAACCATAGGACATATTTATAAATTATGAATAAAATGGGATATAAACATAAAAGCACCCCTTAATTTGAGACATATTTGATAAATTTCCTAAAATACCAATCTTATGAACCAACAAAGTAGCTCCAGTTGGTAATGCAAGGCACAGGATGAACTAAAGTCTGTATATCAAAAGGAAGATCAATGGAGCAAAGTCATAAAAATCTATCACTTTTTAAAATCCAAAAGAAAAATCAGATTTTAAAGTAGTTTTTAAAATCTTAATTGAATACCTCAAGATTTTAAAGAACTTTTTAAAATTTTAAATGAATACCTTCAGATTTTGATGTATTATTTAAAATCCAAATTGAACACCCTTGAATTTTTAAAATCCGTAAAAATCCTTAATGAATACACTCTTTAAAAAATTGTAACTTTCTTTTGTTTCAGTTTACGAGTAATTATAGTTCAATAATAATTGTCAAATTATCATTAATTTAAAAATTATTTCGTGGTTTCGTGTGATCACAATATTATAGATCACAATTTAATATGATGATAGTTTGACAATTATTATTTATCTATAACTACCCACAAACTGAAGATAAAAAAAACTACTAATTTTTACAACCAAATACCAAATTTAACATTAAATTTAACCGTTCTCATCTATCTATATAAGATCTTAATTAGTTTCTTATTAATTTGGATTAATTTGGTTGTCAAGGACCAAAATTTTGTATAAAATCCCTCGTATACACATTTATAATATATAAGGATATAATGGATATGGTAAATGTTTAATATTTTAAATGATTTTAAAATAATTTAGCTATAAATAAATTATACGATTTAGTTTATTTTAATTATATCACAACAAAATAGATCACAGCCTATTTATTGGAATCACAATTTAAAGATACATATTTGCATTTAACAAATCACTTATCCTTTATCCTATCAAAATTCGTGTATCAAGGAAAATCGGATTTGTAAATGTGTGCTTATGCATCACCAAAAGGTGGTCGCATAGCTTGCTTTTTTGAATATTGTGGGAATATATACATACATACATACATATATATATATATATATATATATATATATATATATATATATATATATATATATATATATATATATATATATATAGGGACGCCTTCTACAGCCAAAGTTGGATATAATCTAATATCCAACCAACCCATCTGTGACCATCCAGTAAACTAATGGACGGTTAGGATCGGAAAAGCATACGCTATATAATATAGCGTAAGCTTATATTAAAACCCCTCCGTTTCTAATTTGATTTTTTCCGTCAACTGGTGAGATATTTTTGAAATCCGACTTCACTGTATTTTTCTACATCTCACAACGATCATTTTGCATACCATATTTGATATATTTCGACACAATTTAAATGGGGGTTTTAACTTACGCTCTATTATATAGCGTAATACGCTATATAATAGAGCGTAAGTCCCCTCATCCTGCCCGTTGATTGGATGTTTTAATGGTATAAGATGGGTTGGTTGGATTTTACAAAATATCCAACTGTCCAACTGTGACTGGTGACCCTTTTCCATATATATATATATTATATTAAAGAAAAAAATAACACAAATATATATATGTTTGCTGATCATATTCAATAGTAGATTTACACAATAGGCAACCGCAATACCAAGATGCTCTAGCTTGCACTTGGGTGACAAGAAACAATAGTTCTAAAATCAACACCACCAGATGTGTTTCTGCAGCACACACACACTTCAAAACTACGAATGCTAGACAACCAAACAGTCTGCTGCAGGAGACAAAACAGAAGTAACACTTGCATAAAAAACGAAGCAGCACGAGGTGTTAGTGTTACGACGACAGAAATTAGGGACTAGCCAGAAGCTTTCTGGATCTCTGTCATCTTCTCCAAACAATGAGTCTGCAGCTCTTGTAATTTATTTTTGGCAACATCCAGGCAAGAGTCAATTGCCGCAAGCTGATGCTGTAAAAACAGACGCTGTTCAATATAGTTTAAATGGCTCACCAGCCACATTAAGTTAAATCCCCATCTCAGCAAATCAGTAAATAGATCTCTGTACTCGGTGATAATGTCAGTGTTGAACTCGGTCATTGAGATTCTAAGAAACTCATTCACTGAGGTGCACAACATATTCAGCATCATAGTATGGAACCTCTCGCTTTTGGCTGTGTAGTGCTCAAAGGTCTGTGGGTAATTCTTCATGATAAGATCAAGTAGGGATACAAACTCTAATTTAACTTCATGGCCATGCCATAAGCCAAAATTACCATCTCCTCCAGAAGAGCTAGCCAGATCATTGCTTGTCCCTGCAACTGGAGAGCCAATGTGTCTCACCCTGTCGGCATCTACTACATAATTCACATTGGTCAGAGTCGCGAAAGGCTCTTCTAGCATCACCTTTTGGGATGTCGCAGAGACAGGCGCTGCTGGATGATTCACTTTGTTCTAGAAAAACAAAGTTCCAAGTGAAATACTAAAATATACATTACCAACATAAACAAACATCTCAGTTTATGAAACATCAAACATATTTAGTTTCAACAAAAAGGCTGGACTGGAAGTCTGGAAATTAGTTCAGCATGCCAGAGTATTTGTGCATAACACAAGTAGTTACTACAAGATATAACATTACACTTGTTGAGTGTTAGTCAAAGACAGCCTAGGTCGCAGCCTGTAGAAATTAGTAAATATCAGAAAAGAGTCAAATTAGTTTGAATCAGTTCCAGGCTATGCTCTATTTAATTGAAAATTTGTCGTTTCAAGAGAGTTTACTTGATTAAATAAAAGTTAAAACATAAGCCAGTTCCCTTATTTCTGAAGTCACTTATCCTTTCTTTATTTATTATCTGTGAAGCAAGGTGCGGGTGCGGGGATACGCGGTACGGGGATACGTCAATTCGGCAAAATCAAAAATATGGGGATTCGGGTGCGGGGGGAATCGGCAAATATTAAAAATATATATTATATATATAATTAATTAAAAAAATTAAAAAAAATAGCATTCAGTGGCATAAAACATATTATAACAACTATATTTTAACTTTATTAATATTACTTTCTGAAAAATCAAAGTAAAAAATAAATAAAAAAAAAAAAATTCAACATATGTGAACAGTACCTGGGTCAATTACATGTACAGTCAATGAGTCAAACACAGACAGAACCCGACATATCACACATACAATATATACATACACGCCAGATGTATATATACACTCAAAAAACTGAAGAAGATAGAAGAAGAAATCGATACATATATATATAGTCATACACAAATCGATACATATACACATGAATCGTTGCATATATATATACATATATAAACGGAAGGAAGAAGAAGAGGGCTTACCGGAGATGGAGCCGGCGGCGGAGACGACAAAAGCGAAGGAGATGACGAGAGCAAAGTAATTACAAAATTACAAAATTACAAAAACTACCCCTCCCGAATCCCCTTCCCGTATCCCCCACGAATCCCCGCTGCAAAGTACGGGGATACGCCCGGTGGCGCACCCGGTACCCAGTTTATTATATATAGGCTCTATAAAACCATAAAATGACATAGAACTTTCGTTGTCTTCTTCAGAACACTGAATTAATAAAAAGACAATAACCCAAAAAAATCATCACTCTAAAATCATAACACTGTTTATGCTCAGGTCATGGATAGCGGAGGCATTAACTTCTCTAGATTTGCTCAAGAGGTGTTCAACGTAAGCAACTATAATCTTTTGGTCCTAAGCATGTAAACATACTTGGAAGCTTTAGATCTTTAGGATGCTTTTGAACATGATTGTGAAATTTAAATACTTCCGAACAATCGCGACATTCCACTGGCATTAGCGAAAGACAAAAAAAGTAGAGAAAGCGAAAGAACAAAAAAAGTAGAGAAATCAAAGACAAAGGCTTGCTTGTTTGCTACAAAACAATTACCATTTTCAAAAGTGTTATGTCTCTAAAGTCACTATAAGATTTGAAACTATATGGAGACTAAAAAATTTAACATGAAAGTTCTTAATATGACCAAGGGAATCAAGAAAATTCCAACACATCCAGACAATCCTGAGAATTCCACCATAGCATCAGTGAAACAACAAAAAATAGAGAAATAAAGGACAAAGGCTTGTAGGTTTGCTGCTACTACAATTACCATTTTTAAAAGCATCATGTTTCTAAAGTCACCAAAAGATATAAAAAACTGGAGTCAATGAGATGAAAAGATTGACGACGTGAAAGTCTGTAATTAAGTTTGTTTGCTGCAATAACAATACCATTTTTAAAAGCATTATGTTTTTAAAGTCACCAAAAGATATTAAAAAATTGGAGACAAGGAGATGAAAATATTGACTTTAATCAGGGGAACTAAATCTCCAAAAAATAAAGACCCGTGAATGAACAAAAGTCATGTCATAGGCTGCTTGGTATTGCCTATAATATAAGACTTCTTGGTGCTCATTAAAATCAAAACTATAAAACATTCTTGTTACAGTACCACACAAGGATAGATTGTTACATTAGAAAATATTAGAGAACTTCCAGAAATCTCTTAGACAAAATTAAAAATTAGAGGTACAATGGCAAAGAACGATGATAAGAAATGAAGATATGATGGAAGGACTCTAAAACAAAGACTAAAAATATTAGGAGGATGTCACAACCACAACGATGACAAAAATGTGTTTTCAACATATCCATGAATAAAGTGCTGGTGGAAACCTGATGTCAAGTGCACCAAATATGGACAAGCTGGCTGTCACTAAAAATAATTAACGGAAAGATCAATAGCTACAGTTAAGATGTAAACTGTTTAAATAATAACTTTCAAAATCTAACATACAGATTTGTGAATAATAGGTTTTTATGTATCTTAAAGTGTATTAATTTCCAGGTTCATATCATCATTTTCGTTGCATGTCAATGAAATGGTGAACAAAGCTTAATGATATATAATCTAAAGGAGTAAGCTTTTGTTGATAATAATGTCGATAGTTTTTTGTGTTTTCTCTCTGGCATAACTTTAGTCTATACTACTTAAAACTTCGATTCACGTTCAATTGAAAGCTAGGACTGACAGAGTAGCAGACTTAGAACAACTTCTCTTGAAGAACTTTCAGTAGGAAAAAATAAATCTATATAAATAAAAACAATACATTTTAAGAGATTCATTTACTCAGACACAAGGACCCACCCTAATAGCCTACTATGATACCAAAATTTGGAGTAGATATACACAATTCACAAAACACTATTACATGCACTATATCCTACAAATAAAAGAGACAACAAATGCATTAAAATAATGGAAAAGAATGGCAATAGTTTCAACACATACCGGAGGCAATGTTGTGACAATAGTGGCTTTTGGAGGGACACCAAGTAAGTAGGTTCTCAGAGAACCAGACATACTTGATTCCTCATATCCTGGTGGTAGCTTCACCATTTTCAAATTATGGAAAGGAGAAGGTAAACTTGCAAGAAAGTCTGCCGCAGAAAGTGCCTACAAATTAATAAAACATGAATGAGAAAAAATACAGAACATCAATCAAGTATCGAGTGAGCTTAAATAAATGGAGCACTTTAAAATGCACAGAAAAGTATAATAATATGCCAATTGCCCGTGTATTCTTTTCTTAAAGTATTTTACTTTGGAAGAAGCAAGATCACTTAAGAAGATATTCCGCACTCTTTGATTTTGTCTTCATACCCGTGTTGACAGGATATGAAACGGGTGCGGGTATGGAATCTTAGTCTGTGCTTTCTTTATAAACTGGACACTTCATCTTGCAGCAATTAAAATTCAGGATGACATATAAGGCCTTACAAACAACTTGTGATAAAAGTGAGGTCCAAGTTGACTTTTTCTACGTCATCCTTTTGAAATTATGCAATGGATTTTGAACGTATATAATTACAATTTCAAGTTGAATTGGTAAAGAGACAATTTTAAAATGTAAAATAAATTAAGAAGTATAACATTTCACTTATGTGAAGCTTATACGCAGAGTCCCTACACCTATTTCCAATCTCGGGTTCATATCCAAGAATCCTAGTATTTTTAACTAAGGATCCGACACTTGGACCTGCACCTTGGCCATACCAGAGCCCAGGTAACATAGCAGAAGATAAAAACAAGTGACTTAATTACTTTTGGTTGGGGAAAACCAGAGCCCGGGTAACATAGCAGAAGATAAAAACAAGTGACTTAATTACTTTTGGTTGGGGAAACTCATAGATTGCAACGACTGTCCATCACATAAATTTGGAAGGAACATTGAGTACAGTTGTTAAGTTAGAATCCAGTCCATCTGGTAGTTAAGTAGGAGTGTATACCAATCCTCAAGGTTTAAGCTGTAATAGATGGTTAGCACGAACTGTGATTTATATAATAATCAACATTTATTGATGATCAAAACAAAAGTGTTACTATGACAGGCATAACCAAACATTAAGATCCTTGCTTTTAAAGTTAGATAATTAAAGACTTTTAGCAACTTGGAGGGATAGTGACAGTCTGATCTATGATATTATTACTATGAACAATTAATTTCATGTAAGGCAAGACTGGAAACTAACTTCATAAAAGCCGCGAGTTAAAATATCAAGTATCACTATTATCTAAATTCGAATCAGAAAAAGGATATGAATGGCATTGCTGGTATTATTAAATGAAAAAATATGAACTATTACCTTCAAGCTATCTGAGTCAAAAGTAAGATTCTTGGCATTACCAAGTCCTGAAAGCATATCTGTAAACAAGCGATATAGTTTTTCCATATATATCCAGTCCATGTTCTCAGACCAATAGCCTAACTTTATATTAACAGTCTCCAACTCAGGAACTTCCAATGTGATCGATAAGATACCAACAGAACTGAAATTGCGAAGTTTTGGTGCCAAAACCTTGATGTTACCATAAAGAGAATCAGAGCAGTCTATTTTGATATTCAGGTTCAACAATTCAGGACAAGATATGCAATGACGTTGTTCCAAGAACGATCTTCTTAAAATTAAGGTCAGATTTTGCAAACTAAGTGAATGGAATATGCGACTAATAATTTTTTTGGGGAAGTCGACATTATCCAATTCTAGACTTACTAAAGCTGGGAAGTCCCAAACTTTTGGGCACAATCTCGTAAACTTACACCAAGATAGACGGAGAGTTGTTAAATTAGGCAAATTAAAAGCGAAAGACGAGAATGATAGATTCCAACATTCAAGACAAAGAGTTCTTAAGGCAGGCAAGCAGGTCAAACATGATCCGGGTAATTTAAGAAAAATATCATCAAGTGAAAATTCTTCAGATGAGCTCGTTACAATCCCGTGTGGGGCAACCAAGTGGAGAGACGTTAAAGCAGGTAAATCCCAGCAATCAAGTTCCGATGAAATATCCGCAAGTTTGACACGTAATGTGAGTTTCTTTAACAAGTTAGAACTCAAAATAGGCAACTTAAAAGGAGCATGACGACATAACAATTGAAGATTCAGGTCCTGGACATTGTGGTCGATTGCATACTCAACAAACTCTTCGATTAAAGAGTCGGAGGGTTTGCACTTGGAACTACATAGCCTTAATTCGGAAATATGGGATTGATGGTTTCGATTAGACAAAACATGTCGTATAAACCCATTTGTGTTGTCAGGTGAAGAATGTTCATACTTACCAATATTAAGGAAAGGGAGAGTAGTCCAGACAAGCTTCCACCGTTTCGAGAGAACACTGGTTTGAACAGCTTCTTTTGCATCTACAAATGAGAGTATCCTATGAATTACATCATTACACAATTTGCTGATTTTGTCTGTGTCTTCAACAACCCTCAATTTCTTTTTTGCTCGAGACCCCATTTAGTAATCTCTGTTCCCCTACAAACCCTAACCCCCCTTTACTCTGAAATGCAACTCTCTGTTTTGGCATTTAGCTTCCGATTTTATTTTATTGTTCACATTAATTTTTACATTTATATAAAAAAATGACACTTTTATCGCAATTAAACATATTATTAATCAAAATAACATTTTCTAGGTAAATAGCCATAAATACCCCCCTATTAAGGGGTGTTCAAATGCCTAATACAATTTTAAAATTATTAGTTACTCAAATAGTTATATTACACTTACTATAAATGCGTAAATGCGTAATGATTATATTACACTTATTACAAATATGTAATACAATTATAATATCATTATATATAATATTTTTTGATTAAAATTTTTAAGTTTATCTGTATTCCTTTAGAGATTTAACGGTTAACCTTTGGGGTTCAATTTTTTCATTTTGTATTTTAGAAATATTCAAAAAAAATAAATAAATCGTATACGGACTTAAGGTCTAGGGTTTAGGGAGGATTTAGGGTTTGTCCTAAACCCTAGACCCATAAGGCCATAACCCTATTTTATCATGATTTTTAAAAAATTGGGGACCAAAACCCAATTTTTTAAAAATCAGGCTACCAAACTCATTAAAAAAAAAAATTTGAATTGAAACATTTATTTATAAATTTTTTAACAATGTTTGTAAATACATGTTTAGAAGAAAAAAAATTAAGTTGACAGCTTAATAAGATATTGAGAAATGCATAATACATGTTATCCACCCCATAAATATGTAATAGATGTTGTTATCCCGTTGAAAAATGCATTATAGATTATTTTTAATGTATATAAAAATAAAATTCATCTAATAAGTTGTTAATAAATGCGTAATACCTATTACCCCGTCAAAAAATACGCAGTAGATTGGTATTTATGACCATCTATCAGCATCCTGGTATTCGTGTCATGCGTTGAAATTCGGTAATTTTGGCCTTTATCCTTTATTTTAAAGTATATATAAAATATATTTTCATACTTTATTTTTAAAATTTTCATTTCTTAATAAAATTCAAATGCTAAATTTTATTCAGAAAAAATAGTTTTTAAAATTTATTTTATATACATCTTAAAGTACATTAAAAAAATTAAACAAATAAATCGAAATGAACAAAATATACGGATACAACGATAGAATTACATTTAAGAGCATCTCCAATGGGAAAAACCCTTAGTAATATTATCCTAGTTGGCATATTAGGTGGCATGAAATAGAGAATATTTAAAAAAAAAATACACTCCAATGCATAATTACCCTTAGCAAAAATTATAGACAATCCTACTTGGTTGGCTATATTTGTTGAACCAACATAAACCCTTAGCAAAAATATACACAATTTCTATGTTCATTGGAGTTTTACTTGCCACCCTTATGTAAAATTTTTATTATTTCCTAATTTAAAATTTTTTAGTCAACCATTATACATGTTGTCATTGGAGATGCTCTAATAGGGAAAAGTACCTCCTATTCGATTAATAAAATTCGGATTGAATAATTAAAATTTCGAATTAGAAAATGTTAATTTTGATCCGGTTCTGCTTTAACTAAATATTCAAAATTTGGTATTCGTTTGAATTGGATTGAAAATTGGATAATTTGAATTCGATTTATAAAAAGAATTTAAATTATTATCAAATATTATTAACTTTACAAATTATATATTCAAAAAAAAAAAAACTTTACAAATTATGAAGTGGAGTAATTTAAAACATTTCAGTGCATGAACTAAAGATTTCCAATTTCAGAAAATCAAATTTTCTGATTCAAGTTCTTGTGTCCAAAACTTTTTAATAAACATTAGAATCTTGCTGATACTTAAATAATTTGGAGGAAATAAATCACCTTATATTTAACCCTATCTTCTTTTTAAAATTCAGAAAACATATTATTTACTTGAACATGTTTGCAGATTTTTTGTTTTTTAGAATAATTTTCTAAAACTTGGGAAGTAAACATGTCCCGGTCCTCTTGAATTAAGCAAATAAATTGAAACACGGACAAAACAACCTTAAATTTTGTAAGTTTGTACCAAAATAAAGAATTTTGGGTTAATTGGCAAAAACTACCACTCAGTTACGCATTTAAAAAATGCTTAATATAAAAAAAATCCTATTACGCATGTCACACATGCTTAACATGTATAAAATTTTCAGCTATTACCCATTTGGAGAATGCGTAAGAGCAACTCCAACCCAAAGGATCCTTACCTATATTTATCTTAGGTGTACATAATTTAGGGGTTCAGCCTTAAGAATGATGCTCCAATGGGACTCCCTATCCCCTATAAATTTTAGGGGAGAGAAAATCAAACCCCATATTTAGGGGAGAGAAATTCAAACCCCTATAATGACACATCATCATTTTTTCCTTATAATATAATATATATCTATGTATACACACTCGTCTCTTCTCTATATTACCTAAAATATTGATTAAATATTATTTTTTAAGTTATAGGTAATGAATATAGGTAACACCATTGGAGCAAAACAACTTTTTGGTTACCTATATTTTGAGTAATCATTATTTTACTATATTTTAGGGGATGAAAATAGGGATTGCCCTTGAAGATGCTCTAATAGCATTTACCCATTCTCCAAATGCGTAATAGGGAGCATATTATCCTTTTTTTAAATACGTAACTAGTATAAAACCTTTTTTTTTAAATAAGTATAAAACCTATTACCCTTATCTCAAATGCGTAATAGATCGGTATTTATGACCTTCATCACCATTTTATGATACTATTCTTGTAAGGGAACGGTACTGTTTGTGGTATTTATGTCCAAAACCCCAAATAAATTCCTATCTGTCTACTCGAATTTCGCTTAACAGTTCGATTAAGCAAATAAATGGTCCTTTGATACGATTGATGTATGAATATACATAGCCTCATAGGCCCATAATTAAGAGTACCCATCCCCCACCAACTTTGAAAGCCTAGCTAATTAACTCTTGTGTAATAAAACTTACTGTAAATGGTTTTCTACAGTACTTTTTTATTTAGACAATAAATATTACAAATAAACTATTATAAATCTCAACCATCCACGGCGGCGCGTGCAGCTCTGCTCTTCAACCACTCCACAACATCCCCGAACACAATCTCCACATCTTTCTCCTCTTCTCCTACCATCTGATGCAACAATCCTGGATATATCTTTATCGTCTTATCTTTACTCGCTGCGCGTCGATACAGCTCCTCCACGCAAGCTGGATCACAAACCACGTCTTTCTCGCCGTGGACGATGAGTAACGGAACGTCAATTTCTTCGAATCTTCCTTGTAATTCTCTGCATACTCGGAGTAATTCCTGTGCTGTAGCGGCGCGTGGACGAGCCATGCTGCGCCTAGGGCTTGCGATTGCTAGTTTACGTTTCCAGTCCAGTTTGAATGACATTTCCGGGATTGAGCCGCGCGTCGGGATCACTTGCCACGTAGGAATCACCGCCGCGACTACGGATAAGAAGTGCTCCAACGGCCACGGCGGTTTGAACTTGTCGCTGATCCCGCACATCGCGCCGTTCAAAACGACGCCGTTGTACGGCTTCGAATCGTTACGGCGGAGAGTGATGAGTAACGCGATTGCGCCGCCGAGAGATTCGGAGTAGAGGAATGAAGGCAACGACGGCGCGTAACGAGCACGGAAGGAGTTGAAGAAGGTGATACAGTCGTCGACGACGGGATTGATGTCGGGAATGTGAGCGACGAGGCCGTCGGAGTAACCGTGGCCTTGATGATCGATTGCGCACACAGCGAATCCGTGTTTGGCGAAATGTACGGCGGTGAGTTGGAGATACCAGCTCGACTCGCCGGTGAAGCCGTGGACGGCGGCGATGGTTCCGATGATTTGAGTGGGAGGAAGTGGAGTCCACCACTGAGTGAATAGCTTGAGACCGCGTGAATTGGTGATGAACTCGGACGAGTGACTCACTGAGTGACGAGTGTAAAACTCGTCGGGAGTGAGTGAGCCGAAAGGACTAGTAGCGTTGGCTTCTGCCACTGGGTGAACTAGTTTTGGTTCGGCCATGGAGTCGTATAATTGGGTTTGATATGTGTATGTATAGTGCATATATATACAGTTGGTTGGTTGATGTAATTTATACAAGTAGAGGCGAGAAATAAAGAGAGTGCCATTTATGGGGTTGGTTGGACCGTCCGACCTCTTTTTCTCCTCCCAAAATTCATATTATTTAACTTAGGAAAATACAATATCCCATATTTAAGTTCATTCTAATTATTAATAGAAATTATAAACTATTAAGTAGTACCTTTAGCTCTTTGCATCAAAAATCAATATTTGTCCGCCGGAAGAGAGTACCCTTGACAATAAAATGTAAAAGATTACAGAAAGGTGCATTCTGTGCCTGAAATCTCTTGAGAGTGCTACATAAGCTGTACACACTCATTGTATAACGCCAAAAAGATGCAAATTTGCACGCTAAGCACTTTTAACTTTCCATATCAGGTATATTACAAAAGATTATAATATATGAAACGAATATGCACTCTTAAAATGGGGGAGCAAAAAAACCTCACAAGCAACTTAATGAACAAGATATTATACAGAAATCATTCTATGTTGCAAATCTGTCTCTGCCGATGACTGCACATATCTGGAAGAGAGCTGAAAGGTACTTCAATGGTTATATCAACAAGAATCTGCCTGCCTTACCAATGGCTAGTATACGTTTATGACCCTGACACAGAAAATAGGACGAAGTGGATGTACAAGCTGACTATTTCGCTGAATCCGATTCTTAAGGCAAACGGATAAAAGTTTTGAAGTATGGTCCTGATAACAATCTCATGTTTGGAGAATTTGCTGATTACCATAATCCTGTACACTACGTCCTGGCTGGCCAACATGTTAATGAAGAATAATATCATTGCAGCCTCATACTTGATATATTTTCTTCTAGCCAGCCCAGATCATATTTCTTGAAACAAAAAAGATAACTCAAAAATTGGTGCAAAAGAAAATTACTCATGCAGAACATATAGCCATTATAGAGCTCTGACATTGATGTATTGCAGGGCACAAACTGCTATCAGATGACCAAAACTTCTATAGCTCATCACTAAATGAATCAACTGCTCTCTGCCACAATATAATTCACAGATGTAGTGGTTCTTCACAGTGCTTCATCTTACCGACTTCTCATCACGAGATCATAGCAGTGAGATCAATATTTGAATCTTACATCATAAAATTCCATTCAACACCCTCTGATAGTAATCATATTGGCGTGTCCGCCAAGCATCTAAGCTGCTGCTGATGAGAGAGAGCACCAACGATACACATTGCTACCAGGCAAAAAAAACTTTTAATACATCAACACCGGAATATTCCACATTGTAGTAAAGCACAAAATATAATAGAAATAAATTAAAATTCATAAATTTTTGACAAACCTCTTCAGTTAAACTTAAATGAAATCTTTTCCTCAAGTTCTGTATTGCCCGAGGTCCACCTTTAAAACATGGGAAACCAGAATCCTGATTCAAAGACGAGACAAGTGCATAAAAAATCACTCAGAATTAATATAAACACGGACAACACATGTCCTTCCAATAACACAACATACAGTTTTGAATCTAAAGGAGGATACCTATCAAGATCTTTCGTCTTGGTTTTCTAAGAATGAAGTGTTTTCCTATGCAAATAATTCTTTGGTACTCAGAATATACGATAAATCATAAAGTGTTTTATAAGAGGGAATTTAAAAAATAAAAAAAAACTGAGGGAGTGCAAATTTTCAAATGAGCAGGATGGAGAATGAAGTATATTAGGTTAGAGTTTTAGAATAAAATGTTTGGAATAGAGGAACGAATGAAAATTAAGAATTTTTTTACCCATAAATTAGTGAAAATTTCATTGTATGCCTCCCAATTTCATTCACCGCAAACGAACACAATGTTAGTTCCATAAATTAAGCTTCAACAACGCGGGATATAAGCCAGATATACAAAGTTATACACACTTTCAGTCAACCAAAAATAACACTATACATAAGCCTCACGACACCTATAGAATTAGATGCCTAAATTTAAGATTAAAGCAATTTCTGGGTCAGAAACTGATGTAGCTCACTGCAATGGCCAACTCTATAACCATCTTTTGCATCTCCGAAAATATTATCTGCTCAGTTCTAAACACTTCTCTTTATGGGCCATGTCACAATTTCTGAAATGTACATTCATCACAAATCACATCAAAATCTTCCCAGTGGACTTGAGTTACCCATGGGTTATATTTCTCAACTTCTGTCAATAGAGTATCTGAACTCTGCAATCCATGTCCAATCAGTTTACTTGTTTTTTATAAAATCTGGAATGTGTGCTTCTACACTTTGATACCCATATTAGGCTTTACCGTTCAAGTATCCTTGTTTCTTTAATCTAGATCCTACACCCAAAATATATGTATTAGCTTGGTTAATTTTATAGTTCTAAAATCCAAATTAAAAGTGGTAGCTTGACTTTATTTTTAAGTATCATACTGTAGACACTTCCAAATTTATCTTATATGTTCAATAGTGTGACAATAAAGGGCTTAAATTAATGTCCTTAGTATATATACCATTCAGAAAATAAGAGTGTTGAACTGAATGTACATGTATATAGGTGCAGGAAGAAAAGTTAGGAACAATCATTTGGGGAAGATTCAGTCAGAGTTACAATTAAACAAATAGGCTGGTAAGCTCACCATAAAAAAATGGTTTCTTAAAACACTGAGAGATCGATAATTCATTGATCAGAATTACCAACCAAAAATATGTGGTATCTTAAAAAAACAAAAGAATATTAATAATAATTATAATAATAATATACCGTCACAGAGTATCTAAGATTTCATATTATAATAAGATTTCATATTATAATAATAAACTCGGGTTTAGCTAGATAAGAGAATGCTACGCTATGTACAATAACTTTACATGCTATTCCAACAAGATTACAAGGACCAAGGACCACAGGTCAATCATAATTTCCAAAATTCCAAATATCAGCTAGATTAACAAGACATACAAGAATTTCCCCATATTTAATACAGCAAATGTACAATACGATTATAAGCTGGATATACCTGCAACATCTCAACAAGAAGAATTACGCGTTCAGCATGCTTACGACAAGTTAAAAAGCCTTGAATACATAAAACCTGAAAGCATAGAACAAAAAAGATGGCATAAGTAACCAGGACATGAAAATGCTATCTTTTACCTAATCACTCGCCCACATCAATCTTAATCTTTCCATTATAATTTTTTAGCACATATACAGTAGACAGTATTTTCAAAATTTATTATCTAACTTAATCCCACAAGGACTCAACAATTACATCTCGAGGCAATGTTTAGGGTGACGCAGGATATGAGCACTCTCACTTACCCTCCCACCACAGTTATACTATGCTTAGCTCCTTTTTTGTTTATTAACTGTTTAAAACTTGTTAGGGAATCTATTATCTATGATGCAAGATACTTACATAACGTGGGAACCTAAAAACTGAGCATAATGGGTGTTATATTAATACACACACCCAAGGAATGTGCTAACTACATATAATAACAATAAAATGCATTATCATTTGTAATTTGTACTCGCTCTTTCTCTAAAACAGATATTCTCTATAAATATAGCAGTTGCAATGCTTTCCCTCCTCCCTCATTCCCTCTCTCTCACTCCTCACTAAATTTCTGCAAATTTACAACAATTCCTCTTTAGATATTTGTAATCACATTTATTCTCTCAAGATTTGAACTCTCGATCACTCTACAATTCTGATCCTCTGATCAATATTTGTAATATGATATGCTCCTCCACAAATCTTGTACTCGATTAGTGATTAATTTATCTGATATTGGTAATCATTTAAAGTTTTAGACTCTAACAGTCTAACCATTTGGAGTTAATCTGATATCATGGTGCAAGTACTAAACAATTGTGATGATGGCTAATAATAGTATCTGCTACGATAGTTCTTTTGAAAAATCCATTTATTTGGAATGAAATGGACTTTGTTTACATGAATTGGGGAAACAAAATCCTCATCTATCTGCGTATAGTAAAGATATTATTCAACTCACTTTATTACTTTTTCGTGTATGGTATAACCAGACAAAAGATTCTAAGGCTTGCATTACTGCCTTCCACACACAGCCTAAGATGCAAAGACAAGCACATACATACGTAGATATAGATCTTTTGTGTGCAAATTGTTCCATGCAATATAAGGTTGTATAGCACCTTTAACCATGTCAAGTAGCATTACACTCGTTAAATTAATATTAAAAGTAATGTGTCGTATTTTTTTCAGTTAAATTGACAACTGAAGACCTATAATGATTGTAAGCAAGTGATCACTACTACTCTTCTCCTCTCGTTAAAACTTAACACTTTAGTATGTAAAAAATATTATATTATGTTTAGTCAAGTATATGAAATTGTGTGCCCTCGCAAAAAAAAAAAAACTGTTGCATGTCTAACAATACTGTGGTGTACATAACAAAGGAGCCAATATACCTTAAAATAGTCGAAAAATTCACTTGGAACTCCCTCGGCATCAGAATCCATGACCTAGCATAAGCACCAATGTTATCAATCACAGTAAATATCAAAGTAGTTGGAATTTTCTTAGTTTCACTTACTACGAGACAAAATGTTGAGGAGAATCTGGTACTTTCTTACCTCAAGAAGTTCACGGGTTAACTTAAATGGTGCACTCTCGAAATTCACACCTCCGGGAGAATTGGACAGCATGAACCCGAAGTCAATGTGTATAATATGGCCTTCTTCATCCAGCAAGAGGTTTCCATTATGCCTGTCCTTGACCTAGGCAAGAACAAAAACTTAATGAACCAAGAAAACATAGTGATCCATCTATGATATGTACAAAAGAATACACATGGAAAAAAAATGCACCATCACATATTCTTTGAAAGTATTTCTGAAATTAATTGCTTCACATCATAACAAACTCATAAACAGGCTAAAAGGAAGCAATTATCTTCTTTTACAAATTCAGTGACTCCAGTGGCAAATAGTACATAACTCATCAAAAAGCATACTATCAAATAAACAATTGCACAGAAAACAGATGCATACATGATACATCCAGCATAGATACTAGAAAGGAATAAAATACCTCCAATCCACAAAATAGGATGTCTTGACTTCAGTCCAAGTCAATTACAAATCAATGAATTATACTTGTCATCTGATTTGTTCATTAAAATTGAAATATTTATCTTTACTTATAGTCTCATATATAATTAGTTTAAAATTCTGACACTTGCACCAATCAAAATAACAAAATATACATGTACCCAGCCAAATTTAGCATTTAAAACATGACTCTATGTCCAAGAAGCATATGCCAAACAGCAAATACCACTACAGTCACAAAAGGAGAGCAAAGTCCAGGTAGAGAATAAAAGCAGCAATTTTCATGTATGATTGTTAATCCGGTATTATTTCGTTAAAGCCTTTAAACTCCTAATGAACATGGCAAATGAAGGAAGAAAATTGGGTCCTAACAACGAAGAGGAATAGGTCTGGATAACTTATCATACTAGCGGTTTCTGTGTTATATGTACAAAAAAAATGCACACAAGCACCACAAATCCTTATATCGTGACCTATATCCAACAAGCTGACATGGAACACTATCCTCCTTGGTGAGTAAATGCATCTTCGTCCATGATGTTTCAATCAGAATATTTGATAACTTGATTTCCTAACAAAGGATACTTAATCAGCCCCAATTTTACTATCAAATCAAACGTGCAGCAAACCGCAGAAAAAATACACTTCTTCCCCTAAAAATTGCAATCATTAACAACAGAGCATAAAGATGAGAGGACAAAGAACTGGCATAGTGTTTCCTACCTTTCTTGTTCCAAACAGCAAAATCAATTATAGACATCTTCACCAAAAGACAAGACTCACAAGAGCACACACAATCCTATATCGATCTATAGAAAGTTCCAAAAACCCTAAGGAAGAATGTATATACTTGAACCCCTAGGACAGAGTGCATAGCGACCACTAAACACTTAGCTCAACGCATTAGAGATTCATGACAGCCTGCCCCCACAAATACCCACAATAGTGACCTTAGAAGTTAGATCTGTGATTAACTCTCAATAAAAATTAATAGTATATAACATCTGCAAATCTAAACCATAAATAATCATTGAGATGGACAAATCACTGGGAAAATTCTCTGCTAACAGAACTCTATTTAGTTTACCCTCTACTTTATTCCTCTTTCTCTGGCCACAACTAAAAGGAAACACATTTGAGTAAAGGAAATTCACTGGTGTAACAAGATACTGACTGGATAGGATATAAGTAAGAGTATATTATGCTGAGATTTTCCATGCAAGATATACAAGAGTTTACAAGCAAAGATCAAGATAATCTTATCTACGTATAGGCTTTTGAGTTCAAAGTTCAAGAGACAACAAGAGCTGGATCAGTGATTACCACTTGTGCAACAGAAAAGTTTGGATTCAAAGCGTTGTTAATTTAAAGTGTGCACAAAGATACGCGTGTAGTTGGTATAACCAGCAGTACACTAGCAGTACACAACACATGGCGAAAAATACAGATACAAAGCATCAACAGCAAAAATGACGAATGCGATTTCAACATGTTTTCAGAGGTACAAATGTGTTCTAGTTTAGCATATGAATGCTGAACTAGTGAACTTCCATTCAATAACAACCATCAGAGCTACATCAAAATGCATTTACAGTTCATAACGAGGGAAGCTAAGAGTAAGATACCTGCAACAGGTAGCAAACTAGAGAGTAACCAGCCATGCTTTCCACAAAATTCCTCTGCAATAAGCTTTTAGTATTAAGACCAAGAAAAGTATATATTTGAAGACAGGCATACAAAGAAAAAATAAGAGTTCAAGGGCTGTCGGGATGTAAAGAAAATCAAATGACTATTGCATCGACAAATTCCAAAATTCAAATTCAAAAAAATACAGGAAATAGCTCTAACTATCATGCAAGAATTTAAGCAAAACAAGAGGATAAAAGCAACAAATAATTAAGTTAATTAACTTCACAGTAACATGACACGTCACCGCCTAGAAAAAACCTGATGACATAATCAAAGTATCTCAGAAGACATAAGCCAGGCAAAAAAACAAGAAAAATAATATTGTACAAAAAAAAATAAAGACAGAAAACAGAAACAACAGGTACGAATATGAGTGAATAGTAGTATAATTTAAGTTCTAATTAAGTGAACAGATTGAAATGGATGAAGAAAAATTCAAAATGTGCACAGCACATATATTTTGATAAGATGGGTTTCCTTCTTTGTCATTTACCTGCGCAAGCTTAAAGTTTGGAGAATTCTCCTGATATTTATCAACAAAGAACTGTCGTAAACTGGAAATGTTGGGGTATCTACTTTTGAGAGAATGAAGTGATGCCTATTAAGAAATTTAAAAGCAGAAGTTATGAATACAATTTGCCAACTTTACACTGTATCTAAGAAAATTTAAAAAAAATATATAGGCTGAACATTTTAAATACCGTATCTGGAATCGTTTCGATGAGTGCAGTATACGAAGAAGTAACTAGAACTTCATATGGGCGCAACCAGAGTGGTAGACCAGCTTCTTGGAATATATCTGGTTTTATACATATAAAAGAGCAAATGGTCTTCAAATTTTAAGAATCATCGGACAAATATCTGCGACTATATCTGAGAAATTTAACTGTCATATGACTGTACACAAAGATGAGCAAGTAATATCAGGAACTTTTTAACTGTACTAAACGCAAATTGAAAATGTGCCATTTTGGCACATTTTTCCTCTAAAAGTTTTTTTTTATAACGATCAAACAATTTTTGAGGAATATATCTATCTAATGGTTACTGAGTACATAAAGCACTTGGATTATTAGACTTGGACATCATATTTTCTTTTGAGAAAATCATTGGGTGCTAACAAATTCAAACGCCAACACGTGATAGATAGTTTTAACCTAAAATCAGTATTCATCGCTCCACTGTTCAAAGTATAACTATCACTTTGGAACTCTTCTTTTATTGCATTCTTTATGTAGTCATTCATTACAACTGAAACTAAAAAGTTATAATTGACTCTTATCCAAATCAAATCTGCTTGTTCACCTTAAAATTCATGTATTTTATCTAAAAATTTATGTGTTCAGCAATTTTTTATGATTATCTTTCCTATATTTTTTTGACGTAATTATATTATTTCAATAAAAAAGTATGCAACACAATCTAGAATTAAAAGCACATCAGTATACATAAATAAAATCAACACGAAGAAATCCGAGGTAAAACTAAATTGAGAAAAAGAACTAATCATCCTTAGTTTTATGTTTGTAAATTGATTAAAAGCTATACGCTCAGGAATATCAAGCTCAATATGAATTTGGAGTCCCTATTAACTTTCACATTACTACTAAGGGTATACTGGAAAGGGGGAGCATCATATTCAACTTATTATACTCAAAATCAAAAAATAAACAAATAATTTTCCAATCAATTATGTCACAACGCTTCCAATGTTAAAAATCCTCAAAAATGACTTAAAACAAAGACAGTTCCGATGAAGAATTAGTCCAACATAACTGATTCAGTATATAGATACAGATATGTTCCTAAATCATATAACCTATTGAGGATAGTGATAGTGAAGTGCCTACCATAAAAGTGAGAAATCAGTTGCACTGCAAGATGCTCTTGTCTACAATCATCACCACTCTTGACAATGACCTGGGGGAAACAAGAATATAAGGAAGTTGGCTGAATGAAAATATAATTGTTAACTGTATTAACTCAGCCAAGTGTCATCCGGAAATCAAATGTAGGACTGCATAACAGGTCAGAGAAGATAAAGACAGCGATGCATTGGAACTTTAAGAAGATTATTTTTCCTATGTGTTAAATTGTGTAACAAAACTAAAATAGTCACTAAATAAATATTGTTAACAGACTAAATCGCCTAGATGATTCATACCATCCTCCCTATTCACAACAATTAAAAAATAAGAATTGAAGAAAATAGAACATGCAACAGTTAGGGCTATTTAAGTTCCATGTTCTAGGCGCAAAGTCAAGTATCTTTCTGCTCTACAATACATGAGAACTATAAAGAAAAAAGGGAGAGAAAGGAAAAAATATTAGAACGCTAGTCACTGGGTATACTTCAGAAGAACAGAATGGACAGAACAACACTCTTCATATCTAACACTCACACAGACAAACGAAAAGCAGAACAAGACAATTAAAGCAAAATGCACAATATAAGATTCCCACCCCAAGCATTGTTGTTAGGACACCATGGCACTGGTAATGTGAGCTGGTACTCAGAAACTGTGGCGATAAGATATCCATATATGGCAATATATATTTTCAGACACACACACACACACATACATACAGATGTTCATCTTCAAAAGCTAATTACACATATACATATATACACACATAAAAATTTCTTAGCTTAATTGCAGCCCAGTCGTCCACCCATTAAAGGGTTTTGCTAAAGATTCTAATATCATCATCAATATTACTTAAGTTCAAAATAGTTAAAACTATGCTTTTATAGTTATTTATTTTTAAGGGTTAAGTAACAATAAAATTACATATACTTTCCAAAAATTAAAATAATAACATATAACTACAAGTTACTAATAGATTATATAATAAAAAATTCTCCACGACAAATAGATATAATTATTTATGGCTATTAGCTAGAATCGAAAAGAAGTAGAAAGAGAGAGAACTGAAAAGAAAAGAGTAAACTCGGGCCTTCTAATTTAGTCCATCTTAAATCAGGTCAAGGCATATCTGGGTAGGGGTACGCTTTGCTATATTCCAGTACCAGGACACCATGTCGTCACCTTGGCAATGCTATGATAAAAGTGACCCTAAGACCAACAATCTTGTATGAGAAAACATAAAACTATGAAGCAGTCACTAGATCTCCAGCCAGTAACACCAAACACTATCAAACAACCAAATGGCTAAGGCAACTCTGCAGTTTCTTTCCTCAAAAAGGAGCTTAAACCTTATAAGAAGAAAATACTGTGCTTCCAGAAGACAGAATTAACACTCGACAAAAACCTTTAACAGAACATATTACATCCCTTGCATTGTAATTGAATGAAAAGAGGGTCGAAGTTGTCCAGTTGCCGGAAAAAAGAATGCACATTCAGAAACAATGATGTAGCCTTACGTGACACAGGCAAATCATTAGTTATGTGCCTAAGAAGAACCACAGACCAATTTATCCTTATAAGAGTTCCCATCTCGAATACATTTCATAATTTGGTCTGTATGAAGAGTAAAAGACGAGATGGAGAAGATATATAATCACAAATATCTTAAGCATTCAACCTATTGATGATTAATTCAAAGACACAAGATCATTCTCGTGTAAAAAGACTATATAGCACTGTGCTCTCAACATACTTGGGTTGTAAACAGAATATCTATAGTTTGATTGGCATATCTGCAGAGTACATTATGCCATCACGTAGCTAGATAAAAAAAAGGGTAGGTAAAATATATATTTACACATAAATATATATATTTTTTGGGTAAGGTCTACAAAAAATATAAATACCCACGCACACATTTGCTTCCACCGAAGCTCATACACTTGACCTTTGATAACTAAGGACGAGGGATATCAGTTAAGTTCCAATCAAAGATATATACTAGACATCTGTTACCTGACCCAGAAACTGTAATAAGTATAAGACATAGATTGAGTCAACTGACACAAATTGTATACTAAAAAGTTGCACCTGGAACTGGAAATAGCATAAAAACAGCCTAAGATATTCATGTAATCTTTCATTTTAATTCCACACAAATAAATTAATCGGAAAAACAGAGAAAAGTTGCACTAGAATTACTTCATTTAGTAAAAAACTAAATGTACTACTGCTATTAAGACAATTAAAAAATATTTATTGAATACAGGGATATAAGATTAATCACATATTCAAAAAAGATGGGGGAATTTCACACAATTCACTGTCAACATTAACAACGAATAATCCCAAAAAAACATAGAAATTTTTGGCCATAGTTACCTATATGAGCAAATTTTCAGTACATAGAATCAATTTGCTAACATGGTAAGCTCACTAACACATTTTATGTCATGGATAACTTTAAACGGATGCCTATAGTTGGCAGTTCTGTAAGTAAGTCCTAACATATAATTCAGAACTTACAGAGCGCAAATCCCAGCCAGGTAATTTTCCATGTACTGATGCATTACGAATTCTCTGTTTCTTTACTTCCCATAGCTCACCGGATAAAGCATCACTTGCTTTTGGCGTACCACCATTTGTAACCTGTTCCACACGTAAATGAACTCCATAAACAGCAGTGGCTTAAACCAAGTAAATTTCATAGTAGGGGCATAAATTTACTAAAGGTTCAGGTTTAATATTCTAACTGATCCTATCTGTCAAATCAGTATACACTCCCAACTTCAGAATTTGTATTTAATTACGAAATAACCCAATTTTACTAGCATTTATAAATAACTAATTCCTTAATATTTGGATACCCATTAGCCAAAAGTTTTGCCCATCATCAGAAGAACACCAACTAAATCATAGAGTCATAAGGATTTTTAAAATTAAAAATAAACAACCCATTAATTAATACAAAGTCCAAGCTTGGTAAGACTCAAACCCTACCTGATTGAAAAGGAGCTAGATACCTTATCAGTTAGACTGTGGAAATATGTTAACAATTTTTAAATAAAATACTACATATTTGAATCTTTTGAAAGTCAGTGGGGAGATTGCCCCGGACGTGCTCAAAAAACAAAGACCAGTTTAATTTTTAGTGAATGCTCACATGTGATCGTGAGTCGGATGAATCTTGGCCAGCACCTTTTAGAGGAAGTCCAGCAGGAGCTTCTCCTTTCAAAGCAGCAGCCTGTCAAAATAAGCAAAGAGAATGTTAGGCAAAAAAATATGCAGATAGCGAATTATATCAACTTCATTAGTAATGCATTCTGAGATTTAGAATCATGAACAAGAGCTGTTCATAATGAACCACCAGAGGTAAGAGTGTGCAAACCAAATTCTACAAGTCATAAAAATGGGGGGTTTTATAAAGTAAAGAAACACTACAATGACAAAATTACAAGGGTCTAGAAACATTTATCGCAAGACGTCTGAGGTGTAAAACAACATCTGCAATATTGAAATTCAAATACAAAGCCAACAGATTCTTATATAAAGATAATCAATATTGTAAAGAAATTCTATGCCAACAAATTCTAGGCTGTGTTGTAAATGCACAAACAGAGGATACAAATTCTACTAAAAGCACATATAGAAATGAGTATGGCACATTAATCAACGCCTGAAGCACTGGTACATGAAATTAAGTTTAATTCTGCCCAAGATGGCTGTTGTAACCAACTACACCATTGGGCAAAAAGAAACATAGTGGTACCTAGAAGTTACAAATAAACATAGAACTCAATACAAGTGCTTTGAAAAACCAGGATCAAGGCAAACAGACAACAAATCTATAAAATTGGTGTCTGCATCCTGAAAACTTAAAAAAGAGAAAAATCTTCATTTTGCAAGTCTACAGATGTTTCCAGCTTCTCGCTAACACTTAACAAAACTGACCCTGTTCAAGAATCCTATTATGCACATCATATATAATGGGTGACCAACAGACCATTTAAAATAAATAACAAAAACTCAAAAACTTGCAACAGCCTATGATGTCACCAAGATACATTTGCTACTGCATTTGTAAGCTGATAGTGTTATATCGGGTGCTATAGTAGCATAAGCATGGAAAGTTTATAAGTCACTTAATTTATAGAAGAGAAAGGCATTGTGATAGATTAAATATAAACTAGACCAATAAATCACAGGGCATCCATTTAGTTGACTAATCAACTACTGGACTAGGTCTCCTAGGCATTCATTAGTTGAGAAGTCTAGAAATATGTATAATATCTATCTTTTCAGTGTATAACCAAAATACTACTAACATAGCTCAATATATATACTCCCTCTGTCCCATCCATTTCTTTACACTTTGCTTTTTTAGATGTCACACTCAATTCTTTACATTCCAAAAGTTTCTAAAAATAGTAAAATTTTGTAATTTAAAAATCAACATCAACTACTTTCATCCACTATACTCATTTTATACATTAAATATTGATTGGTCCCACCATTTTACCCACTTTTCTTACCTTCCTCCACTATTTTACACATTTTCTTAACCTCCGTACCCGACTCATATGTTAAGAAATGAGAGGGACGGAGGGAGTATATTGTAATGCAGCAAAATACAGTTTACCAAGTAACCTTGAAGAAAGATCAAATTCACAAGGATCCTTGGGTATTGCTGCTAATTGCTAGAAGCGGTTGTAAATTATAGTATCACGTATAATGCTACTGGCTGGTGGCTACCTAATAATATCTTTTATAATAGAATAGAACCAACTGTATAATTATAGAGTAAATTTTGCGAGTGATGATGATGATGATGAT
Organism: Saposhnikovia divaricata; assembly: GCA_036435485.1. NCBI lineage: Eukaryota > Viridiplantae > Streptophyta > Magnoliopsida > Apiales > Apiaceae > Saposhnikovia > Saposhnikovia divaricata. Next base: position 63,983,803 of record CM071596.1, read on the forward strand.
GTGTGTGTGTGTGTGTATGCATTTATAATTTAAAGGTGTACACCAGTACAAGGCCTATAGTATATCGCTAACTGAAGTGACCATTAACGCATATACTTATAATAATATACACACACACACACATAAAGAAAAGTATTAAGTAGCAACTCGTTAAGGCCAAAGTCAGAATTCTAATCAGGCAAGAGTTCTTCATTCTCCTTTATTCTTATTAAAACTATTAAGGCTTAGTTCTTTTTACACTTTCGAACTAAGATGATCTGGCTTGGGTAACCAATACCACCATCTAGGATAACAATAGAGGTGTACAAAGATACAATACCATCCTATATTCCTATTTAACATGATTAAGATGCTAACAGAATTTGGTGCCCAAATTTGCAAGGAGATAAAAATAAACTGAAACAAAAATATGGACAATGAGGATGCAGTAGAGTCGCACTACCCACCTTAACTTCCTCAAAAGCTATTGTACTTGGAACACGTCGGTGCTCCTTCCGACGTGGTGGTTCTTGATCCTCGGTGTCATCCATGCTAACCCCAGGATCTGCTGTCAAAACTACCCGTACTCTTTCCAAGTCACCACCACCTTCGAGTCCGACTGCATGGTTTGCACCTTCTTTGTCTAAATCAGATTGAAGATCACACGGATGAACACAATTTGAATCATGATCTGCAGTTCCGTCAGACTGGGTGAGCCGTTGCTTTTCCACTGAAAGAGTAAGGTGAACAACTTTAGCTTTTGCATCCCATAACTGAGCCATAGCCTGGTCAATAGCATCTGAAGCAGATCTTGACATCCTATCATAACCACCATAACGGTCCTGTCCAGCCAACGGATAAGCCCATGGAGGAGGCTTTGGCAAAAAAGCATCTCCGTTCGCTACAGGGATTCCACCTCTAGAAAGTTTTTGACTAATGTTTACATCCTTTGTGTTGCTACAAAAGAGAAAGAGGGGGCATGTGTTAGCAGCTCACACCCTCCATTAAAAAAACAGACCCTGCCCAACACAACATAACACTTAATTCTTAAGTCATTTACAATGCAGTTTGCATACTACCTCACTGTCTCACTTCTCAAAACTTCTACACAAATGAGGTACGGTGCCTTCTCTCTGGAATTTAAAAGAACAGCTTCATCTTCGGGTATATGAACAACACGGTACATTCCCTTTCCCATAGGAAAGCACACACCTATAGTTCATTATCGAAAAAATTAAGAATAAAATACCAGAAAAAATTTATCATTACTATTATTATGACTTCAATAACATAAACATTACAAGCCTACTTAATGAGTTGTTATTCAGCATAACATAAAAAATTATCAAGACGTTTAGTTTTTAATCTTAAGTATTATATGTGAACAATCATGTGTGTCAAACAGAAGAAATAAAATATATCAAGGCTCAAAATTTAGTGGTCTAAAAAACGAACCTGGCATGCATATTATATATATCTCCCATACCGTAGTTTCTTAAAAGTACATGTATCTTTTCAACACTGGACATGGAAACTTGTTATTATTTCTATATTAAAGATCAAGAGTCAAGACTGCAGATAGCTAGATATAGAATTCTAGAACAGACAATATCTCCCCATTCTTGTAGCCCTCTATAAATGGTTTCTCTTTTCCTAACCATTAAAAAATTTGCAACCCTTAACTATGTCCCTAAGGAATTTCATAAATGAATTTTAGAAACACAAGTGACACAGCGGGTTGTGTTTGTGTGTGTGTGAGAGAGAGAGAGAGAGAGATAGAGACCTCCGCTACTTTGAGCAGCAGCTACATGCGCATTGATCTCCGTAAGTGACTGGAACACATGAATTAAAAATTCAGACATCAAGTATTGTAAAATTACAAAGATTCATATCTACAATCTATCTTCAATTGAATAATTCATAAATACGACAATGACAACCTCAGAAAGAGCACTTTTGCGATCTTCAACCGGAAATACGTCTACTAAGCCATATGATGTATCACAGAGCGATTGCACAAAGTCCAGTGACTCATGATACGTTCCTTTCCTAAACTGTGAAGCATTATATGGAAGAGGGGGCTTGACATTTGATTTATCATTGTGCTGCTTTGGCGAACCAGGATGTTTCTGCCATATAAGAAAGTTTAACAACATTCATATGAGTGAGGATTATATTAATAATTATATGTTACATTTTTCTCCGGCATCGTTATATTAAGTTATAGACACATATGTATATAATTGGGAAAGGTTATATGTTCCTTTGGTTTCAATTATTGACACCCTACTTGTAAAAGTGTGAAGCGTTGTCTCAACTCAACATAATCTTTCTATTAGTTTACTTAAATAAAGAAGAAATTTCTGTTACAACACTATGTCCTAATATAATAAACTACCAGGTCAAATAGATATATACATCTCAAAGTAACATAAAAATATCCGCAAGCAAATTTCATTCTTATGTGGTGGAAGCATAAGGCTTAATGAGGCAGGCAGCAAACTGTTCTGTGATCGCAGAGGAAGACTTACGGAGCATATGGGTGTTTAAAATGGGAAAGATATATCAAGATAGCTTAAGATTCTATGTTTCTATTACATGCAATATAGCTGCAAGTTGTTATTCTTTGTTAAAAGATAGCATAGTTTAAATATTTGTTGAGACAAATAATTGAATATGAAATGTAAAGCTCAGGTGCTAGAAAAAATCAAACTTACATAATTGGCATAAGGTCCATAATTAACTGAAATATAGAATTTGCAAATGCATATAACGTTTCCGCCTCCATCCTTTACTTTCCATATTTTTAACAGTTCTTAAATTATTTCTGCCAATATCATATCTATATCTTTCAGAAGCCCCTTCCAATTCTAGGAGATGAAACGAAGCTCAACGAGTCTTCACGCTTGGTCTACTAATAGAAGTGGTCTTTGTGATAGACAACTTTTCTTGTACTAATGTCTAGCATACCTTAGTCTAAGGAGTTAAAGCTTCTACAATCCCAAATGTCATGATTTGTTTATCTGAACTACTGATAATTTTAATTTTAACACTCTCTTGCTGATCCAAGCACCAAACACCTATTGAATCATCCATAGAAGCGCTAGTTGACTTTGTTGAATAACTATTAATAGCAATTTTTCTGTCTGTCATGTGTGTGACCCTCTAATTTTCATACAACTTAAGGACAAGTTACAGAGAATACAAGGGAAGAATATCCAGATGCATTTATATAATCATAATGATAATGTAAGTGGCTTATGTATAAGAAGTTAATTTCATACATAGTCTTAGCAATAACATAAACAATAAACAACTTTGCTAACCTCCTTCTTTTTTGAACCAAAAATTTCAGAGTCCTCCACAGAGCGATCACGGTCCCTAAATAACTTGCGGAAAAATTTCTCAGTCCCCGGACTGCCTGAACTGCCTTCAGGCAAACCATTGCTGTGTTCATCTGTTCCAGGAGTCTTCTTATCTCCATGGTGCAAGCTAAAGAATCTACGGAATAGTGGAACATCAGAATGTTCTTCTTCATTGTCATTAGTTGGCCCTTTAGTTTCCTCATCAGTCTTGTCTAGATTATCTTTTTTGTCATCAAATTTATCTTTGAAAAGTTTCCTGAAGAAACCTTCTTTTTCAGCATCTTCAACAGATTTTATTAATTCAATGTCCTTCTGGTCAATGCCATCCTTCTTGTCCTCAAGTTTATCCTTGAAAAACTTCCTAAAAAAACCTTCCTTATCATCATCTTCTACAGATTTAGAAACCACCTCTAAGTCAGCTTTATCACGAAAAGTTCGTAACCTTTTAAAGAAACCCTCTGAGCTTGACGTGAGCTCCTCGTCTTCGTCCTTACTGTCTCTTAAAAACCTTTTGAAGAACCCATCCTTCTCAGTCTCCTCCTCGTCTTTATCAGTTGACTTCCTAACATCCTCATCTTTGCTGTCTCTCAAAAGCCTCTTAAAAAACCCATCCTTGTCCGTTTCCTCGCCATCTTTCTCCACTGATTTTCTAAAAAGCAATGCATCTCTTACTTTTTGACCTGGCATAAATTTCTTAAAAAGCTTACTATCATCAGACGACACCTTACCACCATCCTCCTGCAAAGAGTTTCCCGACGGGGCCGCTAAAGACGCCGAACGCTGAGTAGGGGGTGATGAAGTCAGTGACAAAAGCCTCTGCTTCGATGACAACAACCTATTAAGAACCTGATTCTTACCTAAAGGACTCGACGACACATTCTGCGGCCTAATCAAAGTTGGCCACTCCCCCATCAAAGTCGCTGCAATCTGACACTTCTCTTGAATCCTACTAATCCCTTCATTATCATCCGAATCCTCCAACTCCGCCATCAAAAACCAATGCACTTTCAATGCAATTTGCAGCGACTTGGAACAAATATCAATAACAAACTTATCCAACGACGGACTTGGTTTATGCACCAACATATAACAAACTTGAAACAAGTAACTCTCAATACCAGGTAACGGTAACGTATACATTCTATTACACAAATAATCCCTCACACCGGGATGATCATGTTTATACAAATAACTAACCGCAATCCACTCACAAAAGAAAGCGGAATCGAAAAACCTAATCAACCAACCATTCTCAGTACTAGTATCACTAGTTGGGATTGTTCTGGTAACCTCTCGCGGTGACTCGTATTCACCTAACGACAATCCCAATAGCCTCGCCATTTCAGATCAAATCATTTCAAAACCTAACCTAAAATTCTTAAAAACTTCAATTGAAACCCTAGACACTTCAAAGCAAGTTCATAAGACAGCAATCAAACCCTAGAACTTCAATTATTGGGGACAATTCAAACCCTAGAAGTTGTGCAAAGCTGTGAATATGAATCTATAGAATCAAATATATGTATGTATGTATGTATGTATATAATGGGGAGAGAGAGAGAGAGAGAGAGAGAGAGAGAGAGAGAGTTGAAAATGAAAGGAGAGAGTACAGATCGGGAGAAGTCTTACGAAGAAGAAGAGTGTATGCTCAGGCTCAGCTATTTGTATGTATAGGGGTGTGTGTTTGTATGTATATATCACGATGTCGTTGGGGTGTCTTCCTTGTCTGTCTTTGCAATCAACCAAATACAAAGACGAAACGAGCTACCCAAAATTTCACTGATTTTTAGATTTACCTGCGTACAAATATAAACAAACTTTTTATCATAATGCATTATTTTTTCTTCCAAAAAAAAAATGATAGAGAGTTAAGTGTGGATTAATTTCCTAAATTCAACTATTAATATCAAGTAGTTTTATGGTTATAAGATTATTTTAATAAAAAAATTAATAATTATATATTTTTCAAATTTTAATTTCCAAAATAATATCTCAATGATTGGATGATTAATTAATAGCACAAATATATTTGTTCATTCACAAATTTGATAACCTTTATTTCTAACATCATAAATAAAAATATTTTATAAAATTTCCTTACTTTAATAGTTCATTCACATTTAAATCTATACTATATTATAAAAGACGAAGTATTAAAAGTTTTGATACGACCTTATTTAATTGTTTTACTTTATTACTTTTAATAATTTTACTTTATCTTTTTCAGCTATTACTTTTTCTCCTAAATAATAAATAATCAATTACTTTTATCAGCTATTACCTAATCTAACTTTTCTAACTAAAATAACTTCTTTCCAAAAATGTGATCGTTCTAATTAATGGAATAAACTAATGATATTGTAAGTAAAATAATTACTAATGACTAACTGATTACCTTTTCCAACTAAACTACTAAAGGATAATATCTTTTCTAAATTTTGTAACTAAAATATCTCATTTTCAAACTTGTCTTATTTAATTGTTTTACTTTATTACCCTTAATAATTTTACTTAATTATAAAAAAACAAAACACAATATTTTCTCAAATATTACGCGCAACTCTTCCCAACACTTCTCCTAAATAATAACTAAACAAATATCTTTTTCAGACCTTTTCTCCTAAATAATAACTAATCAATTACTTTTTTCAGCTATTACCTAATCTAACTTTCTAACTAAAATCTCTTATTTCCAAAAATATGGTCGCTCTAATTAATGAAATAAACTAATAATATTATAAGTATTATAATTACTAATTATTAACTAATTACCTTTTTCAACTAAAGGGTAATATCTTTTCTATATTTTCTAAAAAAAACTATCTCATTTTCAAACTTGATTTTTTTATTTAATTATCCTTACTTAAATATTTCTTATTGTTAAAAATATGTAGTTCTATTTTATAAAATAAAATAACGACATTACAGTTCCTAATAACTAAGCTACCTTTTTAGCTAAAACACATTGTCTTTTCTAACTTTTCTTACTAGAACCTCCCATTTCCAAAAATATCACGGGTCATTCTATTTAATGAAATAAATAATAAAATTATAATTACTAATAACTATTTAATTACCTTTTTCAGCTAAAACGTAATATCTTTTCTATATTTTCTAATTAAAATATCTCAATTTAAGACTTTCTTTTCTTAATTAATTATCCTTACTTAAATATTTATTATTGGTTAAAACATGTTACATCTTCAATATTTTTAATAACTATTTAATTTCATTTTTAGGTAAAACACATTATCTTTTATATTATAAAAATACTACGTACAATATTTTTTAATAAAATAAAATAATATTATTATGATTACTAATAACTACAAATTACATTTTCAGCTAAAACACGTTACCTTTTCTATTTTCTCTTACTAAAACCTCTTTTTTCCAATAGTATCACGAATAATTGTATTCAACAGAATAATACTATAATAATTGATAATTGATTGATTACATTTTTCAGCTAAAACGTATCATCTTATCTATATCTTAGAACTAATTTTTTCATTTTTTATAAATAATATGGGCAATATATATATATATATATATATATATATATATATATATATATATATAAGTGTGTGTGTGTGTGTGTGTGTTTTTGTGGAGTCTTGGAGTCCACCTTTATTCTGCATACATTCATTTGCATTTAACAATGTTTTACCAATGCAAAAACGCTTTCCTCGGAACATGACCGTAAACTGCTCTGAAACACGCCTAAACATCTCTTGAATTGATGTAAAATATTTAAATCGCTTTGTTCTTGAACACTTGGTTCTGCAAAATAAAATTTGTTCTACAAATTCATTATTTTGTCGTTGCGGGCAATATAATGTATATTTGTGATGGATTTTGACGATATTGTTGAAAAAACCCTAACTAATCTTGGTGATGACCGTAGAAAATTGTTAAATGCAATGTAAAATGCTGATGAATGTATGCAGAACAAAAGTGGACTCCACGACTCCAGAACCCAACTCATATATATATATATATATATATATATATATAGTTGCACTCCATAAAGAACACCTTATATAAAGAACAATAAAGAACACTTCATATTTAATTCAATATAAGAGTTCCGTCATGACACCCAATACAAAAAGTTCTTATTTTTTTATCTTCTATCCATTTAGCAAAAAAAAAAAAATCAAAATTTTTTTTTTTGAAACAATCACTGTTCATGATGACATCAGCAGTGACGTCATCATGAACAGTGATTTTTTTCAAAAACTTTTTTTTTATTTTTTTTCTGAATGGATAGAAGATGAAAAAATAAGAACTTTTTGTACTGGGTGCCCCTGGCGGGGCCAATGGATCTATTGGAATAAATGATTTTATAGTGTTCTTTATTGTTTGTTATATAAGATTGTTCTGTATGGAGCAAAGGCCTATATATATATATATATAGGGGGCTACTCCAATACAAACCTCCTTAGAATACAAACCTAAAAACCAAATTCCAATCCAACATTTAAGTTAATCTAATGACCAAACTAGGGGTACCTCAATACGAAAAAGTCTTATAATTATACCCTCTATCTAATCATCGAAAAGAAAATTAAAAAAAATAATTTTTTTTAAAAAAAATTGATGACGTGGCAGCAGCTTTTTTATTTTTATTATTATTTTTTTTATTTTTATTTTTTGATGAATGGATAGAGGATAGAAGTATAAGATTTTTTTGTGAAGGTGCCCCTGGCGGGGTCCTTAGAATAAATGAAATATAATATATTTTGTGTTGCTTTGTAGTTCTCATTTTAAGAGTGGTTTGTATTTGAGCAAAAACCTATATATATATATATATATATAATTATTATCAAATCATATCATTTAAAAATTTTACTTACAAAATTCATTCAAATTATTCAAAAAAATCATATAACATTAAAGAAAATCTATGCATCGCACGGGTTTTAAACTAGTAATCATGTAAAGTTTATATATTATAATCATTTTTAATCGTACAATGATTTTTGAGGTGTTTGATCACGATTTTAAATTTCCTTCATATTGTACAATGATTTGATTATTTTACAAATGCGTATATAATTGTATTTAATATATTTGGTACTTTTAACATCTTTCATTAATAATTTGAATTTACGTATGAAATATGTTGGAACCTATACGATTTTTGCTAGCATTTACAATTATTATAAATTTAATATATTTTAATTTTATTTGATTTCAAAAAAATTGATTTAGTACTTTAATTTTTTTAAATCTCTATAATAAATATCATATTTTTTATAAATTTTAACTATGTAACAATTCGGGTAAAATATTGCTTTAAAAATCTGACCAAGTTTCTAGTTGCGTGAAGCACTGATCCAGATGTAACAATTTTGATAATTCACAAGCTTCCCACATATCCCAAAACACTTAGACACAAGTCTTTAAAAAAATTGGCATTTTGTCACTATTAATATTAACATATAATTATAATTTTATTTGTTACATATTAATTTTTTGTAGCAATTCTATATGAATTTAATGTTTTTCAAGTAAAATTGAGGTGAAGTCGATCAAATATAAGAGTGCTGGAAGCTAATGATGCAGAAGTTACCAATAAATACGAACCATAATGCAGAAGTCGGTTAAATATTAGAGATTATGGACTTGTGTTGGAAAGAATTCCAATCATGTGTGACAACACAAGTGCAATCTCTTTAGTTGTCAATCCTGTCAATCATTCTAGAACAAAGCACATTGACATCAGATATTATTTCATTAGGGAGCATGCTACCAATGGAACCATTGAGCTACATTATGTCTCCACAAATAAACAGTTAGCTGATATATTCACTAAGCCATTGGATGAAGTCACCTTCACAAGGTTGGTTAGTGAGATCGGAATGCTGAATTCTTCAGAATCTGGCGAAATGAAAATATCAACTAGATTGTTGCAGCAGTAAACACTTACTTTATCTAAATTCTCAATATTTTTGAAGTGAGTGTTGGCTGAAATATGATTTATAAATGTTTCAAATCTGTTGCATATGTGAAATCATATTTTATTAACTTGAAATTTCTATGAAATTTTAAGAAAATCACTATTCAATTTGTTAGAATATTCTTCATTGAATATCTCTGGTGAATTTAAAAGATAGTGAAAATTGAGTTTTATGAGTGAAGAGAATATTTCGTTAAATCAGACTTCTCTAATGATTCACTGCTCGACTTCTCTAACAAGTCTCCTTGGAGCACTCTCGAGTTCTCGAATAAGAGTCTTGTGGAGATATCGGATAGAGATATGCTTGACTTCTCGAATATAGTAATTGAGTTATCTAATGACTGAGTTCTCAAACACTATATTTGAGTTCTCGAATCATTTGAAAAGGCTGAATTCTCGCTGAGCGTCAGACCCTTTTTGACTTTTATCTGACAATTTTAACTCACTCATAAAAGACATATATTATTCAACTTTACATTGAATAAACTGACAGCAGTCTATTTTTACCTGCTCAAGTTATCGAATGTGACACATACGACATATTGAACAGCTGTTGTTCACTTCTTGGATACCTGACTTGTCGGTACAAAGCATACACCTAATCGACAATTCAAGTAACCCTATTTATAACCTCCCTCAACTGCTCTACCCATTTCGATCGATATCTTAAGCATCTACCCCTCTGCGAAATAAAAATCTTAACCGCTCAAGGCAAATTTCTTCTTCAACCCTCATTCTCTTCTCTCTCTTCTTGCATAAATGGATAACATCCAACTCACCATACCCAAACAGACTAATTTCATCGCTATAACCAATGATGTGGAAGCACCGAATGCAAATTTCAAGTGCTTTGTTCGATGGATGTCAGAATCATACATCAAAGATGCACTCTCAACCAACCCAACTCTGTATCTCGACTTACTCGAACAGTTTTGGAGAACTACCACTGTGGAAGTCGTAGCTCTAGAGAATGCAATAACCTCGTACATCGTTCACTGCAAGATTCAAGATAAGGAAATTACTATCACTACTGCAGATATGAATCAAGCACTGGGGTTACAACAAAAAGTGTACGACCCACTAGCCACAAATGCTGAATTGGAAGACTTCTTTGACTTCATCAATTACTCAGATGAAATCAATCTTGGGCAGTTGAATAGAAAGTTCTTATGGAAGGAGTGGAGTTATGTATTTGTTACTCTACTTCAAGTCTTCACTGCTAGAAAGTCCAGCTTTGATCAAATTAGTGCTCCTGCACAGCAGATAGGCTATGATTTGGCTTATGGGAGAAAGATAGATGTTGGACTGATAATTCTACAGGAGTTGTATGGAAGACTTGGTAAGAACTCAGCCAAGAGAGGTATTGAAATCTTTTTCCCTCATTTTATTCAATTTGCACTTAATTCTGTAAATGATAAACTGGTTGAATTTCCTGGGATAGATAGAAATAGAATAGGCTATCCTAGATCCATGACCAAACTTATTTTTGGTAATTTGGAGACTAAAAATAATGTGGATGTAAGACTTAAAATAACTCCCCATATGGAGAGTTTGTTTTGGACTTACCCTCACAACATGCCAACATTTGATTCCAAATCACAGTTAGCACAGCCCAAGCAAGTAGAACAAAATGCTAACCAAGGGCCTGCTAACCAACCATCTCAGCCAAACACTCTATCAAACACTGGGCCAACTGCATCATCCTCTCAACAGGGTGATGCTAGTAAGAAGAAGAAGAAGAAGATAACTCACACTTGTTGAGTATTGAACGCACAAAAGAATACAGAGGGAGGGTGAATGGATTCTTGAACTTTTCTTGTTCTTGAATTTGTTTGATGTATGTAGCAAGATATGTGTTATGTGTGTGTGCAGAAATATAGGTGCGGAAAATGAACAACACAAGACACAATATCACTTTAATCTAATATTTTATTAGATAAAAATTTGCTACAACATGTGAATACAAATGGTAGTATTCTCAGCTTCGTTTTTCTCAGAGAGATGTATATCTTGAATATGTATGTGAAAAACTTAACTGCTAGAGTAGTGAGCCTGTATTCTTATAGAACATGAATACAACCTACTTACTACAAATAAGGTAGCTAAACAAATTTGCTTTCTAGTGTGTCTATCCTTTTTGAGTAAGCATCCAAATGGCTACAGGTTTGACTTCTTGAGGTTCTGCTCAGATCCACTTCTTTAGCTCTTTGTCTCTTGTACATCTCTCTAAGCTTCTTTGTAGGCTTTCCAAAGTACTTTACAGTTTGTGGTCCATAAAGTGCTTTGGCTTGTTGCAGGTTTCTGACTTGTACAATTTCTCCAGTATTTTGTCACCAAGATTGTATTCGAAAAGTAACTTAGTGATTGATTCGAGAAATATAATTGACTTGATAGATAACTCTGAGTTCTCGAATATTGCAAAGTTGACATATCGAATTACTTCTCGAATAGCTCTTTTCTTCAAGAATCCTTGAGTTGTCGAATAGAGCATTTAACTTATCGAATCCCTGAGATATCGAATAGCTTTCTGAGTCTTTGAGATATCGAATGAACCTTGACTTGTTGACTCCTAGAGAACTCGAATGATGCATTGACTTGTTGACTTTCTGAGTTCTCGAATAGAGTAGTAGACTTATCGAATCTATTGAACAATGCATTCAGAGATATCGAATAATGTCTTTTGAGATATCAAATCCCTGACTTCTCGAAGGCTAGACTTCTTGAATATAACAAACATACTTCTCGAATTGGTACTTAGGCAAATCTTCATTTTCCAAAATCTAACTGTGTTTATTTTGACAGTCTTGATCTTCAAGCTTGAGGCATGATCCTTGGAACTTCTTTCAAGCATTATTCTCTGACTTTTAATTACAGTTACACAGATAAAAATTGATGCATATTTGATAAGTGGATTTTATATCCACTATTTGCATTCCATTCGTACTTAAAACGATTGTGAGTTCTCAAGTTTCGTGTTAGTTTGATGTGTTTTAACCTAAGTTGTGTAGGTTGCATAGTAGGGTGGCATTAGTGGTGTTGGTGAAGAATTGGTGGTATTCTGTGAGCTTAAAGTAGAAATTACAGGAAGGCCAGGGCAAGAGAACTCAGGAATTTGAGCACAATGCGCATGCATCACTGTTTTGGCCATAACTGGAGTTCCAGACGTCAGAATTGGGCGATTCAATAGTCCACGAGAAGAGGAGAGAAATTTCTACAATTCTGGACAGGGAGTGTCAGGCACTACAACGCCTAAACAAGCGCTATAGCGCCTAAACAAGCGCTACAGTGCCTAAACAAGCGCAGCAGCGCTGTCTAGCACCTGGTCGATTTTCAGCAGTCCAATTTTTAGTCCGGATAAATTTTCGTGGGCTTCCTACCTAGGTTAAGTGTGGGTAAAATATTATTATTTATGGGAGACAAAAATAAAAAAAAATACATATCTTGGAGAGGAGAAACAAGAGAGAAACACTAGATGAGGGATCTTCAACGCATCGTGACAAGCAACGGAGGCCTAATCTATTTTCATCTTTTGTATTCTTCTTCGCACTATTGGGGATTTGTTTTCTAAACTTATACTCTTCTAATTGTATTTGTTTTTAGAACCATGTTTACTCTTGAACCCATGATGGTGAAAGGTTCAATTATGAACTAATCATTATCATGGGGTTCCAATGGATTCGATTTCATAGTTATTGTGTTTGACATGTGATCGATGTTGGGTGATTTTATTGCGATAATCTAATATGGTTTGATTTAATTGATAGATGTGTAGCTAGCTTCTAATTTATTAATCCTTGATGATTGCGAAAGTGGATTCTAGGATTGAGAATATGCCATATTAGCATGGGTTCATGAATTAATTGCTTATTCTTGATTAGTAGTATGATTTTACCCAATTCATATTGCCCCATGTAATTATAAAAGATAACTTGTGCTTAAACCAATTGTGTTTCCAGATTGTATAGACATATATGATTTGAATATAATTTGGTGTCTTCTTGATTTCTATCTCTTGTGGATATTAAGTGGTTTGATACGAGTGTACTGAAAGGTAGCTCGTATTATTGTCGTGTTATCTGATTAATTATCATGTCTATCACCTATGTCGATTTAATGTGTCAACCTTTAGTGAAGTTTTCGATGAAATTGGAACTCCATGTTTCCTCATACATAAGTAATCTCGTTTGTTAATTCACTATTAGTTAATAATTGTTTAATTAGTTAAGTTAGTAATTAACAACCAATTTTGATACTTGTTTAAGCAGTAAGTAAATAACCATACACCGTTGTATAAGTACTTAATTCACATTTACACATAGTCTCTGCGGAACGAATCTTACTTATCACTTGCTATTTGTGATCGCGTATACTTGCGTGTTTACGAGTCAACAATATTACAAGTACTATAACAAGTAGAAACTCTACAACTAGAGGTTCCCTCAGTTAAGAGGTCATGTAGGTAATGCAAAGCATTAAAAACAATTAGGCTTGTTATTAGATGTACTCAGGCATGCCTCTGTGACTAACAATCTCCCCCAAATTGTGAGTGAGACCCTTAGTCAAAATTTCATGTCTGATAACAAGCCTAACATACATAAAGATAAAACTTGACAGTACATGTATGAAATTGATTAACAACATGGATAGAACTACAATGAGTGATCTTACAGATTATGATGAAATACTAGCTTTTGTCATTTGATTCCATCTCCATTGCCTTGGCTAGTAGATCATCATATGCCTTCTATTTCCTTTCTTTCTCCTTTCTTGCATTCTCATCCATAGCTCTTATGCTCTCTGCCATAGCATCTAATTCTTCAAGCAGAATAGACTTCTTGAAATCTTCAATTATTGGCTTCAGAATGTTGACATGATAGTGATTGAGTAGGTTCATTCTTATATTGACCTGATCTCCATTTATTCTCCTATACTTCATAACATAGGGTTTGAATTGAACTCTACACAATCCTTTTGCCCTTATCTTTTCTGCTTTAACTTCTAGCCTATCAATCTCCTTCTCCCTTTCTAGCCATTTCTCAAAGCACCCCTTTCTTATCTTCTCAGCATAGTCTCTCTTCATCTTCACAAAATCAATCAACTCCAGCTTCCATACTCTCTCCACTTTGTCTTCAGAATCCAATAATGCAATAATTCTTTCTATCTCATATAGCTTGCCCCAATTTTGACAACCTCCTTATTTGAATTTCATCTGTTTTCCATCAGTGTATTTGATTTCAAGGCAGTCATTCACAATTGCAGCATAGTAGATTCTTTGGGCTCTTAGAAATTTCAGTTGGTCTTCATCAAAATCTTCATCTAGTGGTTGGAGTTTCAGTCCTGGATAGATAGCTAGGGCCCTTGACTTGGGTAACTTCACTCTTCTTGCAGCATGCTTGAATTTAACCTTTTTCACTCCAATGTTTGGCAGAAACTTATGACCTTTGCTTGCAGACCACTGTAGTATACCATTAGCAGTTTGCTTTTGGAAACATACAGATGGTTTCTTGATTTTTATCTTCTTCTCTTCTTGAGGTGGCAAAGCAGTTGTAGAGGCCATGGATGTAGATTTTGGTAGGTCACTACTAATTGTATTCACCCTAGACTTAGAGTCTTGTGTTATGGTGAGATTACAGTTATCAATGCCTAAGGCTTGCTATTTTCCACTTTTCCTCTCATAGACTTTGCCTTGGTCATCATCACCTTGCTTGTCTTTACTATCCTTCTTCTTCTTGTCTTCATCACCCTTATCACTCCTGTGATGTCTTCTCCTCCCATCACTCTTGTCTTCATCTTTATCATCCTTATTCCTCCTTGATTTAGCCATCTCTGAGACAAAGCCAGTTGCTATGAAAGATCTGAGAATATTCAATGCTTCCAACTCTTCAGCAGTCCTTATCCCATTCTTCTTTTGCAGTTGATCAATGATGTCAATTATGAGTCTGTGATTTTTGATAGTGAGATCCTTGGGAATGACAAGTAGATTGACATCTTCTATTTTTGTACCAGACTGATAGAGAATAGTTCTTGGATTAATGCACACTTCAGGCAATCTAGCTTGTTGACCATTCCTAAGTTCAGAGTAGAGACTCTTGTTGTTCTCCCCTTTTTGCTCAATTAGTTCCAAGATAGCATCAATCTAAGTGAATTTTAGGACTTTCAAGGTGTCATAAGATAAATTCCATATTCTGCCATTGGTCACCATCATAATTTCCTTGAGAAAGATTTGATTTAGCTTTCTTGGAATCATTATTAGATATTTGATTTGATCTTTGAGGCTCCTTCTGTACAGCAGTGTATCTCCTCCAACCTTTTGAAAATGCACACCTAGAGGGGGGTGAATAGGTGTAAATGGCTAACTATGTTTAACTAAATCCAATTTTAAAAATTACCAGAAATAGCTTACTGATTTCGTTTTATGCAGAGACAAATGGTAAGCTGAATGCAAGCAGTAAGTAAAGAGCAGAAAATAAAGAACACAAAGACTTTTAGCCAGGTTCGACCCCTAATCCCTATGGTCTACGTCCTGGTCCCTTACCAACCTGGTAAGAGAATATATTATTGATCAACGAAATAAACCAATTACAAGATACAATAATATATCTCCCTTTTAACCCAGCTTTTGACAAATGGCTTGCTGAACTCCCATTTTTGAACTTGCCCTCTAAGCTATACTTCGCAAGTATACTTCTCTAGAAACGTTCACCAAACCATAGTTCCCTAGCCAATCTGTCCAACAACTAAACCTTACAAATCGAACAATACAATTAATAATGGATACAACTCAAACTATGAACTCTTTAGGATATAGCACGTATGAATATATTAAGAGCTCGAGAGAATCAAAAGAATATAGCAATGAAAAATCGAGTTGTTTGAAATCTTGTGTGCTTGAATGTTTTCTCTAAATTGTTCTTCTTCTCTTGAAAACGAATGAACACAAGAATACGTTTATAAAGCTTCACACCAACGTTCAGAAAATCAATCACCAATTATTTGAATGATTTGGAAATCAATTTCTAACGTTCAATTGGTTAGAGATTTTTCAAAAGTTCTTGTGAACGTTAGACAGAAGGTTTGATAGAGATGAAACAATGAAAGCTTAAACCTTGTGATTTGTATAGATATAAAAACGCGTATAGGAAATTTGAAAGAAAGAAATCTTTTAAATAAGGAAACTCCAATAAGTTTTATAAAATGATTTAAAGAAAGATATTTGAAAAGATTTGAGCTCTAGAATATATTGTACACGTATTATATAATAAAGATTCCTTACAATATATTTCCTGAAACAAATCCATGAGAATCAATCTTGATCTTTATCTTCAGGATTTCTGGCAGTTGCAAAATGGCTTGTTGTTTGCGGCTGACTGTTGGAAATGGCTTGCTGTTTGTGAACTGTCTGAGTGCAACTGGCTTGCCAGACTATCTCTGTTGTAGTACCAAATGGCTTGCTGTTTGTATATTCTGTTCAAACAATCAGTAGGCTAAAACACCCTGTAAAACCAAGTTAGTACAATACAGAAATAACATGATGTTTTATATCAAACTACAAGCAATCAACTTGCTGAATGTGATCATCAAAACCATAGGATTATTAGTCTCCCCCTTTTGGATGATTACACAATATTTAGGAGAATAAGAAAGCTCCCCCTAAATTCCTGCATATTAGAACATTTTGATATAAAACAGACTCATGATATAAAACAGACTCATAATATAAAATAGACTCATATCTGACTTAATCGAATATCTTGACCAACCAAAAACAAATGTGTTCTCCTAAATTTCTCCCCCTTAATCCATCAAAAATCCAACAAAGGAACATTAGTCCAGGTCTGGAATAAGCATAGAGAAAAAAAAAATAAAAATATCAAATCATGGTAATGCATATAAATAGTTCAGATACAAATGGTAAGCCAACGTTACCCATTCTGCGCTTGTCAGCTTGCTGACTACACAGTACACATGCCAAGCTCTCTTCGTATGTTTGAAAATCTTTCTTCAGTTAATGGCTTGAAACTTTACATTTCCATATCATCAACCAAGTTACCAATATGTGATTGATCTAAAAGCTCCCCTTAATCGATGATCAATACTTCTAGAATACATCGGAGGGACTATGTTGCTCCCTCTAAAATAATGCTCCCTCAGCATGTTAAAAAACACATTTCCAGGATATTTAATGATAGCAATTGTTCTTCTAGATAGCAAAATAGCTTGCTGATTAGACAAATCACATTCCGAATGATCATAATAGTTTTCTTCTTTCTTGTTTCATGCACAATACATTACATATACATATATTTGTCCCATCTACATACTAGAGGAATCTCGTTAGTACCATAAAAATAATATACTCATATTCAAAGAAATGTATGAGGATAAATAACATACTTACTACTTGAGTACCCAAATTTTATTGGATCCACCATGGTTTGTTGATAGAACATAAAGATCATGTAGATCCGATTTCTTGATCCACTGTCGTATCACTTTTGGAGTTTGATTTCTTGTCCTTCGTGTTCTGCCATACTGAGAATGGTAAGTTGTTTGCCTTCTTCCAGAAGCATTCTGGTATGCTAATTGTTGTTTGACTGGTCCATTCCGGTATGTTGTTTTCTTTTTCTGATAAAATTGAGTAGTGCAATTTCTTTCCAGATGGCCTTTCCCTCCACATTTATTACATGTCTTCCAAGGCATAGCATAACTATAAGGTATTCCATTCCTTCCATCATATATGAGCACCTTATCCTTTTTGTTGAAGTTCAAACCTACTCCTTCTCTGACCAAAGGGACATTTGCCTTTTTCATCATTGTTTTTAAAGTGTCTTCACCTTGAACAAAAGTTTCCATGCCCTTCTTGAGATCTTTAACTTCTGTTTCTAGGAGGGTGATCACTTCAACTTACTATTTGATGAGTTCAGCTTGCTGAACTCTCTTTTCAGCAGTTTTTGAGGATTCAGCTTGACTAGATTCCTTCATCTTGTATGATTCCAATGCTTTAGATTTAGTTTTAACATCAGACCTTAGCTCTTTGATTTCTTCAGTCAAGGTCATGTTTCTCTTTTCATGTAGCTTGATATTAGCCTCTAAATGTCTGTTCTTAGTATTTAGTTCCTTGATCTCTGTAGCTTTATTGAATGAAGTTGAATCCCATTCTTCCATTTTTGGCAATAAATCTTTTACCATCTTGGATAGATAGGCATTTTTATCAGTCAGCTTGCTGATTTCAGCCTTTAGTGCCATATGTTCTTCAATGGTAACACTATTTTGTTCCTGCATGGTTAGTGAATCTAAAATAGTATCATCTTAAGACACATAATCATTAAAAGAGTTTACCTCACTCTGATCCTCTTCAGAATTAGTTTCAGCATACACTCCTTCTGAATTTCCTTGAACAGATTCATCTTCAATTCCAACAAGTGCTAAGTTCACCATCTCTTCACTTGAGTCATCACTGGAATCTGAATCATCATCACTCCAAGTCAATAGAGCCTTTGATTTCTTCTTGTCCTTGAAAACAGTAGGCTGTTTTGACTTTAGTTTGTAGCAGTTCCTTTTATAATGGCCTGGCTTGCCACATTCGAAACAAGTTTCCTCCTTAGAGTCTTTTGAGCGCTTCTTGTTGTTGTAAAAACCACCTCTTTCCCTTTTCATCATATTCTTCTTTTCTATCAGCCTCTTGATCTTCTTCGAAATAAGTACAAGTTCCTCATCAGAATCAGATTCACCATCAGAGTCAATTGGCTTGCTGTTTTTGGAATGGAGAGCCATATTCTTCATCTTTTCTGTTGGAGCTTTAACACTTGAACTTCCCACCTAATTTCCATTTATCTTGCTTTCAAATTGCTCTAGCTTAGCAAATACAGCCAAGTGATCCATAGTATCAATGAGTGGTGAGGATTCCAAGGCAGTAACTTTGGCTTCTTAGATAAATGGTACTGCACTTAATACCATCATATTAATTTCATCTTGTGGTATAGATTTTCTAAGCCGCTTTAGTGAGTTTATAGTAACTTGAAACCGTGCTTGACTATCCTTGATAGTTTCACCTTCGTTAAGCTTGAAGTTTCCAAAATCATTCATTAGCTTGCTAAGTTTCACCTTCTTTAGAGATTTCGATCCTTCATGATAAGTCTCCAAAGCATCCCACATTTCTTTGGCTGATTTGAGTGAAGATACTTTATCATATTCAGCCTGGTTCAAACCATTCATAAGAGAACTCCTTGCCTTTCCATTGTAGCCAAGTTTGATTAATTCATCCGGAGTAAGATCATCAACATCCTTTGGCTTGCCATCTTTATCAAGAAAGACATATGGACCTTTTTGCACAACTCTCAGAACTAATGGATCCCTGGATAAGTGAGTTTCCATGCTACTTTTCCACTAGTGGTAGTTGTGTGTTCCATGAAGAAGTGGAGGCCTAAAATCAGATTTTCCTTCGGGATAGTTTTCAGCCATTATGATCGAATACTTTCCTGTTACAGAATTGTTAGTATACCAAAGCTTTGGTACCAAATGAAAATGCACACCTAGAGGGGGTGAATAGGTATAAATGGCTAACTATGTTTAACTAAATCCAATTTTAAAAATTACCAGAAACAACTTACTGATTTCGTTTTATGCAGAGACAAATGGTAAGCTGAATGCAAGCAATAAGTAAAGAGCAGAAAATAAAGAACACAGAGACTTTTGTCCAGGTTCGACCCCTAACCCCTATGGTCTACGTCCTGGTCCCTTACCAACCTGGTAAGAGAATATATTATTGATCAACGAAATAAACCAATTACAAGATACAATAATATATCTCCCTTTTAACCCAGTTGTTGACAAATGGCTTGCTGAACTCCCGTTTCTGAACTTGCCCTCTAAGCTATACTTCCCAAGTATACTTCTCTAGCAACGTTCACCAAACCCTAGTTCCCTAGCCAATCTGTCCAACAACTAAACCTTACAAATCGAACAATACAATCAATAATGGATACAACTCAAACTATGAACTCTTTAGGATATAGCACGTATGAATATATTAAGAACTCGAGAGAATCAAAAGAATATAGCAATGAAAAACCGAGTTGTTTGAAATCTTGTGTGCTTGAATGTTTTCTCTGAATTGTTCTTCTTCTCTTGAAAACGAATGAATACAAGAATACGTTTATAAAGCTTCACACCAACGTTTAGAAAATCAATCACCAATTATTCGAACGATTTGGAAATCAATTTCTAACGTTCAATTGGTTAGAGATTTTTCAAACGTTCTTGTGAACGTTAGACAGAAGGTTTGATAGAGATGAAACGATGAAAGATTAAACCTTTTGATTTGTATAGGTATGAAAACGCGTATAGGAAATTTGAAAGAAAGAAACCTTTTAAATAAGGAAACTCCCATAAGTTTTATAAAATGATTTCAAGAAAGATATTTGAAAATATTTGAGCTCTAGAATATATTGTATACATATTATATAATAAAGATTCCTTACAATATATTTCCTGAAACAAATCCATGAGAATCAATCTTGATCTTTATCTTCAGGATTTCTGGCAGTTGCAAAATGGCTTGCTATTTGCGGCTGACTGTTGGAAATGGCTTGCTATTTGTGAACTGTCTGAGTGTAACTGGCTTGCCAGACTATCTCTGTTGTAGTACCAAATGGCTTGTTGTTTGTATATTCTGTTCAAACAATCAGTAGGCTAAAACACCCTGCAAAACCAAGTTAGTACAATACAGAAATAACATGATGTTTTATATCAAACTACAAGCAATCAGCTTGCTGAATGTGATCATCAAAACCATAGGATTTTCACCTTTACCTTTGAGGCTTGCAGAAACTTCAAGAATGTAGCATCATGATAAATCTCTGAATTTGTTACTTCTATCAGTTTGGCCTCTGTAACCACATTAACTTCAACTGGATCATCTACATATCTGGAGGCTTGGACTAGATCACTTGGCATGGAACCTGCCACCACTGTAGTAGTGACAGTTTGCTTTTGGCCACTTGGAGTAGTGATGTGCACAGGTGGTAGAGTAACAACTAGTAGAAAAGATAGAGGTTCATCAGTTTTAGCTTTCCCTTTGCCTTGAACATGAGTTGTAATTTTTGAACCTTGACCACCATCAGTAATGACAATACCTTTCTCCTTAGGTTTCTCCCCCTTAGGTTTTGAGTTCCTTAAGGTCATCTTCTACGCCTTAGGCTTGTTGTCAGGCACAGAGGCTTTGGTAGGGGCCTTTGGGTTGGAAGAGGTGGGATTGATAGATTCATCAGGTAGAGGGAGTCCCATGTGCTTTATCATAGCAAACAACATCAGTTTTTGGTGAAGAAGAACCTCAGCTGTGGTGGTGGCCTGAGTGTCCAACTTTTCGTAAAAGTTACAACTGTGTCTGTAAGATGGGCATTTGATTGTTTGAGAGAGACCACTTCTTTCTCCAAAGCATCCACCTTTTTGAATAACTCAATAGATTTAAAACCAGACAGTGATTGTTCCTTGAGCCTCAATACCTCAAATTTGGTCATTTCATGAATAGGGATTTCAGTTACCAACTTATCTCCATATTGATTTGCAAACGGAGTCCTTAGCATGGCATTGGCATCAGTTGTCTGACCAGATAGATTTTGAAATTAAGTTGCTAGATTACTGACAGTTCCATGAAGCAAAGCCAAGCCATTGTCCATCTTGGTGCAGGTAGATTTGCAGTCTTGTATAGTTTTGAGGACAGGATCTAGAGTGGGAAACTTGGCAGCAAATTCTCTTTTTATTTCACTTACTTCCTTAGTTGTTGTATCACATACTTTATTGATTTATGTTTTAACTCCCTTTCCAAGATTGTGAGCAGCCTTGAGGAATCCCTTGTAAGAATCATTTATAGCCTCATACACTTCACCAGGAGTCAGAGATTTGGCATTAGAGCTCAGTGAAGTGATGTATTCCTCTCTTAGGTATTGAAGAGCTTCATTGAGAGTAATGTCATATTTTCCTTGCAGCCAGGCATCTACATTGCCATCTCTCAGAGCTTCATCTGCTATTTTCTCCTTTTGCATCTCCACATCATCTCTGTGACACAGCAGAATGACTTTATAGTATGGATTTGATATGTTGGATGTGACCAGGTTTTGGGCTATTTTAACAAACTCAGAAATCTGATCCACAACTAAGCTTTGAAGTGCTTCAACAGTCAATTGTGGTGGAGCAGACCCTAATCCTGAAGCACTGTCATGTTTCACAGGCTTCAGCCATTGTGACAAAAAGTCAGAGCTAGAGCTAGGCAAGCTAGACTCCTCAGTTACAGATGCAACTTTTGTAACCGGATGGATTGACTCTACCACTGTTGTCTCCACAGGAGTGGGATGAGTTACAACAGTAGTTGACACAGGCATAGAGTCTCTAGTGAAAACTAGTGAATCCTCTGTGTTTGTGACGGTGTCATTAGGATATGCCTCAGCTTGTATTCCCTCACCATCTAAATGTTGTTCCTAGGTGGTGAGCAAAGTGTCATGCACTAAGTCACTTAAGTCCATTGGCTCACCAAGGGAAGAGAATTCTTGGTGATCAATGCCTTGCTCCTCAATTGCTTGAGTTGCAGGCTCCAAAGAAATTCCAGTGATAGATTCTGGAAGAGAAGTGTCTTGTAGATTTGATTTTGGCAACTCCCCCTGAGAAATAGAGGGAGTTTCAAGTGTGATGTGCTCTCCACTCAGTGTTGTGCCAGCCTTATCACTCCCAGGTGCTGACTCATTACACGTAGATGCATTTGGGAGGATGCTTGATTTTATAGATGCACCCTGTTGAGAGGATACATCTAGTGAGCTGTTTGCCCCTGATTTTACAACTTTAGCCATTTGTGTGACTGAAGAGGTGGCTTTAGATTTCTTCTTCTTTGGTCTCTGTAAGGGTGACTCAGGTTCCTCATTTTCTAGACCTAATTCTACAGCCAATGCTGCTTCTGTCAAGATATTCAAAGGTTTAGATTCAATCTATTTTCTCTTCTTCTTCTTCTTCTTCTTCTTCTCCTTTTTACTAACACCACCCTGTTGAGAAGATGATGCAGGTGGCTCTGTGTTTGGTACAGTGTTTGGTTGAGGGGTTGGTTAGCAGGCCCTGGGTTAGCATTTTGTTCTACTTGCTTGGGCTGTGCTAACTCAGACTTAGAGGCAAATGTTGGCATGTTGTGGGGGTAAAACTCAAATAAACTCTGCATATGAGGAGTTAGTTCAAGTCTCACATCCACATCATTCCTAGTCTCCAAGTTACCAAAAATAAGTTTGGTCATGGATTTCGGATAGCCTATTCTATTTCTATCTATCCCAGGCAATTCAATCAATTTATTATCTAAAAAATTAAGAGCAAATTGAATAAAACGAGGGAAGAAAATTTCAGTACCTCTCTTGGTTGAGTCTTACCAAGTATCCCATATAGCTCCTGCATAATTAGATTACCCACATTGATCTTCCTATCATATGCCAGGGAGTATGCAATTTGCTGTACAAGTGCATTGATTTGATCAAAACTCGACTTTCTAGCAGTGAACACCTGTAGCAGTGTGGTGAACACAAAACTCCATTCCCTTCTGAGACACTTTCGGTTCATTTTTCCAATCTTGATTGTATCAGCATATCTGATAAAGTCGAAGAATGTAATCAAATTATCATCAAATACCAGAGGGTGATACAGGTCTTGATGAAGTCCTAGTGCTTGATTCATATCCTCTATAGTGATAGTAACCTCTTTCTCTTGTATTTTGCAGTAGATGATATAAGAGGTTACTGCATTTTCGGGAGCAGCAACTTCCACAGTGGCTGTCCTCCAAAACTATTCCAGAAGATCTAGGTACAGAGTTGGGTTGGCTGAGAGTGCATCCTTGATGTATGACTCAGACGTCCAACGAACGAAGCACTTGAAATTAGCATTGGGTGCTTCCACATCACTAGTAATAGCAATGAAGTTGGTGTGGGTAGGAACTGTGAGTTGGGTATTTGCCATTGTTACACACACACACAGAGAGAGAGAGAGAGAGAGAGAGAGAGAGAGAGAGAGAGAGAGAGAGAGAGAAAAGAGAAGAGAATGAAGTTCGAAGAAGAAATTTAGCTTTTGAAGTTATGGTTTTCAGAGGTTTTGGAACTTTAAATGCTTGAGAAATCGAATGAAATGAAACGAATAGATGTAAAATTGTATAAGCATGAAGTACTTGAATTGTTGATTAGATATATGTTTTGTATCGACAAGTCAGGCATTCGAGAAGTAGAAATCAACTATTCGATAAGTCAAGAAAGGCTTAATCGATATCTCAAGCAGTTTGTAACTCACAGCTGGCAGTTGTCTAACTTAGAAATAATTCTAAATTAAATAAAATATGTTTTCATGAGTGATTTAAAATTCTGAATAAAAATTTAAAAACGGTCAAGATTCAGCTAGAATTCAGCCTTTTTAAATGATTCAAGAACTCAAGTCATTAGAGATCTCAATTGCCATATTTGAGAAGTCAAGCAAGTCTCTGTTCGATTTCTCCAAAATGCACTATTCGAGAACTCAAGAGTGTTCCAAATAGACTTGTTAGAGAAGCCGACCATAGACATGAAAGTCATTATAGAAGTTTGACTTATCGAGCTATACTTTCCACTCATAAAATTTAATTTTCACTATCTTTTCAAAATTCACCAGAATTATTCAATGAAGAATATTCTAACAAATTAAATAGTGATAATCTTAAAATTTCATAGAAATTTCAAGCTAACTAAATATGATTTTCAACATATGCAGCAAATCTGAAATATTTATAAATCATATTCCAGCCAACACTTACTTCAAAAATATTGAGCATTTAGATAAAGTAAGTGTTTATTGCTGTAACAATCTAGTTGATATTTTTACTTAGCCAGATTCTGAAGAATTCAGCATTCCAATCTCACTAACCAACCTTGTGAAGGTGGCTTCATCCAATGGCTTAGTGAATATATCAGCTAATTGTTTATCTGTGGAGACATAATGCAACTCAATAGTTCCATTAGTTGCATGCTCCCTAATAAAATGATACCTAATGTCAATGTGCTTTGTCCTAGAATGATTGACAGGATTGACAACTATAGAAATTGCACTTATGTTGTCACACATGATTGGAATTCTTTCCAACACAAGTCCATAATCTCTAAGCTGATTTCTAATCCAAAGCACTTGAGCACAGCAACTTCCACCAGCTATGTATTCAGCCTCAGCTGTAGAAGTTGACACTGATTGTTGTTTCTTGCTATACCAAGAGACTAACCTTTGTCCAAGAAACTGGAAGCTACCTGAGGTGCTTTTCCTATCCACTCTGCATCCAGCATAATCAGCATCAGGATAACCAACCAGATTGAACCCTGTGTCCTTAGGATACCATAAACCCAAGTTTGTAGTGCCCTTCAGATATCTAAAAATCCTTTTTATAGCAATCAAATGTGACTCTTTTGGATTTGATTGAAACCTTACACACAAACATGTATCAAACATGATGTCTGGCCTACTTGCAGTGAGATAGAGTAGAGAAACAACCATGCCTCTGTAGACTGAGATATCTACTCTCTTGCCTTTGACATCTTCATCCAATTTGGTGGCAGTGGCCATGGGTGTCTTGTCAGGTGAGCAGTCTTCTAAGTCAAACTTCTTCAATAAATCCTTGATTGTAACAGCCCCAGATCCAGGGTCGGGGATCCGGTCATCACGGTCTTAATTTCTATCCATAGCATGAACATAAATTAACTTACAACCTTGTGACCAAAAACAATAACATAAAACACACCCGTTATAGTCCCAGAGATGAAATCAGAGTAACCAACAAATATTATTAATCACAAGTTTTGAGTTCTTACAACCCAAAGGAATTACAATTTAACTGTTACATACTCTTTGCCATCCATTTACATAGGTCATACATATAATAAGTCTGATGAATCAAAAGCTGACAGTCTAGCCTACTGGTTGCTCCTACCTCAGCAATGCCGACCATGAGATCGGTGGGCAACCCTATGACTGTTGTCCCTGCTTGCACCGAGTGCGACTTGTGCTGGCCATCAGATCTATCTGTTGTTGTGATATAATAAGTAAATCAAGGGTGAGCAATAGCCCACCAAAAATAATATGTAACTGAACAATAACATATAACAGTTCTGAAATATCTTTGAAACCATATGCCATGCATTCACGAAGATAGTGCCAGTATAATGTAAACGATGAAGTTACAAGGTAACTCAACATATATAATCCGTGGAAATATCTGCTATGTCAAAGATAAGCAAGATATTATCATTTATCATAAAAGAGGAACTTGCAGGAAAAATATTGCAATTCCAGTTTCAAACACTTTTCAACCCTGCCAACAATGATAATGTTGCAGAAAGTTTCCAACTCTGAGAAAATGAACTAATACTGGAGCATTGACGCGCCAGAAGACATAACATTTACGATGATCAGTCGCATGTTATGCTCCCCACTTTTGTTCTCTACATGTAGAAGGAAGAACCGACAGATTTACTTGTCTATCGCCCTCTGGAACCCCCCGACCAACGGTTGGGCCATTGCTGGACCGGCGCCACTTGGCCACTTACGCGGCTCCTAGTTCGAATAACATCCACGACTCTGAAATGTAAAGTTCGTCCCCCTTTCCCCAAGTATAATACTTGTTGATAAGACTCCACAAAGTAGTCGTATCTAGTTGGAAAGGAAAATTCACCAATATTTCCCAAGCTACTGCTTGTTAATGGATACCAACTTGTTCCAACAATCTTACCCCTCGAATGATGAGAAGGTACACAAAGATTCAATAAGCAATTAGCAACCAAGTTGCGAGTGAAAAGAATAATTTTGAAGGATTTATGACCGGCAAGTCAACAAGATAAATAACATTTCTCAAGTAAGGTTCCCTTATAATTTGAAAGTTAGATTTGAATGAAGAATGGAATTTTGAGAACCTTTCTTGATACAAGTATTAATAGTAAGACTCTAAAATAATTTACATAATATTCGAAGGTCGAAGATAATATTTGAATGAAGTAAATCATTTTTGAAACGAGTTAGAAGGATTAAATAAATATTCCAAAGAATATTTATTAAGTTAAAAAATAATGAAGGAATAATCTTAATATAAAATATCACTCGGAATCATCCTCGAATAAATATTCACAAATAATATTCATTAAATAATTAATGAATATTTAAATTAATAATACTTATCAAATAAATAAAACTCGAATAAATATTCGAAATAATATTTAGATAATGATCAGATGAATATTTGAAATAATATTCAATAAATAAATAATGAATAAATTCCAAAGGAATAATCGAGATAATATTCGATAAATAAATCAACTTTAAATGAATATTAGAAATAATATTCACTGACTACATAAAGTTCGAATGAATATTTGAAATAATATTTATTTAATAAATAATGGAGAAGTATTAACTTAAATATTCTCTCCGGAATAATCAAGATATATCAAGAAATACTGACTCCCGGTCTACATTCGAAGAATGAGACTCAAATGCCCTTTCCTCAGGGTCTTAGCAATATCCAGCTTATAACCGATACGTTATCTATCTAGCTTATAAGCTAACAATAAATCAGGGAACAAGGATCACAATATAACTTGAAAGTAGGCATGCATGCTATGGCATATGTATCAGAAAACAGCAGATATATATATTATCACAACAACAGTTCCAAAGTATTGGAAACTTACCTGGTACTCCCGCCATGCTAGTGGTATGACTCGGGGTGGTCCGGCAATCTATAAATAACCAAAATTATCCCGGGTTAATCACCTATCACTTTGAAACGCCAAGTAAATACTTTAATTAAGCTAAAGCACATTTTCAAGTTATCGCTCATTAACACCGTTATGACCCGACACTTGCTTGCTATCAAGGTATGTCATTAATCTTACACTTGATAGGTACTTGAGTCATAGAAGTTCTAGGGTCGATCGTTTACTAACCAAGATTATATCTCGAGATTTATCGATCGTTATCTAAATGACTTTACAAAGTTATAACCAAGTATCCTTTTTAGGGGTTCGTTCGCACTTAACCTTGATTCGAACATTTTTATAAAATCGAAAAACGATCTTTTTAACATGAGGGCTTCTCTCACACCTTCCTTATGATCGCTAATATTTAATTACGAAGATTCGTCACTGAATTACTCGAGTTAAGGGGGTTCAATTTCAATTACGAATTTGCATTTATGGTTTCGAACCACTTTTAGTAAATCCGCCATAATTCCTAAACCATAAGTCTGTTTGCTTCGATTCTTTCGCCAAAATGCTCTATGACTCGAGATCTACAAGGGTATGTCATACACTTAACCGGTTTAGACATTAGAGCTACTGTGATGCACGGTTTTCAAGGTTTAACAAAAATTCAGTATTACGACGGCTATAACTCAGATATTTCCAAAATTAAAACACTCCAACAATCATGGTTTCCACTCTAAACCTCATATACATAATAATTACCATAGAACTGAGGCCAAGCACTGCCTTTTCGTTCTTACTAACTAGTTTAACATATAACAAAGCTTAATCACATCTCTAAGAGTTATACACATATATCATCCAAAACTCCATAAAAACTCAAGATTCAAGCTAGGGTTTCAAGTGTTATACCTTCCTTGGAGTGTGTAGTAGCCCTAATAATCCTTATATAGTCCTTGTATAACCTTAAGATAGCTTGAATCATCCAAATCAAGCAAGAAAACAAAGTTAGTTTCTAAGGATTACTATTCACCATCACTTTTGTAAAAATCGTAGAAAATCGAAAAATAAGAGTTTAGCTCTCAAATTTTTACCACATCTTGGGCTCTTCATAAGATTTGTTTTAAGCTATATATCATGAGATTTGAATCTTGGTAGCTATGGTTTTGAACCAGTTTTTCCCGCTAGACAGAAACTGTCAAGAACAGGCAGTTTGGCTTCTTCAACTTGGGGAGGAGATTTGACTAGGCTATACTTATTAGATTGCCATGAAATTTTGAACGAACCATACCCATTGAGTGGAGAAGCTATGGTTAAAATTTGGTGATTTTAGAATGGGTAGAAGTGGATATATGAATTTTTCTTTCCTTGATGCTCCTGTTGGGCAGTTTGAGAGAGATGGAGTTTTGCTTGGTTTCTCTTGCTTTGTTCTTATTGTAGTGTATTTAGATAATATCTCCCATAAAGTAGCTTTAATAAAGGTAGTATGTCATGGATGATGTATTTTGGAGAGACAAGTGTTGATGATTAGTGGTAAGGAAGCTAAGTGCTTGGTTGGTTTCTAATCTTGCTAGTTACTCTTGTAACTATTTGGTTACTAGATATTTTCCACTAGCACATGCATGCACCTTGATCATCTGCTTGTTTCTTTGTCCGGTTATTGCTTAATTCGTTGATCGTTCAGAGGAATATCTCGAAGATTTCTAGTTAGGGTTTCACCGGAAATCGTCTTATTATTTATACTATCATTCTCCATTCTCTTTAATAATTCTTGAACCTATATTCCGTAAATCCTTTCAATAATTCCTTAAGTCTTTCAGTGTCCAGGGAAATCTCGGGGAAAATAAAAATGCTATTTTTCAGAATCCGAATACTTTTACATACACTCTTTTTCCCCTTGGATCATTAATACAAACTCCGTTCCGGGTACTTCTATATAGTGTCGTCTAATAATATTCCTAATTCCAACAAAACACTATTCATCACTTATTCTTTCTTTATTCCTTATAATTAGAAATAAGGTCCTTGATCTCTTTTGAGCATTCCTTAACCCTTTTACGTAACCACTGGACTCATAACAAATATCGATTTGGATGACATGAGAATAATATTCCTCTTTGGAATTTACTATATCTTTCTTTCCAGGAGATGGATTATTCTAATCTAAGTTGGCAACCTATTGCATTCTTCATGGCATATAAACATTGGAACCCATATCCATTAAATATTCATTCATCGGAACCACTGTCAGACTTATATTCCATTACATAATAAAAGTTTTAATTCTTACCAAAAATCTGGGTTCTTACATTGATGTACTTGGTTTGACTGATGAAGATACCATCCTTCCTCTGACTAACTTGCAATCCAAGAAAGAATGTTAACTCTCCCATCATACTCATCTCATAACTGCTTTGCATGAGCTTAGAGAATCTCTCACACAGCTTCTCATTTGTAGAGCCAAATATGATATCATCCACATAGATCTGAACTAGGATAATATCATTATCATGATTCTTGTAAAACAGTGTCTTGTCCAATGTGCCTCTAGTGAATTGATTTTCAAGAAGAAATTGTGATAAAGTGTCATACCATGCCCTTGGAGCCTACTTATGTCCATACAATGCCTTAAGCAATCTGTAGACAAATTCTGGGAAATGTGGATCCTCAAAGCCAGGTGGTTGTTGCACATAAACTTCTTCTTCTAACTCCCCATTCAGAAATGCACTCTTGACATCCATTTGATAGACTTTAAAGTTTGAATGAGCAGCAAATGCCAAGAAGATTCTGATGGCTTCCAATCTAGCAACAGGGGCAAATGTCTCATCATAATCAATGCCTTCCTGTTGGGAGTATCCTTTTGCAACCAACCTTGATTTGTTTCTTACTATTACACCATCTTCATCCATCTTATTCTTCAGAACCCATTTTGTTCCAATAATGGTTCTGTTCTTTGGTGCAGGGATAAGTTCCCAAACTTTGTTTCTTTCAAATTGATTCAGCTCCTCTTGCATAGCAATAATCCAATCTGGATCCAACAGTGCATCATCAAGTTTTTTAGGCTCAATCTGAGATAGAAAGCAACCATAGAGACACTCATTTTGATTTTCTCTCCTAGTTCTCACTCCTGCATTTGGATCTCCAATAATTTGCTCTACAGTGTGTGATCTATCCCATTTCCTTGAATGCTCAGTTTGATTTCTCAGCCTTGATGTTGCTTCATCATCCAAGTCATGACCATTTTCATTTCCCCCCTGTGAAGTTGCCACTATTCACAGGTGTGTATTGGATGCTTGTCTCTTCACTGTTGATTGGCACAAATTCTTCTTTTGCTTCATCATTCACTTGAGTTTGTTGAACTACAGTTTCAACTTCAGTTTCAATCTCTTCATCAGAATCATCTAGATTTTCAAACTTTAATGGATCTCTATCTTCATCATTGGCTTCTTCTAATCCAGGTAGTTTGCTGTCATCAAATGTCACATCTGTGCTTTCCATAACTTTCTTTTGACTGGTGACATAAACTTTGTATAAAATTTTCTCCATAGAATAGCCAAGAAAAAAAATCCTTCAAATGCCTTTTCATCAAACTTCCCAGCATATTCTAAATTATCCTTCAACACAAAGCATTTGCTTCCAAAAGTATGAACATACTTAAGAATAGCTTCTTTCCAGTCATCAAATTGTAAGGTGTCTTTCCAGTGTTTTTGTTGATGAGAGTTCTGTTCTAGATATAGCATGCAGTGCTCACAGCCTCAACCCAAAAACATGTAGGCATCTTTGCATCAAGCAACATTGTTCTAACAGCCTCAATTAGAGTTCTATTCTTTCTCTTAACTACTCCATTTTGTTATGGAGTCCTTGGAGCTGAGAATTGTTGTGAAATGCCATTCTCTTTACAAAATGTTTCAAGTAAGGCATTTCTGAACTCTGTTCCATTATCACTTCTCAATGAAATCACACTTGCATTGTTGGCCTTTGCTTCCTTATCAATTTTCTTTATGTGCTCAATGATCACTTGTGGAGCCTCATCCTTTGATGCTAGAAATTCCACCCATGTATACCTTGTGTAGTCATCAGCCATCACCAGGGCATACTTCTTTCTTGAGAGTGACATAATATTGACAGGCCCAAACAAATCCATATGAATTAATTGCAGGGGCTTGGTGATTGATGTCACTGTCTTTGACTTGTGGCTTGACCTTTTCATTTTTCCATTTTGACAAGCCTCACACACTCCTTCTTGATAGAATTCAAGTGTGGGCATGCCTCTTACTAACTCTCTTTTGACCAGAGAATTAATGGCCTTGAAGTTCAAGTGTGATAGCTTCTTGTGCCACAGCCAACAATCTTCATTTGATGCTTTTGAGTAGAAGCAACAAACTTTGTCCTTGCTTGCAGAGTCTATATTGGCTACAAACAGGCTTCCTTTTCCTCACTCCAGATAGAGCAAAGTCACCAGTCTTCTTGTGGGTGATCAAACATTCATCCTTGTCAAAATTTACTTTGAATCCTCTGTTAGTAAACTGACCAACACTTAGCAGATTATGCTTGAGTCCCTTGACTAGTGCTACATATTCAATGATGACATTACCAAATTTTAACTTGCCATATCCCAATGTGTTACCCATGCTGTCATCTCCAAAAGCAACCATTGGGTCAGCCTTCTCCTCATATCGTGATAGCAGGGCCATATCACCAGTCATATGATTTGAGCATCCAATATCCAAAATCCACATGACTTTCTTTTCTTGTTCTTTGCCCTGCATACACAAAGGTATTACTTTTCCTTTGGTACCCAAACAAGTTTGGGTCCACTTGGCTTAGAAACAGATTTATCAAAAACAACATGCTTATTAGTTTTCTAAGGACTAGTCTTCTTGTCACTGTTAGAAGTCTTATAAACTGAGGTCTCAGACTTGGGTGACAGAGGTACCTTCCTAGCTCTAGGAGGACTTGAAGACTCTGGCCTTGTGTAGTGTGTGTGAATGTTGTGACTGATGCAACCATCCATGAATTGTCTTCTCAAATTAAAACAGCTAGTCATAACATTCATATTGCATGGCATACAGTCAAGTTTATCACAAAAAGGTGAATCTCTATGTCTTAAAGGCATAGAGCAATCATAGAATGGTTTAGCTACACTACCAGTTGGTTTCTTGCATGCATGAGTTAAGTGATTAGTGCTAAAATAGTTTTGACAAACTTTCCTAGGGGCATTTGGCACATAAGCATAATTGTTATTCTTGTTTATCCCTAGTTTGCCATTCCTGTTATGTTTCTTATTAGCCACTTTCTTCTTAGATTCATTTTTCCCAGCTGAAAAAAACTTCACAAACTTCTCAGGTCTAGGTCTACCTCCTACTGGCTCCTTGGCTTTTGGCTTGACACTCTCACCCTTAGAGGATGTTGGTTGTTCAGTAGACTGTGCCTCATCCTCATCATTCAACATTTGTTTAATGAGTAAGGCATCCTCATCAATCTCAAATGTTGGTTCTTTAAAAATTGGAGACTCAGTCTTTCTCAAAATGTGAGGTACTTCCTCCTGAACAACTATGTCATAGTCAATGGCAGACTTGGGTTTCACTTGGTTTCTCACATGGTAGGACTGCAATAGACTGGATGAGTTCTTAAAAGATTTTAGTTTGAATTCATTTTCAGCTAGTTCATCCCTAAGAGCCTTCTCAACCTGACTAGCACATAGAACCTTATTCTGCAATTATTCAACTTCTTTCTTAAAGTTATCTACTTGCATAGCAGTTAGCTCAAGTTCCTCATTTTTCTTGTTTAACAGTTCATTTCTAGTAGACAGTTTAGCAATCTCTTCATTAACAGCAGTCATACTAGTATGAATATTAAACATTTCAATATACAATTGTTCAACCATGCATTTATATCCAGAAACAGACATATCTATGGTAGTGAGAGATGGTACCTGAGAGTCAGATGGAGATTGTTCATCCTTGGAATCAGCCATCAAGGCATAGTTGCAGAATTCTTGCTCTTTTCTATCACTATCAGAGTCATCCCAACACTTCCATTCTGCTATGTAGGCCTTGCCTTGTGTTTGCTTTCTCAGAAGGGCCTCATACTTAGCTTTAAGCTCTAGAAACTCCTTATCCTTCTTTTTAGGCTTCTTGCATTCACTGGCAAAATGCCCTAGGTCATTGCATCTATAACACCTTACAGATGACCTATCCACATGGCTGGTTTTGAATTTATTCTTGTTTGCTTTCACAGGTGTCTTGCTCTTGTTGAATGAATGGTTTTGGGGTCTAGGTTTGAAGGGTTGGTTTCTCTTGAATATGATGTTTGGAAATTTTCTGGCCATGAAAGCATATGAAGTGTTTTCCATGCCATTTAGCTCTTCAAGAGTATAGAACTCTTTTTCTTCCTTCTCCTCAATAGGTTCAGTCACTTCACCTTCATTTTCTTCATCATCTACTATCTCCTCTATCCTCAGCTGACTTGTAGATGCTTCTAGGTCTTGAACAGATTTGCTGACAATCAAGGCACATGATGTGTTTATCATTCTACCTTGGTTGGCTTGGATAGCCCTCTTCTGAAGCAACTCCAGCTCATGAGTCTTTAAAACCCCATAGAGCACATCATATGTGACTTTGTTCAAATCTCTTTCTCTTAGAGAAATGACCCTTTGCTCTAGATGGTTTGGTGAAGACAATAGAAACTTCATGTTCAAATCCTTGGTGCTGTAAACCTTCCCATTCATCTATAGCTCAGTCACCAGCTTGTGAAACCTTACAAACATGTCAGTAATGCTTTCCTTGGTCTGAGCCATGAAAGCTTCATACTATGTGACCAATATCTATTTCTTGTTTTCTCTAACCTCCTCTGTTCTCTCATATATAACCTCAATATGATCCCACATCTCCTTTGCTGTTTTGCAAGAGGCTATGTTAGCAAACATTGACAGTTCCATAGAATCTATGATTAATAACATGAGATGACCGTCAAGAGCAACCATCTCCTTTTCTGTCTCTGTCCATTTGGATGGTTCTTTAGCCACATAGGATCTTGGAATGGTTAAGTCTTTTCAGGAATCTCCTGTTGTGGAACAAAGGACCATTCTTGAGTATCTCAGGATATAGAGGGTTAGCAGCTTTG
The DNA here is from genome assembly GCA_036435485.1 of Saposhnikovia divaricata. Classification (NCBI taxonomy): domain Eukaryota; kingdom Viridiplantae; phylum Streptophyta; class Magnoliopsida; order Apiales; family Apiaceae; genus Saposhnikovia; species Saposhnikovia divaricata. Next base: position 64,018,965 of record CM071596.1, read on the forward strand.
ATGTACAACAGCATTTTAATCTTCCAGAGGTTGTAATTATCTTTGTCGAACTTAGGGACCTTCACTGTTCCTGTAGTCTTTGGTGTATTCATGATATTTTTCTGTTTTTAAATAAATAGCCTGCTCTGATACCACTTGTTGAGTATTGAACGCACAAAAGAATACAGAGGGGGGTGAATGGATTCTTGAACTTTTCTTGTTCTTGAATCTGTTTGATGTATGTAGCAAGATATGTGTTATGTGTGTATGCAGAAATATAGGTGCGGAAAATGAAAAACACAAGACACAATATCACTTTAATCTAATATTTTATTAGATAAAGATTTTCTACAACCTGTGAATACAAATGGTAGTATTCTCAGCTTCGTTTTTCTCAGAGAGATGTATATTTTGAATATGTGTGTGAAAAACTTAACTGCTAGAGTAGTGAGGCTGTATTCTTATAGAACATGAATACAACCTACTTACTACAAATAAGGTAGCTAAACAAATTTACTTTCTAGTGTGTCTATCCTTTTTGAGTAAGCATCCAAAAGGCTACAGGTTTGACTTCTTGAGGTTCTGCTCAGATCCACTTCTTTAGCTCTTTGTCTCTTGTACATCTCTCTAAGCTTCTTTGTAGGCTTTCCAAAGTACTTTACAGTTTATGGTCAATAAAGTGCTTTGGCTTGTTGCAGGTTTCTGACTTGTACAATTTCTCCAGTATTTTGTCTCCCAGATTGTATTCGAGAAGTAACTTAGTGATTGATTCGAGAACTAGAATTAACTTGATAGATAACTCTGAGTTCTCGAATATTGCAAAGTTGACATATCGAATTACTTCTCGAATAGCTCTTTTCTTCAGGAATCCTTGAGTTGTCGAATAGAGCATTTAACTTATCGAATCCCTGAGATATCGAATAGCTTTCTGAGTCTTTGAGATATCGAATAAACCTTGACTTGTTGACTCCTAGAGAACTCGAATGATGCTTTGACTTGTTGACTTTCTGAGTTCTCGAATAGAGTAGTAGACATATCGAATCTCTGAGATATCGAATAGTGCATTCAGAGATATCGAATAATGTCTTTTGAGATATCGAATCCCTGACTTCTCGAAGGCTAGACTTCTCGAATATAACAAACATACTTCTCGAATTGGTACTTAGCAAATCTTCATTCTCTAAAATCTAACTGTGTTTATTTTGACAGTCTTGATCTTCAAGCTTGAGGCATGATCCTTGGAACTTCTTTCAAGCATTATTCTCTGACTTTTAATTACAGTTACACAGATAAAAATTGATGCCTATTACAAGTACTACAACAAGTAGAAACTCTACAACTAGAGGTTCCCTCAGTTAAGAGGTCATGTAGGTAATGCAAAGCATTAGAAACAATTAGGCTTGTTATTAGATGTACTCAGGCATGCCTATGTGACTAACAACACTGGTTTAAACATGTTATCAGAAGCAACATTGGGTGCTGAGTTAGGATTAGAATGTGAGGAACCAGAGTCACCCTAAGGCCAAAGAAGAAGAAGAAAACAAAAACCACCTCTTCAGACACACAAATGGCTGAAGTTGTAAAATCATGGGCAAACAGCTCACTAGATGTGCCCTCTCAACAGGGTGCATCTATAGAATCAAGCATTCTCCCCAATGCACCTTCTTGTAATAAGTCAGCACGTGGGAGTGATAAGACTGGCACTACACTGAGTGGAGAGCACATCACACTTGAAACTCCTTCTATTTCTCAGGGGGAGTTGCCAAAATCAAATCTAAACGACACTTCTCTTCCAGAATCTACCACTCAAATTTCCTTGAAGCCTGCAACTCAAGAAATTGAGGAGCAAGGCATTGATCACCAAGAATTTTCTTCTCTTGGTGAGCCAAAGGATTCAAGTGACTTAGTGCATGACACTTTGCTCACCACCCAGGAACCACACTTAGATGGTGAGGGAATGCAAGCTGGGGCATATCCTGATGACACCATCACAAACACATGGGATTCACTAGAGACTTTGTGCCTGTGTCAACTACTGTTGTAACCCATCCCACTTATGTGGAGGCAACAGTAGTAGAGTCAATCCATCCGGCTGCAGAAGTTGCATCTGCAACTGAGGAGTCTAGCTTGCCTAGCTCTAGCTCTGACTTTTTATCACAACGGCTGAAGCCTGTGTAACATGATAGTGCTTCAGGATCAGGGTCTGCTCCACGGTTGAAGCACTTCAAAGCTTAGTTGTGGATCAGATTCCTGAGTTTGTCAAAATAGCCCAACATCTCGTTACATCAAATCTCTCAGATTCAGACTATGAAGCCATTCTGTTGTGTCACATAGATGATGTAGAGATGCAAAAGGAGAAGACAATAAATGATGCTGAGAGAGATGGCAATGTAGATGCCTGGTTGTAAGGAAAATATGACATTTCTCTCAATGAAGCTCTCCAATATCTAAGAGAAGAGTGCCTCACTTCACTGGGTTCAAATGCCAAATCTTTATCTCCTGGTGAAGTGTATGAGGCCATAAATGACTCCTATAAGGGATTTCTCAAGGCTGCTCACTACCTTGGCAAGGGAGTTAAAACAGAAGTCAGTAAGGTTTGTGATGCCACATTAAAGGAAGTGAGTGAAGTCAAGAAGGAATTTCTTTTAAAATTTCCTTCTCCAGATCCTGTACTTAGAACCATTCAGGAATGCAAATATACCTACACTAAGATGGACAATGCATTTCCCTTGGTTCAAAGTGTTGTCAAGAATCTTGCAACTCAAGTACAAAACCTATCTTCTCAGACAAATGATGCCAATGCCACGATCAGAACTCTCTTTGCCAATCAACATGGAGATAAGCTGGTGACTGAAGTCCCTGTGCATGACATGACAAAGTTTGAAGTAGTGAGGCTCAAAAAACAGTCACTCTATGGATTCAAAGCTACTGAGTTGTTCACCAAGGTGACCTCTCTAGAAGAAGAAGTGAGCTCACTCAAACACTCCAATTCTGAACTTCAGGACACTGTTGCTCTGCTACATAACAAGTTGGACACTCAGGCCAACACCACAGCTGATGTCCTTCTTCATCAACAACAAATGTTGTCTGCCATGATGAAGCACATGGGCCTCTCTATACCTGAAGACTCTTCCAACCCAAAGGCCCCTTCAAAAGCCTCTGTTCCTGACAATAAGCCTAAGAGGGAGAAGAGGAATTCTAAAAACCCAAAGTCTAAGGGGGAGAAGGGCATAATCATATCTGAGGGTGGTCAACCAAGAGGATTCTCAAAATCTACAACTCCTCATGTTCAAGGCAAGGGTAAAGCCAAAGTCCCTGAAACTCAAACCTCTCTACCAGTTGTCACTATGCCAGAAGTGCACATCACTACCCCAGTGGACAGAAACAAACTATAATAACTACAGTAGTTGCAGGAAGTATGCCATCTGATAAACCTCAACCCTCCAGGATTGAAAGTGCCAAGCCTGTAGAAGTAAAGGTGGTGACTGAGGCCAAGCTACAGGAAATTGCAAATTCTAATGTCTATCATGATGATGCATTCTTGAAGTTTCTGAAAGTCTCAAGAGAACAGGCTGAGGACACACAGGTATATCTGAGGAGTTTGAAGGATCAGATTGACTACTTCACTGTTGTGCCTAGAAGAAGTGATGGTGTGTGGTTCAAGGAGATAATGATGGTGACAAAGACCAAGATATGGCATCTAACTTACAACACTCTAAAAGCTCTAAAATTCTCTGAGATAGATGTACTGCTGAAACTGATTGTGAAGAGGAATGAGAACAATAAAATCCTATATGATGACTTGAGGAATAAGCAACCCACCAGATTGCCTGAAGTGATTACAAATCCAAGAACAATTATCCATCAATCTATAACAAGAATCGATGACATCAAGCAATTGATCATTCCCAAGCATCTTATACCTCAGAACAGAAATCTCATCATTGCCATCATTGAGAGACTAACTAAAAAGCAAGGAATCAGAACTGCTGAAGAGTTGGAAGCACTGAACATTCTCAAAACTTTCATTGCAATTGGCATTGTCCCTGAAATTGCTAAAGAGAGGAGGAATAAGGATGATGAAGATTAAGACAAAAGTGATGGGAGGAGAAGTCATCAAAGGAGCAATAAGGGAGATGAAGACAAGTAGAAGAAGAGCAACAAGGACAAGAAGAATGATGATGATCAAGGCCAAAACAAGGTCTATGAGAGGAAGAGTGGAAAACAGCAAGCCCTAGGTGTGACAGCCCCAAATCCGGGGTCAGGAATCCAGGCCGTCACGGACCAATTTCCATTTAATAACATTCTATTCTTGGCAGTTGAAATATAAATGCGTAATAAAACCCACACAATAGACCCCACACCTAATAATAATATTACACACCAGTCATATGCTCAGAGAACAACATCCACAATATCATAAGTTTAAAGTTAAGCAGTTATTACAACCCAGAATCTTACTTAAGAACAATGTTTAATTATGCTTCTACAGGAAGCATTTTAACAACCAAAAGTTTATTTCTCAAACCTACACACTTAATACACATAAGTCTACCAATACCCATCTGTCTATCAGCTACCTCAGGGATATGCGCCAGCACTCTCTCAAAAGGTCATCTTTCCCTCACCCTCTTACGGGGTGTAGTGCGGAGTATCGGCATTTGACCTATCTGTTATATACATAAGTAGCAAGAGTGAGCTATAATAGCTCAGCAAGTTAAATTTTGTAAACTAGCATCAAAGAAAACACACACACACACACACACACATATATATATATATATATATTAATAAACGGAAGACCCATCATAATCATTAAGAAAAGAATTAATTATTATTTATTAAATACACCATCTATTTATCTTTATAAGAAAAGAAATATAGAACAATATAATATCAGTTTCTCTTCTAATATGATATAATATCAGTTTCTCTTCTAACCATAAAAATAATTCCATAATTTCATACCATTTTTCCTTTTTCAGTATGTCAATCTGTAACCAATATCAATTCTTTCTTTAAATACTTTGGGGATATCTGATGTCGCCTGATACGTTAGGACGATGATCAGTCGCCTAATCGTACCTGCTCTCTATTTACTACTAGTAGAAGGAATGATCCAACCTGGTCATTATCCCTGGAGGAAGGCTCTCTGCTACATCCCCCTTCGGCATCCATTGGGCCGAAATAAAATATTGAGTGCTGGACTGTGCCGAACACAACCTCTTACGCTTGCTGTTGCAATCCCCCTTTTTGCCAAATCGTTTTTCCATTTATAAAACACCATTCCATATTTTCCATTTCCATTCACATATATCATTTCCATTTCCATTTCCATATATCATCATCTTTAAAATACATACATCATAATACTTTGATTATAACTCAGACATCTCCTCCGTATTTAATAAAGTCAAATATGCTCTTATATACAAAATATTTCAACTATTTTAAAAGTATTAAATAATAATCAAATAATATTTATTAAATCACAAATGTTTAAAGATTATCTTTAACATAATATCATAAACCATATAACCCTAGATAACAACTGATACCATTCTCTTTCATATCCCTTTAGATCATAGAGTATATTTGTTCTTTCCATATTCATATCCATATCCAATAATCTCAACAAACAGGAAATATATCCCTAACCATATCATCATATAAGATTCATATATTATCTACCAAAACCATTTTTTTTTTTGAACATAAACAGTTTATTGAAATAAGGATAAAAGAAATCTTGCCTCGATCTCTAAATCCTAGAGGTACGACCCGGTGTTCGTCTTGAGTTTCTATAAAAACGAAAAGGATCTTTGTTAGAATATATTCCACTTAACCACCTAACCTTTATATAATAATACCCTTGACACATAATATATTTAACATATCATTAATAATCCAAAAGTTCCAAGAACTTAACCATTTTTAGACTCGATTAAAGTTTTAGCGATTTACACCATTTTCTTAACAACCACTCTCGACTGTAAAAATCCTCATAAAATATAAATTTCGAATTTTGACAAAAGGTCAGTTGGTAATGGCTCTCTGACCACCCTACTACAATATCCTAAAATTTCATAATTTTTAAAGATGTTTAAGTATGGTAATTATAGCCTCAAAGTTGACACAATTACGTTTTCTCGGTTTTCAAACGTATTTCACTAAAATTCACTTTTCTCCTAAACCGTTCATCAGATTTTGACGTACTTTATATCAAAACGATCTATGAACCAAGCCCTATCTTATCATGACCAGTTGGTATGTCTTACTGTCCTTAACCATTTCTAGATTTTCTGCCTTAACCATTTCTAGATTTTCTGCCTTAACAAGATAGTTTCTGTTTTAACGAAAATTGGGCATTATAACGGCTATACTCTCATACTTTCCATATTTTTACCCCTCCAAACTCATCACCCAACACATATCACAATCCATACACCATGTGGTCATCATATCAGCCATGGTTACAAGCACCAAACACTTCCATAATCAACCAAACACTTATACAACCATGATTTCATGCTTTATACAAGTTTAATCTAAAAACCAACCATAATCCATCATAAACTCAAAAGAGTAAGAATGTTTATTCCTTCCTTGATCTTGTAAAAGCCTTAATAAACCTTTTATGGTCCTTTTATCACCTTAGTATAGCTTAGATCTTTCAAAGAAATCAAGAACAAATATTTAGATCTTGAAATTATTATTAGTCAAATTTAAAGAACTGTAAAAATGAGTCTCTTACCGTGCTTTTTTGGACAAACCTTGTGAAATAAGAGTTGTAGATTATCTCAAGAGTTTCTAAAAAGCTATCGAACACATAATTTAAGCGAGAAACGAAGGAGATATCGTAGTTCTAAGTTGACTGTTACAGTTTGGCCGAAAGTTGCTAAAATGGAGAGAGTGGTGGAGTTTCTTAGCTTCTCTTGGCTAATCTTGCATTATTGTAGTGTATTTAGATAATATCTTAGCAAAAGTAGCTTTAATAAAGTAAGTACGTCATGCATGATGTAATTTGATGGACAAATGGCATGTTTATGTTGGTTTAATCCAAGTTTAAGCTAACTAAATGGTTAGCTTCCTAATGTCACTAGTTAGTTTTATAACTAACTTGGTTACTTACTCCATCCACTTGCACATGCATGCAAGTTGGCTCTTTGCTGGTTTCCTTGTCCGGTTATTACTCAATTTCATTGATCATTCGAATTGATATCTCAAATATTTGTTATTAGGGTTTTACCGGAAACTTTCTTAGTATTTTTACTAACATCTTTAATCCTCCTTTATAATCCTTGAATTTAAATTTTTCAATATTTTTATTAAATCCTTAAGTCCTTCAGTATCTAAGGAAATCTCAGAGAAAATAAAAGTGTTAATTTCTGAATCTGATATCCTTTACATACACTCATTTTGTTCACTGATCATCAATACGAACTCAGAAATCCCTTCTGAATACTTCTCTGTAGTGTCATCTAATAATATTCCAAATTCCATCGAAACACTATTTCCTCAAGATATAAACCCTTTAATATTTCCATACTTCTTAATATCACATTCCATAGAGTCTAAATTGAAATCGAAAATCCTTAAAATTCACACTCAGGAATTTCTGAAAACCGTCATCGTTTCGAGTCACTTATTTTCATAGTACATCACTAATATGGTTTCCGATTATTCATTTTATGTATCAATTATAGGGTACCTACATACTATTTCCCTAAATCCTAAAAATTTACTATTCATTTGATCACTGTAGCATTGCTAAAGTTAGGGTTATTGCAGTCTTCCCCCATTAAAAGGATTCCGTCCCGGAATCAATTTGAAAATATCAATGAATACCTGTCTCACATGACAATTTCTAATTTCCACACTACTTCCTTTATCCTTTAGTTCTTCCATAACATCTCTACCTTGTTTGCGCAAAAATACACCAACATAAACTTGCTTGTCATTCATCAACATGCCATTTAGCTTATCAATAACAGTTCTTTCATTATCTTCCTTTGCCAATCTCTTCCTATATTTGATCATTCTATATTATCTCCTCTTTCTCCTCCCTTTTTACTTGTGCATCGGCCACCACATTGGCCTTTCCTGAATGGTAGTGTATCTCATTACGGTTTGGCTATATTTTGATCTCTATCATGACATAAAATATGAATACTTCAATCTTAATATAACCTGGCTCTGATACCAACCGTGAAAGCCCCAAATCCAGGGTCAGGAATCCAGGCCGTCACGGACCAATTTCCATTTAATAACATTCTACTCTTGGCAGTTGAAATATAAATGCGTAATAAAACCCATACAATAGACCCCACACCTAATAATAATATTACACACCAGTCATATGCTCAGAGAACAACATCCACCATATCATAAGTTTAAAGTTAAGCAGTTATTACAACCCAGAATTTTACTTAAGAACATTGTTGAATAATGCTTCTACATGAAGCATTTCAACAACCAAAAGTTTATTTCTCAAACTTACACACTTAATACACATAAGTCTACCAATACCCATCTGTCTATCAGCTACCTCAGGGATAGGCGCCAGCACTCTCTCAAAAGGTCATCTTTCCCTTACCCTCTTGTGGGGTGTAGTGCGGAGTATCGGCATTTGACCTAGCTGTTATATACATAAGTAGCAAGAGTGAGCTATAATAGCTCAGTAAGTTAAATTTTGTAAACCAACATCAAAGAAAACATATATATATAATAATAAACGGAAGACCCATCATAATCATTAAGAAAAGAATTAATTCTTATTTATTAAATACACCATCTATTTATCTTTATAAGAAAAGAAATATAGAACAATATAATATCAGTTTCTCTTCTAATATGATATAATATCAGTTTCTCTTCTAACCATAAAAATAATTCCATAATTTCATACCATTTTTCCTTTTTCAGTATGTCAATCTGTAACCAATATCAATTCTTTCTTTAAATACTTTGGGGATATCTGATGTCGCCTGATACGTTAGGACGATGATCAGTCGCCTAATCGTACCTGCTCTCTATTTACTACTAGTAGAAGGAATGATCCAACCTGGTCATTATCCCTGGAGGAAGGCTCTCTGCTACACCCCCCTTCGGCATCCGTTGGGCCGAAATAAAATATTGAGTGCTGGACTGTGCCGAACACAGCCTCTTACGCTTGCTGTTGCAATCCCCCTTTCTGCCAAATCGTTTTTCCATTTATAAAACACCATTCCATATTTTCCATTTCCATTCACATATATCATTTCCATTTCCATTTCCATATATCATCATCTTTAAAATACATACATCATAATAATTTGATTATAACTCAGACATCTCCTCCGTATTTAATAAAGTCAAATATGCTCTTATATACAAAATATTTCAACTATTTTAAAAGTATTAAATAATAATCAAATAATATTTATTAAATCACAAATGTTTAAAGATTATCTTTAACATAATATCATAAACCATATAACCCTAGATAACAACTGATACCATTCTCTTTCATATCCCTTTAGATCATAGAGTATATTTGTTCTTTCCATATTCATATCCATATCCAATGATCTCAACAAACAGGGAATATATCCCTAACCATATCATCATATAAGATTCATATATTATCTACCAAAACCATTTTTTTTCTTTGAACATAAACAGTTTATTGAAATAAGGATAAAAGAAATCTTGCCTCGATCTTTAAATCCCAGAGGTACGACCCGGTGTTCGTCTTGAGTTTCTATAAAAACGAAAAGGATCTTTGTTAGAATATATTTCACTAACCACCTAACCTTTATATAATAATACCCTTGACACATAATATATTTAACATATCATTAATACTCCAAAAGTTCCAAGAAATTAACCATTTTTAGACTCGATTAAAGTTTTATCGATTTACACCAACAACCACTCTCGACTGTAAAAATCCTCATAAAATATAAATTTCGAATTTTGATACAAGGTCAGTTGGTAATGGCTCTCTGACCACCCTACTACAATATCCTAAAATTTCATAATTTTTAAAGATGTTTAAGTATGGTAATTATAGCCTCAAAGTTGACACAAATACGTTTTCTCGGTTTTCAAACGTCTTTCACTAAAATTCACTTTTCTCCTAAATCGTTCATCAGATTTTGACGTACTTTATATCAAAACGATCTATGAACCAAGATCTATCTTATCATGACCAGTTGGTATGTCTTACTGTCCTTAACCATTTCGAGATTTTCTGCCTTAACATGATAGTTTCTGTTTTAACGAAAATCGGGCATTATAACGGCTATACTCTCATACTTTCCATATTTTTACCTCTCCAAACTCATCACCCAACACATATCACAATCCATACACCATGTGGTCATCATACCAGCCATGGTTACAAGCACCAAACACTTCCATAATCAACCAAACACTTATACAACCATGATTTCATGCTTTATACAAGTTTAATCTAAAAACCAACCATAATTCATCATAAACTCAAAAGAGTAAGAATGTTTATACCTTCCTTGATCTTGTAAAAGCCTTAATAAACCTTGTATCACCTTAGTATAGCTTAGATCTTTCAAAGAATTCAAGAACAAGTATTTAGATCTTGAAATTATTATTAGTCCGATTTAAAGAACTGTAAAAATGAGGCCCTTACCATGCTTTTGTGGACAAACCTTGTGAAATAAGAGTTGTAGATAATCTCAAGAGCTTTCTAAAAATCTATAGAACGTAAAATTTGAGCGAGAAATGAAGGAGATATCGTAGTTCTAAGTTGACTGTTACAGTTTGGTCGAAAGTTGCTAAAATGGAGAGAGTGGTGGAGTTGCTTAGCTTCTCTTGGCTAATCTTGCATTATTGTAGTGTATTTAGATAATATCTTAGCAAAAGTAGCTTTAATAAAGTAAGTATGTCATGCATGATGTAATTTGATGGACACATGGCATGTTTATGTTGGTTTAATCCAAGTTTAAGCTAACTAAATGGTTAGCTTCCTAATGTTACTAGTTAGTTTTATAACTAACTTGGTTACTTACTCCATCCACTTGCACATGCATGCAATTTGGCTCTTTTCTGGTTTCCTTGTCCGGTTATTACTCAATTTCATTGATCATTCGAAATGATATCTCAAATATTTGTTGTTAGGGTTTTACCGGAAACTTTCTTAGTATTTTTACTAACATCTTTAATCCTCCTTTATAATCCTTGAATTTAAATTTCTCAATATTTTTATTAAATCCTTAAGTCCTTCAATATCTAAGGAAATCTCAGAGAAAATAAAAGTGTTAATTTCTGAATCTTATATCCTTTACATACACTCATTTTGTTCACTGATCATCAATACGAACTCAGAAATTCCTTCTGAATACTTCTCTGCAGTGTCATCTAATAATATTCCAAATTCCATCGAAACACTATTTCCTCAAGATATAAACCTTTTAATATTTCCATACTCCTTAATATCACATTCCATAGAGTCTCAATTGAAATCGAAAATCCTTAAAATTCAAACTCTGGAATTTCGGAAATCCGTCATCGTTTCGAGTCATTTATTTTCATAGTACATCACTGATATGGTTTCCGATTATTCATTTTCTGTATCAATTATAGGGTACCTACATACCATTTCCCTAAATCCTCAAAATTTACTATTCATTTGATCACTGTAGCATTGCTAAAGTTAGGGTTATTACACTAGGCATTACTAGTTGTAACCTCACCACAACACAAGACTCTAAGTCTAGGGTGATTGCAGTTAGTAATGACCTAACGAAATCTACATCTATGGCTTCTGCAACTGTTTTGCCACCTCAAGCAAAGGACTTTCAAATCAAGAAACCATGTGTATGTTTCCAAAAGCAAACTGCTAATGGTATACTACGATGGTCAAAAAGCATGGGTCACAAGTTTCTGCCAAGTAACAAAGTGAAAAAGATTAAATTCAAGCAAGCAGCAAGAAGGGTGAAGCTACCTAGGTCAAGAGCTCTAACAATCTATCCAGGATTAAAACTTCAACCTCTAGATGAAGACTTTGATGAAGACCAACTGCAATTTCTACAAGCTTAAAGAATCTACTATGCTGCCATTGTTAATGACTACCATGAAATCAAATACACTGATGGAAGATAGAAGAAATTCAGACAAGGGGGATGTCAAAATTGGGGCAAGTTATATGATATAGAGAGAATTATTTCACTGTTGGATTCTGAAGACAAAGTGGAGAGGGTGTGGAAGATGGAGTTGATTGACTTTGTGAAGATGAAGAGAGACCATGCTGAGTAGATAAGAAGGGAGTGCTTTGAAAAATGGCTAGAAAGGGAGAAGAAGATTGATAGGCTGGAAGTTGAAGCATAGAAGCTAAGAGAAAAAGGGTTGTGTAGAGTTCAGCTCAATCCCTATGTGGTGAAATATAGGAGGAGGAATGGAGATCGTGTCAATATCAGGATGAACCTACTCAATCACTATCCTGCAAACATTCTGAAACTAGTACTTGAAGATTTCAAGAACTCAATCTTGCTTGAAGAACTGGATGCTATAGCAGCTATCATAAGAGCTATAGATGAGAATGCAAGGAAGGAAGAAGAAAGGAAAAAGAAGGCTTATGATGATCTGCAAGCCAAAGCTATGGAGATGGAAATAAATGACAATGGCTAGAACTTCATCATAGTCTGTAAGAATACTCCTCTTGTAAATTCCATTCATGATGCTTATCAAAATTCATACATGTACTGTCAGTGTTTTATCTTTATGTATGTTAGGCTTGTTATCAGACATGAAATTGTGTCTAAGGGTCTTACTCCCAATTTGGGGGAGATTTTTAGTCACAGAGGCATGCTTGTGTACATCTAATAACAAGCTCAATTGTTTGTAATGCTATGCATTACTTTCATGACCTCTTGACTGAGGGAACCTCTAGCTGTAGAGTTTCTACTTGTTATAGTACTTGTAATAGGCATCAATTTCTTTATGTGTAACTATAATTAAAGTCAGAGAATAATGCTTGAAAGAAGTTCCAAGGATCATGCCTCAAGCTTAAAGATCAAGACTGTCAAAATAAACACAACTGGAATTTGAAGAATGAATATTTGCCTAAGTATCAATTCGAGAAGTATGATTGTCATATTCAAGAAGTCTAGCTTTCGAGAAGTCAGAGATTCGATATCCCAAAAGACACTGTTCGATATCTCTAAAAGTATTGATCGATATCTCATACGAGAACTCAGATATTCGACATGTCAATTACTCTGTTCGAGAACTCAAGAATTCAACAAGTCAAAGTGTTAACACTAATACACGCAAGCGTACGCGGTCATAAGTAATATAGAAGAAAGTTAAGTTCGTTCCCACAGAGACTGGTTTTGGTTTTGTTTAGTAGCTTAATGCACCTATGCACCAATGTATGATTATACTTCACTGCCTAGACAAATAACAAATTGGGGTTTTGTTCAACTAATTAGCTACTATGCAAATTAACAATATTACGAATTAACTAATTACGAGAATTGAATATCGAATTACTTATATGCAAGAAAACATGGGATCCTAACTTCATTAATTACTTCGCCTAGACCTGACACTTTCAATCACTGCATGCAACGGTTTTGATATCTGATCGGACAACACGAAATAAGCACACGCTACCTGTCAGTATGCGTATACCAAACTACCCATACATCCACAAAAGAGATAGAAGATGAATAGACACCAATTATGCTTAGACCCTATATGTCTATAGAATTTGAAAACATAACGGTTGAGGAGCAAGTTATCCAAATTGATCACATAGGGCAATATAAGTATTTTCATCTTATACTACAAATTACGATGTCAAAACATGCATAATCCTATGCTAGCATGGCAAGTTCTAAATCTCAAGATCCACTTTCACTTCACAAGAGATTAACAGATTAGATGTTCGTGACGCATCTAACAATTAAGCTTAACCATACGAGGATATCAGATATACGTCACACACAGATCTTTAAGCATCAAGATACTAAACTACATAATTAAATCCGTTAGAATCCCATGACAACGATTAGTTCATAATTGAACTGCTCGTCACCATGGGAATTGATGAAAACATGATAATAAAGAATATATGAAAGAACGTTGTAATAGAATAAAAAGAATAGAGTTAAGAAAACAAATCTAGAATTTAGAATAACTCCTGAGAAAGAATACAAAAGATGTAGTAGATCGAGATCCGTTGCTTGTCACGAGCTTGAATCTTTTTCCACTTTTCACCGTTACAAATCTACGTTATTATTACAACGTTACGATGTGTTTAAATAGGCTTCAAAAAGCCTTACTACACAAGAAACTACCTTACAAAACTAATAGAATTTAACTTGGTACAGGAAACTGCCAAAAATACGTTTATAACTCGAATTAGGGCAAAACGGTAAAAATTCAGCAAAACTGGCTGCGCAGCTTGGGCGCAGTCTGCGCAGTCCATCTCTGACCAAGGCCGCAGTTTGCGCACCTAGGGCGTAGTCTGCCCACCAACTTTCTGGAATTTTCCTGTTTTCTGCTGTTTCGCTTCGTTTTGACTCCAAATGCTTCCGTTCTTTTTGCATTAGCTTCCTTCTTCAATTCTCTATCTAACGGATCACTATGGTGGTCTTCAACAAGACTCCATTCTTCACTCTAAAGCACCAATGCAATTCCAAAATCATTGGAACCGTAAGCCCTAATCGACAAACTTGAAATCCTGCACACTTAAGCAAAATACATCAAAACTACAATAAACTTGAGTCCAAGACAATCAATTTAAGCCGATATGGAACGTTCAAAGTGGTTATAAAATCCACTCATTACACCCCCAAACTTAAACCGATGCTTGTCCTCAAGCGTAAACAACTAAACACTACCTAATTAGTACCACTTCCGTAGGTGATCACGGTTGCATTTGGCATATGCAACAAGCCCTTTAAACCCCTAGGCAGCCCTAGTGGACGAGTAAGGTCTCGTGAGGGCCTATAGTGAATGTACCCACAAAATCCATCTAACTAAACAATGCAAAAACAATGCAATGCATGTATGCAACTAATATGAAAATGCAACGATCCCCTTTAGATTCACCAAAACCAACCAACAAGCAAATATCTCAAAGAATGCAATACATCCAAATAGAGCTCGACTAAGTCCCCGTATACTAACAATACATGAACAGAAACGTGAATGTGTGCGGTGCTCATCAGATATACTCCTAAAACTAGATTAAAAATCATACATGCTCTTCATCAAGACAATCACAGGTTTATAAATAGAATAGACGGTAAACACTTCATAACCTAGGAACACCTCAATCCTTATCTGAGTTATCCAGGAATTCATGCTTTATTATTAACAACCACGACACATAATACTATACACAATAACGCATGCTTATTTAACAGTGCAATGGATGAGACCTCTAAAGGCTTATACAATAATACCCATGTAGCGAGCGTTGGGTTAGTGGATCTCAGACTATAAAAGCCTTAGGTCACTAGGCACAAAGTCCCCTAGAACTTAATTGCTCGAGTATTAAAGAGCTCACCCTGGTTAATATGCATTTATTCTATTTACATGACTTTTTTTTCTTTTTTTTTCTGTTTTTTTTTTCTTTTCTATATTTTATTTTCAACTAAATTGGAATGAGTGCGTTTCGCTCCATCTCATCCAACCCTAGACTACTCATAAACATGAGCCAGCTACTAGCCATTTTGACACATAACAACTAGCATGAAATCCCTAGTTTCCCCCAAACTTAGATTTTAGTGCTCCAATTTTATCAAGGGAATAACAAAAATTCTAAATATAATCAAGTGATTAAATCTTAAAACTAACAAACAAGCATAATTTCAACCTAGCCAAAAAGCAACCTAATGAGACTTGTGTAAAATTTTGTTTCCATAACATACAAGTCAATTCCTAGGAACTATAAATCAGCCCTCTATTCATCAATTCCACAGTCAATAAAACATCTACCCACTAATCAGAATTAGCTCGTCCTAAGGGATCATGAAAAATGCATGCCATGAAAATGCAACTAAAATGAACTCACATGGTGCAAAAACACAATAACAGAATGTCCTAAATGAAACAAACATGCAAAATATACACAAACTATGAATGAATTACACTAAACATGCAAAACATGATTTCCTAAATGAATACAATGACATACTAATACAACAAACACTACTTATCCCCCAAACCACCCCCAAACTTGAAAGATTCAATGTCCGCATTGAATGGAAGTAAATACGAGGGATAGTAGAAAACATACCTACTCATCAGAATCATCACCCTCCTCGGGTGAATCAGGTGGTGGATACTGCGTACGAGCTCCATAAACTGGCCACTGAACTGTAATGCCCGTGGACTGAAAAGCTGTGCTCAAAGCTACTGTCATATCCTCAGCATACTCCCTGTTACTCTCGTGCATCGCATCAATACGCCTGTTAAAGTACCGGAAGTGAGTATCAAGTGCTGACATGTCCACCATACCCTGCTGTGGACCAACTCTCGGAACCTGTGGCGGAGCGCCCGCTCCCTGACCACCAGCACCACCCACCAGATAACCTAAACCCCTAGGATGCGGAATACCGCCCGACCACTCTGCCATCCTACCAATAGAAGCATCATCAATCGGTGCCAAAACCGCCTGCTTAGGTTCGTCGTCAAACCATCTGACTCCCACAGTATCACATAACCTTGCAATAATAGACCCATGAGGCATGCTGGCTGACGAAGGACCTCCCATAAACCGAAGAATACTCTGATTAATTACATAACCAAGGTCAACATATTCACCCCTGAGAATACCCCAAAGTAGAATAGCTCTGTCGACCGTCACATCAGCAGTGTGTGAAGAAGGCAAGATACTCGAACAGATAAAAAGGAACCATGCCCGGGCAAACCTAGTCATGGATGCAAAAGGAAACGTAGTACGCTCAGTAGTACCCGGCCGTACTTTCCAAACTGTACCTGGCACACACAGCTCAACTATCAAAGCATCCAAGTCAACATCGTCCCTCGTCTTGCGAGACCAATCCTCAACACCTCTACGCTTAGGCTGAAGCCTAATGAAAGTACGAATGGCACGAGGCGAATAATCAACTGTCATCCCCCGCACCATTGTATAGTTACTCCTCTCAACCTTTGCGTTAGCATAAAATTCACGAACAACATTCAAAGGAACTTCACTAGCATACTCACAGAAATATCCCCATCCCCTCTCCTGAATCATCTGAACCATCTCAATCGGCCTAGTAGGCAAGAACAACCTCTCCCTAAGAACACCCTTACTCGATAACCTAGCAAATTCGGCTTCGGCTGCAGGAGATACAAACTTTTTTATCTCTCCCCCAGAATTCGAATCCTCGTCCGAAGATGGACGAGTGCCACTACTACTACCCGTCAACCGTTGCCTTTTAGGAGCCATAGAAATTAATAAGCACAATAATCACACTAAGCATGTGACACCCCTCCAAATCCGGGGTCCAGATCCGGGGGTCACCAACCAATCACAACCAAAAATATCAGAATACACAACCGACCCCGCACACCAAAGATCGCAAAACAGGTTATTGCATGAATACAAGCAGACATATTCCAGAATAAACTTAGTCACTTATTACAAACCACCAAATCAAGTCAACTTAAAACCAGTCTAATTCAATTTTATTATTACATCCCATTTTATTTAAAATTCTATCTAGCGCCAACTGAATCGCACAAGTACCTGCACAGCCTGAGGTGCGGATACCCGACCACTCTGACTCCCTCTAATACTGTCTGGACTGCCGATCGGAACCATAATTCCCGTCTTGAAAGGTTTAGTGAAAGCAAGAGTGAGCCAAAGAAAAGCCCAACAAGTATATATAAACAGTTTCAAAATAAAACCAGAACAAATGCTGCATAATATCAACTGAAAAGTAAAACAGTTTATAAAGCATACTGAATCAACAACTGAATTATAATTCGATCATAACTGAAATCATTCGACATGACATAGAACTAAATCATTTGTCAACTCACAATATATAATAGCCATTCGGGCGATATGGATTGGATATACATAACTGAAACACCATTGCCCCCTGATCAGGTTCAAAAGCAATGGGACCCTTTATACTCCACTGGTACAGCTATACCCGTGTGTATAATCCGGATTTCATGAGGGTACCAAAATAGGCAAGTAATGTTAGCCTATAGGAAGATGGAATGGTTACCATATCCTCCTTAAATATTGCTGGACCATGGCAGCTACCATGGCCTCCTACGCTTTATCATTTTCCAATCCAATAGAGCAATTTCCGAATTCAACAGGAAATGCTTAGTTTCACATACAGTTCACATCCCTATTATTTACTACGATAATAAGGATATGAAGAGTTTATCTTAAACAATTCCCCACATCAAGGGTACCAATATCAAGTAACTTTGTTCGCACAAAAATATTTAAGAATCACAAATAGCTCTGAACAATAACTATTTGTCATGATATGAATCAATGAAACATAAAATAAAAGTGTTTAAGATGATCAAGGGAGAAAATACTTGCCTGGATATACTGCTGGTAATTTATGCTGTCTGGCTAGGGTTTTCTCACTTCTAGAAATACTGCAGGTAACTCTGCCCACTAGCTAGGGTTTCTCCCACTTCTACAATAAAACATGCTATTTCAAATATCTGGCTAGGTACAAGGTCAATTACTGATCAAACCTCGGTTCTAGGGTCTACCCGTACATTGCATGGCTATCGACTAAATATTTTAATCAAATAATAACAAGTACAGAGTAATCAGACACGTAATTTACATAGCAGATATGACTCACCATATAAAAGAACACTCAAGGTATTTTTAGAACCCTTATAAACATTTTTAGAACATTTTTCGGAATTTTTAAAGAATTCAAATTACCCTTTTTGGATTAAAAAGGATAATTTAAAACCCTACAGATAATTATTGGGTCATTGAAATATTTTTCTAATTACCTAATCCGGTTTTAGAATCAATTTTAGAATTTTAAAACTATTTTTACCCTTCCCGGATTATTTTTAGGATTTTAGAACAATTTTATTTCATTTTAAACAAATAAGGAAATAAATATTAAAGGTAAAATAATATTTATAAAATAAATAAATTATTTTATTTTTCAAAATAATTAAATTTGATTATTTTTCATCATATTTAAATAATATTTAATTAATTAAATTAATTGATTATTATTAATTAACCAATCAATTTAAATTAATTAAAATATTAGCTAAATAGATTTAAAATAATCAAATAAAATAAATTTCGAATTAAAAATAATTTATTAAAATTTTAAAACTATTTTTCGAAATTAAAAATAATTTTTCGAAATTTAAAAATAATTTTTCGAATTTTTAAAAGTATTTTTCGAATTTCTGAAAATAAAATTTGAATTTATAAATAATTTTGTAAATAATTTTCCAAAATCAGTTTTTAGAAATGGTTTTTTAGGTTTTTGAAGATCAAACGAGTACTGTTCATCACCATCTCCAGTGTTCTTCGTATGAATGCTCGAAGAACACCTCTCGCCGTCAATGGCTGCCACCCAGAATCCGGCGACCGGAAAAATTTTCCGACGAGCCACAAAATCGTACCGTTTGGTACGTTTTACATACCAAAATCGTTCCAAATCGTGTCCTAAACACGATGGTACCATTCGTTCCATCCTAACACTAACCGAACTCAGAATCCGGCCAAAAATCAAAAGAAATCCGGCGAACTCACCGGCCAAAACTTGAATTCACTCGTTTCTTAACCAAATCGAACGTTTAATATACCAAAACGAAGCTTGGGACTTGTACAAACTATACAAATCATCAACAACAGCAGAAAACATCCAAGAATCCAGAAATTAAAATCAAAAATTTTACCCACACTAAAAACTCGACTTCGAGTTCTAGGCTAGATAAAATCAAACAAAAATTATCACTACACTCCTGAGATTATATACAATCTATAGGAACTAACCACAACAACAGCAAATCAGTATACAATCCAAAATAAATTCAAGAAAATTCGAATATTAAACTAAAATTATAAATTTTTGATTCAATCAATTTAGGATGTTAAAACACACATAAACATGTAGTAGAGATCAAGAGATTCAATTTGGTTACCCACATGAACGATTTGGATGTCGGAATCACTGTCAAAAGTGAGATTGATCCTCAAGAACACCAAGAACAATTTTCCAGAATTTTCAGAAAATAAAAATTAAAAACTGATTTTTTTCTGATTTTATTAAATAATTAATAAGAAAATTAGCTATTTATACTAATCTGAAAATTAATACTCCAAAAATATTTTTAGCCCCTAATTAAAATTATTAAGCCTTAAAAATAATTTTTATGAGATAAAAATGTAATATTTTTAATTTTAAACAATTATAATATATATGCCAAAATTTCCCAAAAATTGTGAATATTACAAAAATTACAACAAAATTCATTTTTATACATCCTACCATTTTATAAAAATATTGGTATCAAAAACAGGGTCTCAGATTCAGTATAGGGGCTGGTTCCGGAATTTAAAATGCAAAATAATTGTATTCTAAAAATATAAAAATTACAGAAAAATAAAATAAAATAATCTATGCTACACAGAAGTCACATAACACGTATGGGATGATTTTCCTATTTAATAAAAATTATAATGTATTTAAATGCATTAAAAAAATTAAATAAAAACACAATAAAATCAACTAAAAACATATTTTAACAGAATAAAATACACGTAATTTTCCCAGTCGTTACATCCTTCCCCCCTTATAAGGATTCTGCCCCCAGAATCCTACTTAAGAAAATAACTGAGGGTACTGAGCTCGCATTTCACTCTCTACTTCCCATGTTGATTCCTCAACCAAGGGATTCCTCCATAAAACTCTAACTAGAGGTATTGTCTTATTTCTTAATACCTTATCCTTATAATCTAATATTTTAACTGGCTGCTCGATAAAAGATAAATCAGGTTGAATATCTACAGGTTCATATTCTATTGCGTGCATTGGATCCGGATTGTACTTCTTCAGCATCGATATATGGAATACGTTATGGATGTTCTGCATGTGAGGCGGTAATGCTAGTTCGTAAGCCAGCTTCCCTACCTTCTTCAATATCTCAAACGGTCCTACATATCTTGGATTGAGTTTAGCTCTTTTCCCAAATCTGGTCACTGCTTTCCATGGTGATACTTTCAGCAATACCAATTCCCCAACTTCAAAACTCTGGTCCTTTCTGGTTTGATCTGCGTATTTCTTCTGTCGATCTTGAGCGGCAATCAATCTTTTCTGTATCAATCCAATCTTTTCCTTCGTCTGTTGGAGTAGTTCTGGACCTAAGATTGCGCGTTCTCCTACTTCTTCCCAATACACCGGAGATCTACATCTTCTGCCGTAAAGAGCTTCATATGGTGGCATTCCAATGCTAGCATGGTAACTATTATTGTATGAGAATTCCACCAGTGGCAAGTGCTCATCCCAACTACCTTTAAAATCTAGGGCACATACCCTTAGCATATCCTCAATGGTTTGGATTGTTCTCTCGCTTTGCCCGTCCGTCTGAGGATGATATGCCGTACTCATGTTTAGTTTGGTTCCTAAACCTTCTTGAAATTGCCTCCAGAATCTTGAATTGAAACGAGGATCTCGATCAGATACTATAGATACGGGAACCCCGTGTCGTACTACAATCTCTTTCAAATATAGTTGAACCAGTTTCTCTAGCGAAAATCTTTCGTTGATTGGGAGGAAATGTGCTGATTTGGTCAACCTATCAATGATCACCCAGATTGCATCGTGGTTTGATTTAGTCTTCGGAAGTCCTACTACAAAATCCATTGCTAGATGTTCCCATTTCCATTCTGGAATTTCCAAAGGTTGTAGCAATCCACTTGGCCTTTGATGTTCAGCTTTAACTCTCTGACAGGTGTAGCATTTGCTGACGTATTCTGCAATTTCTTTCTTCATATCGGGCCACCAAAAGTGTTGCTTCAAGTCTCTATACATCTTGGTACTGCCAGGGTGAATAGAATACCTAGAGTTGTGCGCGTCACGTAAGATTTCATCCTTCAGTTCTGCGACATTAGGCACCCATATACGTGAAGAAAACCTGAGAATTCCTTTATCATCCTTTTGACTCCTGATTTCCTCTCCAGTTAAACTTGCTTTGTCTTGGTCCATTACCTGTTCTTGACATCTACGGATCTTTTCCAATAACATTGGTTGAAAGGTCATGGCGTACAATACTTCACTGGTCTCTTCTGATGTATGGACCTCTATTTCCAATTTCTCAAATTCCTTCAGCAACTCCTCAGATGAGGTTAAGAGATTTAACCTTTCCTTCCTGCTTAGTGCATCTGCCACTACGTTGGCCTTGCCTGGATGATAGCTGATAGTACAGTCGTAATCCTTGATCAACTCCAACCATCGTCTTTGCCTCATGTTGAGCTCCTTCTGAGTAAAGATATATTTCAAACTTTTGTGATCCGTGAATATTTCACACTTTTCTCCATATAAATAGTGCCTCCAAAGCTTTAGTGCAAAAACAATTGCTGCCAATTCCAGATCGTGCGTTGGATACTTCCGTTCATGATTCTTGAGTTGCCTAGACGCATAAGCAATTACCTTGCCATCCTGCATCAACACACACCCTAACCCCTTCTGAGATGCATCGCTATAGATTACAAAATCTCCAGTTTCGTTGGATAAACTAATACTGGTGCAGTCATCAATCGCTTCTTTAATTCTTGGAAACTCTGCTCACACTTCTCGTTCCATTCAAATTTCTCATTCTTCCTGGTGAGTTTTATCAAAGATGCTGCTATTTTAGCAAAATCCTTAACAAACCTTCTATAATATCCAGCTAATCCCAGAAAACTTCGAACTTCGGTTGGTGTTCTTGGTCGCTCCCAACTCTTAATAGCTTCGATCTTGGCTGGATCCACTTTAATCCCTTCGTTAGCGACAACGTGCCCCAGAAATTGTACCTCCCTTAACCAAAACTCGCATTTCGAAAACTTGGCGTATAGCTTCTCCTTTCGCAAAACTTCTAAAGCTGTTCTCAAGTGCTCCGCATGATCTTCCTCTGTCTTAGAATATATCAAAATATCATCTATGAAGACGATCACGAATTTATCCAGATATTTCTTGAAAACTCTATTCATCAAATCCATAAAAGCGGCTGGTGCATTGGTTAATCCGAATGGCATAACTAAAAATTCGTAATGCCCATATCTCGTACGAAATGCTGTCTTGGGAATATCATCTGACTTGATCTTCAACTGGTGATATCCCGATCGTAAGTCAATTTTGGAAAACCATGATGCTCCTTTTAGTTGATCAAACAAATCATCGATCCTCGGTAATGGGTACTTGTTTTTAATCGTCAATTTGTTTAACTCCCGGTAGTCAATACAAAGTCTCATGCTTCCATCCTTCTTTTTCACAAACAATACTGGTGCGCCCCATGGGGATACGCTTGGTCTGATCACTCCTTTGTCTAGCAATTCCTGCAGCTGCTTGGCCAATTCTTTCATTTCCACTGGCGCCATTCTGTACGGAGCTTTCGATATAGGTTCAGTACCTGGTGCCAAATCAATAGCAAACTCAATTTCTCTATCTGGAGGTAAGCCTGGCAATTCATCAGGGAACACATCCAGAAATTCATTTACTATTGGAATCTGTTCTATCTGTGGCACTTCCTTATGGGTATCCATTACATAAGCTAAGCATGCTTTACATCCCTGCCGCAACAATCGTTTGGCTCGCATCATAGTCAAAAGTTTCTTCACTTGCTTTTGTCCATGAAACACTACTTCTTTATCCCCATCCAGCTTCAGCCTCAACTCCTTCTTCTTACAATCAATCTGGGCATTATACTTTGTCAACCAATCCATTCCCAGTATAACCTCGAACTCTCCCAACTTGAAAGGAATCAAGTTGGCATGAAAATGTTGACCGGATATTTCGATATCACATGCTGGGTAAATTTGTCTAACGGGTATACGCTTCTGATTAGCTATCTCTACTACTAATGCTTCATTTAATAACTGACATTCACATTCTAGCTTACCCGCAAACTTTTCTGAAATAAAAGATTTAGAAGCTCCTGAATCAATAAGTACTTTGGCATTAGTAGAGTTTACGGAAAGTGTACCTGTAATAACATCAGAATTCTGCTCTGCATCTGACATGGTCATATTGAAAACTCGGGCCCTTGGCTGCCCCGCATTATTTGTCCCTGTAGCTTTATTCTGGTTTCCCGAGTTTAAGTTAACTCTGCAATCTTTAGCAAGATGCCCTTTGTTTCCACATTTGTGACAACCAATCCCATTAGCTGCTGGCATATCGCATCCGTTGGCATAATGCCCTTTCTTGCCACACCGAAAACACACTACATTAGCCAGATTACATGCACCTCCATGGTTCTTTCCACATATTCCACATGATGGCAGGGGTGGTCGCATCCCTTGTTGCTGATTATTGTTTGGAATTCGACCTCCTTGTTGTTGATTATTGCTAAAAAACCGACTTCCTTGCTGTTGATTGCTATTCCGAAATCGATTCCCCTGATTCCCAAAATTCTGGGTTCCATTCCCTGGTCCTCCGTTGCCTCTAGGCTGAAATGCTGGTCCATGGCTAAAATTGTTCTGCACTCTGCCTTGGAACGAATTCCCGGATTGACTATGGAATTTCCTCTTCTTACCTTCCCTTTCTTTCTGAGAGCTATCACTTTCTCCTTCTATGATCAGTGCCTTCTGGACCACAGCGGAATAGGTAGTCAATTCAAAAGCGGCTACCCGGCTTCGGAGCCACGGCTTCAAACCCTGCTGAAATCTCCTTGCTCGCTTCTCTTCAGTATCAACCAAGTCTGGAACAAACCTGGCTAATTCTGTAAACTTTGCTTCATAGTCAGTGGCACTGCCTTCTTGTTTTAATTCCAAAAATTTAATCTCCATCTGATTCTGCATATAGCGGGGAAAATACTTTTCCAAAAACAACTCCTTGAACCTTTCCCACGTAGTTACCCCTTCTCCTTCCAAAGCCTTCCTGGCTTCCCACCAGTAGTTCGCTTCTCCTTTCAAAAAGTAACTCACGAACTCAGTCTTTTTATTCTCTTCTACATTCACCAATGCAAGAGCTTTCTCTATCTCTTTTAACCAAGCTCGGGCCTCAACTGGATTCGCTGAGCCTTGGAATTCTGGGGGTTTAACAGATTGAAAAGTTTTAAAGGTCGTCACCTGGGGTACTGGCGGATGTTGCTGCTGACGAGTGAGGTTTTCGGTCTGCTGTCGGAACAGCTCCAGCATTTGCTGCATCATATTAATATTGCCCTGCTCCCCGGCGTTCTGATTATTATTCGCATTCCCCGCGTGATTTCCATGTGGTTGCTGATTATCCATAATCTGGTAAAGGAAATTACACAAGTTCCTTAATAATTGGCTACACATGTTTTTGATAGACATTCATTGAAAAGAAGCATGAATCAAGAATATTTATCAACTCATGTCACCCAATCACTAATTCACTTGAATATTGAAAATAAATAAATGCATGCTGGATGGTATCGATGCACGTAACGCGACAAAAGCACTGCTGATACATAGATAACCACTCACAGTCATACATGACTATTGATCGGTTCACTTTTCATCATATCGCTCATAACCTACCTTAACGACTTTAATGTCGGCTATGTACAACAAAATTCCCGACTTATTCTACCAAACTGCTGCTAATACACATATACACTATTTTACAAACAACCAAAACCAAACAAACACAGGTAGCATTCTTCCTTCTATGTCTCTGTCCCACAGTCTCTAATCCCAACTGGGATCTACCATCTGCTGAAGATCCGCTAACATCCTCTGGAGGATACGGTAGGCCCGACGATAATCGATAGTACCAGAATCACCCAACCTCAATGCCTCCAACTCATACGTACCGGCTGCAATCAACTCCCGGAGGTTATGACGAATCTCGGAGTCCGAAACAGGACGACTTGTCACCCTACGCAACTCCATATTCTGCCCTCTCAAAAAGTCATATGCCTCCCAGAGCTCGCGGTACTCACCAAAAGGAACAGTGTGCGGTGCACCTATATGACCTCTCGACTCAACCTCTGCCCCGCCTGTAACCTCCTCTATCAAAGCACGCACTCTCTCCTCTCCTGGTGGCATCTGATGCCAAGGTATAACTGGTGAGAGTGGTACATAGGGACCCTGCACAGTGGGGTCTGACTGGTCCGTGAACTCAGCTGGCATGAGAAATCCTCCTATAGCTGCCTCCGCATCGGGTAGATGAAGCTCAGGTAAGGCGGGTGGCATCACTACTCCCTGCTGCTGATCAGGAACAAACATCCGTACGGGGACTGGTGCTGGAGGGTCAATTACCATGATCTCCTCCTCATAAGCCATACCCAAATGTGCCACATAACTCGGCTCCCCAAGCACTGGTAAACCCATCCACTCACCTGGA
This sequence comes from Saposhnikovia divaricata, assembly GCA_036435485.1. NCBI lineage: Eukaryota > Viridiplantae > Streptophyta > Magnoliopsida > Apiales > Apiaceae > Saposhnikovia > Saposhnikovia divaricata. The sequence continues at coordinate 64,045,448 of CM071596.1, forward strand.
TCAACAGGATGAACTGGTGGTACGGGACTCATCGGCTCCCGCGGGAACTCCCAACCCAGCCAATAGTCTACCCCCATCACTGGGTAGTCAGGATCCATAATAGCTGGAATAGGTGGTAAATCCATAGGTGGGAACAGCGGTGGTGTAACTGACTCCAGGGCCGGCATAGGCTGAGGTGCAACTACCGGTGCAGTCACCACAACAGACACCTGCGCAACCCAGTAACATAATATCACAATCACCTCACAACTTAGGCTTAGACTAAAATCAAACGCAACGTAACACAAAAACATCGTCCTATCTCATGTGATCTGCCTAATCTTTCCTATGGTATATATCTGCTTATTTCAATGGCTATAACCTTGCTCTGATACCAACTGTGACACCCCTCCAAATCCGGGGTCCAGATCCGGGGGTCACCAACCAATCACAACCAAAAATATCAGAATACACAACCGACCCCGCACACCAAAGATCGCAAAACAGGTTATTGCATGAATACAAGCAGACATATTCCAGAATAAACTTAGTCACTTATTACAAACCACCAAATCAAGTCAACTTAAAACCAATCTAATTTAATTTTATTATTACATCCCATTTTATTTAAAATTCTATCTAGCGCCAACTGAATCGCACAAGTACCTGCACAGCCTGAGGTGCGGATACCCGACCACTCTGACTCCCTCTAATACTGTCTGGACTGCCGATCGGAACCATACTTCCCGTCTGGAAAGGTTTAGTGAAAGCAAGAGTGAGCCAAAGAAAAGCCCAGCAAGTATATATAAACAGTTTCAAAATAAAACCAGAACAAATGCTGCATAATATCAACTGAAAAGTAAAACAGTTTATAAAGCATACTGAATCAACAACTGAATTATAATTCGATCATAACTGAAATCATTCGACATGACATAGAACTGAATCATTTGTCAACTCACAATATATAATAGCCATTCGGGCGATATGGATTGGATATACATAACTGAAACACCATTGCCCCCTGATCAGGTTCAAAAGCAATGTGACCCTTTATACTCCACTGGTACAGCTATACCCGTGTGTATAATCCGGATTTCATGAGGGTACCAAAATAGGCAAGTAATGTTAGCCTATAGGAAGATGGAATGGTTACCATATCCTCCTTAAATATTGCTGGACCATGGCAGCTACCATGGCCTCCTACGCTTTATCATTTTCCAATCCAATAGAGCAATTTCCGAATTCAACAGGAAATGCTTAGTTTCACATACAGTTCACATCCCTATTATTTACTACGATAATAAGGATATGAAGAGTTTATCTTAAACAATTCCCCACATCAAGGGTACCAATATCAAGTAACTTTGTTCGCACAAAAATATTTAAGAATCACAAATAGCTCTGAACAATAACTATTTGTCATGATATGAATCAATGAAACATAAAATAAAAGTGTTTAAGATGATCAAGGGAGAAAATACTTGCCTGGATATACTGCTGGTAATTTATGCTGTCTGGCTAGGGTTTTCTCACTTCTAGAAATACTGCAGGTAACTCTGCCCACTAGCTAGGGTTTCTCCCACTTCTACAATAAAACATACTATTTCAAATATCTGGCTAGGTACAAGGTCAATTACTGATCAAACCTCGGTTCTAGGGTCTACCCGTACGTTGCATGGCTATCGACTAAATATTTTAATCAAATAATAACAAGTACAGAGTAATCAGACACGTAATTTACATAGCAGATATGACTCACCATATAAAAGAACACTCAAGGTATTTTTAGAACCCTTATAAACATTTTTAGAACATTTTTCGGAATTTTTAAAGAATTTAAATTACCCTTTTTGGATTAAAAAGGATAATTTAAAACCCTACAGATAATTATTGGGTCATTGAAATATTTTTCTAATTACCTAATCCGGTTTTAGAATCAATTTTAGAATTTTAAAACTATTTTTACCCTTCCCGGATTATTTTTAGGATTTTAGAACAATTTTATTTCATTTTAAACAAATAAGGAAATAAATATTAAAGGTAAAATAATATTTATAAAATAAATAAATTATTTTATTTTTCAAAATAATTAAATTTGATTATTTTTCATCATATTTAAATAATATTTAATTAATTAAATTAATTGATTATTATTAATTAACCAATCAATTTAAATTAATTAAAATATTAGCTAAATAGATTTAAAATAATCAAATAAAATAAATTTCGAATTAAAAATAATTTATTAAAATTTTAAAACTATTTTTCGAAATTAAAAATAATTTTTCGAAATTTAAAAATAATTTTTCGAATTTTTAAAAGTATTTTTCGAATTTCTGAAAATAAAATTTGAATTTATAAATAATTTTGTAAATAATTTTCCAAAATCAGTTTTTAGAAATGGTTTTTTAGGTTTTTGAAGATCAAACGAGTACTGTTCATCACCATCTCCAGTGTTCTTCGTATGAATGCTCGAAGAACACCTCTCGCCGTCAATGGCTGCCACCCAGAATCCGGCGACCGGAAAAATTTTCCGACGAGCCACAAAATCGTACCGTTTGGTACGTTTTACATACCAAAATCGTTCCAAATCGTGTCCTAAACACGATGGTACCATTCGTTCCATCCTAACACTAACCGAACTCAGAATCCGGCCAAAAATCAAAAGAAATCCGGCGAACTCACCGGCCAAAACTTGAATTCACTCGTTTCTTAACCAAATCGAACGTTTAATATACCAAAACGAAGCTTGGGACTTGTACAAACTATACAAATCATCAACAACAGCAGAAAAACATCCAAGAATCCAGAAATTAAAATCAAAAATTTTACCCACACTAAAAACTCGACTTCGAGTTCTGGGCTAGATAAAATCAAACAAAAATTATCACTACACTCCTGAGATTATATACAATCTATAGGAACTAACCACAACAACAGCAAATCAGTATACAATCCAAAATAAATTCAAGAAAATTCGAATATTAAACTAAAATTATAAATTTTTGATTCAATCAATTTAGGATGTTAAAACACACATAAACATGTAGTAGAGATCAAGAGATTCAATTTGGTTACCCACATGAACGATTTGGATGCCGGAATCACTGTCAATAGTGAGATTGATCCTCAAGAACACCAAGAACAATTTTCCAGAATTTTCAGAAAATAAAAATTAAAAACTGATTTTTTTCTGATTTTATTAAATAATTAATAAGAAAATTAGCTATTTATACTAATCTGAAAATTAATACTCCAAAAATATTTTTAGCCCCTAATTAAAATTATTAAGCCTTAAAAATAATTTTTATGAGATAAAAATGTAATATTTTTAATTTTAAACAATTATAATATATATGCCAAAATTTCCCAAAAATTGTGAATATTACAAAAATTACAACAAAATTCATTTTTATACATCCTACCATTTTATAAAAATATTGGTATCAAAAACAGGGTCTCAGATTCAGTATAGGGGCTGGTTCCGGAATTTAAAATGCAAAATAATTGTATTCTAAAAATATAAAAATTACAGAAAAATAAAATAAAATAATCTATGCTACACAGAAGTCACATAACACGTATGGGATGATTTTCCTATTTAATAAAAATTATAATGTATTTAAATGCATTAAAAAAATTAAATAAAAACACAATAAAATCAACTAAAAACATATTTTAACAGAATAAAATACACGTAATTTTCCCAGTCGTTACAAAGCAACTCTTCCAATTCCCAATTCGAGAACACAACCAATACCCCAATTCGCAAGAACACAAATCCGTAATAAATATAAAAGATGAGATTTAAAACTACCCGCACGAATCGTAGAGGTGCACTTGCGATGATCTTCCACCAAAAATTCGAATAATAACCCTTGCTTGAATCTTGTAATGGATGAAATTCTAAAAATTAGGAGTATAGAGAAGGGTCATGTGTGTATATATAGCAGTGTGTATATGAGATGAGTTGTATTTGAATTCGGAGAATGAATTAGATGTAGGATTGGAGTTGGAGGTGTTAGGGTTTTTGAATTAGATGTGAAATAGGATATAGAATGGAATTTTAGGAGATAGGATATGATTTTTGGGAGTTTTAACAAGCAAAATTCGGGCTGACAGGATTTTAGTGCGCAATCTGCGGAGTAACGGCGCAGTCTGCGCAGTGGGTTTCTGTTCAGGTGCGCAGCCTGCGCAGTAGGGTGCGCAGTCAGCGCAGGCAATTTTTTTTTTAAGAAACAAATCTACACAAATAGTATTCATACTCGGGTTGCCTCCCAAGAAGCGCTTCTTTTACGTCATTACCTTGACGTTCTTCTTCCGAATCAAGTAGACACCAAAATGGCGGAAACCTTCTCACGCTGAAACGAACCGCCATAGTAATGCTTCAACCACTGTCCATTCACCTTAAAAGCATGATCCGGTGTTGTTTCATAAATTTCAACAGCTCCATGTGGAAACACCGTCTTAACAATAAATGGACCCGACCATCTCGACTTGAGTTTTCCCGGAAAAAGTTTAAGGCGAGAATTAAATAGCAACACCTGTTGACTTGGAAAGAATGCTTTTGGTACCAACCTTTTATCATGCCACCTCTTGACTTTCTCCTTATACATTTTGTTATTTTCGTAAGCTTACTCACGGAATTCCTCAAGTTCATTCAATTGAAGCGACCGTTTCTCACCCGCAGCCTTGATATCCAAGTTCAACTTCTTTAACGCCCAATATGCCTTGTGCTCTAATTCTGCAGGTAAATGACATGCTTTCCCATAAACTAACTAAAACAGAGACATACCTAGGGGTGTCTTATAAGCTGTCCTGTAAGCCCATACAGCTTCATCCAACTTCAATGACCAATCTTTACGAGCCGGATTCACCACTTTTTCTAAAATTCGCTTGATCTCCCTGTTAGAAACTTCAGCTTGGCCATTCATTTAAGGGTGATAGGCTATAGCAACACGATGCGTCACATTATACTTTGCCATCAATGAAGTAAACTGGCGATTGCAAAAGTGAGTTCCCTCATCATTTATTATAGCACGTGGTGTTCCGAAACGCGTGAAAATTTGCTTATGCAAGAAATTCAATACCACCTTCACATCATTGGTCGGCAACGCCTTAACCTCGACCCATTTAGACACGTAATCCACAGCTAGCAAGATGTATTGATTATTGCATGAAGAAACAAAAGGTCCCATGAAGTTAATTCCCCAAACATTAAAGATCTCGACCTAGAGAAGCATGTTAAGAGGCATCTCGTTCCTTCTAGATATATTGCCAACCCTTTGACATCGATCACAACTCATTACAAACCAATGATCATCCTTAAACAAGGTAGGCCAATAAAACCCTGCCTGAAGCACACGAGCTGCTGTCTTTTCTCTACCATAATGGCCACCATAAATGGTTGAGTGGTAATCTCTCAAAACACTCTCTATCTCACTATACAGAATGCAACGTCTGATCATCTGATCTGCTCCTTGTCTAAACAGAAATGGCTCATCCCAATGGTACCACTTCACATCATGTAGAAACTTCTTCTTTTGAGCACTCGAAAGATCTGGAAGAATCACATTGCTCACCAGATAGTTCACAAAATCTGCAAACCATGGTTCTTCATCTTGCACTCCAAAAAGCTGCTCATCTGGAAAAGATTCATTAATAAGAGCTTTGTTATGCGAATCCTTACCGTGGTCCTCCAAGCGTGATAAATGATCTGCTACTTGATTTTCCGTGCCCTTCATATCTTTGATTTCCACATCAAACTCTTGCAATAACAGCACCCAACGAATCAATCTAGGCTTTGAATCCTTCTTCGACATGAGATATCGAATAGCAGCATGATCCGTGTACACAATCACCTTAGTTCCAAGTAAATAAGACCTAAATTTCTCGAAACCATATACAACTGCTAGCAACTCCTTCTCCGTAGTGGTGTAGTTAAGCTGTGCATCATTGAGAGTTTTACTAGCATAGTAAACCACATGAAAACCTTTATCCTTCCTTTGCCCAAGCACAGCTCCAACAGCATAGTCACTAGCATCACACATTAGCTCGAAAGGTTCCTCCCAATTAGGTGCGGTAATGAGCGGTGTAGTAGTCAACTTCCTTTTCAAGAGCTCAAAAGCTGCAAGGCACTCATCATCAAACTTGAAAGGAACATCCTTCTCCAACAAGTTACACAAAGGTTTAGAGATTTTCGAGAAGTCTTGAATGAATCGCCGATAGAACCCCGCATGACCAAGAAAACTACGAATTCCTTTAACAGAGATAGGAGGAGGAAGATTTTCAATAGTCTCCACCTTAGCCTTATCAACTTCAAGCCCCTTACCAGATACCTTGTGCCCAAGAATGATCCCCTCTTGCACCATAAAGTGACACTTCTCCCAATTAAGCACCAAATTGGTCTCCACACAACGCTTCAATACCAAGCTAAGATTATGCAAGCACTCATCATACGAAGTACCAAAAACTGAAAAATCATCCATGAAAACTTCCACATTCATGCCAATCATGTCCGAGAAAATAGCCATCATACACCTTTGAAAAGTGGCCGGAGCACCACAAAGTCCGAAAGAAACTTGACGAAAAGCAAAAGTGCCAAAAGGACATGTGAATGTGGTTTTAGTACTTTGCTAATTGTTTGTCATACTTAATAGTCATAGAATTTATGACCAGTTTTTAACCTTTCATCTTTTTTCTTTCCTCGTCCTATTCACGTTCGGTGAGGGATCCAGCCTCCAAAATTATAAGAAAAAAATGTTTCGTCATTGAATAATACAACCTCAATTTTTCGAGTACTAACAATGTATTGAATAAGTAATCCAAATTTGTAAATACTTTAGTCGTCAATTTGTTAATTCAACAATGTGCCCAACAAGCATATCTTATAATTTGATAATTCAGTTGTGATGGTATTGGAGTCTGGACTTATACATATATGAGATATTAGCTAAGAAACATGTGGTAAGAAATTTTACAAAGTTCAAACTTAACAAGAGTGTTACCTTGTGTTTCTCAGCTTGATGAGTTCGAAGAGCGGCACAATTGCGCAACCATGTGCCACATTTCAAAATCATGAACAATCCACCAATCTGTACCAACATTGTAACCCAGATTATATAATGTTGGCTTTTAAATTATAAAACCAACTTCATACTTGTCTTCAACACAAAGTTTAGCTATCATAAAAACATTCGCATAACAACCAAGACTTTCTAAATATAATTTATTATCATACTTTTCACCACTCAATTTTCTACGAGCGGCAAATATGTGCATCTCAATAATAAAATATATGAAATTAAACGAGAGATTCTTATCATCGCGTACCTTAAACAAAAAAAATATTCTTCTACAATTTTGCTAAGATCTAACGTCTGATACTTAGACAGCATACTACGGCCACAAGGACGTCTGATATAACAAGGATTTGGATTGGGGATTAGGTTTTAGGACAGAGAGAGGCGAGAGAGGTATTCGTAGTTGTGTATACGTTTATTTGTTTCTCCGTTACACCATTTTCATTCATAAATCTCCGTTAAACTCCTTTTCATTCATATTCCTATGGAATTCTTTGTTATGTGATTTAATTACACTTGCATACTAAAACACCTTTAGCAACTGTAACAATAATACTCATAAAACATCTGTAAAGTATTAAATAAAAAATTATGATTTAGTTTTTATTGGACAAATTCGTACTTTGCATCGCATAACTTTCGTCCAATCTCAATTACGGTTCTATACTTTTAACGTTAAAAGTTTGCACCATAAACTTAGAAAATGGTTTTTGAAACCATTTTTATGTACATCTTTATTATGCTCTTCAAAACCTTTTTTTGACTCAAAAAGTTTTGGGCACGGATAGCAGTAGTACTCCTTCATGTTTTTGTTGCTCATTTCCTTCATGTTTTTGTTGCTCATTTGAACAATAACGATCTATTCAAATTAACTTAATTACTAATACACAAAGCACACTAAACAAGAAAAATTATTAGCACACAACATCAATAACAAATATGAATATGCAATTAGAGAGATGAAATTGTACCTTGATGAATTGATAAATCAGTGAGATTGATGTGGACTTGGGTAACAAAAAGCAGAGAGAGAGGTCTAGGTCCAGGTCCAGTAACAAAGAAGGAAGTAGGGTATACGAATAACAAGGAAGAAGGGTATAAGGGTTTAGAATTTAAGAACTTGTTTGGCTAATTGAGCTAAATACATTATTGTCAAAATATTATTTTACTGAATTTTATGTTTTATAGTTATTGTTCTTTTACAATATATTTTTCGTTTAAAAATATTTTATCTCTACTCTAACTCTTTAAATTCTGGTAAATTTTATACTCCAAGTCTCTAATTAGTTGTCCGTTTTGATTTTTTAGTTGTCAAATTGATTAATTCATGGCTAAAAATAAAATTAGTTTTCTATAATTTTGAAAAACTGAACCTATTATCTTTTTATTTTATTAAAATATATAGTTTATATAAATTTCAAACAAATTTTGATCAATTTAACCACACACAAATCAAAATGAAAAATTAATTAGGGATGAAAGGATTGCATAATAAGGAGCCTTACTTTTCTTTTCTTGTTATAAAAGGCAAAAAAGAAAAACATCATTAACTTCAACATAAAAATTTATATACATTTTTGTCTAGTCTATTAGTATATATTAAATTTCAATGCAAGGGCAAAAATTGTTGTTTTAATGGGTGTAAAGTTACGATTTTACCCCTATTTCTTTAAAAATCACAAAAATGCCATCATTTGATAATTATGTAAAAAAAAAAATAAAGAAATCATGTTTGCAAAGGGATTTGAACTACTAACCTTCAACTCTCGAATTCATGCCTTAACCAATTGTGCTACGGTTGATTTTGATATCATAAACTACCTCTCTTCTCTTTTTGTCTCATCCTCTCATTTTTTTTTGAGTAAATGAAATGTTGCTTAATATTATTTCTAGAATATTGGACAAATAAAATTATAAAATATTTTAATCGATTAAGCGTACTCTACAATTCTCTTTTGCCATTTTAAATAATTGATATAGAAAAAAAAATTAGATTATTCATAATGCAACCGAGTCCAAAAAGAAAAAAAAATATATACATGCGTCTTCATGTAGATGTTAAATTATTTAAATAAAAAATAATAAATAAAAAATAAGAGTTGATTATAAGAAACATGTAAATTTTAGTTGTCAATCATAACATATTAATAATTGCAACACATAACTTTTTAGGTATATAAAATTTTAAATATTCGAATCATATTAGAGGGTTTTGGTCGATCAATTATCTAGACTTTCAACGATTTAAATATGTGAGTCATATAAATATTTAAATAAATACAAAGAATAATTGAAATTATGTTAAAAAGATGAAAATTTTAAAAATATGATCTATATGATATATAAATAAATAATATAATTAACACATGCAAATTAAATCAAAAAAAATATACTAAATATTACAATAATTACAATAATTATTTAAAATGATCAATTAGATTATAACTCGACTATAAAGTATGATACATATGAATTTTTATATAGTATATTGATCAATATAATATATAATGGTTTAGTTATAACATATACTTAGATCAATATACCAAAAAATAAAAAATTTTGATTTTAGAATTCATGTACATGCACGGGTCATTAAAGTCGTCATATTTTACATCGATTGAAATATTTAGAAAAAATTATATTTGAGTTAAAAAATAATTCAAAATTATAATATAAAATATTTCAACTTACCCAAATTTTTTTTGAACTTCTGTATTGTGTAATAAATATTAGACTAAAACTAAACATTTAAATTTAAAAATGTATAAATTTATTTGTTTAGAAAATATGATTGAAACAAGCATAAGGATGACTTTTACTCAATATTATGAGATTTTGTAACATGTCTCAAATCATAGTCTTACATATACGATCAATTTTTTACAACAAAATCAATGAGTTTACATACGCCTCCATTGCACACGGACAATTTTACTAAGATAATTATTTATATTATACTCAAATGTTCACTTTGATAAATTCATTTCACGCAACTTAAAACTAAATTAATAATTCAATAATCATAAGTATTCATGTGATTATTATCGTATGATTATTTATCCAAATTTTATGAAATATAACCAAAATTATAAAATATTTGGTTAAAAAAATTGGTATACAATATTACAAAATAACTATAAAAACATTTGATAAATCGAAATCTTATTGTTTATCACATTTTTAATTATCATATTTTTAATTACATAATTATTTCAATATATACAATTTCGAAGGAGAAATTAGTTCAATGCCCGTGTCTTGCTCGGGAATTTACGCTAGTTAAAGTTAACATACAACAACGTATATTAACATGAAACACAATATAAATAAATTTAAATTTAAATGTTACATTACTTTTTTGCTTAAAAAGGTTCGTAAAGTACAGAGGAATCTTACTATAATATTTATTTGCGTAAATGAGAATATTTGAACTTACTATTCAGTGTAATATTTGTTTGTGTACATATTATTCATAAAATTAACGTTGTGTATCCAAAAATTTATGAATTTGTTATGAACGACTTAACAATGTTAACTCAACGTTTCTTTAACAATCAACAAATGATATATCAAACACTTTAACCACCAAACATTACAATTGGTTTTGTGACTCATGTATAATATATAGGGAGAAATTGGTATAACAATGTTAATTTGTTCTGTTTTCTGGGAAGTTTTGGCGTTGTCAGGTGCCACTTTTTTATTCTCCCCAAAAGCATTGAGATTCCCTACTGTAATAACAAAAATTTCTGTACTTGAGAAAGATTTTCGTTTTAGGGTTGAATACTGATTAGCATGGATGAATAGTGAAATTATGGATGAATAGTGATTTTGAGGACTAAGAAAATTTTTCATGTCGCCCTATGAACGGGATAGGGAATGGATATTTCGAAGTTATATTAGTAATCTACGAGGTAAATAAGTGTATGTAAACGCGATCGGAATTCAAAAAATCCAAACTTTATTTTTATGGATTATTTGACCGGACAGTGAAGAGCATATCAATGCGATCGAGATGAGTGAGTTATTTAAATCAAGGATTCAAGGATTTTATATTTTATTATTTTATTAAGTATGATTTAAGGATTTAGAACGAAAACCCCTGCGATAGTGCAACGAACGTTCTAGAAATCTCTAGAACTTTATAACGAGATTAAGTGATTAAACAAACATGTAACGAACTTTGAATAAAACACAAATACATATATATTCCATGCAAGATTACAAGTGGTTTAGGTGTGAAATGGAGCCATTTAAATAGCTTGGTGATGTGTTCTTCAAGGAGCAAGACAACAAGGCTTCTTGTCATCACTTTCTTATCAACCACATAATCAAAAAGGGGATTAAAAGGGGTGACATAGACTCTCTAGACATCTGATCCATATCAACAAATATCACAAAAACAATTACCAAACCCATAAAGAGAGTGGAGAGAAACGAAAACAAGAAAACAAGAACAAACACCACATTTGGCCATATTCTGCCCAGAAGGAAAAACAAATTCAAAACCCAACCTCCCAAGCTTCAAATTTGATGTTCTATAGCTTAAAACAAAGCTTATGAAGAGCCCAAGGTGTGGTAAAAATTTGAGCACCAAACTCTTATTTTCCGATTTTATATGAATTTTACAAGATGAGAATGAATAATAATGAATAGTGTTTTAAGTTTATTTCCATGTTTTGTTCATGGCTTTTAGGCTTTGTTGAAGCTATCCAAGGCCATAAAAAGATGGTACAAGCTCTGCTAGTGTTCCTAGAGTATCAAGGAAGGTAAAACCTTAACCCATGTATGAGTTATATTGAGTTTTAAGGGATTTTATGCAAGTAGTGTAAAGATTAGTGCTTAATAAAAACATCCTTGAATATTTGGCTTTGTAAAGTGTGTAAAATGGTGGGTGATGGATTGTAGCCACACCACTGACTTTAGAGGAGTATGAAGGTTGTTTGTTGAGGTTGTGGATGTATGGTATGCCCGGTGTGGCTTGGTTATGTTGTGATAAAATGGAAATGTTCGAGTTATAGCCGTCGTAATGGTGAAATTTCGTCAACCTTTGAAAACAGTTCAGGCCCGAGACCATAAAACCATTTTTAGACTCACTAATGCCTATGTTTACAAAGATATGGTTTTCTAGTTTATTTTGCCGCAAGAATTGCATTAAAAGAGATTACGGTTTAAGAGTTATGCTAGTTTTAGTGAAAGTTGTTCGAGAGATGGAACTAAAGAAATGTACCAACTCTGAGGCTATGATTGAGACCATGAATAGTCGACTTATAATATGAACTTTTGAGGATAAATACTAAGGATAGTCAGTTAAGTATGTGCGGAGGTTTCGAGTCAAAAAGATTATTTTCCGATTTTATAAAAACGCGTCAGCCGAGGTTGCGCAAGTGAAAAAGCCTTTTAGGGGATGATACTATTCATTGAAAAACCACTGTCCTGTTTTGTAAAATTACGAAAAATGAGTCCTCTGACCAGAGTCAAATCTTGGGCTAGTTACCTTCTAGACATTCCCTAGATCGTGTACGCGAAAACGGTGCGTCGTTTGTGTTAGGCCGAATACACAATTAATAATCAAATTCGTATGAAAGTTTAACAAGTAAGACGTTTATGCACTTAAAAACTTCTTGTATTAAGAACCCTCTTCGTGATGTAAACTATCACAAAGAGCTGCTAGGTTACAAATAAAGATAATTCGTTGTACGATTCCCTTCTAGGGTTAACCTAACTGTATTTATAAAACATACAGCTACGATACAATCTCTAATTGATATTCCTAATAATCAGCTATACAATGATATCAATTACAGATTGTCACACGTCTCCTAAGTCAACTCGATCTCTTTGATAGCTATCCAATCTTCAAAGATATCGCTTCCATAATAAATCTTCAATCACTGTTGACCAGTAGACGCTTCCTCCAGACAGAGTTTGACAAACTCTGTCGAGCTTCCATCTGTCAGAGTTTACACTAAACTCTGACCGCTTCCAGCTAAACTCTGATAATTCACTGTAACACTTAAACACTGATTAAAACACATCAATTATATTTAACAATCTCCGCCAACTTGTTCATTAGCAAAAATGCACAAGTTAATGACAATAATTGATGATGTCAAAACAAATAGACAAATACAGTGTTTATACAAATTCAGAGTTTAAGCTTCTACTTAACAAAAACTACAGAGAATAAGAAAATCCTTACAGACCTTAATCTCTTATCACTTCAAGATCTGGCATAGCTCTAAGATAATCTATGAGCAATCTTTTTTCTGCATTTTCAAGCTCAATCTTCATAACTTCTTTAATTTCTCTGAGCTGAGGATCACTCTTATCTGTCTGATAGATAGCAGCCCTAAGATCATAGATTTTGTTCCTTCTCATCTCATTTCCAAGTCTGATGAATTTGACTTTTTCTGACTATGAATTGAAGTCAAGTACTGTGATTCCCAAATCAGTCTTTAATTTTGCAGTACCTTTCTTCATTTCAATAAGATTTCCATTGTAATCCCTGTACTTAGGAACATATCTGCTATTATACTTCTCTCCTCTGATTGCCAAATTCTGAAGCATCCTCTGTCTGAGCACATTAGCAACTGATTGAGTCCTTCGACTATTCACCTTGAAAAGATATAGAACATATTCTAGTTCTTCCCAACATTTCAAGCCAATATCATTCTCACCAATTTTAAATACTTTCCCATCAGCCATGAAGTACAAGAGAAAGTCCTTCTTTAAACTTTTCTGATAAACTAACTGTACTGATTCCAGTCTGTCCAAACTCTCTTGAGGAACACCACGACCTGGAACAGCCAGTGAAGAAGGATCTCTAGGACCAGTATATTGCCTTTTGTCTCTGTGTGAACCTAGTCCACCCTTATTGTTTCCAACTTTACCAGACAAGGCTCTTCCATCAGAAATATTCATAGAAACTCCAGATAATATATTTGGATCTTGAATTGTTCCTTTCCCAAAAACTGATTTCAACTGAGAAGAATGTAAAGGTGTGGTCATAACTTGTGATGCAACAGAAGTTGTAACTTTCTTCTGTGAACTTTCTCCTTCAATGCCTTTCAGCTTGAGTTGAGCTTCTGCTGCCATTGTTTCCTTTGAAAACTGAGATCTTTGACTAACATCAGCTCTTTCCTTGATCACAACACCTTTAACAACAGTCCTAGGAGCTTTTCCTTTTTTTAACGTACCAGACTTTAAAGCCTTGAGATGTTCTTCTTGTAAACTCTTTTCTTCAGCTTCAATGTCCTCAATTGTAACTCCTTCCTCATTCTCTTCAATAAACAACTTAGCAGCCAATTCTTCATCAGTCTGTGGATTAGAAGGTAACAGCAAACTCTTGGTCTTTGAAGTACCTTGAGTATCAGTATTTATCCCAACAAACTGTGATTTAGATGACTTGCTAGTAATTTACCTTAGAGTACGAACCACGAATCAACAGCGTTTGTCAATTATCCAACTTTATCACCGAAACCCTTTCATAAATTGCACAGTTGTGTAAATATGTGTGTGTGAAGTAGAGTTTACTAAATCAATTTTTAGAGCATCTAATTTTTCATAAAATCCATAAAGTAAATCAATAAACACTGGATGCACAAACTGTCATAGTAAACACTGACTGTATGATGAAAGCTAAACTCTGAAGTAATCAATCTATATACATTAACTTTTATTTTATACCCCCTCTATATATACATTTTTTTTTATAATTCTATTCATTCCAGTAATTAGAGGTTGGAACAAGTCACCAAAAATTCAAAAATTTTAGCCCTTATCATTTTGATAAGTTCCTGGGTCCTCCTAGTATTTAACTAGTCACCAAAAATCAGAGAATTTTAGCACATATTATATACCAATAAGTTCCTGGGTCATCCTAGTATCCAACATAATCTCAAAGGAGTATAACAACCTATATACATTTTCTTTGGGGTATTGCAGTAAGCATTTTATTCTACCAGAGTATAACTAACAGAGTTTAGAGTTCATCAACATCAGTAGTTTTTCATGTAAGGTAATGCACACAGTATTTATAGACTCAGAGTTTAGGACAAAATAAACTAAGAGATGCTATAAATATGAGCCAGTATCATGCTGTGTTAACTTTCTGCACAATCTAAGATTAGATCACAATAACTCAGAAAGATTCATGATTAATTGCTGAGAATCATGCTTCATACATATTTCTTAATTGGTGTTTTCATTCAGACAAAAATCAACTCAGAGTTCGCAGAGTTTATCAAACTTAATAATAGTGTATGACATACAGGCATGCTGACAGAGTTTAACAGAGTATGCATAACAGAGTTTAATCAACAGAGTTCACTTAGCATTTAACCAATCAGGAAATATGAGTAATACAATACATAAGTAAAATTTCAATCTAACCAACATTCCTAGTCAGAACCAGAGACCATTCCTAGTTCATTGACCAGTCTTGTAAATGTAGCTTCACTCAACGGTTTAGTGAAGATATCTGCAAGCTGTTGTTCTGTAGACACAAAATGTAGTTCAATATTCCCTTCTTCTACATGTTCTCTGATGAAGTGGTACCTTATGCTGATGTGCTTGGTCATTGAATGCTGTACTGGATTACCTGTCATAGCAATAGCACTTTGATTATCACAGTAAATAGGAATTTTACTGTACCTCAATCCATAATCTAGCAATTGATTCTTCATCCACAAGATCTGTGCACAACAGCTACCAGCTGCAATATACTCTGCTTCTGCTGTAGATGTGGAGATTGATTTCTGTTTCTTGCTGTACCAGGAGACAAGTCTGTCACCAAGAAATTGACAACTTCCACTAGTGCTCTTTCTGTCTATCTTGCAGCCTGCAAAGTCTGCATCAGAATACCCAAGTAGCTTGAAATCTGATTCTCTGGGGTACCACAGTCCTAATGATATGGTGCCCTTGAGATACTTGAAGATTCTTTTCACAACTGTCAGATGTGGCTCTCTAGGATCTGCCTGAAACCTTGCACAAAGACAGGTTGCATACATGATGTCAGGCCTACTAGCTGTCAAGTATAGAAGAGATCCTATCATGCCCCTGTAGTTTGTCATATCCACTGAAACTCCTGTGTCTTTGTCCAATTTAGTTGCTGTTGCCATGGGAGTTGATGCAGATGAACAGTCAAGCATACCAAATTTCTTGAGAAGATTTCTGGTATATTTTTCTTGATTAATGAAAATACCATCATCTGTTTGTCTCACCTGTAGGCCTAGAAAGTAACTAAGCTCTCCCATCATGCTCATTTGATATCCGGACTGCATGAGCTTGGCAAACTTCTTACAGAGTTTATCATTAGTAGACCCAAAGATAATGTCATCAACATAAATCTGAACTAAAAGGAGGTCACTTCCTTGATTGAAATAAAACAGAGTTTTGTTAATTGTTCCTCTATTGAATCCACTTTCTAGAAGAAATTGAGCAAGTGTCTCATACCATGCTCTTGGTGCCTGCTTAAGTCCATATAGTGCCTTATCTAGCCTGTAGACATAATCTGGATATTTGGGGTCCACAAATCCTGGTGGTTGTTCAACAAACACTTCTTCTTCAAGCTTTCCATTCAGAAAAGCACTTTTCACATCCATCTTGAACACTTTGAATTTCTTGTGAGAGGCATTTGCTAGAAAAATTCTGATTGCTTCCAATCTTGCAACTGGAGCAAATGTTTCATCATAGTCTATTCCTTCCTGCTGTGAATAGCCTTTTGCTACCAGTCTAGCCTTGTTCCTTGTGATAACACCTTCACTGTCAGTCTTGTTTCTGAAAACCCATTTAGTACCAACAATAGATCTGTTCTTTGGCCTTGGTACAAGGGTCCAAACTTCATTTCTTTCAAATTCATTCAACTCTTCCTGCATTGCTGTTATCCAGTCAGCATCTTGAAGAGCTTCTTCCACTTTCTTTGGTTCATTTTTAGACAAGAATGCATGAAACAGACATTCACTTGCAGTAGCACTTCTTGTTTTCACTTTTGCATCTGGATCACCAATTATCAAATCAGGTGTATGTGATTTAGTCCATTTCCTAGCAGAAGGCAAATGACTTCTATCAGCATGTGATCCTCCCCCTTGATCCATGCTCTCCTGATTTTGTTGTGATCTATCTTCATTTTCTGAGACTCTCCCTGAATTTGACTGCCCAGTGTCAGAATTTGAATCATCAGAGTTTGATCCAGATTTTTCAGTTGACTCAGTATCAGTGTTTGAGTCTTCATCTTGTTCATGCTCCCCCTCAACTGGTTCTCCCCTTTGTTGTGGCTGAGAAGTTTCTCCAGTGTTTACCAGTAGAGGTTCAGAGTTTGTTTCAACAGAGTCTGTCAGAATTGTTTCATCAGAGTTTACTTCATCAGAGTTTAAATCTTCATTTTCAAAGTTCAGTTGATCATATTCATCTTTGTCTTCAAGTCCAGTTATCTTCTTATCATCAAAAGACACATGTATAGATTCCATGATCACTTTAGTTCTCAGATTGTAAACTCTGAATGCCTTTGTTGACAGTGGATAGCCAACAAAAATTCCTTCATCTACCTTTAGCTCAAACTTGGTCAACTGTTCAGGATGAGTCTTCAAAACAAAACATTTGCACCCGAAAATATGAAAGTATTTCAGGTTAGGCTTCTTTTTCTTCACCATCTCATATGGTGTCTTTCCATGCTTATTGATCAGTGTAGCATTTTGAGTAAAACAAGCAGTTTGAACAGCTTCTGCCCAGAAATAAGTTGGCAATTTTGCTTCATCAAGCATAGTTCTGGCAGCTTCAATCAAGGTTCTATTTTTCCTTTCAACTACACCATTTTGTTATGGTGTACCATGTGCTGAAAATTCTTGCTTCACTCCATTGTCCTTGCAGAATTCTTCCATTGTTGCATTTCTGAACTCAGTTCCATTATCACTTCTGATGATTCTGACTTTGTTACTTGATCCTTTGTCCAGAAGCTTCATATGCTCCATCAGAGTTAATGCAGTTTCATCCTTCTTTGCTAGAAAATACACCCAAGCGAATCTAGTGTATTCATCAACAATGACTAAAGCATATTTCTTCCTTGCTATAGACATAACATTTACTGAACCAAAGAGAACAACATGCAGAAGATGATAGGGATCAGTGATTGAAAATTCTGTCTTGCTCTTGAAAGATGATTTCCTTTGTTTAGCCTTCTGATATGAATCACATAGGTCATCAACATTTAACAGAGCCTTTGGAAGTCCTCTTACAAGATCCTTTCTGATCAATTCATTGATGTTGTTCAAGTTCAAATGTGAGAGTTTCTTGTGCCACTTCCAACTCTCTTCACTAGACATTCTTGTAGACAGGCAAACAGCTTTTCCAATAGAGTCTATCAAAAGCTTGATTTCATAAATGTTGTTTTGCCTGTGACCAACTAGAACAACCTTTCCTGTAGATTTGCTGATAACTTCACAATATTCAGGTTGAAAATCTACATGATATCCCTTGTCACAGATTTGACTCACAGATAACAAGTCATGCTTGAGTCCTGGGACATGAGCTACATTGTTGATGATGACATTTCCAAGATTAATATTGCCATATCCCAATGTTCTTCCTACATTGCCATCACCATAGGAAACTTTTGGGCCAGCTTTCTCCTCATAGTCTGATAGCAGGGCTTTATTTCCAGTCATGTGTCCTGAACATCCACTGTCCATGACTAGGGTTGCCTCCCTGTTGCCCTGCAATCACAAGCAATTATTGAGGATTAGTTTTAAGGATCCAGACTTGCTTGGATCCTTTGGCATTCTTAACTTTGTTAGCTTTTGCAGCGGAATTTACATTATCAGAGTTTGAGCTAACATTATCAGTGTTTACACTTGCAGTATCAACTTTAACCCATTTCAGATTGGGTTTCAGTTCATAGTAATTATGATAGATAGCATGATATTCTCTGTAAGTATAAATGGAATGCCAAGTGCTTCCACAGTGTGTGCATAAAGTCTGTGGCTTAGTTCTAGCAAAATCCTTCTTTACCTCAGACTTGGTAGGTAAAGAATTTATATTTTTATTTTTCTTGCAGAAATTTGCAAGATGCTTAGTACTACCACAGTTATGACATGTCTTTCTTGGAGCATAACTAGCAAGCATTGGTTTATTTCCTGAAGTGATGCCTACTTTTCCATTTCTGTTCTTGTTTGACACTCTCTGTTTCTCAACAGATTTTAACTCCTTCAGTTTATGTTTGAGTTGTTTATCTGTCATTGAACCAATATTAACCTGTTTAACACTAGTTTTTACTGGTTTACTTTTAACAGCTTCTTTTTCATTTTCAGACAAAAATTTACTGGTTCCATGTACAAAATGAGTTCTGATTTTAACTTGATTTTGAAATCTAAGTTCATCTCCCTCATTATAACCTAGACCAACAGTGTCTGTTTGAAAAATCTGTTGAGTGTCCTTTCCAAAATTAGTCCAAGTCCTAATTTTCTTATTTGCTTCCTCCAACTCTGATTCTAGTTGTTTATATTTCTGAAGCAAATTCTGTTCTATACAAACAGCATCATCTCTCTCTTTCTGAACTTGTTGCATGTTTTCAAGTTTTTCTTCAACAAGTTTATTTCTAACCTTAAGTTCAGAATTTTCAGCTTTTATCCTCTCATTTTCTAAAGTCTGATCCCTATAACTTATATGCAATGACTTAAGATAAATTCTTAATTGAGCAATGTCATCAATATTATAAGCATAGGTAGTTAGAGGTACCTGATTTTCAGAAGTTTTTGATTCAGTAGTAGCCATGAGAGCATAGTTCACTTCTTCATCAGAATCTGAAGTATCTGCCCAATCTCTGCCTTTAGTGTAGAGTACCTTTCCAGTTTTACCCTTCTTGCACTCAGGAGCATAGTGACCCATCTCCTTACACTTGTAGCATTGAATTTCAGACTTATCCTTCTTCCCTTTAGAATCTCTCTTATCAAACTTCCTGAAGCTTTTCCTGTCTTCATTTGAATCTCTAGAAAACCTTTTTCCTTTCTTGAAATTCTTGAAGCCCATTTTCTTGAAAGTCTTCACCATCAACACAGCCATTTTCCTCATTTCTTCTTCATCATCCTCAGAGTCAGATGATTCAGAAGAGTTTGAATCACAATCAGAGTTTGATGATTCACTTTCTGAATGTATGACCAAAGCTTTTCCCTTCATTTTCCTTCTTGATGCCTCTTTCTTCTGAGGCTTCTCTTCAACATTAAGAGCAACAGACTTTGCCTTCCTGCTTGATCTCCTGTTTCTCTGCTCCATTTCCAATTCATGAGTTTTGAGCAGCCCATAGATTTCATCAATCTCCGTTTCAGCAAGATCATAGTTGTCTCTAATAGTGGTTGTTTTCACATCCCACTTTTCAGGTAGAGAAAGAAGAAACTTGAGATTTGAGTCTTCTAGATCATACTCTTTGTTGACCAATGACAGATCATTGAGCAGTTTACAGAATCTATCAAATGTTTCTGTCATGGTCTCTTCAGGTTTAACCTCAAAATGCTCATACTCTTGTGTGAGTATGTTTCTCCTATTCTTTTAATAGCCGCAGTTCCTTGACACCTGACTTCAAGAGCATCCCATATCTCTTTTGCAGTGGTGCAGTTAATGACTTTGTTATACATAACATTGTCTAAAGCACTATGCAGTAAATGCCTGACCTTTGCATCCTTAGCAATTGATGATAGATCCTCAGGAGTCATGTCTTTCTTTTCCTTTGGAACTATTTTAGCTTCTTCACCAGCAGCTGCAACAGATAGCTTTGTAGGATTGTGAGGGCCTTCATAAATCCTGTCAAGATATTCTGGATCTGTAGCCTCCAGAAACATAGTCATCTTGACCTTCCATATAGCATACTCTAATGGCCTCAAAATAGGAACCCTGATTGGTTCATAACGACTCACAGTAGTAGGAGCCTTTTCAGAAATAGTAGGTGTTGGTGGAGGAACTGCTGACATGATTATTGTTGTGTTTGGATCTTAACCTGTAATAAAGTAACAGATTTGCTCTGATACCACTTGTTAGGCCGAATACACAATTAATAATAAAATTCGTATGAGAGTTTAACAAGTAAGACGTTTATGCACTTAAAAACTTCTTGTATTAAGAACCCTCTTTGTGATGTAAACTATCACAAAGAGCTGCTAGGTTACAAATAAAGATAATTCGTTGTACGATTCCCTTCTAGGGTTAACCTAACTGTATTTATAAAACATACAGCTACGATACAATCTCTAATTGATATTCTTAATAATCAGCTATACAATGATATCAATTACAGATTGTCACACGTCTCCTAAGTCAACTCGATCTCTTTGATAACTATCCAATCTTCAAAGATATCGCTTCCATAATAAATCTTCAATCACTGTTGACCAGTAGACGCTTCCTCCAGACAGAGTTTGACAAACTCTGTCGAGCTTCCATCTGTCAGAGTTTACACTAAACTCTGACCGCTTCCAGCTAAACTCTGATAATTCACTGTAACATTTAAACACTGATTAAAACACATCAATTATATTTAACAGTTTGAGTTAACGGTTAACGAGTTATGAAGGTTTTAGTAAAAGTGGTGCATATAGTGAAAAATCCGCAATTGACCCAACTTCGAAAATACGTTTCACATATCTAGATCCGTGTTTTCGAACCAAGATTTTTATGATAAATATTACAAATACCAAAGATGATTTTAAAAGTGGTTTTGTATTTAAATACGTTTCCAGTGATTTATTAAAAGTGTTGGAGTGCGAGTCGAGGAATAGTAATTTTCAGGAAAGTCAACTCTAGAGGTAGTACTTTGACCTTGCGTTTTGGCTAAGTTAAAAGAGGAATTTCGAGTCGACTAAAACACGAAAATTGTTAAGAATTATCAAGGCAACACATTGGTGTAAAGAACGAGGATATAGAGGGTTAAGTATAACATGGACTTAGTACGAGTCAAGAGGGACCCCTTAGCGCCTTGTTTATGATTGGCTAAGTGTTTGAGTATTGAGTTATAAGTGGATCATATAGGGGATTAATCGCGTGTTTTCCTAACTTTGTTTAGATTATCGGATTCCGCTACGAGCCCCTGCTACATCCGGAGTACCAGGCAAGTATACTCATCTACTACCGGTAGCAAACAGCAACTGTAATAGGACTGATCATCCTTTACGGATAGATAACGAGGGAGATCTCTTAGTAATGGAAGTATACTTCCATCAGTAGTAATGGAAGTATATAATCACCCAATGTATATGGGTAATATTTAGTATGGCGGAGAACCCAAGGGTTCATTTCTTAAGAAGTATTGGTGTATACATACATATATAAGTAATATTCGAAAAGGGTGGAGAACATAGGAGTGCATTATGCTACCTGCATATACAAATGACGGAATTCTTTCTAAATAATATCTTTTAGAAATTATGTTGTTGGTAATCAAAATATAACTTATATATATATATATATATATATATATATATATATATATATATATATATATATATATATATATATATATATATATATAATGGTGATATAAAACTTGCTGGGCATTTTTGGCTCATTCTTGCTATTTTAAATATTCTAAAACAGCGGCGTCCGGAGCGGGTACTAGTATGACGAACCGAGATAAAGGAAAAGGGAAAGGCAACTAATTCAGCGCATTAGCCTTATAGTATCTGAGGAGGGTGCAAGCTGGGAAGATGTTTGTAAAATGTTTTATTATCTAGTACTTTGGAGTTGTAATAGTATTTCAGAGATTCTGGGAAGTGAACTTGATATGTAATAACTTTTGGAAATATTAAGTACTTGTTCTAAGACTATAACCCGTGGAGTAATTGTGGAGTTTATTACGAATATTGTTGTAGATTATATTGTGAGCAGGTGATTGAATATTCCGCAAGAGATGTGACGACCTGGATTCCTGTAGGGGATTTGGGGGCATTACATCTACAGATTCCGTCTTGATTTCTAAAAGACGAGTGATGCATTGTTTTAATCTGGTCCTCCAAGGTTCCATAAATAATTTGAGGACTTCTCTTCTTTTATTCACTCAGTAAGCAGATCACTTTTATTCTTGCTCATATGAACTCAATTGTGGTTGTTGATGCTTCACTTTCAGGTTCTATGTGCATGTCTCCTTGTGTTGTAATGCAGTTTTCCCCGGTGCACTCTGCAAATTGGACATAATATTGTTCATTGATGTCTTTAACAATAATACCCTTCAAGCTGCATTTTAGCTATCTTTTCCATGGCATTACTCATTGGTGTCTTCTTGCTGCAGTCGACCTTAAGTTAGAACAAATTTTCAAATTCATCTGAGCATTCGGTCGGTTCGATCCAGAACCAGACCGAACCGAATAGACAGAAAACAGAAATGTTAATTTTTTTGGACCGAACAGGACCGAAGTTTAATTATGGACCGAACCGAAATAATTCGGTCCGGTCCGGACCGAAAAAACCGATTTTTTTTTAAAAAAAACTATATCATAAATAAAGCTAAAATTCACGATTTATCAAAAAATTAATAATAAATTAATCATCACTATTTCACCAACATAGATATAATTACAGTTTACAAATTAGATATTATAATTAATTTTATAAGATTTTTATAAAATGTAAATAATAAAAATTAAAGTATATATTATTCGGACAATTCGGTCTATTCGATCCGGACCGATATATTTTTTAAAGAACCGGACCGAACCAATTTTTATTTCGGTCTATTCGGTCTAGACCAAATAGATCGAATTTTAAGAAAATTAGAACCAAACCGAACCGAATTTGCACGGTTCGGTTCGGTTTTTTTTGTTTCAGTTCTGTTTTGCTCACCCCTATTCATTACAAAGTTAGACAGCTAGACCACTACTCAATAAAATGGTTATAACTCTCTGTAACATTATTATTTTCGCAATCTTTTTTTACATTAATAAGTAGACTCCGAGACCTTTCAAATGGCATATGATTCACGGCCTCGAACTTCCTAGATCAAAGCAATTTATTTTGGGAAGTTAGACATTCGACAATGTAAGATTACATTGCCTATGTCACGTTCGCTTTTTCATGGTTGATTAATTTCAGCAACCTTTTTTTAGCGATGATTAATACATTTGATGAAAAAAGTCTCTCTTGGAAGAGTGTGAAAATAAATTATTAAAATGAAAGGTATTGCTAAGGTCTCCACATATGCTATCTTTGTCGGCTTCTCCGGTGACTCGTCATCCGAATTTAAGCTTTTCTTCTTCACGTCCTAAGATTATCGATACCCGACGTCGTTGCCGACTCGTAATAGTTCCTGAAGATTCCACAGTCTACATCTACAACCGCAAGAAGTTCTATCCAGTTCAGCATAATCATCTCAAGTGAGCATGTAATCTTGACTCGTAATAGTCTTTGAAGATTCCGTAGTGGACATCTACAATCGCAAGGTGTTTTATCCAGTTCATCACAATCATCTTCCAACACTCATATCTTAACTTACTAATTGGTACTATATCGAATAGTCCAACAAGAACACTCCATGAGCTCCGGCGTTCCTTACTTAGCTATACACACTCCTACACACTCTCATTTCTAGTTTACTATAACCTCGCTCTGATACCATTCTGTAACAGCCTCAAATCCGGGGTCAGAGGATTTGGTCATTATGCGGAAATCCACAATATAAAAACACCTATTTAATCACACAAATCATTTATGACCATTCAAAAGCTGAAATATAACATCCGTGACCCCAACTAATAAGGATCTTTTAGGTTATAGTGCTAGAAATGAGAAATCCAAAATTCCATTAAATAAAAAAATTTCTTCTTTGCATCAATCTCTTTGTTTGAATCTTAACCACTGGTATAACTTTGACAAGAAGTACACCAGGACAACTAATCTAATACATAATAATAAATATTAGAAATCAACTATATAAAATAGATCTTACACTATATCCAGTCATCCTAAGTCGAATCATCTTCATAATGGATTCTATCTCTTCTCTTTCCGAACTACGCGAATAAGTCTCGCCAACTACCTTTTACTGAAAGGTTAAATTTAAAACAAACAAAAATGAACGAAAGAAATGCTCAGCAAGTGTAGTATTAAAATAGGATAGGAGGTTAAAGAATTCTATATTTGTTTTATCTCAACAACGGCAAAATATTTTTTGATATTTCACAACCAAACAAGAGTGAGCTAAAAATACTCAACAAGTGTATAATAACACAGAAAATTTAATAAATCATTGGTAAACAAAGTCAATTTTTCAAGCTCAAATATAACATTGATTTTCATCAACTCAATAAATTTTTCATAATTTGATATGGGATTTCAAACGACGCTACGAAATATAGCCGATGATCAGTCGCGAAATAGTCCCGGACAAAGCACAAAACAAAGTCCTACAAATTTTATGGATCCAAGGCACTTATTGCCATTGACCTATAATATAGTAACAGGGGGACCTGCGTCTAGGTCAAAACATTTTTGTTTTAATCCCAAAACATTTTATATCCGCCTTCACAACGAACAATATTTATGAAACCTTACGATCCAGTCCTTAAACTCACTAATAACAGATCAGCCTAGTATAAGGAATTCAGACTTTATTTTAAACCATCTCCATATAATCAATATCGATGTAAACAACGATATTATTTGATACAGGTCATAATTATATATACGTAATAAAAAAAATATCGAGCTTGAGGAGAAATGATAAACAGAATGTATACTCGTGAATTTATGAGTAGGGATAAGTCACTTGCAATATGATTTGATCGTAAACATTCGCATCATAATTAAAGAAAAATATCACTTAAACAATAAGTGAAAGGTATAGACACTTGCAAAATGATTTGAAAGAAACGTTTTATAATTAACAGAAATAGATTCACATCACTTGAACGATAAGTGAGGGATAGTAGCACTTGCCTCAATACACTAAGTTTCTGATTCTAATACGTCTATTCGTTACTCAACTTCACATCAGTTTCTACTTCTTTATACGTTGGTCTCCATTTGACCATACAGCCATCGTTCTTCAATAATTTATCATCAGTCCCAATACCAATACACTTGTCAACTCCGATAAATATCTTCCTTCTCAAAATTTCATTTACTCTCGTACTATCTCTTAACCGGCCTCTTACTGGTACCCAACACAAAAACTGTTGATGGATTATGAAAGAGGGTGTTGAGAGCTTCGATTTGAGTACTAGAACTCCAAAATCCGATATTGATATCACCTTCAAATTTAGATTTGATCCTCAAGAATAGGAGAGATAAAATATGATTTTCTTTTAATAATTTTTTTTATGATTTCTATAATTAAATGAAAATAATAATTGGCTATTTATATTTTCAAAAAATAATACCCCTCGGAATGAACGGAACCCCGAATAAAATTTAATTGGCCTCGAAAGTACAAATTAATTTAATTACGGGTACAAAAACGGATACTAACATTTTTACGAAAAATAACGAACACGATACGGAAAATTCTTAAATACTGTAAAACTAATAAAATTCGAGTTTGGAATATTTTGAAATTCATTTGATAGATTTTGATACAAGGATGATTTTAAATCGAAGCCGCAAAAAATTCTAAAAAGGGGTAGACGGATTGATTGACATGAACTACGAGACTGACTTTAAATACTACCAATCAAACCCGTAACACATAATAAACATATACGAGGATCCTCTTCACTCAATCTAACATTTAACATGTACAAGCATTCAATAAAATATCCACAATATGATTCCTCCTTTACGGAAAAACAATATAAAATATTTATATAATAGTAATAATAAATCCTGAAAAATCTGGATTGTTACATTGGCTTTGTTTTAATGATTAGAAGATCAGTCCACGAGGAATAAATAAATAAAAGAATGTAACTTATCGGGTTTAGGTTTCACGAGCTATTTCCTTGAAAATTCGTTCATCTGAACTTGCCCCCAACCCCGAATATTTTCTGCCATCGTAAATTTTTTGTAGTTTTGTAATAGTAATTTGAATCTCTATACAATTCCCACAGACGACGCCAAATATTGAAGCCAAATATTCGTCACAGACTAAGTTTCAAGATTAGATTTAAAATCGAGTATTCGCATAGAGCTATAAAATTAGGGATTTGATATCCATGGGAGAATTAGGGTTTATGTGTCTTTTGGGCTTGAGACAGTTAATTCTAGGATAAAATAGAATTTGGGATCCCTTCTCAAGGTGCCCACGTATCCTTTTATAAGGAGTCAAGCCCACGTAGTTCTTTTTGGTATCGGATCTTGTTTAGGTCGATACTCCTATTCTTTAGGAACAAATCATCTATAGATGTTAAGTTTCCTCATTTATTATATTCTCAATTATACTGGGTCGAATATCCATTTAGGATCGGTCCATATTTTGTATCAACAATATCTACTCATGCGATCTCACTAGGCTTAGATATGAGCCTTCACATGGAGATAAACGCAATAAGATTATCAAATGGCGAAGCCTATTTTGTATGCAGATGTGACCTCGAAGCCGGGCTAGCATGAAAGTCAACACTGGACCCATTTTATGGAGAGATAAATCAAGTGCGATCCCACACTAGAGCTCATATGCGAGTGCGATCCCGAGTTAGTATGCGATCCCTGATGGCCTAGTATGAGATTCTTGGAGGCTAGCATGAGACCCTTCGAGACCTAGCATGAGAACCCAAGCGTGAGATTCATTTTCCTCTGTCATTAGCATGAGAGCACGTCGTGAGTATTAACAGGAGGTTATAGTGAGGCGACCCCTAGGGTGGATTAGTGTCTTCAAGAGATTTGTCTCCAAAACATATTATGAGAGAGAGGTGAGGTGATCCCTAATCAGGACTCATGCTTTGTTGATCCATCTTCAATATTTGAGCCCATTAAGAGAGGTGGACCCCTAATATAGTCCATTTGGCCTGTTTAGGTTCAATACCGAGATTCGGGCATTTCGAGCATAACAATATATATATTTTTTAAAATCGTTGATCCATGAATACATGTGAAAAAAGATAACATAAAAATTGTTAAATATTTTAAGTTACGTACAAATTGGTATGGTAGATGATTCATTAATTTGTAATTTATAAGTAAAAAGTTTGACCTATTATCTACTTGATATAAATAAATATAATTTACAATTTTATAATAATTTATGTATCTACATATATTTATTTGCAATTGTTCAAGCGATAATTGATATTGAGTCCAAAATTTAAATATTATTTCGATCAATTTGATTATTTATATTTTTAACCCAACAATCTTAAATTCACATTACATATATATTTTTAAATCGTAAATCCAATCATACTAAAATGATATTATGCACATATAATTAAATATATTAAATTACGCGCACATTGGTATGTTAAATAGTACAATTTGTAATTTCATATTTACCTACTTATTTTCTTGATGCAAATAAATTTAATTTACTATATTAAAATATTTCAATTTTTACAGGTTACTTTAATGTATAACATATTAGTTACCGACTTATTTTTACGCTATCTTTTATTCTAATACCGTTAAATTTGAAAAACAAATTTGTAAAAACATGATTCTAAGATATTTGCAGATTAAAGTCATACTTTATCACGTACATTATAGAAAAATCAAAAAATAACAATTATTGTACATAATATAGTGTGGGGGACATTTGCGAACTAGAGATACGGATAGATAGAGATCGTGTCTTTTAAATTAAGGGTGTTGCTAAATGCAAATCAAATTACTCAATGCAATTTGTAAAAATTACTCTACTATCCATTCTACTTTTTTGAATAAAGGCCTTATTTCTCATCATTCATAACTTATTTCTCATCATTCATATCTTATTTTATCAAAATTATATTTCATTTAAAATATACATTATACATTTTCATTTAAAATATACATTGTACTTAATATTACATCCATATTACATTTAATTTATATTATCAAGATTATTAAAATAAATAATTTAAAATTTTCATATTTCGGTATATGTATATAAATAGAGCATTGTATCATTTTTTGTCACTAACCTTTTTTTGTCAACAACCTCGTATTAATATTTAAATACTTAATATTAATGTTTTTTATTGTGTGTTTAATATTAAATGTTCTTGTCATGCGTTTAATATATGTAATTACTCATTTAAAATAAAAATTATTAATAACATGATATATATAATTTGATTTTTTAAAATATAAAAGTTTGTTTCTAGAATATTAAAATAAGTACTATATCTTATAGTGACTCATAATTGTAATAATCTATTTAAAAATAAAATTTATTAATAACATGATATATATAATTTGAATTTTTAAATATAAAATTTTTTTCTCAAATACTAAAATAAGTACAAATATTTTATAATGATTCATAATTATATTAACATATTTAAAATTAAAAATTATTAAAAAAAATGATATATGTAGTTTGAATTTTAAAATATAAAAATTTATTTTTAAAATAGTGACTCATAATTGTATTAATCTATTTAAAAATATGAATTATTAATAACATAATATATCTATAGTATTATATACAATCCGAAACATTAAAAGTTTTGGTACCTGTTTTATGGTACCTGTTTTTTGGTAATTCGTGAATTTACTTATTTATCCTTCATTATAAAGAAAAATATATACGATATCTATACTATTAAAATACATAAAATAAATAATAACATAATATAATTAATGGTAATTAGTCGATTGCTTTTTTCACATTTACTTTCAGTTGAAGATATTACCTTTTATAAACACCTAAAAACATCAATCGTATCATATCTTCCAATCATTAATATTTCTTTCGAATTAAAATACGTTACTTTTTTTATTTAAAACTAATCTTAAATCATTAATATATACCCAAAAAATCACACCATACTTTTCAATTATTAATAAAATATATTAAAATCCGTATACATTGTTTATAATAAGGAAACATTAGTATAATCCGTAAACATGAATATATTAAATTACACTACATTAAAATTAGAAAATTATTAAAAATGATGATTATATAAAAACATAATTGTAATATTAAATAAAATTTATAAAATAATAAAAAAAACCTGTGCATCGCACGGGCATTGAAAGTTTGTCGGTTCGGTTTTCGGCATGGTCATTCTAATTATTAAAATAAAAAATAAAATTATATGATTAAAGGCGATTGTCTTTTTAATTAAAAAATGTTTACTTTTAATTGATGATATTATTTTTTATAAACCAGGGCCGTCTTCAGCATTTGGAGGTCCTAGTCTGAAATTATATTTTTTTAACCTCTAAAAATTTACAAATAGAAAAATGAAATCACAATAACATATTATTTCTGAATGTCAAACAAGATAAAATTATAGTATCAAGTTAAAACTAAGAAATTGCAATTATTCTCGATTTTGAATGTACAAAATCTCTAATTAAATCATTATAATTTAATTTAGCTAACATTTTCATTTTAATGGACAACATGGCCAAATCAATGAGTCTCTCGTCACTGAATAGTTAATGGAAAATAATTATTATCAACTTCAATTTCCGAGAAATTTTTTCGTTGAGTCTCTCGTCACTGACATGGTTGATTGAAGATAATTATTATCAACTTCAATTTTCGAGAAATTTTGTCGGAATAGCAACTACAACCCATGTATTTGGAAAAACAACACTCATTTTCTTGATATAATCCAACACTTTAAAATAGATGGGCCTCTAAAAAGTAATTGAAAAGTATTTTTTAATAAGGCATTTTCTTTATACAAATAGATGAGCCTTTAAAATTAAAATTAAGTGTTATAATTTAGAAATGAGTTAAAGAAATTTATTAATAAATAAAGTTAAAATTAATACAAAATAAATATTATATTTATATAGGCAAATGGTTAAATACAAACCATTCTTAAAATACAAACTACAAACTAAATATTAGCCATTAGCCATTAAAAGTTTTGGTACTTATTTTTTGGTACGGTATGGTACAGTACTTACCTTATTTAATTGTTATATTTTATTACCCTTAATTATTTTACATAATTATAAAAAATACAATCTTTTCCCAAAATATTATACGCAACTCTTCCCAACATTTCTTCTAAATAATAACTAATCAATTACCTTTTTCAGCTATTACCTTTTGGGTGATGGCCCAAAATAATCATTTTTGGGATCAAGTGGTCCAAAATACTGATTCTGGAAAAAATGGTCCAAAATGCCGACGGGATACGGAGTTTCGGCCTCCGTATTAGCTGAATACGTTACACGGTCCACCGTGTTATGCATGATACGGAACACAGTCTTCCGTGTTATGCATGATACGGAAGAGCGTGTACCGTGTTTGTGCTGCGCACCCGCCTAACACGAGACACAGTACACCGTGTTACACAGAACACGTTACACCGTGTACCGTATCATGCACTGTTACGGAAGACGAAGTACCGTATTACCCCTCATATCACGGTACACGATTTAACGTGTCCCGTCAGCAAATAGGGCCAGACATGCTCAAATATGAGTATTTTGGTAATTTTCTCTTACCTTTTTAACATTTCTAACTAAAATATCTTCTTTCCAAAAACATGATCGTTCTAATTAATGAAATAAACTATTAATATTATAATTACTAATAACTAACTGATTACCTTTTCAAGCTAAAAGGTAATATATTTTCTAACCAAAATATCGAATTTTCTCCAAAATAATAACTAAACAATTACTTTTTTCAGCTATTCAACTTTTCTAACTTTTTTAACTAAAATATATTTCTTCCAAAAATATGTTCGTTCTAATTAATGAAATAAACTAAAAAATTTATAATCACTAGTAACTAACTAATTACTTTTCCCAGCTAAAAGGTAAAATCTATTCTATATTTTTTAACTAAAATATCTCATTTTAAATTTTATTTTTTTACTTAATTATCCTTACTTAAATAGTTATTATTGGTAAAAACATGTATATCTATTTTATAAAATAAAATAACGATATTATAGTTCCTAATAACTAACCAAACATTAAAAATTTTGGTACCTGTTTTTTTGTATGTTACGGTACTGATAGGTCCCGAAAGTGGGTAAAATATGCTAGAAGGGGCGCTGAATAGCTTATTACGTTTTAAAAATTAGAGCTTGGCATTTTTAAATTTTCTTACTCTTCTAAAATTAATTACTTATAAACAAGTAATATAAAGTGCGGAATATAAAAGAGAAATATGACACGATCGATATATCCTGGTTCGCGATGCCCGCAATCCCCTAACAGATTCGAACACCCCTACTCCAGTCCCCGAGCTCCTCCCGAACTCGAGATTTCTTCCACTATAAAGAATTACACTCCTTATAGTAGGCGGAGAAGCCTTTACAAACACTATGTATTTATCTTAGAGCCTAACTACCCGTTACCTCTTCAAAATACTATAGCCGCTCCTTACAAGATTATCTTGGACCGTAACTCCCCGTTACCTCCTCAAATGCTATGTAAGTAAACCACTTACGAGTTTATCTCGGAACGTAACTCCCCGTTACTTCCTCACAACTACGTAAGACCTTACGAGTTTGTCTTGAAGCGTAGCTTCTCCACTACCTTCTCAAAACTACGTAATAAAACCACTTACAAGTTTATCTTGAAACGTAACTCCAAGTTACTTTCTCAAAACTATGCAAGCAAAACCTTTGCGTAGACTTTAGTATCCACACCCTTTAACGGTCTTGGGTCTTAGATCTTGGATCTTTTCACCTCTTCACGGTGCAAAGATACCCAACTCCCCGTCGGCGTATCTAAGACTTGGGTCTTAGAGCGAGAATCACCTCACTTCACCTCACGTCAAAGGATATAATACAAGCACTACGACTTGAAAATCCTTATGAATTTGTCGATTGAAAATGAACTAGTATAAAACTAGATCAAAGGAGGAAATATAAATATTAACGAGTTAGACTCCGTTAATATAAATATAAATCAAGTATATTAATTTATATTAATACTCAATTTTGGCCGAAATATAAATAAAATTTAATATACGAATGAAATCTTCGGCCTAATGATAATATCAAGTAGATAGCCGAATTATTTGAACTTGATTTCGGTCAAGAAATAAGTTCAAGATGCCTTGGTTTGGTCCTTAAAGATTTGAGTACGATTAAGGTTCAAGAGACTATTATAAACCAAGGTAAGAAACTTTCTTTTGATTTAAAGATAACAAGTTTAGACAACTTGTTTATACACCTTTAAATGAAAATCAAAAGATAGATCTTAGCCTTATAACCAAGTATAAGTCAAGTGGTTACTAAGGACTTAAGTGTTATCACAACAACACTTGTGTATGGCTTTCTATATAGCCGAATATATATATATATATATATATATATATATATATATATATATATATATATATATATATATATATTGTTAGTCATAAAGGCATGCCTGAATACATCTAATAACAAGCCTAAGTATGTGTAATGCTATGCATTACCTACATGACCTCTTAACTGAGGGAACCTCTAGTTGTAGAGTTTCTATTTGTTCTGTACTTGTAATAGGCATCAAATCCTAGTTGTGTGATTGTACTTATAAAGTCAAGAATAATGCTTGAAAGAAGTTCCAAGGTTCATGCCTCAAGCAAGGAGATAAAGACTGCCAAATAATCACAGTTGAGATTTGAAGAAATGAAGAATTTGCCTAAGTACCAATTCGAGAAGTCTAGCATTCGAGAAGTCAGGGATTCGATATCTTAGAAGACACTATTCGATATCTCTGAATACACTGTTCGATATCTCATTCGATATCTCAGAGATTCGATATGTCTATTACTCAATTCGAGAACTCATGGAGTCAACAAGTCAAAGCATCATTCGAGTTCTCCAAGAGTCAACAAGTCAATGCTCTATTCGATATCTCAAGGACTAAAGAAGCTATTCGACATCTCAGGGATTCGATATGTCAAAATGCTCTATTCGATATCTTAAGGAGTCCCAAAGAAAAGAGCTATTCGAGAAGTGATTCGATATGTCAATATAACACTATTCGAGAACTCAGAGTTATCGATTAAGTCAATTCGAGTTCTCGAATCAATCACTTAGCCACTTCTCGAATACATTCTTGGAGACAAAATACTGAAGAATTGTATAAGTCAGAAACCTGCAACACGCCAAGATGCTTTATTTGACTATGTACTATAAAGCACATTGGAAGGCCTACAAAGAAGCTTGGAGAGATAAGACAAAGGGACAAGGAGCTAAAGAAGTGGATCTGAACAGGCTTTGCAAAGTCAAATCTGTAGCCGTTTGGACTCTTACTCAAATGAGATAGACAGACTGGAAAGTAGTTTGTTTACCTACCTTATTTGTAGTAAGTAGGTGTATCCATGTCTATAAGAATACAACCTCACTTCCTTAGCAGATAAGTTTTTAGAGATAAGATTTTCATATACATCACAAGAAATATCTCTCTAAGAAAAACGAATCTGAGAATACTACCATTTGTATTCACAGATTGTAGCAAAATCTTTATCTAATAAAATATTATATTAAAGTGATATTGTGTTGTGTTTGTCTTTGTCTTTGTTATCCGTACTTACATTTCTCACACACTCAACACATATCTTGCTGAAAAGATTCAAGAACGTAGAAAAGTTCAAGAATCCATTCACCCCCCCTATGTATTATTTTAATGTATTCAATACTCAACAAGTGGTATCAGAGCAGGCTGTTTAATCTAAACAGAAAACGATCATGAGTTCGAATACACCAAAGACTACAGGTACGGTGAAGGTCCCTAAGTTCGACAAAGAGAATTACAACCTCTGGAAAATAAAAATGCTGTTGTTCATCAAAGCTGCCAATCCTCTCTACCCTGACATCCTCAAGAATGGTCCATTTGTACCACAACAAGAAATTGCTGAATCTGCAGTGGGCACAATAGTCATTCCTAGATCATATGTTGCAAAAGAGCCATCCAAATGGACGGACTCAGAGAAGGAAAAGGTTGCCCTAGACAGTCATCTCATGTTGATGATCATAGACTCCATGGATATGTCGATGTTTGCCAACATAGCATCATGCACATCAGCCAAGGACATGTGGAACCACATCGAGGTGTTATGTGAAGGGACAGAGAAGGTAAGAGAGAATAGGAAACAGATACTGGTCACACAGTATGAGGCTTTCATGGCACAGTCCAAAGAAAGTATTACTGATATGTTTGAGAGATTTCACAAGCTGGTGACTGAGCTTCAAATGAATGGGAAGGTTTACAGCACTAAGGAATTAAACATGAAGTTTCTACTATCTGCACCAAACCATCTAGAGCAAAGGGTCATATCTCTAAGAGAAAGAGATTTGAACAAAGTCACATATGATGTGCTCTATGGGGTTTTAAAGACTCATGAGCTTGAGTTGCTTCAGAAGAGGGCTATCCAAGCCAACCAAGGCAGAATGATAAACACATCCTGTGCCTTGATTGTCAACAAATCCGTTCAAGACCTGGAAGCATCTACAAGTCAACTGAGAATAGAAGAGATAGTAGATGATGAAGAAACTGAAGAAGAACTGACTGAACCTGTTGATGAAAAGGAAGAAGATGAGTTCTACACTCTTGAAGAGTTGGATGCCATGGAAAATACTTCATATGTTTTTATGGCGAGAAAATTCCCAAACATCATATTTAAGAGGAATCAGCCCTTCAAGTCTAGATCTCAAAATCATTCATTCAACAAGAGCAAGGCACCTGTGAAAGCAAACAAAAACAAATTCAAAACCAGCTATGTGGATAGGTCATCTGTGAGATGTTATAGATGCAATGACCTAGGGCATTTTGCCAGTGAATGCAAGAAGCCTAAAAAGAAGGATAAGGAGTTCCTTGAGCTTGAAGCTAAGTATGAGGCTCTGCTAAAGAAGCATACACCAGGTAAGGCCTACATAGCTGAAGGGAATTGTTGGGATGATTTTGATAGTGATGGAGAAGAACAAGAATTCTGCAATTATGCCTTGATGGCCAACTCCAAGGAAGAACCATCTGAATCAGACTCTCAGGTACCATCCCTCACTACTATAGACATGTCTGTTTCTGAATACAAATCTATGGTTGAACAACTATCTGTTGAGATGTTTAATATTCATACTAGTATGACTGCTGCTAATGAAGAAATTGCTAAACTGTCTACTAAGAATGAACTATTGAACAAAAGAAATGAGGAACTAGAACTAACCGCTATGCAAGTAGAAAACCTTAAACAAGAAATCGAATATCTAAAGAATAAGGTTCTATGTGCTAGTCAAGTTGAGAAAGCTCTTAGGGATGAACTAGCTGAAAATGAATTTAAATTGAAAACATTTAAGAATTCCTCTAGTCTATTGCAGTCCTACCATGAGAAAAATCTAGCTAGACCTAAGGCTGCCATTGGACTTGATTATGACACTCTCAAACAGAGGAAAGGCTATGCAGTCATTGAAGATGACATTTTTGTTCAAGAGGAAGTGCCTCAGGTTTTGAAAAAGGCTGAGACCCCAATATTTAAAACACCAACACTTGAGATTGATGAGGATGCCTTACTCGTTAAGCAAATGTTGGATGATGAAGATAAGGCACAATCAAATGAACAACAAGCATCCTCTAAGAGTGAGAATGTCAAAACCAAAGCCAAGGAGCCAGTAGGAGGTAGACCTAGACTTGAGAAATTTGTGAAGTTTGTTTCAGCTGGGAATAATGAGTTTGAGAAGAAAGTGGCTAAAAAGAAACAAAACAGGAATGACAAATTAGGGATTAACAAGGACAACAATTATGCTTATGTGCCAAATGCCCCTAGGAAAGTTTGTCAAAATTGTTTTAGCACTAATCATTTAACTCATGCATGCAAGAAACCATCTGGTAGTGTTGCTAAACCATTCTATGATTGCTCTGTGCCTTTAAGACATAGAGACTCTTCTTTCTGTGATAAATTTGATTGTATGCCATGTAACATGAATGTAATGACTAGTTGTTTTAATTTGAGAAGACAATTCATGGAAGGTTGCATCAGTCACAATGTTCACACACACTACACAAGAACAAAGTCTTCAAGTCCTCCTAAAGTTAGGAAGGTACCTCTGTCACCTAAGTCTAAGAACCCTGATTCTAAGACCTCTAACAGTGACAAAAAGACTAACATCAAGAAAATCGATAAGCATGCTGTTTATGATAAAACTGTTGCTAAGCCACATGGACCCAAACTTGTTTGGGTACCAAAGGAGAAGTAATACCTTTGTGTTTTCAGGGCAAAGAAAGTGAAAAGAAGGTCATGTGGATTTTGGACATTGGATGCTCAAACCATATGACTGGTGATATGGCCCTGCTATCACAGTATGAGGAGAAGGCTGGCCCAATGGTTGCTTTTGGAAATGACAGCATTGGCAACACACTGGGATATGGCAAGTTGGAAATTGGAAATGTCATCATTGAAAATGTAGCACTGGTCAAGGGGCTCAAGCACAATCTACTGAGTGTTGGTCAATTTACTGACAGAGGCTTCAAAGTGAATTTTGACAAAGATGAATGTTTGATCACCCACAAGAAGACTGGTGACTTTGCTCTATCTGGAGTAAGGAAAGGAAGCCTGTTTGTAGCCAATATGAACTCTACAAACAAGGACAAAATTTGGTGCTTTTACTCAAAAGCATCAAATGAAGATAGTTGGTTGTGGCACAAGAAGCTATCACACTTGAACTTCAAAGGCATTAATTCTCTAGTCAAAAGGGAGTTAGTGAGAGGCATGCCCACACTTGAATTCTGTCAAGAAGGAGTGTGTGAGGCTTGTCAAAAGGGAAAAGTGAAAAGATCAAGCCACAAGTCAAAGACAGTGACATCAATAACCAAGCCCCTACAACTAATTCATATGGACTTGTTTGGGCCTGTCAATATTATGTCACTAGGAAGGAAGAAGTATGCTCTAGTGATGGTTGATGATTTCACAAGGTATACATGGGTAGAATTTCTGGCATCAAAGGATGAGGCTCCACAAGTAATCATTGAGCATATAAAGAAAATTGACAAGGAAGCAAAGGCCAACAATGCAAGTGTGATTGCATTAAGAAGTGATAATGGAACAGAATTCAGAAATGCCATGCTTGAAGCATTCTGCAAAAAGAATGGTATTTCTCAACAATTCTCAGCTCCAAGGACTCCACAACAAAATGGAGTTGTTGAGAGAAAGAATAGAACTCTGATTGAGGCTGCTAGAACAATGTTACTTGATGCAAAAATGCCTACATGTTTTTTGGGCTGAGGCTGTGAGCACTGCATGTTATATCCAAAACAGAACCCTCATCAACAAAAACACTGGAAAGACACCTTACAACTTGATGACTGGAAAGAAGCCTACTCTAAAGTATGTTCATACTTTTGGAAGCAAATGCTTTGTGTTAAAAGGCAATTCAGAATATGTTGGAAAGTTTGATGCAAAAGCATTTGAAGGAATTTTTCTTGGCTACTCTATGGAAAGAATTGCATACAAAGTTTATGTCATCAGTCAAAAGAAAGTTATGGAAAGCACAGATGTGACATTTGATGACAACAAACTACCTGGATTAGAAGAAGCCAATGATGAAGATAAAGATCCTTTGAATTTTGACAATCTAGATGATTCTGATGAGGAGATTGAAACTGAATTTGAGACCACAATCCAACAAACTCAAATGAATGAAGAACCTGTGTCAATCAACAATGAAGAAACAAGCATCCAAGACACACCTGTGATTAGTGGCAACTTCACAGGGGGAGGAAATGTAAATGATCATGATCTGGATGATGAAGCAACATCAAGGTTGAGAAATCAATCTGAACATACAAGGAAATGGGATAGATCACATACTGCAGATCAGATAATTGGAGATCCAAATACAGGAGTGAGGACAAGGAGAGCAACTCTAAATGAATGTCTCTATGGTTGCTTTCTATCCCAAGTTGAGCCTAAGAAACTTGATGATGCATTGTTGGATCCTGATTGGATAATTGTTATGCAAGAGGAGCTAAATCAATTTGAAAGAAGCAAAGTATGGGAACTTGTGCCTGCACCAAAGGATAGAACCATTGTTGGAACAAAATGGGTTCTAAGGAATAAGATGGATGAAAATGGTGTAGTCATAAGAAACAAAGCAAGGTTGGTTGCAAAAGGATACTCTCAACAGGAAGGCATTGACTATGATGAGACTTTTGCCCCTGTTGCTAGACTAGAGGCCATCAGAATTTTCTTGGCATTTGCTGCACATTCTAATTTCAAGGTTTATCAAATGGATGTCAAGAGTGCATTTCTGAATGAGGAGTTGGAAGAAGAAGTATATGTGCAACAACCACCTGGCTTTGAGGATCCACAATTCCCTCACTTTGTTTACAGATTGCTTAAAGCATTGTATGGACTTAAGCAAGCTCCTAGGGCATGGTAAGACACACTATCACAATTTCTACTGGAGAATCAATTCACTAGATGCACACTGGACAAGACACTGTTTTACAAGAAACATGGTGATGATATTATCTTAGTTCAAATCTATGTGGATGATATCATATTTGGCTCTACAAATGAGAAGCTGTGTGAGAAATTCTCTAAGCTCATGCAGAGCAGATATGAGATGAGTATGATGGGAGAATTAACATTCTTTCTTGGGCTGCAAGTTAGTCAAAGGAAGGATGGCATTTTTATAAGTCAAACA
Organism: Saposhnikovia divaricata; assembly: GCA_036435485.1. Classification (NCBI taxonomy): domain Eukaryota; kingdom Viridiplantae; phylum Streptophyta; class Magnoliopsida; order Apiales; family Apiaceae; genus Saposhnikovia; species Saposhnikovia divaricata. Next base: position 64,085,175 of record CM071596.1, read on the forward strand.
AAATACATCAAGGATCTTTTGAAGAAATTTGACTTGGAAGAATGCTCACCTGCAAAGACACCCATGGCCACTGCCACCAAGTTAGATGAAGATGTTAAGGGCAAGAAGGTAGATATTTCAATCTATAGAGGCATGGTTGGTTCTCTACTCTACCTCACTGCTAGTAGGCCAGACATCATGTTTTCAACATGCTTGTGTGCAAGGTTTCAATCAAATCCAAAAGAATCACATATGACAGCAATAAAGAGGATTTTTAAATATCTGAAGGGCACACCAAACTTGGGGTTATGGTATCCTAAGGACACAGGGTTCAATCTGGTTGGTTATTCTGATGCTGATTATGCTGGATGCAGAGTGGATAGGAAAACACCTCAGGTAGCTGCCAGTTTCTTGAAAAAAGGTTAGTCTCTTGGTACAGCAAGAAACAACAATCTGTGTCTGTGCAAAATAAGTTGCATCTGAAGCCAGAAGTTGCATCTGTAACTGAGGAGTCTAGCTTGCCTAGCTCTAGCTCTGACTTTCTATCACAATGGCTGAAGCCTGTGCAACATGACAGTGCTTCAGGATCAGGATCTGTTCCACCACAATTGACGGTTGAAGCACTTCATAGCTTAGTTGTGGATCAGATTCCTGAGTTTGTAAAGATAGCCCAGAACTTGGTCACCTCCAATGTGCCAAATCCAGATTATGAAGCAATATTGCTCTACCATAGAGATGATGTGGAGATGCAGAAAACAAAGATACTTGATGAGGCTGAGAGAGATGGCAATGTAAATGCCTGGATGCAAGGAACTTATGATATCATTCTCAATGAAGCCTTACAGTATCTGAGGGAGGAGTACATCACTTCACTAGGCTCCAATGCTAAATCCTTAACTCCTGGTGAAGTGTATGAAGCCATCAATGACTCATACAAGGGATTTCTCAAGGCTGCACACTACCTGGGTAAAGGTATCAAATCAGAAGTCAACAAGGTATGTGATGCAACAGCCCTAAAAGTGGAAGAACTAAAGAGGGACTTCGATGCCAAATTTCCTAAGTTAGAGTCTGTGATCAAGGACATTTTGGCATGCAAGGCTACATGCACCAGGATGGACAATGGTTTGGCTATTCTCAAGGATGCTGTCACAGGACTGGGGCACAAATTCCAAAATCTCACTGATCAGACAACTGAGGCCAATGCCATGCTCAGGACCCTCTTTGAAAATCAATATGGAGACAAGCTGGTCAGTGAGGTCCCTGTGCATGAGATGTCTAGGTTTGAAGTGCAGAGACTTAAAGAACAATCCCTGTCTGGCTTCAAATCTACTGCATTGTTCAGCAAGGTAGATGCACTTGAAAAGGAGGTAGCTACTCTCACTCAGTCTAATGCTCATCTTACAGACAAGGTACAAACTCTGACTGAGCAGTTGAACACTCAAGCCACCACCACAGCTGATGTTCTTCTGCATCAACAATCAATGTTGTCTGCAACGATGAAGCACATGGGTCTCCCTCTACCTGAAGAATCTTCAACCCCAAAGGTCACTCCTAAAGCCTCTGTGCCTGACAACAAGCCTAAGGGGGAGAAGAGGACATCAAGAAACTCAAATACAAAGGGGGAGAAACCACCAGTAAAGGGCATCAAAATCATTGAAGGTGGTCATCAAAGAACTTCAAAATCTTTAACTCATGTGCCTGGCAAAGGAAAAGACAAAGTTGATGAGCCTCCTACTTCTCTGCCAGTTGTCACTCTACCATGTGCACATCACTACTTTCAGTGGTCAAAAGCAATCTATCACAACCACAGTGGTTGCAGGGAGTATGCCATCTGACAAACCTCCACTCTCCATATCTAAGAGTACCAAGCCTGTAGAAGTGAAGGTGGTCACTGAGGCCAAGCTACAAGAAATTGCAAACTCAAATGTCTATCATGATGATGCATTCTTGGAGTTTCTGAAAGTCTCAAGAGAACATGCTAGTGACACTCAATTGTATCTAAGGAGCTTGAAGGATCAGATCGATTACTTCACTGTGATACCTAGAAAAGTTGATAGCTCATGGCTCAAGGAAGTAATGATGGTAGCAAAATCCAGAATCTGGCATCTAACCTACAAAACTCTACAAGCCTTAAAACATTCAGAGATAGATGCGTTGATTGAGCTCATAGAGAAGAGGAATGTAAATGAAAACAATAAGAGTCTGTATGATGACTTGAGAAATGGCCAACCTTCAAGGCTGCCAGAAGTGATTAAGAAGCCATAGACAATCATCTATCAGTCTGGCACCAGAGTTGAAGAGATTAAACAATTGGTCATTCCCAGTGATCTCACTTCTCGAAATCACAGACTCATTATTGCCATCATTGATCTACTGCAAAAGAAGAAGGGGACAAGTACTGCTGAAGAGATAGAGGCACTGCACATTCTCAGATCATACATTGCAACTGGTGTAATTCCAGAAATGGCCAAGCCAAGGAGGAATAAGGATGATGAAGATGAAGACAAGAGTGATGAGAGGAGAAGTCATCTCATGAGTGATAAGGGGGATGGGGATGGGGATAAGAAGAAGAAGAAAGACAGCAAGGATAAGAAGGATGATGACCAAGGTAAAGTCTATGAGAGGAAGAATGGAAAACAGCAAGCCTTAGGCATTGCTAGCAGCAATCTTACCACAACACAAGACTCTAAGTCTAGGGTGAATGCTGTTAGTAGTGACCTACCAAAATCTACATCTATGGCTTCTGCAACTGTCTTGCCACCTCAAGAAGAGAAGAAGATTCAATGCAAGAAACCATTTGTATATTTCAAAAAGCAAACTGCTAATGGAATACTACAATGGTCTACAAACAAAGGTCACATGCTACTGCCAGGCAACCATGTAAAAAGGATCAAATTCAAACAAGCTGCAAGGAAACCAAAGCTATCCAAATCAATGACTCTGACAATTTATCCAGGCTTAAAACTCCAACCACTAGATAAAGATTTTGATGAAGACCAACTGCAATTCTTACAAGCTCAAAGAATCTACCATGTTGCCATTGTTGATAACTGCCTTGAGATCAAATATACTGATGGAAGGGAGGAGAAATTCAAACAAGGAGGATGTCAACACTGGGGCAAGCTACATGACATAGAAAGAATCATTGCATTGTTAAGCTCAGAGGATAAAGTGGAAAGAGTATGGAAGCTGGAGCTAATTGATTTTGTGAAGATGAAGAGAGATCATGAGGAGAGAATCAGAAAAGAGTGTCTTGAGAAATGGCTAGCAAGGGAGAAAGAAATTGAGAGACTGGAGATTGAAGCAGAAAAGCTAAGGGCAAAGGGATTGTGTAGAGTTCAGTTTAATCCCTATGTGGTGAAGTATAGGAGGAGAAATGGGGATCAGGTACACATCAGAATGAACCTACTCAACCACTATCCTGCAAACATTCTGAAGCCAGTACTTGAAGATTTCAAAGACTCAATTTTGCTTGAAGAATTGGATGCTATGGCAGAAATAATAAAAGCTATGGATGAGAATACAAGGAAGGAGAAAGAAAGAAGACATAAAGCATATGATGATGTGCAAGCCAAAGCTATGGAAAGGGAAACAAATGACAATGGCTAGTACTTCATTATAGGCTGTAAGATTACTCACCCATTGCTAATCAAAATTCATACATGTACTGTCAAGTTTTATTTTTATGTATGTTAGGCTTGTTATCAGACATGAAATTGTGACTAAGGGTCTTACTCACAATTTGGGGGAGATTGTTAGTCACAGAGGCATGCCTGAATACATCTAATAACAAGCCTAAGTATGTGTAATGCTATGCATTACCTACATGACCTCTTAACTGAGGGAACCTCTAGTTGTAGAGTTTCTATTTGTTCTGTACTTGTAATAGGCATCAAATCCTAGTTGTGTAACTGTACTTATAAAGTCAAGAATAATGGTTGAAAGAAGTTCCAAGGTTCATGCCTCAAGCAAGGAGATAAAGGCTGCCAAATAATCACAGTTGGGATTTGAAGAAATGAAGAATTTGCCTAAGTACCAATTCGAGAAGTACATTTGTCTATTCGAGAAGTCTAGCATTCGAGAAGTCAGGGATTCGATATCTCAGAAGACACTATTCGATATCTCTGAATACACTGTTCGATATCTCATTCGATATCTCAGAGATTCGATATGTCTATTACTCTATTCGAGAACTCATGGAGTCAACAAGTCAAAGCATCATTCGAGTTCTCTAAGAGTCAACAAGTCAATGCTCTATTTGATATATCAAGGACTAAAGAAGCTATTCGACATCTCAGGGATTCGATATGTCAAAATGCTCTATTCGATATCTCAAGGAGTCCCAGAGAAAAGAGCTATTCGAGAAGTGATTCGATATGTCAATATAACACTATTCGAGAACTCAGAGTTATCGATTAAGTCAATTCGAGTTCTCGAATCAATCACTTAGCCACTTCTCGAATACATTCTTGGAGACAAAATACTGAAGAATTGTACAAGTCAGAAACTTGCAACAAGCCAAGACGCTTTATTTGACTATGTACTATAAAGCACATTAGAAAGCCTACAAAGAAGCTTGGAGAGATAAGACAAAGGGACAAGGAGCTAAAGAAGTGGATCTGAACAGGCTTTGCAAAGTTAAATCTGTAGCCGTTTGGACTCTTACTCAAATGAGATAGACAGACTGGAAAGTAGTTTGTTTACCTACCTTATTTGTAGTAAGTAGGTGTATCCATGTCTATAAGGATACAGCCTCACTTCCTTAGCAGATAAGTTTTTAGAGATAAGATTCTCATATACATCACAAGAAATATCTCTCTAAGAAAAATGAAGCTGAGAATACTACCATTTGTATTCACAGATTGTAGCAAAATCTTTATCTAATAAAATATTAGATTAAAGTGATATTGTGTTGTGTTTGTCTTTGTTATCTGTACTTACATATCTCACACACTCAATACATATCTTGCTGAAAAGATTCAAGAACGTAGAAAAGTTCAAGAATCCATTCACCCCCCCTCTGTATTCTTTACTGTATTCAATATATATATATATATATAACTCGTCTAAGTGAGGAACGTTATTACGCGTTAATGCTAATGCGGAAAATATATAAAATGCGTGAATGTAAAACACACACGAACAATAAATTAAGCACCACACACGAGCATATAACACAACTCACACGTTCGTAAAAGTAACTCGTTATAAATAACGAGGGCCGCTATTATGCGTTAAACTAGTGCGAGAAAATATATAAACATGTAATAGAATTATTCGGCCGAATAAATCAAGAAAATTGCCGAATGTAATGAATTTTGGTTTCGGTTAAGAAATAAGTTCAAGATGCTTGGTTTAGTCCTTAAAGATTTGAGCTCAAGTAAGATTCAAAGGACTAGTATAAACCAAGTTAAGAAGCTCTCTTTTGATTTATAGAATAACAAGTTTAAAACACTTGTATATGCACTTTTAAGCACAAATCAAAAGATGGCTCTTAGCCTTTCAACCAAGTATAAATCAAGAGGTTGTTAAGGACTTAAAAAAGAGCAAGTGATTACTTCAAGAAGCTCTTCAAAACTCTTACAAGTTGTCACTATACACTACACGAAAATGTTCAAGAACAAGTGTACAAAATGTAAAGAAACTCAAGCCAAATGAGCGCCAACCAAAGGTATTCAAGGAGGTTACCTTGGTGACTCAAAGACACAAATAAGAGCACTTACAAGATGCTCAAAAACGTGCAATACAACTGCCTAAAGAGGCTTGGCCGATAGAAATAAGATGAGCAAGAAGGAGGTCCAATATACTACCAAAATGACCGGATTTGAGCATCAAAAGAAAGGTAACCAAGGAGGTATCAAAGGTGACTCAAATAATCAGGTAATAACACTCAAGAGCCTGCAATAAATCGTGCTTGAGGCTGCCTTAAGAGTGATGGTCGAGAGGTGTGTAAAAGTGCTAGAAAGAGGACCAAAAACACCACTAAAACAAGGCCTATATGAGCACCACTTGAATGAAATTCAAGAAGGATAAAATGGTGACTCAAACCACACTTAAGAACACTTTGGGGACTGCTAAAAATGAGCTCAAGAGCTGCCCCAAGAGTGATGGCCGAATGGTGCTTAAAAGCTCAAGAAATGGACTAACAACAAAGCTTTAAAGATTGATGAAAAATGGAGCAACAAAGCTTTGTTATCCAAATATTTTGGAGGTTTTTGGTACTCTTAAAAGTCTGTGATTCTAGAGAGAAAATACCAGCACATCTAGGACACAAAAAGCTCAAGAGAAATGGGTGGGGGTGATGGGCTATTTATAGCCAAAATAGTGAAAAGGTGAGCAAGTAAGAGCTTGACACTTGGCACCTACTAATAAACAAATGGCAAAGGTTCTTTCCTGGAAATTCACACTAACTTGGTCCCCAATATATATATATATATATATATATATATATATATATATATATATATATATATATATATATATATATATATATTACTCAGATATATAGGCATAGAGGTTGTATATTAGTTTCGTTTTATCCGAATAAACCGAAACTACGCATATTAGCACGAAACACCCACCATATTGAGATAAATTGAAAAATATCTCAAAAATTATGAAACTTTGGAATCCTCTTGAAATATTCCCAAAAGAATATGATCAAAATTTTACCTTAAAAGGAGTTGACCTTATATGACTTTTAAGCGCCCGAAAAATCATTTACGAATCGTTTTTATGGGTCCGGAAAAAAGTCTTTCAAAAATCATGAAACTTTGTCTAAAATTCTTTTTGACCATTTTAGTGACATCCTCAAAATTTCAAGTCAAAATAATAGGTGTAGGTATTTTATCCAAAAATATTTTGATAAGATGCACTTACGCGACGGAATAGAATACGCTAGCCGTTTATCGTAACTTGTTGACGTTCTGGCTAAGGTTATGACTTGAAATATATTCAAATATAATATTCCTCAAATAATAATGACTATGAAGTCCTCGGAATATTTATTTTGAATATTTTACGATTTTATCCATTTAAGTGAAATCCGTTAAGGATTCGGGATAAAATTTGTTTTATTCTTTCTACAAGTCAATAAATAAGGCAATCTTGAAAATATTACTTTGAAGGATTTATCGAATATATTCGAGGGATAACACCTTTGAAATGAACACCGTCTAGAATAAATCTAGCATTTAGCTCGTAAAATCAGTGTTCGGAATATTTCGATATTTTTATCTATTTTTTTTACTTTGCTTTAAAAGTGTACCACAAATAATCTAGACTAGAAAATATCATTTTACTGACATTTCTTATCTAAATTAATGATTAGTACGAGAAAGCGTCACATCAAATAATCTTACGGAATTTACTAGATAGCCTAGTAAATTTCCTGAATTAATTTTTCACTTTCGTATTTTTGACAAATCACCAAAACTTACAGGTGAGAGATTAAAGAACTATCTCACAGGTACGATACTTACCTTATTTATTTGTTTTACTTAATTAGCCTTAATTATTTTACTTAATTATAAAAAACAAAACACAATCTTTACTTAATTATCCTTACTTAAATATTTATTATTGGTAAAAACATGTATATCTATTTTATAAAATAAAATAACGATATTATAGTTCCTAATAACTAACCAAATATTAAAAAATTTGGTACATATTTTTTTGTATGTTACGATACGTAATTTACCTTATTTATTTGTTTTACTTAATTAGCCTTAATTATTTTATTTAATTATAGAAAAGAAAACACAATCTTTTTTCAAAATATTACGCGCAACTCTTTCCAACACTTCTCATAAATAATAACTAATCAATTACTTTTTCCAGCTATTACCCTTTCTAACTTTTCAAACTAAAAATCTCTTCTTTCCAAAAATATGATCGTTCTAATTAATGAAATAAACTAAAAATATTGTAATTACTAATAACTAACTGATTACATTTTCCAGCTTAATGGTAATATCTGTTTATATTTTCTACCAAAATATATCATTTTCTCCTCAATAATAGCTAATCAATTACATTTTTCAGCTATTACCTTTTAAAACTTTTCTAAATAAAATATATTCCTTCCAAAAATATGGTCGTTCTAATTAATGAAATCTATACTATTATATTAAAGCTGAAATATTGAAAGTTTATCAGTTTAGTTTTTGGTACGGTTATCCTAATTATTAAAATAAATAATAACATAATTTAATTAAAGGTACTTAACCGATTACATTTTTCATATTTACTTTTAGTTGAATATATTACCTTTTATAAACACCTAAAAAAATCAATCATACCATATCTTCCGATTATTAATATTTCCTTTCTAATTAAAACACGTTACCTTTTTGATTTAGACTAATCTTACAATCATTAATATATATCCTAAATATATTAAAGTCGAAATAATGAAAGTTTGTCGATTTGGTTTTCCGTTCCTAATTATTAAAATAAAGAATAACATAAATTAATTAATGGTAATTAACCGATTGCCGTTTTCATATTTACTTTAAGTTGAATATATTACCTTTTATAAACACCTAAATGTATCAATCATACCATATATCCAATCATTAATATTTCCTTTCAAATTAAAACACGTTACTTTTTTGATTTAAAACTAATATTTCAATCATTAATAGATACCCGAAAATATCACACCACATTTTTCATTTATTAATAAAATATATTAAAAATCGTATATGTTATTTATAACAAGGAAACATTAGTATAATTCATAAACAGAAGTAAATTAAATTATAATAAATTAAAATTAAAAAAATTATTAAAAATAGTGATTACATAAAAACATAATTTTTATATTAAATAAAATTTATAACACAATAAAAGAAACCCGTGTATCGCATGGGCATTGAAAGTTTGTCGGTTCGATTTTCGGTACGGTTATCCTAATTATTAAAGTAAATAATCAAATAATATAATTAATGATAATTAGTCGATTGCCTTTTTTAATAAAAAAAATTTACTTTTGATTGATGATATTAACTTTTATAATTACCTAAAATATCGTATCTTCGTATCAATAATATTTGTTTCCTAATTAAAACACGTTAACTTTTAATTTATAACATAATCTTGTAATAATTAATATATACCTAAAAAATATTACACCATGTCGTCTAATCAGTAATCACTAACAAAATATAAAAATATAATGGGAATCCGTATACAACGAATAATGACCATTAGATTTTTATTAAAAAATTAGAATCGTTAGATTTAATTATTAGATATATTATTTGATTAAATTAATTTACTAATCTTTCAAGTTTCGAATTCCGTCATTGACATATTTATTTTACAATTTTATAATACAAGTTTTAAACCATGCATATCATTAATTAAATTTATGTGAAATTATTTAAATTTAAATTAAAATAAATTTTGGAAAATAATAATTATATAAAAATATATTTATAACTTAAAATAAAATATATTATATATTAAAAGATATTCGTGCATTGCAAGGGTTATAAGCTAGTATAGTTTGTATTTTAAAATATATAAATTTATTTTTAAAATTTTAAGTACAACATCATATAATTGCTCATAAATGAATTAATAGTTTTCGAAAATAAAAATTATAATAACATGATATATATATATAATTTAAATTTTAAAATATAAAATTTTATTTTTAAAATGATAAATATTGTATTACTTCTTATGTGTTATAGTGTTACACGCATGAAATCAATAAAATGTTTATTAGGGTTTCAATGAAGCATTTATTAGGTTCCATCCATTTAATTATATCCATATATATAATAAGCGTAAGAGAGATCTTATCCATAATTTTGGTTCCATTTAATTATATCAATCTATACTATATTATAAAAGACGAAACATTAAAAGTTTTGGTACGGTACGGTACAGTACTTACCTTATTTAATTGTTTTACTTTATTACCATTAATTATTTTACTTACTTATTATTACAAAACAAAACACAATATTTTCTCAAAATATCACACAACACTTCTCCTAAATAATAACTAACCAACCACCTTTTTCAGCTATTACCTTTTCTAACTAAAATCTATTCTTTCCAAAAACATGATCGTTGTAATTAATGAAATAACTAATATATTATAATTACTTATAATTAACTGATTATCTTTTCAAGCTAAAAGGTATCTCATTTTCTTCTAAATAATAACTAACATGTTATCTTTTTCACCTATTACCTTTTCTAACTTTTATAACTATAATCTCTTCTTTCCAAAAATATGATCGTTTTAATTATTGAAATAAAAACGAAACATTAAAAGTTTTGGTACGGTACAGTACTTATCTTATTTAATTGTTTTAATTTATTACCATTAATTATTTTACTTACTTATTATTACAAAACAAAACACAATATTTTCTTAAAATAACAAAAGACACTCCCCCTAAATAATAACTAACGCACCTATTACCTTTTCTAATTAAAATCTATTCTTTCCAAAAACATGATCGTTGTAATAAATAAAATAACTAATATATTATAATTACTTATAACGAACTGATTATCTTTTCAAGCTAAAAGGTAATATCTTTTCTATATTTTTAACTAAAATATATCATTTTCTTCTAAATAATAACCAACCAATTATCTTTTCACAGTTCTTACCTTATTTAATTGTTTTACTTTATTACTATTAATTATTTTACTTACTTATTAAAAAAAACACACAATTTTTTCTCAAAATATCACACGCAACTCTCCCAACACTTCCTCTAAATAATACCTAACCAACTACCTTTTTCAACAATTACCTTTTCTAACTTTTCTAACTAAAATCTATTTTTTCCAAAAACATGATCGTTCTAATTAATGAAATAACTAATATATTATAATTACTAATAACTAACTGATTAACTTTTCCAGCTAAAAGATATTATCTTTTCTGTATTTTTTAACTAAAATATCTCATTTTCTTCTACCAGTTATCTTTTCAGCTATTACCTTTTTTACCTTTACCTTTACCTTTTCTAACTTTTATAACTATAATCTCTTATTTCCAAAAATATGATCGTTTTAATTATTGAAATAAACTAATAATATTATAATTACTAATAACTAACTTATTATCTTTTCCAACTAAAAGGTAATTTATTTTCTATCTTTTCTAACTAAAATATCTCATTTTCTCCTAAATAATAACTAACCAATTACCTTTTTCAGCTATTAACTTTTCTAAGTAACATTTTTTCTTTCCAAAAATATAGTCATTCTGATTAATGAAATAAACTAATAATTATTTACTTTAAGTAGCTAATTACCTTTTCCAACTAAAAGGTAATATCTTTTTTATAATTTCTAATTGAAATATCTCATTTTCAAACTTAATTTTTTACTTAATTATCTTTACTTAAATCTATGCTATATTATACCCTTATCGATCTTATCCAAACTTTGGTCGGGTCACTGTACTACAAAAATCATATGATCCGTTGGATTAAAAATAGATGATCAAGATTAGATCACATTAAAAGGAAAATTATAATCTAGAAAGGATATAATTAGAAGAGATTGTATTAAAAATGAATTTTAAAAAGAAAATTATAATCTAAAAAGGATATAAATATAAAAGTTTGTATTACAACTGAATTTAAAAAAATTATAATCTGAAAAGATATAATTAAAAAAGATTGTATTAGAATTGAATTTCTTTTAGTATTAAAAAGAAATTCATATTTACTATTTGGGCTCTATTTTGTGATCTAGAAATCTGATTTAGATGATTTTACAATACACGCGAACGTCATAAAATTATCTTTAATTTTGTGATGCTTTAATAATTATTATTCAAATGGAAACACTCAGAATCTCAATAGAAAATATATTTTCGAATTTTTACATTAATCCTATTCAATGTAAAAGTCCTACATTGATAATGATATTCAATGTTGAAAACATAATTAAATATAATTTAAATCATTGACATATACATTTTCGTATTTCAATGTAAATATACTTTTTAGTTTATAACATATTAAAATATAAAACATTTTTTTTATGCTTGATAAATCATTTTTCATCTATTTATTTTAAGATCTTTGTTGTACGGGGGACCAGACTACCGATTATCAAAATTTTGGATAAAATCACTCTTACACTTATTATTAAAATTGTATTTGGTTGTTAGTAGAACTATATTCAAATAATTACAAGGGTATTTTGGTAATCAAAATGAATTATAAATAAAATTCATAAATCAAATAGAATTTTCAATGTAAAAATTGTCAATTTTTGCGTAGGTTTAATTGAAAAATAATTGTTAAATCATCACTAAATTAAAGATTATTTTGTTAATTTCACGTGGGTTGTAAAATCCTCCAAATAAATTTTTAAGAATTTAAGATAAAGTACAAATATTAAATCAAATGTGTAAAATCTTATATATATATATATATATATATATATATATATATATCAATTTTTTACCAACAATTTAATATGTAAATTAATAACATATAAAATTAAAAAAATTAATATAATTATAATTTTTAAAAAAGAAGTCGTGTAACGCACGGGTTATAAGCTAGTATATATAATAAGCGTAAGAGGGATCTTATCTATAATTTTGGTTTGGTTACTGTACTACCAAAATAATCTCAATCGTCGAATCTAATATTTTTAAAAATAGACGATTAAGATTATATCATATTGAAAAGGAAATTATAATCTAAAAAGAATATAATTAAAAAAGTTGTATTAGAATTGAATTTTTAAAAAAATTATAGTATGAAAATGATATAAAAAAAGATACAATTGAATTTTACTTAACTTTTTTATTAATACTAAAAAAAGTTTATATTTACTATTTAGGCTCTATCTCGAGATCTATGAATCAGATTTGGATGATTTTACAGCCCACGCGAAACTCATAAAATTATCTTTAATTTAGGGATGATTTAACAATTATTATCGAAATGGAAATACTCATAATCTCAGGAGAAAATATAAATACGAATTTTTACATTAATCCTATTCAGTGTAGAATACCTTCATTGATAATCCTATTCAATGTAGATAACCAAATTATATATGATTTAATCATTCACATACACGTTTTTGTATTTGAATATAAATACACTTTTTAGTTTACATGTTAAAGAATAAAATGTTTTTTATGCTAGATCCATTATTTTTCATCTATTTATTTTATATTCTAACGGTTCCTATCTGTACTTCTATACTATACTATAATAAGCGAAAGGGGGTACAATTTGTAGTTTGGTTACCCTTCATTTTTTGTTATCCCCCATTCATAACCGTTTGATCTTCAACTCAAATAGATCACGATCGTTAGATACAACAATACTAAAAGTTAGAGGTCTAAGCTTCGAATCCCGTCAGCAAAATTTTAATATAAAATTAATACTATATTACATTATATATAAAGGTTGAATGTTCGATTCTCACCAACAACATATTAATTTAAATTTAATACTAAAAATTATTTATATACAAAGGTCTAAAATTTGAATTTTCCAAACATATTAAAAGTAATGTTTATAATATTATACATACTACACTATAATTAAATAAAAAAAAATTAAAAGTAATTCGTACTTTGCACGGACTATAAACTAGTATATACCTAAAGGATACAAGAGCAATATACTAGTCTGTATTGAATAAACTTGATTTGCATTTAGCAATCAAGTAAATTAAAGACCATGAGTTGAATTTCCAACATCTACTACGTTTTTTATTAAAAAAATAAACTAGAATAATATATTTGTAATTTTAGTTGAATTCCCAACATCTATTACTATTTTTATTAAAAATAAACTAGAATGATATATTTGTAATTTTATGATAAATGAGATATATTAAACATTTTTCAAATATTATTATCCCTTATGTATTTGTTTAATATATAGCATTATTAAATTTAAATAAAATAAAATAAAATAAGTCCTCACTAATCACAAATATATTAAAAACTCTTTTTTTCTCTGATTATACATTATCTATTTTTTGTTTGGATTTAATCAAAATATCCATTTTGAAAAATGTGGGTAAATTTTATTCATTGGAATACCCAAATCACATTACGCATTCTTTATTGAGGTATTAAAATATTTTAATATTTTTTAATATATATTTATATATGATATGTTTTTTATCATTTAAGTATTACATATACGACCCAATTCAAAAATGGGTATAACAAAAAAATAATTTTTTTTTAACATAAACATTTATGAAATGGGTATCTTATACCCAATTTCATATCCCAATCATTAAAAACAACTGATACACCCAATAATTATTACTTTTGTTAATTTTTATTTAAAAATTATTATTTTTATCATTCTTTCTATAAAATACGGGTTAATATCCCCTACATTCCATATACACCCACCCCTATATAAACACACACTGCAACACACAGTTACACACGTAAACCTATTGAGCCCCCAATTCTTGACGCGGCTTCGATCAACCTCTCCCTTTAGGTAAGTTTTACGCTTCCACCGCAAATGGGTTTTCATTATTCAAGTTTAATAGTTCTAGTTACTTATATTAATTGTTTGCATACATAAATTCTGTGTATTTATGTATTTACTTGTGTTTGTTAATTGTTTATGTAGTGTAAAGATTGAAGAGAATATATACAGTGATGGGTTTTCTCCCTCCGGGGTTTCGGTTTCATCCGACGGATGTAGAGCTTGTTATGTATTATCTTAAGAGGAAAGTTATGAAGAAGAAGTTTCAGTTTGAAGCTATGGCTGAGCTTAATGTTTATAAGTATGAGCCTTGGGATCTTGCAGGTTTGTTATTTAATTTGGGTTTTTTTAATATTGTTTCGTGATGTGATTGCTTCGATTTTGTGTATTTTGATTTTGTGGGGTTTTTTTTTAAATATTGTTTCGTGATGGGATTGCTTTGATTTTGTGGTTTTTTTGGATTGAAATAGGTTAAAATTGAAGGGTTTAGTGGTTATTGTGATTGTTGGTTTTGTTAAATATTAGTTTTATGTTGGTTTTTTATATGATCTTTTTGAGTTTGGGAAATTGTATGTTGTGGTTTTGGTTTTAGGATGAAGTAGATTAAAAATGGTGGCTTTGGTGGTTAGTGTAGTTGTTGGTAGTAGTGCATTTAGTTTGAATTTTATTGTCGTAAAATTTTTAGTCCATGATGTGTTTTTGAGTATATGAGATTTTTTTATGTGAATGGGAGGGTTAAAGGAGTATTGTTACTAGGTTATGAAGGATCATCAGTCCCTTATTGTTGTAGTTTATTATCAAGATGTCAGAGGTATTTTAAAATAAAACTTTAAGAATTTCGTGTTTCTTTGCTTACCTGCTATGTGTTGTTTTCAGATAAATCCCTCCTGAGAAGAGATCTTGAGTGGTACTTCTTCAGTCCCAGAGAGAGAAAATATGGTAGTGGAGGAAGAACAAATCGTGCTACTGAAACTGGATACTGGAAAGCCACTGGAAAGGATAGAGCCGTTATCTACAGTAATCGGACAGTTGGCATGATTAAGACACTTATTTTTTACAAGGGCCATGCACCTAAAGGTGAACGGACTGACTGGGTTATGCACGAATACCGCATTGAGGATAAGAATCTGTCTGATATTGGAATCATCCAGGTATTATATGTTCTATAGGCATTACGTGACCCATGCCATCGTTTCTTTTTTGTGATTTCTCTCAAGTCTTAACAACTGATCACTCAATAACTGTTGCACCTTTTACAAGTCTTTTTGCCATGTTATCTTTCTTGTCTGGTTCACTGGTTAGCTCGTAAACTGAGCTATTCATGAAAAATAAAATTTGAAAATTAGGGAATTGAAGAATGTTGATGCCACGATTTCCATTTTGGAGCTAGTAGAAATTTCGTCAAAAACATTAAGATAAACTCATACAGTATGATTGGTGTTGTTATAACTGTAAGAACAACAGTATTAATGATAAGAATAAATTTTTAATTACTCTTTCTTGGCTGCTTGACACACAAATTATTCTTGGAATATTCATAATCATTCTTGTTGAACATGCAGGAATCATATGTGATATGCAAAATATTCCAAAAAAGTGGGCTGGGTCCCAAAAATGGTGCACAATATGGAGCACCATTTAGTGAGGAAGAATGGAATGAGGTTGAGAGCGCCGAAGAGGATGGTCCGTTCCTAACTGAGCATTTACAGCCTAGCAATCATAACACTGCAGAGAGCTTGGCTAGGACTACAACTTCATGTGGCATGACCATATCAAAAGTGGTTCAGTGTCCAACTCAACCCTTGGCCATCAATCAGCCTTGTTCAACAGCTGATCCATCTGAAGGTGTCGTTTCGTGGTTGCCCATCTGCGCAGATGTGGCTAAGCATTCTTTTGAAAATTATATTACTGAGGTATGTAACTTGAACTGCTTCTTTTGGTTAAGTAGACTGCTCTAAATGTTTTATTTTTTTGGAATAATGATAGAGCTATCCTAGTAGTTATTGCACTTCATAGACTACTGTATAAATTGGTGATATCCTTTGCATGACCATCTGTTTCAAATATGCAGAATACAAGTGTGTTCAAATCTCCCCAGGGAACTCAAGGTCCAATTACTAGTGCGGCATTCAGCGAAGAAGTAAATGATGCTCGAGAAATCTGTGCAATACCTTTACCAGTCAATGAGCAGGGCTTATCTGTGCATTCGCCGTATAGGAACCTGGACAATTTGGGTGCATTGAACTCGATTGTTCCGGGAACTACATCTAGCTGGCCTTTATCTGAACCGGGCCTGCAAGGACCGTCTGCACCTAGTACTCTGGTTACTAATGTGCCTTGTGATCTGCCTGAAGATGATATTACTGCACTGTTGTCCATGTTTGGTGAAGATAGCAGCATGATTTCTGTTGAGAACGAGGTTTGTATGCTTTTTTTTAGCCTTTAGAGTGTTTTGTGTATTAGTCTGCTTTATGATACTTTTTTTTGTCTGTGACACTCTCACGCCGTTATGCTATCTGTTCCACGCCATTATGCTGTTACACCTTTTATATGATCCCAAGTAGTATACAATCACTATTCAAATGTATTTTCAACCTGAAGTTGGCCTCGAGTATATGTGTGTGTGCAATTCGTTGACCTTTTTAGTTACCCATAGTCAAGTACACTATTTAGGATTGCTTTGGGTAATCTACACAAGCTCCAGTATACGAAAAACCCCAATAACATATCGATTCTAAAGAATTAAAAAGTACAAAAAGGAGGAGCAATTACTGTCAGATGACCATTTGTCCAAGTAAAACCTTTCATTAACGTTAACTGTTTCTCAAAAAATTGATATTATGCAATTAGAAAATTGTCAGTAGTCAAGCTATATATTGAGAACTTTAATCTGTACAGCTAAAGGGTTACTATACATTTTATAGTGTGCATCTGTTAATACTGTGACTATCAAACCATATTTCATTATCATTGA
Organism: Saposhnikovia divaricata; assembly: GCA_036435485.1. Taxonomy (NCBI): domain Eukaryota; kingdom Viridiplantae; phylum Streptophyta; class Magnoliopsida; order Apiales; family Apiaceae; genus Saposhnikovia; species Saposhnikovia divaricata. Next base: position 64,102,602 of record CM071596.1, read on the forward strand.
TTATTAAAACCCATCTTCTGTGCCATTTATAGTTTTCTGATAGTTGCAGTCCGTTTAAACTGAGGAATACTAATTAACAATTGGAATTCTATTTTTTGCAGCAGTTTAACACCGTTCATACTGACCAGTCTGTCAAGGCTCAAACGTGTGTGGATAAAAATTCTATCTTCACTGGCCTAGGAGATTTGAATAACTTGGGAGAACTGTGGAAATCTGGATTTGACTTCTCAAACACATCTGATGCTAATTATACTCCAAACACAATGCTTCTGGACGATGATATGATATTTTTGGAACTCAAGGATCTCGACTCTCCATTAAAACATCCCGCAGAAGCTAGGGAATCTGCGGGGGGACCTTCTGATAGCTCGTATTCACCTTACAACTGCTACCGGAATTTGGATGGGTCCTTTTGTGTTAGTAATTTACCAAAGTCTGTACAAAATGTTTCTAGATTGAATTCGACATCTTTCCTTCCAGAAGGCCCTTGTTGGATGGAGGATGTAGTTGAAGTTTCAGGGAAGGTGAGTATTTTATCATTGTTTTGTGCTAATTAAGTATGTTATCATCTTTGCACTTCTTAATCTGTAACTTCTTGGAAGTTACGCCCTGCTCCCGAGTTTCTCAAGGGAAGAAAGTAAATGAATGTAAGAGGAAGTAATTGAAAGGGGAAGTAATATGTTTCACTCACTTGCTCCCAAGTTTAAAAAATTGTAGAGCAAAAATAATTTCAATATGTAACATGCTCCCGAGTTGGAAGGAAAACATATAAATGATTGCCAAGTTACAATTCAGTCTTTTGATCTAAATGTTACTAGTAAGGGTATATTTGTAATATCAAGTTTTAATTAACCACATTTCGGGAGTGAAAGTTTTGGGAAAAAAGTCACTTCCATTTACTTGCTTCCCTCCTTAAAAAAATCTCGGGAGCATGAATAGGAGTGCAAATTATGTTATTTGTTTTCCCCATCACTTGCTTTCTTCCCTTTTTAGAACTCGGGAGCAGGGTGCTATTTTTTTAAAGTGCTTTTTGTCGGTGTAGTGCATATAAATATAAATACTAGCTTTTTCGATTTCATTATACTATTTAATTGCCTTGTGCAGGGACCTGATATTCCGAACCTAGAAAATTATGGATCTCACACATTTATTGGAAACAATATTCCATTTCAATACCCATGCAGACAACCAGGGGGAAGCAACATCGCTAGTCAAATACAGAGAGGTAGTTTTCATCATTTTCAGTGACTAATCGCTTTGTACGAACCATCGGATTTCTCTTTAATATTCAACTGCATCCGTTTAAGTATATATCAGAACCTGAGAAACTTGGAGTTTTGAGTGGATCAAGCCGTGATGTTCTTGGTTTGAATCACCAGGGTCCAGTTCTTCAGTCATTTATGCTGGCTATGGTGACCGGTGTACTCTTATTTATGTATTCTGTCTCTTTTTTATTCCTTTTAAGTATAACTATTGGATGCCATATGTATGTGACAACTGACAAGCTTGCGTTGCACCCTAATTTTTAGTCATTGGGGATTGCAGGTTCCTCCTGCAGGTTTTCTTATTTAACAGTGTATAATGTCTTTAAATTATTTCCTCATTTCTTAATTTTATATTTGATCCAGGAAATCTACACAGAATATTTAGACTCCAATTCTCGTTGGAGTCTAATTATGCTCTGTTGTCAGTTGCAGAGCTATTTGCTCATTTAATTGCAGCTGAGAAGTTGAATGACAGTCAGTCTCGTTGTGGCGGCTCCACCATTAATTTCAAAGCTGAGGTGGCACTGAAGGTTGGCGAGTGCACTGAAGACGCTTTGTCACATGATATGGGGGAGTCTAATTGTATGTGTTTCTGTTGGGGCAATCTGCCCAAGAACAAATTAGGGAAGAATAATCAGGTCCTTAGATTTGAAATCTTCAGTCATCTGTATATAGTTTTAACTTTACTTGGAAAACTAATTGTTAAAATAGCTTACTTGATTAATATGATAATTAATTGGTTAATTCTTCTTCCCCCATCCCCAATTGCTGTCCTATTCCTTTTACGGGTCAAAAGGTGTGTAGGTGTATATATAAACGCTTGTGTAGTTAAAACTCTCTACAAAACCTAAGTTGAAACTATTTGTTGGATATGTAAATCTTAACCTTGTGTACTGTGTCTGTCATCAACCAAGGTAAGTTGTTGGTCCGAGCGTCATATATGGTAAAACCGTACATTTGATAAGATTTTGCTGAAAATAAAGCATCATGTAATACAAATTAAGGTCTCCCATTTATTTATGAGAAAAAGGACTTTGCTCAAGGAATTTTTCCTAAGATACTCACAAAATACAATTTAAATTTGATTGGATCCGCAGGATTAATTAAAAATTCTGTTTTTACTAAAATATCCACACCATATTTGTATATAAATTCTATGTATTTCAGAAAATTTACCTAGCCTCCCCGGTCCCTTCATTTATTTCACCCTTCATTTATTTCATATTTAAGTGCATCTCTTTTAGTCATTCAAGTTATATTAACCTAAATTTAAGCTGCGGCCCAAATAACATGATCACAATCTTAGCCAGATTGAAGAAATAACGTGATTACAAATGAAGGACACTTGGGGAGGATTGGTTGTTTCTCTTTGATAGCATTTTAACCAGTACGTTTCATGAAGTAATGACAAATTACCGGGGATCTTTATCCCTTTCTAATTTTATATTTTTGTTAGAAAGATTAAAGAAAAATTAGAAGTTAGCTTGACTCCATAAGCTAATTTTTAAAAAGTTATTTTGATGATTTTTTTGGAGGAGTTTTTTTAATCAGAGAGTTGTAAATATATTTAGTTAAAATAAAAAGCTAATTCAAACAATTAATTATCGAATATTTTCATGTGAAACAACTAATTCAATCTGGTAGTCAAAACAATTAACACAAATTCACTAGTAACTCAATCCGCTTAATTACTAATTGCCAAATACGGTCATAAACTTTTGGTCCATGGTTGGATGTTTTTCCTTTTTATTTAGCATAAGTTAAGAACAAATTAACATATTTTAGGGTAATTTTTCAAACCTATCCCAACATTCATCGTCCCGAAAATTTGCTTTTTTTCAAAATTAATACAATACTAGCCTAAAATCCGTGCGATGCACGGATTTTTTTTATTACTATATGAATTTTTTTCAGTACTTTGAATTAATTTTTTTAAAACATGAATTTTGGAGGCTTAAATTTTTAAATGAGATGATTTGATAATAATTATATAAATCTTATCTGATATATTTAGAAAATGAGGGATTTTAGTTAGAGAATATAGAAAAAGGTGATAGGTTTTAGTTGAAAAAGGTAATCGATTAATTATTAGTAATTATAAAATTATTATATTATTTTATCAAATAGAATGCCCATGATATAATGAAAAATTGCCCAAAATACCCACTTTTTCTCTACCCACTGTCCAAAATACCCATTTTTGAAAACAATGACCAAACTACCCACGGGTCACGCCGTTTGAAACGGCGCAACCCACGTCTACTGTAGCACCATCGCCGACGACAAGATCTGATTTGGGCGTTTCGATTCCGATGAACCAAATGGTATGAAACTGGTATGGATGTGTAGAGGGTGAAGAGACGATTCCAATGATGTGTATAACATGACTGTAAAAACACGATATGGGGGCGAACGGATGGAGAGAATAATAGATCGTCGGAATCGCGATTTGAAATATAAACTGCAAGATCTCGATTTCTAGCAATCGATACGTAATGAAACTTATATTGAATTGTAGAGAATACGAAGGCGGTTCGATTGGTGTGTAGGTTGTGACCGAACGACCATGGGAGATAGGTGAACGAAGAAATTGAGTGAAGTCGCCGGCGAGAGTTTCTCTGGAGACGAAGAAGAAGACGGATGCGCATTCAGAAGATGTGTATCCTCATATGAGCCTTCATGAATGGCGCATCTCAGCCCACATGTGCCTATGTAAGTAGCGTGTCAATGGATTACTCCGACCCCAGAGGCGTGACAGACAAAATACTCTAGCTCCATAGGCGTATTCGAGGATACTCCTCCACCAGAGTCGTATCCCATGGGTATTTTGGGCGCGCAGCGCGACTTGTGGGCATTTTGGTTATGAAATAATAAAAAGTGGGCAGAAAGGGCAATCACCCGATATAATTGGAAAAAGAGAGATTTTAGTTAGAGAAAATTAAAAAGGTAAATATTTTAGGTGAAAAAGGTTATTGATTAATTTATAGTAATTATAATTTAATTATGTTATTTTACTAAATAAAATTGTTCGTAATGTTTTTAGAAAATGAGAAATTAATGTTGCACGTGATATTTCTAGAAAAAAAGAATTTTATTTAAAAAATATAGAAAAGATGATAAATTTTAGCTGAAAAAGTAATTGGTTAATTATTAGCATTAAAATATTATTATTTTATTTTATTAAATAGAATTGTCCGTGATATAATTAGAAATGGAGAGATTTTAGTTAGAGAAAATAAAAAAGGTAACGTGAAAATTTAAAAAGGTGACATGTTTTAGGTGAAAAAGGTAATTGATTAGTTTATATTGATTATAATTTAATTATGTTATTTTACTAAATGAAATTGCTTGTAGTGATTTTAGAAAATGAGAAATTAATATTGCCCGTGATATTTATAGAAAAAGGGAATTTAATTAGAAAAAAAGATACGTTTTAGCTGAAAAGGTAATCGGTTAATTATTATTATTTTAATATTATTATTATTTTTATTAAATAGAACCGCCCGTGATATAATTAGAAAAGGAGATATTTTAGTTATAGAAAAGAGAAATGGTAACATAATTAACATAGTTTGGCTGAAAAAGATAACTACCCATGATATAAATGGAAAAGAAGAAATTTTAGTTAAAGAAAAGAGAAAAGGTAACGTGTTTTGACTCAAAAAGGTAATTGATTAGTTAATAGTAATTATGATATAATTATGTTATTTTATTAAACAAAATTGCTCGTAGTGTTTTTAAAAAAGGAAAAATTTTATTGTCTCTTCATGAGAACAGACGATTGCAATTTACTGTTTGTTCGACTCGATCATTGGTGTAGATGCCGTATGGCTTTTTATTATTGAATTAACTCATTTGTTTTTTTAAAAAAAACGGAAAAATTTTAGTTTGATAAAATATAAAAGATATTGTATTTTACCTAAAAAAGAAATTATTTAGTTATTGAAAAATAGAAAAGGTAATATGTTTAACCTGAAAAAAGAAATTGATTAGTAAGTAAGAAATTTTAGTTAGATAAAATAAAAAAGATATTATGTTTTACCTGGAAAAGGAAATTATTTAGTTATTGAAAAATAGAAAAGATAGTATGTTTAACGTGAAAAAGGAAATTGATTAGTTAATAAGATGGATTTTATCCGTAATTATGTAAGGGTAAATAAGTAAAATAAACAGATACCGTAACCGACCGATCGAACGACCGATCGACCAAACTTTTAATGTTTCTGTTTTTATATAATAACTAGCTTAAAGCCCGTGCGATGCACGGATTTTTTTATTTTAATATTATATAAATTTTTTCATTTATTTAAATTAACTTTTTAAAAGATGAATTTTGGAGGCTTACATTATTATATCAGATGATTTGATAATAATTATACAGATGTTATCCGTGATATTTCTAGAAATGGAAGGATTTTAGTTAGAAAATATAGAAAAGATGATAGGTTTTAGTTGAAAAAGGTAATGGATTAATTATTGGTAATTATAAAATTATTATTTTTATTAAATAGAATGCATGTGATATGATTAGAAAAAGATAGAATTTAGTTAGAGAAAATTAAAAAGGAAACATGTTATAGGTGAAAAATATAATTGATTAGTTTATAGCAATTATAATTTAATTACCTTATTTACTAAATATAATTGTACGAAATATTTTTAGAAAAGGTGAAATTAATATTGTCCGTGATATATATATCTATTAAAAGAAGGATTTTAGTTAAAAAAATATAGGAAAGATGATACGTTTTAGTTGAAAAAGGTAATCGGTTAATTATTAATATTAAAATATTATTAGTTTATTTTATTAAATAAAACCTCCCTTGATATAATTGGAAAAAGAGAGATTTTAGTTAGAGAAAATAGAAAGGTAACGTGAAAATTAAAAAAATGACATGATTTATGTGAAAATGGTAATTGATTAGCTTATATAATTATAATTTAATTATGACATTTTACTAAATAAAATTGCTCATAGTTTTTAGAAAATGAGAAATTAATGTTGTCCTTGATATTTCTAGAAAAAAAGGGAGTTTAATTAGAAAACATAGAAAAGATGATACATTTTAGCTGAAAAGGTAATCGGTTAATTATTAGTATTATAATATTTTTATTTTATTTTAGAAACATATGTGATATAATTGGAAAAATAGATAGATTTTAGTAAGAGAAAAGAAAAAAGGTACCGTGTTTTGGTTGAAAAAGGTAACCGTTCATGATATAATTGGAAAAATAGAGATGTTAATTAGAGAAAAATAAAAAGGTAACGTGTTTTGGGTGAAAAAGGTAATTGATTAGTTAATAATAATTATAATATAATTACGTTATTTTATTAAACAAAACTGCTCGTACTATTTTTAAAAAAAGAGATATTTTAGTTAAATAAAATGTGAAAGATATTCTATTTTACTTGAAAAAGAAAATTGTTTAGTTATTGAAAAATATAAAAGGTAATATGTTTAACTTGAAAAAGGAAATTAATTAATAAAGGAGAAATTTTAGTTAGATAAAATATAAAGGGATATTATATTTTATTATAAAAAGAAAATTATTTAGTTTTTGAAAAATAGAAAAGATAATATGTTTAACCTTAAGAAGAAAATTTATTAGTTAGTAGAAAAGGTAATATGTCTAACCAGAAAAAAGAAATTGATTAATAAAGGAGAAATTTTAGTTAGATAAAATATAAAAGGATATTGTATTTTAGGAAATTAGTTAGTTAGATAAGATATGAATGGATAAAAAGGAAATTATTTAGTTTTTGAAAAAGAGAAAAGATAATATGTTTAACCTTAAGAAGGAAATTGATTAGTTAGTAGAAAAGGTAACATGTCTAACCTGAAAAAGGAAATTGATTAATAAAGTAGAAATTTTAGTTAGATAAAATATAAAAGGATATTATATTTTAGGAAATTAGTTAGTTCTTGAAAAATAGAAAAGATAATATGTTTAAACTCAAGAAGGAAATTGATTAGTTAGTTTATCTGTAATTATTTATTAGTTAGTAGAAAAGGTAATATGTCTAACCTCAAAAAGGAAATTAATTAATAAAGGAGAAATTTTAGTTAGATAAAATATAAAAGGATATTGTATTTTAGGAAATCAGTTAGTTAGATAAAATATAAAGGGATATTATATTTTATCATAAAAAGAAAATTATTTAGTTTTTGAAAAAGAGAAAAGATAATATGTTTAACCTTAATTGATTAGTTAGAAATTAATTAGTTAGTAGAAAAGGTAATATGTCTAACCTGAAAAAGGTAATTGATTAATAAAGTAGAAATTTTAGTTAGATAAAATATAAAAGGATATTATATTTTAGGAAATTAGTTAGTTCTTGAAAAATAAAAAAGATAATATGTTTAAACTCAATAAGGAAATTGATTATTTAGCTTATCTGTAATTAAGTAAGAGTAAATAAATAAAATCAACCGTACCGACCGACCGACCGACTAATCAAACTTTTAATGTTTCGGAATTTATATAATAGTATAGATATAGATAGATTCATTTTTAAATGTATTAATTAAGAATATTAGTTGAAAAACTTTATTTAACTAACTTTTGTTTAATATATGTAATTTTTGCAAAAGGTTTACATGTGACGGAGCGAGTATTTCATAACCTCAAGTTTTTTGCTAATCATGTCATTTTCTCTCTTTTTTTTAGTTATTTTAGTTACGTCACTATCGTAATCTTCAAAAGTTTTATGAATTCATTGTTGTACATGTACTGCATTTGTTTAACCTAAAAAGCGTCCGATTCATGTTTGTTCAACAAATCCGTTTAATGAGAATTGTAACCTCAATTCCAATCTACTAGCGCTTGGACAAGATTTTCAATTGATTTAAATGAGAATCTCATCCTATTAATCAAGTAAATTATTTTGTTTGGTCAGGCTCGATCTATTTCAATTAGAATTGCTATTTGCATTTAGTTTTGGTTACTGTATCATGGTCATCTTAGTCGTGGCTACAATACTAAAGCAGAGCAGAGACCAAGGAGTACTTGATATTATTGCACCACATTTTAATCAACTTTCGACGGGGTGAGAGTGAGAATGTGAACGTTTACATATATCCGGCCTTGTACGGCGACTCGCAACTTGAAATGGCATAACTACTGCTATGTGCGAAGTGGTAAAAGCAAGGAGCAAAGGTACCAAGTATAGAGGAAAACTGAGAAAAGTAGCAAATATATACAAGGATCGAGGATGTTCCCTTTGATTACCAGAATGATATGCATCAACTTAGCACTTCTAGATATCTACTATAGTCTATAGACAGATTTCTTTAACAGTGATTAACGTGTTGCAACACAGAACAAAACATTGTCAGAATGAGGTATGTACTCAATGTTCAGACGCCAGCATATACTTAGGTCCTAAAGTTGTAGGACATCAAGAGACTTTTACTATAATCTCTGCTTTGATTCAGAATCTCTAAACAAATTCAGCTTCTACTGAAATAATTCTGAATCTTCTCTATGGCAAACTCACTTGTTCTTTCCACCAGCAAAAACTCTGGCAAGCTCACTTGTTCTTCTTTCCTCCAGCAAGAATTTGACGTATCTGGAGCCCTCTGCTGAAAGCTTGGTTGAAATGAAGCCTGGTTTGGAACTCTGAGACAAAGGGGAACCAGGCTAGCAAGGCAACAGGAATGAAAATCATGTGCCCCATGAGATACTCATATGCTCTTGCTAGAGCTTTTACAGATCCCCACATTCCCAACCATTTCACCTGTCGCTTACATGCTTGTGCAATCTACATTTCAAAGTTATAACACTTAAGTCATGAACAATTGAATACAGTTACATGACCAAGACATAATTGATATAGAAAACCTCAGCTTGGAAATAAATTTAGTTTAATACCGGGCAAGTTAAACAGAACCCAAAGTGGAGGATCACATATATCAATAAATGTATACGATTCGATCAGAAGAAAGCATAACACAGATGCAGGGTAGAAGAATTTTTAAAAAGCAGCCATGTTAATTAGGTGGGGCGCTCGGCTTCTGGGATTTTAGACCTATAGAATTCCAAATCATCCTCATACCCCCCCCCCCCCCCCCAACAACATTCCTATCAATAATGCAAACAGCCCCATAAATGTAAAACTCATGTGAGTATGCGTACCAGAAGAAGAGCCCATCCTGTCGGCAAGAAGGCCAATAAGCTGATAACGATATCTCCACTTGTAAGACCGAGAACTTTGAACAAGATAATGACTGTGACTATAAATGTAACAGTAAGGAACAGCTTGAGAAGGCGGAACATTAATTGGAAATCTGCACCGAACTTCTTTCTACCCAGCGACACCAGCTGCAAATAGACATCATTCAGTAAACAATGATTTATAGAATCATCATTTTTATTTATCTACGAGAATGTTATACACAGAGGTTAATTTTATTACTGACCTTGAAGATGATCATGACAGTAATGATAACCAGCCAAGATAAAGCATAAACCTGTAGATAGTAATATTCAACAAGATTCCAATCTCAAAAATTCATGATATTAGTATGACTACAAGTGAGTGTAAACAAGTTAAATTAAATTATTGCATCATCAAGCTATTGGCAATACTATATATTATATACTGAACACGGGATATGAAAATTTTGAATGGACAAGTGATGTTTAAATGGCTGGCATGCCAAGTGATTTATCAGATTTGTAATTCTTGTTGAAACCACTCCATTCATTACATGAACAGAATCCTTCGACCAGTTGGAGTCAAGTTGTTGAATGTCATAATTCAAAATTAATATGAAAATATTGTTTTTGGCTGACCAATTATTGTCATTTTAAAGTAAAAAGATAATGAATAGCAAAAGTTACAAGGACTATTTCAGCTATAACTGATGATATCTTTTTGATCTGGGGAGTAGATTTTCAAGTATTTGTGGAATCCAGTACTTTTAAATATCACATAAAAAGAAACGGATGATGGCAAAGAAAACAAGAAATAAGTACAGGGTGAAAATACATACGATGATGCTTTTGTCGTTATTGGCCACATGTAGATGATAAACAATTCCATACTGGTAAACGAAGAAGCGGATAGAAAGAATAATTTCAGCCAATTGTCCAATCAATCCAGTACACTGCAGGTGCTCCTGTTCCTCTTCCCACCAGGATTCCCAACTTCTGACTGCTGGGATACCGATACCACCACGTTGACTAATCCACTTTGACCAATCATCATAGTCTTCTACTATCTTTAGCCACTCAAATCCCGAAGGATTAAAAAGGAAAGGAGCAAATAGAAAAGAAGCTACTAAAAACCATACTGAAAAGGTTAGAAATATGTAAGATGTGGATTCCTGAGTTGCTGAGCCATAGATTTGATAAACTATCAGCAAGATTAACATTTCAAACCCTTTTGTGAAATGGCTTCTTGAGTACATTCTGTAATTCTCAGCAAACTTCTCATGCCGCACAACAAATCCACGCCCAGTAGCTCTGTATGTAGCCCCACCATGCAAAATCGTGCGGCAAAAATAATGGGCCTTGGTCCCCAGGGAGAAAGTAAAGAATACAGGTGCTAACTGAAGTTGCATTATAACAAGATCTTTTGCAGCAGTTATGAACCCTCTCTCCAGAGCAATCTCGGTAATCATGGGCAATGCCATCAAGAAACCAAGTTGGACAACTGATTGTGAAGCCATGACAGCCGTCAGAGCATTATTCCCTTTAGACCTAGAAAACCTAACTATTGTCCTCTCCAGTCCACTCAACGACAAGTAAAGTCTCCCATAGAGGAATGCATAAACTGTAAGGATAACTATCTGCACCAAGGTAGTCAGTTATAGTTTAGTCTGTGAATTAAGATTCAAAGATGTCACATGCAACTAGACCAACAGATTTACAAATTTGTTGAATGAATGACAATATCCCCATCACTATATTCTCTATATGTAGACCCAATCCAACTTCTAGATATTTTTATTGTGTACTCTAAAAATAGCATTTTCAGAGTCAAGGATGACCAAATCTATTAACATTAATTCTATTCATCTGAATAGTAAGCAGCTAGTAGACCATTAATAGATTCATTTTACTTTCACGATAGAAAAGGCATATTGATTTAGATTTTTTGTTTCTGTAATTATTGTTGTCTTAGCTTATTTGCTCTTTTTATTAGAGATATAGTATAAAAGAACACCACTGAAACTACACGAACAATATAACGTTGTCCACTTTTCAGTAGTAGTTGCAATGTTCAAGTTGAATAGAATTACCACTGAACTGACATAAAAACCAGTTGTTGTGAAAAAACATGACAGCATCCGGAAGAAGTCAAAACGATGGCCTAGTCTGTAGATGTCTCGGCTGAGTGTCTGCTCTCCATTACCACATGCCACTTTTGCTTCAAAAAGTGAAATTTGATTTAACCCAACATCTCTTCCCTTGCCAACTTGAATATACTCGTGATGAGTAATATTCCCACGTCTCAGTGTCGAGTTAAAACCTATATCATAACCAACATATCAGACATAAATAAAGCTCAGTAGTTTACTTTGTATATAGGAGAATCATGGAGAGGGGGCCCAGGAGGTTGGGGGTAAAGAGGGATAAATAGTAAATAGCTGGTTTTGATTCAATAAATATGATTACCAGCAAAAATGTCCTCGCTTAGATTGATTCCCCTAGAAGCTTTACTAATTCCTCCACGGGTAATGTGAAAAATCCTGTCAAACACATCTGGATGCCCATAGTGGAACCGAACCCTAAATAAATTAAACCAACTTAGGCCACTGAGTAGAGATCATGCTGTTGTTCCAACCACGTTTAGACACTTTCTAAATTTAATAATGCAAGAGAATAAATGACAAAACGTGTATAAAATACATGTTATCAACACTTTCTAAATTTAATAATAAAAAAGAACTGATCACCGGAGTGAAAGAAATACATTATTGAATGATACCACAAAAGCAAGACCCTGGCTATAGAAAGCTAGAAACTGATATAGAAGAACTGGGTATTAACAAAAAAGAGGACGTCTTACTGTCAAGTTAACACAGATACCTTGGCTCTAAGTGACCACTAACCAGAAGCTACAGTATATTCTCTACCAAAGAAATTATATTATCTGATTGCCTTTAAGATGTAGATAGATGCTGAATACATGCAGAAGAGTAGATGCGCTTACGTGAATAACTTATACAAGATGAAGAAATCAGAAAGTACATACTTTAACGGTCTTGCCAGAACTCTTTGGCCAATAGTCACAAAACTTGTTTCTTGATTTGACATAAACCACGCCAAAGAAGAAACACTGCACACAGATTCGATATGAGTTAGATGCAACTGTGTTATGGATAGCATATCAATCTGCTGAGTGCTGACCAATAATAGTAGAGCCATCAGGCAACCTTCCAGTGAAGATATGCTCACGAACACCCAATATAGATGGTGGACGCACCCCATGATCCTCATTAAATTCCTCAAGCAGGTTACGCATTTTAAAAGCTTCTTCCAAATAATTATCCTGCACAACATCTTCGAAACATGAGAATAGGTCGATAAAGTTGAAGTAACCACAGAAACGAATGCATACATATTACCTGATTCATATCTATGGTCTGAAGAGCTTCGCCTCGACTAAATATTATAGCATGATTTTGATTTTCAGGCTTGCCTTCTCCAATCTTTGCCGAGCCAGGCAATTTTATGCGGTAGATTTCCTGAAAGAAAAAAATAGATGCAACCAGTGAACACAGCAGACTAGATCGATGTGGTGCTTCTATTCACAGAAAGAGGCTTATACCTGGTCAAGGTTCTCAACTGCTTTGATCAATACAGAATAATATACCTTCTGTATATTTTCACCTTCTTTTTCTTCAACTTCATCAATATATGCAACACGAAGGGCTGGATTACTGAATAGGAAAACCAGATTTTGAACTCAGATGAATCCGGAAGTTTAAACTCACAATCAGGATTTGAGTTGTAGGATAATAGATACATATCATACTTGACCATTAAATTCAAAATATCAGTTGCGTGACGATCTCCTTGCCGCTTTTGATTCCCATAGTTCTGGCAAGTAGCAACATATGTGAACTTCATGTCAGCTACAGCTTCTAATTGATCATACAAGGATCTCTGATTTACGTCCTCATCCGATGCAACTGTGACAGCTTTGTATCCTTCCAGCATTTCTTTGCAGTTGACATATAAATATTCAGGAATCAGAAAGCAGTATAGTACTTCCACAGGGTTAATCAAGGATTCTTCGTAATACATACCGAGTCTTCGACCAATTAGACTTTTAGCACGCCTTAAACAAATTATGTTTCTTTTGAAACTAGCATACAAGATAATTTATCTTACATCCTACATTATCTAAAGTTGTAAGCATAAAAGATAGTTCACCTCACATGCTTCATAATCTAAAGTAGTACCTTAATCTATATAATGCAACATATAATGCTACCGTGTGATCTGGTGATCTAATCTGTATAGCGCAACATATAATGCTTCTCCGTGATCTGTCGACTATTTTGTGCAGCCAATAACTTATATGATAGTTACGCAACAGTGTTTAGATATATATTTATATATGTGGGAAGGTGTAGTACAGTGGTCAAACAAAACCCTCATAAACATTGATACCTTGTAACCCTACACATCAACCCCTAAACAAGAACACGGGCCTTCATGGCATTGAATCTCAATTAACTTTTAAAGTGAAGTGTGACTTCTGCTACTAGTAATCTAAAATGTAATAACATGTTTTACAGGCATCCATTTCTACACGCAGGAAATTGTTTATAGTACCATTCTCCTTTGCCATGTCAAGGAAGGCCTGAAGCTTCAAAGCTCTTCGGTAATACATCATGCCTCTAACTGCAAAAAAATTTCACATTAGTAACAAAGAAAATTACACAGACATGACAAGATGACAGGTAACATACTTGTTCTGCAAAGTGTCTGGCCTCTCAAGGAAGCCCAATGGCGAAGCTGCAAGATATTTTCTTCAGTATCCCACAGTTCACATTCTTTACAGTTTAGACGCTCAATAAAGTTGTCCCATTCATCTAATACAAGCAACATGATGCTTGTCATATTATCAAAGCATATCGACTAGTAGCTGCGCAGATATTATACCTTTAAGAAACATAAAATAGATAAGAACCTGGATATATTGTTTGCAGGTAGTATAAAATTGAAATACCATCTTCATTTTCCATCTCAAGGTCACTCTTCGAATAGACAGTCTCTTCACTGTAGTAGGGAGTCATGACACTGCAATGCCCATAAAATATGGTTATGCCCAGGAACTACAATCATAATATTTTTATGGTACTTTGTAATTGCAAAGTCACTTAATATTGCTTATAGCTTATGAAAAACCATGCCAAGGATTTCCAGAACGTATACTGTGAAACCTTTTATGATCAAACACTGAGCTGATGTCCAATATACAGCTCCACAAGGTCAATGGGACACTACATGACTAGTGAAACATCCAATATTTCGAAATCATATAAATTACGAGCTGCACCTGAATGAAAGCATTTTGCGCACTTGAGGTGCGCATGGCATCTTCATGAACAATGAATTTGTGAAGAAAGTCACCCTGCGGCGAGCTTCAAGGTTTGTTGGCACATCAACAGCAGATTCTTTGACTGTCAAAAGGAGATATAGGCGGCTTATCTGTGAGAAGGAAAAGAATCATCAGTCGTTAAGAGATTGAATATTCAACGCTGAACAGGCTATATGTACACATATATATATATATATGTATCATAAAGATTATGCCAACCTGTTCTTCCCACTGTGCTGTCACTACAGGAGGGAACATGATGTCATCTAGCGCATCTGTTTTATCAAAGAGTTGCCTTCCAGAATTCATTTTACTACGCTTAAATTCTACCAGTTCACTGAAAAATTTGATTTTCATAGCATATAGTCATGGTGTGTTTTATAAGGAAAAAATGTTCCTTTAATTTTAAAAAGTTTCTATTAACAACCAGCATCTCAGACAAAACACCAACCAAATTTCATTCACCATCATGTCACAGGTAACTACTTCAAACATGTCTTGCAGTAATAGAACAACAGTATCTCGCTTTAAAGGATCAGCATCTTTCTGCAAAATGTATCAAAAGTTAAATTTGCAAAAAATTGATATTATGTGTACAGGCCAAACAAAGAACATGCACAAGTGCTCCTGAATAGTCTCACCAAAATTTCTACAAGTTGCACAAACTTTTGGCAAAAAGTAGGTAAATGGCCCATTCTGAAGTTCGCTAGAAATGTGTTCTTTGAAATGTTATTTTCAACTTCTCTAACGATGATGCTTATTAACCTGTTTTATACAATGACTGTTAGATTATAGTACTGAATCTGTTGATGACAATAAAACAAAAGCTTGATCTAAGAGCAAGAAGAAAAAGAAGAAAATCATTAAGCACTTCAAGTTCTGCAAAATGGTCTAAATTAGCGAACAGAAATAAAAGTGAGTACAAAGTTTTTTGGCCAAGAATACTATAAACTGTTTCGATATATCACTGAATATATGAAAAACGTACAAAACAGTACATAGTATGAAGTGTAATAAGATGCATCATGCAGGAATGGATAAAAGAAAATCTCTCAAAGGAAAAAATATCCATATTTAATTATTGTTGTGTTTTTTAAGGGGGATGGGGTGGGGGTGAGGGATGACGAAACTGGGGCTATGACTGGCGCTTGATTCATTGTTATCGTGTGATTCCAAAAAAGTGGTGTTTGCTCAGTCAAAATGCAAGTTAAGACAAGGAGCAGCCAAATACCTTTTCTCAGTCTCTCCAACCACCAACACATTTAGTACAAGCTTTAAAGACTCATAGCATTCAATAACAGCACATTTCATATACTCATCCGCAGATATACGCTTCCAGAGGTCAGAGTCTTTGGATCGGAATTGAACTGCCATATCTAATGCAATTGGGATCTGTAAACAATAGATTGTCAACCAGAGAAAAGTGAATCAGAAAAGAGATGCAATAAAGAAAACCTTTGGTAGCTCTTTACCTTGCTAGCAAGCAAAAATGGTGGCCACTGGATAAGTTCAAGGCTAGGATCTGAAGAATAAGGGACCAACATGAGGTCCATCTCCCTGAAATGAAGAAACATGTTAACTTTAGTTTTAATTTGAGGTGACAAGAAAGGTTATTAAAGAAAAACAAATCTAGAAAGCTTTCCTGTCACTTATGAGATCTTCTTCGCGAAAGCAACGAATAACCTCATTCCATAACTGAGCAAATTTTGCAGCTTCACTTTTTCCGTTTCTAGTAACCTATACGTGGAAGGCTGCTCATGTTCAAACTAGTGAACAAGTTTCTAGACTTCCTCAATGCTGCATGTTCTAGTTTACTCCTAAACATGGATTGCATGATGATAAGCGACCTTGGACAAATGCTTCGAAATAGAATATACCATTTTCTTATTTGGATCGGAAGGAACCAAATACTTGTTGAATGCACCAGGTAATGATTGGAACCGGGACCTTAGCATGCCTAGAGTTCTTATCTGTAAAAGGAGAAAAATGAGCAAATGGATACCAGTAAAAAAATAAAGTAGAGGTACAGCAAATTGCAAGATGTTCAAAAGCTCAGTATGAACTAATTTTCAGATAGATAGAAACCTTAAGATCTTGATTACTCAGTGTTATCAAAGCGTCAAAGCCGTATACCCATTAAATTATACAAATATTGGAGTCATATCACTTCTGATTTAGCCCCAGGCCATGATAGAGTATTACTATATATAAGTATCATTTGATTAAATGACTAAGAAGCTGCTGACCAGATTATGAGGTGGAGACTCACCAAGCTACTGAAATGGATAAATTAGATTTTCCTTTCCACAGAACCTAGCCTGGAGGGCCATTCGACAGGTGCAACTTGCTTAAACTAATGTGGGACATCTCAGAACACACCATCAAAATTAAAGTGCGTATTACGTTGCTTTATATTGATGATGAAAGAAGTTCAATGAAGAGTTTCCATCAAGCATCGTTACCCTTTATACTCTTCAACAAAACAAGATTATGAAGAGAGAAACGAAGAACAATCATGGAAATGAGAAGATCTGTGCGACATAAAGAAGAGCTCTCAAAAGTTTCTGTGCTCAACTCGCAAATACAACAGATTTTCTACTGAATAGATTGCCAACAGAAGTGTTGAAAAAGACTTTCTAAACATGGTATAGCCACAAACTTAAGCTGTTACATTTTAAAACATATGGCTGTGCATTGCTCAAAACTAAAAACATAGGCAAATTGGACAATTGGCCGATATGAGGGATCTTTATACACTATTGTTTAGCTTTGTCTCAAAAGCTTACAAGATCTACCTTTCTGAAGACAGCAAAAATTTCAAGTACAGAAGTTTAATAATTTGAATCAAACAGTTGGAGTTGCAGAGATGATAAGAGTCTTGAGGTCCATTAAGTGAATGAAGATATTGAAATTTATTTTAAAATATATCTTACGCCTCTCTTTTCACTTCAAACCTAAATTTGGGTAGCATGATAGGTGGATCACTAGGAACTCATCTAGGCACTACATTGGATCATAGTGTTAAATTAAATTGTGATAATACTGGGGGTCCCCAGGACTCTAATCCAGACCCCTGAGTTTTGGTACCCTCTAAATCTTATGAATACTGAAGATATGAGAGAAAAGAAACTTTTTTTTGTGTATAGTGTTTTTTTCTCTTAAGAAATCACTTATGCTACTAGAGGAAAACCTTATAAGAGGTATAATATAAAAACTAGTTTCAGTTACACCCAAGCTTTATGTATGAAGACTATTAACTAATAAATTAAGCATAACCTTTTAACTATGATCCTTGGTTCTTGAATGATATTTCCTAGAACTTATTACCTTTTACGCAAGAAGTAACAATCTATCCAGAATTTATTCCTTCACTAAAATAGATGTGCAAGCCAATGTCATGGAGAAGTATACATTGACTGATGGAAGTAGGGTTACAAAAAAAAAAAAACAGGCCAACCAGGTAGGAGAAGTGCATTAATGTTACCTCTCCTAGTCGATCAAAGGCCCCAATAACACCACCTAGCAGGGTCGAAAATATTGCATACCAAATTTGTGTATCCATGAAATATACCTAAAAAAAATATTCAATTAGGATTGAGGAATCATCACACAAAGAAAGGCCTGATGACTTTTCCCAGGCAATAAAACTAATATAGGTTGAAACAAAATAATAGGAGTAGTGCGTGTATAAACAATCAAAGAGATATGTAGATACCACCTACCAGCAGTACCGGTAACCAGAGTGAAATGACAGCTCCATGGTGACTTTTAACTGCATTGACATGCAACATTATATTACGAACCCTCCCGATTATGATAGGATAGCAGAAAATTTTACAACGAGGTTTTAACTTGATTATAAAAGCATGAAAGAGATAACTAGAGCTAGAGATATGCCTTTAGGGAAGAACTCATGCCACGCATAATGAACATGTTTGATATTCATTATATCTTTAGTTGGTCTGACAAGAGGCTTTATCTGCACAAAAGGACACAATGCATTAAAAGGTTATGTTAAGCATTCATCTAAACTTGCTTCACTTAAAGGCTAATATGCAGCATATACCTGGACAAAAAAGCTAAATGTGAATTTGCAACACACAAGTAGCATCCAGAACAGAGTATACCTGAAAATTTATAAAATATATATAATCGTAGATAGTCACAAACAAACCTAACTAGTAAACAACATTTGAAGTTCTCACTTTACGAGTCCAAATTGACTTTCATGCATTCCTCTTCCAACATACACTCTCGGCTACAAAAAAGCATTTTACATGAAATAAGCCATATTCACAGATGAGTATATGTTTGCATGTCACGCACACGCGCACACACACACACAGAGAGAGAGAGAGAGAGAGAGAGAGAGAGAGAGAGAGAGAGAGAGAGAGATTACAACTAAATATTTTTGACATGTTACTCATAATTATTAGCAGATGACAGTCTCTAGCCTCGATAATCATAATTTGCATTGACAAATCTGATGAGCTAGAAGTTGATATGTTAAGCTTATGGATTTATTTAAAAAATCATGTGCCTTGTCCTTGAAGTGTAAAAACCTTAAAAATAGAACATGACTTAATTTAAAGGGGCTTCGTGAGTATTAATTATGTCATGGACAGCAATCAGTCTCATTTTGTGAGCAAATACATAAGCCAAGTCATGAGTATTGTTCAGCCGAGTGCATGACCAAGTGTTTATATTTATTTAAATACCCATTACATCAAACATTTACATATCAGGAACCAGTTAACCTCATTAACCATGCGAAAAGAAGATAATCTTTTCTTTGATATATATATAGTCATGCAGACATATACAATACATCAACCATTACCAATATACTACATGCAAATATTACTATCAGATCCTACTTTTCTGCTATATGTTAACTAAACAACTTTTTAATGGGTCATACTCAGTTGTTGGAAACAAACAAAGAGATACACTTGGTAAAGGTTAATTGAGAAGTTAGAGTTTAAAAATTATGTTGAACTTACTCAGGTATAGAATTAAGAGGGTAATACCTGTGACCACCATAGAAAAAGCCTTATGATTAGGTAGTCCGAATTCTCAATCGACCTTAAGAGGATAGGAAACATAAACAGAACTGCCGCTAGTACATTTGGGAGTAGATATAAACCCACGGCCAAGAGATATAATGGAGGGATCCCTTCAACTTGATTTAGGACTGACAAAACATGTTTGATGGTGTTCAAGTCTAACGAGTTGTTTTGGTGCAGATAACAAACGGGGAGAACAAGGGACCATGCAAGGCTAACAACAATCTTGAGTATGTTTCTCATGACATCAGAGAAAGTCCATCTGAGAAATGCTGGGAAGTTCAGAAAGAGGTCCAGCAGACCTAATAAACAGACACGCACACCACAAAAGTACCCAATATATTAGTCTCAAGATATTAACACCAATTGTAAAAATGAACTCGTGAAAAATGTTCATGTCTTCTGACAAACATAGAACAGTGGACAAAAAATACATTGTATGTTTCAACTAGACATTGTGCAAGTAAATCTTCTGTCTCCAAACACGTACTGCAAAGAGTAGGATCTATTTATTATCAATGTGGGAAAAAATATGCCAAAGGTGATGGACGACTTCCTTCAAGAATCTCTATATTAAGTTTGAGCTACCATATTAGATTCCTTTTATGGCTTTTTGAAATCCAAAACTAAAAACAGAATTTCAAAACTAAAACAGAATTTCAAGATTTATATATTAAACTGTGAAAAGAATCGTTACGGTGTTGCAGACTCGTAAAACATGTCATGTTCCCTGTGCTGCTAAGAATTGTCCGACTTGCTATAGAACCTAATGGGTCATTAACTCACTTATCATACACCTAAACATATAATGGATTCATATTCAAGTAACAATTCATACTTTGTAGGAAGCGAAGAAAAGCAGCAGTGATGAATATGCTGGACAGCCTATATAAGACATCCTTTCGAAATACATCCAATAGAGAAATTTCACTCCATGCAATGATAAACATAGCCTGCAGTCAAAAGCCGTTATCAATTAGTTGTTTCTAATATATGGGAGTCATATCCGTTTAGCGGCAAAGACATATTAGGTCTGACAGTTGTTAATACATACCTGCAGTACCAATATAAAGAAAGTCCACAACCGATCAAAACTTCGAAAAATGTGCCATGATGAACGGGTTTCAGTAAAGTACAACTTTCCCAGGTTTCTTGGAGCTATACATAATCCTTGTTTCCCCTGGCATGGAAATTTATGAAGGAAATAACAGAAAGCTCATATGAAAACTGTTTTTTTTTTAAAGAATTGGAAGTACCTGCATCTTCGTATTTGTTGACTTGAAAAAATCACAATCATCATGCATAGGCCAACCTAAAGAGAAACAAGCAGATGACCTAGCAGCATTGCAAATATCGATGCCAAAAAAGGAAAGGAGTCAAAGCACCGTTTAAAATAGATATCATAAAAGCATCGTTTAAAATAGATATGATAAACGTGGTGCAATCTACTATACATACCAAAAATATTCGTTTAGATCATCATAATTGCACCAAGCTGAGTGAGGGGCTTTTCCATTTCTGCTCTTTTTAGCTTCCTAAAATATTGTCAACACCTCTTTAAAGTCCAAAAACCTAAATCCTGAAAATAAGTTCATGTTTGCACTAGAAAGTACCTTCTCAATTACTCGATAAATGGGTGTAATAACCTTGCGCAAAAAAGACTCATTATCTCCCCCGTAAGAGGGCCTGATATTCTCTCCAGTGATGATGCTGACATTTCCAGCCAATAGACCATGAAGTTCATATGCCATCTGAATGTAAATGATGTCACCAAGAAAATTTGTGTAAAATCAGCATATGCATACAGTTTGGAGAATGGAAAATGATAAAGAGGATAACAGCATCCAGATATAAGAAATGATAAAATACTCACATTATGGAAAATATAGCATAGACACTCCGGCATAAAGCGCACATTAGCTGCTTCGCCCCAAATAAGAAAATAAAGTCCCATATAAAGTATCTTTCTTTGTTGAACTTCTTGTTGCCCTTGTGGCAGACTGGAAACAGAATCAAATTTATATCCTCATAAGCTCCAAACTATGAAGATGAAGCTATAATTATAACAAGAGAAACTAAACAAGAAAACGTTCCACAACAAAATAGATACAAACACATTGGGACTCACCGTAAACTATGTTTTCTTCCCATGTATTTGCACCATGTCTTATAGTTTTTAAAAAGCTTGTTTGTGACAGCATTTACAGCTCTGTCATCAAGCTGTAGTGAAGTGGATTACAGATTTAATTTACTTCCCCATGTAAGAAACAAAGAATTGTGAATAATATTTAGGCAGTGATGGTCGATAAAAAATGACAGTCACCACACTAAGAACCAGTAAAGGAAAAAAATTCTAAAATCTAAAAATACAACTAAACCACAACATGTATCATTTATAACATGCACTTAGCACACTGGATGCTTACATATGATGAGGCAAGGAAAAGTTAGACGTGCCTTGGTAGTTGGTTCGGGCTTTGGAACAAGCTTAATATGAACATTTGAAAGAAGCAAGATCAAATTCTCTCTCTGGTTCCTGACATTGTCTCTCTGCAGACACCATACAGAAGGCAGATCATTATTACACAAAAAAAGTCATACAAAATGTATATGCACTTGCTTATACTCATCTAGGAATCAGAAGATTTGCCTGAAATCCAAACGTGACTCTTAGCCAGTCAAGAACATCCAGTTCTCCTGATTTACTCCTGTACTGATCAGATTGGGGTGGCCAATTCAAGCCGCTCGTGTTTCGAAGTGCATCCACAGCTGCTATAACCTTATACACAAAGCTAGTTAGCAACCTAATCGCATCATAAGACCATACCAGGTATGCATTGATGAATGTCAGTATGTGTCTGCTCGTGGTACCTCTTTGAACTGCATGATGACCTGTGATTTTCCCGAGGAATCCAGTGGGAGAATGTTATAGGGAGCATAAAGTTTTTTCTTTGCTTGGACATCTTTTGCTGCAGCAATAATCTGTTTATCGGGGTCTATATCTGTTAGCTCCTAATGTATTACACACATTACGATAGTTGGATATGAATCAACAGATTGTGTAGATAACCTCAGGAGCAACTTCTTCCACTTCCTCAGAGATATTAACAGCGCAAAGGACTTCAAACAGTACATTAGCAGTCTGGTAAGCTTTTCCTAGTTGGGCTCTGTTGCATATAAGTATATAACATTTAATCAATAGGCTGTCACTGAGTTGATCACAACCACAACATATAGAGGAGGAATAGAGTCTAAGGACTAGAGACAGATTGACATGCCTGTCTGCTTGATCTCCCTTGTCCAGAACTCTAGTGTAGTGCTCATAATAAAAGGCACCAATTTCCCGGGCATCAGATTCTTTAACCCTGGAGGCAAGACTTGAAACGTCGTCCTAAATCAAAAAATGAAACAGATGAAGAAATGGAATTCGGAATTGGAATATGACCCCGTTTATATGTTAAATAAAACCTCAAGACTTCCCCATATTCTGCTGGTTGTTCATGTGTGCATACGATAATAGATTATAATATTACAGTAGAGTAGTATAACATTAGATGATAGGTAAATCATTCAGCTACCCGCTTTATTTCCTACATGTTAATATAATAATTTTAGCTAATAATAAGAAATTGAAATGTTTGAGGAAATATGAAGGAAAGATCAATAAATTAATTATCACTTCCAATATAAACAGAGATGTGATAATGAAATGCATAGAAGAAATATTAGTTACCCGGTTCAGTCGCTGTAGAAGGCTTGTTTTGAACTGCATCACCCCTCTTCCATTAGAGTTTGGATCCGTTCTGTCCGTTTTATCAAGTGCATAAGCTCGGCCTTAAATTTAAGATGCAAAAAAGGGTAAACCAGGGTAAACCAGTGAATAATTGAGGAAAATAGTAACAAGTCACTTTCAGTGATTTGGTTATAAGCTACAATAAAATTTCGAGTGCAGTTTACATTATCGCCAATACATATTTCTCTAGATATTATCCTCTAAATGCATCATTTCTTATACAGTGAGTGTATAAAGATATACAGTAGTCGTCTACGTACTTTTCTCTCTCCATATATCCTATAAGGTAAAAGTATAAATCAAACACCTTAAAATATCAACTTAAATGAAAAGTGTGAATAATATGGTTGACAAAACACCAAAACAGCAAGTAATCGTTAAATGCAACTTACCAGTATCACCAAATTGTTGCATAAAAACTTGTAATGTACATACAATAGCTTTAAATAGAATTAACAAAACTGAAAAAAAGAAGGAATGTGTGTGCTGATTGTGCGTTAAAGCATAAGCAGAGTAGTTAAGTATATGCTTACAGAGATAAGCAACACGAGGATGCGAGGTTTCGATCTCAGCAGCAACACGAAGAATCGGAGCGATAGACGACTGCAGAGAGGCAGGGACGACTTCATTATCAAAAACCTCAACCGGATAATTTGTTAGGGCAGAGCTGCGTGACGATCGCCGCAGATGACTTGATTGACTCGCTGACGACGTCTGCTCTTGGAACGACGATCTCATCGCTGCGTAGAACACTAATTGCTAACAATCACTTACACAAAATTGTATGTATATAACGAAATTACAATTCACAAATACCTAATCGCTATTGCAAAACACTAATTGCTAAAATCAACAACACACTCGCACTTTTATTTACATCATTCGTCTCAAGCATATAATCTCTCTCTCTCTCTCTCTCTCTCTCTCTCTCTCTCTCTCTCACACACACACACACACACACAATCTCTCAAAACACACAAACACACAGTACATCTATGAATAATAAACACAGGCATACATCTAATAAGAAGTGAAGCTCACCGAGTTTATACGAGTGGCGCGATCGACGAACAGGACGAAGCTGATTGTGAAATTTGTAGAGAGAGAAAGTAGGAAAAGGAAGAAGTGGAAATTTCTAGAGAGAGAAGGGGAAGAACAAATGAAGAGATGAAAGTAATGTAAAGGTATATACGTACAGAATATGTAAGTATATATGTACAACAAACACACAACGCCACACTGAGCTGATTTGAGAGAGAGTCAGTAACAGAATGAAGAAATAAGCCAGTCTACTGGGCGGGAAAACTACTACTAGGGCCGTGTTTGTTAGATCGATAGAAGTAATGAATATGATTATAAATTTTTAAGCTTTTAATTATTTTATTTCATGTTTATTTTTCCAGAACAGGGTATAAAATTATAATCTCTTCTAATCTATACTATATTATTATAAGTGCAACAAGGTATAATTGGTATACTATATTATTATAAGCGAAACAAGGTATATTTGGTCGGTTGGTTACCACCGTCAAAAAAGTTTGTTAACACCTTCCAAAAATGAAAAAATAAATTAAGCTAAACGGGGTATAATTGGTTGGTCGGTCGGTTGGTTACCACCTTCCAAAAAGTTTGTTAACACCTTCCAAAAATGGAAAAATAAATTAAAATGCATATAAAATTTTATTTTACTTAATAACAAACTCTTTTAATTACACTCCAGTTAATATTCAATTACATACTCTTTTAGCTATACTAGCTTATAACCCGTGCGAAGCACGGGTTTGTTTTTATAGGTTATAAAATTTATTTAACATTATAATTATGTTTTTATATAATCCTTATTTTTAATAATTTTTTTAATTTTAATATAATATAAATTTATATAATGATATGCATGGTTTAAAATTTATTTTGTAAAATTCTAAATTAAAAATGTCTTTGACCGGTTCGAACTTTGAATTTTTATTAAATTAATTTAATCATATAATATATCTTATTATTAGATCTAACGATTCTTATTTATTACTAAAAATAATGATTTGAATATATGGTGAGATATTTTTGGGTGTATATTAGTGATCGCAAGATTAATTTTAAATTAAAAAGTAACTTGTTTTAATTACAAAAATTACTACTAAAAATAATTACGGAAAGATATGGTGTGATATTTTGGATATATATTAATTATTGTAATATTAGTTTTAAATTAAATGGTAAAGTGTTTTAATTAGAAGTAAAATCTTTAGAAAAAATGGGTAATTGAGTTGTTGGAGCAGAAAAAAGAGTCCAAGTAGAAGTTCAATGTGGATGAAGGAATTTTAATCGGAATATAATTACGTTAACATTAGTAATTAGCTTTTTGAGTTGTTTTTATAATTTAATTATTTATTTTAATAATTAGGATAACCAATTTTGAGTTGTTTTTGTAATTTAATTATTTATTTCAATAATTAGGATAACCATATCGAAAACCAAAACTTTCAAAAATTTTAATGTTTCGACTTTAATATAAAAGAATATAGTTCTGTGCGCAGTGTTCGTGAAGGCAACGGAGGTTTTAAGTTTAGCTGTATTAGTAATGGTGTAAATATAAAATACTATTGTGTCGTTAGGACCATGGCCAATAACGGATTAAAATTGATTTATTTTATATTTAAAATTAATTAAAAATTAAATTAACCAAACCAAATAAATAAGATAACCAAATCGAAAACCAAAACTTTCAATGTTTCGGCTTTAATATAGAAGTATAGATTAAAATTTTATTAGTTTATTTTATTAAATAAAACCTCCCTTGATATAATTGGAAAAAGAGAGATTTTAGTTAGAGAAAATAGAAAGGTAACGTGAAAATTAAAAAAATGACATGATATATGTGAAAAAGGTAATTGATTAGCTTATATAATTATAATTTAATTATGTCATTTTACTAAATAAAATTGCTCATAGTTTTTAGAAAATGAGAAATTAATGTTGTCCGTAATATTTCTAAAAAAAAATTTAATTAGAAAAAAATAGAAAAGATGATACATTTTAGCTGAAAAGGTAATCGGTTAATTATTAGTATTATAATATTATTATTTTTTTTATTAAATAGAAACATCTGTGATATAATTAGAAAAAGAGAGATTTTAGTAAGAGAAAAGAAAAAAGGTACCGTGTTTTGGTTGAAAAAGGTAACCGTTCATGATATAATTGGAAAAACGGAGATGTTAATTAGAGAAAAAGGAAAAAGTAACGTGTTTTGGGTGAAAAAGGTAATTGATTAGTTAATAATAATTATAATATAATTACGTTATTTTATTAAACAAAACTGCTCGTACTATTTTTAAAAAAAGAGATATTTTAGTTAAATAAAATGTGAAAGATATTCTATTTTACTTGAAAAAGAAAATTGTTTAGTTATTGAAAAATATAAAAGGTAATATGTTTAACTTGAAAAAGGAAATTAATTAATAAAGGAGAAATTTTAGTTAGATAAAATATAAAGGGATATTATATTTTATTATAAAAAGAAAATTATTTAGTTTTTGAAAAATAGAAAAGATAATATGTTTAACCTCAAGAAGGAAATTTATTAGTTTGTAGAAAAGGTAATGTGTCTAACCTGAAAAAGGAAATTGATTAATAAAGGAGAAATTTTAGTTAGATAAAATATAAAAGGATATTGTATTTTAGGAAATTAGTTAGTTAGATAAAATATAAATGGATAAAAAGGAAATTATTTAGTTTTTGAAAAAGAGAAAAGATAATATGTTTAACAAATTGATTAGTTAGTAGAAAAGGTAACATTTCTAACCTGAAAAAGAAAATTGATTAATAAAGTAGAAATTTTAGTTAGATAAAATATAAAAGGATATTGTATTTTAGGAAATTAGTTAGTTCTTGAAAAATAGAAAAGATAATATGTTTAAACTCAAGAAGGAAATTGATTAGTTAGTTTATCTGTAATTATTTATTAGTTAGTAGAAAATGTAATATGTCTAACCTCAAAAAGGAAATTAATTAATAAAGGAGAAATTTTAGTTATATAAAATATAAAAGGATATTGTATTTTAGGAAATTAGTTAGTTAGAAAAAATATAAAGGGATATTATATTTTATCATAAAAAGAAAATTATTTAGTTTTTGAAAAAGAGAAAAGATAATATGTTTAACCTTAATTGATTAGTTAGTAGAAAAGGTAATATGTCTAACATGAAAAAGGTAATTGATTAATAAAGTAGAAATTTTAGTTAGATAAAATATAAAAGGATATTATATTTTAGGAAATTAGTTAGTTCTTGAAAAATAAAAAAGATAATATGTTTAAACTCAATAAGGAAATTGATAAGTTAGCTTATCTGTAATTAAGTAAGGGTAAATAAGTAAAATCAACAGTACCGATCGACCGACTGACCGACCGACCGACCGACTAACCAAACTTTTAGTGTTTCGGAATTTATATAATAGTATAGATTTGTTCACAAGAATTCATTAAGATGTTAACAAGGAGTTTAAAGTATAAATAAAAAAATTACGTAATAAACTATATTATATTGGCCATTGTTACAAGCAAACATGATTTATTTGGTTAATGTAACTCCTTGACTAACACCTTCCCAAGAAAATTTCAACAACTTCCTAAAAGTACTAATTCAAAAATAAAATAAGTGTAAAGTAAAAATTGTTAAAGTAATCTAATAAAATCTACGCATTGAGTTGAGTCCATGTACTGAAATAATTGAAATATACAAATAAAATTATTTAGTTATTATTTTGTACTATACTATTAAAAGCAAAACAATGTATATTTGGTTAGTTGATTGGTTGTTTAACGTCTTTTAAAAAAAAAATTAACGCCTTCCTAAAAAATGAGTAAAAGAATTGTATTAAAAATATTAATTTAATTATTGTAAACAACAAAATTTACAAATAAGGCACAAAAATTTATTTTAAAAAATTATGAAATGTGTTAAAAATTCAATTAAATCATATATAATTTATTAAAAATGAAAAACCACATGTTTTATAGAATTATAAACGTTTTCAATTATATCCCGATTAGAATCATCGCCCGCACACACTTCTTCCTACTATTCTTTCTTCTACGATTTTATGTTATACTAAATAATTTTTAAAAAATATCTATTGAATTCTTAAGATATTATTTACCAATAAGGAACAAAACTATATTTTTAAAAAATTAAAAAATGTGTTAAAAATTATAAATTCAGTTAACTTATATATAATATTTATTAAAAATAAAAAAATCACATGTTTAATAGAATTATAAACGATTTCAGTTATATCCCGATTAGAATCATCGTCCGCACACACTTCCTACGATTCTTTTCTCTACGATTTAGGTTATACTAAATAATTTTTCAAAAATATCTATTGATTTCTTAAGATATTTAACAATAAATTTAAATATAACATTAATTTAATTGTATTTATTTTTGTCATTAAATTAATTATAGATCATATGTAAATTTAAAATTAATAATAATTTTTTTTAAATTTTATATTAAATCATATAAATAATATATTAATTCACAATAATAATATATGATGGTTAGTTGGTTGGTTAATATCTTTCAAAAAATTGTTAACACCTTCCTAAAAATAACAAGTTAAAAAAATAGTATTAAAAATATTAATTTATTTTTAATAAATAACAAAATTTACGAATAAGACACAAAAATGTATTTTTAAAAAAAAATATAAAACGTGTTAAAAATTCTAAATTCAGTTAAATTATATATAATTTATTAAAAATAAAAAACCAAATGTTTTATAGAATTATAAACGTTTTCAAATATATCTTGATTAGAATCATCGCCCACACGCACTTCTTCTATGATTTTAAGTGAAAGGCATATGACTCAGCCTATTTGTAGTTCGAGGATCCTAATCCAATTAAACTAGATTGTAATAAGTCAATAATATCAACTGTCACAGGAATCTCAAAAGATGATAGCCGTCAGAAGAAAAATCAACAAGTCAATCTATAGTTTTGATGTTTTACACTAGAAGAAGATTCAGATATCTGATCAAGCCTCAAGGTAGCATTGAAACACATGGATTCATTTAAGGGACAGAGATTTCTATAAGTGATAAGAAACAATTTCAGTACCGAATGATTTATGAGAGTGAAGAGTATAAAAAGACCACAGTGTTAAAGTCAAGATGAAGAACAGAGATTGGAGTTAGTAGTTCATGAACCAAACAGTACATCGAGCGCCAACATCGATCCAGTGTATGTTCCTTATCATAATTACGTGGTTCACAGTGAAGTATTGACTATTAAAGGATTTATATTAACTAGTCGATGAAGCCGCGCTTCGCTGCGGCGTTACAATATTTTTTAAAAAAACAATACATTTATGTTATATTGTAATATTAATATTAAATTTTAATAATTAAATAATTTTCTCTAATGAATCGATTTCTTGTTAAACATGATTCTTTCGATTGAGCCGCTCTCTCGTTAAAACCGAGATCCCAATAACATATATTATAAAGACTTTATAATAATTTTTATCCATAAAATCGAACCGTAAGAATAAAAAAAATTATGTCATTAGTATCAAATTCTAATAGCTAATATAATCTTTTCTAGTGAGCCGTCATCCCGTTAAATACGTTTCAAGCCGCTCTTATTTGGAATCGAAATTCCAACTCCATTATATAAAGAAAGAGAGTAAATTCCATTTTTTATATTCTTTAAACTTACAGCTTCCGCATGGGAATGTCTTTCTATTATGTTAACATATCTAAAAAAATTAAATATGAAGACTTTTCGTTACGAAAATAATATTAAATTTATGGATATATTTTTCTAATGCAAGTATAATTAACTTGTATAACAAAGTTAAAATAAAGGATTTCTAAGAAAAAAATATATAGTTTTAAAAAATTGTATAAGATGTCTCCACCGTACTCGTATTCTACTTCCAATAAAATATTTTATTATATGTATTCCTTATATATTCAAATATCTTTTATACGGTCTTCTCTAATGAACCGTTTTCTCGTTAAACACGGTTGTTACTATTGATCCGCTCTCTCGTTAAAACAAAAAACCTAACTTTTACATATATCACTTGAATGATAATGTTTATCCATAAAAATCAAATCCTAAAAATTAAATAAAATTTATAACACCAATATGATAGTTTAATAGCTAATACAATCTTTTATAGTGAGTCGTCTTCCCGTTAAACACGTTTCAAGCCGCTCTCATTTGGGATCGAAATTCTAACTTCATTACATATTATTGATGATACTTATCTTACACAACAACTTACTCCTTAAAATCAAAACCTAAAAAATAGAGCGAATTCCAATTTATACTTATTCTAGACTTTCTAAAAATTGTGGAGTTTTAGAAAATGAAAACACATCTTATTTTCTCTTTATATTATAGATACTCGTATTTATTTAGGATTCCTACATGACAATGTTCTTTTATTATGTTAATATATCAATTATTTTATTTTTTAAAAACGATGACCTTTCTATGACAATAGTATTGGATTTATGAATAAATTTTCCTAATAGAAGTATAATTAACTTATATAAAAAAGTATAATTTAAGAAGTTCGTACTTCCTATAAAATATTTAATTATATGTCTGCTCTATATATTCAAACACATATTCTACTTCTAATAGAACTTTTATTTATATGTTTTTTCTATAAATTCGAATCTTATTCTCTATAAATTTGAACTCCTATTCTACTTCCAATATAACTTGTAATCATATGCGTTATAAATACTTATTCTACTTTCGGTAGAACTTATATGATATGTCTTCCCTATAAATTTGAACTATTCTCCTCTATAAATTCGAACACCTATTCTAGTTCTAATATGTTAAATGATATTTTTCTACTTCTAATAGAAGTTTTATTTATACATTTTTTCTATAAATTCGAACTCTTATTCTCTATAAATTCGAACTCCTATTCCACTTCCAATAGATCTTTTAATCATATGCATTATAAATACTTATTCTACTTCCAATAGAACTTCTAATCATATGTCTTTCCTATAAATTCGAACTATTCTCCTCTATAAATTCGAACACCTATTTTACTTCTAATATATTAAATGATATTTTTAATTTATTAGTGTTTGAAATTCTAAAATTCTAGAAAATTAGAAAAATAGATTGAGACGATCTTAGAGCGCCACCTAAACTCCCGCGTATCCTCCTTTATATATATATATATATATATATATATATATATATATATATATATTGATACTTATATAATATTTTTTATCTATAAAATCGAACCGTAAAAATAAAAAAAAAATTATGACTTCAGTATCAAATTCTAATAGCTAATACAATCTTTTCTAGCGAGCCGTCTTCCCGTTAAATACGTTTCGAGCCACTCTTATTTGAAACTGAAATTCTAACTTCATTATATAAAGAGAGTAAATTCCAATTCTTATATTCTTTAAACTTTCTAATATTTATGGAGTTTTAAAAGATGAAAATACATGTTATATTTTCTGTATGTTATAGATATTCTTGTATTTATTTACAGTTTCCGCATTGGAATGTCTTTCTGTTATCTTAACATATCAAAAAAAAAATAAAATACAAAGACTTTTCGTTTCGGAAATAATATTGCATTTATGGATATATTTTTGTAATGCAAGTATAATTAACTTGTATAAAAAAGTTAAAATAAAGGATTTCTAGGAAAAAAGATGTATATTTTTAAAAAATCGTATAAGACGTCTCCACCGTCCTCGTATTCTACTTCAAATAAAATATTTTATTTTATGTATTAATTATATATTTAAACATCTTTTATACGGTCTTATCTAATGAACCGTTTTCTTGTTAAACACAGTTTTTACTATTGATTTGCTCTCTCGTTAAGACAAAAAACATAACTTTTACATATATTACTTGTATGATAATGTTTATCCATAAAAATCAAATCCTAAAAATAAAATAAAATTTATAACATCATATGATATTTTAATAGCTAGTACAATCTTTTATAGTGAGCCGTCTTCATGTTAAACACATTTCGAGCCGCTCTCGTTTGGGATCGAAATTCTAACTTCATTACATATTATTGATGATACTTATCTTACACAACAATTTTTTTTCTTGAAATCAAAACCTAAAAAATAGAGTGAATTCCAATTTATACTTTTTCTAGATTTTCTAAATTTTTTGGAGTTTTTAGAAAATGAAAACACAGCTTATTTTCTCTTTATATTATAGATATTCATGTATTTATTTAGGATTCCTGCATGAGATTGTTCTTTTACTCATTGTTCTTTTATTATGTTAATACATTAATTCTTTTCTTTTTAAATACGATGACTTTTTTCATGACAATAGTATTGGATTGCATGAGATTGTTCTTTTACTCATTGTTCTTTTATTATGTTAATACATTAATTCTTTTCTTTTTAAATACGATGACTTTTTTCATGACAATAGTATTGGATTTATGAATAAATTTTCCTAATATAAGTATAATTAACTTATATAAAAAATATATAATTTAGAAGATCGTACTTTCTATAAAATATTTAATTACATGTCTGCTCTATATATTTAAACACCTACTCTAGTTCTAGTAGAACTTTTATCTATAAATTCGAACTCTTATTCTCTATAAATTCGAACTCTTATTCTACTTCCAATAGAACTTTTAATCGTATGTCTTATAAATACTTATTATACTTCGAATAGAACTTCTAATCATATGTCTTCCCTATAAATTCGAACTCTTCTCCTTTATAAATTCAAACACCTATTCTACTTCAAATATGCTAATTGATATTTTTATATTTATTAGTGTTTAAAATTCTAGAAAATTAGAAAAATCGATTGAGACGATATTAGAGCGCCACCTAAACTCCCGCTATCCTCCTTTATATATATATATATATATATATTGATTCTACTTTAATTGATTAAATCAAATAATTAATTTAATTAAATAAATTAATTCTATCAGAATTAATATATTTATTAAAGTAATTATTAGATTAATTAAATCAGAATTAATATGAAAAAGAAATAGTTATTTAAATGATTTTTTATAAATCATTTAATTAACTATAAGCTGAAAAATATGATAATATAACTATCAAATGATAGTTATACCGATAGTCATATTCAGTTCAAGGTGTGATAGTCATATACAGTTCAAGGTGTGATAGTCATATACAGTTCAAAGTGTGACAGTCATATTCAGTTCAAACTGGATAGTCATATTTCATTCAAGGGATAGTTATACCGAATGTTATATTGGACTGGATAGTCATACCGAAAGTTATATTTAAAGAGACAGTCATATTACATTCATTTGATAGTCACACCGAATGTCATATTAGTGTTAACTGATTGTTATATCAGTTAAAACAAAGCAATATGACTATGGCTGTGTTATATAAGGCAGCAGAATGCAGAAGGAAAAGAGTCAGTCGAGCATAACAGAAAAATTACACAC
Source organism: Saposhnikovia divaricata (assembly GCA_036435485.1). NCBI lineage: Eukaryota > Viridiplantae > Streptophyta > Magnoliopsida > Apiales > Apiaceae > Saposhnikovia > Saposhnikovia divaricata. Next base: position 64,136,765 of record CM071596.1, read on the forward strand.
AGCAGCTCATATATCTCTCTCTCAAGCTCAAGAACACATACAAATTAAATTCTGTAAATTCAAGTTCATCTCAGTTGTAATATTCTATCCATTGGAACTTGTTTACTTGTGATTCTTGTACTACTAGCGAATTAAGTTTCCTAGTTCACAAATTGATATCTTGATTTTTATTAACTAAATTAGCAAAGTTCATGTTGAATTTTCTAATTAGTTATTAATTACTTGATAATCGTTTGGACTGATTTTGTAACACCCATCAAGTTAATATATTGTTATATTCAACTTGAAATTTTTGTTATATTATTCCGCACAAATTTGTTTAAAATAAATTTTATTTAAAGAACAAATTTCGAGAAAATGATATAGATTGTATTCAACCCCCCTTCTACAATCTTATCGGACCTAAGAATTGGTATCAAAGCCTATTGATTGATACACAAATCAAGATCCTAATTTTATTCCGTCAAAAATCTATCTCGAATTTTTAACTCACTTAAAAATTCATCATGTCATCAAAAAGCATTGTTAAAATTCCCATGTTTAACAAGGATAATTATACAATGTGGAAAAATAAAATGGAGTTGTTTCTTGATGTCGCAAATTCTAAATATTTGGGTGTTCTACAGAACGGACCTATAATTCCACTCGAATATGTATCTGAATCTATTGTTGGAGGAATTGTTGTAACACCTGCATCATCTTTTCCAAAGCATGTTGATTCTTTTACTCCTGCTGAAAAAGAGGACACAGGACTAGATAAGAATTTGAGACTTATTCTAATAGATTCCCTGGATACTGTGATGTACAGTCATGTGATGAATTGTAAAACTGAAAAACACATGTGGGATACTATTGATGTGTAAAATAACTGCAAGCGCACAATGGTTAATTGTAGCAAATACAGGTCGATCCACAGAGACTATGAATTTTCAAAACCCTAATAATTAAATCAGGCGAACTAGACAAATAGGTTTGAGATGAGTTTTAATTAACCTAATTAAACTAATTAACAAAGATTATCAAATAATATGAAAAACCTAGGAATCCGAATCCGTTAATCAATCACAATTAATATCAACTCGCCCTAAAATCAATCCTATTTTCTTCACAAATAAGATATATCAATCAACAAGACAAGCATATACTATGAAACTTGTTATCTAACAATAACCTATCAAAACTTCAAGAAGCAAGCATAGGCTATGAAAAACAAATCCGGTAACAATAATATATCAAAATCACTTTGTCAATTGAACAATTAAGCACCAAGAAAAATTATGAGAATCAATTAATAGGAACGAGAAGAGATCAAAAGTAATTAAATTAACTTCATCTTCATCCTAGGGTAAGAAAATTAGCTACGCATAATTATTAGAATAACAAAACAATTAATATATGACATATGAAACATGCAAGAAAAGTTAAGCACTTGAATACCAATTAACTAATATTATGTAACATATACCAGACGAAGACGTGATGAAAGAAACTTGCATAAACTAATAATATAACCACCTGGACAATAAAAGAAGTCAATGGCAACGAAACAAAATCAAGCACTGTATTAAAAACTTGAACTAACAATATATTAATAACACAAACGAGTTTTTCGGATAATAACCACCGGCGAGACTATAAAATAGGAAGATAAGTAGTTATAAAATTCTAGGTGTCTAAATTACAAGGGAGAAGGCCATATATATAGGGGGAAAATATTGGGTTTGCCCTCTTTGATTACAATCCAATCTTGAATATAATTTCTTCAATTTCCTTTTCTTCTCGGATAAGTATTCGATTTTTCCTCCAATTTCCTTGACTTCAAGTATTTTCCACCTCATTTCCCTTTTTGCACCTTTTCCTGCTTGAAATATGTTTTTATTTATTTTCCTACAAAACAAAATAAAACAATTTATTAATTAATAAAATTACGAAAACTAACATAAAATAGGTATTAAAAATATGATGAATTATAACCCTATCAAATGCCCCCATACCTATCTTTTGCTCGTCCTCGAGAAAAATATATAATAAAATATTATCTAATATATAATACCACTTCCGTAGGTGATCACGGTTGCATTTGGCATATGCAACAAGCCCTTTAAACCCCTAGGCAGCCCTAGTGGACGAGTGAGGTCTCGTGAGGGCCTATAGTGAATGTACCCACAAAATCCATCTAGCTCATGTAAAAGATTGCTCAATGCAACACCACACATACAAGTCAGCTCATGCTACATCAACTTAAGAAATCAAAATGAATTTGCAATGTCTTGGTGTGTAAGGTGCAAGTATTCACATAGTCTACTCAAAGAAATATGCAGAGGTCATTAGAAGTCCACGTCAAGTGTAAAAATAAGTTGGTAACCATGCTAAGCCCACAAGAGTACATCTTAGAGTCAAAACTTGGGATCTCCTATGCACAAAATAAGCAATAACTCACCTTTCACTCACAAAAGAATATTCACTCAAGAACAAGGGTAAGTGTATCACTCCATTCCAACAAAATCATAAGCATGCTTGACATTTGGTATCAATCTAACTTTAACACAACATACATTAATGATGATAATCAAAAGGTCTTTTATTTGGGTTGTAACGGGGCTAGGGACAAGGTATGTCAAGTAAGGCCAAATAAGGTGAAGTGTCAAAAGCTAGTAGAAACCATAATAAATCATACACAACACCATACATCCTCCCCATACATGGATTTCTAATTTTCTTCCAACAAACTGCTTGACTAGTCGAATGAAGAAGGATTGCACAAAACACATAAACATAAGTATGCTCTCATATGATTTTTTTTTTCAATTTTTTTTCTCTTTTTTTCTTTCTTTTTTCTCTTTTTTTTTTTCCTGGAGAGCTAAGATAGATAATATAAATATATAAGAAACCACAATCCTTCTTCAAGAATTTATTGAATAACGACTGAGAGCAACAAAACCCAATATTTCCCAAAAAGTAATGAACAAAAGTAAACCCCATCTCACACACCTTATTACTCCCTCAACTTCCTACTAGCCTTTGACAATTGGGATCAAGTATACGTTAGGCTGCACAACAAAAAGGTCTAGGCAAGTAATGTGGCGTGTCACCGAAAAAATAGGATTAAGCTCAAAGGGGTAACTAATTGATCATATATAAAGGGTGTGGTAATTTGGATAATAATTGGTTATTCCTAAACGCCTTTATCATCTTATCATCAAATAATGTCATGCATTTCAAGAAAGGTCTCAAACAAGTGCTAGCAATGCAAACAACATGTGGACACTCAAGCAAACGAATATAAAATGCAAAAGATATGCATATAGGCTCAAAATCTCACTTGGTGGCAAAACATAATCAATCCCAAGAAAAAGTCTCTTTAATGCACCTACTTGTACTCAAAGCATGGAAACCAAATCTTCTTGCACATATTCATGTCCTTTTAATTACTTACAACATTCAATAAGTCTACTAGTTTCAACTTGCTAGTGTATGTGTGTGCACAAGAACTTAGCATATCACTTCTCAATCAAAAGCTTCAGAAACACAAGAGTACTATAGCATGTAAGGGTGCATCAAGCTAACTTATAACAAGTAATCATTTCACAAGGCTAGAATTATTTTTGTATTTTTTTCATTTTTCATTTTTTTTTTTGGGTTTTTTTATTAATAATAATACTACTAAATCCCTCCCCCATACCTAAATCATGCATTGTCCTCAATGTATGCAAATGAGAGAAAAAAAATGACAAAGTAAAAGGACGAGAATACCTGATAAAGGCAAGACGGAGGAATAGAACTAACTACTATATACAACAAGGTAACTTACTTGAGTCACGCATCAAGGAGTTGGATCACCTCCTCCTCATAATCAACTGGCAGTTCTAAAAATGGTTTAAGGCGTTGACCATTAACTTTAAATGTTTCACCAGTTTTAGGATTTTCAATTTCAATAGCACCATGAGGAAAAACAACCTTAACAACATACGGGCCCTCCCATCTAGATCTCAATTTGCCAGGAAATAAATGCAGCCTAGAGTTGTATAAAAGAACTTTTTGACCAGGAGAAAAAGATTTTCTCAAAATAGATTTATCATGCAAAATTTTAGTTCTTTCCTTATAAATCTTAGCATTTTCATAGGCATCATTCCTGATTTCTTCTAACTCAGACAGTTGTAACTTCCTATGACTACCAGCAGTGGGTAAATCAAAATTCAACTCTTTAATGGCCCAAAAAGCTCTATGTTCAAGTTCAACGGGAAGATGACATGCTTTACCAAACACAATCCTATAAGGAGACATACCCAAAATAGTCTTAAAAGCAGTGCGATAAGCCCAAAGTGCATCTATCAACTTAACAGACCAATCTTTCCTATTTGAATTGACAGTTTTCTCTAGAATTTGTTTAATCTGCCTATTAGAGACCTCAACTTGACCACTAGTTTGAGGATGGTAAGGTGTGGCTATCTTATGAGTGATGGAATACTTCCTCAAAAGAGACTCAAACTGATGGTTTTTGAAATGCTTACCTTGGTCACTAATTATAGCTCTAGGCGTACCAAATCTAGAAAAGATATTCTCCTTTAAGAACTTAAGAACTACCTTGTTATCATTAGACTTAGTTGGTATGGCTTCGACCCATTTAGAGACATAATCAACCGCTAAGAGAATGTAGAGGTTACCAAAAGAGTTAGGAAAGGGACCCATAAAATCTATTCCCCAAACATCAAAGATCTCAATAACTAAGATTGGATTCATTGGCATCATGTTTCTTCTAGTGATCTTTCCTAAATGTTGACACCTACTACAAGCGGCACAAAATTCAGCAGAATATTTAAACAGATTGGGCCAGTAGAAACCAGATTGAAGTATTTTAGCAGCAGTCTTTTTGGCACTAAAGTGACCTCCACAAGCCTGATCATGACAAAAGGAAAGTATACTTCTAAACTCATGGTTTGGAACACACCTCCTAATGATTTGGTCCGAACAATACTTAAAAAGATAGGGATCATCCCAAAAGAAGTATTTGACTTGTGAGAGAAATTTGGATTTATCTTGCTTAGACCAATGAGAAGGAATATCACCAGTGACAAGGTAGTTAACAATATCAGCAAACCAAGGAGTGGTAGATATGGAAAGAAGGTGCTCATCAGGAAAAGACTCATTCAAAGGCATATCAATGGTGGACTCCACTACTAGACGGGAAAGATGATCAGCAACAATATTTTCAGAACCCTTCTTATCCCTAATTTCTAGGTCAAACTCTTGGAGCAACAAGACCCACCTAATCAATCGGGCTTTTGAGTCTTTCTTAGAGAAGAGATATCTAAGAGCAAAGTGGTCTGTGTAAACAATGATTTTCGAACCTATAAGATACGACCTGAATTTTTCAAGAGCAAAAACAACAGCTAGAAGTTCTTTTTCAGTGGTGGAGTAGTTGAGTTGAGCATCATTTAGAGTCTTACTAGCATAGTATATGACATGAGGTATCTTATTAATTCTTTGTCCCAAAACTGCTCCTACGGCATAATCAGATGCGTCACACATAAGCTCAAAAGGTTGATTCCAATCAGGGGACTGAATGATAGGGGCTGAGGTCAATTCTTTCTTAAGATGATCAAATGATTGAAGACATTCATTAGAGAATTCAAATTTTATGTCCTTGGAAAGAAGATTGGTCAATGGTCTAGCCTTTTTGCTAGAATCTTTAATGAAACGCCTATAAAAACCAGCATGCCCTAAAAAGGAACGAATTTCTTTGATAGATTTTGGTGGAGGTAGATTAGCAATGAGATCAATTTTAGCTTTATCAACTTCAATTCCCTTTGACGAAATTTTATGACCAAGAACAATTCCTTCTTTAACCATGAAATGACACTTTTCCCAATTAAGAACAAGGTTTATTTCTTTGCATCGTTTTAAAACTAAGTCAAGATGATGAAGACACTGATGAAAAGAAGAACCAAAGATGGAAAAGTCATCTATAAAGATTTCTAGGAATTCTCCTACCATGTCAGAGAAAATGCTCATCATACATCTTTGAAAGGTGGCAGGGGCAGTGGTTAGACCAAAAGCTAAACGACGATAGGCAAAGGTTCCAAATGGATAAGTGAAGGTGGTCTTTTCTTGATCCTCAGGAGCAATGGGAATTTGAAAATAGCCAGAAAAACCATCTAGAAAGCAATAGTATGAGTGACCTGCTAACCTTTCTAAGATTTGATCAATGAAGGGTAGAGGAAAATGATCTTTTCTAGTGGCAGCATTTAGTTTCCTATAATCAATACACATTCTCCAACCAGATTGGACACGAGTGGGAACTTGTTCATCATCCTCATTGACAACTACAGTGATCCCTGACTTTTTAGGCACTACTTGAACAGGACTGACCCAAGAACTATCAGATATAGGATAGATGATTCCATTATCTAGACATTTAAGGATTTCCTTCCTAACAACTTCCTTAAGAGTCGGGTTTAACCTCCTTTGTGGCTCCCTAACTGGTTTAGCATCATCAACTAAGTGAATCCTATGTTGGACAATGGCAGGGCTAATTCCCTTGATATCGGATATGCTCCACCCTATGGCTTCCTTATTCTCTCTAAGTACAAGTAAGAGTTCTTCCTCTTGAGAAGGTGACAGATCAGATGCAATTATGACTGGGAAAGACTCAGAATGGCCTAGAAACATATACTTAAGAGTTTCGGGAAGAGGTTTGAGTTCTAATTCTGGTGGACTTGTCTCAACTGATTCATTAGCTTCATAAATTGGCGAAGGAGAAGGTTCTAACTCTTGGCTGGAACTAGGAATGGTGGACTCTAACATTTCATTGACCTCATTTTCATGACAAGTATCATCCCATTCTTGACCAAAGTAGTTTTGACAAAAGCTAAGCACATCATCAACATTCATGACTTCATTATCAACTAACTTATCAATCATGTTAATTTCTATGGGTTGGTCAAAATAGTCATTGGGTTGTTTTCCTACATTGAAAATGTTGAGATCAATTGTCATGTTTCCAAAAGTTATCTTCATTAAACCATTCCTACAGTTAATTAAGGCATTAGACGTGGCAAGAAAAGGTCTTCCTAAAATTATGGGAATTTGATTTTTGAGATTTTTGGCTGGTTCGGTTTCTGGAACAACAAAGTCGACGGGGAAGACAAAATCACCAACCTTAATCAACACATCTTCCACTATACCTGTAGGAGTTTTAACAGAACGATCAGCTAACTGAAGAGTGACACTAGTCTTCTTAAGTTCACCTAAACCCAAGGCTTGATAGACAGATAACGGAAGAAGATTCACACTAGCTCCTAGATCGAGTAAAGCTTTATCAATGAAAGTATCACCTATGACACAAGAGATGGTAGGACAACCAGGATCCTTATACTTCACAGGGATTTGATTTGACAAAATAGAACTAACATGAGATGTTAGGAAAGCTTTCTTAGGAACATGAGTGGTTCTTTTATGAGTACATAAATCTTTTAGACACTTAGCATAAGAGGGAACTTGTTGAATCGCATCTAAAAGAGGAATGTTAATCTTGACTTGCTTAAAGACTTCCAAAATCTTATCTAACTGAGCAGATTGTTTGTTTGAAGTGAGTCTTTGAGGAAACGGGGCTTTCGGCTTAAAGACTTTTTCATTAGACACATCAGAGTGGGGTTTCGAAGGTGGTTCATCGGATGGTGATGACTCATCAGCTTTATCTACTTCAGAACTCTCGGAATTTGAAGATTGCTTAAGACTAGGATTCAAGAGTAAAGGATTTGGTTCAGATGTTAGCTTATCTTCTTCTTGAGTATTGACACCGGCATGATTGTTGAATTAATTACCAGACCTTAGAGAGATAACAGAATTCACGTTTTCATGAGACTTTTGATTTGGCTGAAATTTAGGATTAGCCTCGGGTTGACTAGGAAATCGATTTTTCTTTCTCTCACTGATTGTGTTTGCCAATTGACTGACTTGGACCTCTAGCTTAGATATGGCTTGAGTGTTGGAATTCAGTAATTGCCTATCTTGGGTCATATCTTGCATGAAAGATTGTTGAGATTTGAGTAATGCCTCCATACTCTTCTCAATAGAATTCAATTTCTTATCAGATTCACTAAAACCAGGAGGATTCATGGGGATTGTGAAACTCCTAGGTTTTGATGATAACAAACAGTAAGCTATTTGGCGCTTACAGATATAAAACAACATGCCATTTGTGTGTGCTCTGACTTGGTTCTGCAGGACAAAACAGCTTACTGATTTCATAATCAGTATACCTCAAACAACAAGCGATTTGTACAAACAGCAAGCCATTTTCAACTGTTCAGAATTCCTGTAGATAAAGATCAAACAGACATATCTATGTTCTTAGGAAACTTGGTTGATGATATGTAAATGCAAAAGTATAAGGCCATGTATCTGTTCAGTTCACCAGAACCAAAACAACAAGCTGACATGAACTTGCTATGTTATTTCGGTACTATACTAACTTGGTTTTGCAGGGAAAATTAGCTTACTGATTATATAATCAGTATATCATAAACAGCAAGCCAAATGCATGGACAATCAGCACACCAGTCTCACAAATAGCGTGCCAGCTTCACAAACAGCAAGCTGATTGTGTCTGACAGAATTAAAGATCAATTCGGAATTCAAAGAGCATCAAGTGGAAACATTGTTAGGAATATTTGTAAGGGCCCTCTGAATTAATCTAAATATGTCAGCTCTCATATTTCAAACATTTTGGGAGACAAATTTATTCCCTGTCTTAAAATAAGAAAAGTAAGATCTACTTTTCATTATTTTAATACCCACCATACCTCCACTCAAAGACAACACATGGGACTCATTATAGCAAATATTCTCTCCATGTTTTTGACTCTATACACGCTCCATCTCTTCTGAATTTGCAGAACATCAAGCTCCTTCATTACCAAAAACACAAAAACACTTCTAACGGTCTCTTGAGAAATTCTATCCGTTGGAGCCTTTCAAATTATGTTTAATTGTTCTTGTTTACCTATTTAAGAGCTGCTCTTTTTCAGTTCTTATTATCCATCATTGAATATCTATCAAGTGCAGAAACAAGAAACCATTCACAACTACAAAAGCTTTCATTGCTAAATTCTTCAAACCTCACAAACCCTATATACACGTATATATATATTCAGAGGGTTCATAGGTTGAGTTGTAATTGATTTAAATCTTTGTATTGTTCAAGTTGTATTGAATAGTTGCTGTACAAGGTTGGCTTAAGGTTTTGGGTGGGTTGAACTAGACTAGAGAAGTGTACTTGGGAAGTATTGCTTAGAGAGTTAGTTCTAGCACAGAAAAACAGCAAGCCATTTGTAAGCAGCTGGGTATTTTAGTTGCTAGACAGATTGGTTAGGGAACAAGGGTTTGGTGAACCTTGCTAGAGAAGTATACTTGGGAAGTATAGCTTAGAGAGCAGGTTCAGAAACAGGTGTTCAGCAAGCCATTTGTCAGTAGCTAAGAAAAGGGGAGATATATTGTTGTATCTTGTAATTGGATTATCTTTGATCAATAATATATTCTCTTACCAAGTTTGGTAAGGGACCAGGACGTAGACCATAGGGGATTAGGGGTCGAACCTGGCTAAAAGATTGTGTGTCTCTTTTACTTACTGTTTATATTCTTTCTGCATTGCATTTTAGATACAAACATCGTGCTGTTTGTGAACTGTGTTATTACAAACAGCAAGCTGTTTTCAGTTATTTTCAAAACAGTTCATAAATTCACATTAATAACCATAAACACCTATTCACCCCCCTCTAGGTGTTGTTTTTCAGATTGAATTTGGATAATGACCAAGATTTTGAGGTGGATATGAATTAGGATTTTGAGTTGGGTATGGACCAGGATTGGGCTTTTGAAAAGCAGGTTGAGGGTTTTGATTATACTGATTGTATTGACCTTGGTTCCATGAGAAATTTGGGTGACTCTTCCAACCAGGATTATATGTGGGTGCATAAGGATCATTCCTAACTCTAGGTTGAAACATGGCATTGACCTGTTCAATTTCAGGGCAATTCTCTACCACATGATTAGGAGAACTACAGTTTGCACAGAGAGACATTTGAGAGGACGCACTGCTGGTTTCTAAGGCTTCTAGACGTCTAGTGAGTGTAGCTAACTTAGCTTCGGTTGCAATAGAATTACCAACTGTGTGTAAGCCCTTAGATGAGTTAGATTTTTCAGCTTCCTGATTAGGTTCCCTAGTTGAGTCCCACAACATTGTTCTTTCAGCTAACTCCTCAAAAAATTGCCAAGCTTCATCCTCATCTTTGTCCATAAACTTACCATTACACATAGACTCTAACAAAGCAGTGGTTTGGCTATCTAAGGCTTCATAAAGAATTTTACAAAGTCTCCATTTTTCTATACCATGTTGAGGACATTTAGACAACAACTTTTTAAATCTATCAAAATATTTCCAAAAAGATTCATTCCGATTTTGTTGAAATTGGTTGATTTCATTCCTAAGTCTGTTTGCCTTATGGTTTGGAAAATATTTTTTAAGAAAGATAGAAACAAATCCCTCCCATGTGGAAATAGAATTAACGGGTAGACTATACAACCACTGTTTAGCATCTTCTTTCAAAGCAAAATTAATAAGCCTGAGCCTAATGGAATCCTCACTCAGTTGTTGAAGTTTTTGTAATGCACACACTTCCTCAAACTCTCGAATGAAAATATATGGATCCTCTCCCTCTACCCCAGCAAACCTAGGTAACATGCTAATGTTGTGATGTTTGATTTCAAAGTTATTCGCGGTTACTGCGGGTAAGACTATGCATGAGGGTTGAGCGGTACGAGCGGGGTAACAACGGTCTTTAAGTGAAACAGCCATGACTACGGGTTGAACTTCTAATTCTTTTGACTCAATTCTAGTGGGTGAAGAGAACTCGAGTTGCCTCACTACTTTAGGAGATGACAGATTGGTTTGTCTTACTAATCTAGATGAAGTGTCTCGAACCCAAGCACTTTGCATACAAGAGAAGTAAACAATTAAGCACGTAGCAGACAAGAGCTATAAGTAAACACCTAAAAAAATTGAAAAATCAAAAAGAAAAAATCTATAGTATCCTAAGAAAAATCTAGACCTTGCTCCTAACAATAAGATACTACTAAAAGTCACAACTCAAAAACCACTCGTCCTGACTGGCCAGGCAGGTGCAAGCATTGCCAAGAGGCTAAACACCTTTCTAGACACCAATCCAAATTAGCCAGGTAAGCGTGACGCTTGCTTAGACACCAAACGAAAGAATACTTAGTGATTTGTTCCTCCTAGATTCTCTTCCTAGTTGAGCGTGAGATCCTAGGGGCCAACGTCTACTTAATTTTATTAAGGAAAGGGTATGCAAGATGAACGAATTAGTGATTTGTGGGCCAAGGAAAGGGTGATGAAATCCCTCACCTTATCTTGTAATTGGGTGGCACCCTTAAGATTGATTGAATGATGCAACACACAAAGAACAAGAAAATAAACACTTATGGATGCACTACACTACGTGTTCTATTCTAAATTGTACGTACCTCTTTCCTCCAGCAATCACCACAATTAAAAGATGGAAAGCAATAAATACAATAAAGAAATCTAGATGATGTGATCCTATGTGAGAGAATGAATGATGCAACAAATTGGTTTAACAAACAATTAACTAACTAATATTTTTGGGTTTTTTGAATTTTTAATTTTTTTTTGTGTTTTCTTCAATAATGAGAAAGAAAGAAAAATAGGGAGAGGTGATACGGAATACCGAAAAGCGCTTCTAAAAATTTCAAAAGAGACAGCGAGGCCTTCTACCGATCTTCTTGTCCAAGCTTTTCTCTGCTTCACAATTCCCTAAAACAACAAACAAAAGAAAACAAGAAACTAATCCGAAGAATTAATATCAAGGAGTGAAAAATACCAATAGTCCCCGGCAGCGGCGCCAAAAACTTGATGTGTAAAATAACTGCAAGCGCACAGTGGTTAATTGTAGCAAATACAGGTCGATCCACAGAGACTATGAATTTTCAAAACCCTAATAATTAAATCAGGCGAACTAGACAAATAGGTTTGAGATGAGTTTTAATTAACCTAATTAAACTAATTAACAAAGATTATCAAATAATATGAAAAACCTAGGAATCCGAATCCGTTAATCAATCACAATTAATATCAACTCGCCCTAAAATCAATCCTATTTTCTTCACAAATAAGATATATCAATCAACAAGACAAGCATATACTATGAAACTTGTTATCTAACAATAACCTATCAAAACTTCAAGAAGCAAGCATAGGCTATGAAAAACAAATCCGGTAACAATAATATATCAAAATCACTTTGTCAATTGAACAATTAAGCACCAAGAAAAATTATGAGAATCAATTAATAGGAACGAGAAGAGATCAAAAGTAATTAAATTAACTTCATCTTCATCCTAGGGTAAGAAAATTAGCTACGCATAATTATTAGAATAACAAAACAATTAATATATGACATATGAAACATGCAAGACAAGTTAAGCACTTGAATACCAATTAACTAATATTATGTAACATATACCAGACGAAGACGTGATGAAAGAAACTTGCATAAACTAATAATATAACCACCTGGACAATAAAAGAAGTCAATGGCAACGAAACAAAATCAAGCACTGTATTAAAAACTTGAACTAACAATATATTAATAACACAAATGAGTTTTTCGGATAATAACCACCGGCGAGACTATAAAATAGGAAGATAAGTAGTTATAAAATTCTAGGTGTCTAAATTACAAGGGAGAAGGCCATATATATAGGGGAAAATATTGGGTTTGCCCTCTTTGATTACAATCCAATCTTGAATATAATTTCTTCAATTTCCTTTTCTTCTCGGATAAGTATTCGATTTTTCCTCCAATTTCCTTGACTTCAAGTATTTTCCACCTCCTTTCCCTTTTTGCACCTTTTCCTGCTTGAAATCTGTTTTTATTTATTTTCCTACAAAACAAAATAAAACAATTTATTAATTAATAAAATTACGAAAACTAACATAAAATAGGTATTAAAAATATGATGAATTATGACCCTATCAACTATTGAGACTATCAATGAAGGAACTGATGAAGTCAGGGAAAACAGACTTCAGATTTTAACCTCTGAGTATGAACACTTTAGAGCTGGCCCTAATGAAGGCATTCAGGAAGTGTTTGAAAGGTATAACAAAATTATCAACAACTTGCAAGTTCATGGCAAACAATATACACAGAAGGAGATTAATATGAAGTTTTTGTTGACTATGCCCACTCATCTTGAACATAGGATAACGGCCATCAGAGAATCAAGAGATTTGAATAAGGTTTCTCTTGAAAGATTGTTTGGTGTTCTGAAAACCTAAAACCTGGAACAAGTACAGCAAATGGAGGTCTCTGGTAAAGGAAGAGTGCCAAGTTCATCTACAGCTCTTGTAGTTGAGGCACCTACGGAAGTGGAAGCTAAGGTTGTTCTACCTTACAGCTCAGACAAGGAAAAGACTGAAGTAAAGCTTGGTCAGACACCACCTACTCAGGATGGTGGAGACTATTACTCATTAGAAGAGCTAGATCAACTGGAAGATGAATCCCTAGCATTGATGGTAAGGCAATTTGGCAACTTCAGATTCAGAAGAAATCCAAAGTACATGTTCAAGTCAAATAACAGATTCCAGAGAGGCGGTACTTCTTCCTCTAGTAACAGGGGAGGATACAAAACTGGATCTGTTGACAGAAGCAAGATTCATTGCTTCAACTGTAATGAATTGGGACACTTTGCCACTGAATGTCAGAAACCCAAGCAAACTCAAAGGAGAGATTTTGCTGCTGAGAAGAAGAAACCTGGAAAAGCATATGTTGCGGCTGGTAAGAGTTGGGATGACACGGAAAGCGAAGATGAAGAATATGGAAATCTTGCGTGGCAAATGATGAAGCATCTGATCATCATAACAAACCGGTAATTGTTACTGACCCTGAATTGATTCGTAGTCTTTATAATTCCTTAGGTAATGCACAAACTGAATATAGAAAACTAGATCTGCTAAGCACTAAACTTGGCAATGAAGTGTCAGAATTGAAAAATGTGCATATTAATCAAGATCAACAAAGAGATGAAATAACAATGCTTAATAAAAAGGAAAAAGCTATTCTAGAAGTTGTAGGCAAACAAATGGCTAGAATTACTGAACTTGAAACACAGGTCAGGGATTGTTATAATTTTGTTAAAGTTTCCAAAGAGTTTTTTAACAATCAAGTTGTAGAACGAACAACAGGTATAGGGTATGGTTACAATGAAGCTGTTGGATCATTGGGCATAAATTCCCCTAATCCTGTTAGTGCTAAAGAAAGGGGAATACCACATGTGCTCAAAAATGTTAAAGAACCTCTATTTAAAAAATCTGATGCTGGACCACCAGATATTCTTTCTATGGTTATCCAAGAAGAAATGAGAAATGAGGATAGTGCAAATGGCACAGTCTTTGTTAAGGATAAATCTGTAAAGAACGCTAATCCAAAGAATGTTTCATCCAAGAAAGATGTCACAGTCTTTGTTAAGGCTAAATCTGTTGAGGATACTAATACAACGAATGTTTCATCCAAGAAAGATGTACCTAAAGTGCCAATCAAAGTTGTTGAAACAGCTAGTTCTTCTAAGACTGGATTAAGTAGTAATAAGTTGAAACAGAAAAATACCATGCCTATCATTGATTCTAATCATAAAGCATGTGGTGTTATCAATTGTATGTCTTGTGCTTTTAACAGTATGCGTGCTTATTTTAATGGTAGTTATGCATGTGTTAAACAGACTGCTCCTCGACAGCATATGAACAGGAATACTAATGTTCGATCAAAGACTGCTTTTCCTCCTCAAGTTAGGAGAGAGACATTTGTACCTAAGACTAAACAAAGGGTTACCAAGAATGTTTACCAGGTCAAATGTCCTGTCAATGACACAAGTGTTATTGCTGCTAGAGAAACATGGATACCCAAGATAAAACAAAAGATTTTCAAATCTGTTTATAAGATTAAATGTTTATTGACTAAAGATGTTAAAATTAAAAATGTTGTTTTGCCTGATAAAGGTCAATACTTTAAATCCGCAAGACCCAATCAAATTTGGGTCCCGAAGAAGGTTTAATCCATTTGTCATTGCAGGGTATTGAACAGGTTGAACGAGTAACCTGGATCTTGGACAGTGGATGTTCAAGGCATATGACTGGAGACAGAACCCTGCTGACAAATGTGGTGGAGAAGGCCGGCCCAGTAGTTACCTTTGGAGATAACAGCAAAGGTAGAACTGATGGATATGGCAGACTTGAAGATGGAAATGTTATCATTGAAGAAGTGTCCTTTGTAAAAGGACTTGAGCATAATTTGCTCAGCATCAGTCAATTCTGTGACAAGGGATTTGAAGTTTACTTTAACAAAAAGAATTTTCTGATTACACACAAAAGAAGTGAACAACCATCTCTGATGGGAGTCAGAAAAGGAAACTTGTATGTAGCCAACATGAACACTAGAAGCACTGAAGAAATCAATTGCTTCTATTCTAAAGCATCCACAAATGAAAGTTGGCTATGGCAAGAAACTTTCTCACCTAAATTTCAAGACGATGAACTCTCTGGTCAAGAGAGAGTTGGTGAGAGGTTTACCTTCTATGGAATTCACACAGGAATGACTATGTGATGCCTGTCAAAAAGGCAAACTAAAAAGGGCAACTCACAGAAGCACTAATATGTCTTCAATAACTGAACCTTTACAGTTACTTCACATAGATCTATTTGGTCCAGTGAATGTGATGTCTATGTCAAAGAAGAGATATGCTCTTGTGATTGTTGATTTTTCAAAGTTCACATGGGTCTTGTTCCTGAATTCTAAAGATGAGACTCCACAACTGGTGATTGATCACATCAAGTTAATTGAGTTGGATTCCAAGTATCCAGTAAGGGCTATAAGGTCAGACAATGGAACTGAATTCAAGAATGCAGTTCTGAATGACTTTTGTACTGAAAAAGGTATAACCAGACAATACTCAGCTCCAAGAACTCCTCAGCAAAATGGGGTAGTTGAAAGAAAGAATAGAACCTTGATTGAAGCTGCACGTACTATGTTAAGTGAATCAAGGCTTCCATTGTATTTTTGGGCTGAAGCTATCAACACTGCTTGCTATACTCAGAATCGAACTCTTATCAACAAAGACTTGATGAAAACACCCTATGAAGCCATGAATGAAAAGAAACCAACACTCAAATACTTTCATGTATTTGGAGCAAAATGCTTTGTACTTAAAGAAGGAGACGATCAAGGTGGAAAATTTGAAGCCAAAGCACATGTAGCAATTTTTGTTGGTTATGAAAGAAGAGCTTATAAGGTGTATTTGATTGAACATCAGAAGATGATGGAAAGTGTCAATGTAACATTTGATGACACTAAACTCCCTAGTATCCAAACTAAAGATTCATCTGAAAAGCTATCTTTTGAAGATATGACAGATCTAGATTCAGATAGTGACAGTCCACCTAATGTTTTTGCTGATGAAAATGACAATGATGAGTCTAATCAGAATAATAGTGGTGAAAATAATGATAATATTAAAAACACCTCTCATACTTCTGAACACTCATCTAATCATCCTGGCAACAACTCAGGGGGAGCTAATGAAGGATCTACTAGTCATACTCAACATCACAATGAAGAACAAGGTGAATCATCAAGACTAAATCTTCCCAGACAGACTGTTTGGAATAGAGCTCGTCCTTTTGAGCTAATCGTTGGTGATCCAGATGTTGGTGTAAAGACTAGAAGAGCATTGCAAAATCAATGTAATTATTCAGGGTTTCTATCTGAAATGGAACCTAAGAAAACTGAAGAAGCTCTTTCAGATCCTGATTGGGTGATTGCTATGCAAGATGAACTCAATCAATTTAAACAACAAGAAGAATGGAAGCTGGTACCCAGACCTACAAATAGAACAGTGGTTGGTACTAGATGGGTATTCAAAAACAAACTTGATGAAGATGGCACAGTAACAAGAAACAAAGCAAGACTGGTAGCAAAAGGTTATTCACAATCTGAAGGCATTGACTATGATGAGACCTATGCTCCAGTGGCTAGACTTGAGGCCATTAGGATATTCTTGGCATTCGCAGCCTTTTCTAACTTTCATGTTTATCAAATGGATGTCAAGAGTGCCTTTCTGAATGGTAAGCCGGATGAAGAGGTATATGTAGAACAACCACCTGGTTTTGAAGATCAGGATCTATTGGGTTATGTCTACTTTCTCTTCAAGGCTATTTATGGTCTTAAGCAAGCACCAAGAAAATGGTATGACACTCTCTCTGAATTTTTACTTGAAAATGAATTTACTAGAGGTGTCATAGATAAAACTCTCTTCACAAAGAAACATAAGAATGATATAATAATAGTCCAAATCTATGTGGACGATATAATAATCGGGTCTACTAATGATCTTCTTTGCAAGAAATTTGCTAAGTTAATGCAGGGTAAGTTTGAAATGAGCATGATGGGTGAGCTGAAGTTCTTTCTTGGATTGCAAGTAAGTCAAAGGACAGATGGAATATTTATCTGTCAATCCAAGTATGTCAAAGAGCTTCTCAAGAAATATCAAATGGAGGACTCATCTTCAGCAAGAACACCTTCATCCACAGCGGTCAAATTTGGAGCATGTGAAAATTCTGCCAAGGTAGATATCACAAGCTACAGAGGTATGATAGGCTCATTACTTTACCTTACTGCAAGTAGACCTGATATTATGCATGCTACGTGTTTGTGTGCAAGGTTCCAATCGGATCCTAGAGATGTTCATCTCATTGCTGTTAAACGAATCCTGAGATATCTTAAGGGTACGCCTAACTTAGGCATCTGGTACCCTAAAGATTCTGGTTTTAATCTTGTCGGATATACAGATTCAGATTATGCAGGAAGTGTTGTGGATAGAAAAAGCGCATCTGGGAGTTGTCAATTCCTAGGTGGTAGACTGGTTCCTGGTACAGCAAGAAACAACAAACAGTTTCCAACTCAACAGCTGAAGCTGAATATATAGCTGCTGGAAGCTGTTGCGCACAGATTTTGTGGATCAGGAATCAGCTGAGAGACTATGGATTTGTACTTGATAAAATTCCTATTTTATGTGACAATACAAGTGCCATAGCAATCTCTAACAATCCTATGCAGCACACAAGGACAAAGCATATTGACATCAGGTATCATTTTATTCGAGAGCATGTCATGAATGGTACCGTGGAGTTACTTTTTGTACCTACAGAAGAACAAACAACATATATTTTTACTAAGTCTCTTGACGAATCCACATTTACCAGAATTGTTGGTGAATTGGGTATGTTAAATAGTCCTAGTAATTAAACTAGTTAATATCTGAGGTTTGATCTTTAATAATTTACAAGTGATTGATGTGTTAATATTTGTTATTAAAATCACTTGTATAATTATTTTATCAACTTATACTTTTGCTTGTTTCTTCTTAAATCATTGTTATTATCTACTCTATATTTTTTTAATTACTTCTTGTGATTTTAGAATAATTCATTTTCTTTAAAAATATTTTTCTCGAATTTTACAAGCTGTAATTTATGAGAAATCTATTTTTCTTGAAAATGTTATTATTTTTAAATCAGTTTAATTATTTTTGATGTTTAATAAATTATAGTTTCTTTTTGAATAATTTTCTATATGGAAATTATTTTATTAGAAAATTTATAGATTTATTAATTCATCAAAAATAATTATGTAAATATTTAGTATGTTATTTTATTTTATTTTATTCGATTTGTAGTGTTTGTCTTTTTGTTATTAATGTTTGATTTCGTAAAAAGGACTACCTATGATCGCTTTTATAACTTTTATTAGGTTTTCTAGTTTTAGTGTAAATTATTTTGCTATTTTGTAACTTGTTTTTAATATTAATTAAATTGGTTTATTGTTAGAATTTATTACTTGTAAATATTCTGTTAATATTTGTATTTTAGGATAGTTATATTAATTATTTTGTTAGATTTAACAATCGGTATAACAATCCATCTGATTGTTATATTCGAGTTCTTTTTATTTTATTTTGTTAAATAGTTTTACTATTAATATAACTATAGATATAACTATTTATTTAGATAGTTATATTACTGTCTTTGTATATATAACTGTAATTATTGTATAGTTATATTAATGTATTTACTCAGAATATGACTATCGATATAAAAGTTTTTCTGATTGTTATATTCTGTGTTTTTCGATAGTTATATTAAGATTTATGTGTTATATAACTGTCTAACTAGGATAGTCATATTACGTTTACACGTAATATAACTATCGGTATGACTATCACCCGATAGGCATATCACAGCTGTTTGATACTTAAGAAAATAGTTATATCCAGTAGTTATATTTTTGTTTCTCTTCAAAATTGGCGTGTTAAGTCACCCAATCACTGTCGATACATACACACAATACATACATATAACTACTGAATTGCTGCCCGATTTTCATCTCAAATCACGATTCTAAGAACATTAATTGATTACCCAGTCGATTATCATCAAAACAACGGTTTAAATGTAAGATTTGGGTCGAGTTTTAGAAGTTTGAGTTTGAAACTTTCGGATTTTCGATTTGAAATTCAAGAGGAATGATTGTGTTTTTTCAAAATCTAAAAATATACATGTGTTTGTATTGATATCAAGATCATTGCCTCAATTTTTCAGAATTTTTGATGAAGAATTCAATTTTTCGAATTTTTAATTATTTATTAATTCGAATTTTGTGAATTAATTAGTTTAATTGTTGAATTTTGCAGATTCCATAAATTTAATATTTGATTTGGAATGGCTGGTGCTTATAATAATTTTGAGCTTGTTAATCACAATTATATTGGATATTTTAATCCCGAGGATTGCTCGGTGGATCGGTTCAAGCCCTGGATAAATTTTCTGAACGAACGAAATATCTGTAGCCATGCTATAACTGCAAATATTCCCATGAAATTTGGTCCACTTAAACTAATGTGTACTACAGCTGTCTCAGATGGAAGATCGTTTTCTTTCAAATTTAATGATAAGACATATACAGTGGATGAATCTGTCTTCAATGCTGCTCTGAAACTTCCTACTGAACAATTTGCTGAAGCGCCATCAAATGATGAGTTGACTCAATTCTTTACAAATCTGAACTATCAAGGTCAACTGGATCTTAAACGTCCACTCAAAAGCAACCTTGTTCAAGAATGGAAAATTTTCTTCGAGATCATAGCAAAGGTGTTTGCTAATTCTACCAAGAGTAACAATACTGTCATCACAGGTATGTTACAGTCAATTGGTTTCTCAATTGCTCATAACAGAAGGATCAACTTTGGCAGCTTGATATGGCCTATTTTGTTAAATCGTGTGAAGAAGGCTAGAAAGAACTTTAGGAAAGGTAAAATGGTTAAGTGTCATTATCCTCGATTTTTGACATTATTTTTTAATCATCTTATGCCTGAGAATCAACCTGCTCCTTTTCCAAATGATCGAGTTCAATGGTCTGGTAAACCAAACAAGAAGTTCTACACTAGGTTGGATACTTCTAAGGCTTTGTTGCATGTTCCAGTGGTCATAACACCATATATGTCCACATTCATAAATTTGCAAAATGTTATGCCTCAACCAGTTGCTGGGATACTTGCAATTGAACAAGCTCCAGAACATGAAGCAGAACAAGCTCCTGAACATCAACCAGAACCAGAACCTCAACCTGATCCTGAACCCTTAACTGCTTCTGAACCTCAACTTCAAGTGGATCAACCCACTCAGAATGAAGATGATATACCTGTTAATGATCAGGTATTTGACTCAACTACTTTGCAATCTCAATATCTTTCTGATAGTCAATTAATTGTGAGAAGTGACGAAGGGGCTGTAGAACCACAACCCTCAACCCAGGTCAATGCACCAAACACCGATCCTAAATTCTCCAAACACTATCGCAGAAAGAAATTGTCAGTCAAAAGAGCTAACCCTAGTAGTGATGCCTTTACAAAAGAGAAGTAAAACTATATCAGAGGCAACTGTAAACCCCTTCATTTCTTCAAGCACACCCCTGTTACTCACAATGGGGGAAGATATTTTCTTAAATGAAGCTGAAAATATTGTTCTGCAAGGAGAGCAAGTTACAGTGCCTGCCATTGTTACGGCAGAAGAACCCTCACAGGTTGATCGGGATTTGCGAACTCCCATTGCACCACCACTGACCTTCCAAGAGGAGTCTAGGGTGATTTCTGGTGCAGGTACAATGGATGCAGCTCAGGAATTTTAGAGGAGTGATGTGAGAATTACCGCAAATATGAGTGAAACACTAGCACGTGAGGTGAGTGATACTCATAGAGCGATTGAGATGGGAGCACACAATGACACATACACTTTATCTCTCATAGCACAGCTTGATCAAATGAAAGAAAGTCTTGCTCAAGCTGAAGAAGACAATAAAAACTTAAGGTTTGACATGGATAACATGAGAACTATCGTCAACAACAAGATCAATACACTCAAACTCTCTCAACAACAAGCAATTGAAGACTCTGGAGATGTCACAATGGCTCAAGATCTCATTATAACTTCTATGTCGAATCAGATTGAAGATCTTCAGAATAACATAAATGAGAATCACTTATCCACTGAACATTGTCTCAGTCAAATTGAAAGGCAAAATGATCATCAAGCAAAGGGGTTGAGACACTTATATAATATCATTAGCAGAACTCACTCACTTACAGCAGAAGAGAAGAAATTCTTTAGAAGTAGTGATGAAAGTGGCCCTGGAGCTGGTACAAGCCTTAAAGCTGTAGAGGATTCCTCAACTAAGGGGGAGAAATCTAGAGGGGGAGGAAGTGTAAGTTAAGAAAAAGTTGAAGATAGGAGTGAGGGGAAGAAGAAGACAACTCAAGCAGCAGAACAGGATGATGATGATGCTGTAGAAGGTTATTACTATACAGGTGAACCTGATAACCTTGATCTGTTTGCTGACTTACAGTTTCCTGATGTTGGTGAAGAATTTGATGAACCGGATCTCAGTTTTTGGGATGTTGAAGAGCCAGTAATTCCTGATTCTGTTGAAACACAAAGAATGAATTTTGAAGCAAATAAAAAACTTGAACAGAATGATGCTAATCTTTCTATGAGAGAAGAAAGACTTAAGAAGACACTCGAACAGTTAGCTCAAAATGAAAGACTTCAAAAGGCTGAACAAGAAGCACTTCAAAAGCAACATGCTCAAAAGCTGGAAGCAAGGAAGATGTACATCAAGTATAAAAGTGGTGATAAATGGGAACGTGCTCAAAAGGTAATAGACTCACCACAAACTTCTGACTATGATGATCGTCGGATGATTGCTATTTTTGAAAGCTTTAAAAAGAAGAACCCTGTACATGACATGTACTTGAAAGCTTTGAAGACAGAAATTGTGAGAATAACTACTGCATCTGATCCGAAGAATGGTGAGCTACTAATCTTTGTTGAATGTCATAAGCTTGGATCTCACAAAGTATCTCTTCAGTTCTTCTATGATAGATCTCTGTCAAGCTTTGGGTGCTGAGACCAAAAGTCAGAACATCTTCTGAGCTAGGTATACTACTTCATGAAAAATTTCAAGAATTTGCTGAAAGAGCTGGTCCTGAAGTTATAGATAACCCTCCACAAGTTAAAATTCTTAAGGGAGAAGTTATTCACACTGTTAATCTTCAGACAGAGGAATTATATACACATCTTGCCAGACATTTGGTGTATGTTGAATATGCTCTTCGAAATCATGGTTTTGCATCTCAAGAAAAAATTGAAGCTGTAGATCATATTCGATCCTATGCTCAGACCAACATGAAGAAGTATAAGCAGTTTCAAGGTGAGTTGAGAAAGAAACTTGGAATACCACTAGTTTATCCTACAGATGTATCATCCAGAAGAGAGTTACTTGTTGACTCTGAATTGATCAAGAATCTACCTAATATGGATGAACAAGAAGAAGGAGAAATCAACGAGGAAGAAGGTGGTAAATGAAGATTAGCTCTACAAGTTATATCATTAGAGCTTTGATAGAACAAGATAGGATAATTGTCTTATATGATCAGTCTAGAGGATCATCTATCTTGTATTTATCTTTTCTGTTTGAATCTGGATAATATTAAATATGAACCAGAACTTTTCCATTATTTACTTAGCATTTAAAGTTTTTTCTTTTACTTGTTTAATTGGGATTAGTTGAAGAATCCACTAGGTATTTGCTTGTTATTGTATAACAAACAAATAGAGGGAGATTGAAAGGCATATGACTCAGCCTATTTGTAGTTCGAGGATCCTAATCCAATTAAACTAGATTGTAATAAGTAAATAATATCAACTGTCACAGGAATCTCAAAAGATGATAGCCGTCAGAAGAAAAATCAACAAGTCAAGTTTTGATGTTTTACACTGGAAGAAGATTCAGATATCTGATCAAGCCTCAAGGTAGCATTGAAACACATGGATTCATTTAAGGGACAGAGATTTCTATAAGTGATAAGAAACAATTTCAGTACCGAATGATTGATGAGAGTGAAGAGTATAAAAAGACCACAGTGTTAAAGTCAAGATGAAGAACAGAGATTGGAGTTAGTAGTTCATGAACCAGACAGTACATCGAGCGCCAACATCGATCCAGTGTATGTTCCTTATCATAATTACGTGGTTCACAGTGAAGTATTGACTATTAAAGGATTTATATTAATTCTACTTTAATTGATTAAATCAAATAATTAATTTAATTAAATAAATTAATTCTATCAGAATTAATATATTTATTAAAGTAATTATTAGATTAATTAAATCAGAATTAATATGAAAAAGAAATAGTTATTTAAATGATTTTTTATAAATCATTTAATTAACTATAAGCTGAAAAATATGATAATATAACTATCAAATGATAGTTATACCGATAGTCATATTCAGTTCAAGGTGTGATAGTCATATACAGTTCAAGGTGTGATAGTCATATACAGTTCAAAGTGTGACAGTCATATTCAGTTCAAACTGGATAGTCATATTTCATTCAAGGGATAGTTATACCGAATGTTATATTGGACTGGATAGTCATACCGAAAGTTATATTTAAAGAGACAGTCATATTACATTCATTTGATAGTCATACCGAATGTCATATTAGTGTTAACTGATTGTTATATCAGTTAAAACAAAGCAATATGACTATGGTTGTGTTATATAAGGCAGCAGAATGCAGAAGGAAAAGAGTCAGTCGAGCATAACAGAAAAATTACACACAGCAGCTCATATATCTCTCTCTCAAGCTCAAGAACACATACAAATTAAATTCTGTAAATTCAAGTTCATCTCAGTTGTAATATTCTATCCATTGGAACTTGTTTACTTGTGATTCTTGTACTACTAGCGAATTAAGTTTCCTAGTTCACAAATTGATATCTTGATTTTTATTAACTAAATTAGCAAAGTTCATGTTGAATTTTTCTAATTAGTTATTAATTACTTGATAATCGTTTGGACTGATTTTGTAACACCCATCAAGTTAATATATGTGTTATATTATTCCGCACAAATTTGTTTAAAATAAATTTTATTTAAAGAACAAATTTCGAGAAAATGATATAGATTGTATTCAACCCCCCTTCTACAATCTTATCGGACCTAACATTAAGTTATACTAAATAATTTTAAAAAAAATATCTATTAAATTCTTAAGATTTTCAACAATAAATTTAAAATTAACATTAAATTAATGATATTTATTTATATCATGAAATTAAGTATAAAACATAAGTAAATTTAGAATCAATAATAAAATTTCTTAAAATAAACTAAAATTTTATATTAAATTAAATAATGTATATATTAATTCACAATAACAATATATGGTAGTCCGTGCTTTGCACGGGTTATAGGCTAGTAAATAATTGAATGAAATATTATTTAATTTCCTTAAACAATTCATTTCTTGAAGAATTAAATTTTTTTGACAATAATCACATGTAAAATATAAAGATAATGATCCAATTTCATAATTATCTTTGAAAATAAACATATGACGAAACTTTAAAGAATTATAATCTAATTTTAAATTTAATACTAGCGTTCAAGATTTATTAATTAGTTAATATAAAGGGTGAGATACCAAACTACCCATATTTTATTTCCATCTGCCCAAAATGCCTATATTCAGAATTCTCCGCCCCTTTTACCCACGGGCCACGCATTCTGAGCTGGCGTATAGGGTACACGCATTTTTGAAATGCGTATAGGTCATACACGCAATGCAGCTATGCGTATACTTTGTAAATTCCAACTCTGTGACTGTGAATGTGAATAGTGACCACAGATACGCATGTTTAACATGCGTGTTTGGAGATACGCATGTTGTACATGCGTATTGGTCACTGTTCATCGCCTCTCTTAAATGACGTCGGAGTCGTTTTCCGATCAGATTTTCGGTGACATTGTTCACAACTTTCCAGGCATCTTTGATTCACGTACCATACACCAAAATGAAAGTCTTTTCCTCCTCTACATTCCTATACCATTTGATTTCCATTTGTTTTGCCGGATTTAAAAGGCCTAAAACAAAGCTTTTTTCCGATGTAGTTTCCGATTGGTTGTTTACACCCCTGCGGGGTCGGAAAACAAACACAAAGTAGAGGAAAATGATGAGGCAAGTGTGGGCATCATTCGTATGTCCTCAGCTTTGGTGGAGGCAATGGGAGGAAGGAGAACGTAGGCAGGCGAAATAAGAGACGATTTGAGCTCGCCGAAGCTCTAATTGCAATAATGACGTCAGCTGACGTCAATACGCATCTGAGAGATGCGTGACATGAGATACGCATTTCCCATATGTGTATCCCAAGCCACGCATGCCCAGCATGCGCACTCCGTGGGTAAAAAGGGCGGACACTCCCGCATATGGGCATTTCGGGCAGCTTCCTTAGAAAGATGGTGTAGTTTGGGCATTTTCTCTAATATAAACATGTTATTTTAAACATTATTTAGAAAAAAATAATTAAATTAGAATATAGTTAAGTTAAGTACAAAAATTACCTATTCGTCAATTTAGACCAATTACATTAATATTAATATTATCGAACAATTATCATAACAATCACATCCCCGCTGAAACGTTCTAAACCCTTCATTATTACTTTTTCTTAATTTTGCTTTTCATTGATTTCTCTCATTATTTAGAATCTTTTTACGAAGTTCATAAGTTTTTTTACCCATATTTTAAGTTTTATTATTTTGAAAATTTGGTATATTTAAATGTGCAGTACTGTGGGTTTCTATAATTTTTTTAATATTAATTCATTCAAAAAAATTGTATAGGTCGCGATCAATTTTTCAAATACATATTAAAAATTCACAAACACTTATCTCATGACTGTTATAAATCATTAGATCATCTTTCAAAATAAGTTTGCATGTTTTAGCAATATGAGAAAGGAAATCTATCATGCAAGATCCATTAAATGAATATAGATATGATAAAGAAAACTTTATTCTAATCTAGTTTCCTGTGTGTTTATTTAATATCATTATTACAAATTGTGTATTCTTTTATTACTTAATTGATTTAGTATACAAAAAAAACATTATTAATCAACCAAACATATTCAATATATCTCGTTCTTAGAGTAAGATATGATTGTTAGAATTTATGGTGATTGCTCTCGGCTTGTTTTTAATGACAACTTAAAATTTTTATATTCATTTTGGGAGTTTGTATGTTAATTTTTTTATTCTTTCATATTAGAATATGGTATATACATTATTTTTTGAATAATGAGAACAATCCCTGCATTACAATTTCTCTCTCAATGAGAGTTGACTCCCATTTTCAGATCTAGGGTTGTAACCATCTCTTCTTCCGATCTTCATTCTCCTTCATCCCCTTCATCAATTAAGCCCCTTCGCTCTTCCACCCTCTCTTCTATTTTCTAGTTTTTTCAATAAAATCGTGCTTTTGATCCAAAAGTTTCGAAATAATATCCTTTGAATTCTTAATTAGAATTTTCGTATCGCTTTGTGCGACTTTGTTTTTTATGTTATTGGTTGTATTACTTTATGCGAGTGCTCTTATGTTTGTTGCACTGAAAATGAATTATATGGTGTATTGGGAAATCTGGATATCCCCCATCGATAACACTTTCGTCAAGTCTATAGCTGGTGTCCGGCATGTAGATAATTGGGGTGCGCTTGGGACGGAGAAATTCGCATGTGCTCACCTCTCACAAAAAAAGTTTGTTCATAACAAGAGGCCTCTTAACTCAGTTTTTGCAACTGAGTCATCTGAACATCGCACTATCCACAAAATTATTGTGAGGGTCAATTGCGAAGGTGCTATTTTCAGTAGGGCTGGAAAACGGATAATACGGATACAGCTATATCCGAATCCGGATCCGTTTTTTACAACCGTATCCGTATCCGTATCCGAATCCGGGAATATCCGAAAAAACTTTATCCGAATCCGAATTCGGCAAATATTATCCGGATACGGATAATATCCGGATCCGAATCCGTTTTGCAAAAAAAGATTTTTTTTTTTTGTAAAATTTGCATTAGTATAAAAAATAGGCATATTTTGCAAAAAAACAAAAACAAAAAAACAGGCATATTAAAGAGATACTCGATTCTAATTTACAAATTACAAAAATCATATACATTATCCAAATTTGCATATGCAAATTTATATCAAAATAACTTCATTACACATCATTGTCTCTAAATAACTTGCAAATTCATCAAAAATAAGTGGGCCTATAACTATAAGTGTGTGTATAAAAATATATAAATGGGCTTATAACTATAAATGGGTTTAAAATATATAATTATATATTATATATATTAAAAATATATTATATATAATTATTTTCGGATACAGATATTTTCGGATACGGATGCGCCTATATCCATATCCGTATCCTAAACTCTCGGATTCAGATACGGATAATATCTGGTTGACTCCGGATACGGATAATATCCGCTTTTTTCGGATACGAATACAGATATTTCGGACGGATATCGGATTTTTCGGATTTTTTTTCCAGCCTTAATTTTCAGGGGAGATGTAGGCTGGATTGCTCAGGAGACCATTGAAGTCATTTTTTAATTTTTAGAATATTTGTATTCAGTTTGTTAAGCGATCCGGAAACAAAACGGCTAATTATTTAGCTCGTTTATTTGTTTTCAACCTGGTTGCATGGTTAGTTGGGGGTTTGTCCCAATTGCGCCTCTTTCAAATTATTAATGAAATTTGATTTAATTTTGACAAAAAAATTGTGGTGTATTAAATATTAGTTTTCATATACCCATAAATAGGGATGATAAATTAATTCGATCTGATGGTACCCAATCTGAAACCCAAAATTTTGAATATACCGAACCCAAATTTTTGGATTATTTAAATTTTAAACCAAAAATAGTTTCGATTTGGATTTGGATTTCACTTATACCGATCAAAAATGCAAAATCTGATCCAATATCGAAAGCCGATACATAAATATATAACATCATAATTTTAAATTATTATATGTAATATTTTAGATATAAGACATATAATTATTTAAATATTTTATTAGAAATAGTCAATACTAATTTAGTAAATAGAACTTCTATTTTTTATTCTAAAGTTTTATTTAAATATTTAAGATGTAATTATCTTTAATTTACATAAATTTTTCATTTATACTGTATAAGAATTTTTTTTTTTAACATATTTTAAATTTTACTTAGTATGTCATTTCATTTGTACAATATGTTACATTTAACTATTTACCTAATTTACCCATTTTAATTTTTAAGTATTTTATAAATAAAATAGGTATTGTTTGCGTGTAGAAATGACATGTAATTTTTTTGTGTACCCAAAATTCGAACACAAAACGCTACTAATCTACACAATTTTTTTTGGTACACGAAATGAAACAAAAATAATACGCGAAAAGAAAACAAATATGACAATCACATATATTGTTACTTTCTGCCCACATTATCTATGTATGTTACTATACAACCGAAACAACATTGAAATGCTACAAAACTAAGAGTAGAGTACATAAAATGAAGCGCTCCTTTTTTTTTAATTTTGTTTATTGTTAATAAATATCTATATTTGTTTAGAATTTATCTACCAAGTTATTAAGTTTTTTTTACATGTATTTAAGGTTTTGTTGATATTAAAAACAAATATTATCAACACCAAGCAAATTTGATATGTCTGTTCTTCGATAAGGATATGAGAATTGAATACTATTACTTTTATTCAAGAATACAAAATTTAAAAGGGCACCTTTAATTGGAAATACTATATATATTTTTATATGTATCGACCTATCTACTCATCTAATATAATGTTTTATCTACTAATATATTGGATGTTGTACTTTCTCCTTGTGAATGATAACTCTAGTTTTTTTTTCCTTGATTTTACTTTATTTTTCAATAAATATATCTCTTTATTGATAGCCTAATACCCTATTAGTGGATTTTGTCTACCCATATTGGGTTCTGTTCTTTCTCTTTATTAGAGTAGGTACTTTTATTCTAGCATCCGGGATCTTAAATCTATAAGATTTTATTATATTGGTTCATTGATTTGGATAGTATAAATTCGCAATTATGGTTGGTTGTTCGAATACGTTCTGTCAAATCATATATACATTTTCCTCACGATTAGAATGAATTATTGGATTATCTTGCCAAAAAAGCTATATCTTTTAGTGATATAAGTGATGGGTGTACAACAATTTAAGATCTGATCAATGATCGTAGTTTGGTTGAAGGAAACCTTGATACGATCTATTTATTATGTGTTTGTCCGATCTTGATTATATTTTTAGATGTTGTATGACCTTTTATTGATGAATTAATTATATATAAAAAATTATGATTTATAAGAAAATTTGAAATTTTGATTATTTTTGTAGATGTCATATGCCCTTTTATTGATAAATTAATTAATTATCAAAAAACTGGTGTAATTAGAATAGTGTGGTAAAAAATTTAATTTAATGATAATAGATTTATTCAAATTTGATTGCATCTTATGATTGTAGATCGAGAGTTTGTGATTTTAAAATATTATATTATATAATATTGATAAAATAGACTCATGTATTAAAATAATATATTTGTATTTAAATCAATTGATAAATACACAATTGTGGAAAATAGCTCTATACATAAAGAGATGTGCAAAGAATAGATGTGTCAATAAATAATAATATAATTGCGATTGATTTTAAATTAAAAATATGATTAATTAGTTAATAAGTATTTATGAAAGTTAATATGTTATATAAAACTAAATATTATAGTGTGATTGTAGTTGATATTTCTGAAAATTACCTCGTAATATATAATAGTATAATTTTGATTGACTTTAAATTAAAAGATTGATAAGTTAGTGAACATTTTGAGAAAATGCCCAAAATACCGACATTTGGAGCTCCAAGGCCCGAAATGCTGAAAGTCGGAAGTCATGGCCCTGAATACCCACGGTTCACGCATCTTACAGATGCGTGTCCTGGGATACGCATCCTGAGAATGCGTATCACTGGTAACGCATCTGCAAGATGCGTGATGACGTCAGACGACGTCATCTCGCCAGAAAACGCATCTCAGCTCCGGCGACCAAAAATCGCCCAAACAATCGCCTGTGTCCGTTCTAACTGCTCAGGCCACCTGCACAAACACGGGGAACATCAAAATGATGCCCATGCCTCGCTCTACATTTTACCATCTTCGTATGTTGCTTTCTGGCCCCGCAGGGGCGTACACGAGCTAGTCGGAAAAGTAGATCGGAGTTGGAGCTCGAATTGGGTGTTTCGAATCCGGTGAAACAATCGAAAATCCAAAATTACAGGGCTGTAGAGAGGGGAGAGGCGAGCATTTTGGTATGTGGAACGTAACTGGAAGAAGCTTGTAGAGTGCGGTGTGTTTGGTCAAAGTTTTTGATCGGAAAAAGAGACAACGACCATGGCTGGGGACGATGAACAATGACTTCAGATATGCATTCTGTAGATGCGTATATAGTGTCACGCATTTATAGAATGCGTATCTGTGTTACTGTTCAATTCTCCCTATCAGCGTGTCCCTGTAATACGTGGTATATGGTAGCGTGTCCCGACGATACTCCACTCCCAGTAGCGTGTCTGTAGATGCTCCATCACCAGTAGCGTATCCCGTGGGCATTTAGGGCCGCGTTTTTGGATCTGGGTATTTTGGTCACAGCTCTCCCAAAAATGGGTGGATAGGGCCTTCACCCAAACATTTTATCACTTTAAAAAATATGTGTCTTATGCATATACTAAATAAATTAAAATAAATATTTCAAAAAAAATTATTAAATAACCACGATAAGTAAATTATGATGAGAATGATATGGATTAATTTAATTTTAGTGATAAATTCTTATTGGCTCTATATATATTTATGAAAAATAATCCATAATATATGATAATGTAATTATGATTAATTGTAAATCAAAAGAGTGAAAAATTAATATTGCAAAAATCTCTTCATATTATATATTTGTATAATCCTGATTGATTTTAATTTAAAATATTAATTTATTATAAACATTTTTTGATATTAAAAACTATGTAATATATGGATATGTTAAATCAAGTAACTACTATATTTAAATTAGAATTATTAACTAACCATGGTTAGTATAATAGGATGAGAATGGTAAATAAGGAATTTTTTTAATATATTACGATTGGTCTAAAATTTAGGAATAACCTCTGATTGGTCCTAAAATAATTCATAATTTTCTAATTGGCTAACTGCATCTAACTGTATACCTGGGTAGACTCGAGAAAATGACCAAAATACCTCATTTTCACTACCCTATGGTCCAAAATACCCAATTTCAGAACTGTTGGTCCTATCTACCCACGCAACATGCTACTACGTGTAGCGTGTCCCATCTACTGTTCATCTCCCTCGTCTGCCATCTCTCTCGTCTTTCTCCGGCACCTCTTTCCGCCTCGTTTGTCTCACTCCGGCCACCTCCACCATATATGAACACACCAAAATCATCAGCACAGCTTCCTCTTCGTTTTTCCCCATCGATTTTATGGAATCTGGCCCCGTAGGGGCATGCACGAACTCGTTGAAAAACGAGGGGAGGTTTACAATCGGCGATTTGGGCGTTGCAAATCCGGCGAAATAAATGGGTTGAAATGGGTATGAATGTGTAGATCGTCGAAAGACTATTTGATTGGTATATACTACGCTATGGGAAGATATATGGATGATGTGAATGGTTGCTTTTTCTTTTTCCGGCGAAATCGCGTCAGAATCGCCATTTGGGGGAGAGCTCGCGTATTTTCTTAGCAAAAGTCATGATGGCGTCAGATGACGTCATCACGCATATCACAGCTGCGTTACACGGGATGCGCATTTGGCAGCGGCGCATCCCAAGTTACTGTCCACGCCTTCCAACAGCGTATTTGCTTGTTACGCCTTTGTCACTAACGTGTTTGCAAGACACTCTGTTTCCACTAGCGTGTCTTCAAGACGCTCCTTCACCAGTGGTGCATCCTGTGGATATTTAGGGCCGCTCGAGGTGACGGTAGGTATTTTGGTCATGGGTAGTGAAAAAAGAGGTATTCTGGGCCATCACCCGGCAGACTCATGTATTATAATAAAAGAAGGATATATTTATTAATTAATTTTAGAAACACGGATAAATTTAGATTTTTGGTTACTCAACGATAAAATTCAAAGTTTTATTATCCTTGGCACATGAAAAATTGAATCAGAGTAGAAATATCACGTGCAATCTGTGTTATGTTTTGTGTTTTGTATATAAAAAATAAAATTAAATCAAGTAACATTAAGGAAAAGATGAGTTGCAACTCTTTTTTATTATTTTTTTGGATAAAATAAAACGAGTCCGATTACATTTTTTGTGTTTTAAGGAATAATTTTCAAAAAAGAAATAAAAATTCAAATGACATACTTCTTCCTTGCGTTTGATGTTGGGTCCTGCAGAAATTCATTGCAGTTTTGTGTAAATATGGTAAAAGTCTGTGTTAAAGCCAATTAAGTATATCAATCGATTAATTATATTATATACTAAAAAGTTTTTTTGGTTAACTCGTGATTAACTTGTATGCGGTTAATACTTTGGCTAAAGTAAAATAGAAGGAAAGTTGAAGAATGAATATTATTGGTCTAAAATTTGGGAATGGTCTTTCATTGTAACTAAAATAATTCATCTTTTCTGATTGGTTAACTACATACTATGGTAGACTCAGGTATTATAATAAAGAATTTCTAAATAATCATAACATAAATATTTTAAATAGTTTTAATTTATATTCTTATTGGTCAAAAATGTAATTTTTTAGATCAGTTGATGGAAATAATCATTTTGAAATGATAAAAATACCAACATAATACACGTTTAGAGGATATGTGTAATGTGTATTATTAATACAAAGTTGAAAAATGAATATCTTATTAAAAAAATAAAATTTGGAGGAAAACATTAAAAAAATAAAATGAGAAAATAATCAAAATATCTCATTTTTTATTTTTATTTACCTAAAATACCCATTTTTAGAAATATTAATCAAAATATTCATTTTGGTCAGATACTCTATTTGCAGAATATTAGAGGTCAAATACTCCATTTGCAGAATATTAAAGGGGTAATACTCTTCACCCAATGAAACGTTAGGAGTGATATCGAACATTCAGATATTACACTACGTATTACAGTATGAATGGAGTACTATTTGATCTAACACTCCACTTATCACTATCAATGAAGTATCGAACGTTGAGATATTTTACTACGAATAACCTGATAAGAGTATTGCTAATTGAGAATGACGTCTCATCATAATACTCCACCAACAATAAAGTATCTAACGAGTGTTTAAACATATTTTACTCAATTGTATCACACTTTATCTTCATACTAGCATGAAAGCCCGTGCAAAACACGAGCATCATTTAAATTCATAAAATGTTGTTTTGATTTTTTTAAGTAGACTATTTCAAATTTTTGAAACACTATACATCATTAGTGTGGTATTTTTTATGGATACTAATAATAACTCAGATTTCTTATCTAAAGTTCATATATGATTATAACAATACAATCACATTTAACAATTTAAAAAACATAACTTGGTATGATTAAACATTACGTAATTTAAAATTTTAATCACGAGTCAGTAGACTCACGTGTTTATATATAGCTAAGTGCTAAAAAAGATTTTTATAAATATGAGAATCAAAAACTAATCATAACCACACATTCAAATCTAATTTACATCTCAACCTTCACCAACATCCACTCCTATGCCCCTTCCATTTTCGGCGACCTTAGACACCATCACTTGCTTTACACCGCCTTTTGAAACACTATACATCATTAGTGTGGTATTTTTTATGGATACTAATAATAACTCAAATTTCTTACCTAAAGTTCATATATGATTATAACAATACAATCACATCTAACAATTTAAAAAAATTAACTTGGTATAATTAAACACTACGTAATTTAAAAATCTAATTACAAGTCAGTACGTAGACTCACGTGTTTATATATAGCTAAGTGCTAAATAAGATTTTTATAGATATGAGAATAAAAACTAATCATAACCACACATTCAAATCTAATTTACATCTCAACCTTCACCAATATCCACTCCTATGCCCCTTCCATTTTCGGTGACCTTAGACACCATCACTTGCTTTACACCACCGTTATCATGACCACCTCATTCCATTTGTCATCATCGTTCATGATATACACACACATATGTATAATGTGTGAATGGGTGAGAGAGAGGGAGTGTGTGTATATACCATCATCACTCTGTGATCTTTTGTTGTCACTAAATCGACCACCACTTCGAAATTAACTGATGAACATTTTTGTCACGAATTCCAGTCACATTCCTGACCACATCTCCACTAATTCATTCATCCCTCTCTCAATACATCTAAGTTTGTAACGTCGATCGATGACATTTTTACTCAATTTACTACCGTCAACACCATTATCAACTGCTTCGAATATTTACACAATTCTAAATTTGGAATATTCTTGTAATTTGCGTTTAAATTTTTTAGTGATTTACCTTTAAATTTTGCTAACTTTAGTTGAATTCCTAGTGATGTTGCTTTGATATTGGTGATTTTGGTGGTGTGAGTGGTGGTGTTCATGTTGTTATAGACAAAACTCTTGTAATTTTGGTAGTGGTGCATGTCGTGGTCGTGGTTGTGGTTGTGGTAGTGGTAGCGTGAAAGTGGTCATGTGATAGTGATTTAATATTCTTGTAATTTATATTAAAATTAGCTAAAATTTTGGTTTGTACTCATGTACATTCTGATATATTATCTACTAAGTATCATATTTCAATAATACAGTTAGACATTTTAAATCTATTATTTTTAAAAGAGTGTCTATAATCTATTATTTAATAAATATTTTTGACCTTTAAATTCTAAATTTGGAATATTCTTGTAATTTGCGTTTAAATTTTTTAGTGATTTACCTTTAAATTTTGCTAACTTTAGTTGAATTCCTAGTGATGTTGCTTTGATATTGGTGATTTTGGTGGTGTGAGTGGTGGTGTTCATGTTGTTATAGACAAAACTCTTGTAATTTTGGTAGTGGTGCATGTCGTGGTCGTGGTTGTGGTTGTGGTAGTGGTAGCGTGGAAGTGGTCATGTGATAGTGATTTAATATTCTTGTAATTTATATTAAAATTAGCTAAAATTTTGGTTTGTACTCATGTACATTCTGATATATTATCTACTAAGTATCATATTTCAATAATACAGTTAGACATTTTAAATCTATTATTTTTAAAAGAGTGTCTATAATCTATTATTTAATAAATATTTTTGACCTAACTATGTGTTTTATCTAAATGTTTATCTAATATATAATATGAAGTTCAAATCTCATTTGCAATAATTTTTGTTTTCGTTTTCCTTAATTTTTTTTCTAGTCTATCAAAATATTTTGCCCAATAGCAATGACAGTGGGGTTGTAATCGAGTCGAGTCGAACATTGCCACACGCGAGCTCAAGCTCGGCTAAAAAGTTCCGTCGAGCTTAAACTCGAGCTCAAGTTCAATTGGTCCTTTAATTTTAATCTCGAAACTTGACTCATAAAGCTTGAAATCTTGAATCGATTTAACCTATTATGAAAAAAGTTTGAATATAAACGGTTCGACTTATGTTCGACACGGGTTTAACTTGATAAAATATATGAATTTTATAAAATATTGAATATTTACATTGAAAGATATTTATAATATTTATAAATTTTAAATATTAAAAGTTCGATTAGTCTCGCGAACCTCAAGAATCGAGTAATTTAAAACTTGAACTTTGCTCGGAAAAGTTTCGATTAGTCCGATGAACAATTTGGCAAATATTGAACATTATAACAAATGAGTTCTTGAAGTATGTATTTAATGAGTTACCAAAAAGTTCTAAAAACTTCTTTGGTGTAGTGGTTGGAGATGTGAAAATAATCTTTTCTTTGCATAAAGGTCATGGGTTCAATTCCAACCACAAACATTTTTTTTATTATTAATACGATGGAAGGACAAATTAGTAAATTACTAAATGAAAGGACAAATTAGTAAATTACTAAATAGCTTGAAACTCCTTGTTGACATATAATATATATAAAGGATTTCACGAGCATAAGTGAAATCAAACAAAACATGATTATACTTTCTTCATCTGACCACAAATCTGACATTGGGTATTTTATTTTGAGAAACTTTCTCCCCTCTCCTAGAAAAAAACTTAATTTTCAATTTTTAATTTTAGAGATGTCATCAATTTTTCGGTTGATACTAAACTCTCTTATAATTATTTTTTCTTGTTTTTATTTTCAAACTAAAGTGTTTCTCTTAATTTTCTATTCCCATATTTTTCTTGTAAAATTTATTTTTATTCGAAAAATACTAAGGGAGTGTATTCATTTTAGATTTAAATTTTTTTTATGGATTTTGAAAATCAAAAGTATTCAATTTGAATTTTAAATAATACATTAAAATTTGAAAGTATTCATTTAATATTTTAGAAAGTTATTTAAAATCTGTTAAGTTACCACTCTCCTAAAACCTTCTCTCCCTCACTCGAAAGCCAATTTATGGGTCGAAGTGTGGATCACGAGCGCTCATCTTATCTTTGGAGCATAACTTGCCTTCATGTCCATATTAAATATAGAGAATATTGGGGGTCGCAGAGAGTCGAACCTGAGACCTCTGCATGATTGAGCTCTAATACCATGTTAAGTAACCAGTCGCTCTAAAACCTTAAGGTGTTAGAGGAAGGCCCAACTATCTTTGGAGCATAACTTGCCTTCGTGTCCATATTAAATAGTGAGAATATTGGGTCAGAGCACTGCCCGGCCGGAAGTGCAGAGGCACTGCCCGGCCGGAAGTGCAGAGGCACTGCCCGGGTTTAGTAAGTTTGTGTGTGGGCTCGACGAGGACGTCGACCCTATAAGAGGGGGTGTTTGTAACATCCCACATCGATTAGAATAAGAGTGTTTGAGGCCTTTATAGATACAAGTCAATAACTAATGTATACCAACTTGCTAGCATTTTTGGACTGACCTGTGGTGGGTTGTTGGGTCCGGTATACATTCGGTTGTGGCATGATTGGGCTCTAATACCATGTTAAGTAACCAGTCGCTCTAAAACCTTAAGGTGTTAGAGGAAGACCCAACTGGATCTTAATATTACATTTAACACTCCCCCTCACTCGAAAGCCTATTTATGGATCGAGAGTGGATCACTAGGTTGTTCGTGCCATTTTGACCCTAGCGTCCGGTTCGCCGTTTTTCAATACTACGTGGGGATCTCGTCCTTTTTGTGCCCACCATAGCACATAATTTCAATAAATGAGAATATTGGAGGGTAGGAGGGACTTGAACCTGAGACCTCCCACAACCAGAGCTTTGATACCATGTTAAGTTATCAGCTCTCCTAAAATCTTAAGGTGTTAGAGGGAGGTCTTACATGGATCTTATATTATATTCTAAAATATAACAAAATATTATATCTAACAAAATCATTTTAGAAAGTTCTTCAAAAATCTTGAGTCATTCAGTTAGGATTTTAAAATTAAATTAAAATTTAATGGTATTCAATAAGATTTAAAATAATCCTTTAAAATTTCATGATATTCTAAAAATGGTGAATTTTTTTTGAATTCTAAACATCTATAAATTTTGATGCATTTTGTAATATTTTTTGTATATTTTCAAATCGGTAAAAGTCTATAAATTTTTGAAGAATTCTACAAAAATCAGTTACGAAATTTTACATCAACAACATTTTTTTAAAAATCAATCGATTATTATCCCACCGTTGAATTCTTTCTGAAATGAATGCAAAGTCATTTTTTTAAAACCCGGCTCATCTGTTCTGGAATTACGGCCATAGTTGAACCGTGAAACCCCTGCCCCAGTGCCTAAAGCCTTCTGTTTAAACAGTACTAGTA
Source organism: Saposhnikovia divaricata (assembly GCA_036435485.1). Taxonomy (NCBI): domain Eukaryota; kingdom Viridiplantae; phylum Streptophyta; class Magnoliopsida; order Apiales; family Apiaceae; genus Saposhnikovia; species Saposhnikovia divaricata. Next base: position 64,175,331 of record CM071596.1, read on the forward strand.
CTTCCTATTAACAGCTGAGATTGAGATGAATAGCTTAAATTTCCGTTCATTGTCAATTCATTTTCCGCGGTGGCGCCGTCTCTTCTCCGCCGTCTCCGGCGAACATCGATTTTCTCACTCTCACCTCCAATCCTCCCGTCACGCTTCGCCAAAACTTAACTCCTTCTCCACTCACCAAACCCCCAAATTTCAAACACCTCAAAAACACTCAATCAACGACGTTTTCGATGAATCTTCCGTACTCGAATCACTCTCCTCTTACAACAACGACTACAAACGCGCCCTCGAGTTCTTCAATTGGCTCCAAACAGGTTCGAAATTTACCCACACTACCAAAACTTTTAATAAAATGATTGACATTTTAGGTAAGTTCTTCGAGTTTGATATTGCGTGGGAGTTAGTTGATAAAATGTCGAAATCGAATCGTGTGGAGTCGTTGCCTGATCATGTTACTTTTCGTGTTATGTTTAAACGTTATGTTTCCGCTCGTCTTGTCAAGGAAGCGATTAATACGTATAGTAGGTTGAATGAGTTTGGTTTGAAGGACGAGACGTCGTTTAGGAATTTAGTTGATGCGTTGTGTGAGTATAAGCACGTGATTGAAGCGGAGGAGTTGTGTTTAGGGAAGAGGAATGAGGAGGTAGGAGAGACGTTTTTTGATGGAAAGGATACGAGGATATATAATATGATTTTACGCGGTTATTTTAAATTGAGTTGGTGGCGGAAATGTAGGGATTTTTGGGAGGAGATGGATAAGAGAGCTGTGGACAAGGATTTGTTTTCCTACTCGATTTATATGGATATTCAGTGTAAGAGTGGGAAGCCATGGAAGGCTGTCAAGTTGTATAAAGAAATGAAGAGGAAAGGGATTAAGTTGGATGTTGTGGCTTATAATACGGTTTTTCGTGCTGTAGGTCAATGTGATGGTGTTGATGCTGCAATGAGGGTTTATCGTGAGATGAGGGAATCAGGACTTGAGGCTAGTGTGTCGTCTTGTAATGTACTTGTCAAGTTTTTGTGCGAAAATGGAAGGTATAAGGAGGCTTATGAGGTGCTTGATAAAATGAGTGGATGTGGTTGTCCACCAAATGTGATTACTTATCATTGTCTTTTTACGTGTCTTGAAAAGCCTAGAGAGATTTTGGAGCTGTTTGATCGGATGTTTAAGAGCGGAGTGCTTCCGATAATGGACACTTATGTATTGCTTATAAGAAAATTTGGGAGATGGGGATTTCTTCGACCAATTTTTGTTGTCTGGAATAAAATGGAAGAACAAGGATTGAGTCCTGACGAATTTGCTTATAATGCTTTGATTGATGCTTTATTGGAGAAAGGCATGGTTGATATGGCTCGAAAGTATGATGAGGAGATGTTGGCGAAAGGGCTTTCAGCTAAGCCAAGAGCAGAACTGGGTACAAAATTAATGCAATCCCAAGATTAGTAATCACAAGCTCTTGGGATTATTTTAAAGTTTGGATGTAGTGATTACAGAAGATGAAAGGCAAGCTAGCAATAAGTTGTGCGAACTCCTTCTGAATGGAAAAGCTATCTTTAGCAGACGCATCCATCATCCATGGACTTGAGAATCATAATTGGTAACACTAATATGCATGAATTATTGACTCATCTGAGAAGTTCCACACCCTTTGTGCCAGGAAACAAAATTGTGAAATGCAAATGGTATAGAACTTTGCTTATTTTTAATGTTTTTAGTCATTCTTATCAGTGTTCCAGTTTGTTTTTTCTTGGTAAACCTGTAACACACATGTACTAATTGGCCTAACTTGCCAAATATGTGATCTTTTTTGGTTTTGCTGACTTCCAAATATATATGATATGTTATCATCTTCTGCATCTTCTTCTTTTCTAATTATTACTTCAGTACTGATATCTCAATAATATTAAGAGTTACTGCTATCACTAATTCTGAAGAGGTATATACTAGGGTAGCCTTCAAGGCTCCAAGGTGCATTGACAAGATAAGGAAGCCCATTCACTATATGTCTGTTTATAAGAATGCCAATATTCCTCGCATGGATTTCCTTTTGCTGACTTACTGTTAGGCAAATATAAATTGACAGTGATGCATTACTATGTTTTGAGCAAACAATTGTTTTCAGTGTTTCCTAATCAAAAATGGATACTAGTGTAATTCATATTAGGAAAAGAAAATACTACTGCCTCCTTATCAAAATTAGATACAACAATTCTAATTGGGAAAAAAAAGTTACACTAGTACGTGGTATATTTCCTTGTTTAACAGAGGAAAGAATAAGCAACTACTCGTCATGCTTCTAAACTTGTAGTTTTCTTAATATTGATTGAAGATGGTTAAATATGATTTTGGATGCATTTTACAGCCTTCTTAACTGTTTTTTGAGGCCATTGCCTATACATACAGAAGTGAAATATAAAAATGGGGAAGATCAGATTGGTTAAAAATTTATATAATATGGAGGATCAGCGGATGAAGAAGGTGAGAATGGAAGATAAAGATAGAATCAGCAAGTTGTCGGATGATTTGATCCACCGAGTCATGTCGTTGGTGGACACTCGATTGGCTGTTAAACCAGTGTTCTTTTGAAACTATGGAAGTAACTCTGAACTGCGTAGTTTCAATGGCTACAATGAACATTACAAGGAGAAACTGCGCAAGTTTATCTATTCTCTCGCCGGAACCATAAATCTCGGATACTAAATTTGGAGCTCTGTCCCAGTAATGGCCTGAATCTACGATTTATTAAAAAGTATGTCAAGTACGCAGTCTCACATGATGTTGAACGCTTGCATGTTATATCATAGTGTTATTGTGCATTATCTTTATTTATCGCTAATTCATTGAAAGAACTCTAACTTACTATGGAATTTGAATCTGTTAAAGTGTTGGAATCTGATTGTTGGAGTTTGCTTTACTTGAACAACTTTATGAAAATGGTGAACCCATGATTCCAGAATCATGTTTGATATTTTAGTTTGCCAAATTTAGGAACACTATGTCTGGAATCATGCACTTTGCCCCAAATTGTTTGAAATCGTCCGACTTTATTAACTCTAGAGCTTACTGATCTGGTCTTTCCACCGAATATGAGTGGCCACTGCCTTGCTTTTGCCACTCTGCAGAATCTTGCCATAGATCTTGGCAGGCAGTATATAGAATGTTGTGTTATATCTAATTGTTTCAGTTTTATTGGTTTTTTTCAGATTATATGCCAAGACTCTTACACTTGACATGGTGACCCAACAGATAACTTCACATTTAATTTAATTGTTATCGTATAATTATTGTATTACACATGTTTGCAGGTTGTAAGAGTTGAGTTTTAGTCTATCCATCACGAAAACTGTCAAAAGTAAATTCACATATATGAGCTTCCTCAACGGAGGGTAACGGAGGCAACAGTTGTTTCCTTAAAAGCCTAAAATGAGGTGCTAGGAAAACCCTTTGCCACTCCAACCAACGAGCTGATTGATTTTCTTAATGCACAACAAAATGTCAGTGGTATCAGTGATGTTGATGGTGCCAAAAGTGCCTATGCTGGAACCTTCTGAAGTAGATGCTTGCAATGTCAGACAAATTGAAGCTCCAGTCAAAAGGGCAATCAATGATCAGGCGAGCCCTTTAGGGAATCAGAGTTATATGGTGTTATGGCAGGGCCATGAGGTCAGCTCAGAGTATGTAGCCCTGCTTGAACTCAAAATGAAAAGGTATCCAGAAACCTTTGAGCAGTTGACAGAAAAAACAAGAAAATCTTGACAATGAAGCTAAATACGCTGTGCTCCTCAGTGAATGCCAATACCAAAACAATCATAGCCGAGGTTGACACTGAGCTTCTCACTGAATTCATGGCCCTTTTTACTGACTTTCAGGATGGGGATTCAATATAAATTGGTTAATGAGCCACCTCTGAACTATATTGAGCAGCTTCAATTCTTAAAACGTTCACTTGATGAACCTTTGTCGACTGATACAAGCATTTATAATGAGAAAAGTAAATTGCAAGATTTGCTGATTAATTGATAGATTCGGAGAGCTTTCGAAATATCGGTGTCGGTGCAAGCGTTTCTGCTACTGCTAGCTACTGTACATTGGAGATGGTAAACTATAAAATAATGATGGCTTTTTGCATACCACTTTACAACATCAGACTAGAAGATTTAGTTTGTGAAGCAGCGAACTTTTATTTCGGGTAAAATAGTTAATTGATCACTAAGAGCATCTCCAACACATTCCTAAGTGAGGTCCTAAAGTCATAATTTGAGGATAATGCAAGAAAACTGAACTCCAACAAACTCCTAAGAGCATCTGTTTTTGTTTCAGAAATTTTGAAATCTGCAGAAATTTTGAGAAATCTGCAAAAATTTTGAAAAATCTGCAGAAATTTTGAGAAATCTGCAGAAATTTTGAGAAATCTGCAGAACATTAAGAATTCAGTAGAAAATTGAGAAATCTGCAGAAATTTTGAAATCTGCAGAAATTTGCAAATTAAAATATGCAGAATCTGTTTATTATAATATGCAGAATCTGTTTGTTACAATATGTAGAACCTGTTAGAAATATGCAGAATATTTTAAAATAATATATAGGGAGTGAATATAAAGATCATTGTTGGAGATGATTAATAAATCTATGTTTTAAACTACTAGGAGCCAATTTTGTAATAATATTTCTAGAGAGTGCCTTAGGAGTGTGTTGGAGATGCTCTAAATTCACTAGTAACTTGCAAGTTGGTCACGATGTTAAAAAAACTTTCAATCACATCATGAACTTACAATTAGCTTGCAAGCACAATACTAAATTTTTAAAAGTTTGCACGACCGTTAAATTATGTTGAATTTCAACGGTTTTCCGTTAAAAAATAACACATTTACGGTTAGGTCATTGAACTATGTGCTAATTTTCAGTTAGGTCACTGACTGAAAAAAAATTAAATATTCAAAAAATATCTAACGAAATAATTTTTTTAAAAGATTATGTTTTTTTAATTTAAATTGTAATCATTCAAAAAAATTAATATTAAAAAAGATTACACTTTTGGTATCACTTATTAATATCGAAAAAGATGGATCGAAAACTTGATATTTTTTAAAATATTTGTTTGCTTTTACCGATTTACTAGCATATAAAATAAATGGATATTTTCAATTCTAAATTTAATTAAATTATAAATTAAATAAATGGAAAAAAGAGATATCTAAATATTTGTTTAATTGTATCGATTTATAAGCATATGGGTTAAAGCGGTATATACAAATTAAATTTAATTAAAATGTAATTATTTGGAAAAAATGTAAACATTTGATTTTTTTTACCTTTTATCATTATTGAAAAAACTTGTTATCTTTTCGTTTACTTGTATTTATTTATAAATATATGTATTGAGTTGGTATGCATAATTTTAAATTTTATTAAAGAAAAATCATTCGGATTTTTTTTAAAATTTAATCAATTAAAATTAAATTTGGCTAATGACCTAATTGAAAGTTGTTATCAAGTCCAGTGACCTATTTGCAAGTTTCATTGTGGCATGTCAGCAATTACGTCATCTTTCCGTTAGAATTTTTAACGGAAGTGACGGCAATTACAAATTTGCAAGTTTTTAAGTACTTCATTAGTTGACTGAAAACTTTTTTAACTTCATGACCTACTTACAAGTTACTAATGATTTCAATGACCAATTAGCTTTTTTACTCCCTTTTATTTGAGGTGATTTTTTAGATGCCATGTTTATCTTTTACTGTCCAAATCAAGTACCAAACTTCTTGAGGATTATCTATTTTGCAATGAAATTGGAATCAACCGACTGGATGGCCAAAAAACTTGAAACTATTTATATTACTAAATGTATTGGGAGAAATGCAAACTGATACTATTGGATTAAGAAAGATTTTTGCTCTGATACCAATTGTTAAGCCGAATACACAATTATAATCAAGATCGTATGAGAGATTAACAATAAAATACGCATTTAAACAATTAAAAACTGATTGAAATTAATAACTCCTCTCTCAGTGATGTAAAATATCACAGAGAGCTGCTTAGGTTACAATGAATAATGTTTCACAATGATCGATACCCTTCTAGGGTTAACCTAACTGTATTTATAAGATATACAACTGCTATACAATCGATAATTGATACTCCTATAAATTAGCTATACAATTAATATCAATTACGATTGCTACACGTCTCCTTAGTCAACTAAATCTCGTTGACAGCTATCCAATCTTCAAAGATATTGCTTCCATAATAATTCTTCAAACACTGTTGACCAGTAGATGCTGCCTCCAGACAGAGTTTAACAAACTCTATCGAGCTTCCATCTGTCAGCATTTAACTAAACTCTGACTACTTCCAGCTAAACTCTGATAATTCAAGAGCTTTAATCCTTAATTTCCTCAACATCTGGTGTTGATCTGAGATAGTCTATAAGTAATCTTCGTTCTGCATTTTCAAGTTCTGTTGCATAACTTCCTTAATCTCCTTCAGTTTAGGATCATCTTCACCAGTTTGGTAGATAGCATAGCTCAGATCATAGATTTTGTTTCTTCTCATCTCATTCCCCAGTCTGATGAACTGTGCTTTCTCTGACTCTGAGTTAAAATCAGGAACTATTATACCCAGGTCTGTCTTCAGTTTAGCATCATCCTTCTTCATTTCAACAATATTCCCATGATAATCTTTGTACTTTGGGACATATTGACTGTTGTATTTCATACCTCTAACTGCCAAATTATGCAGCATCTTCTTTTTTAGCACATTTGCAGCTTGTTAAATCCTTTGATTTTTCACCTTGAAGAGATATAGAACGTATTCTAATTCCTCCCATAGCTTCAAATCAAGATCATACTCACCAATTTTGTACTTCCATGAAATACAGTAGAAAATCTTTATTCAAACTTCTTTGATGAATCAACTGTACTGACTCCAGTCTGTCTAAACTCTCATGAGTAACACCAAGACCTGTAACAGCCAGTGATGAAGGATCTCGAGGACCAGTATTCATTCTGACTTCTTTATGAGAGCCCAATCCAGATTTATCTCGACCTTGCTTACCTGTTAAAGCACTACCATGTAGAAAATCAGTAGTAGTACCTCCAGTCATCAGAGTTGGATCATGAAGTGTTGGTTTTCCAAAAACCATTTGCATCTGGGTAGATAAAGGTCTTTGTACAACTTGTGTAGCAACAGAGGTTGTATTCTTCTTCTTTGAACCCTCTCCTTCTTTAGCAATGCCTTTTAGCTTCAATCTAGCTTCAGCTTCTGCTGGTTTCTTAGATACTTGTGATCTTTGATCAGCACCAACATTTTCTTTAATCACAATGCCTTTAAGAACAGGCCTAGGAGCTTTTTCTTTCTTCTTAAATTTTCCAGACTTTAAAGCTTTCTGATGTTCTTCTTGTAGATTCTTTTCTTCAGCTTTAATCTCTTCAATAGTAACTCATTCTTAATTTTCTTCCAGAAATAACTTAGCAGCCCATTCATCATACATTCAGTGTTTACTATGAGAGTTTGTGCATTAAGTGTTTACTGATTTACTTTATGGATTTTATGAAAAATTAGATGCTCTAAAAATTGAATTGGTAAACTCTGCTATACACACACATATATTCACACCTGTGCAGTTTTTGAAAGGATTATTGTTTGTTCCTAACAATTATGCAACCCCATTGAACAATGAAAACGTTCCAGAGGCGTTTCATTTGATTCAAAACTTTTTGGGAGATTCAGAGATTGGTATAGCTCTAGTCGAACCACAAACGCTTTCTGCCACGCAGATTGCTACTTTCTGGACAAACTCTGTGTATGACGATGGAGGTGAGCATGGGAATCCATCAATCATTTTCACTTATGAGGAGACAGAGTATGTGATTACTCCTACAACAGTTAGAGATACTATGGGTTTCGACACTCACAATTCATACAGTGTTGTTGGTGAGAATCAATTGAAAGAGATGTTACAGCAGCTTGGGTTTTCTGGTTCTTTAGACAAGCTTGGTAATGTAAAAAGGCCAAAGCTCAGGAAGGAATGGAGTTTCTTCTTTGATTGCATCGCAAGGGCTTTTGGCAAGAAAGTCACAAACTGGGATGTCATTCCTACTGACAGCCTTCAAATCGGGTCTTAAGATCGATATTTCGAAGGCTTACGATAGGTTGGAGTGGTCTTTTATAAGAAATATGATGTTCAGGTTTGGTTTTAGTGAGATATTGATTGAAAGGTTAATGAAATTCACTACATCAGTGTCCTACAGGTTCTTGCATAACGGGGAGGAATTTGGGAATGTTGTTCCTCAACGGGGACTTCGTCAAGGTGATCCAATTTCTCCCTATATATATATTATGTGTGCTGAGGGACTGAGCTCGACAATTAGACGTCATGAAGAGGTGGGGTTAATTCATGGATGTCGGATTGCAAGGGGAGCACCAGCTATTTCTCACCTATTGTTTGCAGATGATTGTTATCTGTTCTTCAAAGCAAACGAGGGAGAGGCAGGTACAATGAAGAATATATTGCAGAGGTATGCTAGTATTTCTGGACAGTTGGTTAACTTTAATAAATCTGCAGTTACTATCTCATCTAATACGAAGGTGGAGGATCGAATAGTTGTGTGTGAAAAACTGGGAGTGCAAGAGAGTATTGATTCGGGTAAGTATTTGGGTATGCCAATGAGAATTGGTAAGAATAAGCAATCAACATTTAGTTTCTTGGTTGATCGCGTGGATCAGAAACTACAAACATGGAGTGTGCAAAGTATCTCTAAAGCGGGGAAGGTTACACTGTTAAAGACAGCGGCTCAGTCCATCCCGAATTTTTGGATGAGTCTTTTATTGATTCCTGGGGAGATTTATGACAAGATTGAGAAAAGGATGAATAATTATTGGTGGGGTGGTGGATGAGGGAATCGGGGTAATAGATGGATGTCATGGGAGAGGCTGTGTGAAGTTAAAGAAGCCGGGGGGGTTGGGGTTTCGGAAATTAACGAGTTTAATGTTGCTATGTTGGCTAAGCAAGCGTGGAGATTGATTAATAATGCTAATCCGTTAGTCACAGATATTATGAAGGCCAAGTATTATGCTCATACAGATTTTTTGAATGCGACGTTGGGAGCGAATCCATCTTATATGTGGCGTAGTATTTTAGCATCTCAGGGAGCGATTTTACAAGGGTGTAGGAGGAAAATTGGGAATGGTCAAGATACGAATATGTGGAAGAATCCATGGTTGCCTTGTGAGATAAATGGTTTTTTGACAAGTCCATTGTACAGTGAACTTGAAGATGCCTCAGTGAGTGGGTTGATTTCTGAGGATCATAAATCATGGGATATGGATGTTGTGAATGAGTTATGTAATGAGCGAGACAGAGGTTTGATTCAATAAATTCCTTTACCTAGGATGAACAGATAAGATTCCTGGTACTGGTTATGGGATGGTAAAGGGGAGTTTAAAGTCAGGAGTTGTTATAGGAAAATACGAGGGGAGAGTGGTGGTCAAGAAGGTGGGTTTTGGAAAAAGTTGTGGAATCTGCAGTTGCCGGGTAAAACTGTGAATTTCTTATGGAGAGCTTGTCATAATGTCCTGCCTACAGCTGTGGAATTGTTATGAAAGCAAGTCGATCTGAGTGTATTATATACATGGTGCCATGGTCACGTGGAAGATGCTACTCATACGATGTTCACCTGTAGTTTTTCTCGAGCTTTGTGGACAGAAGTAGGGTTGTAGGAGCTGTCAATGGGTGAATCTGGAATGATGGTTAAAGGTATTCTGAAAAGGGAGTTCAGTAATGGTACTCGAGAGAGATGTGTGAAGATTGGTTTATTTTGCTGGGGATTGTGGACAAGGCGTAATACATGGGTTTGGGAAAAGAAACCTATGTCGGTGTTTGGTGTGAGGTCTATGGCAATGAGTATCTTACAGGAATGGCAGCATAGTCAGGAGAGAGTTGGGAAAGAAAGAGAGGGAGTGCAGAAACTAAACAGGCAGTAGTGTAAACCACCTGAGGGATGGGTAAAAATAAATTTGGATGCTGCATGTAGTAGTCAGACGGGGGAGATAGGAATTGCATGTGTAGTTCGTAATGACCGTGGGGATTTTCTTCGAGCCATGAGTAATAAGTTTAGTAGTAGTACGCGTGCAAGGGAGGCAAAGGCATTGTGTTTAAGGGAAACATTGATATGGATCAAAAGTTGGAGGAATCAGCGATGCATATTTGAGTTGGATTCTAAACTGGTGGTGGACGCAATTCATGGTGATCGGGGGAACTCAGTCTTTCACACCATTATAGATGATTGTGTCAGTTTGTTAAAACACTTTTATGAGTTAGTAGTTTTTGAGTATCGATCTGCGAATACTGTAGCTCATCTGTTAGCACGAGCTGCATTTTCTATGCCAGGTTTGATGGAGTGGTCTCATACTGCTCCTGAGATTATCCGATGTAACCTTATTTCTGATGTGATTTAATTTAAGCAAGTGCATTTTTTCAAAAAGAAAAAAAGAAAGATTTTTGCTAGCACGGTATATATATAATTGCACTGTCCATAGTTTTCAATATTGTGTTCATATTTTACCATAATTCTTAATACCATTACTTATATTTGTCATAAATGAGTTTCTTGTGAGCAGATCTATCAAATAAAAATCCCCCGCACCCCTCAGGTTGTGTTTGGTTGGGGAGAATGGAGTGGAATGGATAGAAATTAAAGGAACACAATAAACATGAAAGGTAAGATTTTAAAAAAAATGAGTGGGTGCAAATTTTATATGATAGGATTTTGGAAGAAAATAGGTTGGAGGGAGAATGGATCATTCATTTTCAAATTGGTGTGTTTAAACTTTAGCTTAGGTGGTTAGGAATGGAATGAGGTAAGGAATGAAATTTTTAAACATTTAACTATATTATTATTTAAATTCTATTCCATTCCCTCCAATTTAATTCACCCCAACCAAACACAATATCAATAATCACTTTTTCTTGTAGAATTCTGACATTTTCTCCTTTGTGACGACATAATCACGTTGAAGGGAGCCGAAGAGGTTTGTTAAGGAGGGTTTTTGAATTTCTTTTCCATCTTGTGTATCATGTGTACATATATAACTAGCTTTATAGTTTGTGCAAGTCACGGGCTTGATAGGGAAATTATGTTAATATGTATTTGTGTTGCTCTATATTCAAATAATTAAATGGTATTTTCAATGTGTTGATGCTTAGAATGCAAATAAGTACAAGAGGGATTATGTGTTCACGGTGTATATCAACTATATAGCTAAAAATAGGTATCATTTGCAATGGGCTAATCTCATTTCAAGGATTACCACTTGCCTGAGTGGGGAGTATAAAAGTATTTACATAAATAGTGACTGTTCTGAACTTGCATATTAGCAAAAGATCGATACGACTGAAGAATTTATACGAGAGACTGGCTTCAAATTGCTTGGGGATCAACCGTGTGATCCAAAGACCATGAATCCTAACACCACGAAACCAAGTGACTTAAATTAGTGCTTCAGTTTTTTGTTTGAGCTGATATTACCAGAATGGGCTGGACCTAAATTTTAAAAATAGAGAGCAAGCAGAAGAACTTCCCAAACCCATATGTCATAAGAAAGAGATAATAGATCGATGCGTTTTCTGTTACATTATAATTAAATATGTTAATATATAGGTGGTTAATGTCCATGCAATTTACCGCACGAGCTTTGCTAGTAAAATCATGTTAATATTTTTGCAACATGTAAATGCTTAGTATGCAAAACGTATGTAAGAAATTATCTATTCATGATGATTGATATATGTACCACTAAAAATAAGTAAATTTTAATGTGTTAATCTCTTTGAATGAATGTTCAAAATGACAGAGTTATGAGCATATAAGAATTTATATTAGTAGTGACTGTCTGATCATCTATAATCGATTTGTGCATTTTGACCCGGATTAAGAGATATGCGTAAGATATAAATTAATACACAAATCATAGTATTTATCTTCTGAATCCAAGTAACTTGTTTCTACTATAGAATAAAAAAATGCTACATAACTATGTACTGTTCGAAATATTCTCAAAATTTTATAATATAATCAAAACTAATATCTAGCATAGTGATAAGGAATCTCACTTTTAAGTTAGAGGTCAAGGGTTAAATTTCCATTAGAAACAATTTTTTTATCATTAATAAAATATAGAAGGGATAGTTTAGTAATTTCATGATAATTAAATTGTCTCACGATATATTAATAATGAGTTTTATAATATATTCAAAATTGATGTCTAGTATAGTGGTAGGGAATCTTTTTTCTAAGTTAGAGGTCAATTGTTCAATTCTCTTTAGGAACAATTTTTTTATCATTAATATAATATATGAGGGTTGTTTCATGATATATTAATAATGAGTTATAATATATTCAAAACTCATGTCTAGCATAGTGATAAGGATTCTCACTTACAAGTTAGAGGTCAAGGTTCAATTCTCACCTTAAACAACTTTTTTATCATTAATATAATATAGAAAGGGTAAATTAGTAATTTTGCGTTGAATAAATTGTCTTACAAACCCCTAAGTTGTGCTATTAATAATATAATAATAATAATAAATAGATAATAGATTTCTTTTTCTTGGTGAGTCAAAATCAAATTAAGTGAGAACACAGTTTCATCCAAAATCCACAACACACAGATAAATTATCTAAAGAAGATCATACAATTCCCTAGTTATGTTAAAATCGCAAATAAATTCACCTCTAAATGGGTCAAATTTAAAAGATTAATTAAAAAAGGAATAATACTAGAGGTACCAAATTTGGTATAAAAATAGATACAAAATGACACGTGTCATGTCCTGATTGGTTTGATGTGATAGACCTGCGTGCATTCATATGGATTACAATCAATAAAAATATTCTATTAACACATCATCAATGTCACGTCATTTTGTACAAATTTTCTGTACCTAATTTGGTACTGTTGACTGTAGTAAGTAGTATTACCCTTCAAAGAGTCAAAGTTAGTTACCTCTAAAAGGGTTATGTTGAGAAGGCTGCAAGTAAGGTGTAAGAATTTATAAAATGAGTAAAATGCACTTTATGTACTCGTATTTTGTGTGTCTGATCACTTGAGATACAAGACTTCTAAAACTAGCATTTGTTATACTGGATTTCTAACTTTTTTATAATGTGTGTATAATCGTCAAATATTACTAGCTTCGTTAATTTTTTCAAGAGCATTTCAATATTTTCATCATCATCTTCTTCCTCAAACCCATTTGCATCATTATTGAAATTTTTAAGAAGTTAAAATTTTAATGTCTCTTTCATTTTTTAACGAAATCAAGTCATTCAAGTTGCAACAAAATCATATTTTTCTCCTCTACATATTGATATTGATTTTTACTATCAATATTTTAATTTGGTGAAAACAATTTAAAATGACATGACTAAAAATGTTATGCATACGAATTCTTGAAATTAAACATTTGATAGTTATAACTGATATCCCATTGTAGAAAAGAAAGAGATGACTTTAATGCAATTTAAATGAGCCTATTTTGTTATGAAACGAATGATATATTCGTGTTTTAAGTTATCACAAAGATTATCAATGGTGGAAATGGGTTTGAGGAAGAAGATGATTGATAAAAGACGAATTTACCTTGAATTTCTTAACGGTGTTAAATTAATTTGATGAAAGACATATATTATAAAAAAGTTATAAGACCAATATAACAAATGCTAGTTTTAAAAGTTTAGTATCCAAAGTGGATACCCAAAATATGAGTACACAAACGGTATTTCACCCTAAAAATGATGTATATATCCGTAACAATCTATCCATCTATATGTAGTCGAAACTTATAAGTTCGGTAGTCAATCAATCGATGTGGTATTTTAATTTTGACACTTGCATTTTAATCCTTAGTTTGTTATAATTTTTTTATCTATCATTTAATTAATAAAATAAAATATTAATATTATAGCTAGCACAACCAATCAATTTCCTTTTACACGTAAAACACATTTCCTTTTTTAATTTTTAATAACTAATCAATTTCTATTTTCAGGTAAAACATATTATCTTTTATATTTCATCTAGCTAAAATTTCTCCTTTACTAAAAATAACACAAATTTGTTCACGTTACCTATTTTATTTTATTTTTAACTAAAATGTATTATTTGTCAATAATATTACGGGTAATTTTATTTAAATAAAATAAAATAATAGTATTATAATAAATAGTACCTCCTTTTACCTTTTTCAATTAAACTGTGTCATTTTTTCTATAGATTCAAACATCCTTCCTTTTCTATTTTAAAAATTATGAGAAACATATATATAATCATTATCAAATCATACTTTTTATAATTTTAAGCCTACAAAATTCATGTTTTAAAATTTTTAATTCAAATTTAAAAAAATAATATTAAAACAAATCTATGTATTGGGTTTAAACTAGCGAATATAAGTTTAGTTCTAATATGTTGCCACTTGTATTCGATTGCACAATACCTTGCTAAACTTGTGCCTTTTGGCTTAGAACAAACGTGGACAAATCACTGCCCTGCTGAGATCTGTCCCTATGTACTTTCAGACATTTTGTCTTGATTAATGCACTTGTTTGACCCTCAAAAAAAAAAAATATGTTGCCACTTGTTATGAGTACTAGCTTTATACTCAGTACGATGCACAGGATGCTTTGTAAATATGATTTATGAAATTTTCATATAATTTTTATTTCTACAATTTTTTTTGGGAAAATCGTAAAATAATGTGTGCAGACTCCAATAAATTGATGATACTCATTTTATTAATATTTCTTTTTATTATTTTAACTGTTATTGTATTTTTTACTTGAAATTTAATGTTTTTCTAATTTAGTTTATTAAATATTGCTATCTTTTATACTTTTTTCACTTAATAAGTTTATTATACTCTATATACTTAACTTTTATTTTTCTGTGAAAAATTTCAAATTAATACCTTTAAATTCTATTTATAATTTTTGAAATAAAGTGTACAATTTAACAATATTTTAACTTCTACTTAATATTATTTTAAAATATACGGAGTAACTATTATTAGTACTTCTTAAATGACACGTCCGTCTTGTCATATCAATTAGATAATGTCTAAAATCTTATTCATAATTTTTATAATTTTATAATATTTTTAATTTCTATTTAATCTTATTTAATAATATAAAATATAATATTTTTGAAATGAACTCCCTTGCGCTAATTATAGAGATAATGCCCAAAATGGACCATTCACAGATTCTTGGCCCTCATCTACCCCAAAGTCACGCTATTTCGGGTATCGTATCCTTTTTTTCTCTGACACGCTATATCGTGTCCCGAAGTAGAGTATTACGACAGTGCATGTGGCATATTTCATCTTAATACTTAACATGGTTTGCCGTGTTACATGATGATTCTGAACACGTAACAGCGTGTTAGCTGTTGATGCGGGGCATGCAGTGCCGTGACAAAGGATACGGCAGACGAAACGCCGTATCCGTGGGATATTTAGGACCGAATTTTTGAAATGGGGTAGGCAGGACCAAGGAAAATTAAAATGGGTCATTTTGGGCTATCACCCCCTAATTATATATAGGATATAAAGTTTAAATGAAGACAACACAATGAGCATCTATTGTATCATCGTATAATCGTATAAGTTTGTTTTGTTTTACGATAACATTGAAATACCCAGAAAATCAAGGCTTGCTAAATAAACAATAATATCAAAGGCGTACAACAGCTTAAGCTTTAAATATTAATGCTCCAAACCCTGTATCCACTTCCCACATTCCTGCAACTAGGCTGTCTCAATTTTTTGTGGAAAGTGTAAATCCGGCCCTTCTTTGGGTAGACATTCCAATAATCCCACTCAAACTTGTGTATTAACTGAGATAAGGCCTCCTCCATCATACTTCCCAAATAAAAAGGGAAATCTGTATCCTCAAGCACAGGATCTCGTCTTTCTTACCACATTCCCATCTTCATTAAAGGCAAGAAGTACTGAATCACGACTGTTTATGCCATTGTAATCGTAGAAGAAATCATAACTACCAGGTAACAACTTGCTCGCAGGTGACACCAACCACGGCAAATCTTGCATTGGCAGCACACCCTTATCTTTCTCCTCCAGGATGTGGATCACTTCAAACTCATCATCTGTACCCCTCAACTCAACATACCTTTCTTTCAACTTTATTAGGAACCGGTGATCGTCTTCATAGCAGGGACTCTTCTCAAAAATATGTATAACTCTCTTCCCATCAAGTTGAGAGAATCTCATCTATAAATAAAGAGAAGATGACCAGTTAACAAGCAAATTAAAGCTGCTGAAAATTACTACAAAGAGGGTGCATAATATTATATGTGAATTAAGACATATTACCAATTACATATTTCATTCTTGTAAAATCTTATTCTCTCATATCAGAGATATGAGATTACTTCTTTGGAAGGGAAATCTCCGATCTAAAGAATCGATAGACGAGAATGAGACATTTAATTCACGGTGAGAAACAAAAGGTGCTCATAATTTAGATTTACTACTCAATCTGCGATCCTAGTAAACATTCAATAGTTTAGGCATAAATTTAACTTTTGTGCAAGGGTTTTGGGATATTGAGTTAATTACGGTCGAACTTATCTACGTGCAACCAGTGTTATAAAAAGCGGAAATCGAACTTAATCGGCAGAGGCACCGAACAGCGATTAATCGGTGATTAATACCGACTAATCCCAATTAATCCCGACTAATCCCAATTAATTCCGATTCGGAGAGGCACCGAACACCCGATTAATCGCCGCTTTTTAGAACAGAGGTTGCAACATACAACTTATGATCAATTAAGTTATCATCTTAAATTAGTTTCATGATATAGTTTTTACTAAAAACTTTTTATAGGAGTTTTGACTTTTAGGTTTAAATCTCTGTTGTGAGATTTAAAATTGTGAAAACATTATTTAAGATTTACAATAAGGCATGATTTCAGTTTTAGGGGATTGTTATTAAGTGCTTGTGGATTCAGTTCAATGATAATGTTAATATTTAGATGCAATTCAAGCAGTTGCCGGTGCTTATGTTAAACGTATATTTGTTGAAGAACTTGTTGCACATGAGAGTTTTTTTTTTGTTTTTTTTTAAACCGTGCACATGAGAGTTTATTATTAAACTGCGTGCCAAATGTTTTTCTTTGTTACTTAATTACTCAATTGTTTCTCATGTGTTTTATATTTCAGTTTGCTTCCTTAACTTTATGTTTGTTATCTTGTACTTGAATTTCTTGGTAGCACGTATGAGGTTCGTTAAATCACAGGCTCAACATGAGCCATCAAATTTGGTGTTAATGCTGATGGCAATGCAGAGCGTAACATGGTCCTCCGTGCCATCAAATAGTGATATATCAATATATCACTTTTTTTAGTTTACAACTCTTGACTTGTTCA
Source organism: Saposhnikovia divaricata (assembly GCA_036435485.1). Classification (NCBI taxonomy): domain Eukaryota; kingdom Viridiplantae; phylum Streptophyta; class Magnoliopsida; order Apiales; family Apiaceae; genus Saposhnikovia; species Saposhnikovia divaricata. The sequence goes on from CM071596.1 coordinate 64,192,777, forward strand.
ATTATCAATTCCACTTTGTTTGCTAATGCCAGGATCTTCATCACTTGATTTGATTCAGTTCCTATTATTACTACAAAAACAGTCCAATTAATACCTTACTTCTCATTCTGGTCTAGAGGGAGTTGTCAGGTTCTATACACTCACTCTGAGATAGTTTTGTCTTCAAGAGATTGTCTACCTACTTGTAAATGCTGGTTATATTCTTGGCCAATTGTGCTTTGATCTATAACAATTTGATTTTCAATCATAATAGAGTTTTATCACCTTTCAGACTACCTTGTTCTTCATTTCTAAAATTTTCACACAAAAAACCTAAGATGTCAATTCTTCTTGCGGAACTTAGCCTGCTTTAGATGCTTTTGATATTGTAGCCAAACATCTAAATTTGAAGTTCTTTGAGGTAGTCATTATAACAATGTCAAATTTTTACAGGGTTAAATGGCAGTTAGGTCACTCAACTGACTGAAAACTTTCAGTTGGGTCATCCAACTCAAAAAGCTTTCAATCAGGTCACGTAACAAATAAAAACTTTCAATCAGGTCATTTTACACGTTAAATGACCTGATTTTAATGTGTTTAATGACCTAATTTTATCGTGTTTAATGACCTGATTGAAAGTTTTTAACGTGTTTAATGAGTTTATTGAAAGTTTTTATTTGTTATGTGACCTGATTGAAAGTTTTTTGAGTTGGATGACCCAACTGAAAGTTTTCAGTCAGTTGAGTGACCTAACTGCCATTTAACCCAATTTTTACAATAAGTTTTGAGGTATGTTCGATAAGAGATTTTATATTATATAATATTCCTAAATTATTTTCCGTTTTCTAAATATAATTATACTGTAGATTCTTTATTGATTCTTCTAGGAGTTGAAAATTTGATTATAATCTAAACTTGAATTATGTGTTCTATATTTAGTTTGGTATTTATTCTAATAATTCTGGTACTGAACGCAAACAGGCTCCAAAAGTATTCTAGTTGGGAGAATGCAAATACGTTTATAGAAGTTTATCCTGAGTATGAGCTTGAGGACAAGCTTGTTGCGAGGAGGGGAGTAATGTTGTGGATGCATTCACTGGTCAAAGGTACAGAAAAAAAAAACAAAGGAAAAGGCAAACTGTTGGAGTAATTTCAGGCATATGATTGCATTCTTATTTCTAGAGTATTTTTAGGGATTTGTTTTTAAGTAAATCTATGTCAAATAAGTCATAGCTGATTGTATGGCTATGTTGATCTGGTTGTGTTCCCAAGTCATAGGTTGCGGGAATCACTATTTACGTATTTCCCTTAATTTTGTGTACCTTACACGTTCTTTTCCTATTTATGGAGAGCCGATTAAAGGAAATAAACTCATTACTCATTCAGTTAAAAAGTTGTGTAAGGAGAGTTGAAGAGTTCTCTTGAATAAAACATTTATTTTGCAAGATAGGTTCTTCCAAGAATAGGGGAATCAATCCATCTATTCCTGGTCATAACAAGAATATTGGATTCTCATTAAATCTCTCCCCGATATATATGTATATATTTATTTACTTTACTTTCTGAAAACAATCTGTTTTGAACTAAAAAAGAGAACTAAAGAATATACAACATAAAACAGACATCAAAAGATCTCACCTGTGACCCGTCTGATCTGCTGAAAACAGTGTTTGGATCCCATAGCATCTCCATCTTCAATTTCTGTACTTTTTCGAGCTCTAACTCGGCAACTTTCTCACGAGTGAATGGGTATACCGGACATACCCCCATGATGTATTTGCCTAAAGGTTCAATAAATTCTCCATGAGGTCCAAAAATTACGAGCAACGGACGCAGCTCCCAAGTATCATCGTCAAATTCGTCAAATTCTGGAAGAAACTCAAAAACTCGCTTCAATTTCTGAATATTTGGGTCCTTAAACGGCAGGGCCAACCACGGCATGGTTCTGAATACTTCCCAAAATGTCTCTTCATTTGCACATGTACTATATGGTGTATCAGTGAGGTAAATGAGAACAACTTCAAAATTTTCTTTAATTTTTGCCAACTCTTCATAAATCCTCGTAATGTCTTCTTTTGAATCGCAAAAATCATCTTCATAAAAATATAGGGCTACCACCTTTTCTTCAAGAGACTGAATAGGTACCTATAGCACAAGTACATAGGAGGCAATAATGGATTATGAAGATGACAAGACTATCAAAGTAAATTACTCTCGTAAAACGAAGAGTAATTCCTTAACTTTGCTCCAAATATTTAGCAAGCAAAAAAAAAAAACTCGCTCCAAATGCAAATCCGTATACCTAGTTTCACGAATTGCATTTCACATCCACTAACGTTAAAAAACAGGTCAAAACACCACACTTTACAGATTTTTCGTCCAAATACAATGTTAAATCAAACGAGTTTAAGTGTAAGATGCTATAATTCACTTTTTTTTATGAGAAATATAAAATAATAAACTTTTAAAATAAAATCAAAATTACTTCATTATAATGTACATAGTAGCTAAGGCGATTTTGGCATATCTTAGTCTTATATCTATTATTAACATTTCATTTGGTCTTCGCTCACCTAATCCTGTATGCATATACTTAAATTATGCTCATTGTTCCACTTTTGCTCTAAATGCTCTCCAACTTAGCATTACAATTTGATATTTAATCCATATCAGGTTGGTTCCGAAGACATCTCTCATGTTCCTGGAGATAATACTCACTCTTCACTATATCGCTACCCAGCTTGTATTATTCACATCATCTAACAACATATGTCCCCGTGGTTAGCTATGACATTACTATATTAAATGTCAATACATTTCAGAGAGCAGCGGTATTGAAAAGGAAAACAAACCTTTTCTCTTCTGTTTGTAATGACATAATCGCGTTGAGAGGAGCCCAGGAGGGTCATTAAGGAGGGTTTTTGAACAGCTGCATCATCTTCTGCATCAAGTACTTTTATTCTTTCATCACTAAAAGGAAAGCCCAGGACCCCGTAATCATCAACGATGGACTTAGCATCGCGTTGCAAAACTGTGCCAGTCGAATCAACTACAAACAAGGTAGTTGTATTATTAATATAGAAGTTCCTCGCCAAGCTTCTCCTACACATTACATCAGAAAATGGGATGGCAGTCCATGGCATGCGAGAAAATGTATCTTCAAAATGCTTCCTATATACTTCTCCATTAGCATCATTAAAAGCAACAAAAACGATCTCAATACCACGGCTATGCGAATAATGATTGTAGATGTCCCTCAAGAGAGATGTATAGGGGTTCCTCTCCAGGCTAACACGAAGATCATGCGACAGTGTCATAAAATATAAAATAATAACTTTTCCTGCCAACTGCTCAGTCTTAACTTACAAAATGCACAGCATCTGTGAACAGTTTCTCAACCAAATAATGCTGTATACTGTAATTTTCTTTGGAAATAATATTAAAATTGGTTTTTCTGGTGTTGACCTGTTAAACATGAATCATGCAGTTTGGGAACAACTTCTACCTACAAGGACTTCCACATTGTGATGACCCCCAAGGAGTTCGCCTAGTGGTTGTGAAGGGTATAATGAAGTGTTGAGGAGTTTGCGGCTAAGGGCTTGTGGTAGGCAAAAAAACTTCTTCGGGTCAGGAACTTGATTACTTGGTGTTAGGCTTTGGGTCTAGTATGCTGGTTCACACGCGGGGCTTACTGGTCAATGTTCCCCCATAAAAACAAAATTGCAATATCAAACAATGGATTCATATTTAGCAAAAAAAAAAAAAAAAATTTAGCAAAAAACAATGGATTTATCACAAGTCTGAACTTTTTCTTATTGCATACTCTTTTACATGGTGCTACAAAATACTACTTGAGTTCCACAAGTAAAGGGGCGACTGAATCTAGACCCAGGGTTTAAGTTTAATTCAATGGCTGAGAAGGGGTGTGGGTGGGGTGGAGGACTGGAGGTTAAGATATGATTATGATGAAATAATCAGTCCAGGGTAACAAGATAATTATAACATACAGTTCATCTGTTCAAAATTCCTCATTAAAGCAATATGGCAACAGAGGGATAGCTAGCATAGCATGCAAACTTGTCAGATGTCTCCAAGATGCATTCGTTTCAACATTTAGCAAGACAATATAGCATTAAGATATACAATATCAGAAATATAATCATACGGTAAAATACTCCACAATTAGAAGTCCAGGCATACTACCTGGGTTCCGTCATTTCTAACCAGGTAGTCCCTGTATTCCGTGAAGAGAAACTTGCGTAAATCAATCACATCTCCTTTTGTGACCTTTTGGTACTTTATGTTCTGCTTTTTCAATTCCTTCCAACTATTAGAAGCATCTGACTGTATCATCCCTGGATTGGAGTGAGATCCACTGTTTGCTTCCACTCGTACTTCCTTTCATTGTCTTCTGTCAATTGATAGGCCAACAGTTTATTAATAAGCTTTAATTTTCTCAAAGATACAAAATAAGTAGTCAACTACCACATATGCTCAATCCAACCAACAATCTGGTTTCTAATGCCAGTCCAGAAAAAAGATGATAATAAGTTACTAATACATCGTTGGCTGGTGGCTGCTATGGTAACATATCCAGTAATCTTAATTTGTCCATGAGAAAAATTAACAGATTTGTCACTTGTAGAAAATGAGTGCATAGTATTCGGTAAAAACCATCCTAAACAGCAATTTATAACGACAGGAAATCTGAAAAAAAGCCCCCAATATCACAATTTTGAAGTAAATTGTACCAAATATCACAACTCAAAATATTGGTCTCAAATATCATTCCAAAACATACTTTCGTGTAACGTTTTGGATTTTTTACTTTTTTTTAAAACAACGCTATTGCGTATAGCGTTCTGGGGAATAATTTTTTTTTTTTCTAATTATTAACGCTACATTATCTAGCATTTTAATAATTGAAAACACCTTCTAATCTAGCGTTTCCTTGAAACAAAAGCCAATTCAGCGTTTTGAAGTTGAAAACCTAACTTTAATTAGCGCTTTGCTAGTTGCTTTTTTTAAAAAAAAATAACAAAACATTTAACATTTATGGATTCAATAATTAACTTTTGGGGTTCAATATTTTCATTTTAGGTTTTAGAAATATTCAGAACGACGAATAAACCGTATGCGAATTTAGGGTTTAAGGTTGTTTACAACCCTAAACTCTAGACCCTAACTTATCCTGATTTTTAAACGCGTTAGCGTTTAAAAATCAGGCCGCCGGATTCAATTTTTTAATTTTAAAAAAAAACAATTTTAATTAAATTTAGATGTTCAATAATTAACTTTCGGGGTTCAACGTTTTCATTTTAGGTTTTAAAAATATTCAGAATGACGAATAAACCGTATACGAACTTAGGGTTTAGGGTTTGGGGTTTAGGGTTGTTTACAACCCTAAACCGTAGACCCTAAACCCTAACTCATCCTGATTTTTAAACGCGTTAGCGTTTAAAAATCAGGCCGCCGGATTCAATTTTTTAATTAAAATTTTTAAATTTCATTTTTATTCCCTCGGGGTTTCAACGGTTAACCTTTGGGGTTTAACGTTTCCATTTTGGGTTTTCGAAATATTCGGAACGACGAATAAACCGTATATATTTAGGAGAAAAAAACACTATGTAAAATAGCGTTTTTATTTGGGGTTCAACGTGTTCAATTTTGGGTTATTTCTTAGGGCCCCGCCAGGGACACACACAATTAAAATGTACCTTCACTCAATATATCAAAAAAAAAATTAAAGCACCCAAACGCCACTTTATGTGGCGTTTTACTTTTGAAAACACTCTATGATCTAGCATTTACAATCAAAAAAACAAAAAACAAAAAATCAAACCCCCTCAAACGCTGAACGCTTTAGCGTTTCCAACCAAAAAAAAAAAAAAAGACACGCTAAACGCATTAGCGTTTAGAGGGGAAAAAGAAAAAAAAAACAGAAACGCCATATTAAAGTGTGTTATGGAATTATATTTGGGGCCAAGTTTTTGAGCTGTGATATTTGGGGCCATTTGCTTTCAAATTGTGATATATGGGGCCAACACCCAGGAAATCTAAGGTGTCCATTATTAATAAAAGGTTTTTTCTTTAAAAAAACAAACATTAGTAGTGGTGAAATCAGTATTAACAATAAAATTAGTGTCACATATCTAATACAAAAACTATCCAAGCGTAGCGTTCTTCAGGGGTCATTTTCACGAACTCCATCTTCTTTGCTCTAGTATTAAGTAATTTAAGTGCCTTGAAATGTGCAAGTTGATCCAAATCAGGTAATTCTTTGAGAAGATCCCAACAGCTACAATCATCATTATTAAATGATTTAACAGCTTCAACCATCTTCTCAACTGAATGAGTAATTTGCATGATAGCATCTGGCTGGGTAGTATTAGCAGAAGAACTAGAATTTCCCTTGACCTCGGATATGTTACGCTTCTTAGGTGCTGGAGGAAGAGGAGCATCAAGATTAATAGGTTCAGAAGATTGGGCCAAAGGATCTTGGGAATCATCCAGTGTACACTGTGTTAAGCTGCAGTATCATAATCATAAACCAAGTCATCCAACAGGTGATGCTTTTTACTTGCTTTGTCATCATAAGTTCTTGCATCAGTATCATCTCCTAGTCCTATTGCATTCTTCCCGATGGCAGTCCCATTTCCCACCGCAATTCTTAAATCATCATAGTCTCCAAAGGTGTCCGTACGATAACTTCTGTGAGAAGGATGTACCTAATAAAACACAATATACACAATATGTTAGTATTATAAACATGTCAAAAGTTTAGAAAATCTTTATTGTCTTAAAAATATGTACCTTAAAATAATCTTCCCAAACTTCATTCGGAGCAGTAAATTTTTTTGTTATAGGATCCCATCCAAATCCAGAATTAAACAACATCAATTTTAAATAGTTGGTGTATCTAGTTTTAAACCATTTCAAACGAATGAGATACTGGGAATGAGTTTTTTGACATCCAAGCTTTGCATTCAAAGCTGGAAGAATCTTGTTCTCCACGGTAACTTTATTGAATGAACCATTATTATCTTGCCAACCACGTTGTGCAGCATCAACCATGAGTTTCAATAACTCATTACTTTCGTCAATTGTCCAAGGTTTATATTGACCTCTTTTTCCTTTTGAATTGTCATTCTCTTGACACGCATCTCCCATTTTTCTGTGTTATTAATACATATATACAATTACCGAAAAAAGGACAATAAAACCCGGTTAAAACATAATACATACATGTATGCAGGTTTGGACTTTACATGCTTATATGCAAAGCTTTGTCATGTATCATATCAATTTCAAAAAAAAACATCTAACCATTCATAATTGATAAATTAACCACACAATAAACAAACACACACACACACATATATATGATACAACTACAAACACATGGAGAGAGAAGCAAAAGAAAGAAAAAACAGTAATAGAGGGAAAGAAAAAGAAACAAGAAAAAAAAGGAACCTCTTTTGGCAGGGATGGAACCCTAGGGGTGAGAGGTATCGTTGAGGAAGACAATGTCTTGTCAAATCTTCTCAAAAAGGACGTGACAATTTTTGGAGAAAATATACACACTTTTTCATAAAAAGTCATGAAAAGTCTCTCACTTTTATTTTTCCACCAAAATCATTGACTTTTTGAATAACAAGTGACTTTTAACAACTCTTTAAAAGTTGTAATTGAATACCTTAAACTTTTAAAGACTTTTTTAAAATCCTGATACAATACCTCATTACTTTTAAAGAGTATTTAAAAGTATTAATTGAATACCCCTAAACTTCTAAAGTCTTTAAAAGTATTTAAAAGTCATGATACAATACCACCCCCTAAATCAAACCATGAATATCCAGCTGGCTACAGTCAAACAAAATAAACAATAAATAAAACAAAAAAATGTTTGCGCTCATCATAACATAGGAGATATCGGAGTGAAATCAACTGTCAGAGAAAAGTATTGACAAAGGTTTGACGATGCACACATAATATGGAGTAATTGTGAATATATATATACACACACACACACGAATACAGTCAAACAAAATCATGTACACACAGAATACAGAGGGCTAGCTTAAATTAAAAATACAAACTTTACACTCATAATAACTTAAGAAGATCCCTAAAGAAATTTATAAAAAAAAATACACACACACACACACAGATATATATATATATATATATATATATATATATATATAGGCTCATGCTCAAAAGAGAACCCCTTAAAAAGAGAACTTAGAGAACCAATCCTAAACACTAGATGTATTATAATCAACGGCCCCGCCAGGGGCACCCACACACTAATCAAATACACCCTCACACACACAATACCTCCTAATTCCCTCCATTTTTAATTTGATTTTTCCGGTCAATCGGTGATATTTTTTTAAAATCTAATTTCACCAAATTTTTCTCTATCTCCCAACGATCAGTTTGCATACCATATGTGGTATATTTTAATTTAGTTTTCTTAGTTCTCCTTTTAAGGGGTTCTCTCTAGATCCCATAACAAACAATAAAGAACACCTCATATCTAATCTAATATAAGAGTTTCGTCATGGCACCCAATACAAAAAGTTGTTATTTTTTTACCCTCTATCCATCCACCAAAAAAAATAATTTTTTTTAAAAAATTTAATGTTCATGATGACGTCACTGATGACGTCTTCATGAACGGTAATTTTTTTTTTGTTTTTTGCTGGATGAATAGAGGGTAAAAAAATAACAACTTTTTGTATTGGGTGCCCCTGACGGGGCCATTAGATCTATTGGATCTAAAGTGTTCTTTATTTTTTGTTATATAAGGGTGTTCTGTATGGAGCAATGGCCTATATATATATATATATAAAAATATATAAAAATATATATGAATAAATGGATTACCATGATGAATTAAGGAGGAATTGAAGCGAGAAAAGCCAATAAAATAACAAATTGGATTTGTGGAGACAAACGTGAGAGAATTGAAGCTACGAGACTCAACAAAAGCTCGCCCAATTGATCTTCCTACGCTCCACCGCCACATCGCTCACTTCAATTCACTTGTGTTTCAATACACAACTCACAACTCACAGGTATTGAACAGCCCATTGTAACTGTATTGGACTGCTGGTTAACTAGTATTGGATCGCACGAACAAGGCACACGTTTAAACAGCCCATTTTCAACACGGATAGATTGATCCACATATATTTCGGTAAATATTTACTAGGATCGAGCAAAAATCCGAAATCGAAATTGTTATAAACCGCTAAAATCGATCCGTATAAATTCGAATCAAATCCAAAACCGAAAAATTTAAAATTGAAACCGATTGTTCGGTTCTGGTTATATGTTGGAACCGAACCAACATATAACATCCTTTTTTATGATGACTATAATATTAAATTGTAGACGCATTTAGTTGACCGCCTAAGAGGATAGCTACCCATTTTTATCCTTATTAATTTTATGGAGAGGTATAAAGGTATAAAACATAATAAGCTTTGACATCAAAGTACAACAACTACACAAGTTTTTTCCAACAATTATATTTGATGAATAAAAGGACCATAACAGCTTATAGATATTGATTTAAGTGATCGTCAGGATCTGGACTACTTATCAGGATGGTAAATCATCAGGAAAGGAATGTCAGTATCAGGATTGCTATCAGGATTGGAAGCTGATCAGGATTTCATGAAGATTTACATTAGTCAAGAGATCAAGGAAGATTGATTTATCTTCTGTCTCTGCGTAAATGGCTTGGTAAACTGTAATTGTACTTTGACTTTGACTTGTTGTTTAGATATGCTGAACTTTGACTTGTTGTTTAGATATGGTGATTTAACAATCAGTAAGTTGAATTGCCCTGCAAGACCCGGTTAGTGCATATAGAAATAGCATGTTGTTTTATATCTACTAACAAGTCATTTGGCTTGCTATTTGTAATCATCAAAACCTAAAGAGGATCATATTTTTTCGAATGAAATGTCGTATTTGGCATGATGTTGAACTCGAACTGCCGTATTTAATAAATATTTGGGACCATATTTTGGGTTTGAAGCATTTTGGAAAACACATAATAACCCATGCGAGGCACGAATCATCCTCTAGCAATTGATATAAATTTGTATAGTTTTACGATTTGATGATATTTTTTTAATATAATTGCACATTTTATATTCATACATATTATAATATCACTATTTTAATTTATGTATTATTTTATTTATGTATAGATCATATGAGCACTAAAAAGAGAATGTTTTGCAGCATATTAATATATTGTACAGGTTATAACATAATTTTTTTTAGAATAATGATAAAAGGACATATCATTAATGTGAATAATACTCGTCATACAATACTTTCCAAATAAAATTAGTACGATCCTTAATATTTATTTCTTTAAATATCTCATCAAGATATAAGTCACTCTATTTCATTTTCTTCGAATAAACTTCTTAATTAAATTATTTTCTTTGAGAATATTGTCAACACGACAAGATCTTATTCAGATTCATGATCTAAAAGGAGTCACCTTTCAAAACAACATTTGTTAAATTAAAAAATATAACAAATTGGAGGATTACAACAATTGCCATAACTTCACGATTTTTGAAAAATATAATCTCTTTAATTTCATTGAAAAATTATCAATGAACTCACCTCAAAGTTTTTTTTTTCTTTCAGAAAGCAGGTTTCATCACAGTTAATTTTGTATGAAAGTATAAGTAATCACCTGATTTGATTCAAAAATAAGTTTAAACTAATACAACTCTTGTCCTAAACCTTAAAATATTGCTTTAAGAGATCAATAGTTATACCCACAGTATCTCTAAAATTTGATTTTTTTTTCACGATTTTGATATTTTTTATCGTTAAAATAGTAAGAATAGCAGTCATAATCAAAGTCTTAAAAAATTTAAAGTCATTCTGTCGTTAAAATAATAAGATTGCAGCTATATTAAAAAATATTCAAAAATTTGTATGTCTCACAGATAAAATCAAAGAAGCGGACATAGTTTATAAATAGTTTCATCAAACCACTCATTTGCCAAATTTTATGCGAATAATTTAGATATAACACAATTCGACTGATTCGCAAAATGTGTACAAAATTTTGTTACATGTATTAAATATCTAACTAGTTCAAATAAAGTATAAGAAAGAAAATACTATTATATAAAGATATAAAACATATTTAATTAACATTATACGTAAGAAACATTTATTTAAGTAAAAGAAAGATTAATGTACATCATACATGATACTGTTATCAAAATTTGATATTAAAAATCTGTAAAATTGGTTGTATAGATGTAATAACCCGGATTATCAGAGAATTATTTTATTATTATTTTTATATAATAATAATGTTTTTCCTAAAATGAGGAGGAATTTTTTTTAGTTACTATTTATTATTATTATTAATATTGTACTTTGTTATTTAATTATTTTTGGTTCAGTGGAACCGGGTCCTTTGTAAAATGACTGATCGAGTATATATCTCGGGTCAATAGTTTATTTGGGCAAGGGTTTAAATTTTGAAGTGTGGAATTATTCAGTAAAGATTTTGTTTTAAAGTACTGAATAATTTGGAGATTTTAAAATCCTTGGAGAATAATTATATTAATTATTTAAGGATTTATAGAAATTACTCGATTAATATATAAAGATCGAGAATTTGAGATTTTACCAAAATTATAATATTTGTGGTATTTTATAAGAGAAAATGCCCAAACTACCTCATTTTTTTGTGGAACATGTCCGAAATGCCTATATCCAAAACAGTTCGCCCCCACGGACTACGCATGCTGGTCATGCGTTGCCTGGGATACGCATTTTGGACATGCGTATCCGGTGTAACGCATCTGGGAGATGCGTATTGACGTCAGCTGACGTCATTATTTCAATTGCTACTCCGGCGCTCAAACGAAGAGAAAAATCGCAGCAAAGATCGCCTGCTTCGTTCATCATACCCAGGCAACCTCCACCACATCTGAGGGCATCAAAACGATACCCTGACCAACCTCTACCCTTTCCCCCGTTCATTTGCTGTTTTCTTGGCCTCACAGGGGCGTGTTTGGGCTAATCAGAACATAAATCGGAAAATTTGGATCGAAATGGGGCTTTCAAATCCGGGGAAAGAAACAAAAAACGAAGAACATAGACTTGTAGATCGTGAGAAGACGATCATTTTGATGTATAATATGCCAAGGATAGATGCCTGAAAAGAACGGAGGAAGGGATCGAAGTTTAATCGAAAAACGTATCCGGCGGCGACTAGGGAGAGATGATGAACAGTGGTATATACGCATGTCCAACATGCGTATCTCACTCCACGCATGTTGAACATGCGTATACAGTGCACTGTTCACGGTGTTTGGAAACTGAATTTTGTAGACTCCACGCAGCCAACACATGCGTGGTCAAAGGCCACGCATTTGTGTAATGCGTATACCCTATACGCATTTCCAAAATGCGTGGCCCGTGGGTAAAAAAGGCGGATGATTCTGAATATAGGCATTTTGGACAGATGGAAAGAAAATATGGGTAGTTTGGTATCTCACCCATTTTATAAAGCCTTGTAAATTGTGATTTATGAATCACAATGATTATTTTTATGAATTGTATTTATGAATTATTAATATTTGTAAAATGCATATCAATTCAGAAAAAAAGGTTTAATTCTAATTCTTCCTCCATAAATCTTTAAAAGTATTCTAGTATTTAATTATGCTAGAGATTGTATTCTTCAAATTAGATTTATTAACTCCAAATATTATTTATAGTATGTAATAATTAATTGCATTGCTTTTAAAAATGTATTGGGCTAGATGAGTTATAAGTAGTAGTTGTAAAAAGGAATTGGGCTTGAGCCCATTAGGGATTAAAAACACACACAGAGACACACACACGCGACTACGGACATATACACTCAGCCGCACAACTAGATCGGGGAAGAGAGAGACTCGGGGAGAGAGGAGAGAAAGAGAAAAAGAGAGAAAGGAAAGAGATTGGGTAGTATATATGTATATATGTACGCGTGTGTATGTGTGGTGTGCGCAAATCGCGTGTATATATGTGTGTGTGAGTCGCGTGTGGGTGTCGGTGTTGCGCGGGGTGTGGCCGGAGGAGGGCCACCACCGAACGGTGGTGGTGGTGGCAGAAGCTTGAAGAGGAGAAAGGGGCTGGAGAGATTGGTGCAGAGAGAGAGAAGGGAAAGAGATGGGGAGATTATCCGGTGGTTCGATCTTTGGTGGGTCAAAATCGAAATGGTATTCTTTTTTCCGTATTTTATTTTCCGATGTAATTATTTAACTCTCATTTTGGATTGAATTATGATAATATTGTTGTAATTAAATTGGATTAATTGCGATATTATTGTTTTATTTTTCGTAGTTTAATTTGGAAGATTATAGTTGTTAAATATGATTGTGGGGTTAAATTGCGAGTTCGATAATACAGAAATATGTAAATCTGTATGCACATGTATAGAGATTAGAGAGATACCTATTTCATAATTGTAAAGAAATATAAAATATATGATTAGCTCTCCTCTGAACTCTGTGCGGTGATGAGTGATGACCACTGAATTGTTTAGTTAGAGGACTTCGCTGTATATCCTCTCTATTGTACTGCTTATGTCTCTGGCTTTGTTTTGTTTCGAGCAGCTCACAAAAGGATAAGAAAATGCCTTCCTTGAATTTACAAGTGATAATTTCCTAGGAAGCACCTCCTAGCCCAAATCTAAGGTTAAATTTCTGTTTTGACTTTCATGTTCTTTCTATTTTTTTGATCTCTTTTCAAGTTGGATGTGAAACTTTTTCTTGCTTTTGACTTTCTTTTACTTGGCAATTCTGTTATATGTTAATAGGTGAATTGATCCTTACAATCTTAGGTTTCTGATACTTTGATAAAAATATAGGTGGATGGTAAAAATGTGTGTAACATCTCTCAATCTTTGTAATCCATATACTTACCAAGATGATATGAAAGAAAAGAAGTCATAACTATACGATTTGAACTTTTGTTTCGAATCAAAACCATTTTAAATCAAGCCTCATCATTTTTACCTCTATTTACTCATTTCTGAATATTATTTAAACAGAACAGAATGAGAATTACAGATTTTAAAGAAGTACATATATAGTGAGAAATGTAAATAAATCTTTAATGTATATCTTTCTAATTCTGATCCACATATTTACCAGTATTTGAATCTGACATATGGTTTTAGATCAAATTAATTGTAAAGATATGTGTGTGCTTAGTTGGGGTTCAGTTTTCAGTTTTGACTGTGTTGTTCTTCCTCAATCGGTTTCTTGCTTTGCCCTTTTTCTCACTTGGTTCTTAATTGTTGGGTAATTTCAATCTTACAATCTTATGGTTACCAAGCTTATTCAAAGAAAGAAAGATAAACGTTCAAAATTTTTTAATCTGACATTAGGAATTATTAGGTATTATTGTAAAGAAATATGTGTGTACATATATGTACATCAGTATATGTATATGTTTCTTTATTCATTATTCTTTCTGGATTTTGGATTTGAAAGTGATTTCTTCTTGTTGCCTTCCTCTCACTTCTTTCTTTATTGTTGCGTGTCTTGTGGGTTCCTCTAGTTTCACACACACACACACATATTACGAAGAAGTATGAAATATATCTATATATACCTAATACATTACTAAGATAGTGTATAAGGTTTTCATCAAAATCATTGTATAGAAAAAGTTCATTTATACTGCTTACGTCTTTGGCTTGCTTTGATTTGAAAAGCCCACCAAGGAGAAGAAAAATGTTTTCCTTATATTTGAGACTGTCAATCCAACTGTCCATGTTAATCAATTATAGTAAGTATTTCCCCTTGTCTTAATTTGTGGTCAATTTTTTGTTTTTTGAAGAGAGGAGGTAAAAAGGTTAAAACTTTTCGATCTGAAATTAGGTTTTCATCAAAATCATTGTCAAGAAGAAGTTTATTTATACTTCTAACGTTGTTTGCTTGCTTTGATTTAAACAGCTCACGAAGAAGAAGAAAATGTTTTCCTTAAGTTTGAGACTGTCAATCGATTAGTAAGTATTTCTCCTTGTATTATTTTGTGGTAGTTTTTTGTTTTTTTGAAGAGGGGAGAAAGATCAAAACTTTTTGATCTGAAATAAGGTTTTCATCAAAATCATTGTCTAGAAAAAGAAAATTTAAACTGCTTATGTCTTTGGCTTGATTCGATTTGAATAGCTCACGAAGGAGAATAAAAAGTTTTCCTTGAACTTGAAACTGTCAATCCAACATTTCCATTTCAATCAATCAGTAAGTTTTTCTCCTTGTCATAATGTGGGGTCAATTTTTTATTTTTTTGTCATGTCCTTTCTATTATGTATTGCAAGTATCTTTTCCCTAGCTTTTGGTGTTTTGCCTTTGTCAGAAACTCTAGGTTTCTGAGTTGAGATATTATATATGGACTCGTAGACCGCCACTACTAACTTTTTCTGCAATGACTCAGATACAAACAATAACTTGTATTCTTCTACTAATACTATTACTACTTTCTCATGGTCTTATTTTTCTACTTGTCTCGTATAAAATCACACACACACGATCACACAAGGTTTATGTTTTGTAAGTGTGTTATATATCATTTCTTTCTACTTCGCAAAAAAAAATCATTTCTTTCTGATCCATGTTATTACTAAGATAGCACAAAGTTAGAAGTATAAATGATAGAAACTTTATTTGACATAATATTTTAGATCATAAGCATTGTAAATAAACGCGTGTGTCTGTGTATAGTGGCAGAATAAATTTTCTGTTTTCACTGTGTCCTTCCTCTGTTTCTCAAGCTTTTGGCTTTGAATTTGGTTTTGTGTGTGGTTCTTTATTATTTGGTGAATTCACTGGTATAGATATGTATGGTAAGGAAGTATGTGATATATCTTCATAATTGTAGTCCATATAATTACTAAGATAGTATGATGAGAAAGAAAAACGATTAAACCTTTTTGATCTGAAATCATCTTAAAGAAATAAGTATATCTATGTGCATATGTATATTTGTTTATATACGTATAGAGATTAGAGAAATTGTAAAGAAATATCTAATATATGATCAACTTATTCTGAACTGTGTGGTGATGGGTGATGGCCACTACGTTAGTTATAGTTTTTTGCTGTATGTCCTCTCTACTATACTGCTTATGTGTCTCGGGCTTTGTTTTCTTTTGAGCAGCTCACAAAAGGAGAATTAAACACCTTCCTTGAATTTACCAGTGATGATTTCTTAGAAAGCATCTCCTATCCCCAATATGAGGTCAAGTTTCTGTTTTGACTTAAATGTTCTTTCTATTATCTTGATCCCTTCCCAACTTGAATGTGAAATTTTTTCTTGCTTTTGACTTTCTTTTACTTGGCAATCCTGTTATTTATTATTAGGTGGATTTTTCCTAACAATGTTGGGTTTCTGCTACTTTCTTATAAATATAGATGGATGGTAAAAGAGTGTGTAACATCTCTCTATCTTTGTAATACATATACTTACCAAGATAATATGAAAGAAAAGAAGATATGATCTTAATTTTTGTTTTGGATAAAATCATTTTAAATCAAGCCTCAATTCTTTCCTCTGTTTCCTCACTTCTGAATAATAGTTAGACAGAACAGACTGAGAGTAACAAATTTTAAAGTACATATATAGAGAGAAAAATGTAAGCAAAAATTTAAAATATATCTTTTTAATTCTGATTGATATAATTACCAATACTTGAATGATTTGATTAATGAAATTAGCAGACTAAAAGATGATTGCATCACTCTTTTTCATGAATTACACAAGGTAATGACTACTACACGGTTCATTTGTAGGATTGCCTGTCATGTCTTTGATTTGAATTTTCAGGCAACTGAACCCAATGATTCGGAGCTCCTGACTTGTGCAGGACAAATTTATAATTGAACAATTTTTGAAAGAAAAACAATAAAAAGAGCAAGTAGGGAAATTTAACTGCGGAAGAATCACTACCCTAATATATGTTCTGAACTAAGAGCATGTTTTGGATAGCTCAGGCAGCTTTAAGTTGTCAGTGTGACGTGTGGGATCTTTGGGGGAATTTTTTTCCAGAATAAGTCAACTTATTTTAAGACAAAGTTAGAGATTCCTAACTTTTTCGTGAAAAAAGTTAACTTTTTTTTGCAACTTATAGAATCTCAAACATACATTAAATACTTGTATATAAAAAAATTATCAAAATATGAAATTTTTATCCGAAAATAAGTCGATAAGGACTTAATAAAAGTTGTGCCAAACAGGCTCGTGATTGTGTAACTTAAATTTCTGAGCTTAAAGCTACTTTTAGTTCTCATAATATTTAAGTTTACTTTGAGGTACTTTTTTTTCTGCTTATTTTTTTCTCACATCAAACTGTTATTTGAGACACCTTTAACTATTGTTTTATTTATTTTATTTTGTTGTGCTTTATACTTCTATTTTATGTTCAAATAATATAAATTTTATTTTTTAGTCAAAATTTAACAAATAAGTATCACTTTAAGTAAATGTAACCAAACAGATACATCCAAATTAAAATGAAAATTATCACTTTTAACTTAAAAGCGATTAAGCTGTAATTTAAGTTACGAGCAAGGGCTCCGCATAGAGAAATTAAAACATAAAGATCTTTTTATCAAATTATTTGTATTCACTTTTAAATTATTTGTATTCACTTTTAAATTATTATTTGATCTTGAGAGAATCACTACCATTAATATGTGCTGTAAACTAGAAGTCCGGCACAGAGAAATTAAAAAAATAAGGATCTTCCTATGAAATTGGTTGTGTTTACTTTTATATTATAATATATATAACATAAAGAAGTTATGTTCTATGTCTGTCTGAAGTAGAATTTCGCCCTTAGAAAATATCTGTAGATATTCAGAATTATGAATTTTTATAAAAGCTTTTTAACTGTTAGAAACTGCAATCCTGCGATGATTTGGAGAAGATAATATCTGCCGCAAGTAGTTATAGTTGTAAGATTTTGTCTGTAAATTTGCATAAAGTTTGAGGGTTGAATTATTACGAGAGGACAGAGGCTGTACTATACTTTACTGACCAGACACAGAGGTTAGAAGTAGATACTGGGGGTTACATCTAGGTTTCTGAGATTATAAAAACACAATCTCCTCTTGTTTATTTACACAAACAATAGCAACAAATAATTTATTTCTTCAAATTGCAAATAATTTTATTCAGAACAACCTTTGCGCCACATCTTATAAGTATATGCTCTCAGATTGCTTGAAATCTCCCATTTGTAACATATTTACATCTTTCAAATGATTGCAAATATTTTTGGAGAATTAATCGAGAGAATTACAAACACTCTCTAATCTGTAGCTAGAACCACTAACTACAGGCCCAAGATCAGACTTGAGGGATTAGGCAGAGAAAGCACAGAAAAACACACAGAACACTGCTGTTTATAAAAATACTTATGAATATATTGAGAAATCTGTTTTGCACCAAATGTGCATAATACAATATATAGCAGTAGTAGATTATTCTAGATAATTAGCTTAGATACATGAGCCTAGACATATTCATAGTATTTGTATTAAATGCAGATACATGAACTTTCTAATGCATGAACTTGTTCATTCATAGTTATCTTCTAAACAATCTAGAAACTTCATGAAGTTTGCACAAACTTCCAACACTCCCCCTTTGTGCGAACTTCAGAAACCACACCAAGTTGTGCTCTAAGAAACTCAAATTTCGCCTTAGGTAAGGCCTTCGTAAATATATTAGCTATTTGTTCACTTGTATCAACTTTGATGAGATCAATCTCTTCTTGCAACACTTTCTCTCGTATAAAATGATAGTGCACTTCAATGTGTTTAGTCCTTGCGTGAAAAACAGGATTTGAGGCTAGTCGAATCGAACTCATATTGTCACAATATAGCTCAACCGGTTCCATTTTAGATTGAGAAATGTCCTTGATCAGTCTCGTTAACCATACACACTCTTGTGCAGCGAGTGTAGCAGCATTATACTCTGCCTCTGTACTTGATAATGCTACAATTGCTTGCTTCTTGCTACACCACGAGATAGCAGCTGAACCAAGGTCGAAAGTATAACCTGATGTAGAACGTCTTGAGGAGGGGTCACCTGCCCAATCTGCATCGGTGAATCCACTAAGAAAAATCTCTGCGCCTTCTTTATACATCAGCCCATAATTCATCGTATGCTTAAGATAACGAAGGATCCTATTTGCTGCATCCAGATGTGGCTTCCTTGGCTTTTGCATAAATTGACTAACAACTCCAACTGGAAATGAAATATCAGGTCTTGTAATTGTCAAATATTTTAAGCACCCAACCAAAGTCCGATACGTTTTTCCATTCTTGAGCTCTTTCCCAACATTAGCTCTTAACTTCAAATTCTGCTCCATTGGAGTAGCTGCTGGTCTGCAATTGATCATCTTGAATTTCTCGAGTATCTTTTTAGCATACTGACCTTGAGAAACAAAAATGCCTTCCTTGCACCTTGATATTTCCAAACCGTGAAAGTGCTTTAGTTCTCCTAGATTTTTCGTCTCAAACCGTTTGGCAAGTTCATCTTTCAACCTGTTTATTTCTTTCTCATCATTACCGGTTATTATCATGTCATCGACATATAATAATACAAGAACATGCACCTTCGAATCTTTCTTTATAAATAAACTCGCATCAGCACTTGAGGAAGCATAACCACAAAAGCTTAAATACTGAGCAATTTTTCCGAAGCAGGCCCGCGGTGGTGGTTTGAGCCCATAAAGAGCTTTCTTGAGCCGACATACATAACATGGAAAATTCTTTGATTTAAACCCCAAAGGCTGCTCCATATAAATCTCCCTATCAATGTCTTTATAAAGAAATGCATTCTTCACATCTAGTTGCCAAAGTTTCCATCCCTTCGAGGCAGCCATGGATGAAATAGCTCGAACGGGCGTCATCTTTGCAACTGGACTGAAAGTTTCTTCATAGGCCAGCACATATTTTTGAGAGAAACCACGAGCCACAAGCCTTGCTTTGTATCGATCAATACTTCCATCAGATTTACGCTTGACTTTGTAAACCCATTTGCAAGAAATTGGCTTAACTCCTTTAGGTTTAGGAACTAGATCCCATGTCTCATTCTTATGAAGTGTTGATATTTCTTCCTTCATTGCAGCTTCCCAATTTTGATTGCCTTTAGCCTCTTCATACGCCGATGGTTTAGATTCATCAAATGGGCCAGCAAAGAAACATTATGTTATTTTTATCATAATCAGCTCCTATAGTGTAGTCCTTGTATCTTTCATTCCTCTTGCGTGCTCTATGTGATCTTCGAGGTAGCTGCTCATTTCTTTGGCTTCCATCATTTTCTTCATGAATTGGCTCACTTTTACTAGCAGAATCATCGCGGGCTGTAGTTGGACTTGAAGGATTTGATTTATCAGTGACATCTTCATTTTCATTGTTTGAAGGATCTGGAATATGTGTTAGTATAGGCTGCACATAATAGGACGATGTTTCATCAAAGACAACATCTCTTGATGTCACAAATTTGAGTGTGTCGGGATCCATACATCGCCATCCTTTTCTATTAGGATCGTAGCCAACAAACACGCATTTCTTTGCCTTAGCATCCATTTTAGCACGCAGCTGATCAGAAACATGGACATAGCATGTAGAGCCAAAGATTCTAAATTCTCCTTGTATAGAAGTTCATAGGGAGTTTTCATGTGAATAACTTTTGAAGGCAATCGGTTTATTACATGACAAGCACATCGCATAGCTTCTGCCCATAGCTCTTGAGGAAGACTTTTAGCATGCATCCAACTTCTACTTACCTTTTGTAAGTGCCTTAATTTCCGTTCAACAACTCCATTTTGCTGCGATATTCTTGGAAATGTCAATTGTCTTCTTATTCCATGCCTTTCACAAAAATCAGCAAACTCGTTGCATGTAAATTTCCCTCCATTATTAGTTCGCAAGCACTTGATCCTTCTTTGAAGCTCCCCCTCAATTTTCCTCTTGAATTGCTTGAAGATTGAGAATGTGTCCGACTTCTCTTTCATGAAAAACACCCAAGAAAATCTTGTATAATCGTCAACAATAACAAGCATATAATGAAGGCCACCATAACTTGCCGCATTGCTTGTTAATAAATCAGAATGGATCAGCTGCAAAGGTTTTGTAGATCTGATTGAAGATTTTCCAAATGGAAGTCGCTGTGCTTTACCATTTTGACAACCTTCTCAAACACCTTCATGATGAAAACTTCCCAAGTGAGGCCACCATAACTTGCCGCATTGCTTGTTAATAAATCAGAATGGATCAGCTGCAAAGGTTTTGTAGATCTGATTGAAGATTTTCCAAATGGAAGTCGCTGTGCTTTACCATATTGACAACCTTCACAAACACCTTCATGATGAAAACTTCCCAAGTGAGGCAGCCCGTTAACAATATTGTTTGCTGAAATATTTTTCAACTTCTCATAACTCACATGAGCCAAGCGAGCATGCCACAAAGATGCTTTATCTTGTTGGCTTGTTTTCTCCACAAAGGCTTCACTTGCCGATAAAACATAAAGAGAATTAACTCTCTTCCCTTCCAATATTGTATTAGCATTAATGCCTTTGACGTTTTCTAGAATTTTGAAATCACTTGGACCAAATAAAACATACCGACCAGAATTTGTTAGCTGAGAAACAGAAATCAGATTTTTCGTCATACCGGGAACATGGTATACACTGGTCAGATTTACAGGTCCTTGCACCGCCTTCACCTTGACAGTTCCCTCTTTTTCAACAGGATGAATGGAGTTGTCCGCTGTCAAGACCTTCTTCTAAAGAGCCTCCATCAATAGATGTTAGTGCAGATTCTTACAGAAAGTTCTCCAATTTCATTGTCTCGGTTGACAGGCAAGTTTCCCAATCACCAGAATTTTCCTTCTTGTTCTGAGAAATGCTTGCTTCTCTTTCATGAAAAACACCCAAGAAAATCTTGTATAATCGTCAACAATAACAAGCATATAATGAAGGCCACCATAACTTGCCGCATTGCTTGTTAATAAATCAGAATGGATCAGCTGCAAAGGTTTTGTAGATCTGATTGAAGATTTTCCAAATGGAAGTCGCTGTGCTTTACCATTTTGACAACCTTCTCAAACACCTTCATGATGAAAACTTCCCAAGTGAGGCCACCATAACTTGCCGCATTGCTTGTTAATAAATCAGAATGGATCAGCTGCAAAGGTTTTGTAGATCTGATTGAAGATTTTCCAAATGGAAGTCGCTGTGCTTTACCATATTGACAACCTTCACAAACACCTTCATGATGAAAACTTCCCAAGTGAGGCAGCCCGTTAACAATATTGTTTGCTGAAATATTTTTCAACTTCTCATAACTCACATGAGCCAAGCGAGCATGCCACAAAGATGCTTTATCTTGTTGGCTTGTTTTCTCCACAAAGGCTTCACTTGCCGATAAAACATAAAGAGAATTAACTCTCTTCCCTTCCAATATTGTATTAGCATTAATGCCTTTGACGTTTTCTAGAATTTTGAAATCACTTGGACCAAATAAAACATACCGACCAGAATTTGTTAGCTGAGAAACAGAAATCAGATTTTTCGTCATACCGGGAACATGGTATACACTGGTCAGATTTACAGGTCCTTGCACCGCCTTCACCTTGACAGTTCCCTCTTTTTCAACAGGATGAATGGAGTTGTCCGCTGTCAAGACCTTCTTCTAACGAGCCTCCATCAATAGATGTTAGTGCAGATTCTTACAGAAAGTTCTCCAATTTCATTGTCTCGGTTGACAGGCAAGTTTCCCAATCACCAGAATTTTCCTTCTTGTTCTGAGAAATGCTTGCATTTCCTTCTAGTAATCTTGATCTGCAAAACTTCTTTATATGTCCAGGTTTGCCACACCTGTTACATATAATCTTCTTCCTGGCCTCGTATTGAGAATTTTCCGAATCCGTCTCTTTTAGATTGAAGTTCTTCCCTGACCAGTTTCCGCGTTCGTTTGAACTTTTCAGCCTCCATTGCTCTCCACTCCTGAAGTTCTTGCCCTTTCAATCAGCTCCTACTTTTGTATTATTTCTGTTCCAGCTTTGGTAATTGTTATGCCTTCGTTTTCCAGCAAACAGCGCTTCATCGTTTTCTGATATTGTAGCTTTTGCCATCTGCAAAGCTAAAGCTTCTTGATTAGTAAGTAGATTCTCCAACTCCACGATGCTAGGCTGATTTGCCCATCCTTGAATGGATGTCAAGAACGGGGTGTACTCCTTTATGCCACAGATAAGATATCTTCGCATTCGTGCCTCCTTGATGGGCTCCTCCGGATCAAGCTCTGAAATTTCAGCACATAAGCTCTTTACTTTCTGGAAATATTGAGCAATTGTCATGCTCCCTTGATTTGTATTTGATAGTTCATTCTCCAAAAATTGAAGTCTGGCCGTGTTGTTCTTAGTAAACAGCTTCTCCAATGTGTCCCACACATTTTTTGGAGACTCTTTATCTCGAATGTGATTGATCAAATCTCTGTAAATAGAGCCTCGCAAAGCAAACAAGGCCTTCCCACACTTAATCTTCCATTTTCTTCTTGCTTCAGAATTTTCTGGTGTATCTTGAGGCATATCAGTATCACCTCCATCAACAATATCCCAAAGATCTTGTCCTTGGAGATACGCTTTCATGTACATCCTCCAATATTGATAGTTATTATTTGTTAATTTCTCCATTCCAAACTGATTCAATGCTCCATCTCCTGGAATACAAACACCAGCAACAATAGCAGATTTTCTGCCTTAAACCAATTTT
Organism: Saposhnikovia divaricata; assembly: GCA_036435485.1. Lineage (NCBI taxonomy): Eukaryota > Viridiplantae > Streptophyta > Magnoliopsida > Apiales > Apiaceae > Saposhnikovia > Saposhnikovia divaricata. The sequence continues at coordinate 64,216,598 of CM071596.1, forward strand.
CTGCCTTCCTTTTTCGCGAACAACCTCCACTGAACACAGCAGCTGAAACACAGCTCTGATACCAAGTCGAGAGAATTACAAACACTCTCTAATCTGTAGCTAGAACCACTAACTACAGGCCCAAGATCAGACTTGAGGGATTAGACAGAGAAAGCACAAAAAAACACACAGAACACTGCTGTTTATAAAAATACTTATGAATATATTGAGAAATCTGTTTTGCACCAAATGTGCATAATACAATATATAGCAGTAGTAGATTATTCCAGATAATTAGCTTAGATACATGAGCCTAGACATATTCATAGTATTTGTATTAAATGCAGATACATGAACTTTCTAATGCATGAACTTATTCATTCATAGTTATCTTCTAAACAATCTAGAAACTTCATGAAGTTTACACAAACTTCCAACAGAATTAAGGTCCTTATTTAGTATATTATATAGTATAGCATTATTAAAAGAACTTTTAGTGATTGAAAGCAACATCACAACAGGATAAGAAGATTGTAACCATAAAATTTCTCTACCATTATGTGCTCTTTACATGATATAAATGCAGTACATTTTAGTATAGACTAGGGCAACATATAACCAAGAAGTTTTGGAAAGTCACAGATTCAAGTCACTGAAATTTAAGGAAAGATAAGACCTACAATTTTGGGAATAAAATCATCCCTCTGGTACCAGAGCAAACAGGCTGTTGGGTGCGTAACTGGAATTCCTGAGAGATCAGTAGCAACAGCAAAGTAATCAAGGCACGGGATCTGGTCTTCCAGCTTGAAGATTGGGTAGACTACGAGTCCCCCAGCCTTTCAGAAATCTTGTCCTTCATTTATAGAGCTTCGTAGAAACGTTCGGGCTGATAGTTTAGATCTTTTAATATAGTTGGAATGTCTTGGCTGCCTCCTCCCAGAAATTTAACGAACAAATGCCCAGCCATGTAGATATAGTCCTTGATACAATCTGTTGTTGAGAAATTAGAATGCACGACAGCCTGCCTAGTCCATAACTCATCATGGTCACTGGTACTCAGATTCCTCCACACCATCTCAAATATTTTTCTATCTTCAACTAACAAGTTTCGAACTTTTTGTTGAGTCAAAGAATAGTTTAGAGCAGTGAAGGATTTTAAACAATAGCAACATCTAAGATAGTATATTTAACATTCTCTAATCTTAATATGTTATGATCCTTTGTATTACTTAGGCTTCTTATTCTAGTGGAGTTTAATTATTTTTTAAATGATCACAGTAAAGATAGTATATCTCATAAGTTAAAGAAACTTATGGATGTTAGGTTTGTTTTTAGACCACTAAATTATGAGCCTTGATGCCTTTAATTTGTCAAGTCGAAGAATACATTAAGACCAAGAAAGAAACCAAACCAAACCAAACATACCCAGTATATCCCGCTCAGAGCAGGGTCTGGGGAGGGTGGGTTGTACGCAGACCATACCCCCACTTTTTATGGTAGGGAGGCTGTTTCCGTGGATACCCTCGGCTCTGTGCACGCCATAGGTAGTGGTAGTTATAAACAAAGGAATAGAAAATCTGTTCGAAGCTATACCTGAGCCCATGGCATTCTCCACATGGGGCTTACCTATCCACGCGGAATCATCTACTCGACTTGTAATGTGCTCCACTCCACCCGCTCCCTAGGGTAGCTCCGGTCGTAACTCCTGAAAAGAAGACACCACAAACAAAAGACACAGACCAAGCTGTCCGAAACGTATCCACGTCGAACGCAGACCGGCTGTTGCCGAGACGTCCCTCGGCCCTGTGCATGACCGATAAATACAACGGAATGAAAATGATGTATAAGAAAGTTAAAAGAAGTACCTGCGCCCATGGCTTTCTCCACAAGGTCCTTACCTACCACGCACCTAGCCGAGCTCCCTGCACTCCTGCACTTCTAGGATAAAGCTAGCCGAGACAGGCCAACTCTGAGGTTCTCCACTACAGAGCCGTCCCCTAGAAGAGAGTCCACAACTCTGATCTGCCGCCTCCACGAACACCTGTCAGCGGTCATGGTCTCACTTAGGTTTAAAGCCTTCAAATCCAACCTAATTTGTTCTTCCCATGACTTCCTCGGTCTGCCTTTCCTCCTGACCCCAACAACCGAAATACTTTCTACCCTCCTCACTGGATCTTCCGGCCGCCTCCTACGGACATGTCCGAACCATCTTAACCTCCCTTCCCTAACTTTCGCAGGAAAAGGCGCTACTTCGAACTCGGTTCTAAATACCCTATTAGGGATTCTATCTAACATAGTTCGGCCACACGACCACCGCAACATCCTCATTTCCTCCGCTTCCATCTTGCTTTCGAGGGCCTTCTTCGCTGCCCAGCACTCACCCATATAACAACGCAGGCCGGATTGCCGTTTTGTAGAATCTCCCTTTCAACTTTAGAGGGACCTTCTTGTCGCACATCACCCCTGACGCCGCCCTCCACTTTAGCCACCCAGCCTTGAAACGGTGGTTGACATCGTCTTCTATCTCACCTTCCTTCTGGAAGATCCTAAACAATATGAAGTATTTTACCACGTCTACTATCTTTACCTGCTTTGCCAAGGTGTGAGCTGTTATGCATACTTGCTTCTTTGGTTTGTAATGATACAACTATAAGGCATCAAATAGAGACAGCTTTACTGTGATCATTTAAAAGATAATTAAATCCCACTAGGAATAAGGAGCCTAAGTAATACAATAGATCATAACATATTAAGATCAGGGAATGTTAAATATACTATTTTAGATGTTGCTATTGTTTAAAATCCTTCACTGCTAGAAAGTATTCTTGGACTCAACATGAAGTTCAAAACTTGTCAGTTGAAGATAGAAAAATGTTTGAGACGGTGTGGAGGAATCTGAGTACCAGTGACCATGATGAGTTATGGACTAGGTAGGCTGTCGTGCATTCTAATTTCTCAACAACAGATTGTATCAAGGACTATATCTACATGGCTGGGCATTTGTTCGTTAAATTTCTGGGAGGAGGCAGCCAAGACATTCCAACTATATTAAAAGATCTAAACTATCAGCTCGAACGTTTCTACGAAGCTCTATAAATGAAGGGCAAGGTTTCTGAAAGGCTGGGGGACTCGTAGTCTACCCAATCTTCAAGCTGGAAAACCAGATCCCGTGCCTTGATTACTTTGCTGTTGCTACTGATCTCCCAGGGATTTCAGTTACGCACCCAACAGCCTGTTTGCTCTGGCACCAGAGGGATGATTTTATTCCCAAAATTGTAGGCCTTATCTTTCCTTAAGTTTCAATGACTTGAATCTGTGACTAACTTTACAAAACTTCTTGGTTATATGGTGCCCTAGTCTATACTAAAATGTACTGCATCTATATCATGTAAAGAGCAAATAATGGTAGAGAAATTTTATAGTTACAATATTCTTATTCTGTTGTGGTGTTGCTTTCAGTCACTAAAAGTTCTTTTAATAATGCTATAATACATAAGGACCTTAATTCTCCAAAAATATTTGCAGTCATTTGAAAGGTGTAGATGTTACAAATGGGAGATTTCAAGCAGTCTGAGAGCAGATACTTACAAGATGTGGCAGCAAAGGTTGTTTTGAATAAAATTATTTGCAGCTTGAAGAATAAATTATTTGCTGCTATTGTTTGTGCTATTGTTTGTGTTTTCAATTGTAATCCAGCATAAGTCATTCAGTTGCCTAAAATAGAGGTAATAATGATGAGGCTTGATTTAAAATGATTTTGATCCAAACCAAAAGTTCAGAATTGTATAGTCATTCAAGGAAGGTGTTTTCTTCTCCATATGTTAGCTGCTCAAAAGAAAATTAAGCCAGAGACATATAAAGTACAATAAAGAGGACATGCAGCAAAATCCTCTAACTAAAGATTGTACTGGTCATCACCACACAGAGTCAGAGAAATAAATTACATACTTCCTTACCATACATATTTATGCCAGTGAATTTACCAAATAATATGGAATTAGAAATGAAACTAAATTAAAAACCAAAAGCTTGTGAAACAGAGAAAGAACATAGTGAAAACAGAAAATTTACTATGTCACTATACCCAGACAACACACGATTATTTACAATGATATTGATCTAAAAGCTTATGTCAAATTAAGTTTTGACCTGTTATCCTTCTAATTTTATATTAATTTGGTAATTATATGGATTAATAAGAAAAGATATATTACATACTTATTTACAAAACATATACACGTGTAATTGTGTGTGTGGGTGATTTTATACAGAGACAAGAAAAAAATAAGATCCTGAGAAAGGCTGTGTAATTACACGTGTAATTATGTGATTATCAATCACGTATCCGATGTAATTGTTTAACTCTCATTTTGGATTAAATTATGATAATATTGTTGTAATTAAATTGGATTAATTGCGATATTATTGTTTTATTTTTCGTAGTTTAATTTGGAAGATTATAGTTGTTAAATATGATTGTGGGGTTAAATTGCGAGTTCGATAATATGTATTGTGATTGTTAGTTGCTAATTATTATTATTGTGTAATAATTAGAGTTATAATTTCGAAAGTTAAAAATTTGGGGATTTTGATGAATATCGGAGTTTAATTATTTTGTGGTCTCGTTAATATTTGGGTTTAAGATCGTGGGTTCGATAATATGTTCGGGCTTAGTGTCGCTAACTACTAATTGTTATAGTCGCATAATGTGTGGTTATATGAGTTGGTCAATTTGTAAATGTCTATGTGCTAAATGTTATAAAGCTTAGTCGTAGAAATTGTTGAATGTCATACTTGTTGATTACTTGGTGTTGGCTTGTAAGTGGTTAATTGATTCTTGGTCATGTATATGGGTTTAAATTAGGTAAGTCAAATTATGGTTATTGGTGGAAATCAAAGTTGTCAGAGTATTGTATAGTCAATTAAACTTTATATTTCGTATAAATGTTGAGTAATGGTTTTGATTGAAATTGAGGGGCTGTGACCCCGGGATAGTCCAGCTTACAAAAAGGCTATCTCGAAAAGTTTTCTTATAATAAGACTACATTTACTGGTTGTATAGTTTTCAAATGTGGTCTATAGCAAGGATAAACTGTTAGTTTATTTTCCTTACATGTTGAGGTGCCGCATGTCTGGGCGGGTACTTTTCGTAATCGTTTGCTTTCTTATGTGTTTAGGTGCCGCATGTCTGGGCGGGTACTTTTCCTACTTGTTTACTTTCTTACGTGTTTAGGTGCGCATGTATGGGTGGGTACTTTTCTTACTTGTTTACTTTATGTTGCTTGTTGAATTGAAAAACAGGGGAATAGTCCTATTTACGAATAGTTCATGCCGAAATTTTCTAAAAATCCCCTGCATTTTAATTTATTTAACTTATTTGGTTTCATCTATCTAAAGGCATGCCTAGGGTATTAACTGTTTAAGTATATATGTGTCAAGGGATTTGTTTCGAGGATTAACACACAAGCTTCTCCTCTTTTTGTCTGTCCACAGAAACAATGGCCGCAAATAATTCGGTCGCACTCAGCCCCTTTACTACAATCCACTGCTGCCACATCTGGTAAGTATTATCGCTCTCAGATCGCTTTGAATTCTATGTTTTGTAAGTATCTTGTATGTATTTTTATTTTTATTTTTTATGTGTTGTATTTCCTTAACTTTCTTGATTTCTTCTTGGCTTTTGTTTGTTGTGATGAAGTATGTAATTACTATGATGATTTAAAATTAAGAATGAAAATAAAGATCAAAACTTTTTAAATCTGACATGGTTTTAGATCAAATTCATTGTAAATACTTTTGCGTGTCTCTGTGTGTGTTTAGTTGGGGGTCAATTTTCAGTTTTGACTGTGTTGTTCTTCCTCAATCAGTTTCTTGCTTTGCCCTTTGCTTCCTCTATTGCTGGGTATTTTAGAGTTAAAATCTTATGGTTACCAAGCTTTTTTCAAAGAAAGAAAGATAAAAGCAAAGAAAGAAAGGTAAAAGTTCAAAACTTTTTTATCTGACATTAGGGTATTACGTATTGTAAAGAAATATGTGTGTACATCAGTATATGTATGTGTTTCTTTATTCTTTATGGCGTTTTGATTTAAAATTGGTTTCTTCGTTTTGCCTTTCTCTCGCTTCTTTCTTTATTCTTGGGCGATTTTAGTCTTATAATCTTGTGGTTTCTGCTATTATGAAGAAGTATGTAATATGTCTATATATACATTACTAAGATAATTTGAAGGAGAGCAAGTAGAAAGATCAAAACTTTTCAATCTGAAATTTGGTTTTCATCAAAATCATTGTCTAGAAAAAGTTTATTTATGCTACATGCTACTTATGTCTTTGGCTTCCTTTGATTTGAACAGCTCACGAAGGAGAAGAAAAAAAATTCCTTAAATTTGAGACTTACAATCTTACTGTCAATGTCAACTAGTAAGTATTTGTGGTCTTTTTTTTTTTTTGAAGCGAGGAAGTAGAAAGATCAATACTTTTCAATCTGAAAAATAAGGTTTTCATCAAAGTATAGTCTAGAAAAAGTTTATTTATACTGCTTAGGTCTTTGGTTTGCTTTGGACAACTTACAAAGGATAAGATTTTTTTTTTCCCTTAATTTGAGACTGTCAATCGAACTGTCCATGTCAATCAGTAAGTTTTTCTCCTTGTCATAATGTGTGGTCAATTTATGTTTTTTTGTCATGTCCTTTCTGTTATGTATTGCAAGTATAATAAGTATTTGCTCCCTAGTCCCTAGCTTTCGGTGTTTTGCCTTTGTCAGGAACTCTTGGTTTCTGACTGGAAATTTTATAATTGGACTCATAGACTGCCACTACTAACTGATAACTGATTCTGCAATGACTCAAATACCGACAATAACACATATTTTTCTACTGATACTATTGCTACTTGGATATTACGGAATTCCTGACCGCCTTTCTCATGATCTTACTTTTCTACTTGTCTTGTTTAAAATCTTACTCACACACATATAGGAATACACAATGTTTATGTTTCGTAAGTATGTGATACGTCTTTTTTTATAATCCATATTGTTACTAAGATAGCACATAGTTAGAAGTATAAAAGATCAAACCTTCATTTGACATGAGCATTTAGATCAAGATCATTGTAAATAAACATACTTACGTATGTGTATTGTGACATAGTAAGTTTTCTGTTTTCACTATGTTCTCTGTTTCTCAGGCTTTTGGCTTTGAATTTGGTTTCGTGCGTGGTTATTTATTATTCGGTGGATGCACTGGCATGGATATGTATGGTAAGGAAGTATGTAATGTATCTACATAATTGTAGTCTATATAATTACTAAGATAGTATGATGAGAAATAAAAATGTTAAGCCTTTTTGATCTGAAATCATCTTAAGAAATATGTAAATCTGTATGCACATGTATAGAGATTAGAGAGATACCTATTTCATAATTGTAAAGAAATATAAAATATATGATTAGCTCTCCTCTGAACTCTGTGCGGTGATGAGTGATGACCACTGAATTGTTTAGTTAGAGGACTTCGCTGTATATCCTCTCTATTGTACTGCTTATGTCTCTGGCTTTGTTTTGTTTCGAGCAGCTCACAAAAGGATAAGAAAATGCCTTCCTTGAATTTACAAGTGATAATTTCCTAGGAAGCACCTCCTAGCCCAAATCTAAGGTTAAATTTCTGTTTTGACTTTCATGTTCTTTCTATTTTTTTGATCTCTTTTCAAGTTGGATGTGAAACTTTTTCTTGCTTTTGACTTTCTTTTACTTGGCAATTCTGTTATATGTTAATAGGTGAATTGATCCTTACAATCTTAGGTTTCTGATACTTTGATAAAAATATAGGTGGATGGTAAAAATGTGTGTAACATCTCTCAATCTTTGTAATCCATATACTTACCAAGATGATATGAAAGAAAAGAAGTCATAACTATACGATTTGAACTTTTGTTTCGAATCAAAACCATTTTAAATCAAGCCTCATCATTTTTACCTCTATTTACTCATTTCTGAATATTATTTAAACAGAACAGAATGAGAATTACAGATTTTAAAGAAGTACATATATAGTGAGAAATGTAAATAAATCTTTAATGTATATCTTTCTAATTCTGATCCACATATTTACCAGTATTTGAATCTGACATATGGTTTTAGATCAAATTAATTGTAAAGATATGTGTGTGCTTAGTTGGGGTTCAGTTTTCAGTTTTGACTGTGTTGTTCTTCCTCAATCGGTTTCTTGCTTTGCCCTTTTTCTCACTTGGTTCTTAATTGTTGGGTAATTTCAATCTTACAATCTTATGGTTACCAAGCTTATTCAAAGAAAGAAAGATAAACGTTCAAAATTTTTTAATCTGACATTAGGAATTATTAGGTATTATTGTAAAGAAATATGTGTGTACATATATGTACATCAGTATATGTATATGTTTCTTTATTCATTATTCTTTCTGGATTTTGGATTTGAAAGTGATTTCTTCTTGTTGCCTTCCTCTCACTTCTTTCTTTATTGTTGCGTGTCTTGTGGGTTCCTCTAGTTTCACACACACACACACACATATTACGAAGAAGTATGAAATATATCTATATATACCTAATACATTACTAAGATAGTGTATAAGGTTTTCATCAAAATCATTGTATAGAAAAAGTTCATTTATACTGCTTACGTCTTTGGCTTGCTTTGATTTGAAAAGCCCACCAAGGAGAAGAAAAATGTTTTCCTTATATTTGAGACTGTCAATCCAACTGTCCATGTTAATCAATTATAGTAAGTATTTCCCCTTGTCTTAATTTGTGGTCAATTTTTTGTTTTTTGAAGAGAGGAGGTAAAAAGGTTAAAACTTTTCGATCTGAAATTAGGTTTTCATCAAAATCATTGTCAAGAAGAAGTTTATTTATACTTCTAACGTTGTTTGCTTGCTTTGATTTAAACAGCTCACGAAGAAGAAGAAAATGTTTTCCTTAAGTTTGAGACTGTCAATCGATTAGTAAGTATTTCTCCTTGTATTATTTTGTGGTAGTTTTTTGTTTTTTGAAGAGGGGAGAAAGATCAAAACTTTTTGATCTGAAATAAGGTTTTCATCAAAATCATTGTCATTAATAAACATAAAAGTCAACCTTAGATTTGGGCTTGGACATGCTTCTTAGGAAATTGTCATTAATAAATTCAAGGAAGGTGTTTTCTTCTCCATATGTTAGCTGCTCAAAAGAAAATTAAGCCAGAGACATAAAAAGTACAATAGAGGACATGCAGCAAAATCCTCTAACTAAAGATTGTACTGGTCATCACCACACAGAGTCAGAGAAATAAATTACATACTTCCTTACCATACATATTTATGCCAGTGAATTTACCAAATAATATGGAATTAGAAATGAAACTAAATTAAAACCAAAAGCTTGAGAAACAGAGAAAGAACATAGTGAAAACAGAAAATTTACTGTCACTATACCCAGACAACACACGATTTTTTACAATGATATTGATCTAAAAGCTTATGTCAAATTAAGTTGACCTGCTATCCTTCTAATTTTATTGAGATTGGGGAGCCAGGTAAATTTCCTGAGATACATGGAATTTATATACAAATATGGTGTGGACATTTTAGTAAAAACAAAATTTTTTAATTAGCCATGCGGGCCCAATCAAATTTATAGTATATTTTGTGAGTATCTCACGAAAAGTTCCCTTCCTTTTTCTCAATTTTATATTATTTTAGTAATTATATGGATTAATAAGAAAAGATATATTACATACTTATTTGCAAAACATATACACATGTGTAATTGTGTGTGCGTGGGTGATTTTATACAGAGACAAGAAAAACATAAGATCATGAGAAAGGCTGTGTAATTACACATGTGTAATTATGTGATTATCAATCACGTATCCGGTCCAAAGTCCTTTCCCATTCAATAGCCGATCTCCTGGACAAACCTTCATCATCACTTGAAGAATGAGATCTGAAAAAAATGTGAAATTGAAAAGATTAAATGTTAGGAATTGGAAATATATTAAATTGCATAAATCACATTGTGGTTGAAATTTGGATTTCTACAAGTGTCAATTTGTAATAGTTGATACTCTTTCTCATATATGATACTTGAATTTATTTATAGAGTATTTTCATTAGTAAAATGTTTTATTTCATGTTTTTGCAGTTATCAAATGGGTGATATTCAAAAAGTGACCTGACCAGACCGGACTTTTAAAGCCATTTGCAGCACAATGTTGCATAAGAGAACTGTCCAATGTAAAATGGTGCAGCGGGCGACTACAAGTTCAAAAATGAAAGAAGATTTGTCTGTACACCTAGTTGTAGCGTTTAGACTTCCAGAATCTACAAACTTATTAGCCATGCTAAATGTTGCAATCATAACATTAATTGAAGAGAACTCTACAAGGATAGTGCATGATAATGTTGGAATCCAATGCCATTTATAATGGGCCCAGATGAAAATTAGAACATTAGAAAGTAAAAACGGTTTGTCGCCCACCATCCTGGAACTGAGAAGTATTAAAGGGCAAAATTGGAGTCTTAAAACCACTAGCAAATGTACAATTATGCAAATTAGAACATTTAGATCTAACAATGGTTTTAGCAAAAAGAAAAATATTGCAAGAATGGTTGTCAATGCAACCAGATGTTCACAAAGAACATGAATATTATGTACACTTGGGTTTAAGAGTTTTAGAGTCTTCACTTGTGAAGATACAAGTACTTGGTCGCATAGCCAAGATTTGTAAAATGTACAAGCACCTTTACCAAACTCCACTGTAGCATATAGTTTGTATGTATGTACTCTTAAAATTCATTTGGTCATTTAAAAATTCTGACTTCTAAAATTGATATGTTCAGTTCAAGATTTCCATGCATTGCATTTTCTAACTTCCACATTTATCTGTTTAAGATCAGTTGCTTGATTAAAATATCTCCACCAACTTTTGGAAACTAAATTATTAGCGTAATTCAAAATTATCATTGCGGAAGTTAGATTTTCAGTAAATAAAATATCATTTTCACTTATAAGAATTGTGTATTATAAATATTGGAAATAGGGATGGCAACGGGTTGGATCGGGTTGGATACCTGTGATATCCAAATCTAAATCCGAATCTGAAATCCAAATCCAAACCCGATCCAAATCCAATCGGATCTGGAAATTCAAAATCCAAACCCGATCCATCGGGTTTGTATCGGGTTCGGGTTTATCCAAACCCGAATTACATAAAAATTTCATAAAAAATAAAATTACAATTACAAATAAATATTCAGATTCCAAAAACATAAAAATAAATATGTCCAAGTTACACCACTCTAAATATCACTATCCAGGGACATATTACTTAGTGTAACTAAGTAATATGTATTTTTTTTAAGATTATATATGTATATATAAATATATATAAATATATAAATATATATATATATATATATATATATATATATATATATATATATATATATATATATATATATATATATATCGGGTTTTTTTCGGGTTTCGGGTTTGGATCGGGTTTGGATCGGGTTTTCAGGTTTCGGGTTTGGATCGGGTTGGATATAGTTAATATCCAAATCCAAATCCAAACTCTTTCGGGTTTAAAATCCAAATCCAAATCCAAAAAATCGGGTTCGGTAAGATCCAATCGGGTCGAATTGGATCGGGTATCCATCGGATCGGTTTTTTTTGCCATCCCTAATTGGAAATAGGATTAATCATATGATGGGCCCTTTTAGTATGTTCAGTTTATCATAAGTTAATTTTCACTTATGTGTATGTGTGTTATATTACCTATAAGTATTTTTGTAGATATAAATTACTATCAATTTGAGTGAATTTATTAAGGGTTTTTTTTATAACTACACATCTTAAGTTTTGGGCTTTCAAAAATACAGTCCCAACTTTCTAAAATTTAAAAACTACGGTCATACTTTCATTTTTTTTAAAACTGCGTTGTTTACAGTTATAAGACAATCCCCCCTCGTGCTCTGTCTCTCATTCACTCCCCTCTCTCTCCCGTTCACGCAGCTTGAAGCTTCAGTGCCTCTTAGCTCTTTTCATTCAGTTAATTGGCCCCGCAGGGGCAAATTCAGGCCGGCTTTAAGTTGAATCGGAGCGGCGACGAGAGTTTTACGATAGTGGCTGAGATTTGTAAGTATATTTATGTGTTTTATGTATGTATTTATGTAGAATTGGTAGTGGTATAGAGATAGAGATCAAATTGAGAGGACAAATTTTGTTATAGAATGAGAAAGTATGTATGTATGTCCATTTATGTGTGTTTTTTTGACGAAAAAGTGGGAATTTTATTAATCAATCAAATCAGCCATAATACAATTATGCACCTCAATAGGAACAGAACTCCTACCAAAACTACGATCAGAATGAATATATGATGCCCTAACAAGCTTATGGGCAGCCATATTGGCAGACCGTTTTATAAAATACAATGGAATATTGTTTGACTGAAGGATGTGTTTACGACATTCCTCAATAACCACACCAAAGTGAGACCGCATTGGCGTTTTACTTCTAACTGCCTGAACTGCAGCAAGACAATCAGATTCAATGCACACATTCATCCAATTCGACTTCATGATCCAACTCAACGCTACGTTGATGGCTAGAGCCTCCGCTACCTCTGGCCTTACTTCCCGTTGAAACAGCTTCGACTTTTCTTGAATAAGTTCCCCCTCATAGCCCCTAGCTATTAAACCAATACCATAAGCATGTTGATTTTCAAAGACCGCTGCATCCACCGTCACCTTAACTGAATTCCGTTGAGAATTTGCCCAAGCCATCGCTCCATCCCCATCTGCCATTGGCTGGAGAAGGACATTTGCAGACCTAACCTGGGCCGCTTTCCATTGTGTAAGGTACTCCGCGGCTTCTGTAACTACCCTGTTCACCATCGATGCTTTCTTTCTCCAAACCAACTCGTTACGGGCTCGCCAAATTGCCCAGCTACTAATCACCCCTTCGAACCAAGTGTGAAACTCAGTTTCATCACCAATATACATATCTATATCAAACATTTTCCAACACTGCACTGCAAAATAACAACCAACCAAAGCATGATATATTGTCTCTATCCCACCTGCACATACCGGACACCTTAGTTAAACTGGCACATGTTTTTACTGCAGTTGAACCAATGTTGGGAGACAATATTACAGTGCCCTCCATGTAAAGTTGAGCACCTTTGGTGGTGCTCTGATTTTCCACAGAGATCTCCATATACTATCATTAAACTGTCTGGACCAAGCTCTTTTTCGAATCTGCAAGCCCTTATATGCACTTTTGACCGAGTACAATCCCGAATTCTCCAGTCTCCAGTAATTGTAGTATAGGATGATTGTTTGTGTGTGTTTGAAGTGAATATATATAGAATGAGTAAGTACGAGATCAGGAACAAAATTGTGATGAAATTGTGATGTAATAGCTGTTTGATTTGTGTATGTATATATGAAGAATTGGCAGTGATGTTGAGATAGAGATCAAATTTAGAGGAGAGATTTTGTTATAGAATGTGGAAAAGTATGTATGTATGTTTGTTTATGCGTTTTATGTATGTATATGTGTAAAATTGTAGCATAGAATGATTGTTTGAGTGTGATTTGAATTGAATATATAGAGAAGAATTAATCATGAGATCAATCTCATCTTATGGGTGCTTCTACATCTTTTGCAAACAAGGTTGCAAAAGTTGCAACTGAAAGAAATTAGTTGAATATATTTATGGATTTGTTAACTTGTTGATTTTCTGTGGAATAGGCCCCGCAGGGGCACCACTCTCTTAATAGTCAGATTCAAAATTTTCTATCAGTTACAACATTTGCAACCTTGGTTGAGAAGTTGCAATCATGGTTGCAACCACTATTTATATATGATTTTGCAAATTGCTTTTGGTTGCGAAAGAGTTACTAAGTATAAATTGGTTTAAATTGCAAGGCTATCTCACTTGATTTTTTTGAATGTTCTATAGAATAATTTTGCAACTTAGATCATGTGGTTGCATTGATTTATTATTACTTACGAATGAGATTATAAATCATAAATTGCCTTGAGTTGTTATGTTATCGCACTATTTTTTTGAATGTCCTGAAGACTATAGATCACTTGTTGTGCAACTAATATCATCTAATTGTGTTTCTTTGCTTTTATTTGTTTTGAGTTACGAAAGAGGTTACTAAGTATAAAGTGGCTTGAATTGTTATGGCATCGGAGTTATGGGCTTTCTTAAAATGATTTATACACTTGTTTTGCAACTAAGATCATCTGGTTGCATTACTTTGCCTTAGTTGATTATAATACGAAATATGTTACGAATTATCATGAATTATGAAGTCTGATATAATGTTCTAATTATAATCTACTACTCAAATGTCTAGTAGTTGTTGAAGTGTTGGAATTATAGTTGTTGACTAGTATTGTTGAAGTGTTGGAAGTGTTGGAATTATGTCTAGTAGTTGTTGATTGCCTTCAGAATTTGACTAGTATTGTGTGATTGTTTGAGTGTTATAGAATTGGCGTGTTTGTTTGGTGCTTAAACAGTGTGTGGAAGGTGAAGAAGTTGTGTTGTAATAGTAGTGAAGAAATGCACATAAGGTGTTTGATCAATTGTTTGAAAGAATGACTAGGATTGGAGGAGGAGTGTTATGTTCAGGAAGAGTTTGTTGTAGAGAATTGTGGAGTTGAGTTGCGATTGTTGTTGGCTGGGAATTCAAGGACAAGACCAGGATTTTTAGTCCTTCCACCTTTGAATTAGTTATGTATAGAATTATGGATTGGTGTTTCAGTTTGGTCATCAAAGTGATCTAAAAAGCTTCCCTTTAGCTTTATGTTTTTTTTGTTTCATCATTATAATGTCAAATGTAAAGGATCTGTTCTAGCTATATGATTATTTGACATGACAGGAACACAAATGGTATTTTAACTAAGGAGGATTTTTTGATATTTAATGAATATGTTGTATGACTATTTTGCATCTGAATTTGTAGAGTATTGAAGAATTGAAGCAGAAGGTCCTATATGCTACTTTAGAACTTGAGGCTGTGAAATCACAAGCAAATGAGAAAATAAAACAATTGTTCCAACTTCTCAAGGTGACTATTCGGGAAAGAATTGAAGTCATTTGTTCAAGACTATAATGTACCTTCTGGAGTTGTGAAAGTTGATCAGGCTTCTTTGATTATTGATAATCTCGCATTGTTTGTAAATATTTTTTTTATCTATAAATTTCTTGCTAAATATTGTTTATAAATAAGTTGTAAACATGTTTGCAACTTCTGTAACCATGGTTGCAACCATGTTTGCAACCTTTGCAACCATGGTTGCAGAAGTTGCAAACATGGTTGCAACTGATAAAAATAGTTAAATCTGACTATCAAGATGGGTGCCCCTGTAGGGCCTGCTCTACGGAGAATCATATTGTCTTTAGAAATATAAAATTATATGTCTGTCTCAATGCAGAAGCAACAAGGTGGGTTGTCATTTACTCATTTGTAATAATCGAGTTTGTATCAGAATCGACCTTCTATATTTTTTTCTTACCAGGTTGTATCAAGAGATGAAACTTCAAAAAAGGGGTGATGACTCATGAATCCAAGAGTCATAGAGCTCTTGCTTCAAAGCAGGAACAACTCCCGGACGGGTATACAAAGGGAAAAAAAATGCCTTCTTCCCTTTAATGGTGATGAAGAAGTGGGGAGTGTCACGGCTGTTTTTTTGGAGTGTGTTTTGTTTTGTCTTTTTGGAGGTTGTTCCAAAAGATTTTTTATTTGAGAGGAGTTCTCTCACACTTGTATATTATTTTTAGATCTTTAAAAATTTGCGAGGTGCTGTCCTCATTTATCTAATAAATAAATTAGTTATTTAGAAATTAAGTTGCAAATACTATTAAAAATATCAATGGAACTGATATGATATGTATCTGAATTGCGAAGTTAATTAAGTTGAAAATAACAATGGAACTGATATGACATGTGTTTCTGAATTGCTAAGTTTTTTTTTCTTTTGAGTAGAATTGCTATGTTAATTAAGTTGCAAATACTTTTGCATAAGTTGCAAATACGTTTGTATAAGTTGCAAATGTTGTGGCATAAGTCACAAAATTGTTGCAAACATGTTTGTAACTTTTACAATCATGGTTGCAACCATGTTTGAAACATTTACAAGCATGGTTGCATAAGTTGTAATCATGTTGCAACCCTTGCAAACAGTCCCACTAGTCACAGTAGCAGTGTTGTTGGAAGTAATTGTTCTGGTACTAGTTTTACTGAGATGGAAATAAGAGTAGCAGTAACAACTTCTGCAACCATGTTTGCAAAGGCTGCAACCATTATATTTGCAACAATTTTACAACTTTTACAACATTGTTTGCAACTTATGCATCACTTTTCTGTATTCAAACTTATGCCATTATATTTGCAACTAACAAAAAAGTATTTGCAACCTATGCGAACATTTTTGTGTAAAATCTTATGCCATAATATTTGGTGTTTTTTATGTCATGGTGATTGGTGTTGCTGGGTTTCTTCTTTAATTAGTAGCAACATTAATCTGTGTGTAGTTGTGGAACAAATATACACTTCATTTTGAGTAGTTGCTGAAATAGATGTATTTTGCTAAACATTTATACATATCTCTACTAGATTTAAAACACAACAAAATATTACTTATTCCTTACATGTCTCATATTCCTGCTGGTTGCAACTGATTTAAATAAGTTACACATATGGCTGCAAAAGTTGCAAACAAGGTTGCAGGAGTTGCAACCATGGTTGCAACCTTTACAAATATGGTTGCAAGAGTTGCAAACAAGATTGAAAAAGTTGCAACTGATACAAATAGTTAACTCTTACCCTTGAGATGGGTGCCCCTGCGGGGTCTGTTCCACATAAAATCATATTGTCAAAATATTAATCTGATTTTACAAGACCAAAGAGAGGACTCCTCTAATAAGAAACAGAACAAACCTCCTACAACAAAAAGCATCATCTTGGAACATACTCCAAGCTAAAAAAAGAAAGTAAAAGCAAAAATAAACCACTCTATAAAAATTACCAGCTACAAATCCCAGACAAAGCCAACAAATACACACTATTTCTTAACTTACTGCTAAAATCCCGAACATTTAAACATTTAAAACTGCCCCTGCGGGGCCTGTCTAAGTAACAACTAGTCTAGCTGAAAGGATATCTTCGATATAATATTTATTTTGGTATTCGTACAAATTAACATAAAATTTAAATACACATAGAATCCTCTCCACTAGGTCATTTATTTAATTGATCCAGTTAAAAGTCAACAAGTCAATGCTAGCAAAATTTATCATCCTATTTTAAATATAAGAGATATTTTATTTTGCTGAAAAATCAAAATATAATTATGGAATATATCTCTACACCAAGGCAATAAAATCCAAAAAGAAATATCGAGGTTTGATATTTTTTAGATCTCCGTTGCAATATTAATAAGGCGATAAGCTAGAACAAAGAATATTCGAGATTCAATATTCTTTAGAGAACTCGTGCTAAATTTAAAAACGATCAGTTTTTATTCGAAAAATATTCCCTCATCGCACTCAAAATATTTTTTCATCATAGAAAAGACTTTTTATCCTCAAAAGTATCAATGCCTATTTTTCTCTCGTGCCAAAAATATTTAAAGTAATTTTTTTTTCTCCCGCATCTCAAATATATTATATTTTGGAGAAAATTACGTTATTCATTCAAAAATATTTCCTACACTCTCAAAATATTTTATATTTTATGAAATATATTTTAAGTACTTATTCTAGTCAAAACATTGGTCAAAAGATTTATCTATTTCAAGAAAAGACCAATTATATTTTATTCGGAACCGAAAGCTGATTTAATCGTTTTAAATCCAACTAAAATACTTCCACTTACTAGAATGACTTAAAACTTGAGATTGATCATTTAAATACTATTTTCTATGCATGGTTAAAATTTCAGAATTTTTCAAGAAATTTGGTCCGGGCACGAAAATCGAGAAAGTAGGTCCACGTTTGACCACGTTTGACCATGTCAATGTTGACCAAAAATTGACCAAACTTTCCAGAATCTCATTTTATAATATTTCTAAGTGTTTCATAATTTTAGAATTATTTATTGGGTATTTTCGTATTTATCGGATATATAATTAACGATATGTGTTACGTATTTAATCGTTAATTGGTACGAGTCCGATAAAATATATTAGATTTCAAACACAGCTGGGATTCTAATACCAAACCCACTTGGAAGAAACACAAAACCACCCCCAACTAACACAAACCACTTTCCTCCTCATCAATCCACACCTTTTCAATCTCAAACCACTCCCTTTACTTTAAAATCTCCACCATTCCTTCCACCCAAATTTATCTATAAATACCCCCTCCACACACCCATTTTTAAAACAAGCTAAGAGCCAAAGAATTTCTGGGATTTTTGAAGTAAACACTCTTTCAATATATTCAAATACTCTCTTCATCTACTTCATCTCAAAAACATTCTCTCTCTTCAATATATATCTATATATTCAAGATTTTTGTTCAACAAACTTAGATCTACCTATCCAAGCTTATTCCCACCAAGCAAGCTCTTCTACTATCACTCTCCGGCCTCCCGAAGGGCTGCCCAAGTTCGACCAAAGTGCCAAAATTCGGCCGAACCTTCGGCGAATTTTTTCGTCGAACTTTTTCGATCGTTTTCCAAAAGTGGTAAGTTTTAGCTTCGTATTCGAGTCTTAACCGACCATATTTATATTTGAGATTTGTGCTTAATTTCTATACTTCATCTTAATCTCTATTATTGGATCTATAAGATTCCAAAGTCTCTCTATAAAAGAGAAAGACATTAATTTTGACATAGGTCAAAAGTTGAAACGATTAAGTATTTTTACCTCAAGTGTTTCGGGAGACATTCTTTAAAGGAATACTTCGTTCAACATATACTTCTTAAAGAACAAGTTTAGCCACTTGTTTTATCGCACTTACCTTTTATTTTTCATGGTCATAAACTTATCTAGTGCAAGAAGTTAAAATAAGAGTATACTTTGATATTGTTTTAGTCAACCAGAAGTATACATCTTAAAAGTCTTAAGACTAGTAGCTTAAAAAGACTTGCATATTTGACATACGTCAAAGTTGTTACGAAAAGTATTTTTACGGATTCCCAACTAGCATCTACAGTGCTCCGTGGGATATTCTTTAAAGAAATACTTAATAAACTTCGTGGAAGAAGTAATAATCACAAAACATAACTTAATATTCTTAATTGAATATTAAAGTTTCGATCTAATACCGCTTGTGTGTCAAGTCCACTCGTGTGACTTAACCCTTGCCGTTATTTACTATTTTTCGCACTACGCATATAGCTAACGTGTAATAGCGTTCTTTTACGGTCCTCGCACTTGCAAGTTGAATTTTCTTTCTCATCCTCACACTTGTGGGTTGATTAATATTTTAACGCATAATAGCTTCCTTCGTGGCTAGCACCGTAACCTGCTAGTTTTGAACAATTTTATTATATATCTTGCTTAACGATATTTGTTTCGTAGATATTGTGTTTCTAACTTTTGTAGTGAGGTGAAGTTGAAGTGAGGTGATTCTCGTTCTAAGACCCAAGTCCTAGACGTACTAACGGGGAGTTAGTAGTCTTCGCACCGTGAAGAAGAGGAAAGACCCAAGACCTTTCATCTAAGATCCAAGACCGACAAAAGCCAAGAATCAATAGTCTACACCAAGGGTTCTACATCAACTTTGAAGAAATAGCGGGGAGTTATTTTCTAAGATAAGTTGTGTAGGTATTTACATTTATTTTGAGGTGGTAACGGGTAGTTACGCACCAAGACAAATACTTGTTAGGTTGTAAAGGCTTCTCCGCTTACTAAAGGAGCGAGTTTATTTTATAAGGAAATCTCGAGTCCGGAGAGGAGCTCGGGGACTAGACTAGGGGTGAACGAATCCATAAGGGGTTGCGCCATCGCGAACCAGGATAAAAATCTCCCGCGTGGTATTTTCTCCCCTTGTCTTTTATTTCCGCACTTATAAACTGCTAACGACTCGGTAAAATTTTTAAAAATGGATAAAAAATTTTAAAACGCCATAATAATTTTTAAATTGGTAATTAAACTATTCAACCCCTTACTAGCTTAATATAGCCCTCTATCGGGACCTAACACTAGCCATTGAACACACCTAGAATCGCGAAACATCTTGCATATTACAAGGACCATGCCTAAAATGCAAAATAGATACAGTAGTAATTAACTCCATAAACATATTTGGCCGCCTGAGAGATCACAAAGCTAACCGACCTGGTCTTTGGTAGCCTCAACTAAAGCATCCTGCCAATGTAGATGCAAAATGGAAACAAACATCTACATAGTTTTTCAGGAAAAAAAGCTAAAATTTCCAAACTTGTTAATCAAACTCCAATGTCTCCAACCACTTATAATCTATTAAAATCAATGAAACTACAAATAATTCTTAAAAAGATCAATACCATGACCACATAATACACCAACATATGATGTACATATATTATAATGCTAAAAAGGCACCAAAAGGTCCAAAACTCATCCTTTAGAAGAAGAACTCTAGCGGGATGTGCCGGTGTCATCTTAACATATAATGCAGGAGAATCATGTGAAAACAAGAAGTCCAACCTTTTAGAACCCAACCAATATCATATATTATAATGATGAACAAGTAAAATAACTAAACCAAACAACATTCTTCTCATACGTATTCATAATATAGTAGAATAAGAAGCTTACCAAGCCGTTTGGACAACAACATTATAATAAAAGGGATAAAGAAGTATGCGAAGTCCAACATGAATCAACCAAATCACATAACTCAATAAACACCCAAATATCAAAATGGTGGATCACCCATGATACTTTAAATTAAGATGATTACAATTCTAAACATTTATTACGTAGACAACATTATACTACATACATAAGAATAACTCAAACAAAATATAAAAAACCATTAGATAGTTGATTAGAAATTCAATTAAAACAAAGTTAGGGACTAATTACCTCGTAAGATCCCAACACTACCATCAGATAAAAGTATATATCTTAGTTGATTAGAAACCTGGTTCAACACATCAATCACTTAATTAATTCTCCAATTGTTACAAATTAACTTAAACACTACAAACAGAGAAAGGGGGAAGGGGAGAGAGATAGAGAGAGAGAGCATAAGAATTGGAAAGCATCTTCCATGATTTGGTAGCAAGAAAATGATTCCTCGGAGAGGAAGCTCTGAGAGGCGGTGGTATGAAGGTTGGAGTGAAGCTCGGAGAAGACGTCGAAAAGAAAAGGATTTGTTGGAGAAGATGTCGACTTAGCCTGCGGCCCCGATCTAAGGAGGAGGCGACGGTGGGGGTGAAGACGTCGGCGTCGGAGGGGAATGTCTGATGGTCGGGAGGAAATGAACGAGAGGAATGAAGCAGAACCGTATATTTAAAAAAATAAAAAGTAAAAACAAAGGCAGCAATATATTTGTAAAACTGAAAGTATACATTTGGAACCCCATTTTAAAGACAGTAAAAACGTAAAAGAAATTTAAAAACATATATATTTTTGTAATAATCCCATTTATTAATAATATACAACTTATAATATAAACATTAAAGTTAAAATAATTTAGAAGTTACCTTGGAAAGAGGTAATAATAATAAAAAGTCAGTCTTAAGAAATCAAATCAAATAATTGGAATAAAAATGCGTTGTGTGTTTTCAGAATTTAACTTAAAAGTAATTCTTGCTAGATAAATAGTCAAATAGTAGCTTACTAGTAATTTTTAATACATATATGGATAAACAAAGAGGGTCAATGTAATTAGAATACTAATTAGTTAAATACAGTAAAACCTCGATAAATGAATATTCGATAAAGGAATAACCTCATCATATGAATAATTTTTTCTGGTCGATAGTGTATTTTTGACCTTGATAAATGAATAATCTCGATTAATGAATAAAATTTTTCAATACCGAACGTATTCATTTATCGAGGTTTAACTGTAAATAAATTATAATGTTATGTATCTTATTATTTAATTAAACCTACACAATACCAAAATAGACATAAATCAGAAGTAGTAGGAAGGAGTAAAATTTACGTACATCCTTCAGAGGGGATAGTAGCTGAGGGGGGGGGGGGGGGTCGTATGTTTGCGTCCGACCGGCAAAAGTGGCCGTGTCAGAAGGGGAATGTCGATGAATGTTAGCATCCTCATCTTCTCTACGATGTACTCCATATTCTTCCGAGCTAACTCCAGAGACCTGGAAAAGAAACGAACACAACTTAGGGTTTTCACAACATAAAGCAAACAGGTACAATTAATTAAAGCAAAAAAAAAACCTGGTATCACAAAGCATCTACTTAGTACCGGCTCCCAAAAGAACTTTCGTAATGTAATAAATTAATTTGTGCTCTTTAATTTGTAACTATAACTCTTGATAGATTGTTGGTTAGTTTGTTCTCTTCTGTTTGGCCTTTGTTGATTTGTTGGATGCCAATTTGGTAAGTTAATCATCTTTTAAATATATTTTTTTTCATGTACAGTTCATTAGACAACAGTTTTAAACAGAAGACACTTGTATGAGTTGAAACACACAATAGGCCAGAACCCGTTATGTGTTGGATTGAGTTCATACAACACTATGTAAAGCACTTGAGTTAAATATCATTACACAATACCACATTGGAAATCACTTGTCTCATTTTAACAATACTTTTTACGAAGTATTGTCTATGTTTCATTCACATAATATTTCTAAAAAATGTTGTGTGTTGGTTAACTGTCACACAACACTATGGATAACATATTGTATGACTGCTACTTAGACAACAGACCTAAAAAACGCTTGTCTAATCTAAAAATACTTATGCATTTACACAACACCCCTGGTTTTGGTCCATTGTGTGAATGTAGAATTAGACAATACTTTTTCGAGCACGAAAATACTAGTTGTCTGATCATTTCGGGCAACACTTTTTTCCATGGATGTTGTCTGAGGGGTGTCGTCTATAGCCAGATTTCTTGTAGTGGAGAATAAAACAAAGATATGTCAGGTGTTTATTTTAGGATGTTTTTTTTCATTAATGAGCCTAAGTCAATAGTAGAAAGAACATGAAAATTAGAAACTAAAGAAAATTCAGTTAAGAACTAGAGAGAGAAGGATTGGTGGAACCAATATTAACTTTATCCCCAATTGAGTGTCAGAAACTCCAAACCATTATCTTCTAAATGCTCATGGTGTCCACCAGATGAGATTACCATTATGCCTTCTATATTTAGGTACCCTATATGGTATGTTGAACAAGGATATTGTAGGTTTCTCTTTTGTCCAAAGGATTGGCATGCTTGCTTACAAACCTGCTGGAAACCCTCTAACTTATGGCTCTATGACACTAGGATGTTTGTAAAGTATTGATTCTAGTTCGACACTGCTTATGTTTTCACCACTAGAGATAATAACATCTTTTGACCTGTCCTTGATTTCCAGGTAGCCATCGGGGTAGATTACCCCGACGTTACCAGTTAAGAACCAGCCTTGCTTAATTGTTTTTTGTGTAGCAACTTTATCTTTAAAGTAACCTTTCATGATACTGCTACCACGGAGAACTATTTTGCCCATTGTTTTACCATCATGTGGCACACTTTCCATTGTGATTAAGTCTTTGACATCAACATCCGCACGGGTTAGAATACTGACCCCCTGGCGAGCCTTGAGCTTTGCCTGCTGGTCTTGTGGCAGGATCTTCCATTTAGCCTGCCACTCGCATACCAATGCAAGTCCGGTGGCCTCAGGAAGGCCATAGGCATGCATGACAAAGAAACCAAGTTGTTTCATCTTTTCCAGGAGTGGTGCTGGCGGTGGTGCTCCTCCAGTAAGTATATTCACCTGATTACTGATATTGCATTTCTCCTCCGACTTTGCCTCAAGGAGAATAGTAAACACAATAGGGGCGCAACACATGTGGGTGACTTTATGCTGCGCAATAGCAGAGTACATTTCTTTCACAGTGGTGTTGCGAATGCATACGTTGGTGCCACCGCATGCAGCCACTCCCCATGTGAAGGTCCAACCATTACAATGGAACATAGGGAGTGACCACAAATACACAAGCTCTATCCCCATTTCCCATCCTTGGATCAAACTCATCGTACTCAAAAACGCTCCTCTATGACTATACACCACTCCTTTGGGATCTGAGGTGGTGCCAGAGGATTGCCATGGCGAACAAGTTGTTCGTATTCAAGCTCACCTAAGCGGATTCTAGTGGTGGAATCAATGTCATCAATGACAATCACCAAAGGAAGGCTAGAGCATCCCGAGCAACAGGCACGTATTCGTAGTCAACAAAAAACATTTTTGCTTCAGAGTGACGGAGAATAGTAGCTATGTTCTGGGCATCAAGCCTGGTGTTAATTGCATTAAGCACAGCTCCAGCCATAGGCACTGCAAAATGCATCTCATACATTGCTGGAATGTTTGGTGCTAAAACCGACACCTATGTTCAAAACAAAATTAAAATCACTTATAGCACACTTGAAACGAGACATGATGTACTAAAAATATTATCATATAACCATACATAAATACAAAGAGGCTGGTTTAGAAATAAGCTTACCACATTACTCTCGGCAATGTTGATTGATCGAAGAGAGGAGGCGAGACGACAACAATGTTGATAAGTTTGGAGCCAGTTAAAGCGAACATCGGCATATATGATAGAGGCCCGGTTGGCATAAACCATAGAGGCTCTCTTCAAGAAGGTGGTAGGAGTTAATGCTACATAATTTGCTCCACATTTGTTTAGTTGATCCATTATGAGCTAGAGAATTAGAACCAAAGGCCTATAAAATATGTAGATGTGTGTGGTTTAATTGTAGGTGCTAGCTCCTAAATTTAGAGTTAAGGGATGATATGCAGAAGTAGGTGCCCTCCAATCTTTCTCATTGAATAAGGCTCCCAGATGCTCCACATTTTTTCCACTTAAGCTGCTTATCTGAGATTCTTTATAGATTGCATAAGAATCCTAAGGCTCATCTTGAAGAGATTTACCCATCATCGACTCTCTTTATAACGACCTTGAATTTTTCGCGATTTATAAATGCTTGTTTAATTGTTAAATGTGGAAACTATGTGATTTATGTGATGGATAAATTTTTATGAAGTCAAGCTATGCGTGAAATCATATTTATGTGATTATATGATGATTGGTATATGTCGTATATGCTCGTAGAATTTTATTTATATTTTCAGAGCATTAGAAGTATTTTTAAAGTTCATTTTTAATCTTTCGAAAATCATATAAAATCATTAGAGTTGTTTTAAATCATGAAATCTTTTGCATTATCATCTTTCTGATGTTATTCAGTTTTTAAAATTAGTGTGAATATTTAATTATGTGTTTTGGTATTTTAAAAATGATTTAAAAACATTTATTTCTTTTAAAGAACCTTTATTTCGAAAATTCATATAAAATTCATTTTTGAGTCTAAAATTATTTTAAAAATATGGGGAGGTTTGTAATTTCATAACTTTTATTTTAAAATTTTAAAAATTATTTTTCTCCTATTTTCCTAATTTATTTCAATTTAAGATTGATTAAAATCAGTTTTTTGGAAAGAAATAGATTTTCAGCATTTGTGTTACTGAATTGCCCTTTTGTCTATAACACCCCCACCGCCCACTTCATTCTTCATTCTCTCCATCTCTATCGACTGTGAGCTCTCTCTATCTCTACTATTCCGTTCCTCATCATTTTTCTACTCTTTAAACCCTTGTAAATACTTATAATCATGTATAGATGCTTGTTCTTGAATTGTTGTTAAGTTTTATGTGAAAATTCTGAAGTTATATACATATATATATATATATAGTCTTATTATTTGAATTAGAGCTTATATATGCGCATAAAACTGATTGCATGCAGATGGTTTCATGTTTTTAATTATTTTTCGAATTAATTCATGTATGTATATAAATTTTTAAGGCTTCATTCTTGTAACTAGAGATATTCTTGATGAGTATTGTTAAGTTCAGAATTTTATTTATGTGTTATGTGAACATAATTGATTGCATGCCAAGATCCTTGTGTTTTGGAATTTTTTAAAATATATATATATATATATATATATATATATATATATATATATATATATATAATTTATTTGAATTTTTCGAACTTAAAACTTGATAATCTAAGAACCTAGATGATGAGTTGATGTTAGTTGTTAATTATAGACTTTTAAGTATGTATTACTAGCTTAAAACCCGTGCGATGCACGGATTTTTTTTAAATATTATGTGAATTTTTGTCCTTAATTTGAATAAATTTTTTTAATACATGATTTTGGAGTCT
The DNA here is from genome assembly GCA_036435485.1 of Saposhnikovia divaricata. NCBI lineage: Eukaryota > Viridiplantae > Streptophyta > Magnoliopsida > Apiales > Apiaceae > Saposhnikovia > Saposhnikovia divaricata. The sequence continues at coordinate 64,242,972 of CM071596.1, forward strand.
TAAATTTTTATATGAGATGATTTGATAATAATTATATAAATGTTATCCGTGATTTTTTTAGAAAATGAGGGATTTTAGTTAGAAAATATAGAAAAGATGATAGGTTTTAGTTGAAAAAGATAATCGATTAATTATTAATATTTATAAAATTATTATTTTATTTCATTAAATAGAATGCCCGTAATATGATTAGAAAAAGAGATGATTTAGTTAGATAAAATTAAAAAGGTAACATGTTCTAGGTGAAAAGGGTAATTGATTAGTTATAGAAATTATAATTTAATTACGTTATTTTACTAAATACAATTGCTCGTAATGTTTTTAGAAAATGAGAAATTAATATTGTCCGTGATATTTCTATTAAAAGAGGAGTTTTAGTTAAAAAAATATAGGAAAGGATGATACGTTTTAGCTGAAAAAGGTAATCGGTTAATTATTAGTACTATAATAATTTTAATTTATTATATTAAATAGAACCCCCCGTGATATAATTGGAAAAATAGAGGTTTTAGTTAGAGAAAATAGAAAGTTAACGTGAAAATTAAAAAGATGACATGATTTATGTGAAAAATGTAATTGATTAGTTTATTGTAATTAAAATTTAATTATGTTATTTTACTAAATAAAATTGCTCATAGTGTTTAGAAAATTAGAAATTAATGTTGCCCGTGATATTTTTTTTAAAAAAAGAGAATTTAATTAGAAAAAATAGGAAAGATGATACGTTTTAGCTGAAAAGGTAATCGGTTAATTATTAGTATTATAATATTATTATTTATTTTTATTAAATAGAAACGCCCGTGATATAATTGGAAAAAGATAGGTTTTAGTAAGAGAAAAAAAAAAGGTAACGTGTTTTGGCTAAAAAAAGTAACCGTCCATGTTATAATTGGAAAAAGAGAGACTTTAGTTAGAGAAAAGAGAAAAGGTAACATGTTTTGGCTGAAAGGGGGTAATTGATTAGTTAATAGTAATTATATTATAATTATGTTATTTTATTAAACAAAATTGCTCGTATTATTTTTAAAAAAGGAGAAATTTTAGTTAGATAAAATGTAAAAGATATTGTATTTTGCCTGAAATAAGAAATTATTTAGTTATTGAAAAATAGAAAAGTTAATATGTTTAACCTGAAAAAGGAAATTGATTAATAAAGGAGAAATTTTAGTTAGATAAAATATAAAAAATATTATATTTTACCTAAAAATGGAAATTATTTATTTATTAAAAAATAGAAAAGATAATATGTTTAACCTGAAAAAGGAAATTGATTAGTTAGTAGGATAAATTTTATCTGTAATTGAGTAAGGGTAAATAAGTAAAATCAACAGGTAATGTACCGACCAACCGACCGACCGACCGACCAACCAAACTTTTAATGTTTCGGCTTTTATATAATAGTATAGATATGATCATATGAAGATGCATGTTTGATTTTATAATTTAATTGTATTTAATTCGAATTATTCGAATTTTGTAGAATAATTATTTATAATTCGAATTTTATAAATTAAGAATAGTAATTTAAAGTTAATTCTGCTATTTATATGCTAAGTGCTAGTTGGTTGATATGTGATCATTATTTTAGAACTTGTATAAGTTGAATTTCGAATTTTGACAATATGTGTGGATTATGTGATTTTTTTTAAGTATTAAGTAATTAAGGTTGGTTAATGATTTCGGATTATATAGTCTTAATATAGGTGGTAAGTTATATGATTGTATGTGATTGTGAGTTTTTATTAGAAATCCATTGGGAAGTGTAGGTGGATCTTAAATCTATCGGATTGATTTAGTTGTGATTTGAGTCGGATATTTCCGACGGGATAGTTCTATAAACAGAGGAAACTCTGCCCGATTTTTGTTAGGATTATAAGTTATAAAGTCTATAGTACAAAGTTATAAGCTGAATTCAAGTTTGACTGGTAATGTGTATTATGTGCTTAAATGGTTTACGTGATTACATGTTATAAATGTTATGTGGTATGTGCATATCTGATCCTATTGAATTGCATAATAAGAATGTGATATATATGTTAAGAGGTAATGCGACTGTTTGCACTAAATCACGCAAGCGTACGTGGTCACAAGTAATATATGAATAAGTCAAGTTCGTTCCCACACAGATCTGGGTATGGTTTTAATTCAGTAGATGTACCTATGCAACAATGTATGATTATTATTCACTGCTAAGACAAATAATAAATTTTGGGTTTAATAAACTAAATTAACTAAGAAGTAAATTAACAACTAAGAATTAACTAACTAGCGAGAATTAAAATTGAATTACGTCTACAAGAGTAACATGGGATACTAACCTCATTAAATACTTCGCTTAGATCTGACGCCTTTAATCACTATATGCAATGGTTATGATATCTGATCGGATAACATGAAACAAGTACACGCTACCTGTCAGCATACGTATACCAAACTAAACATACATCCACAAAAGAGATAGAAGATGAATAGACACCAATTATGCTTAGACCCTATATGTCTATAGAATTTGAAAACATAACGGTTGAAGAACAAGTTATCCATAAAGATCACACAGGGCAATATAAGTATTTTCATCTCATACTACGAATCATGTTGATAAAAAATCATGAACCTGTGCTAGCATGGCAAGTTCTAAATCTCAAGATCCACTTTCACTTCACAAGAGATTAACAAATTAGATGTTCGCGACGCATCTATCAATTAAGCATAACCATACAAGGATATCAGATATACATCACACACAGATCTTTAAAGCAATCAAGATACTAAGCTCCATAAATAAATCCGTTAGAATACCATGACAACGATTAGTTCATAATCGAACCTCTCGTCATCATGGGATCTGATGAAACCATGATAAAAACAAAGTATGAAAAGATACAAATAAACCTAAGTAATTGATATGTAATGGTGTGTAAATATATGTTTACAAGGGTTGGATGTGTTTATATAGGCTCTAGACATCTTGCCCAGCAAGAAAATACCTTAAAATACATCTAGAATTCGATTTAGGAGTCAGAAACCACGTAGAATACAATTTCAGCTCGAAAAAGGGCAATTCTGGAAATTCCCCCGCACACCCGCAGCGTTGGGGCGCCAACCGCGCCTAGGGTGCCAGCTCAATCTGCTGAAAACGATGCTGGGGCGCCAATGGGGCTCTCAGCACGGCTCCGATCTGCGAAAATTGATTTTTTCTTCGATTTTTCAGCTTTTCTTCCCTTTCCTTTTGCATGAGCTTCCGTCTTTCAACCTTAATGACTTGTATACTTCTTGGGAGTTGACATTAGCCTCCATTCTTCATTCCATATCATAAATCAACTCCAAATAACGAATGAAACTACACCTTTAATCGACATTTCTTCAACCCTGCATAATTAAACAAAACACATCAAAACTACCACAAACTTGAGGCCAAAGCAATCAATTTAATCCGAATTGGAATGTTTCAAGTAGATATAAAATCCACTTATCACACTCCCAAAATTAAACCGATGCTTGTCCTCGAGCATATACAATTACAACTAACTAACTAACTAGTACCACTTCCGTAGGTGATCACGGTTGCATTTGGCATATGCAACAAGCCCTTTAAACCCCTAAGCAGCCCTAGTGGACGAGTAAGGTCTCGTGAGGGCCTATAGCGAATGTACCCACAAAATCCAATGCAATGCAATGCATGAATGTAACTAATATGAAAATGCGACTATTCTAGTACTAATATCCTACCATACCTTCAAATCCTCTCATGCCATATCAACTTAATAATCAAAATAAATACGCAATGTCTTTGTGTCGAAAGTGCAAGTATTCACATAGTCTACTCAATGAACATGCATAAGTTCTCACAAGTCCATGTCAAATGTAAGAATAAGTTAGTAACCATGCTAAGCCTATAAGAGTACATCTTTGAGACAAAACTCGGGATCTCATAAGCAAAAACAAGCAAACACTCACAATCCACTCACAAAAGAATATTCACTCAAGAACAAGGGTAAGTGTATCACTCAATTCCAACAAAATTATAAGCATGCTTGACATTTGGTATCAATCTAACTCTTAACACAACATACATCAATGACGATAATCAAAAGGTCTTTATTTGGGTTGTAACGGGGCTAGGGACAAGGTATGTCAAATAAGCCAAAACAGATGAAGTGCCAAAAGCTAGTACGAACTTAATAATCATACACAACTACCTATTTTCCCCCTCCCATAATTTTATTCAACAAAAACACTCGAATAGTCGACTAAAGTAGGATCACAATAAACACAAACATGCTCTCATAACATAATATATATATATATATATATATATATATATATATATATATATTTTTCGAGAGCTAAAGCAACAATAATATAGACAATAACAATGATCCCACTATTTTATTACACATGCCAACTATCAAGCAAACAACCAAACCCAAATTTCAATATTTTCTCCCAAAATTATGACCAACAATAAACCCCTTCTTGCACACCTTATTACTCCCTTAAGCACTCTACTAGCCTTTGACAATGTGGGTTCAAATTAATGTAAGACCAATACAAGAAAAAGGTCTAGGCAAGTAATGTGGTATGTCACCGAAAAAATAGGATTAAGTTCAACGGGTTAACTAATTTATCATGTAAACATGGTGTGGTAATATGGGAAAATATGTGGTTATTCCTAAATGCCTTTATCATTTTAATCGTCAAAAAATGTCATGCGTTTTAAGAAAGACCTCAAACAACTGCTAGCAATGCAAACAATCCGTGGACACTCAAGCAAACGAATAAAATTGCAACAAATGCAATATGGCTCAAAAGCTCACTTTACGGGAAAAACATACTCAATCCCAAGCAAAAATCTCTCTAATGCACCTACTTGTATTCAAAGAATGCAAACTAAATCAACTTGCACATATTCATGTCCTTCTAATTACTTACAACATTCAATAAGTCTACTAGCTTCAACTTACTAGTGTATGTGTGTGCACAAGAATAAAGCATATCACTTCTCAATCAAAAGCGTCAACAACACAAAATTCCTATCAATCATGGGTGCAAATGCAAACTATTATGAACTCACATGATATACGAACATAAAAACAAAATGTCCTATATGAAACAAACGTAGATAACACGAACATACATGCATGAATTACTACTAATATGCAAAGCATGAAATCCTACATGAACACAATGACTCACAATCACAACTATATAAACTACTTATCCCTCAAATCACCCCCAAACTTAAAATATTCAATGCCCTCATTGAATGGAAGTAAATACGAGGGAAAGTAAAAAAACATACCAGTATACAACAATGCTTGGGTTGCCTCCCAAGAAGCGCTTCTTTAACGTCAATAGCTTGACGTTACTTCCAAGCCTCCATTAAGGATGATAATAGTTTGCCTGGTCCTCTCTTCGTGAAACTTCATCGTCCTCACGGCGGCACACTTTCTGCCCCTTCTCCTCGCTTGGCCTATTCGTATAACAAATATGTCCTATTCCAATGCCTTCATCTGTTGAACCAAAATCTGTCAATTTGTAGAACAACACACACTCGCGGGCTTCGCTTGAATATAATGGAGGAGGGTAAATGTAAGTTGCTGAAGCCTTTGGTTCTTGAAAGAGAACTTCCTCCATTGGCTCTAATGCGCTACCTCCATCTTTAAACTCTGAGTCAAGTAGAAGACCTGCATCTTTCCCATGTTCTTTAGCCTCTTGGTACGCACATACCAATTCTTGAAATTTGTGCAGCTCATCAGTGTCTGTCCCAAATAGTGACCTTTCCAAATCATCCACCATCCTAACATGATCAAATTCCTCACATGTCTTGCGAATGCTCACCTCACCTTGGAATTTGTCTTCCTCACTTATGCATGCAGTACCTTGCTCCAAGTCACCGTCATTTTCTGGAATTGCCTCTAGTATGCATTGTTGTTTCTCTTGTTCCAAGGAACTCAAAACTTGAGCAACTAGTGTCTCCAAAGATTTGGTAGACTCCTCATAACTCTTTGCAAGCATCCTAATCTCCTCCATAACATCAACCTCATCTGACTGAAAAGTAGGAGTAGGTTGCTGTTGTTGAAAATCTTCACTTCCAAAGAAATAAGACATATCTGGAACATCTTGCTGGTACTGTTGAGGATGGTATTGAAAATATGGTTGTTCCTCATAAGTGACATATGGATCAACTTCTTCGTAGTAACAATATTGTGAGGGATCATGAACGCCCAAACATTGCTCACATTGCTGAGGCATGGATGTCCTCGAATATGCCCACCATGGCAACTCCTCGCATGCCATCTTCAACACTCAAGTACCTGAACACAACGAACTAAACAAGATAGGTAAGAAAAATCTGAGTCAGTGAATTCTAACGACCACTATTGACAAGCACATAAACCAAAAATAAAACACCGATGATCCCCGGCAGCGGCGCCAAAAACTTGTTTGCACTAAATCACGCAAGCGTACGTGGTCACAAGTAATGTATGAATAATTCAAGTTCGTTCCCACAGAGATCTGGTTATGGTTTTAATTCAGTAGATGTACCTATGCAACAATGTATGATTATTATTCACTGCTAAGACAAATAACAAATTTTGGGTTTAATAAACTAAATTAACTAAGAAGTAAAGTAACAACTAAGAATTAACTAACTAACGAGAATTGAAATTGAATTACGTCTACAAGAGTAACATGGGATCCTAACTTCATTAAATACTTCGCTTAGATCTGACACCTTTAATCACTCTATGCAATGTTATGATATCTGATCGGATAACACGAAACAAGTACACGCTACCTGTCAGCATACATATACCAAACTAAACATACATCCACAAAAGAGATAGAAGATGAATAGACACCAATTATGCTTAGACCCTATATGTCTATAGAATTTGAAAACATAACGGTTGAAGAACAAGTTATCCATAAAGATCACACAGGGCAATATAAGTATTTTCATCTCATACTACGAATCATGTTGATAAAAAATCATGAACCTATGCTAGCATGGCAAGTTCTAAATCTCAAGATCCACTTTCACTTCACAAGAGATTAACAAATTAGATGTTCGCGACGCATCTATCAATTAAGCATAACCATACAAAGATATCAGATATACATCACACACAGATCTTTAAAGCAATCAAGATACTAAGCTCCATAAATAAATCCGTTAGAATCCCATGACAACGATTAGTTCATAATCGAACCTCTCGTCATCATGGGATCTGATGAAACCATGATAAAAACAAAGTATGAAAAGATACAAATAAACCTAAGTAATTGATATGTAATGGTGTGTAAATATATGTTTACAAGGGTTGGATGTGTTTATATAGGCTCTAGACATCTTGCCCAGCAAGAAAATACCTTAAAATACATTTAGAATTCGATTTAGGAGTCAGAAACCACGTAGAATACAATTTCATCTCGAAAAAGGGCAATTCTGGAAATTCCCCCGCACACCCGTAGCGCTGGGGCGCCAACTGCGCCTAGGGCGCCAGCTCAATCTGCTGAAAACGGCATTGGGGCGCCAATGGGGCTCTCAGCACGGCTCCGATCTGCGAAAATTGATTTTTTCTTCGATTTTTCAGCTTTTCTTCCCGTTCCTTTTGCATGAGCTTCCGTCTTTCAACCTTAATGACTTGTATACTTCTTGGGAGTTGACGTTAGCCTCCATTCTTCATTCCATATCATAAATCAACTCCAAATAATGAATGAAACTACACCTTTAATCGACATTTCTTCAACCCTGCACAATTAAACAAAACACATCAAAACTACCACAAACTTGAGGCCAAAGCAATCAATTTAAGTCGAATTGGAATGTTTCAAGTAGATATAAAATCCACTTATCAGCGACATAGGAATCGCTTGGGTAGATTAGAATGAGTCATATTAGGAGTATAGTATTCTAAAGTAGTTCTTATGGTTTATGTAGATAAGAAGAACGTAGGACCTAGCAATAAATGAAAGGCTAAGGTCGAGTACCAGTGACTGAGCTGTTAGCTGTTGCATTCTACCAGAGGCAAGTAACTCTGTCTTTTTTTGAAGTTTGCATTCCTGAACTGATATATCCTGTTAATTCAAGCATGCCTATCTTATACCATGTTAATCATAAATCTTGCTTAACCTATCTATTCATGCAACCAGAATTTTGTCCACGACTGTTCCACAAACAGTAAACCCTAAAATAGCATAATTCTTTTTAATTACTTCTTGACCATATATGTCAAACAGCTTGCTATAATTAAACCATATTGACTGACAGATAAACAGTGTTCTACTTGACCTATATCCGTGTCCAGTTTAACCTATGTTATCCCTAAAATTTTATAAACTTCTTTACGACCTAACCACTGATTCAAAAACTTAATTACCCATAATACTATACTTTAAACTTGAAATTTGATCAACTACCTTGATGCCTTTGAGTCTATATCTTCTTGATTCAGACTGGTATCCCTATTTCATCGATATCAGAGAACTTAGTAAAACCCTTTGACTTTTATCATTGCAAATCTTAATGTTTTAACATAAGCTTTTAATAAAATGTTAGGAACTCCATATAAATGGTTTCCACGGATTCCTGACGATTGGAGAGACGGGGCGAACGGGTAAGGCTGGTTCCGTCGTTTTGTGTATGTATTAGTGTAGTTCTGGTCTGTCCAGTTCGACACCTTTATAGGCCAATGTGTTGCCTCTTGGGAACCCAAGCTATCCTAATGAGAGGATTAATGTCCAGAGGGACTCTGTGTCCGGTATGGGGACTTTATGGGCTGATCACCCGTATTGTCTGTTATGAAGTAAAACCCTCTGTTATATGCAAAAATTCACCAGAAAGAATATGTACTTGTTTTACCGCGCCAACTAAATGGTTGCCGCGCCAAGACCATTCTTGCCGCTGCAATATATACGAAATGCATTATGAAGACAATATGTTGATTTTTGTATAATGGAAGGCCAGATTCTGTATTCTAACAAGTTGTCCTTGTTGGGGAATGGTAAATAAGCTTGTCAATACGCTCTAGAAGTCCCTTCCTGTATTCCAGCAAGTTGCTCTTGTTGGGGGAATGAGAGACATTCTGCGTGACATAATTTGGTAAAACTTGCCCTGTAGTCTGGTGGGTTAGCCTCATCGGGGGGGTAAAGATTCGTTCATGCATTTGGAGTAAGTCATGACTATCCCTACAACTAATCGTATGAGGAAAGAGCTGGTAGCGGTTGATGTTAGCTTCGATAGATTGGGCTAATGTTGTATCCGTGAAGTCCTCGGAGTTAGTTGGGCCTTGGGGTCATTAAAACTAGGCTTCATCACATGGGCTCTTCCAAATGGGCTTCGAAGATGGTTAGTTCGGTTACGTTTCGTAGTGGGCCGGGGCCTGCTAGTAAGAGACCTACTTCTATCAGATTTAGGTTTCTTGCTTTCCAAGTGTAAGAACCCAGATTTTTGGTAGTAATTAAAAACTTTTATTATGTAATGGAGCATAAGTGTAACAGTGGTTTCAGTGAATGAATGTTTAATGAATTTGGATTCAAATGTTTATATGCTATGAACAATGCAATTGGTTGACAACTTAGATAAGAATAATCTATCTCCTGGATAAGTAAGATGCGGTAAATTCCAAAGAGGAAGGTTATTCTAGTGTCATCAAAATCGATATCCGTTATAAGTCCAGTGGTTCCGTAAAAAGGGTTAAGGAACGCTCGGGAAAACGCGAGGACATTTTTCTAATTATAAGAATTAAAGAGGAAATAAGCAATGAAAAGTGTTTTTGGTGGAAATTGGAATATTATTAGACGACGCTATATAGGAGTATTCGGAATGGATTTTTGAGTTCGTATTAACGACTGATAGGCAATATAAGTTTATGTAAATGATATCAGATTCAGAAAAATAGCATTTTTATTTCCTCCAAGATTTCTCTAGACACTGAATGATTTAAGGATTTAATATAAAGATTTAAAGGATTTAAATTCAAGAATTATGAAGGAGGATTGAGAATGGTAGTATAAATATTAAGACGGTTTCCGGTAAAACCCTAACGAGAAATACTTGAGATATTCCTCCGAACGATCAATGAAATTGAGCAATAATCGAACAAAGAAACAAGTAGAGAACCAAGATGCATGCATGTGCAAGTAGATAATATCAAGTAACCAAGTAGTTACAAGAGTAACTAGCATACTTAGCAACAAACCAAGTACTTAGCATCATTTTCTCATCTTACCACTAATCCACTTGAAATACATCATCCATGACCACACCACTTTATTAAAGCTACTTTATGGAAGATATTATCATAATAATACAAGATTAGATCAAAGAGCAAGAGCAAGCCAAGCAAACTCTCTCCCCCCATTATACCTCCATTCGGCCCTAGCCTAAATTCAAGAATCAAAATCCACCTTCCCACCATTGTTTGATCTCCAAAATTTTATGGTGAGTACAAAATTTCATATAATAGCTATCCTAGAAATCTTAGCTTCAAACTCCAGTTTTCCATTTTCAAATAAATCATCAAAGTGGAGGATGAATAGTAACTTTCATGAACTAACTTTGATTTCTTGTTTTCTTTGGATGATCTAAGCTATAATAAGGCCATACAAGGACTATACAAGGTTTATTAGGGCTTGTACACTCTCCAAGGAAGGTATAATTCTTTAGAACCCTAGATCTTACTTTGAGATTATGTATGTTCTTGGTGGTTTTTAGCTTAGTTACGATTATAGTGTTATTATAAGCATGTAAGCATGATTTTGTAGTTGGTTTGGCCATATGATGATTATGATGATGAAGTGAGATGTTCTTGGACTTATGAGATGAATATTATGTGTATAAGATTGATGGTATGCTCGGTGTGGCTTGGTTGTGATGTTATCAATTTAGAAACGTTCGATTTATAGCCGTCGTAATGCCGAAATTTCTTTAAACCCTTAAAATGAGTGCATAACAGTTGGGTTAAATTTCTGACCTTGAGGTATATATGACCTACTGTTTACACTAAATCACGCAAGCGTACGTGGTCACAAGTAATATATGAATAAGTCGAGTTCGTTCCCACAGAGATCTGGTTAAGGTTTTAATTCAGTTTTGTACCTATGCAACAATGTATGGTTATTATGCACTGCTAAGACAATTAACAATATTAAGTTTTTTTTTTACTAACTATAATTAACTAAGATACAAATTAACAAACTAAAAATTACTAACTACTTATATGCGAGAAAAACATGGAATCCTAACTTCATTAAATACTTCGCTTAGATCTGACGCCTTTAATCACTATGTGCAATGATTATGATATCTGATCGGACAACACGAAACAAGTACACGCTACTTCTCAGTATACGTATACCAAACTAAACATACATCCACAAAAGAGATAGAAGATGAATAGACACCAATTATGCTTAGACCCTATATGTCTATAGAATTTGAAAACATAACGGTTGAAGAACAAGTTATCCATAAAGATCACACAGGGCAGCATAATATCTCTATTTACGCCACAAATCATGATGTTAAAACATCAACCTATCCTATGCTAGCATGGCAAGTTCTAAATCTCAAGATCCACTCTCGCTTCACAAGAGATTAACAAATTAGATGTTAGCTACGCATCTAAATACATGAAACACAACCATACGAGGATATCAGATATACATCACACACAGATCTGTAAAGCATCAAGATACTAAAGCTCCATAAATAAATCCGTTAGAATCCCATGACAACGATTAGTTCATAATTGAACCTCTCGTCATCATGGGATCAAGTGAAACCATGATAGAAGACAAGATATGAAAAAAAGTAATAATATTAATAAAACAAGAGTTGAGAAAACAAATCTATGATACAAAAGATGAAGTAGATCTAGATCCGTTGCTTGTCACGAGCGTTGAATCCTTCTCCCCTTTTCTCCCTTGTAGATCTAAGCTATATTATGTACAAGATATCTAATTGTCTAATTCTTTAATTCTAATTCTCTAAATTACAAGGGTTGGATGTGTTTATATAGGCACTCCAAGTCTTACCCACCAAGAAATTGCCTTCTATTACAATTAGAATTCGATTTAGGTACCAAAAATTGCCCAAAATATAATTAGAACTTGAAAAGGGCAAAACAGTAAATTCCTGCTCCCATCAATCTGCTTGTCGCGCAGATTGCGCCCACCACACGCAGCTTGCGCGCACGACTCCTGTACTAAGTTGTAGAAAATCTTCCAAGCTTCGCGTGGACAGCTTACGGGGCTCAAACGGACTTACAGAACTCCAGATATGGCCAAAACAGTATAGACTGCGCAACCTTCCCGGAAAATCCGAATTTTAATCAATTAATTCCCCAAAAATTATAGAAGCATCCACCTTAGTCAACATTCTCGTAATTCTGCACAACTAAGCAAAACACATCAAAACTACAATAAACTTGAGTCCAAGACAATCAATTTAAGCCGAATTGAAGCGATCCAAGTGGATATAAATCCACTTATCACCTACCCTTGTAGATCTCGAGTCATAGATCGTTTTGGCATGAGAATCGAAGCAAACAGACTTACGGTTTAGGAGTTATGGTCAAATTAGTAAAAGTAATTCGAAACTGTAAATGCGAGTTCGTAACTGATATTGAACCCCTTAATATTACTAATTCAGTGGAGAATCTTGATAATTAAATATTAGAGATCATAAGGAAGGTGTGAGAGAAAACCTCATGTCAAAAGGATCGTTTTTCGATTTTATAAAAATATTCGAATTAGGGTTAAGTACGAATGAACCCCTAAAAAGAACAAGTGGTTATAAGTTTGGAAAATCACTTAGAAAACGATCAATAAACCTCGAGGTATAATCTCTTTTAGTAAACGACCGACCTTAACACTTTGTGGCATGACAAGCCTAAACAAATGTAAGTGTAATGACAAGCCTCAATAACGAACAAATGTCGGGTCATAACGGTGTTAATAAGAGTTACACTAGAAAGTGCATAACGAGATAACTTGAAAACGTGTTTCGATCTAAGTAAAGTATATACTTAGCCTTTCAAAAGCGTTAAATGATTAATCTTGAATACTTTGATTGTTTAGAGATCACCGAGTTGACCCAGGACACACTACCCCTACTCGAGTACCAGGCAAGTTTCCAATACTTTGGAAATGATAATATATATGATTGATTGTTGTTATACATATGACATAGCATGCATGCCTACTTTCAAATTATAATGTGATACTTGTTCCCTGAATTGATGTTGGGTAATAAGCTAGATATGATATATTAGTTATAAGCCGGATTGTTTTGTTAAGACCCTTAGTGAAGGGCATATGATCTTCCTTCGTTAAATATAAACCGGGAGTCGGTATTTTGTAATATAGAGATAGTCATGGAAACCCGGAGGGATTCCAGTGAAAGATTATTTGAGGAATGTTATTTATGAACATTATTTATATTTCCATAAGTATTAATTACATGGAAATTATTCAAGGAATGTTATTTGAATATTCATTCGAGATTATTTATTTAATGAATATTATTTTGAATATTTATTTGAGGCTATTGATTTAGATGAATATTATTTTGGAATATTCATTTGAGTTTATTTATTTAATAAATATTATTTTGAATATTCATTTGAGCCTTATTTCTTTAATGAATATTATATTGAATATTCATTTAAGGTTGATTAAATTATCGGATATTATTTGAATATTTATTCGAGGAATTATTTATTTAATGAATATTCCCATATGTTATTCGAGGGTTACTTTGAGCAATATTTCATATTAAAAATATTCTTTAAATATTTACGAGTTAATAAATATTCTTTGAATATTTATATAATTCTTTTAACTAGTTGTAAAATATATTATTTTATTCAAATATTATCATTGAACTTCAAAAATTATGTAAAATATTTCTGAGTCTTATTATGACTATTTTATCAAGGGGAGGTTCCCGAACCTTCATTCTTCATTCGAATCTATCTTCCAAATTATAAGGGAACCTTACCTGAGGGCTGTTATTTATTTTTGTTTGACTTCCCGGTCATAAATCTTTTAAAACTATTCTTTTCACTCGTAACTTGGTTGCTATTCATCAAATTGAGTCTTTGTATTACTTCCTCATCATTCGAGGGGTAAGATTGTTGGAACAAGTTGATATCCATTAACAAGCAACTGCTCGGGAAATATTGGTGAATTTTTCTTTCCAACTAGATACGACTACTTTGTGGAGTCCTATCAACAAGTATTACACTTGGAGAAAGGGGGACGAGCTTTACGTTTCAGAGTCATGGATTTACTCGAACTAGGAGTATTTGTGTAAGAGGCTGTGGGATAGTCCATCATTGAAACTTTGTGTAAGACGCTGTGGGACAGTACATCATTGTAAACTTGTATAAGAGGCTGTGGGACAGTCCATCCTGGAAATAGGGCGCCGACCCCGACTAAGCCCAAAGATGGAAAGGGAGATCCGGCGTATGGTGGTGTCCATATGTTATTCCTTCTACATGTAGAGAAACAAATTATGGGATGTACGACCTGCGACTGATCATCGTAAGGTAGTGTCATCCGGCGCGATATACTCCAGCATTGGTTCATTATCCAAATCTAATTATTTTCTGCAATATGAAGTATCACTCATGCTGACAGGGTTTGAAAACTGTTCAGAACTAAAAGTACTCTGAAATACCTCGTAACTTTATCGTTTATATTATATTGGCACTATGTCCCTTAATGCATGGCATATGGTTTCAATAATACTTTTGAACTGTTATATATATTATTTTTCAATATACAATATTGTTGGTGGGCTATTGCTCACCCTTGCTTTTTTATTTATATCACAACAACAGCTAGGTTTGATGGCCCACGTAAGGCGTACTCGGCGCAAGCAGGTGACTCCAGTCATAGGACTACCCGCTGATATGGTTGCTGCCATTGCTGAGGTAGACTAGCAGCTTTTGTTTTCAGCATTAATTATATGTATAATTAATGTTAATCAACGGCAAGAACTTTTAAACTTATGTTGTAATCATTTTGGGTTGTAATAACTTATATTCGTGGATCCTATAATTAGAAGACTTATTTCAATTTCATCTCTGGGACTATAACTGTGTGTGTGTGATGTGATATTATTGCGGGGTCGTAACATGTTACTTATTTATTTTGGACTCAAGTGCCAGTACTGTTTATGGAACATGAGACCGTAACGACCAGGTCCCTGACCCCGGATCTGGTGTTGTTACAGAAATGGTATCAAAGCGAGAGTTATATATCCCAAGAGATGATGCAACGTTATATAATAATAAATTCACTAAGATAATAAGAACTCTTGCCAAGTTCACCTAAAACCCTTACGGGAACTTTTTAAGTATCATGATAGAAACATAGTTCGTATTGTGTAGGCGAGTGACATCTCCGATCCAGAGGCTTTTGAGAGACAGCACGACGAGGCGATCCAGGCCACCGAGGATAGGGCGGTGGTTGATTCTGATGACTTGTTCGGGACCACAGATCCATATTATAAACGTCTGGGAGATGAGGATTCGGAGGAGGAGGACCCGGAGGAGGTCCCGGCAGCCGAGGATACCGAGGTCGTTGAGTCTGAGGAGGAGACGTAGGGGGTCCAGATAGCTGAGGATACCGAGGTTATTAGTGAGGAGTCTGATGACGAGGATCCGGAGGAGATCCGGGGCGATATCTGATGTTAGGGTTGTGGAGGAGGACACCGACATGACTATTGAGCAGGTTATGGATGCGGTTTTAGAGCAGGCAGTGGATAAGGGTACTGAGGGAGATATTGATGAGCCAATTGATGATGCTATTGGGAGTTTTGGACTTCGTGTGCCACCACTCTCTACTGAGAGGGCCCCTACCCCACCACCCTTGCCTGTGAGCCCTTTTTCTGAGGAGTTTGAGGAGCTGACCCCCGAGCTGCAGCAGGCAGAGGCCGCACCTCCAGCAGAGCCATCTACCCCACCCCATATTCCGATAGAAGGGATACCAGTGTGTGTGCATAACTGGGTTGTCAGCAGACTTTCTACAGATTTAGCAGTGGCTGAGGCCAGGTTAGCAGAGTCTAGGGCGGAGCTCGTAGCTGAGAGAGTTGCTAGGTTGGGACGCTAGGGCGGCGGGAGACGTGCTAGAGCTCGAGAGATGCATAGAGCAATGACCCGTATTGAGCTGAGGGCCCGGATGAGGGTCCGGACTTTACCTACCGATGGACATGGCATGGTATCCAGGATAGATGTTGAGGAGATCTTCCGCATTGCTATGATGAGGGTTAGGGCTTTGGGTTTCACTGGTGGCTGATTTCAGGGACAGTGATGTAGTAGTCTAGTCTTCTAGTCATGTACGGACGTAGTAGTGCCGACTTTTGTGGGATAGTTTCATTGTATTTAGTTTCCCTTTTAATGACTAGACGGATAGACCATGTATTTCACTTTTGACTAGATGTTGTTAGGATGGTTGTACTCCTAAACTATCAATATGACTCAGATGATGTATCTTTCAGCACTATGTATATATTTGTTTCCTTTCAGTCATTTCAGTTCTGTTGTGACGCGATCACCAGTTTATTAGCTTATTTACTGCATGTACTGCTTTCGATTAAGTTGTCATGAAATATAGAACAGTGGGATCCTAAATCCAAATATGTAACGATTTTTCAAGGAGGAATCTTTAAAACAAGTCATTAGCCTAATGTGTAATTGTCCAAATTTTCAGTAAGATGCCTCCACGAAGAATGGGAACTAGGGCTAACCCCTGTGAGTCTACCGATCAAGAAAGTCACAATCAACATAGGGAAGATCCCGTATATGATGAAGCGCAAGATGAGGATTATAATGAGCAAGAGGATTCCCAGTATGGGACAACAGACGAAACCTTTTTCACTGGAAAATTCGAATAAGAAGTAGAAAGGGAAGAAATTGAAGTTGAGCAAGAAGGGGAGAACCAGGATAGGGACCCCATGGGTCAGTTTATGGATCTGCTTAGGCAAAATTTGAACCGTTACCCCCAACCACCCCAGGGAAACAACAGTACCGTAGCAAACTCTTTTAGGACCTTTAAGTCCGTTAATCCCCCAGAATTCCACAGATCGGCTGACCCAGTCGAGGCAAGAGCCTGGATATATGAAATGGAAAAGTCATTTGAGATTCTAAGCATTGAGGAGGCGCAAAAGACTGTTTTTGCCACGTACCTTCTGAAAGGAGAGGCCAATTATTGGTGGGAAGCCAAGAAGAGCATGGAAACGGATGCTATAGTAACCTGGGATAGGTTCAAACAACTGTTTCTGGAAAAGTACTTCCCGAGGTTTATAAAAACTTAGATGGAGCTCAAATTTTTAGAACTGAAGTAGAATAATTTGTCGGTGGCTGATTATGAGGCCATGTTTACCGAGTTATCAAGGTTTGTGCCAGAGTTTGTGGATACTGAGGATAAGAAATTGAATAGGTTTCAGCAAGGGTTGAAGCAATAGATTCAGAATCGGGTATCAGTCTTAGAGTTTACAGACTATGCCACCTTGGTACAGAAAGCAACAATCGTGGAAGCAGGGAGTGATCAGATGCAGAGGGAAAGAGAGAAAGGGGGAATAAAAAGGAAGCATGCCAGCATGGGTGGAGGTTCCACAGGAGGAAAACCCCCGAATAAGTTTAACCGAGGAACAGTTTCCCTACCTGGAAGGAGCATGGGATTCAAACAATCTGTGAGCACAAGTGTGAGCCAGGGTGGCAAGCAATCAGGAACAATCCACTCCCACCATTCTAGGCCCCCATTACCCGTGTGTGCAACTTGTGGAAAGAAACATTCTGGTACATGTCACCAAAAATCGGTAACCTGTTTTAATTGTGGACGGGCCGACCACTATGCTACCTCTTGTACCACAGTAATCACTAGTACTAACCAAAACACCACTTGTTTCCAGTGCGGACGTCGAGGTCACATGAGGAAGGATTACCCAATGAACAATCCATCAGCATCAGGAGCAAGCAAGGCTGCCTCCAATAGGCCACCAACTGCTAGAACTTTTAATATGACAGTGCAGGATGCCGTGAAAGACACGGACATGATAGCAGGTACCTTTTCTCTTAATTCAGTTAGTGCAAACATCTTATTTGATTCTGGGGCAACTAAGTCTTTTATATCGAGGGATTTTGCTCGTAAATTGAAACTTAAAACCCAATCACTAAGGGATTCCTTATAAGTAGAGATAGCCAACCAGGAAGTCATTCCCATTAGTCAGATTCACCCCGATTACAAATTAGAGATAGGAGGACAATATTTCTATGTTGATTTGATTCCTTTTAAGCTAGGGGAATTTGATGTTATTTTGGGAATGGATTGATTGTCTCGCAATAATGCTCAGATAGATTGTAAAGGGAAAAAGGTTAAGTTGAAAACCCCAGGAAAGAAGGAAATAGTGTTTCGAGGGATACGACAGACCCAGAACATTCTACCCATGGTGCAAACCAAACGATTGTTACGAAAAGGGAACGAGGCTTACTTAGCTTATGTTATCAACACTTAGAAGGAAACACCTAGGTTGCAAGACATTCCGGTAGTTAATGAGTTCGAAGATGTGTTTCCACAAGATTTTCCCGGATTACCACCTGATAGAGTAATTGAGTTTGCTATTGAGTTAACCCCGGGGATGGCGCCAATTTCGAAGGCCCCGTACCGATTAGCCCCAGTAGAATTGAAAGAGCTAGCTAAGAATTGCAAGAATTGTTGGATAGGGGTATGATACAACCTAGTGTGTCGTTGTGGGGGGGCACCAGTGTTGTTTGTTAAGAAAAAGGACGGGAGTATGAGGTTATGCATCGACTATCGAGAGTTGAACAAGCTAACCATAAAGAATAAGTACCCGTTACCTAGAATAGATGACTTGTTTGACCAGCTAAAGGGTGCTATGTACTTCTTAAAGATTGACCTGAGAACAGGATATCACCAACTGAATATTAAACTTGAAGATATCCCAAAGACTGCATTCCGTACCAGATATGGACATTATGAGTTCTTGGTGATGTCATTTGGATTGACCAATGCCCCAGCAGCTTTCATGGATTTAATGAATAGGGTGTTCAAGGAGTATTTGGACCAGTTTGTTATAGTTTTCATTGATGATATTCTTATCTACTCAAAGACAGAGGAAGAACATGCTGAACATTTAAGGATAGCTTTAGAAATACTCAGGAAAGAACAGTTGTATGCCAAATTCTCAAAGTGCGAATTTTGGCTAAAAGAAGTGCAATTCTTAGGGCACGTGATAAATAAAGAAGGAGTGTTGGTCGACCCCTCCAAGATAGAGGCAGTTTGAACTGGGAATGACCAACCACTCCAATAGAAGTAAGGAGTTTCATCGGACTGGCAGGATATTATAGAAGATTTGTTCAAGATTTTACGAAAATCGCAGCCCCGTTAACTCGACTTACCCGTAAAACTAAGAAATTTGAATGGACTGAAAAATGCGAGAAGAGTTTCCAAGAGCTGAAGAAGAGGTTGGTGACGGCCCCAGTGTTGGCGTTACTTGATGGAAAAGGAGATTTTGTAATTTACAGTGATGCTTCGCATAAAGGATTAGGATGCGTGCTTATGCAGCACGGTAAGGTAATCGCGTATGCGTCAATGCAGCTAAAGGAATATGAGATTCGATATCCCACTCATGATCTAGAATTAGCAGCAATATTTTTTGCTTTAAAGATTTGGAGGCACTACTTGTATGGAGAGAAGTACGATATTTACACTGACCATAAGAGCCTCAAGTACATTTTCACTCAGAAAGAGCTTAATATGCGCTAGAGAAGATGGCTGGAATTAATCAAGGATCACAATTGTGAAATTCGTTATCACCCGGGTAAAGCCAATGTGGTGGCTGACGCCTTCAGTAGGAAAGAGAAACTCAAAATGATAACCTCGGAAGAAGAATTGGTGAGAGACTTCGAGAAGTTGGAAATCGAGGTCAAGATACCCGGAGATGACCAAGAAAGGTTAATGGAATTTGAATCCAACCCCCATTGTTAGAAAAGATTAGACTATGTCAAGAACGGATAATGGAGGAAGGAGAGAACTCCACGGAAGAGATAATGATCGGAGAAGAAATTAAGTGTGAAAGAGATAAAGAAGGAATCATGAGGTACAAATACAGGATATGGATCCCAAATGTACAGGAGCTCAAGGACGAGATTCTATATGAGGGACACAACTCAAGGTACTCAGTGCACCCCGGTAGTACCAAGATGTATAGAGATTTGAAAGAGTACTAATGGTGGCCTAACATAAAAAAGGATGTAGCAGAGTGGGTAAGCAGATACTTGACCTGCCAACGAGTGAAAGTAGAGCACTAGAGACCTAGTGGACTTCTACACCCCTTAGAGATTCTCGAATGGAAATGGGAACACATATTACCAAGGACCAAAGCTAATCATGACGCTATATGGGTGATCATAGACCGACTAACGAAGTCAGCTCACTTTCTCCCAATCAATGAAAGGTATACGGTCGACAGACTACTAAATATCTATTTAAAAGAGATAGTGGCGCGACATGGAGTCCCAGTCGCCATAGTATCAGATCGAGATCCTAGATTTAACTCCAGATTTTGGAGGAGCTTTCAAGAATGTGTAGGAACCAGGCTAAACATGAGTACAACCTATCACCCCCAGACAGACGGGCAAAGTGAAAGGATCATCCAAACGCTAGAGGATATGTTGAGAGTCTGTTCTATAGACTTTAAAGGAAATTGGGATGATCACTTGCCATTGATTGAGTTCTCCTACAACAATAGTTTTCATTCAAGCATTGGA
Organism: Saposhnikovia divaricata; assembly: GCA_036435485.1. Classification (NCBI taxonomy): domain Eukaryota; kingdom Viridiplantae; phylum Streptophyta; class Magnoliopsida; order Apiales; family Apiaceae; genus Saposhnikovia; species Saposhnikovia divaricata. Next base: position 64,263,779 of record CM071596.1, read on the forward strand.
ATGCCGCCTTACGAGGCCCTTTATGGAAGAAAATGCCGATCTCCCTTGTATTGGGATGAAGTTGGAGAGCGAAAGATGCTCGGGCCTGAAGTGGTCCAACGGACTAAGGATGCAGTGGATATAATCAGAGGACGGCTGGTAGCAGCCCAAGATCGAAAAAAGAGATATGCTGACTTAGCTCGGAAAGGCAAGGAATATGAAGTTGCAGACCTAGTGTTTTTAAAGGTATCTCCCTGGAAAGGTTTAATGAGGTTTGGGAAGAAGGGAAAACTGAGTCCTAGATACATTGGACCCTTTGAGATCTTAAGACGTATCGAGGAACTAGCTTACGAACTAGAATTTCTGTTAACACAAAATCATGCAAGCGTACGTGGTCACAAGTAATATAGATATAAGTCAAGTTCATTCCCACATAGATCTGGTTTTGGTTTTAATTCAGTTATTGTACCTATGCAACAATGTATGGTTTTTACTCACTGCTTAGACAATTAACAAGATTGGGTTTTTGATTAACTAAGATTAACTAACAAGCAATTGAACAAACTAAGAGTTACTTAACTAATGAGATTTAAAATCAAATTACTTACATGAGAATAAACATTGGATCCTAACTGTAATGCCCCCAAATCTGAGGTCAGAGATTCAGGTCGTCACGTCACCATCCAACCTTATCATATCTGTATTAACTTTACAACTCAACAATACACCCATTCAGACCTCAATCTTACACACAAGCAAGTTAGAGTCTCAGAAACGATAATCAAAAGTGCCGCTAAATATTACAATTCATTTGTACAAATCAGAGTCTTACACAATTCCACTTATACAACTATACTTGAAGACAAGTCTTACTATTACAGTTGAAAACCTATCAGACTTACTCTGTAGTATTTATCAGAAACTAAATCATCTCCGGGGTAAATCTTCTACTCCTCCTCTGCTGTTGCGGAGTTAACCGACCAAATTCTTCTCTTTCTGAAAAGTTTTTATAAAGCAAGAATGAGCTACATAATGCTCAGCAAGTTCACCATTTTGTAGAATAATAATGGGGTTTATTTCGAAAACAATCCCAACTATATGGGTATATACCTCAGGTTTCAAAACATAATTGGACAATGTATACGTCCGAGTTTGAATAAAACATCTATACTCACTAAGGAGCTTTAAGAATAACATATGAACCCTTTATAAGGTTCCCATTTCAATATATCTCAAGTTTGAAAATATATACATATGAGTATATCATTTTCGGCAAAACACTCTACGATTAACATACTGTACAAGGAATACATCATTGCAAACCTCTTTCCTTCCATTAGCTTAGAAGGTTTCTCATACAAAAACATTTCATTCTTTGAAGCAATTGCAAGAGTGCACTAACACGTGCCAGTCTTTATAGAAAATCTTGCAGTTCTAGATACTGCACGATGTCAATATTTTCTCATAAAAAACCACACTATCAGCAACTTGGCACTTAGGCCCAAGAAGCAGTGTTTGAGTATTTTTCCAAAGTGGAGGATGGGACTGGAAGAAAACACAAAAACCTGACAGGGATTGACGATGATCAGTCGCCACATCCAAGTCCAATAATCCGCGGGTCTTCTCTACCGGTAGAAGGATAGAAACTACATCCGTAACTATCCCCGGGTGAAAACTACATCCGTAATCACCCTCGATGAAAACTACATCCGTAATCATCCTTCGGCAACAATTGGGCCGGAATAATAATTGATGGACCGCCTGGCTCACGGCCGCTTACACATCCCGGGAATCGTTCGTCAACGGTTCCCACACCTGCCAGAGTCCCTTTTTCTTTTTCTTTTGAAAACTTGATTCTTGATTGAAAACAGAGTAATTGAGGTCCGATATCAGTCGACCGATGATTCTTGAAATCATACAAGGATATGTTTTACATCGCAATCGATTTGCATTTCTTGGATCAGGAAAAGGCTTGGTAACTCCAGAATTCATTAATATAACATCCTGACAACGGTTGGTAGGAGCGTGCTCCCAACCACCTCATCATTTCTTATAACTTTCCCCACACCAATATTAAAGGTCTTGTGGTATGCCCTGACATGTTTCAATAATTACTCGGCATAATGCCCTGGCTGCACAATTACAACATTTGGTTTTTGATCTCATATTGGTGTAATGGTTCACAATTGTACCTCCCGTTCACCTTAGAGTAATCACTTTGAAAGAAATGGTTTCAAAATAACAAGGTCCAATAGATAATCTCAATAAGAATTCCACATTGGATGTTCCAAGAATGTTGGTGGTTCCAAATACTAGGAGTCTCGATTTTTGGAGATGTAAGGATGGACAGAAAGAATACAACAAGGTTTAGTCCTTCCCGTCCTAATAATTCTGTAATATGACACCATATAGAATGTTGCTCAAGGGCAATGATTGTTGGATACAAAAGTCATAAAGACGGTCTTTATACAATTCTTACATCGGGTGGATACTTTTCCTCTTGAATAATAAGAGGAAATCTAAAGTCGCATTGATGAAGGTCAGCCAATAGAAAGCAATTCTACTCCATGACAATTAAAGAATGAAGTAGTTTGTCATTCAAGTAATCAATGGTTTCAAATGAATTCTCATTGTATGAATGAAAGAATAAAATATTCAAGTGATATAAAGTCTGATACGAAGATGGGTAAGAGTTCAAGTCGAGTGGGCGACCTCACTAGGTCTCAATCAAGTTATTCATTGAACTTTCATCATCATGCTTTACCGTAGACAAAATGCATGGCAGAATTGCTGGATAAATTAAATTGGGAGTTGGACCAGTGAAACAATAACTAGTCCTTTTCAAGAAACACGAGCAACTAGCTAGACAAAATTTGCTAGTTCACCTGTTTGAGACATCACCACTAGCTAGGACAATTAGCTAGGTGTTCTTCACAGCATTACAATTTTTTTGACTAGTTAGAACAATCAACTAGTCATTCATATTGACATATCGACTAGCCAGTTTAAATTGGATACAACGGAATTTCAACATCGTAGCCACTGAAGAAACTTTAGGCTTCTCGGACAACGAATGAAAATAAGAAGTTATTGGGTTTGAAAAAGAAAACTATAAAATCTGAAAAGAATGTTCTAGGTACCGGAACAATCGATAACCTCTCATCAAATCTTACTTATCCGTGAAACGGTCCACCCAAGGGTGCCTCCGTACACATGCTTTATCAGATCCAACAATAGAATTAAATTCGGAATATCAATACCAAAATGATATCCTTACTATGATTTCAATGTACGATGTACAATCTCATCTTGAATTGAAGAAAAGAATTCATGAGGGATGTCTGGACATTAGACCATCCATGTCCTCAGTAATTCGTTGAATATTTATGAGCTCAACTGAAGAGTGCAAGTATGAAAGAAGAAATCAAATATCGATATTCGTTAAGTAGTATTCGTCGATTAATTAAGGGAATATTTGTTGAACATTCCTTGGATAATTGAAAGAAAGTGTAAATAGTCCTGAGCAGAAATAATTATAAACTTCAAATAGAATGCCCGGGGGTCAATTAAGATACTTTGGATGAGTCCCGGTTTAGAGAAAGTATATCACTGGTTGTTATTACACAAGTTTGAAGTAGAAAGCTAGGAGGGTTACCTGATATAAACTAATCGAGGTAACATGGTTAGTGAACAGTTTAAAATGAAGTAGTGCACCAGCCGGTAGTTACCAAAATAAGTTAATAATCATTCGTGCATCTCATTATCACCACTATGAGGGTAACTCCATCTCTTCGTCTTCGCAATACAAGACACCAACTAGTGTGTCTCTCAATCATCATCTTAAAGTCATTTATCGAGTTGGGGTTTCACAAATATATCTGTCATTTCCGTGCTTTATCTTGAAGACCAAGCTTCGCATCATTCCGGGGACACCTGCTAAGTCCATAGGGTCCTACTTCATGCCTTCCGACATGAATCACAAGTGGCCAGTTCCCCCTGGGAACAGATCAAAGAGATCTCTCAGGGATCTCAGTGCAGTCCATAGGTTCAGTGGCGGGTGTGTGTATGTGAACATATACCAAATTATTGAGGTCTACAAGACCCGCTGGTCCTTTCTTTTGGTAGACTCCGGGATCACGGTATCGCTCGTTGCAACCATATTCAACTTCTCTCGAGTCCCTTTGTTAATTCTACTTGTTTGTTCTCTACGTTGAACTACCATGTTCCAGCGTTCGAATCATGCGTGGAATTATCTAGCACGCTCGTCTTATGATAACATTCTCGTATAACACATGTAAAATTCGCCATCAAGGGTAATGGAATCCACAACGACATAGTGACCAACCTTAAGGTAAACCCGTTACTTATCGAAAATCGGATCTTATAACCAAAGTAAAAGGCTTTCATTAATCCAAGTACTAAGTACCCTTAATTATGTAGGGAAGTCCAAACTTCTTGATTCTTAAAATGCCGCCTCCTGAACTGTGGAGGAATATGGGCCACAAAATTTATGCAAGCCTAGTCATCCGATCATATTGGCAATATCGCCTCTACCTCAGCTGCTCTCGAGATTTCGCTCTGCTTCCTATATCATTATCTATGATAAGTCATGTACGACTCTCAAACCTCTATTCATCATTCTGAAGGTCTCTAAGGATTCTATCGACCCTAGTATAATACCTCCAGTAACACTCCAGTCCATTCTACTCACCGGTACCTCTTCCGGTAGTCCAATCATAAGTTTACTACGAACTCTTATGTCATTCTCCTACTTAGACTTAACTCTCAACACTCTCGTTTTTGAGTACTGTAACTTATCGCTTTGATACCATTTCTGTAACGCCCTCAAATCTGAGGTCAGAGATTCAGGTCGTCACGTCACCATCCAACCATATCATACCTGTATTAACTTTACAACTCAACAATACACCCATTCAGACCTCAATCTTACACACAAGCAAGTTAGAGTCTCAGAAACGATAATCAAAAGTGCCGCTAAATATTACAATTCATTTGTACAAATCAGAGTCTTACGCAATTCCACTTATACAACTATACTTGAAGACAAGTCTTACTATTACAGTTGAAAACCTATCAGACTTACTCTGTAGTATTTATCAGAAACTAAATCATCTCCGGGGTAAATCTTCTACTCCTCCTCTGCTGTTGCGGAGTTAACCGACCAAATTCTTCTCTTTCTGAAAAGTTTTTATAAAGCAAGAATGAGCTACATAATGCTCAGCAAGTTCACCATTTTGTAGAATAATAATGGGGTTTATTTCGAAAACATTCCCAACTATATGGGTATATACCTCATGTTTCAAAACATAATTGGACAATGTATACGTCCGAGTTTGAATAAAACATCTATACTCACTAAGGAGCTTTAAGAATAACATATGAAGCCTTTATAAGGTTCCCATTTTAATATATCTCAAGTTTGAAAATATATACATATGAGTATATCATTTTCGGCAAAACACTCTACGATTAACATACTATACAAGGAATACATCATTGCAAACCTCTTTCCTTCCATTAGCTTAGAAGGTTTCTCATACAAAAACATTTCATTCTTTGAAACAATTGCAAGAGTGCACTAACACGTGCCAGTCTTTATAGAAAATCTTGCAGTTCTAGATACTGCACGATGTCAATATTTTCTCATAAAAAACCACACTATCAGCAACTTGGCACTTAGGCCCAAGAAGCAGTGTTTGAGTATTTTTCCAAAGTGGAGGATGGGACTGGAAGAAAACACAAAAACCTGACAGGGATTGACGATGATCAGTCGCCACATCCAAGTCCAATAATCCGCGGGTCTTCTCTACCGGTAGAAGGATAGAAACTACATCCGTAACTATCCCCGGGTGAAAACTACATCCGTAATCACCCTCGATGAAAACTACATCCGTAATCATCCTTCGGCAACACCTGGGCCGGAATAATAATTGATGGACCGCCTGGCTCACGGCCGCTTACACATCCTGGGAATCGTTCGTCAACGGTTCCCACACCTGCCAGAGTCCCTTTTTCTTTTTCTTTTGAAAACTTGATTCTTGATTGAAAACAGAGTAATTGAGGTCAGACATCAGTCGACCGATGATTCTTGAAATCATACAAGAAGCAGAATCTGACCAGGGGTTTTCGAAAATGTTTTGAGTTCGAAAGAGTTCGAGTTTGAAAGTATTAAATGGATCTTGGATTGACTTCGTCTTTAAAATAATGAACGATAATTAATAAATAATATTTTAAGATTTAATATTAATAATTAATAAAATAATTATTCGATAAAATAAACTTTTAATCCAAGATAGGGTTTCGAGTATTTACGAAGATATGAACATAAATACTTGAGTATATGATACTCCCCGAATGACCCTTCGGGTTTTCGCAATCTGGATACGATATAATAATATACCGCTCCCCGGTCAATAGTATATACGGACCGCTACGACCTCTATTGCTAGAGTCGTTGTCCGAAGAAAACATTTCAATCTAAGTTCAAGGGGTACAAACATATATGTACTTATACAATCTCAATAGCATCAATACTTCGATAAACATAACATTTGATATGATTGAAAACTACAAACACAACAGTGAAAGTCCTTGTATATGTATAAGTTTTGAAAAGTAAACTTGCATACGTAGAATCAGTAACATAATATCTTGAAAATAAATGCTTAGGGTTGGAAAACTTGCCTTGGTTTGGTTGGGGTGGTTGAGCGTGCGGAGTGGAACGATCTATACCTAAGCAATAACCGCTCGTTAGTACTTTAACAATATCTCTTTAATTACGGGGTTTTAGGGGGGTACGAAATTAACTTAATGACCTCGTCTTATGACACTCTAGCCCCACTATAGGTTCATGTCAGCACTCGATTACGCTCTTCACTTATTCGACTTAATTTAGTTACCACATTCGAATCATAACCATTACCCCTAGAATTATGCTCCACTAACGACTTTTTCCCTTGCGCGAAATTTACTCTAGCATTTTTATAAAATTTAAAAATTCATATTTTAATCCAATTCTTTTTGGGTGGTCTTCACCACTGCATTCCCTAGTTTCTCAAATTTTTCCATGATCCCACATATATTTTTAGGGGTTTAAACAAGGTTCACAAGGGGGTCACTTAGTGCAGCCCGGAATCCAGAAACACAATTTACTTCTCCGGCCATAACTTAAAATATATACATCACCTAGTCATGAACCTTACATTTCCAGAAACTAAATTCAATTATCTTTCCAACAATATATGGTAGGACCTCAGGGGACAAGATTTGATGGTTCAAAACCATGTTACAAGGCAGGTCAATGTTCCTGGAAAACTCAGCAAGCATGTATTCACTTAGATCAACCAATTTTCTCAATTCCACAACACAACCAACACCTAATTCACTTAGTTCATGCTTTATAACACTCATGGAGATACATATACTATCCAAAATCATAAAAATCACAATCACAACATCAAAACTCAAGATCCATGTCATCCATTACTTATACAACCAAGATTAACACATATATACATGGATCTACTACCAAACATCATAAACACTACATGGCCAAAAGGGTTAGTGATTTTTATACCTTCTTGAGCACCTAGGAGCCTTGGATAAGCTTTACAAAACTCAATAACACCTTGAATGGTCTCCTACAACCCTTACAATCCAAGATCTAAAAGAAAAACCAAACATGGTTACTATTCACAATATCTATTATAATTAATATCTTGAATTTGGATGGATGAAATGGTTTGAAACTCTTAACATACCTTGCTTAGATGATGTAGAGGGCCTAGTAATTATATCTTGATTTATGAGTGATGGGAAATGGGGGAGGAAGAATTTTCTTCTTCGTTCTTATGCTAGGCCGAGAGCTTTCTCTTCCAAGGGGGGGGGAGAGCTTTTGGTTTTTGGTTTTTTTGTGTTGTTTGGTGAATAATTGATAAAGTAAGGTTGGGTGATACATATGTTGTATGTATAGCAAGGTACTAGCATAGGTATGGTCACATGTACTACTTGTCTCCCCTTTTTGAAAAGCAAGCTAACTAGTTACTATTCCCCTTCCATTTGGTTAACTAGTTTGCTTATTTCTAACCACTTGGTTGCATGGGACTTGTATGCAATACTACTCCTTGTATCATTATTCTTCCACCAATGCTTGTCATTTAATCTTTAATTCGTATCGTATCTTAATTAATCTCTCGTAACAATATTTTGTCGCGTAGAGATTTCCCCTATAATTCCTTAAGTACTTAATTTTGTAAATCCCTTGAATATCCATAATTCCTCGTCATAATTCTTAATAAATCTTTTAATACTCTAATCATTCTCAAATCCCAAGTTTTATAAATCTTACTAACAATAAGATTCTTGCCTTCACAAACTTCCTTTTATCTTACATAGTGAATGCAACAACACAGTTTCTTAGACAATCAATTCTATTAATCAACAGGGATGACTAGAAAGGTTCCATATTGACAATGTCACAAGATATTAAATAAAAGGAAATATTACCAAAAATTAGGGTTCTTACACTAACTTCATTAAATACTTCGCTTAGATCTGACGCCTTTAATCAATGCATGTGATGGTTATGATTTCTGATCGGACAACACGAAACAAGTATAGGCTACCTTCAGTATAAGAATACAAAACTACTCATACATCCACAAAAGAGATATAAGATGAATAAACACCAATTATGCTTAGACCCTATATGTCTATAGAATTTGAAAACATAATGGTTGAAGAACAAGTTATCCATAATGATCACATAGTGCAGCATAAGTTATTTCTAATTACGCTACAAATCATGATGTCACACATACATCGACCTATCCTATGCTAGCATGGCAAGTTCTAAATCTCAAGATCCACCGTCGCTTCACAAGAGATTAACAAGGTAACTTAGATGTTAGCTACGCATCCAAGAAGAATAAGCATAACCATACAAGGATATCAATAATTCATCACACACAAATCTTTAAAGCAATCAAACTACTAAACTACATAGATAAATCCGTTAGAATCCCATGACAACGATTAGTTCATAATCGAACCGCTTGTCATCATGGGATCTGATGAAACCATGATAATAAACAAAGTTTGAATTAAAACAATAGTGCTAGAGTAATGAGTTAAGAAAACAAATCCCAAAAACATCCAAGCGTTTCGCCTAATAGAAGAAAACAAAAAGTAGATCTAGATCTCCGTTGCTTGTCACGAGCGTTGGAATCCTTCTCCAAGTCTGAATCTCTATCTCGGCTCTCTCTCTATGTTATGGTGAGTGTTGATACATTTTATGATGGTAGGATGTGTTTATATAGGCCATAGGAGTCTTTTCCAGCAAGAAACTACCAATACGTTTCATAAACTGATTCTGTTTTGAAGGAAAATTCGTAACTGACTCTTCTTTAGTATTTCTGGACCGTTCCAGTTGTGTTTTGACATCTGGACCACTTTAGAATGAAATAGAATCTCGTTAGCTTCGCGTGGACTGTAAGATCGTCCAAAACGGACTTGTAGAACTCAAGATATGGCCCAAACAGTGAATCAGCAATCTGGCAGAATTCTCCGCGCTGGCTGCGCCCAATTGTGTGCTGGCTGCGCCCGGAACCTTCACCACACGCTGGCTGCGCCCGTGTGCATGCTGGCTGCGCCCGTGTGTGCACGGGCCTTCTGCCGGAGGCTGATTTTTTGCTGATTTTCTTCGTTTTAACTCCTTTTTCCTTCGTTTCTTTTGCAAGTTGTCATGCTTCACTTCTAGAACTCAAATCCACCATAAAATATACGATTTGTATCTTCCAACCTTAATTTAGTAACCCTGCACAATCTCACGAAAATGAATAAAATACATAACATACTTGAGGCCAAGTTAATCAATTTAAGCCGAAACGAAGCGTTCCAAGTGGATGTAAAATCCACTTATCAATTACCCCCAAATCTGCAACAAGTGCACAATGTGTTCCACGTTTCGATGTTGAGAAAATATAATCCCGATACCAAGCATATTGTGGAATATGAGCACGTAGACATGCAACCAGACCTAACCTATGTGGAGCAGCCTGTGGAAATCATAGACCAAAAAGAACAAGTGCTCCGAAACAAGATCATCCAGCTAGTCAGAGTTTTATGGTAGAACCACAACGTGGAAGAGTCAACTTGGGAATTGGAAAGCGCAATGCTAGAGAAATATCCCCATTTGTTTTCAAACTGATTCCGGGACGGAATCCTTTTAAGGAGGGGAGACTGTAAGAACCCAGATTTTTTGTAGTAATTAAAAACTTTTATTATGTAATGGAGCATAAATGTAACAGTGGTTTCAGTGAATGAATGTTTAATGAATTTGGATTCAAATGTTTATATACCATGAATAATGCAAATGGTTGACAACTTAGATAAGAATAATCTATCTCCTGGATAAGTAAGATGCGATAAATTCCAAAGAGGAAGGTTATTCTCGTGTCATCCAAATCGATATCCGTTATAAGTCCAGTGGTTCCGTAAAAAGGGTTAAGGAACGCTCGGGAAAGCGCGAGGACATTTTTCTAATTATAAAAATTAAAGAGGAAATAAGCAATGAATAGTGTTTTGGTGAAAATTGGAATATTATCAGACGACGCTATATAGGAGTATTCGGAACGGATTTTTGAGTTCGTATTAATGACCGATAAGCAATATAAGTGTATGTAAACGATATCAGATTCAGAAAAATAGCACTTTTATTTCCTCCGAGATTTCCCTAGACACTGAATGATTTAAGGATTTAATATAAAGATTTAAAGGATTTATATTCAAGAATTATGAAGGAGGATTGAGAATGGTAGTATAAATATTAAGACGGTTTCCGGTAAAACCCTAACGAGAAATACTTGAGATATATTCCTCCGAACGATCACTGAAATTGAGCAATAACCAGACAAAGAGACAAGCAGAGAACCAAGATGCATGCATGTGCAAGTAGATAATATCAAGTAACCAAGTAGTTTCAAGAGTAACTAGCATACTTAGCAACAAACCAAGTACTTAGCATCATTTTCTCATCTTACCACTAATCATCAACACTTGTCCACTTGAAATACATCATCCATGACCACACCACTTTATTAAAACTACTTTATGGAAGATATTATCATAATAATACAAGATTAGATCAAAGAGCAAGAGCAAGCCAAGCAAACTCTCTCCCCCCATTATACCTCCATTCGGCCCTAGCCTAAATTCAAGAATCAAAATCCACCTTCCCACCATTGTTTGATCTCCAAAATTTTATGGTGAGTACTAAATTTCATATAATAGCTATCCTAGAAATCTTAGCTTCAAACTCCACTTTTTCATTTTCAAATAAATCATCAAAGTGGAGGATGAATAGTAACTTTCATGAACTAACTTTGATTTCTTGTTTTCTTTGGATGATCTAAGCTATAATAAGGCCATACAAGGACTATACAAGGTTTATTAGGGCTTGTACACTCTCCAAAGAAGGTATAATTCTTTAGAACCCTAGATCTTACTTTGAGATTATGTATGTTCTTGGTGGTTTTTAGCTTAGTTACGATTATAGTGTTATTATAAGCATGTAAGCATGATTTTGTAGTTGGTTTGGCCATATGATGATTATGATGATGAAGTGAGATGTTCTTGGACTTATGAGATGAATATTATGTGTATAAGATTGATGGTATGCTCGGTGTGGCTTGGTTGTGATGTTATCAATTTAGAAACGTTCGATTTATAGCGTCGTAATGCCAAAATTTCTTTAAACCCTTAAAATGAGTGCATAACAGTTGGGTTAAATTTCTGACCTTGAGGTATATATGATCCACCCTTGTAGATCTCGAGTCATAGATCGTTTTGGCACGAGAATCAAAGCAAACGGACTTACGGTTTAGGAGTTATGGTCAAATTATTAAAAGTAATTCGAAATCGTAAGTGTGAGTTTGTAACTGAAATTGAACCCCCTTAATATTACTAATTCAGTGGCGAATCTTGATAATTAAATATTAGAGATCATAAGGAAGGTGTGAGAGAAAACCTCATGTCAAACGAATAATTTTTCGATTTTATAAAAATATTCGAATCAGGGTTAAGTACGAATGAACCCCTAAAAAGAACAAGTGGTTATAACTTTGGAAAATCACTTAGAAAACGATTACCAAAATTTGGTGTTATTCCGAAGACTTTGCATTTCGATCTTCGTCTCGTCTTTTGACGTGTGTTTCGTCTCGCTTTTGGCGTGTGTTTGATTTATGTTGATTTGGTTTTTGGTTGTATGGGTTTTATTGTTGGTTTCTTTGAAAATGATTTACGTGGTTTTGTGGGAGATCTTTAATGCGTGCATTGGTTTTGGGCTGGTGTCGGATATTGCAAGAGCTTACTTTTCACAAATAATATTTGTTCATCTTTTGAGATCTATCCCTTTGGGCATGTCTATAGCTGGATTTCGGCATGTAGATAGCTGGGGTGTTTCGGATCATTGGACTTTCGGCATGTCTATAGCTGGTTTTCGGCATGTAGATAGCTGGGGTGTTTCTGAACATTGGACTACAGGTGATGCGTATGTGAGGGTCGTTTGTGATATTATTGGCTCAAGGATTGGTGCAAGCTTGATTGATCGGGAAACCACTCAAATCATTTTTAATTCGAAGAATATTGTTATTCATGATGTAAAACAGTCTGTAAACATAAGCGACTATTTGGTTAGCTCGTTTATTTGTTTCCATTCAGATTGTAGTGTCAGTTCAAGGGTTTGTCCTGACTGTGATTTGGTTGATACAAGTTAATACATTTTCTTGTTGGTAAAAAAAAAAAACCTCGAGGTATAATCTCTTTTAGTAAACGACCGACCTTAACACTTTTGTGGCATAAGTACCTACCAAGTGTAAGTGTAATGACAAGCCTCAATAACGAACAAATGTCGGGTCATAACGGTGTTAATAAGAGTTACACTAGAAAGTGCATAACGAGATAACTTGAAAACATATTTCGATCTAAGTTAAGTATATACTTAGCCTTTCAAAAGCGTTAAGTGATTAATCTCGAATACTTTGATTGTTTATAGATCACCGAGCTGACCCAGGACACGCTACCCCTACTCGAGTACCAGGCTAGTTTCCAATACTTTGGAACTGTTGTTGTGATAATATATATGATTGATTGTTGTTATACATATGACATAGCATGCATGCCTACTTTCAAATTATAATGTGATACTTGTTCCCTGAATTGATGTTGGCTTATAAGCTAGATATGACATATTAGTTATAAGTCGGATTGTTTTGTTAAGACCCTTAGTGAAGGGCATATGATCTTCCTTCATTAAATATAGACCGGGAGCCGGTATTTTGTAATATAGAGATAGTCATGGAAACCCGGAGGGATTCCGGTGACAGATTATTTGAGGAATGTTATTTATGAACATTATTTATATTTCCATAAATATTAATTACTTGGAAATTATTCAAGGAATGTTATTTGAATATTCATTCGAGATTATTTATTTAATGAATATTATTTTGAATATTCATTTGAGGCTATTGATTTAGATGAATATTATTTTGGAATATTCATTTGAGTTTATTTATTTAATGAATATTATTTTGAATATTCATTTGAGCTTTATTTCTTTAATGAATATTATCTTGAATATTCATTTAAGGTTGATTAAATTATCGTATATTATTTGAATATTTATTCGAGGAATTATTTATTTAATGAATATTCTCATATGTTATTCGAGGGTTACTTTGAGCAATATTTCATATTAAAAATATTCTTTAAATATTTACGAGTTAATAAATATTCTTTGAATATTTATATAATTCTTTTATCTAGTTTTAAAATATATTATTTTATTCAAATATTATCCTTGACCTTCAAAAATTATGTAAAATATTTCTGAGTCTTATTATGACTATTTTATCAAGGAAAGGTTCCCGAAACTCCATTCTTCATTCGAATCTATCTTCCAAATTATAAGGGAACCTTACCTGAGGGCTGTTATTTATTTTTGTTTGACTTCCCGGTCATAAATCTTTTAAAACTATTTTTTTCACTCGTAACTTGGTTGCTATTCATCAAATTGAGTCTTTGTATTACTTCCTCATCATTCGAGGGGTAAGATTGTTGGAACAAGTCGATATCCATTAACAAGCAACTGCTTGGGAAATATTGGTGAATTTTCCTTTCCAACTAGATACGACTACTTTGTGGAGTCCTATCAACAAGTATTACACTTGGGGAAAGGGGGATGATAACGTGTATTTTATACACGTTTTGTCTTTTATTCTTCTGCATTTTTGTTAGTTTCGAATGTTGTTTTATTAATATTTGTTATGTTTTTCATCTTTCAGTGCCTCGTGCTTAATTGTTGAAAAGATGGCTTATTTTGGGCTTGGAAGGCGAAGAAATTCAAGAGGATAGTTAGAAGATGCATGCTCGCAATGTCGGGAGGTGTTTAATGCATTATATTGAAGATTTTATCTCGTACGGGCAGCTGTACGCCCGTTCAACAGGCCGCTCAAAGGAGCAGAATTTTCGTACGGGCAGCTGTACGGCCGTACAGCAGGCCGTACGGAGCTGCTGAGTATTAAATGAGCATATCACAACTTAACCTACCTCTTATCTTCATCTAACCTAATATCTAACTTCTTTATCTTCTTCTTAGCCTCTTCAAGGATAAAATTAGGGTTAGTCAAGTAGATAGAAAAACATCAATTACTCATAATCTAGCATTGATTATGAGTAACTAACTCCATATATTTGGCTCAAGGAGGAATTCTTGTACTAAACCCACTTCAATTTAAGTAAGATCTATTTCACTCTATCTTGAATTCTTGAGTTGTATTGTTTATGATTTTGCTTGGAGAATTGTAAGTTGCTTCAATTTGCTCTTCTTGTAATATCAATTGCTAATTGTTTGTGCTAATCCGTAATTGTTAGTACATTCATTATAGTAGCACAAGTTTAGTGTACCTAAATTCTCAAGCTTTAAGTGCAAATACCTAGGTTGAGCTTCTCATCCTTGGGTTTGTCCTAACCTCTCTTAGATTGATTCCTTGATTTGGTTAAATTGGTAGTGCTTCACTATTGGTTGCTAGTATCAAGAGAACTAATTTATGTGCTTCACTAAATTAGTGTTTATAATAGAAAAGAAATAAGTGATTGTGTGCTTCACCAATTATCTTGCTTAGGTAGAGTTGGATATATTTGCTTGTTGTTGGGTTGAAGTGCTTGAATATCCATAATCCTTGGGTCAAATGCCTCTTATCTTATTAATTTGCTCATTGTGTTGTTGTGTTGGCAAATTTGGATTTTAGCCATTAACCTAGTTGTATTTTTGTAGCAATTTAGTTATTGTATGCAAGGTGTTTGATAAAACACCTTAACCAAACTTAAAACCCCCCCATTTACACACTTCTAGATTGTAAGAGATAATATACTCGAAATCGATATTGATAGTCCTTCCCTGTGAACGAACTTCGAAAAACACTACCTTCAAATTGGCGCCGCTGCCGGGGAAGGCAACAATATTAACTTTGAGTTAATTGTTTCTTATATTTTAGATTGTATATTTGTATATAGTTTTTTTTTGTTCTTTCTTTTTATTGGTGTGTCTTCATGTTTATTGGAGTTAGACAACTAACCCTTTCAGGAGACAATGGAGAATTATTTTGGTTGGAATAACGCTCAAGATTTCACCTATGATCAAGAACGATATCAAGATTTTAATTCTTTTCAGAATTTTAATGCGTATCAGGTGAATTCTTTATATTCTACAAACTCATGCTATGCTCCTTACCCTCCTAGCATCGATTATTCATATGCTTGTGAAAATCAATGTTATGATCCGCAATATAATTCCCAAGACCATCAAGGGTCTTCTTCATCTACATTGTCATCACTTGAAGAAATGATGAAGCAAATGGCGGCAAACAACCTCCAATTTCAAAACACCACTTTTCAAAGTATATCCAACTTGGAAAATATCATTTCTCAAATGGAAAAGAACACTTCTCAAAGCATATCCAACTTGGAAGAGCAAATGAGTCAACTAGCCGAATCCGTGAGTCGATTAGAGGAGGTCAATTCTCCTACTAATCACGATTCTTGTTTTGTAATTGATGAAAATGTTGTGCATGATGAATTTGCTTGTTTAGTTGACGATTGCCCTAAGCTTGACAATGATAAATTGGATGTAGTTGAGGATCTACCAAATTTAGAAAATACTTTTGTGCTTAATGAATTGGTAGATGAGATAAAAATTGACGAATGTCCAATTGAAATTGAGAAGGAATTTGAGCTTAAGATTGATGAGGTTGAAATTTTTGCTTGGGTATATAAGGATCCAATTTGGGAACAATTTTTGAGTCGTAGTTATAATGACTATTCTGACTATTTTTCCAGCTACTTTGATTTTTCAGAGTCCCTTGAAGATGTGAAGGTCCTAAAAATATTTTTATATTTTTATGGATCAAAGGTATATTTGCACACCTTATTCTTATTATTGATTCGTAGGTATGTGCATTTATTTGCTTTTTCACCACATTAGTTATAATACTTGTATGAATAAGTCGAGCCAACGACAATAAACAAAGCGCTTTTTGGGAGGCAACCCAAGGTACGTATGTATTTATATATTTTTATGCGTGTGTTAGATTTTGTTCCTCGCTTGCATTTATGTATAGCGTTATGCATATTGTGAGTTCGAGGATTGATCTAAATATTAGTGAGCGGGGATTCCATTTTTCATCTATCTTAAGTCTAAAAAAAAAAGAGGGGTGTTAGTTAATTATTATGTATTTTTGTGGTGTATTTAGTGAATTTTATAATAGATTTTCAAAAAAAAAAAAATATTGGTAATAATAATTCCCCGCTCAATAATATTTAGTATCGTTAATTCTAATTTTTATAATTTTTAGATTTGTTCCACACTTGCCTTGATGTGTTTGTTTCATGTTTGCAGGAATTATTATTTTATTCAAGGATTTGTGGGAATTTTCTGTAAAAAAAAAAAAAGAAAAAAATGCAATTTTGTAAAATTTCAGGACCGTACGGGCTGTTGTACGGGGTGCAGGCCGTGCATCAAGCTGTACAGGAGGCCGTGCAATTTTTCATCCCTTCTGCCAGTTTGCTAGTTCAAAATGAGTAAAAATTTTAACCCCTTACCCACCTATTGCACGGGCTGTACAGCTCTTTCAAAAATAAAAATTCACAGTCCCCACCTTCAACCCAATTCCTCCATTTCTCCTCCCACCAACTCCAGCCTACATAACACCACCGTCCACCCCTATTTCCCCATCGCTGCCATCTCTACTTTTTCCGGCCAGACACTCACCAACTGCCGCCTGCAACCATCCCGCGCAACCCACCATTGCAGCCTCCGTTATCAAATCAGCCGTTCCAACCCAGCCCCATTCTTCCACTTCCCTTCCTCCTGCCATTTCCCATCAATTCCGCCGCTCCATTCTCCAATCCCCTCTTTCCCCTCTCTTCCTCCTTCCGCCACACTACACAGCCACCCACCAAAACAGCCACCGAACGAAATCCTCCATCCCCCTTCTCTCGCAAACCAACACCAGCTCCACCACGACCCACACCCCCCCCACCTGCGATCATCCTCCATTCAACTCCTCCACTCCAATCTCTCCAATCGTCATTGTCATTTCCGTTCTTCTATCCCACCTCACCATTCAATCTACTCCCATCCGTTCTCACCTCCTTCCCAACCGCCGTTCTCGCACCCAATTTTACCTCTATCTCCTCCTTTCACCCTACCACTGCTACCGCCCCTTAATTTCATTCAACACACTCCTAACCTCCCGCACTTCACCAACATCACTCTCCCCCAAAACCACAAACTTCCAACCTCCAATTCTCCGCCTGCACATCGACCACACCCCCATTCCACCAATTCCTAGCCGACCACCATTCCTCCTCGTCTTAATCTCCACTTCCTCTCCCCCTTATCTCCCCTTTCCACGACCCCTTTTCTTCCCCCCCCGATTCCAATACTAACGTAACTTCCCCCCCCTTTGTTTTCTTTTTGTTTTTTTGTTTATTTGTTTAGTTTTATTTTTTTTTTTTTTGTGTTTTGTTTTATTTTTATGTTTTTTACTTTTATTACTCTTTAAATTTTGATTTTAGTTTTTATTTTTATTTTATATAAATTTAAGAATTAATTTGATATTTAGTTTTAAATTTTATTTTTGATTTTACTATTATTTTAGTTTAAAATTTGATTTATTTTATTTTATTATTAATTACTTAGTTATTTTATTTTATTTTAGTTCTAAATTTGAATTTTTATTTTATTTTTAAATTTTATTTATGATTTAATTCTTTTTAATTTTGATTTTAATTTTTTTAATTTTCTAAACTATTTTTTTTTTATAAATTCAGAAATCAATTTAAATTTACTTTATTTTGATTTTTGATTTTATTATTAATTAGTTAATTCCTTTTATTTTGTTTTATTTACTTTTATTCACTACTTCTTTCATTTTAATTTTGATTTTAATTTTTTAATTTTCTAAACTAATTTTTTTATAAATTCAGAAATGAATTTAAATTTAATTTTTTTTGATTTTTGATTTTATTTTTAATTGATTAGTGATTTATTTTATTTTATTTCATTTTATCTTTTCTTTTTTCTAAAAAAAAAAATCAAAAACATTCCACCAACAGTCCAGCCACTGTACTACCATCCCTCCTTTTCCCCCGTTCCTTTCCCCTCCCACCTACGCCCAAATCAACACCCCCTTGTTTTGTTGTTTTATTTTTATTTTGTTTTGTTTTATTTTTATTTCTTTTACGTATTTTTATTCACTTTCTTTTATTTTTAATTTTGACTTTTAGTTTTTACTTGTCTAAACTAAAAAAATTATATTATTTCAAGAATTAAGTTCCAATTTTGATTTTTGATAATTGGTTAGTTATTTTAATTTATTTTATTTTATCTTTTTTGTTTTTTTAGTTTTAAATTTGGTTATTCTATTTTATTTTATTTCTATTTTAAATTTGATTTTTGATTTTATTATTAATTCCTTAGTTATTTAATTTAATTTTATTTTAGCTTTATGATTTTTGATTTTATTTTATTTTAATTTTAAATTTTAATTGATTTTTATAATATTTTATTTTGTTCTATTATTAATTTGATTTTAGTTTTTAATTTTCTAAAACTAAGTAATTATTTTATTTTATTTTAGTTTTAAATTTGATTTATTTTATTTTATTTTATTTAAATTTTAAATTTGATTTGATTTGATTTTATTATTAAGTGCTTAGTTATTTTATTTTATTTTATTTTATTTAAAAAAACAAAAATTTTAGTTATGTATATATCCTTAATTAGTTTATTCTAGTGGCTTTGAAGGGTGTCGATTAATTTTGTTAGGTTATTTGTGGTGTGTGGCATTTGTTCAATTTTTGGCGTGCAACTTCGGAGTTAGATTTTCGCAAATATGAGTGGTGCTCACGGTTCTTGTTATTTATTTTCAGGGAAGTTCTCTTTCTCTCCTATCTCTACTTCGTTTTATTTGTCATGCATGAGGACATGCCATGTTTTAAGTGGGGGAAGGATTGTTGATTTTGATGTCCGTTTTGTTTGCATTCGGTAAATAAGTTTAGTCATGAGCGTGCTTACTTGTTTATAAAATTTATGACATTGTGAGCTTGTAGCCTTGTTTTCTCCTATTACGTGTCTAGCATTTATCAATTTGATGTGAATCTATAAGTTTGATGCACCTTATTGCAAACACACACTTGAAATGACATGAAAAGTCTAGATTGTTGTAATTAAATTGTGAATATGACGATTATCTCTTAGCATACATGGAATCAAATCGAGGAGATGTTATTAAAACGTAAACCTTGTGAGGCCTTGAACGATGATTCTTTTGCTTGTGTGTTTCTCCTTCTTTATGTATGTTTGTTGTTCTAGGGCTTGCATTAAACCTTCATTCATGGATGCACCATAATAAGGAAATTCTATTTAGGATAACTTTTTTTTTTGCCTTTTTAGCTTCTGAACCATGAAAATAATCCCTAGTTACCCCTCTTTGAAGCTTATATCCATATTTTTCTGTCACTCTCCCCTTTTATACATGAGTCATAGCCAAATACTTCACTCTCGACCTAGTTGAGCTAGTTGAGTCTTGGAAAGAATTGATTGATGAGCATGTGAATTTGGAGAAGTTGTGAAGAGGAAGAGTTCTATTTATTTTAAGTGGGAACTAGTTTGATGTGTATATCTAGATGTGGTTCAAAGTTTTTTGTAGTATTTATTTATGTTATGCATTCCCTTTGCTAAAAAAATAAATAATAAAGGGGATGTAAAAAAAAAGGAAAAAAAAAGAGAAATAGAAAAAAAAAGCAATAAATCTTTGTACTTTATTTTGTTTCCATTTTCTTGGTAAATGTGGTTGTGTTTTGTAATTGTAAATGAGTGGAGATCTTTAGTTGGAGAATTTGGTGTATGAAGAAAGCAAGCGTCATTTGACTCAACTAGCGAGACTTTTACGCCTTCCTTGAACTTAAATTTTCACACCTTCACCCAAGCCTCATTACAACCCATTTTATGAATTCCTTGTTTTTGGTGCAATCCGGAATTTAGGTGAACATGCAAGGTCAAGTAGAGCGCATGCATTTAGACTTGGAGTTGAGTGAAATCTCTAGCCCATACTTGTGTGATACATAATTGAGAGATGTGAGATTTTTCACCATACAATTTCATCTTCTTAATGCGAGGCCGTGTATGCTTTGTGATCATCTTGTCTAGTGTTCACGATTGAAGTGCATTCATTCTATCTTTAATGTCATGGTTACATTTTGCACAAGGTGTGTTATCTTGATTCTTGAATTGGTTGTTAGCTCGTTTTAGTGGATGACAAGGTGAATAGCTCTATATGTTTGATTTTAGTTACAAGTAGACGGCTCGGACATGTGAGTGTAGTAGTTAGCTTATTTAGTAAGTATTGTTAGTTTTTTGTTTGTTGGTGATTTTTGTGATTTTGTGGGTACATCATCTATAAACCCTCACGAGACCTCACTCGTCCACTAGGGCTACCTAGGGGTTCCAAGGGCTTGTTGCATATGCCAAATGCAACCGTGATCACCTACGGAAGTGGTACTAGTTAGGAGTATATGGTTATGTTAATTTTAGTTTGCTCGGGACTAGCAAAGTTTAAGTGGGGGAAGATTTGATAACGTGTATTTTATACACGTTTTGTCTTTTATTCTTCTGCATTTTTGTTAGTTTCGAATGTTGTTTTATTAATATTTGTTATGTTTTTCATCTTTCAGTGCCTCGTGCTTAATTGTTGAAAAGATGGCTTATTTTGGGCTTGGAAGGCGAAGAAATTCAAGAGGATAGTTAGAAGATGCATGCTCGCAATGTCGGGAGGTGTTTAATGCATTATATTGAAGATTTTATCTCGTACGGGCAGCTGTACGCCCGTTCAACAGGCCGTTCAAAGGAGCAGAATTTTCGTACGGGCAGCTGTACGGCCGTACAGCAGGCCGTACGGAGCTGCTGAGTATTAAATGAGCATATCACAACTTAACCTACCTCTTATCTTCATCTAACCTAATATCTAACTTCTTTATCTTCTTCTTAGCCTCTTCAAGGATAAAATTAGGGTTAGTCAAGTAGATAGAAAAACATCAATTACTCATAATCTAGCATTGATTATGAGTAACTAACTCCATATATTTGGCTCAAGGAGGAATTCTTGTACTAAACCCACTTCAATTTAAGTAAGATCTATTTCACTCTATCTTGAATTCTTGAGTTGTATTGTTTATGATTTTGCTTGGAGAATTGTAAGTTGCTTCAATTTGCTCTTCTTGTAATATCAATTGCTAATTGTTTGTGCTAATCCGTAATTGTTAGTACATTCATTATAGTAGCACAAGTTTAGTGTACCTAAATTCTCAAGCTTTAAGTGCAAATACCTAGGTTGAGCTTCTCATCCTTGGGTTTGTCCTAACCTCTCTTAGATTGATTCCTTGATTTGGTTAAATTAGTAGTGCTTCACTATTGGTTGCTAGTATCAAGAGAACTAATTTATGTGCTTCACTAAATTAGTGTTTATAATAGAAAAGAAATAAGTGATTGTGTGCTTCACCAATTATCTTGCTTAGGTAGAGTTGGATATATTTGCTTGTTGTTGGGTTGAAGTGCTTGAATATCCATAATCCTTGGGTCAAATGCCTCTTATCTTATTAATTTGCTCATTGTGTGGTTGTGTTGGCAAATTTGGATTTTAGCCATTAACCTAGTTGTATTTTTGTAGCAATTTAGTTATTGTATGCAAGGTGTTTGATAAAACACCTTAACCAAACTTAAAACCCCCCATTTACACACTTCTAGATTGTAAGAGATAATATACTCGAAATCGATATTGATAGTCCTTCCCTGTGAACGAACTTCGAAAAACACTACCTTCAGGGGACGAGCTTTACGTTTCAGAGTCATTGATTTACTCGAACTAGGATTATTTGTGTAAGAGGCTGTGGGACAGTCCATCATTGAAACTTTGTGTAAGAGGCTGTGGGACAGTCCATCATTGTAAACTGGTATAAGAGGCTGTGGGACAGTCCATCCTGGAAATAGGGTCTGAGTAGCGCCGGCCCCGACTAAGCCCAAAAATGGCTAGACAGATCCGGCGTATGGTGGTGTCCATTTGTTCTTCATTCTACATGTAGAGAAACAAATTATGGGATGTACGACCTGCGACTGATCATCGTAAGGTAGTGTCATCCGGCACGACATACTCCAGCATTGGTTCATCATCCAAATCTAATTATTTTCTGTAACATGAAGTATCACTCATGCTGACAGGGTTTGAAAACTGTTCAGACTAAAAGTACTCTGAAATACCTCGTAACTTCATCGTTTATATTATACTAGCCTATAACCCGTGCGATGCACGGCTTTCTTAAATTTAAATAAATTTTTATTTATATTTTAATAATTATTTATCTCATATATATTACTTAATAGAATATTGGCATAATATATATTATTGAATAATAATTGTTTAATTATATGATATATTGTTCGAATCATGACTATATTTTGTCATAATAATATAAATGGAAGTATCTTATATATTTACATTCAAATTTTTGTTGATATTATCATATTCAAATTATGATTCCATAATAATCCATAATATAATATTTATTTAATATAGAATTTAATATTAATTTGTAATTGTGTGAAATTTTTATTGTTTATTACATGATTTTAGTTTGTTTTCACTTTGTTGATTTATAATTTATTGTAAATTTGTTAATAAATATGTGATATTAAAATTATTTAAATTGATTTTGAAAATATTTGGTTTCCAAGTAATTGAAAGAGTCTAAAAAAGTTGGGTGTAGGTGAAGAATTTTAACTCAAATAATAAACTATATTATAAAAGACGAAATATTAAAAGTTTTGGTACCTGTTTTTTGGCACGGTACGGTGCTTACCTTATTTAATTATTATACATTATCATCCTTAATTATTAAAAATAAACACAATTTTTTCACAAAATATTACACGCATCTCTCAACACTTCTACTAAATTAAAACTAAACAATTACCTTTTTGAGCTATTACCTTTTCTAATTTTTCAAATTAAATCTCTTCTTTCAAAAAATATGATCGTTCTAATTAATGAAATAAACTAATAATATTATAATTACTAATAACTAACTGATTAACTTTTTCAGCTAAAAGATAATATATTTTTTTATATTTTTTAACTAAAATATATCATTTTCAAACTTATTTTTATACTTAATTATCTTTACTCAAATATTTATTATAAGTAAAAACATGTTGTTTTACTTTATTATCCTTAATGATTTTACTTTAATTATAAAAAAAACAAAACACAATATTTTCTCAAAATATTACACGCATCTCTTTTCAACACTTCTCCTAAATAATAACTAACCAATTTCCTTTTTCAACTATTAGCTTTTTTAACTAAAATATCTTCTTTCCAAAAATATGACCATTATAATTAATGAATAAACTTTGATATTTTACTTAAATATTAATTATTGGTAAAAACATATAGTTCTATTTTATAAAATGAAATAACGATATTATAATTCTTAATAACTAACAAATTACTTTTCAGATAAAACACATTATCTTTTCTAACTTCTCTGACTATAACCTATCCTTTCTAAAAATATCACGTGTCATTCTATTTAACGAAATTAACTAATAACATTATGAGAAAAAGGGCCATTAACCTCAGGAAAGTTTCCTGAGATACTTTAAAAAATAAGCTTTAAAACTTACTGGGCCTGCATGGCTAATTAATAATATTATAAAATTTTAAACGAATCCTGATTTTACAAAAATGTTCACCCCATATTTGCATGCTAATTAATAATATTGTAAAATTTTAAACGAATCCTGTTTTTACAAAAATGTTCACCCCATATTTGCATATAAAATTTGTGTACATAATCTCTAAAATTATAATTACTACTAACTATTTGATTACCTTTTTCAGCTAAAATATAATATATTTTCTATTTTTTCTAAATAAAATATCTAATTATCAAACTAAAATATCTCATTTTCAAACTTTCTTACTTAAGTATCCTTACTTAAATATTTTTATTGGTAAAAACATGTTATCTTTTCTATTTTTTTAATAACTGATTAATTTCATTTTTAGGTAAACGTGTAATTTTTTATATTCTAAAAATATTACGGGCAATTATATTTAATGAAATAAAATAATATTACTATGATTATTAATAACTAACAAATTATATTTTCAACTAAAATATGTTACCTTTTATATTTTCTCTTACTAAAACCTATCCTTTTCTAATAGTATCACAGATAATTTTTATTCAATAAAATAATACCATAATAATTAATAATTGACTGATTACCTTTTTTAAGCTAAAACGTATCATCTTATCAATATTTTTTAACTAATTTTTCCTTTTCTAAAAAACAATATGGCCAATATATGTATGTATATATATATATGTATGTAATTATTTTAAAATCTTATTATTTAAAAATTTAATTTACAAAATTCATATCATAAAAATTTCATTAGAATTATTGAAAAAATCATATAAAAGTAAAAAAAATCCGTGCATTGCACGGGTTTTAAGCTAGTATAACTAAAAGAGCGTGTAATTGAATATTAATTGGAGTGTAATTAAAAGACTTTGTTATTAAGTTAAATATGTGGTTTATGTTTTGTAAAATAAAATTTTATTTGCATGTTAATTTATTTTTTCATTTTTGGAAGGTGTTAGCAAACTTTTTGGAAGGTGTTAACCGACCGACAGACCAACCAATTATACCCTGTTTCGCTTATAATAGTATAGTATAGATTGGCACGATGTCCGTTAATGCATGGCATATGGTTTCAATAATACTTTTGAACTGCTATATATATTATTGTTCAATATACATTATTGTTGGTGGGCTATTGCTCACCCTTGCTTTATTATTTATATCACAACAACTAGGTTTGATGGCCCGCGTAAGGCGCAATCGGCGCAAGCATGTGACTCAAGTCGTAGGACTACCCGCTGATATGGTTGTTGCCATTGCTGAGGTAGACTGGCAGCTTTTGTTTTCAGCCTTAATTATATGTATAATTAATGTTAATCAACGGCAAGAACTTTTAAACTTATGTTGTAATCATTTTGGGTTGTAATAACTTATATTCGTGGATCCTATAATTAGAAAACTTATTTCAATTTAATCTCTGGGACTATAACTGTGTGTGTGTGATGTTATATTAATGCGGGGTCGTAGCATGTTACTTATTTATTTTGGACTCAAGTGCAAGTACTGTTTATGGAACATGAGACCGTAACGACCAGGTCCCTGACCCCGGATCTGGGGGGTTGTTACACCAAGAACTACGTGAGGCTTGATCCTCTATAAATATAGAGGTACGTAGGCACATTAAAGGGGTTGGACGTTGAGAGCTCTGAGAGACCACCGATACCTCTTTGATCTCAGCCATTGATAAACACATAAACCACCATTTTCCGATTACTTTTTTTGGCGAACAACCGCCATCGTAGATCTTGATTCCGGCTTGTAACCTCAAACTTTGTTATCACAAATTCCTCCGTTAACAAATTGGCGCTAGAAGGAGGGGCCTGAAAAGGATCTTCATCTAGGAGGAAAGATGTCTGCTAATCACGATGATAGTTTGTATGAGGATGATGCGAGACTCTACTCTGAGGGGTTCGATGGTGAGGAACCATATGTTCCGCAGGATGTGCCGAATTCGGCTCATGTGGGTGGTGGACAACCGCCAATGTTGATAAGTAACATGGACCTCATGGCGGAGTTGCACTGTATGGGGAATCATTTGAGAGAGTTTGATGCTAGGTTAAGGACTGTGGAGTCTAGGAAGTCTAGATACACTCTTTATGGGAGTGGGACTCGACAGGTTGGCAGCAAACCTATCAGAGGTGCTAGAGCAAGAGTTGGAGTTGGAATAGGAGACGGGCAAGCTAGGGCTGGGAGACATGCACAAGTTACCTCGTGTAGGTTGGACTTCGAAGAAAATGAACCAATCGTGGAGTTTCCTGATGAGAGTCAACAAAACCCGGATGTGCAACGACCGTCTCAGGTACCACCTGTTCAAGTTGGGCACGCCAACCAAGTTGGTCGACCAATTGGGCATGTGAGTGCAGGGGAGAAGTTTTCTGAGTTGATGAACCAAGTGGGTATGAAGTTAACTAGAGGTGAGGTGAGAGAGTTGCTAGCTGATTTGGATAAGACAATGGAACATGCTGAGGAAAGGGCAAATGTTGTTGCGACTGAGGGAGGTAGAGAAGTATATGCTGGAGAGAATAATGCGATAGGAGGATTTCGTGGAAGGGGTTTTCGCGGAGGAGGTTACCGAGGTCGTGGACGAGAGAACTTTGGGCGACAAGGTGATAATACTTTGAGAGATCCAATTATTGTGCCCGTAGCTTATCATAGTGCTTCAAGTGGTGTGAGGAGAGAACGTGTCGTGCAACAACCAAGCATGTCGCAACCACTCGTGTTGCAACCAGCCGTATAAGTGGCACCCCCATCAAATCCATCACAGCCACAGCCTACTCAACTTGCTGCACCAAGCCCTTCAACTCCACTTCAGATCACCCACACTCAAGTGCCAGCAACGCCAATCTCAACACTGATCACTCCGCCGATTCCACCAGCTAATACTCTTAATATGGCAGTAGGCCCAGTTGCCGCGGCAACACCACCGGTTGTCACTCCCCCGGTTGTCTCAGCGGAATTGCTGACACCACCCATCATAACCCAGACTCCCCCAATTTTAGCACCCAGCCTTCGATTTTTGTTACATTCGGTATACCTACACCTCCGGTCGTAAGTGGGCTTCAAATGACAAGTCACTCATCTCATATTCAGAATGTTCCAGGGATAGGGGATGTTAATGTAGGTGATATAAGGAAGTTGTTGGCCCATCTTGAAGGAGGAAGTGTTAGTTTGGCTACAAAAGTTGCATCACCTTTTACTGCAGTGGTACGAGATGCTTTGCTACCAATAGGGTACCGTAACACGAACACAGATCATCGGTTTCATGGTAATTCTGATCCTAAAGAGTTTTTTGGGCGATTTAACATTGAGATGGATGTGTATCAGGTTCCGAATCTGGTAAGGTGTCGCTTGTTAGTAGCAACATTCCGAGATAGTGCTCAGCAGTGGTTTCAGAAGTTGGGTAGCAAAGTAATCACTTCGTGGGAACAAATATAGGTTATGTTTTTGACCCAGTTTCAGGCGGCAGTCAAGTATGCCCCTCCAGTAACTTCTTTGGATAACATTAAACAACGAGAAGAAGAAGCTTTGAATGCTTATTTCAAACGGTTCAGTGCTGAGGCAGCAGGAGTTCAAGGTGCAACGGATGAAACTTTAAAGAACTTTTTGATTGCGGGATTATGGGTTGGTACTGATTTCTGGAAGCATTTGCAAGGAAAAAATCTTACTACGTTGGCTGACTTGTTTCAACAGGCCAAGTATTATAAGATGGTAGAGCAATCGTTGGTTGATAACAAGAAAAGTGAATTGCAGGGTAGTTCGAAAGGTAGAAACAAAAGGAAGTCGTTAAGTCCTGATCGTAGAGGTCGGGGAAGGAGTCCTAACCGTGTGAATGCGGCAGGTGATAAAAGGAGGTGGGAACCTCCATCTAGCTATGAGAAGGTAAACACTCAGCTTGTACCGGATGCCAAATCCATTGAACGAATATCAAAGTAGGGACAAAAGTAAGTATTGTGAGTATCATCAGTCAACAGGGCACTACACTTCAGATTGTCGTCAACTCAGGCAGGAAATAGAATGCTTGATTAAGGAAGGATATCTTACTGAGTGGGTGAAGAAATATCGAATAGATCATCCTGTTGAAAGAAGAGGTGTTGGGAAAGCTATAGGTGATGAGAAGGAAAGGGCAGAAGGTTCGAAATTTTTAAGGGAAGGTAGAATTCGGACAATTGTGGGTGGACCTCATATTGCAGGTGACAGCAATAAGGCCATAGAACAATATGCAAAGGAAGCAAAAACTGTACCTATGATAAATGTGAATCGCTTGGAACAGCGACCCCCAAAGTTGTTTCGAGGAGAGTCCGTGGATATAACGTTTAGTGAAGAAGATGCAAGATGGGTTCATCATCCTCATAATGATGCATTGGTAGTTACTATAGGTATTGGCACAATGAACGTGCACCGGGTGTTCGTGGACAACGGCAGCTCTGTGAATAATTTGTACTATGATACTTACAAGAAAATGGGATTCCCAGATAGTGACATAAAGGTGGAGAATATTTACATTTATGGCTTTGGAGGAGAATCCATCAGGGTGAAGGGAACTATTAGGCTACCTGTGATACTTGGGAGTGGGGCACTCTCTGCTACTCAAATTATGGATTTCATGGTTGTAGATCAGGAGTCATCTCATAATGCTTTGATTGGGAGGCCGTTGTTGAAAGAGATGAGGGTAGTAACTTCGATCTATCATTTGTCGATGAAGTTTCCAACTCCAAGTGAAGTGGGTTGTGTTCGAGGGTGTCAATATGACTCCAGAGATTGCTACAACAAGTCAGTAAAAGGATTCCGCAAGTATAAAGGCATGGTTGTTAATGAAGTTGCTGAGGAAGAGGAAGAGCTTAGGAAGGGGAAGAATTCTGTAAATACCTTGTATATTGTTCAGTTTCCAGAGGATGAGGAGGCTGCAAGAATGTTAAAAGAAAAGGTGTCTAGGCAGCAAGTGGTTGATCATGAAATGTACGAGCACGAGACGTTCGAGTACGAAAGCATTATTATAAGGGATAAGGGGAAGTCGGTTGTGAAAGAGTTATATCCGATAATTGAGTTGGGAGATGAGTTGGATAGTGTTGGAAAGTCTAATGAGGGACAAGCTTTGGTAGATTTTGTTTTGGAATTTCCGTTTGATGTTGAGCAACATGAACTTGCTATTGTGCCTGTACAATCGGGTGTGCAACCAAATGTGTGGTTACAACCCATTGAGGGTGACCTAGAGTTGTGGTAGACTTTGCATGTAGATGGGTCAGTTAATAATGATGGGGCAGGCGCAGGAATAATCTTGGAGAGTCCCGAAGGTCACAAATTGATGAGTACGATTCATTTTTCATTTGATGCTACAAACAATGATGCTGAGTATGAAGCGTTACTTGGGGGGTTGAGGCTTGCTTTAGAGATGAAAGTCAGTAATTTATTAGTGAAGAGTGATTCGATGATACCAAACGAGGGGACCTAGGACAGAGTTATACTTGAGAAGTGTTTTGAAGCTTATCGAAAAGTTCAAGAAGGTACGGTTGGTGAAAATACCTAGAGGTGAGAATGCGAATGTGAATGCTCTTTCAAAGTGGGGTTCTCAAAAGGATACTGCAGTTTTGGGTGTTATACCATTGGAGGTATTGGAACAGCCAAGTGTGATGGAACCGGTTGTGATGCAGGTCGATATGGAGGCAAAGGTAACTTGGATGACACCAATTTGGGATTTCATTAAGTATGGGATATTGTCTGAAGATAAGGTTAAAATAAGGAAACTCCGTTACAAGTCAGCTAGGTATGTGGAGTACTATGGGTTATTGTACAAAAGGGGCTTTAACGAACCGTTGCTGAAATGTATTGATGGCGACGAATGTAACTATATTATGCGGGAAGTTCATGAAGGAATTTGCGACAATCACTCGGGGGTTGGTTCTTTGGTACTTAAGATCTTGAAGAAGGGATACTACTGGCTGACAATGAAAGAGGATGCTTTTAAGTTTTCTCAAGCATGTGACAGGTGTCAGAAATTAGATAATTACTCCCATAGTCCGGTTACTTCTTTGACGTCGCTGATGAGTCCATGGTCGTTTTCCATGTGGGGAATTGATTTGATTGGAGAGCTCCCTAAGGCCAAAGGAGGTGTGAAATATGCTATTGTTGCGGTGGATTACTTCACCAACTGGGCAGAGGCTGCACCCTTGGCAAATATAACTGCAAAGAAACTAAGAGATTTTGTTTTTAACTCTATTGTTTGCAGGTTTGGAGTGCCATAAAAGCTAATTTCTGACAACGGGAAGAAATTCGATAGTAAGGAGTTGAAGGGTTTGTGCGAAGATCATAAAATCAAGAAGGATTTTGCAGCTGTGTATCATCCACAAAGCAATAGCCAGACAGAAGCAGTGAACAAGATCATCAAGCATACTCTAAAGACAAAGTTGGAGGATAGCAAGGGGAATTGGCCTGAGGAGTTGCCTATGGTGCTTTGGTCTTACAACACTACTCCAAGGACAACAACCAGGGAATCTCCCTTTATGTTGACATATGGTTGTGAAGCCATGGTTTCGGTTGAAATTGGTACAGGTTTATTCCGTCATGACAATTTTGACGAGGAAGCAAATCAGGTGAATCATAGTTTGTATCTGTATTTGCTGGAAGAAGGAAGGGCTCATTCTCAACTTAGGCTTGCAGCTTATCAGCAAAGAGTGGCAAGGTTCTATAACAGCAAAGTGAAGGCTCGTTCGTTCAAAGTTGGTGATTTGGTCCTCATGAAGGTTATGCCTCATACAAAGGTTGCAGCGCATGGTGTGTTTGGTGCAAACTGGGAAGGTCCTTACAAAGTCAGAGTTGTGCTATGGGAAGGAACATACTATCTAGCTGATTTGGATGACAAACCCATTCCTAAGGCTTGGAATGCTATTCATTTGAAGAAGTATTATCAGTAGAGCAGTGTTATGGATCTTTATTATTTAGACTTGAAATAAATAAATTTTTTCCTAGTCTTGGGGGGTAGTATAAGTACACCTTACTGAGCTAGTGATTGTTTACATTTCCTTTTAATAACCCATTGAGCTATATGCCTGGGAATCGGTATAACCGGAGACATTTTGTTGAACTCATTGTGCTATAAAGCCATGAGAGTGGTTTTTTATTGATAATTTTCTAAGTTCACCAGCGGTGTCTTAGTGCTTATTTTGGGAAAGTGAGATGGTTTCCCTATATTTATTCCATTAAGGAGATGAATTATTATTATTGGTAGGTGGCATGTTGCAATATAATGCAATTTTGAAAAGAATTACAGGTTAAGGGTGTTAATAAGTTGGTTGTGCAAAAATAGTTATTGCCGCGCCAAAATGTTTTGTGGCATGGGCTAGCAGATTAATGTGTGTTCTGTTAGTTATTTACGTTATGGTTATGAATTTTCTATTGTTAACATGTTTTACTGGAATATGGAGATATATGCAAGTTAACAGGATTTCCACGACAGTACTACATATGCAAAATTGACACAAGGCATGCGCGTCAAACATGATAGTAATGAGAAAATGACTTATGGAAATTCAAGTTATACCAAAAGAGGTTCAAGGTTAGGTTACAACTTGCAAAGTCCCTTGACTTGCTCAATAAAGTTTAAGATGCTAAAAAGAAACATAGGATAGCTTTTAGGTGGCATTGCCACCATCTTCTTGGTCTTCATTGTTTGCAGGTGGAGAGTCTTCATTTTGTTGCTACGCCAATGTCTCTTGTAGTTGCGCCAATTTTTCAGCCTCATTAGCAACCATCTGTTCAAGCTCAGTTTGTTTTTTCTCGATTGATTCAGCTTTTTTTATGGCAAGGTCAGCCATAAAAGAAGTCATGCTTTTCTCAAATTTGACACTCCAATCGTAATTTGGCTCACCTGCGAGGAAAGTTTTACAATATGTCCGAATTCCATTGTTAAAAGCCTCCTTTTTGATTTTGTTGCTCTCAATTTCAAAATTAGATTTGGTAGTTTCAGCATCAAGGTGGAGGTTATTAATCTTTTCTTCGAGTTCAGCATTTGATTTGTCTTTCTCCTTTACCAATTCTTGTTGATGCGCCAAGTCCTTTTGGAGAGTGGTGTTTGAAGCTTCCAGTTTGGTAATTTTAGAGTTGGAGTTTTGTAGGTCCAAATTGACCTTAACAATTTCGTCTTCGAGTTCTTTCATCTTGCAACATGGCTTTGGATTTCTTTTGATTGTTCAGTGTTGAACAAGAACAACTCCAATGACGCTCTTGTAGAGCTAATGTTTGCTTTTCCTCACGGGACTTGGCCATCCTGTTGGTTCGAAAACTAACTACGCAGGCGTACGTGGTCAAAAGTAATATAATAAGATCGATCCCACGAAGACTTGGTGTTTGTTCAGAAATAGTGCTTATGCAACGACGTATGATTAAACAACAAACTGCTTGAATTAATATAAAAGGGGAGTTTGTTTTATTTTTCTAATTGATTTATCAAAATAATAATACTAAATAATTCGAACTACTTTATTTAATTAAACGAGATTTAATATGTGAGAAAAACATGGGATTCTAATTTCATTACTTATTTTATTTAGAATTGATGCCTTAATTCAATTTTATTTGATAATTATGAAAGCTAGCCGGGAACACGAAACTAACATAAGCGCCTTTCAGCCTTAACTTATATCAAACCACACGAACATCCACTTAAAAGATAGAAGTTGCGTGGACACCGTTTATGCTTAGACCCTATATGTCTATAAGATTTGAAAACATAATTGGTCTACGAATAAATTCCTTTATTATGACTACATAGGGTGGTGTGATCCAAAATCCTACCACTTATCGTAAATGTACATGACAATTACGAACCTATGCTAACATGGCAAATTCTAAATTCCTAAATCCACTTTCGCATTCATTAGGCAATCTGAGTTTTTATCATAATAAAAATTATTAAGGCATCGAATTACTAAACTACATAAATAAATCCATTAGGATCCCATGACGGCGATTAGTTCATAAATCGATCGAATCGTCATCATGGGATTAAATGAAAACATGGCAGAAAATTGCATAAATTAAATATGAATTACAAGAGTTTAGAAAATAGAACCGAAATAGCTTCCAATGAAAGTGAGGAGCACTCCAAGTAATCCCATTAAAATCTTCAACCAAAATAAAACTTATACTAAAATTGCAGAAAATTAAAGTGTATAAAATAGAACTGAAATTACAAGAAGAACTACTGAAATTTGAGAGAAAGTAACTGAAAACTCAGTTGTGGGATTCCTCAAACCTATGGAAAACACTGCTATTTATAGCAGAAATTAGCACACCATGTACCATAATTAATTCGGCCGAAAGCTTGTAAAGCGAAACAGCCTGGGCGGCGGTGACCACTTGCCTAACTTTTATTTTGACAAAATGAATTCATTTTATACACGCAGGCGGCTGTTAACAATTCATTTACTTTAGATTAGTTTATTGTTTATTCAATGTACGTGAATTGTGACCAGCTACAAAATCAACAAAACCGGGGCCTAGTTCGCCGGGTTCTGTAGAAATGTTTTTTTTAAACCGTACAGCTTATAATCTTTAATTAATAAATAATTAATTTAATTCAGAAATTATAAAAATAAATATCTAATATTATTAGATATTTATAAATATAATTTTCTAAATAAATATAATATTTATTAATATAAATATATCTTTAAGTCCTAAACTGCGGTCTATTGAGGGTCTGGAACCGGACTCCTTTTGCTTAACAAAAAATATATCAATTTCAACCGGGATTCCCGTTTTAAGAATATATCACTTTCCATATTTTTGAGATAATTCTATTTCCTCATTGCTCGTCCAGGTGTAAGTTACGGTCTATTGAGGATCTGAAACCGGACTCCTTTTGCTTAGAAACAAATACAACAATTCCAACCGGGGTTTCAGCAATAAGAATATATCACTGAGAATTTCTTTATGATAATTCTTTTTACTCGTAGCCAGCCCACTTGATAATAAGATCGTTGTGATTAAATGATTTAGCACTTCTGTTGCTTGCACAATGATTTTCTTTATACCAGTCTTGACTTCCTCAGACCTTGCGCTTTCTTGGCAACTCTAAATTCCGAATTGAGGCAGAAATTCACCATTTTTAATCTTTTATCGCCACGATACCTAAAGTTGCGAGTTCTGCACAAGAAAGACTGAAAACATAAACGAATTAAAAGACACAACATACTTAAGGATAAACCACCAATCTAGGTCCAATTAGCACATAATAAGTGGATATAAAATCCAATTATCACACCCCCAAACTTAAACCGATGCTTGTCCTCAAGCGAAAACAGACTCGACTACCTCTAAATGCATGAATGCAACTGATGCAAGAATCCCATAGGCAAAGCAATAACCAATTTAGCAGAGTGCCTCAGAGAATGTGATAATTCCAAATTTAGATCGACTAGATACCCGCATATTAACATTTACAAGCACAGAAACGTGCGTGCGTGCTTAGCTCACCAGATATACTCCCTACACTAGTTCAGAAACATAACCTATTCTTTGACCAAAGAATCACAAGTTTATAAATAGAATGAACGTTAAATACTTAATAACTCAAAGACACCTTCATACTTATTCAAGTTTGCTAAGGATTCAACATGCTTTATTTAGATCATTCAACTGCTATATATACAAAACTATGCTACTTATGCTTATTTGACCGTGCAATGGTTAAGGTCTCTAAAGACTTATGCACTAATACTCTTGTAGCGAGCGTTGGGTTAATGGATCCCAGACCGAGAAAGCCTTAGGTCACTAGGCATAAAGTCCCCTAGAACTTAATTGCTCGAGTATTAATGGCCAACCATAGTCAATTATGCCCAAATACACTCATATATATATATATATATATATATATATATATATATATATATATATATATATATATATTTTCTCTTTTATTATTATTATTATTATTATTTTCATTTTTTTTTATTTTTTTTAAAATGAGTGTGTTTCGCTCCATCTCATTCCACCTCTAGACTACTCATAATATGTATATGAGCGGCTACTAGCCTTTGACGCCTAACCTTATTAACTCTCTTAGCTACTAAACTTTCAGCAAGCAATCCTTGGTTTCCCCCAAACTTATACTTTAGTGCTCTTATGCAATCAAGGGAATACAGAACATTCTAAATATAAACAATTGATTATTCTTAACTGTTAGGAATAATTCATAAGATGTGATGTTGAGAATAGAATTTTGCTAATACTTCTTGTATATCCTGATCTTATAAAGGATTTAGCACTTTGTATAGGATATATGTGTTAGACAGTAATCTATGGAGGTTAGTCAGGAAAAGTGCGTCAAAGACTACATTTCAGGGACTAAGAGCAGATCCTGATACAGCAAGTCAGATCCTGATCAAATACTGATGGGATGATCAGATCCTGATGCAATGGGAAATCCTGATATCAGTCGTGTTACTGATGATGTCATTATGGATGCTACAGAAACTGGCAAGTGCTATAAAACAGGATTGTTGTTTTGAAAAACAAGCAAGAAGATATCGTGAAGGAAACGAATTCTCTGTTGATGGAAACTATCAACTGGACGGCAGAAAATTGTCATAGATAGATTATAATTCTGTTATTAGTTGATCGGTAGCATTATAAATACTCTCTCTATATTATTGTAAAAAGAGCGAATTGAGAAATATAGAGTGCATATCGTGTGAAGCTCTGTATAAGGTTTATATTCGAGAGTTCGAAACAAACAGAGAGAGATTTGTATTGTCAGCAGCTGCTAAAGGTATTGTACACCTTTAGTAGAGTTTGTATTTGATTTATTTTAATACAAACAAAGTTTGATTCATTCGTTTGTTCTTGTTCATCTAATCAAGCAAAAATCAGACACGATTATATAACTTGTATTCAACCCCCCCCCTTCTACAAGTTATTCGAGTTAACAATTGGTATCAGAGCAGGTTGATTTCGAATAATCATAAAGATCTACAGTCATGTCTGGTTACAAGGATGGTAACACTAAGATCCCTATGCTCAAGAGAAACGAATATACTCTATGGGAAGTGAAGATGTTGCATAACCTGGAAGCAACAGATCCTGATTATCTTGACAGAATCAGAGATGGGCCTTTTGTTCCAACAACGCTTGTTCCTCAAGCAACTGTCGAAGGAAAAGTTGTTCCAGAACATACAGCAGAGAAGCCTAAATCTGAATGGACAGATAAGGAAAAGGAGAACGTTCTTAAGGATGCTAAAGTGAGAAACATACTATTCAACAGTCTTCATTCTGTTCTCACTAACTATGTTCTCTCTTGTAAGACTGCTAAGGAGATATGGGACAATCTAAAGGTTCACTGTAAAGGAACAAAACCTATCAGGAAGAATATGAGGACACTTCTCATACAACAGTATGAGCACTTTGAATCCAAGTCTGGTGAGTCACTTACTGACACCTTTGATAGATTTACTAAACTCATCAATGAGATGACCATGCATGGTAAATATTATGACTTGGAGGATATGAATACGAAGTTCATGAAAGCTCTTCCTGATTTCTATAATGAAAATATATCTACAATTGAGGAAGCTAATGATCTGGATGAAATATCATTAGAAGCAGTTTATGGAAAATTGAGAGCTTATGAACTTGACAGGCAGCATAAAAAGAGCAGGAGTGAAGGAAAGATGAAAACTGTTGCACTCACTGCTCAATCTGAATCAAAGAATCTTCCAGAAGAAAAGTCTGAATCTACTGAAAGAGACTTGAGGAAGAAGAAGAGCAAAGAAAGTTCTGAGTCAGAGACTACAGATATAGACTCTGAAGATAATGATTCTGAATCAGAGATGCAAGAACTCTTTGCTATGTTTGCTAAAGCTTTCAAGAAAGGAAGATTCAACAGGAGAAGATTTAGCAAAGGCTCTTTTCAGAAGAAAGAGGAGAAGAAAAGTGACAAAGGCAAAAGTACAATTATCAAGCTTGATAAAGCCAAGATCAAGTGCTTTAACTGCAGTGAGCTTGGACACTTTGCTAGTGAGTGCAAGAAGCCTAGGAATTCAGGGAAGGGTAATGCACTCATGGTCACACAGAAGGATTGGGCAGACTCCAGTGATTCTGAAGATGAATTGGATTATGACAACATTGCATTGATGGCAAGTGCTTCAGACAAGCCTGGATCTCCAAAGAAAACTTCTTCATCTTCTGTTAAGGTATCACTTCACTCTTTTGATTCATTTGATAGCTTAGATTTTGATGATATTAGATCTATTCATGTTGAGTTTAAGAATCTTATGACTAATTTCAAAATTATTGCTAGTGAAAAAGATGAACTTAAGGCTAAGAATGATGAATTAGTTAGTAGAAATAATTTTCTTGAATCTGAGTTAATTCAAATGGAAGAATATAGGTTAAGTTCTGATAAAGCTAAGCATGATTATGGTGTTATCCTTGAGGCTTATGACTATGTCAGAAAAGAACTAGAGGAAGAGAGAGATGTGATTAAAACGATTAACAATTCTGGTAAAAAGACTCAAGAAATCATTGAAAATCAAATTCTTGGTAAAGTTAATGGTTTAGGTTTTGATAAGGCTTGGCAAGAAGATACTGTAGCTATTGTCAATGATGATAGTAAAA
Source organism: Saposhnikovia divaricata (assembly GCA_036435485.1). Classification (NCBI taxonomy): domain Eukaryota; kingdom Viridiplantae; phylum Streptophyta; class Magnoliopsida; order Apiales; family Apiaceae; genus Saposhnikovia; species Saposhnikovia divaricata. The sequence continues at coordinate 64,301,712 of CM071596.1, forward strand.
TTGAAGCTAGCACATCTAAGTCTGAAGGTAAGAAGATAGTTTCCGAACCTAAACATGTTAAATTTGTTGATTCTAAAGGTACCCCAGTTGTGCACAAAAGAATTAACAATAGCAATTCAGAGGAGAGAGTGTTAGAAAAACCTAAGAATGTCAACATAGGTTTTCTGTCTAAGTCTCAGTTGAAATAGAGACTAGAAAGTATTTCAGAGTCTAGCAAGATCAGAAGAAATAGGAATGGAAAAGAAGGTATTAACAAAGAGAATAATTACAAGAATGTACCTGATGCACCTAGGAAGAAATGCTATAAATGTGGAAATCATAATCATTTGGCCCTAGACTGCAATCAAAAACCTTCTTGGAAAACTGAGTCCAGATTCCCCAAGATTCAGAGAATTCAATACCAACCACAAGAACCCTGTTATCATTGTGGTAGTTTACTTCATTCCATTTATATGTGTAAGGAATATCATGAACTGTATTATGACTATTATTCTCTGAAATCTGAAACTCCTAGTCACAAACAGTTTGTGAAATCTAAGTCTAAGGTTGACTCTGCAACAGGTAAATCAAAAGCAAAATCTTCAAAGCCTGTTGGTTCAAAAGTTGTAAGAAAGGATCCAATCAAAGTTGGGTCCTAAAAAATTCTAACTAGCTACTTTTTGTTTGCAGGACACTAGAAAGAAGCATTCAATTATCTTGGACAGTAGATGCTCTGGACATATGACTGGAAAGAAGTCCCTGCTTACAAAGTTTGAGAGGAAAGCTGGCCCGGTAATATCCTATAGAGATGGCAACAAAGGAGAAACTATGGGATATGGCTCAATTATTTTGGGGAATGTCATCATAGAAAACGTAGCACTGGTTGAAGGCTTGAAACACACACTTTTAAGCATAAGTCAACTGGGTGATAAGGGTTACCAATCAATCTTTGACAGTAAAGGATGCAAAATCTTGAATATGAAGAATGGAGACATTGTTTTGACTGGTCAGAGACATGGTAACATATATGAAGCCAGCTTGAGTGACACATCTAAAGGAACTGTCAGATGTCTTTACAGCAAGGCATCAAATGATGAAAGCTGGAACTGGCACAAGAAGCTCTCACATCTCAACTTCAAGAAGCTTAATCAACTTGTTAAGCACCATCTGGTGAGAGGCCTACCTCAGGCAAATTATGTGCAAGATGGACTTTGTGATGCTTGTTAGCTTGGAAAATAAAGAAGAACCACTTTCAAGAGCAAGACATAAAATTCAATTACTGAACCATTTCACATGCTGCATCTTGATTTATTTGGTCCAGTAAACATTATGTCTATCAACAAGAAAAGATATGCTCTAGTTATAGTGGATGATTACACAAGGTTCACATGGGTATTCTTTCTACACAACAAGGATGAAGCTCCTCAGCAAATCATTGAACTTGTCAAGAATATTCAAAATAGCTCTGAGTACAAGGTCAAAGTGCTCAGAAGTGACAATGGTACAGAATTTAAGAATTCTACAATGGAGGAGTATTGTGCAGACAATGGAATTACTCAACAGTTTTCTGTACCTGGAACACCTCAGCAGAATGGTGTAGTAGAAAGAAAAAACAGAACTCTCATAGAGGCAGCAAGAACCATGCTTGCAGATGCAAAGCTTCCAACTTATTTCTGGGCTGAAGCTATCAACACTGCATGTTTCACTCAAAACTGTACCTTGGTAAATGCTCATGGTAAGACTCCATATGAGATGATCAAAGGAAAGAAACCAAGTGTGAAATACTTTCACATCTTTGGATGCAAATGCTATGTCCTGAAAGTTCATCCAGAACAACTTGGGAAATTTGAAGCCAAATCGGATGAAGCAATCTTTCTAGGATATTCAGCATCAAAGGCCTTTAAAGTATACAATCTCAGAACTCACATTGTTACGGAATCAATTCATGTTGCATTTGATGATAAGAAGTTTGGAATTTTGCAAACTGATGAATGCCATGACAATCTGGAATTTAAAAATCTTAAGTATTCTGAGATTCTCTCCAGCGATGATGAAGGTTCTCCAGAGGAAATCTCTATTGCTTCTCAAAGGAATGCTACTGTTGAGGGGGAGCAATTCAATCAAGGAGAACACAGTACTGGTCAGGATCAGACTAGTCGTTCAGAGTCTACTTCATCAGGAACTGATCCTTCAGAGTCTAATGAAGGAAGATCAGAAACTAGAAGCAGTATTAAATCCACTGATTCTACTGATCAAGGGGAAGCTTTTGAAGGAAATGAACACTCTTCTACAAAAGATACCACTAACTTAGGGGGAGAGTCTAGCAGGAGCAATCTACCACCTGTTAGAAAATGGACAAAGGATCATACTGAAGATTTGATTATTGGTGATCCAAATAGTGGTGTTCGAAATAGAAGATCAATTCAAAATGAATGCTTGTACAGTTGTTTTCTCTCAAAGAATGAACCTAAGAAGGTTGAAGAAGCCTTACAGGATCCTGATTGGGTAATAGCAATGCAGGAAGAATTGAATGAGTTTGAGAGGAACAAAGTTTGGAAACTGGTACCAAGACCTAAAGATAGATCTATTGTTGGTGCTAAATGGGTTTTCAGAAACAAGCTAGATGAATCTGGTATGATTGTAAGAAACAAAGCAAGACTGGTGGCCAAGGGTTATTCTCAGGAAGAAGGGATTGACTATGATGAAAGCTTTGCACCTGTAGCAAGATTGGAGGCAATCAGAATGCTTCTTGCATTTGTAGCTCATTCAAAATTCAAGGTATACCAGATGGATGTAAAGAGTGCTTTTCTAAATGGCAAACTTGATGAGGAAGTGTATATGGAACAACCACCTGGTTTTGTTGATCCAAAGTTTCCAAATCATGTCTACAAACTTGACAAGGCACTCTATGGACTAAAGCAGGCACCAAGAGCATGGTATGAGACTTTGTCTAAATCTCTTCTTGAAAATGGCTTCACAAGAGGTACAATTGACAAAACTTTATTCTTTAGAAAGATAAAAGGTGATTTGCTTTTAGTTCAAGTTTATGTTGATGATATTATATTTGGTTCTACTAATTGAAAAGCTATGTGCTAAGTTTAGCAAGCTTATGCAGTCTAAGTATCACATGAGCATGATGGGTGAACTAAATTACTTTTTAGGCTTGCAGGTCAAACAGACTGAGACTGGTATTTTCATTAATCAGTCAAAGTATATCAAAGATCTTTTAAAAAGGTTTGACTTTCAAAATTGTGCAATTGCAACGACACCCATGGCAACAGCCACTAAGCTAGACTGTGATCCTAAGCGAAAGAGTGTTGATAACACTATCTATAGAGGCATGATAGGTTCACTGTTATATCTAACTGCAAGTAGACCTGATATAATGTTCTCTACCTGTTTATGTGCTAGATTCCAAAGTGGTCCTAAGGAATCTCATTTAATTGCTGTGAAGAGAATTTTTAGATATCTCAAGGGAACTCCAAATCTTGGTTTGTGGTATCCAAGAGAATCTGATTTCTCCCTAATTGGCTATTCAGACTCTGATTATGCAGGGTGTAAAATAGATAGGAAAATCACTACAGGTACATGTCAATTCTTGGGAAACAGATTGATTTCTTGGGCAAGCAAGAAGTAGCAATCAGTTTCAACCTCAACTGCAGAAGCTGAATACATTGCAGCAGGCAGTTGTTGTGCTCAACTCCTTTGGATAAGAAATCAGTTGATGGATTATGGTATGACACTTAGTAATATTCCTATGTTTTGTGATAATACTAGTGCTATCAAAATTGCCGAAAATCCAGTTAAACACTCAAGGACTAAGCACATTGATGTCAGGTATCATTTTATTAGAGAACATATTGAAAATGGTACTGTGGAACTTCATTTTGTTCCTACTGACAAATAGCTTGTAGATATTCTAACTAAACCACTTGATGAGGCTACATTCATTAGATTGGTTAGTGAGTTAGGAATGTTAAACTTTTAGATCTTTAACATCTGCACAAGTGGCAAGGTATGTTGTTTCAGCTTATAGACTTGTCAGGATCTATACTTGATTGTTAAATGCTTAAGCTGTAACATTTTATCTTGATAAATTTCAGTATGATAGACTTATTAATAAAACATCAGGATCAGGATTGCTATCAGAATGCTGACATCATCAGTATTGACATCAGGATTGTATCGTCAGTATCAGGATTTTGAAATTTGCGTGTCTTACTATTTCAAATTCTGAAGTTCATGTTATTTAGTGGTTCAATTCTGAGTTTTGTTAAGTCTATGTTAGCAAGTTTTGTAACATGCATACTGATAATTTATATCATTATTCATGTCAGTCAATAAACAACGATACACAAGTAGATAATAAGAAAACTTGTATTTTCATTAATCAAAAGCATTACATACATGAAAATGAAATACAATTTTTTTTGTCTAACTACTACTAATTCTATTCTTGTCTAAAGCTGTTAATGCTTCAATTCTCAACGATCAACTTCAGGACAAGGAGCATCTCAAGATTGGATTTCTTGTTTGGGCGACTTGAATGAAAGCAGCTGACTCATCTTTATGCTTATTGAAGAAGATGAATAGCATCTCCATCAAGATCAACCTCAGACTCTTCACCAAATTCTTCATCCTCAAGGTGTGAAGAGATTAGAGAAGGATTGTATCCAACTGGTAGCTGTTTTAGAGGAGATTCGTGGAAATTATCTGGGTTAAGACCAACCATATCTGACTCAATGAGAAAAGTCATCTTTTCTAAGAGATAGTTTACTTGCTCCAGATCATCAAGAGTAAAGAACTTCTCAGTGGTAATGAACCAAAAGCTAGGGTTCATATGAAGATTTGGGTTGGAAGTCATGATGGAAAGAGAAAAGAATGAAAAGGTTTTGGAGAATGGCATAAGTCGGTTTCTTTTATAGAAAGACATGAGAAGCTGAACAGTCGTTTGGGAAATATCAATGCAGACAGTCATAATTATGTGTGACTATATTTCTTGTATTTTCAAGAAATATTGAATGAATTTAACCAATTGATTTTGTTCAGATTTTATTTATTTCTTTTACAGGTAAAAGAAAATGCCATGTGGAAACTTCATTTAGTCTCTGGAATCAGGATGATATTGATCAGGAATACAAGTGTGTTCACATCAGGATTAGTAATTCTTTTTATTCAGAAATTACATTGAATCGTGTGATTATCCTGATGAGAAGATCACATCAGGAAAAGGAAGCTAATCAGTATTGATTTTTATCTTGATTTTACCTTGATTTATTTACTTGAAATTATTTTTGGATTTTATTTTCCAAAAGTCGTGGGTAACTGCATTTTTCAGGGACTGACACCTGTCAACCTACGTGTCAACGTGGGATAATGGGTTTGAAGGATTTTTGAAATATAATTATTTTGACACTCTAATCGTGTAATTGCTTTCTGTAATTTCATTCTCTAAAGCAAAAACACTCTCGAGTTCTCAAAATCACTAATCAATTTCAAAGATTTCTTAAGTTCTTTTCAGATCAAAATGGCAACTCAAAGAAGACTACCCAAATCAGTAGCTTTCAAGTTTGGTGACTTTGATTTTATGATGAACAATCATGTTGCAGCTATCACCAACAAGGAAGGGGTGTCAACTGATTTTCACCCGATAATGGACTTCATGGCGAAAGGACCATTAAGCTATGCCTTGACAACATCTCCACAAATTAATCAAGTAGCTGTTTCACAAGTTTGGGAGAATGCTGAGGTAATTAACTCTACTCAGAGTCAATCAGGTAAGATTGTTCTACACTTAGGACAAGACTCATTTGATCTTACTGAATCTGTTGTTAATTTAGTACTTCGCTTACTGTTAGGTCCAAAATAGTTTGTAGAAGGGGGGGTTGGATACAAACTATACCGTTTTATCGAATTTGCTCTTTTCTTAAAAATATTAAAATATTAAATCAAGAACAAATTGATGCGGAATAAAACGAATACCGATATTTCAAGTTGAATATAAAATTTATATTAACTTGATGGGGTGTGTCTAAATACACGGGTACAAATTACAAGGTTTGATGACCAAACTAATTATTACAAATTCTATAGAAAATTCGACATGAATTTTTCTATATTTGTAAATAAAAAGATCGAAATTTATTATTACAAATTCTATAGAAAATTCGACATGAACTTTTCTATATTTGTAATAAAAAGATCGAGAGATTCTAGGGAACTTAATCCGCTAGATAGTTCCACAAGTGCAAGTAAACAATTTCTAGTGGTTTAGATTTGTCAATACAAGCTAGAAATAATTTACAAGAATTTATTTGATGTTCAAGGAACCATTTTCTCTTGGTCTCTCTCTGCTGTGTTCTGCTGGAGAAGTGAAGAATTTCCAGGGCTGTTCTGCTGTGCCTGCTGTTGTATTTATAGCCATTTAAGTCTTGTACTGATCTGGTATGACTTAAACTGCTTCAAGACATAATAAATCAGCTGTCAGCATGACTTAAACTTGCTCCAAGACATAATTTTCTTCATTAAGACTTACACAAACCTCCATTAAGACATAAAACTTGTCGGTATGACTTAACAGAAATTCGGTAAGACTTACAACAGCTGGCAAGAAGTCGGTAAGACTTAATCAGGTCGGTAAGACATAATCTTGAATGGTCGGTATGACTTAACTCAACAATGCTCGGTATGACTTAACTCAACAGCTGTGTTCGGTATGACTTAACTGATTAGGTCATATTTGCTGAGCAGAATTGTTTTAAGTCTTTAAACACTTATATTAATTCTGATTTAATTAATTAATTGATTAATTTAAAGAATAAATTAATTCTGATTGAATTAATTTATAAAATAAATTAGCCAACTAATTTAATTTAATTAAAAGAGAATTAATATGAAGTCTTTTTATAATTATATTAATTCCAACTTAATTAATATTTTAATTAATTTATTGAATAAATTAATTCGAATAGAATTAATTTATCAAATAAATAAATCAAATGACTTAATTAATTAAGTGAAAATTAATATACCTCCTTGCTTGATAATTATATTAATTCTAACTTAATTAATCTTTTAAATAATTTATTGAATCAATTAATTCGGATAGAATTAATTTATCAAATAAATAATTCAAATGGCTTAATTAATTAAGATAAAATAATATACCTCCTTGATAGCATAACCCTTGTGGTCTTCTATGTCTTGATAAATTTGATCCTCCACAAAGATTATTCCTTAGCAAGTCTTGATTGCAAAACCATTGTGGTTAATTAATTTAGCACCTCTGTTGCTTGCACAATGATTTCTTCCATACTAGTCATGATAGCTTGAACCACTTGAAAGTAATAAAGAATTACCACCGAATTTTTGTTGACGCTCGATGCACAGTCTGGTTCATGAGCGACTAACTCCAACGGCTTTTCTTTATTTTTGACTCTATGATTTGGTTCCTTTCTTTACTTAACATACCAGTCTTGACAGCTTGAACCACTGAAGTTAATGATAAACAACCACTGTTAATGTTGACACTCGATGTACTGTCTGGTTCATGAGTGACTAACCGCAATGACAGTTCTTCATATATTGACTTTAAAGTTGTGGTTCATGTCTTCCTTTTCTTCACTCTTTTTCAAACCTTTATAATCTGTATTCTGCCACTGTAGGAACCTCTTGTCACTATAAATAGAATCCACTGTCTTGATTACTCCACTGATGCTTGATCAACTCAATGAACTTCTTCAAGTGTAGTATACCTCAAAACGGTAGATTGACTTTGTCTTCTTTCTCTTGACACTTATACATTTGAGATCCCTGTGACAGTACATATACTATTTACTATTACATTCTTGTTTGAGTTGAGTTGTATCCTCGAAATACAAATAGGCTATGTCATATGCCTTTCAATCTCCCCCTATTTGTTTGTTAAACATTAACATACAAATTCCTAGAGGATAACTCAACTACAAACAAGAAGAAGATAAAGCTTTAAAGAGCTATAGTAAATAATACATAAAAAAAATTTCTGGTTTAGATATTACAATTCCAGAATCTCAGTAGATGAAATGATAGATGATTGTTCCTCTGACACTGAACTGATCTTCATTAAGTAACTCATCTTCATTTCTTGACATATCTGCATGATAACCCTTTACATCTGATTTTGAAAATTATCAGCAGATACTTGGAATTCTTCAGTGGTAAAGAGTATGACTTGACAACCACATACTGAAGAATTCTTCTTTGTCGTTTCATACTTCTCTCCTTCCTTATGTCTCCCTACTTAAGGTGATATGACTCTTCCTTAAAACGGTGAATACTCCCCCTTTCTAAGGTATATCCTTTTTCATATCTCTCCCCCTTAGATATAAAATCTCCCCCTCACTAAGGTAAGCTTATACTCTCCCCCTGAGCTTATACTCTCCCCCTTAGTTGAGTATCTCTTACTAAGGCAATCTTTGAGTATATCTTCTTCAATATATCTCTCCCCCTTAGTTGAGTAATCCTCAAAGCATTCAATTATAGCAAACATCCAATTAAATTAGATGATACTAAATTTTCAATTATAACTCACCTCTTACCTTTAGTACAACAGATTCTTCATACATATAACATTGTCTGCTGGAATAAAGAAAAGAAGCTTTGCTTGTGTTGAAGGATTTTCATGAAGACTTCCAGAATTTAAGTATGTAGGCTGATCAACTTTGCCCTTTAGATATGATAGAATGGCCTCACTATTGATCATCCTGACAACCAAATCTCCCGACAATTTCCTTATATCTCCAAAATATTGTAAGTAAACTTTGTTTGGGGAATAGGGAATGAGATTTGGTGTTTATCTTTCTTCCTCACTGTGAGTGTGTGATTCTATTTCGTGTACCTCACAAGTGTTTAACTCATCTCTCCACTCATATCACTTAAAATGAGTGATCTTATCTCTCATCTCTCAAGTGTTTACACTCATGCTCACTAGTGTATCACTCTTATCTCTCATAGCTCCAACATCCATGTGTACCTGCAAGGAAAATTCACCATAGCCCCTTCTAGAGAGGTCACTGGTGGTGCAATGGGGTTTCGCAAATCCCCGATCCTCGTTAGATTTGTCAGACGAATCTGAGTCATAATCTACAAGTTTATAAAATTTTCCCTTTTTATGGGTTTCAGATTTGAATTCTGAGAAGGTAAACAATAATCTATAAAATTTAGCATTTAGATCAAAGTTCCCTTCAAATGTCTGTGAAGACATTACCTTGTTAAACTCATCAGGTAAATCTGAATCATAGTTCACAAGTTGCCGATCCGCACCTAAGTCGGACCCGATACCCGTAGGATCCAAAGATGTTCCCTCTGGGGAGTTAGATAATGATCTTGTTGAATTTTGCATTGAGATCAATACCTTCTCTCTAGGTCTGTGAAGACTCTTGGTTTTTTGAGGAACCTTCAACTTATAATCCTAACCATAAAATGGTCGGAGTATGAGTTGTTTCCGTCAATTCATCCTTAGTGTGTGCAATCTCACTTTGTGCATAGGAAGTATTTTAGTATTGTGTATGAAGTAGTGACTTACCAACATATGCCCTGGCTGACAGGCGAATTTCAATAAACTCATCCTTTTAATAGAATGAATCCAGAGACTGTTATAGTGCCATTTTCAGCTCTGCATCCTTTTGGGAGAATGCAGGCGAGTTTACAGATACCTCAAGTTATATACATCTATTCTCCTTGAGAGGTAGAGCTGTGGGTTTACTATCCCTCACATCCTTATTTGCTGCATCAAGTGCAGTTACTCCCTTAATGACCTCTAGTCAAATAAGTTACTTCCATTTCAATAAACTCATCCTTTTAATAGAATGAATCCAGAGACTGTTATAGTGCCATTTTCAGCTCTGCATCCTTTTGGGAGAATGCAGGCGAGTTCACAGATACCTCAAGTTATATACATCTATTCTCCTTGAGAGGTAGAGCTGTGGGTTTACTATCCCTCACATCCTTATTTGCTGCATCAAGTGCAGTTACTCCCTTAATGACCTCTAGTCAAATAAGTTACTTCCATTTCAGGGGTAAGTTAAGATGTGTTTAGATTTTGATTTATAGTCTGGGATAGAAGTTGTTGGGTTTACAACCTCATGACTTTCATGTGAGAAAACTTCCACTAGGAGTTGAACCTGCATCACATAGCAATAGAGCAATATAGAGATAGAATGCATTTACATCATACCATAACATTATGTGAAAACATATGCATTATATCTTGTGAGTGAAATGATGTACAATTGTGACTTCAAAAAAGTTTTATAATATAAGCAATCACAACTGTAGAAAGATTTGAGTTTTCTTTTAAAAACTGTTAATGTGCAAGAGTTTGTATTTATGTATAAAACAATGTATTATCATGTCTTTTAATGAAAACTAGGTCGTTTTAATTTTAAAAGACACAAACTCTTGACTTCGCAGTAATTAAGAAAGAAAGATTTTCTTTAAGTGCTTATTATGTATAGAGAACTTTAACACAAAGTCAGTGAAAAGACTCATACAAGCACTTGATGTAGTTTAGGTAACAAAGATTACCAAGTACATAAGTACAGATAACCAATGTCTCTCCTTTGGCACTTCATTACTTAGCACAACATAAACTAAGTAATTGACTGATGGATGTAAAATATTCTAAGAACTATCATATGTATAAAGTGGTGTATAACCAGAATTAGAGAATTTAATTTTGAAAAATCTCACCACTTGAAAATGTGATAGGAGACCGAATGTAATTTTAAGTCTCACTTACTTAGAAATTTGAACACCTTAATTTATACTACCACTAATGATTTACAGATAAGACACATTTACTCAGAATAAATCCTAAGTAATATCATCAGAGATAATATATACATCACAATTAGTTTACAATAAAGTATCAGAACAACAAGCAATTGTTAGTAAACAAATATTTTACTATTTGATACCAACTGCTAGTATTTATCAAATACTTTAGAATGCAAGTAATTGTGTTTATGATTACTTTATCAAAATTAAATTATGAGCAAATAAACCATTGAATTGCTTCACGTCATAATTTAACTAGGATAAAACTAATCACTGCTAAATACTAAATATTCAATGATACCAATTGTTTGATAAATTCAATCTATTGTAAGATAAATTCAATTTATTGAAGATTGAATTGTTACATTGAGTACCAATTGACAGAATGAATATTAGTATCTAACTACTTAAGAACATCATTTACTGATATTCATAAGTACGAGGAACTAGTTGACAAGAAATACACAAGCTCTTAAGATATAACATTTCAAACTTATGACTTCAAGGTAACTCCTCGATAATAACAATTGTTAACTCCTAACAACTGTTTACTAGTAGACAACCTTGGTTCTATAAATAAGACTCGATTACCAAAGCTGTCTTGTCTGCAATCTTAGAAATGATATTCTAAGTCCTATACACCTTGATCCATAGTATATAACATTTATTATCAAAGTGATTAGAAGCTTGCAAATAAGCATAAAAATTATTCCAAGTAACTGAACAATGGTCACTTTAGATATTACAATATCCATAGTTCTACTTAGATAATTTTCATACCATGTATAATAATATGAGTGAATTGTAAAAGATATAACAATGATTACTTAGAGGAGTTCTAAGTAATTTCACACATACCAATAAATCTTACAATTAGTTAGTAAATAGAATTCTAACTAAATATCATTAACTGATATAAGTCAAAACTTCAATACAACCAATTGTTAGAACCATGATATTAATTATAGTGAATTTCTGAAAATGAAGCATTAAAGTTCACTAGAATTAACATCTCATAACTGATTGAAGACCAATACAGATTAGGTCCAAATTAGTTATGTTATTTATTTATTTTGATAAATATGAGGTATAGAGCGAATACTAAATTGAATTGCTTCAAGATCGTAACCCACATAAATCAAAACAAATAATTAAATAATTAAATACTAAATCTCTATGAGTTAGATTTTAGCATTTAAGTAATTTATTATCCTGAAATAATCACCACTAAAATATATTGCAATTATACACATGGCAATCATTCAACAGATAATTCTCAGCGTGAGGTCTGGATGTAAATAAGTTCACAAGTCCTTTCAATACGGACAACTGAATACTTATGAACTCATTTATGAATTTCTTACAATGAATTTACAAGTCCTTTCAATACTACAATTGAATACTTGTAAACTCATTTAAGAATCACTTATAGTAAAATCACAAGTCCTTTCAACACAGACAATTGAATACTTGTGAGCTTACTTAAGAAATACTTAACAGATGGGGTATACAAATTATATAACATTAATAAAATCCCAAGTTTATAAACCAATCTTGAAAATTTAATTTCATCAAGTGATTTAGTAAACGTATCTGCAAGTTATTCTTGACTAAAGACATGCTCTCGAAAGAATTGATACCTTATGCAAGTTGCTTAGTCCTTGAGTGTTCCACAGAGTTGTTGGAGATGAATTTGATTCCTTGTTTTCTCCTGCTTTTGTACAACTCATTTGATCTGTCTCTATGCAGCAAAACATGTCAGAACTGATGTCTCTAGGGTACCATCTCCGGAGATGGGTCCAACTTAAGACATCTGAAAATCAAGTGTAATAACTACAAGAATAGATTCTCTAGGATCCACTTGGGGCCTTGCAAATTTTCATATTGAGAATAAAATATGTGTGTAAGTGATCTATTATCAATTGAATAAGATAATGAGCTGATGATTCCTCTATAGCCTGATTAGGTCCTAATTAGTAGATCCTGAACTTGTTGGGTCAAATATCTCTTGGGTACCATTTCCGCAGATCCGGGTCCATCTTAAGATTTTTGATTACCAACTTGTTAGGTCCAAGCTAATAGGTCAAAATCCAGCTATAGTGGTGTGTTGGCATGTAGTCTTGACAGGTCTAGAATCTTCTGAATAGGAACAAAAGATCCTGGACTTACTTTTATTGTCATTATTCTTTTGACTTACTTGTGCTCCAAATAGAATTATTCTTTTGGCTTGCCTGAGCTCCTAAAAGGATTCTTCTATTGGCTTGCATGAAGTAATTCAAAAGAATTGCAACTTTACCAACATCAAAACAGCAAATATCTTGATCCCAATTTATAGTTAGTAGACCAACATATAATATAATCAAGATATCATTGCACATATATATCATTTATGTTTGTGCCTAATGATGTAGAGAGTTCTATAAATGTGACACCAATCGTTAAATGATACCAACTATTAAAGATTGATACCAAATGTTAAATTATAGTTAGGGTGTCATACCATGTCTTTCATGCTTGCTTGAGTGATGATACCAGTTCATACTTACCTGTAGAGATCTTTCATTATCTCACCAACCAGGAGTGCACTTGTTCACATTCCTCTAGCATCCAGATTCAGTAGGTCCAGATGTCCATTGTAATCTTGTATGTGTAGCAGGTGCCTGATATCTTCAAGTCTTGTCACTGGTGCTTCTTGTTAGATATACTGTCTGATCAACTTGTAACCTTGCATCCAGTTTGGCCTTGTCCCTCATAACAATGCCTTGACATCCAGTTAAACTTATGGTTATCCTTATACCAAATACAGCCTGTTGTTTGGTCTGGATACCAGCTTCCCTTCAATCTGCCTTTTATACTGATTGAGATCACCTTGCATTGCAATCACTCAATCTGGATCTTCCAGAGCTTTTGAAGCTTTCTTAGTTTCTTCTAAAAGAAAACTAAAGAAATAATCATTGGTACTTGAAGCTCTGCTAGTCTTTTACTTCCACCATTAGAAACACTAAGAACTAGAACAAAGAGTTAATTGAGTCAACACTCTTTGTCTTGGCAGACATGTTCTCATAGTGTCCTTTGACTTTCAGTGTGGTGTTGAGTTGACTAGATGATCCTTCTTTTGCTCCCCCTAAACTGTTGCTGGGTTTATATGAAGATTCTCAATGTTGACATTGCTTGGATCTGAATCATCATTACCATTGACAGCTGGGAGCTAGAAGTCGTTGAACATCACTAAGACTTTCAATGGCCTTTTGTTGATTAATAACAAACACCCTGTAGGCTGTTGACTCCACCAAGTAACCAAGGAAATTATCCTATTGAGCATTAGCAGATTGCTAGGATGCTCACTTTCATTTATCATTGCAAAACAATTTTCTTCATAACTTGTGGGGTCTTCCTATATTTCTTACAGATCAGGGTTTAAGATGTGATCAATCACCATCAGTGGTGTCTTGTCTTCAGATTGTCTGAACAACAACTTGTTTGTTGAGAGAAGTCATCAATCATCACCACTAAAATGTATTTTACTTTGATGTAGAACTTCTGTGTGATGCTTCTTTGACTTCCCTTTATGACATGCCTCATAATTTTATTTTACTTTAATTTTAGATGAGGCAGTCTCCTTTGCTGATTCGATTTTCAGGAAAGAATCTCTTGATTTGACATTCAGGTGAGAGAGCTCCTTATGTCATAGCTGAACTCTTGTCTGATGAAGCTTTAGATTTAACCTTGTTGACTTCACCTTTGACTGAGATTCCATGTCAGCTACAAATAAGTTCTCTTTCCTTAATCCTCGAACAGTAGGCTCTTCATCTTGTAAAAGATGCTTTATTACTGACAACATTCCTTGGGTATTGAATAGCCTTGACCCTAGGTCATACCCTTGCTGTTGTCTCCAAGGGATGAACCACTTGGCCTGTCTTCACATTCATATTTGATAGCAGGGTTGATATGCTTTGAATAAATCAATAATAATGCATAATCGATTAACCTGTTAAGCCCTACATTCACAAATGGATAAAAAGTTCTTGGTACCCAAATTGTTTAATTGGGTCCAGATGGATTAGAGATTTCTCTTTTATTAGAGTTAACAACAGTTTTAACCTTAACATGCTCATTCTTATCTTTGACTGACCATTTCTCCTTTTTAATGTCATTGACAAAATATTCACTGAGCAAAGGGAATAATGGTTCCTTCCTAACATAAGGAGGACTAGCAGTATGTACCTTATTGTTATTCTTAAACATGCTTTTTCTATGATCAATGCAAATACTAGGAAATGCATTTATGACATTTGAAGTAAGCAGGCATGATAATAAGAATACATTGCATACATTCAGCATTAAAAAAATGCAGATAAGAATTATGCAAATTAGGCATGTTATGCATTTTAGAAAATTCAGTACTATCTACTTTAATCTATGTACACTTGTGTAACAGGTAGCAAGTAGATTTACAGATATTCAATAATTTTCTAAACATGCATGGAATAGAAGAATTAACAATTAATCACTAATTCTATCCAATCCATTCCTATTGTTATATTATATTATATAATCTCTATTACCTAAGTCAGATTTACAAATGACTTGATGTTCTACTGACACCCTAGGTAATTATTCCATCTTTTAAACTTTTTAAACCTTAACAAACAATTCAGAATGAATAAGCAAATCTTGTTCTACTGGGGATCCTGAAACTAGCTTAAGCAGAGGTCTTATATGCTTAACATATAACAATTAAGAATTAAAAGATATTGTCTAAGGAACAGCTCTAACTCACTATTGCAATTAATTAAATTCTGCAAATATTCATACACATATTAAGATCTTCTAACCAAGGATTTAATAATTAAAAAACTAAGATCTTAACATGCTTTGAATTCCTGAGAATTACATATTACACTAGTTCGAAGAATTGATACCTGAGACATGTGAGGTGAATCATCTTCAGAGATTGCCATGAAGGCAAGATATTAATTATGCTATTCTCATCATCATCTGATCCATCCCAACTCTTTTCTTCAGCAAGATAAGTTCTGCACTGATGCTTCTGTTTCACTCATTTAATGAATCCCTATTCATCCTTGTCTGTCAGAATTCTGTACCATGTTGCACACCTTGATAGTTACTTATCACATATAACTTTCCATAGCTGCAACTATCATGTCTTGTTCTTTCCACCATCTCAGTCTTGTAACCACCTCTTGAGTTGAACTATATCCTGAAGAGTTTCTGCTTCGGAATAGATAGGTCTGATTCCTGGGTAAACATTTATACTATTTCTGAATTAGTAACTCTTCCTGTCTGTTCTGAGGTTCCATCATTAATTCCTGACTGAGATGTCTAACTGTCTAGTTCATTCTCAAACCTCCTTGATTCCATTTTCTAAAATCTCTGTTGATTCCTTGAAAAATATTTCTTGGTACAATCCACTAAGTGTAGTTTTATATTGGAGCAATCCACTTAGTGTTTGTATATCACAGAATCAATAGATTTAATTCAAATCTTCGAGAAAAATTCTATCCACTTAACCTCTTCCATTCCTGCTTCTGAAAAACCAGTGAATTCTATGGATATAAATTTGAGGAGCTTCGACAAATTTTTCTTTAGTAGGTAGAAATTAATTTCGCTGAAAAATGCATTTTCTTCAAAAGATTCAAATCATCTTTGACGTCCGGAGGAATCTTCAGCTAACAATCTTCTTAGAACTATTGGCTTAGAATAAATTCAAAATATTTAAAATTCAAAAACTTCAAGGGCTTGAAATTTTTTGAGAATTAATAAATCTGAAAATAAGTTCAAATTAATTAAAATTTGAAATTCTTAAGAATTAAAAATTTTGAAAATTAGACAATTTGAAAATAAATTCAAGTTGTTTAAAAATCAAAAAATCCAAGTATTAAAAACTTCAAGAATTAAAAAAGTTGAAATTTAAGTCAAATTAATTAATAATCAAAAATCTCAAGAAATGAAATTTTTGAGAGTTAAAGAATTCGAAAATATATTCAAGTTAATTAAAATTCGAAATTACCAAGAATTAAAAATTTTGAAAATTAAACAATTTGAAAATAAACTCAAGTTGTTTAAAAATCAAAATTTCCAAGAATTAATTATTTCAAGAATTAAAAAATTTGAATATAAGTTCAAATTATTTAAATATCAAAAATCTCAACAATGAATATTTTTGAAGGTTAAAGAATTCGAAAATTAGAGGAGTTGACTTTTTGGTCTAATACCGGATTTAATTTCTGTACGGGTCAACAAACTCGAAATCCAATTGGAGGACCACAAAAATATGGATCTTGATTTGTGCGTCAATCAAAAGGCTCTAATACTAATTGTTAGGTCCAAAATAGTTTGTAGAAGGGGGGGTTGAATACAAACTATACCGTTTTATCGAATTTTCTCTTTTCTTAAAAATATTAAAATATTAAATCAAGAACAAATTAGTGCGGAATAAAACGAATACCGATATTTCAAGTTGAATATAAAATTTATATTAACTTGATGGGGTGTGTCTAAATACACGGGTACAAATTACAAGGTTTGATGACCAAACTAATTATTACAAATTCTATAGAAAATTCGACATGAATTTTTCTATATTTGTAAATAAAAAGATCGAAATTTATTATTACAAATTCTATAGAAAATTCGACATGAACTTTTCTATATTTGTAATAAAAAGATCGAGAGATTCTAGGGAACTTAATCCGCTAGATAGTTCCACAAGTGCAAGTAAACAATTTCTAGTGGTTTAGATTTGTCAATACAAGCTAGAAATAATTTACAAGAATTTATTTGATGTTCAAGGAACCATTTTCTCTTGGTCTCTCTCTGCTGTGTTCTACTGGAGAAGTGAAGAATTTCCAGGGCTGTTCTGCTGTGCCTGCTGTTGTATTTATAGCCATTTAAGTCTTGTACTGATCTGGTATGACTTAAACTGCTTCAAGACATAATAAATCAGCTGTCAGCATGACTTAAACTTGCTCCAAGACATAATTTTCTTCATTAGGACTTACACAAACCTCCATTAAGACATAAAACTTGTCGGTATGACTTAACAGAAATTCGGTAGGACTTACAACAGCTGGCAAGAAGTCGGTAAGACTTAATCAGGTCGGTAAGACATAATCTTGAATGGTCGGTATGACTTAACTCAACAATGCTCGGTATGACTTAACTCAACAGCTGTGTTCGGTATGACTTAACTGATTAGGTCATATTCGCTGAGCAGAATTGTTTTAAGTCTTTAAACACTTATATTAATTCTGATTTAATTAATTAATTGATTAATTTAAAGAATAAATTAATTCTGATTGAATTAATTTATAAAATAAATTAGCCAACTAATTTAATTTAATTAAAAGAGAATTAATATGAAGTCTTTTTATAATTATATTAATTCCAACTTAATTAATATTTTAATTAATTTATTGAATAAATTAATTCGAATAGAATTAATTTATCAAATAAATAAATCAAATGACTTAATTAATTAAGTGAAAATTAATATACCTCCTTGCTTGATAATTATATTAATTCTAACTTAATTAATCTTTTAAATAATTTATCGAATAAATTAATTCGGATAGAATTAATTTATCAAATAAATAATTCAAATGGCTTAATTAATTAAGATAAAATTAATATACCTCCTTGATAGCATAACCCTTGTGGTCTTCTATGTCTTGATAAATTTGATCCTCCACAAAGATTATTCCTTAGCAAGTCTTGATTGCAAAACCATTGTGGTTAATTAATTTAGCACCTCTGTTGCTTGCACAATGATTTCTTCCATACCAGTCATGATAGCTTGAACCACTTGAAAGTAATAAAGAATTACCACCGAATTTTTGTTGACGCTCGATGCACAGTCTGGTTCATGAGCGACTAACTACAACGGCTTTTCTTTATTTTTGACTCTATGATTTGGTTCCTTACTTTTCTTAACATACCAGTCTTGACAGCTTGAACCACTGAAGTTAATGATAAACAACCACTGTTAATGTTGACACTCGATGTACTGTCTGGTTCATGAGTGACTAACCGCAATGACTGTTCTTCATATATTGACTTTAAAGTTGTGGTTCATGTCTCCCTTTTCTTCACTCTTTTTCAAACCTTTATAATCTGTATTCTGCCACTGTAGGAACCTCTTGTCACTATAAATAGAATCCACTGTCTTGATTACTCCACTGATGCTTGATCAACTCAATGAACTTCTTCAAGTGTAGTATACCTCAAAACGGTAGATTGACTTTGTCCTCTTTCTCTTGACACTTATACATTTGAGATCCCTGTGACAGTACATATACTATTTACTATTACATTCTTGTTTGAGTTGAGTTGTATCCTCGAAATACAAATAGGCTATGTCATATGCCTTTCACTTACCCGTTAGTACGAATTTTGAGAATGTACCATCTGATGATGATGTGAGAACTATGTTATCTAAATTAGGTTATGATGGACCTCTAGATAACATGAGCCAGTTAAATAGATCCTTTCTTAGGAAAGAATGGTCTTTCTTCTTTGATCAAATTGCTAAATGTTTTACTGGTAAATGTAGTTCTTTTCAACAAATTACTGTTGTTACATCACATATTGCATATGGCTTGCTTTATAACAGAGTAATTAAATTTGGTCACATTATCTTAAATCAGATGTGTATTAAACTTGGGTCAAGAGATCATGACAGGAATATGGTTTATTATCACAGATTCATGCAACTGTTTATTAACCATTTCATTCTTGATGTTGAAGCTAGATTTGGTAGAGAATATTTTGTTTCTTCTTATGCACAGCAAAAGAGAATTTTCTTTGACATTACAAAGAAGGACAGTGAAAAGAATCTAAATGAAATACCTGCATTACACTATCCAAATCATGTTCAGGTACTTCTAAGAACTCATCTTCCTACTATCTATAATTCTTCTTTCTTTGGTGGTGAAATGACTCAGGAATCTCAGTTGGAGGAGAACCCCCTATGTCTACGCAAGTAGCCAAAAACATTGTAGTCTCTGAAACAATTCTAGAACCAAACCTTGATCTACAGCCTATTGTTTCAAAGAAGCCAACCTCTGGTGTTTCTCAAAAGACATCAGTTGTAAGGAAGAGAAGATTTGTCATTTCAAGTAGTAGTTCTAGTGAAGATGATGATAATATATCTCTTGCTGAGAGAGCAGAATTGAAGGCTGCAATTCAACTTTCTAAGCTACGACAAAGAGATGGAACACCTAGTCACAGCCAGGCTGCAGTCTCCCAAAAGGCTGTAGTTCTTAAAAAGGGAAAACAGTTACTGGATAATGTCTCTCAAAAGAGTGTGTCTATTGAAAAAAGATCTCATCCCAAGATCACTTCTGTGTCTACACCTCTTGAGTCTTCTCAAGACAAATCTGTTGCTCACTATACTAGTAGAACAAGGAGAAAGATTCATTTGTCACCTACACACATAGTGTCAAGTCCAACTAAATCCAAGTCAGTATCTGACAAGAGAGATCTGGATCTTGATTCTTCATGGGAAACTACATTGACATACAGACTGGCTATGGAACTTATTTCTCTACAAGTGAAGCTTTCCAGGCCTGTTCTAGATTTTCTAACTAAAAGAGTTCGTAAACTTTCATTTCCTGAAGAATATGGACTGTTACATCAAAGACTTGATTTAATGAAGACGTACTTCTATGTATCAGTCAGAAAGGAATTACACAAGAAATTTGGACTTCCTAAGCATGTTGCACTTCAATCACTTCATGCATATCTATTTGACAAGGATGTCATTGTTGAAGATGCTTCAGCTCAAGGTGAACAAGAGGAGGTAGTTGATAGAGGGAAGCAGTCAACAGAAGATACTATTGCACCAGTGGTGAATAGTGGAATAGATCAGATCACAGTCACTGCAACACAAGAACCATCTAGTCAGAGGTTGGATGACTCAGGAACTGTGATGGCTGATGCTGGAAGTTCTTCTGTGATGACTGAAATTGCAAGTGAGAGACCCTATGATATGGGAGGAATGACTTTGATTGATTTTCCTGAAGATCAAACCAATATTGTTCTTTCAGAGTCTATCCACCTTGAGGGTGTGTCTCAGCAACCAACACTTAAAGACGGTGACATACTAGCTATGATGCCTAATGAAGTATTACTGAAGACATCAGAGTCTAGTGTAAAACCTGAAAGTTGTATATTGGAGCCTGTAGTTTCTGGAAAGAAAGTAGATGTTTGTAAGGGTTCAGAGACTATAGCAGCTCACTCCTTGGAGAAAATCTCAAGCCCCATGCCATATGAGGAACCCTCTCTCCATGTGAGTTCAGGTATAAAAACTTCTTCTAACCCCTATTTTTCTGTAGGTCATGAGAGCACTTATCCAAATTTGAGTGATACACTTGAAAAGATGGATATAGATCCACACACAGAGAGGCTGGCTCCTGACCAGGAAAAAGGAGAGGTAGAAAGAGTGTTGACTTTAGATAGTCAAAGTGAGAATGAGGGTATGGATGATCAACTCCATAGTGAGGGAGAGAAAATTAGGATACCACCATCGTTTGATTTTTGGGATCAGGTTTTTCCTGAATCTTGGTCTGAAAATCTTGGTATGGATGCTGGTACTTATTCTTTTATCAAGATGTATGAGAAGCATGACTTAGCAAATCACAATGCAAAGCCAGAAGTTAAAGCTCAGAAACAGAAAGAAAGGCTTGCAAGGATCATTAATAGAATAGGTGAAAGGCTAAGACAAACTTCTACTCAACCAGTACCAGAAGATATTCCTAATGATCCTAGTATTCCTTTGTATGTACTTCCAATTTCAGCTAGAATTGAGACATCAACAGTATCTGATCAATCTAAGGAGGAGTCAGGATCTGTAGATGTTAGTACACAGAATACTGGTGAAGGACAGGATGATCATACTTCAGCTCCAAATCAGAGAGATGAAGATGTTTGTACTTCTACTCAAGTATTATTACTTGAATATCATTCTAAACAGGCAACTTCTTCTACAAGACTTGAAGATAAAGTTCTTTCTGCATCTGAATCTGAAGATACAACAAGCACTTCCAACATTGAAGTCAATTCTGAAATTTTACGAAACATTCAGAAATCTAAAAGTGATATTTAATCGAGACTTCAAATTCTTAAAGAAAACCAAGTCACTATTATGGACAATCAAGCAGTTCTGATGAATCTCATTTGTTCTGTTACTGAATCTCTTGGAATTAATGTTGCTGATGTCAAAAAGGGGAAGATAAAGACAATTCAGAAACAACAACAAGAACAAACTGGGGGAGATAAACAGACTGGGAGAAGAATTAAGGGTGACAGAGTTGGTAAATTTCATCATGGAAGTGGTAAAGGAAAAGAAGCATCAAATAGTTGAATTCTTTCTTCTAAGTACTAGATACATGTCTACATCTGAAGAAGGAGGTACTTAACTTCATGATCTTAAATTCAAAAATTCTATTCTGGTTGTATTGTTATATGTTTTGACATCTACAACTTAGATTTATGCTTCAGATTCTAAAGCATAAATAGGGGGAGATTGTTAGGAATAATTCATAAGCTGTGATGTTGAGAATAGAATTATGCTAATACTTCTTGTATATCCTGATCTTATAAAGGATTTAGCACTTTGTATAGGATATATGTGTTAGACAGTAATCTGTGGAGGTTAGTCAGGAAAAGTGCGTCAGAGACTACATTTCAGGAACTAAGAGCAGATCCTGATACAGCAAGTCAGATCCTGATCAAATACTGATGGGATGATCAGATCCTGATGCAATGGGAAATCCTGATATCAGTCGTGTTACTGATGATGTCATTATGGATGCTACAGAAACTGGCAAGTGATATAAAATAGGATCGTTGTTTTGAAAAACAAGCAAGAAGATATCGTGAAGGAAACGAATTCTCTGTTGATGGAAACTATCAACTGGACGGCAGAACATTGTCATAGATAGATTATAATTCTGTTATTAGTTGATAGGTAGCATTATAAATACTCTCTCTATATTATTGTAAAAAGAGTGAATTGAGAAATATAGAGTGCATATCGTGTGAAGCTCTATATAAGGTTTGTATTCGAGAGTTTGAAACAAACAGAGAGAGAGATTTGTATTGTCAGCAACTGCTAAAGGTATTGTACACCTTTGGTAGAGTTTATATTTGATTTATTTTAATACAAACAAAGTTTGATTCATTCGTTTGTTCTTGTTCATCTAATCAAGCAAAAATCAGACACGATTATATAACTTGTATTCAACCCCCCCTTCTACAAGTTATTCGAGTTAACATTAACAAAACAACAAGTATGTTTCGGAACTAGTTCAAGAGCAATCGCTGAGACTCTGTTAAGAATGTGTTTCTGTAGCATGCAAGTCAATTCATAAGTATTTAAATCAATCCTCTATTCATCATTATCATACTCAGATTCATCATTGGCTACTAAACGGAACCACCAACCGCTACGGGATCAATGAAAATATGTTATGCAACTAATCACGAATATGCAAAAAATTTTTTTTTTGAAATTATACTAGCATTGTATATTATGAACTACACGAAACTGTATGCAATACTACGACTCGATTAATCAATTATCCTAAATCACCCCCAAACTTAAAATATACAATGTCCTTATTGAAGGTATAGATAAAGGATAAAAGAGAACTCCCCTAATTGTTGGAATCGTCACCCTCCTCGGGTGGTGAATAAAGTGGTGGAAATGTTGCATGAGCTTCAAACTAAAGTCAGTCTACCTCGAAAGAAGAATTTTTCTTTTGCGAAGCAAGCTCCTGTAATCCGTCAATGACCTGCAAACTTAACATAATACTAAATAAAATCAAACTGAAAATAAAAACATAAAACCTATGGGTTGCCTCCCATGAAGCGCTTGTTTATTGTCGCTAGCTTGATGATTCTGCTGCTTGATCATGTTGGGGCAAGAATAGAGGTGACTTCCTCATGGTTCACCGTACCACCGAAGTAATGTTTCAATCGCTATCCATTCACTTTAAAAGGGTTATCAGGGAACCTGTCATAGATCTCGACGGCGCCGTGTGGAAAAACATTTTTGACGGTGAATGGACCCGACCATCTTGACTTGTGCTTTCCTGGGAAAAGTTTGAGTCTAGAGTTGTACAAAAGGACTGATTAACCTGGTTCAAATGATTTATGTACCAGCTTCCTATCATGCCATCGTTTCACCATTTCCTTGTACATTTTTGAGTTCTCATATGCTTGCGAACGGAATTCCTCAAGCTCATTCATTTGCAGCATTCACTTTTCACCTGAAGCTTTCATATCAAAATTTAATTTCTTTAAGGCCCAGTAGGCCTTGTGTTCTAGCTCAACCGGAAGATGACAAGCCTTTCCATAAACCAACTGAAATGGCGACATTCCCAATGGAGTCTTGTATGCCGTCCTGTATGCCCACACAGCTTCTTCTAATTTCAGCGACCAATCTTTCCTGGATGGATTAACCACTTTTTCTAGGATCCGCTTGATCTCTCGATTGGAAACTTCTGCTTGCCCATTTGTTTGGGGATGATAGGTAGTAGCGACATGATGGGTTACACGATATTTGGCCATGAGTGCTGTGAACTGCCGATTACAGAAATGAGACCCTTCATCGTTGATTATTGCTCGTGGGGTTCCAAAACGTGTGAAAATATTCTTGTGCAGAAAGTTTAACACCACTTTAGCATCATTTGTAGACAGAATTTTGACTTCTATCCACTTGGACACATAGTCCACCGCTACCAGAATGTACTGGTTGTTGCACGATGAGACAAATGGTCCCATGAAGTCTATCCCCCAGACATCAAAGATTTCCACTTCCAGGATCATGTTGAGGGGCATCTCATTCCTTTTGGAAATATTTCCCACTCGTTGACACCTATCACATTTCAATACAAAGTGATGCGCATCTTTGAACAATGTTGGCCAGAAGAAACCTGCTTGCAGCACTCGGGCAGCTGTCCCCCCACCATAATGACCTCCATACGTGGTGGAATAACAATTTTGTAGAATACCCTCTGTCTCGCTGTAGGGTATGCAACGTCTGATCATCCTGTCTGCACATTGTCTGAACAAGAATGGCTCATCCCAATGATACCATTTTACATCATGAATAAACTTCTTTCGCTGGACTGACGAAAATTCGGAAAGGATGATATTGCTCACTAAGTATTTTACAATATCTGTAAACCATGGCTCTTCCCCTTGCACCACAAATAGCTGCTCATCGAGAAAGTATTCATTAATTAGAGTATTATTCCCATTAGCTCTTCCATGATCTTCCAGCCGTGATAAGTGGTCTGCCACTTGATTTTCCGTTCCCTTCCTATCTTTTATTTCTAGCTCAAATTCCTGCAGCAAAAGAATCCATCGAATCAGACGCGGCTTTGCATCTTTCTTTGAGATCAAGTATCTAATGGCTGCATGGTCTGTGTAAACTGTAACTTTCGTGCCAAGTAGATATGATCTGAATTTTTCAAACCCATAGACGACTACAAGAAGCTCCTTCTCAGTGGTGGTGTAATTCAATTGTGCATCAGTGAGGGTCTTACTAGCATAGTAGACCACGTGGAACACATTCTTCTTTCGTTGGCCCAGAACAACTCCCACCGCGAAATCACTGGCGTCACACATCATCTCAAATAGATCGTCCCAATTAGGTGTTGTAATGATGGGAGCAGTAGTCAGCTTTTCTTTCAAGTGCTCAAATGTAGCCAAACACTCTTCATTAAAGTTGAAATGGTTGTCCTTCTCCAACAAGCTGTACAATGGTTTTGTGATTTTAGAAAAATCTTGGATAAATCTTCGATAAAATCCAACATGGCCAAGAAAACTACGGATTCCCTTAACTGAGATTGGTGGAGGAAGATTTTTAATAGTCGCCACTTTAGCCTTATCCACTTCAACCCCCTTCCTAGATACCTTGTGCCGGAGAATGATTCCTTCTTGTACCATGAAATGGCATTTTTCCCAATTGAGCACCAGATTGGTCTCAACACATCTTTTCAGCACCAGACTCAGGTTATGCAAGCACTCATCATAAGAAGTTCAAAAAACTAAAAAATCATCCATGAAAACCTCCACATTTATTCCAATCATGTTAGAGAATATGGCCATCATGCATCTCTGAAAGGTGGCAGGCGCGCCACAGAGTCCGAAAGAAACTCGTCGGAAAGAAAAAGTGCCAAAAGGGCAAGTGAATGTGGTTTTCTCCTGATCTTCTGGGGTGATACAAATCTGATTGTAACCTGAATAACCTGATTGTAGCCTGTCCAACATCTGATCAATGAACGGTAGAGGAAAGTGATCTTTTCTGGTGGCTTTATTCAACTTCTGATAATCCATGCATGCTCTCCACTCTATGACTGTCCGAGTAGGAAAGAGCTCATTCTTTTCACTAGCTACCACTGTCATGCCCCCCTTTTTTAGGCATACATTGCACCGGGCTCACACACGAACTGTCTGAGATAGGATAAATGATTCCTGCATCAAGCCATTTAAGAATTTCCTTCTTTACCACCTCTTTCATGATAGGATTGAGTCTTCTCTGATGTTCGACAGATGGTTTGCTTCCTTCCTCAAGAAGAATCTTATGCATGCAATAGGAGGGGTTGATTCCCTTAATATCTGTTATGGGCCATCCGATTGCTGATTTAAACTCTCTCAGAATCCTCAATAGCTTGTCCTCTTCACTACCTGTCAGGTTAGCAGCAATAATAACAGGTAATGTAGATGCATCACCTAAATATGCATACCTTAAGTGCTCCGGTAGAGGTTTGAGTTCGAGTTTAGGAGCCCCCTCACTAGACGGCTTAAGGCATTCTTGAGAATCCCTGATATCTGCCAAGCCAAGTGACTCATGTGGTGTGCTAAACCTCTTTTGCCAGGGGGTTGCATCCAACAACTGAATTTGTTCCTCACTTTCATCATCTTCAATACCCAATTCTCTTTTTAGAGCATTGTCTAAAGCATCCGAATTCAGCAACTGTTCTATCTTATCACATACTGCCCTATCAGCTACATCCACTTTAAAACATTCTTCATCTTCTGTTGGGAATTTCATAGCCTTGAATACATTGAAAGTGACATCTTGATCATGTACTCTCATGGTTAGCTCTCCTTTTTGGACGTCAATCAGAGTTCGGCCTGTAGCCAGAAATGGTCTTCCCAAAATGATAGGAATGTTCTTGTCTTCTTCAAATTCTAGAATGACAAAATCAGCAGGAAAGATTAGTTTATCCACCTTAATCAAAACATCCTCTACTATACCTCTCGGATATGTGATCGAACGATCAGCTAGCTGTAATGAGATATTAGTAGGCTTTGGATCAGGGAGTCCCAGTTGAACAAAAACCGATAGCGGCATCAGATTTATACTTGCTCCTAAGTCGCATAAACATTTGTTGAATGATATGTTGCCAATTGTGCATGGTATTATGAAGCTTCCTGGATCCTTGAGTTTCGGGGGCAATTTCTGTTGCGCACTGCATTCTTCTGTTAAAGCAACGGTTTCCAATTCCTCAAGACTCAGCTTCCTTGATAAAATTCTCTTCATGAACTTAGCATAACTCGGCATCTGTTCCAATGCTTCTGACAAAAGGTATATTAATATGTAGCTTCTTGAATACCTCTAAAAACTTTTCAAACTGCTTATCCAATCTCTGCTTCTGGAGTCTCTGCGGATTTGGTGGAAGGGGGGTAGATTTGAGTATTTGCAGCTTTATGCTCCTGAGATGCTTTCTCAGATGGTCTGTTGACACCCTCCGGTTTGCTGATATTGATTTCAGGTTTCGAGATCTCCGTTTGTTCCTCTGTAGTGGTGCGGCTGCCCTGTGCCTCCGGCTGTTCGGTTACCTTTTCAACGTCGTGGTCCTTTGTGATTTTGCCAGATCTTAAAGTGATAGCTTTGACTTGCTCTTTGCCGTCCCTTTTTCCAGGGTTTGCTTCTGTGTCGCTAGGAAGAGCTCCTTGCAGCTTATTGAGTAAGGCGTTTGCTATTTGGTTTTCCAGAGTTTTAAGAGATACAGCCTGGCTTTTACACATCAATCTTAGTTCTTCCAATTCTGATTTCTCAGCAGACTGTTGGCCTGGACCGGCATAATATTGCTGAAAAAATCCTGGAGGTTGAGATTATTTCGGGGCATATTGATTCTGAAGTTGGTGCTCCTGCTGTTGATGCGATCCTGAGGGATTGTATGGTCTGGCCCCATACTGCTAATTTTGGGGTTGATGGTATGGCTGTTGTTGATATGGCTGTGGTTGCTATGTTTGATATGGTGGTTAAGTTTGATATGGTGATGGTTGCAATCCATTTTTAATGTTGCTCCAGCTGAAGTTAGGATGGTTTCTGTTGCTGGGTTGGTAAGTGTTTGGGACTAGGTGTTGTTGCTTTTGAAAATTGCTCACAAAGTGCACTGATTCATTAGAAATTGCACATTAATCCGTTTCATGTCCACCGACGCATAGCTCACAAACACTCGCCACTTGATGTACCCCATAGTTTGTCAAAGAATCCACCTTCATGCTTAGCACTTCAAGCTGAGCTGATAGGGATGTGGCTGTGTCAACCTCGAGGATTCCTGCCACCTTGTGTTGAGGCATCCTCTGCGTCGGATTCTGATATTCATTAGCCGCCATCATTTCAATTAGCTCGTAGGCGGCTTCATAGCTCTTAGCCCATAAGGCTCCCCCTGATGCTGCATCCACAATAGGTCTTGATTGCAATCCTAGTCCATTATAGAAATAATTTATGACCATAGTTGGGCATGCCATGGTGAGGGCATTTTCTTAGCATTTCCTTACAGCGCTCCCAAGCTTCACATAAAGATTCCCCCGTCTGTTGTGTGAACTGAGCAAGAGCATTCCTTATGGCAGCTGTTTTTGACATGGGATAGAATTTAGTGAGGAACTTTTGAGCGAGTTCTTCCTATGTTGTTATCGAGCCAGCTGAAAGAGAGTGCAACCATCCCTTAGCTTTGTCCCGTAGAGAAAATGGAAAAAGCCTCAACTTTACAGCATCATCTAACACGTTGTTGAATTTGAATGTGTCACAAATCTCTATGAAGTTCCGGATATGCATATTTGGATCTTCCGTTGGCGTTCCCCCGAACTGGACAGAGTTTTGTACCATCTGGATTGTGCCAGGTTTGATTTCAAATGTGTTGGCTGCAATGGCTGGCTTGACGATGCTTGACTGAATGTCATTGATTTTTGGTTGAGAATAGTCCATCAATGTCTTGGGCACAACATCCGCCATTTCTAATGCTTCTTCGGTTCTTGATTTAAGAGTTTGGGCATGCGTTAGCATAAACAACTCAAGATCCTTATACTGGTAGAGCAAGAAAAAATGACGTGAGAAAAAAAAATTATCCAAGTCAGTTAAGTTTAACCTCTGTTGATGTTAAACACAAATTCTGAAAATAACACCGAAGTCCCCGGCAGCGGCGGCAAAAACTTGTTGGTTCGAAAACTAACTGCGCAAGCATACGTGGTCAAAAGTAATATAATAAGATCGATCCCACGAAGACTTGGTGTTTGATCAGAAATAGTGCTTATGCAACGACGTATGATTAAACAAAAATCTGCTTAAATTAATATAAAAGGGGAGTTTGTTTTATTTTTCTAATTGATTTATCAAAATAATAATACTAAATAATTCGAACTACTTGATTTAATTAAACGAGATTTAATATGTGATAAAAACATTGGATTCTAATTTCATTACTTATTTTATTTAGAATTGATGCCATAATTCAATTTTATTTGATAATTATGAAAGCTAGCCGGGAACACGAAACTAACATAAGCGCCTTTCAGCCTTAACTTATATCAAACCACACGAACATCCACTTAAAAAGATAGAAGTTGCGTGGACACCGTTTATGCTTAGACCCTATATGTCTATAAGATTTGAAAACATAATTGGTTTACGAATAAATTCCTTTATTATGACTACATAGGGTGGTGTGATCCAAAATCCTACCACTTATCGTAAATGTACATGACAATTACGAACCTATGCTAACATGACAAATTCTAAATTCCTAAATCCACTTTCGCATTCATTAGGAATTAATAACTTAGATGTTAGCTATGCATCTAATAAATTAAGCGCAACCACATTAGGCAATCTGAGTTTTTATCATAATAAAAATTATTAAGGCATCGAATTACTAAACTACATAAATAAATCCATTAGAATCCCATGACGACGATTAGTTCATAATCGATCGAATCGTCATCATGGGATTAAATGAAAACATCGTAGAAAATTGCATAAATTAAATATGAATTACAAGAGTTTAGAAAATAGAACCGAAATAGCTTCCAATGAAAGAGAGGAGCACTCCAAGTAATCCCATTAAATCTTCAACCAAAATAAAACTTATACTAAAATTGCAGAAAATTAAAGTGTATAAAATAGAACTGAAATTACAAGAAGAACTACTGAAATTTGACAGAAAGTAACTGAAAACTCAGTTGTGGGATGCATCAAACCTATGAAAAACACTGCTATATATAGCAGAAATTAGCACACCATGTACCATAATTAATTCGGCCGAAAGCTTGTACAGCGAAACAGCCTGGGCGGCGGTGACCACTTGCCTAACTTTTGTTTTGAAAAAATGAATTCATTTTATACACGCAGGCGGCTGTTAACAATTCATTTACTTTAGATTAGTTTATTGTTTATTCAATGTACGTGAATTGTGACCAGCTACAAACTCAATAAAACCGGGGCCTAGTTCGCCGGGTTCTGTAGAAATGTTTTTTTAAACCGCAAAGCTTATAATCTTTAATTAATAAATAATTAATTTAATTTAGAAATTATAAAAATAAATATCTAATATTATTAGATATTTATAAATATAATTTTCTAATTAAATAAAATATTTATAAATATAAATATATCTTTAAGTCCTAAGCTGCGGTCTATTGAGGGTCTGGAACTGGACTCCTTTTGCTTAACAAAAAATATATCAATTCCAACCGGGATTCCTGTTTTAAGAATATATCACTTTCCATATTTTTGTGATAATTCTATTTCCTCATTGCTCGTCCAGGTGTAAGTTACGGTCTATTGAGGATCTGAAACCGGACTCCTTTTGCTTAGAAACAAATACAACAATTCCAACCGGGGTTTCATCATTAAGAATATATCACTGAGAATTTCTTTATGATAATTCTTTTTCCTCGTAGCCAGCCCACTTGATAATAAGATCGTTGTGATTAAATGATTTAGCACTTCTGTTGCTTGCACAATGATTTTCTTTATACCAGTCTTGACTTCCTCAGACCTTGCGCTTTCTTGGCAACTCTAAATTCCGAATTGAGGCAGAAATTCACCGTTTTTAATTTTTTATCGCCACAATACCTAAAGTTTCGAGTTCTGCACAACAAAGACTGAAACAACATAAACGAATTAAAAGACACAACATACTTAAGGATAAACCACCAATCTAGGTCCAATTAGCGCATAATAAGTGGATATAAAATCCACTTATCACATCCATCTTTTGTATTCGACCTCAGAGATAAAGGAATCACCTATTTTGCCAAATGAATTAAACACTCTTGAAGAGTTTGGTTTACTGCTTATGGCAACAGGTGGATTTTTCATTTGTGTTTCAGTGACAATCGTTTCGTTCTTTTTTTTCTTGGCAGGGTGCTTCTGTTGTTTAGAAACCTGCCCCTGAGTCTGAGAAGGATCCTTGGAAGTATTAGGGTTTGGCTTGGTAGAAGTAATAACTTCTAAGTCTTCGAATATGTTTGGAATGTCCTCCATAACTGAAAAATAAAACAGAAACAACAAAGGAAATATTAGTTTAATAAGAACATGTTGACCCGCCAAAGACTTAAAATTGCCGCACCAACTTTTATATGAACGAAACATGCATATGTGGGAAATGATAATATAAGTTAGAATGAAAAGCATGAATAAACCAAGGGACGTATTCATAAGTTGTCACGTTAAGGTATTGTTGTGCCCATATATTTGTACCTTCATTATTGTGTGTTTTCTTGTCTTTTCATTTTTTACTCTTTGGACTTGGAGGTGTCCTAACAGCGGCAGGAAGGAATCCATATTTCTTCAAGTTATCTAAAGTTACTAAAGCATTCAAATTCTTCTTCGAGTCAGGATGCCCTAGAATGGTATTTGCACGAATAAGTTCGTCTCCAAAGAGTTCAGTTCGACGGTGACGGACTGTGATAAAAAACAAAAATAAAATAATAAGGAAGGAATGATAGATAGGAGTTCAGAATTAGAATTACTGTGGCAAGAAAAGGGTCGTCGCACCAATAAAGAAGTAGCTACGTCAAAGTGAATGACTTACTAGCTTTCTTTCTAAAAACAATGGGTTGCCTCTCGGTATCGAAGACATAGAAAAACTTTTCCTTCCATCCTTTTATATGACTGATTCTGCCTACACTAAATCCTTTGCTCATGTGTATTCTCCAAACAACCAGGTGGAAGTATCCTATTCCACTCTTTTGGACGCTAAAAAAGAAACTGAGTTCTTTCATACTTGGTTCAGGGAACTTTTCATCCATATACATCATGTATAACCCAATGGCAGATCTGTGGCTATTGGGTGAAAATTGAATAGGGGAAACTTTGAACCAGGAACATAGTTGACGCAACCAAGGATGAAGTGGCGTGCCAACCCCGTATGGAATATGCATAACTGTAAGAATAGCTCTAGGAATCCTGGCATTATCTTTGTCAAACCTGTAGGGACGAAGATTTGGAGGTGGTTTCACAAACTTACCTTCCTGGGCATAGTACTTCATTGCACGCTTGATTTCACTATTTTTGGCAAGGGAATGCTGACCTACGCAGGATAATTTGCCAGCTATTTTTCTCATTTTGTCTTTCATTCTCTTGGTTGGCATCTTCTAATATTTTTTCCAATCAATATCGAAAGCATAGTTTTTGAGAGGTGGGGGTAAATATGGATTGGGAGAGTGTTCTGGGGAGGAGAAGATTTCAGCTGTATCACTGTCTTCATCACATGATGCACCAACGTCGTCCATTGCCGTACCAAGGTCTGACCCATCCTCAGAAGCAGGGTTATCTGTATCCTCTTGACTTGCTTCTTCGTTGTCTTCGGCAATTTCTTCTTCAATTTCCTCCTCCACAATTCTTTTTCTTTTCCTTCTAGATTTGGATTTAGAAGAAGATGGCATAATCCAGTCTTCAAGATTCGGGTCATAGTCGTTTGGACGAGGAATATCTCCATCATTTGAATCGAAAAAAGTAGACTCTGAGCTAGGATTGTCCATTTAGTTCATAATGCCTTTGTTTCTCACTAAATCAGCTAGGCACGTCAAAGATGTTGGACTCGTATAGGAATATTGGTATGAAGGGGCAATGAATGGAGAAGAAGGTAATCCAACCCCTCTATTGAAGTTTTAAATGGATGAAAAAGGGATGTGTTTCCTCTATAGGCCAGCTGCAAAATGAAGAGAGAAAGAATAAATGAAGGAACGTATGACACACCTGAAAGATGATAATTTTAAGGAAGGTTGACGCGCCAACAAATTATTTTTGTCATGCCAAAACTCATATTTCGTGATGAAATAATAAAGACAATCGGTGTGTTAAGAAGGAGTCATTGGCTTTAATAAATTGTGAAATTGATTTGGATTATGAAGGCTCGTCGAAAAATTCTAAATACATCTTAGGGATTCGAAGGGTGTACACCTAAAGGTTGCAGAGACCTAGGACGAAGTTGGTGTTGCCGCGGCAATGTATGTACTAACGAATTTTAACATGTTTTAAGAGATCTTAATATTAACATGTATTTTGAAGCAGTTATGTAATGGTCGCGGTAGTTGTGGCCGCATCAATGTATTTAACACTAAGAACATGGTTTCAGATTAGATAAGTAGGTAAAATGGATCAAACAAGCATTATATACAAATATAAATATACACAAATATGAAGAACACGGAAACCTCAAACTCTAAAACTACAGATCTGGGCGAGTACGTGGTAAACACTTGCGAATAAGATGTCAATATGTACCTTGGGATGAGGAGAACACTTTTACGGTGGTGGATTGAAGAATAGTGAAGGATTGAAGTCGGAGAAAGTAAAAAACCGTTCAGGTACCTACGACTTCGAAGAGAGAGAGAGAGTTGAAATTGGGAATTTTGGGAAAAAATGGAGAATTAGGGTTGTATTTGGGTTTAAATACCACAACCATGTTTGATCTACAGTATCTATATGCGTACGGGGGCCCCGTATGTATTTTTCTAAATACGTATCTTGTGATAATATTAAGTTTAAATTGTGATTAAAATTTCGGAAAATTCTGGAATAGTTTATAAGTTGTTAATTTTATTATTGTCTGATTTTGGCCGCGCTGGAATACATGTTGCCGCGCTAACATTATGGGAAATGAACAAATTTTTGTTCTTATTTTTAACCCCTTTTGCATTTTACAAATACAATAGATGGCTTGGGGGGTAGCTGTTATATGCAAAAATTCACCAGAAAGAATATGTACTTGTTTTGCCATGCCAAAACCATTCTTGCCGCTGCAATATCTACAAAATGCATTATGAAGACAATACATTGATTTTTGTATAATGGAAGGCCAGATTCTGTATTCTAACAAGTTGTCCTTGTTGGGGAATCAATGGTAAATAAGCTTGTCATTACTATCTAGAAGTCCCTTCTTGTATTCCAGCAAGTTGCTCTTGTTGGGGGAATGAGAGACATTCTGCGTGACATAATTTGGTAGAACTTGCCCTGTAGTCTGGTGGGTTAGCCTCATCGGGGGGTAAGGATCCGTTCGTGCATTTGGAGTAAGTCATGACTATCCCTACAACTAAACGTATGAGGAAAGAGCTGGTAGCGGTTGATGTTAGCTCCGATAGATAGGGCTAATGTTGTATCCGTGAAGTCCTCGGAGTTAGTTGGGCCTTGGGGTCATTAAACTAGGATTCATCGCATGGGCTCTTCCAATGGGCTTCGAAGACGGTTGGTTCGGTTACGTTTCATAGTGGGCCTGCTAGTAAGAGACCTACTTATATCAGATTTAGGTTTCTTGCTTTCCAAGAACTACGTGAGGCTTGATCCTCTATAAATATAGAGGTACGTAGGCACATTAAAGGGGTTCGACGTTGAGAGCTCTGAGAGACCACCGATACCTCTTTGATCTCAGCCATTGATAAACACATAAACCACCGTTTTCCGATTACTTTTTCGACGAACAACCGCCATCGTAGATCTTGATTCCGGCTTGTAACCTCAAACTTTGTTATCACAAATTCCTCCGTTAACAACCTCCAATCAATTTTTCTTAAAAGTGATGATTACTTTTAATTTACTATGAAATGAAATTGGTTTACCGATTGAAATGTCAATTACTTTACACAGTTTTGAAATATCTATTGCTATCCTATGATCTGTTAATCTCCTGCCAAATTCTTGTATCAAGATTATTGTTACTGTTTTTCAGTTAATCATGCCATATCTTGAATTATTGTCGTCATTTGAAATACCTTGTTATACTGCTTTCAGTTGAGATCTTCAGTTACTTTCTGAGCGTTGGCTCATTATTATTTTGTCTAACCCTTTTGACAGTAATCTAAGAATCATGGTTCGTACAATCTAAACCGCAAGGAAGCGCACTTACCATGGCCCTGAGTTGGTTCGTTTTGAGATGCAATAACAGCTCAGTGAGGAGATCTTTAGTTAGTTGTAAGAACTGTCAGTAGAACTTTTTAGAACTTTGGTTTGTAATAATATATTATATTTTGAATTCAGGTTTGTAATAATAATTAGTTAGACGATGGCTTGCTTGTTTCATACCATTACCTGTAAAAGATCTTGGATAGTAGAGTTGGGGCCAGTCAGCATGTTATATTTATATTTCCTTTTAGGGTGTTTGCATCTGGAGTGTGTCAGTGACCCTCCGATCTAGGCCCCAGGTCGGGAGGGCATCACAGGTTGGTATCAGAGCTACGGGTTTTGGTCACTGAAACAAGCCAGGAATTTAGGATCACTAATAAAAGAAGTAGATACAATTAGGATTCAAGAGTGATTAGAGGTTTAGGTTTTCCTTTCACGATAGATTACTAGGACTAACATAACTTAACTTGTTTATATTCTACGTGTATACATATATATTATTACTACAGGAGATGGAGTTGGACGATGATGCACCTTTACTTCCCGATTCCGATAGTTCATCCGAGGAGTCCGATCCTTCGGAGATTATGTCTGATGCTAATGTGGAGGTCGAGTCTGATACTGAGGTTATGTCCGAGACCGAGGTTGAGAGTCCCCCGGCCCGTGCCGACATTCCTGTCCCTACCACTGAGTCAGTATTTGTGCCTATGTCTGTTACCGATACCGTGCCTGTTCCAGTACCAATCGTGACCCCATCTGTCACCGAGCACGGCGAGTCATCCATCGGATCATTTCAGTTCTCGAGCCCGTACCTGAGCCAACTTTTAAGGATATGGTTCGTGATAAGTGGATTTTATATCCACTTGGAATGCCTCAGTTCGGCTTAAATTGATTATTTTGGACTCAAGATGTTGTAGTTTTGATGTGTTTTGCTTAGTTGTGCAGATTTACGAGAATGTTGATTAAAGTTGATGCTTCTATTGTTTTTGGAGATTTATTTGATTAAAATTCGGATTTTCCGGGAAGGCTGCGCAGCTTATACTGTTTTGGCCATATCTGGAGTTCTAGAAGTCCGTTTTCAGCGATCTTACTGCCCACGCGAAGCTTGAGAGATTTTATACAACCTGGGATAGAAAGCACGTGCAAGGAATGTGATTATTAAAGTCGCGCACGTTTTCTTATAAAAGAAGGCCATGAATTTACTGTTTTGCCCTTTTTCTAATTCTAATTGTATTCTGGGCAGTTTTGGTCCCTTCTTTAAATTCTAATTGTAATAGAAGGTAATTTCTTGCTGGGCAAGACTTGGAGTATCTATATAAACACATCGAGGGTTATTAATTTAGGGATCGGAAAAACATTATTGTAGAGATCCAATTTTGTACGCAGCTTTTAGGGATTTTTCTGGAGAACTATTATTTTCTTCGAAGATTGAAGATTAAAGGTTTTTTTCTATATTCTTATAATTATGAGTTCTTCTATTAATTCGTGTGTTTTATTTTCTTCCTTAATTATGTGTAACTAAATCTCTAATCTGAGGATTGGGTAGTATTCCTTGGTATTCATGTATGTTTAATTATCTGTGATTTTCTTGCTTTGCTGATCTGTTATTGAGGGCTTAATTCAATTAGGGGAGTCATGAACCTTTGATTGGATTTTAGGGATTGTAATAACTTGGAAGAGGAGTTGCGATTTTAGTACAAGATTTAACAGACATAACTCGAATATTTGATTGGAAGATTAATAGGAGAGTTGTGAGACTTATAATTCTTGGTGCGTAATAGTTTATGATTGTACTTTGATTGTATCACGGAAGTGACAATAAAGGTGTAGTTGTAGACACTATATTGTATCTTGGAAGAGAACATTATAACCTTAGAAGAATTGTTTTCAGCAGAGTAAGAACGTAGATGTCACATAGATATTGAATGTGCATTGAAACCAAGTGAAGAACCCCAGTTCTTGGATTGTTTTCCTCATATATTTTATTCTCGATTTATAATTAGTTTAATTTAGTTTATAAACAAACCAAACGTTCTTCTACACTTCTAAATTGTGAGAGATAGGATACTTGAACTTGATATTACATTCAGTCCTTCCCTGCGAACGAGCAACAAAAATACTATTAACAACTTTGATTGTATCACGGAAGTGACAATAAAGGTGTAGTTGTAGACACTATATTGTATATTGGAAGAGAACATTATAACCTTAGAAGAATTGTTTTCAGCAGAGTAAGAACGTAGATGTCACATAGATATTGAATGTGCATTGAAACCAAGTGAAGAACCCCAGTTCTTGGATTGTTTTCCTCATATATTTTATTCTCGATTGATAATTAGTTTAATTTAGTTTATAAACAAACCAAACATTCTTCTACACTTCTAAATTGTGAGAGATAGGATACTTGAACTTGATATTACATTCAGTCCTTCCCTGCGAACGAACAAAAAAAAAACTATTAACAAATTGGCGCTGCTGCCGGGGAAGGCAATATAGTTGAGTTTAGGTTAATTGTTTCTTATTGTTTAGATTTTAATTGGTTCCACAAGTTGTTTTGTTGGTGATTTTCAGGTGTATGCTACGTTCATCTTGCGCTAGAAAATTGGAATTTGACCCTGAAATCGAGCGTACTTTGAGAAAGCTAAGAAAAGATAAAGCTAAGATGGGAGAGCCAGAACCTCGGGCAGTTGTTAATGTTGATGCGACTTCTATTTGGGACCATGAGACACTGAATCCAGCCAATTGCATGTACAAAACTCCAGAGATTGGTGCAGCTCAGTTCCATATTAATCCGAGCTTAATTCAGATGATCAACAATCAAGCTTTTGAAGGAGACATTGAATTAGAAGACCCACACAGACATCTAGAGCGTTTTGTGCAGATGTGTGGCTCATTCAGAATCACTGGTGTTACGAGTGATCAGATTCGTCTCCATATGTTTCTCTACTCTATTAAGGGAAGAGCTTTGGTGTAACACCCCCAGATCCGGGGTCCGGGATCGGGTCGTTACTGTCTCATAACTTATACACAATACTTGACTTGAGTCCAAAATCAATTAGCATGCTATGACCCCACAAGAATATCCACTCACACACACACAGTTATAGTCCCAGAGATGAAATTGAAATAAGTCTTACATAAAAGGGGTTTACGAATGAAAGTTATTACAATCCCAAAAGGATAACATCATAAGTTTAAAAGTTTTGCCGTTGATTACATTAATTATACATATAGTTAAACAGGAAACGAAAGCTGTCTACTATGCTACCTCAGTAATGGCGACTAGCATCTCAGCGGGGAGTCCGGTGGGTCGGGTAACCCGCTTGCGCCGAGTGCGCCTGACGCGAGCCATCTGCCCTAGCTGTTGTTGTGACATAATATGAACAAAGCAAGGGTGAGCGAAAGCCCACCAACAATAATATAACTGAACAGTGATACATATATACAGTAGTTCAAAATATCCTTTGAAATCATATGCCATGCCTTAATGAAGTTATTGCCAGTATAATATAAAGGATGAAGTTACCAGGTAACTCAAAGTATTTGTTTGTAGAAATATCTGCTACATCAAAAGTAAGCGAGATATTCTCATTGCCATTAAAAGAGGAACTTGCATGAAAAGATTGCAATTCCAGTTATGAACACTTTTCCAGCTCTGCCAACAGTAATCATGTTGCAGGAAATAAATAAGTTTGGATGATGAACCAATGATGGAGTATTCACCGCGCCCGCTGTTCCAATCTTGATGATCAGTCGAGATCGTACAACTCAAATTAGATTTACTACCGGTAGAAGGAAGAACTGACGACTTTACTTGTCTACCGCCTTACTAGCTCTCCCCGGCCAACGGTTGGGCCAAAGGGGATGGACCGGCGCTACTCGGCCTCTTACACGACTCCTAGTTCAAATAGAATTCATGATTCTGAATGTAACGTTCGTCCCCCTTTCCCCAAGTATAATACTTGTTGATAAGACTCTACAAAGTAGTCGTATCTAGTTGGAAAGAAAAATTCACCAATCACTTCCAAGCTATTGCTTGGTAACGAATATCAACTTGTTCCAACAATCTTACCCCTCGAAAGATGAGAAGGTAAACAACGACTTAATAAGTCAATAGCACCCGAGTTGCGAGTGAAGAGAATACTTTATGACCGGGAAGTCGACAAGATAAATATCATTTTCCAAGTAAGGTTCCCTTATTATTAGGGAGATAGACTCAAAGAAGAATGATGTCTGAGAACCTTTCTTGATATAAGATTAATAATAATATAACTCCGAAATATTTTCCGTAATAATCGAAGAAGATAAACCTTATTGAGCTTATTCTAAGTAGGGAATAAATATTCAGAGAATATTTACTGAATTAAAAATATTAAAAGAATATTTAGGAATATGAAAGAATATCTTTAATCAGAGTATTTCTCAAAATAATCCTTGAAGAAATATCAGGAGAATATTTATTGAATAAATAAATATTTAAATGAATATTCAAAATAATATTCATTAATTAATAAGACCTGAAAGGAATATTTAAGATAATATTCATAATTAATTAGGAATTTTAATGAATATTCAAAAAGTAATATTCATTTAATGAATAATATTCTAAATGAATATCAAGTAATATTCATTTAGTAATCCAAGCTTTAAAGGAATATTCGAGATAATATTCGATAAATAAATCAAGCTTCAGATGAATATTAGAATAATATTCATCAAGTAATTAATATCTTAAATGATTATACAAAAGTAATATTCATTTAATAAAATAATATTCTAAATGGGTATTCAAATAATATTCATTTAGTAGTCAAATCATTAGAAGAATATTCGGAATAATAATCGCTAATCTATTCAACTCTGAATGAATATTGAAAAATATTATTCGTCGAATGGTTACGTTCAAATAATTATTTGAAGTAAGGATCGTTAAATAAATAATCTCGAACGAATATTCAAATAATATTCGTCGCCCAATCCGAGATAATCTCGATATATCAAGAAATATTGACTCCCGGTCTATATTTGATGAATAAGATGTATACGCCCTTCTATGAGGGTCTTACAATAACCGGCTTATAATTGATGCGTTAGCTATCTAATTTATAAGCCAATAAACAATCAGGGAACAAGCATAACGATATGACTGGAAAGTAGGCATGCATGCTATGGCATATGTATAACAGAAAAAAAAAATATATATATATATATATATATATATATTCAATCACAACAACAGCCTAAAAGAAGGGAATTGAAACTTGCCTGGTAGTCGAGTACGGTAAGGGGTAGTGGTAGCGGGTCCCGGGTCAGCTTGGTGATCTATAAATAACCAAGGCATTCGGGATTAATCGCTTAACATCTCAAAAGTTAAGTTATACTTGAATCGAAACACGTTCTCGAGTTATCTCGTTATACCCCTTTTAGTGGATTCCTTTTATCATCGATCCGACCCGACATTCGTTCGTTAATACGACATGTCACTGTACTTACACTTGGGACATACTTAAGTCATACAAGTTCTAAAGTCGATCGTTACGAATCAATATTATACTCCGAGTTTTATCGCCCGTTTTCTAAGTGTTTTACCGAAGTTATAATCAAGCGGGTTTTTAGGGGTTCGTTCGCGTTTAACTTCGATTCCAACATTTTTATAAAATCGGAAAACGATCCGTTTGACATGTGGTTTTCTTTCATACCTTCCTTATGACCCCTAGTATTTATTTACCAAGATTCGCCACTGAGTAACATGCTTTACTAGGGTTCAATTGAAGTTACGAACTTTTACTTACGGTTCCGAACCAATTTTAGTAATTTGACCATAACTCCTAAACCGTAAGTCAGAATGTTTCGATTCTCACGCCAAAACGATCTATGACTCGAGATCTACAAGGACCAGTCACAATATTACCAAGGCCAGGAATTATATTAACTGCCATGCTTGGTTTTTAAGTGTTAACAAAAATTCGGAATTACGACGGCTATAAATCGGACGTTCTAAAAATCGTAACAACACAACCAAGCCACACCGGGCATCAACACTATTCATAAACATGATTCTCATCTCAACAAACCCTAGAACCACTGATCTTAACCTCAAAATCATCATGCTTCTTAAATCACATAACTAACTACATAATCATGCTTATAATCACCACTATAATCATACAAAGCTAAAACCATAAAAAACATATATAAATCTCAAATCAAATGCTAGGGTTTCAAGAGTTCTACCTTCCTTGGAGTATTTTCTAGCCTCACTAAGCTTTGTATGATCATTGAGTGGCCTTAAGCTAGCTAAATCAACCATAGGAATCAAAGAAAACAAGATTAGTTCTTGAAGAACACTATTCATCACTCAACTTGTAAAAATCATAAAAAATCGAAAAACAAGAGTTTAGCTCTCAAATTTTTACCACATCTTGGGTTCTTCATAAGCTTTGTTTTGAGATATAGATGATGAAATTTGAAGCTTGGAAGCTATGGTTTTGAACCCGTTTTTCCTACTGGACAGAAACTGGTCAGATTTGGTTTCCCAACTTTGAGCATGGATTTGACTAGGCTATACTACTTGGATTGCAATGAAATTTTGAACGAACCTTGCCCATGGAGTGAAGAGGCTTTGGTTAAAATTTGGTGATTTTAGACTCTCTAGATTGGGAGATATGAATTTATATTTAGCTTTTGTTTCTGCTGGGCAGTTTAGAGAAAAAGAGAGAAATGGAGTTGTTTGGCTTGCTTTTGATCTCATCCTTGCATTATTGTGTAGTCTTGGATAATATCTAGCTAAAGTTACTTTTATAAAGTGATTTGCTCATGCATGATGTAATTCAAGTGGACAAATATCATGTTTTAGTGGTTTGATGATAAGATTAAGCTAAGTACTTAGTTTGCTTTCTAATTGTCCAAGTTGCTTTGGTAACCAACTTAGTTACTTGATCCTATCCACTTGCACATGCTTGTCTCT
Source organism: Saposhnikovia divaricata (assembly GCA_036435485.1). Taxonomy (NCBI): domain Eukaryota; kingdom Viridiplantae; phylum Streptophyta; class Magnoliopsida; order Apiales; family Apiaceae; genus Saposhnikovia; species Saposhnikovia divaricata. The sequence goes on from CM071596.1 coordinate 64,344,140, forward strand.
TGGCTCTCTGCTTGTTTCTTTGTCCGGTTATTGCTCAATTCATTGATCGTTCGAACGAAGATCTCAATCATTTTTAGTTAGGGTTTTACCGGAAACCGTCTTAACATTTATAATAATATTCTCCATCATTCATAATAATTCTCGAATCCATATTCCTTAAATCCCTTCAATAATCCTTTAAGTCTTTCAGTGTCCAGGGAATTCTTGGAGAAAATAAAAGTGCTATTTTTCAGAATCCGACAGCTTTTACATACACTCTTTTTCCCCCTTGATCACTAATACGAACTCAGAATTTCGTTCCGGATACTTATATATCGCGTCGTCTAATAATATTCCTACGTCCACCAAAATCACTATTCATCCATATTTCTTTATTTATCCTCTTAGGGTTGTACAATTGTCCCTGATCTCTTTTCGATCGGTCCTTAACCTTTTTACGGACCCACTGGACCAATAACAGATATCGATTTGGATGACATAAGAATAATCTTCTCCTTTAGAATTATCAAATCTCAATTCCCTAGGAGATAGATAATTCTTATCTAAAGTGTCAACCAATAGTATTCTTCAAGACATAAAACATTTGAATCCAAATCTATTCCTTTCATTCATTATCTCAATCGTTACATCGTAGTCGTAATCACTATTCACCATTACCTCAGTACATAATAAAAAGTTTTAATTATATCCAAAATTTGGGGTTCTTACATTTGGAATGGTTTCAGCAACTTCCAAACACTGCGGTTGCTACATGGGAGAGTCTTTCTACGACATTCTTGTCCAAATACTATCCTTCTGACAAGACGCAACAGTTGAGGACTATGATTATGAGTTTTAAAGCACAACCGGGTGAAGGTCTATATCAGGCATGGGAGAGATTCAAGGCACTATTGAGGAAGTGTCCACATCATGGCTTAGAAAATTGGCAGATCATTAGTACTTCTTATGGGGCCATGAATGCAGATATTCGTTTGAGTTTGGATGTGGCTGTTGGTGGAAATTTCAAGAAGGCACCAACTACACAGGCTAAAGCACTCCTTGAGGAATTAGCATCTAATAATTATTCATGGGCACCTAGTGGGACGAGCTCAGCAAAAGCAGCACAAGAATCTGAGATGATCAACATGCTGGCTCAAAAGTTGGATACTCTAACTCAGGAGGTGCGAGGACAAAAGGTAAATGTGAATGCTATTTCTTCACCTATGGAAGGGTATCATGATTATGGTGCTAGTCAGAACTCTTATGTGCAACAATTTCCAGAAGAAGCATCTTTTATTTAAGGAAGACAGCCTTGGCCTATGCAGAATAATTCTTACTACAATCCGAATCCAGCAATAATCATGCAGCTATCCCTTCCTATGCATTTCCAAGGCAGAATCAACCTCCTGGTTTTCAATCACGACCGCCATATCAAGCACAGCAGCAGTATCAACCTCCACCAAAGAAAGAACCAGCTGAGTGGGAGGTTGCACTAAATAAGATTATGCAAGGGACTTCCGGGGCATTGGCTAATATGGAATCAAGAATAGATCAGATGGCATCATCTCAAAAGATGCTAGAAACACAGATTGGACAGATTGCCTCAAAGATGGGTGTTCGTGAGCAAGGGTCTCTTCCTAGTCAACCCGACCAGACTGGTAAAGAGAAATGCAAAGCAATTACTTTGAGGAGTGGAAAAGAGTTGCCCGAGGTTGAGGTTCTTAAGCCTAAAGAGAGTGATGCTGAGAAAGAGGATAAGCCAGTAGAGATTGCTGCAGACACGTCAGAAAAAGAAGATGAAGAAAAAAAAGAAGAAGAGCCAGAAAAGCCATATGTTCCTCCACCACCATATGTTCCTCCTATTCCATTTCCACAGAGACTTCACAACAGGCAGTTAGAGAAGCAGTATGAGAAGTTCTTGACTATGTTCCGGCAGTTGCATGTTAATATTCCGTTGGCTGAAGCTTTGAATCAAATGCCACTTTATGCTAAATTTCTTAAGGAGATGTTGACAAAGAAGAGGAAACTTGAAGATGCAGAAACTATTACTCTTAATGCAGAATGCAGTGCAGTCATCCAGAAGGCTATTCCTCAGAAATTGAAAGATCCGGGAAGCTTCTCTTTGCCTTGCACTATTGGGAAGATGGAAAACATGAAAGCCTTGTGCAACTTAGGGGCAAGTGTGAGTTTGATGCCATATTCAATCTGCAAAAGGCTTGGTCTTGGAGAACTTAAAAAGACACGGATTTCACTTCAGTTGGCAGATCGTTCTGTTAAGTACCCATTGGGGGTTATTGAAGATGTGGTTGTTAAAGTGGATAAATTTGTCATACCTTGTGATTTTGTGGTGTTAGAGATGGATGAAGATGTCGAGATACCCATTATCTTGGGACGGCCATTCTTGGCTACTGCTGGCACTACAATCGATGTTAAAGCTGGAAAATTGTCATTGAATGTTGGCGAGGACAAAGTGGAATTTGATCTGAATAAAGCAATGAAGATACCTCCTTTTGGAGCAACTTGTTTTACCATTTACATAGTGGATGACATTGTGCAGCTCGAAAATGAACACTTCGTGGGAGCAGAACGGGTGTTAGATGATGTAGTAGAAGAAGAAGCACTTGTTGTACGAGACACAGAAGTTGAGATGGCTTTTACACTTTCAGAGGCACCACAGGTTGAACTTAAACCTCTACCTGCTAATTTGAGGTATGCTTTTTTGGGTCCTAATGATACATATCCTGTGGTAGTTTCTGCTTTGCTTAGTGATGATGAGCTAGAAAAGTTATTACATGTTCTTCGGCAATATAAATCAGCTATTGGTTGGACAATTCAAGATATCAAGGGAATTAGCCCTGCTCTTTGCATGCATAGAATTACCTTAGAAGATAATCATAAGCATGTGATTGAGGGACAAAGAAGATTGAATCCGAATTTGCAAGAGGTGGTGAAGAAAGAAATCACTAAGTTGCTTGATGCCGGTATCATATATTCGGTTCCACACAGTAAATGGGTTAGCCCTATTCATGTTGTGCCTAAGAAAGGTGGGATGACTGTTGTTCACAATGAGAAGAATTAGTTGATTCCTACGAGAACAGTAACAGGTTGGAGAGTTTGCATTGATTATAGGAAGTTGAATAACGCTACTCGCAAATATCACTTTCCCCTCCCATTTATTGATCAAATGCTCGAAAGCTTGGCGGGTAATGAGTATTACAACTTTCTGGATGGATTCTCGGGTTACTTTCAGATTCCTATTGCACCCGAAGATCAAGAGAAGACCACCTTTACTTGTCCTTATGGCACTTTTGCTTATCGGAGGCTTCCTTTTGGTTTGTTTAATGGTCCTTCGACGTTTCAACGGCTCATGAACCACATTTTCTCAGATCTTATAGGGCGAGACATGGAGGTCTTTATGGATGACTTCACGGTTTATGGTTCTTCTTTTGAATTATGTCTAGCCAGTTTATCAAAGGTGTTGCAGAGATGTACTGAAACGAATCTTGTTCTTAATTGGGAAAAATGTCACTTCATGGTGAAGGAGGGCATTGTGCTTGGGCATAAAATCTCTAGTAAAGGCATTGAGGTCGATAGAGCAAAAGTTGAAGTTATTGGAAAATTGCCACTACCTTCATCTGTGAAAGGTATTCGAAGCTTTCTTGGGCATGCTGGTTTTTATCGACGGTTCATCAAGGATTTCTCCAAGTTAGCTCGGCCACTCCGCAATCTCCTCGAAAAGGATCGAGTTTTTGACTTTGATGAAAGTTGTCTTGATGCTTTTAACAGGTTGAAGAAGGAACTTACTTCTGCACCCATAGTTACATCTCCCAATTAGAGCTTGCCATTTGAGCTCATGTGTGATGCTAGTGACTATGCTGTGGGTGTTGTTCTTGGGCAGAAGAAGGATAAGCGGATGCACGTGATAGCTTATGCAAGCAAGACTCTTGATGATGCACAAATCAACTATTCCACTATGGAGAAAGAGCTACTTGCAGTGGTATTTGCACTTGATAAATTCAGATCCTATCTTGTTGGGTCTAAGGTGATTGTCTATTCGGATCATGCTGCGATTCGTTTCTTGATGACAAAGAAGGATGCCAAACCTCATCTAGTTCGTTGGATTCTTTTACTTCAGGAATTTGATCTTGAGATTCGAGATAAGAAGGGGTGCGAGAACTTGGTAGCTGATCATTTATCTAGGTTGGACCAAGGAGGTGGAGAGGTAGGAGGTGAAATACCTATTAATGATGAATTTCCGGAGGAGCAACTTCTAGTTGTGTCTATGTCTACACCATGGTATGCATATTTTGTGAACTACATTGTGGGAGGAGTTGTGCCTGATAATCTTTCTTATAACCAGAAGAAGAAGTTATTTTATGATGTGAAGCATTACTATTGGGAGGAACCGCTACTTTACAAAGAATGTGCTGATGGAATGTTTCGTAGATGTGTACCTCATGATGAAATTCCTCATATTTTCAGGCATTGTCATTCTCTAGAGTGTGGAGGTCATAACAGTAGCATGAAGACAGTTGCTAAGATTTTACAGTCGGGATTCTATTGGCCAACCATGCATCAGGATGCTAGAGACTTTGTGGCTAAATGTTATAGATGTCAACGAGTTGGGAATATTTCGAGGAGGAACGAGATGCCTTTACAATCTATTCTTGAGGTGGAGATTTTCGATGTGTGGGGGATGGAATTCATGGGTCCATTTCCATCTTCTTATGGAAACCAGTATATTTTTGTGGGAGTTGATTATGTCTCTAAATGGGTTGAAGCAATTGCATCTCCTACTAATGATGCTAGAGTGGTGAAGAAGTTCCTAAAGAAAAATGTGTTCACTAGATTTGGAGTGCCAAGGGCTATTATCAATGATGGAGGTTCGCACTTTTGCAATAAACAGGTGGCTGATCTCTTGAAAAAGTATGGTGTGACACAAAAGGTGGCAACTCCGTATCATCCGCAAACAAGTGGACAAGTTGAGATTTCGAATCGAGAGCTGAAGTCAATTTTGGAGAAGACAGTGGCAAGTTCGAGAAAAGATTGGTCAACAAAGCTTGATGATGCTCTTTGGGCATATTGGACGGCATTTAAAACACCTATTGGGATGTCTCCATATAGGTTGGTTTTTGGGAAGCCATGTCATTTGCCGGTGGAACTTCAGCATAAGGCGTTTTGGGCAACAAGAAATTTGAATTTTGATCTAAAATCTGCGGGAGAGAAGCGTTTGCTTCAACTTGGAGAGCTTGAGGAGATTAGGCTCCAGTCTTATGAAAATGCTAGTATCTACAAGGAAAAGACCAAATTGTGGCATGATAAGCACATTCAGAAGAAGGAATTTGAGGTTGGGCAAGATGTTCTATTGTTTAATTCAAGACTCCGTTTATTCCCCGGAAAGCTCAGATCGCGATGGTCCGGACCTTTTGAGATTTTGAAGGTCTATCCTAATGGGGTTTGTGAGATTACTAGAGAAGGGTCAGATGTATTCAAGGTGAACGGGCAAAGACTTAAGCCATACCTGCTAGGAGAAACAGTGGAGCGAGGGATGAGCATTCTTCGCCTCCAAGTCCCTATCATCGGTTGAGAATCGGCGTCAAGCTAATGACGTTAAACGAGCGCTTCTTGGGAGGCAACCCAAGTGATGTAGTATTTGTTGTATAAAAAAAAATGAGTGTTGTGAGTGTGCGAGAAAAAAAAACAGTTGTGAAAAAAAAAATTATAGGGGTCGCGCAGGCTGCGCCTGCGTGACGCAGGCTGCGCCTACGTTACTGCATTGGGCGCAGGCTGCGCCAGCCACGCGCAGTCTGCTTTGTATGCAAAAGGTTTCTTCGATTTTTCAGCTGTTGTTCCCTTATAAAAATAAAAAAAATTTCTTCTCCCCAAATTTCTTTTCTCCCTTTTTATACTATCATCTCCTAACCCAATCCTATTCCTATATTAATTCCAAAACCTCCCAAATCTCTTCTAAATTTCTACACCCAATTCTTTTTCAATTCTTTTTCTATTAATTATTAATTCTATCCTACATCAAATTCAAACCCATTCCAATTTCTCCTTTCCACAATCAAATTTAAATTCATCCTATCACTCCATTATATATATACACCTATACATACAAACCCAATTCACTCTCTCCATATTTACATCTCTAAAAATTCAAGCTCAAGAAGGATTCAAGTTTGGGGGAAGTTATAAAAGTTCACCTCTTTAATTCATAGTGGGTATTTTTCTTCTCTAATTTTATTTTTTCCTATGAATTTGTGTTCTTGTGAATTGGGGGTTTTTTATTAGTCTTGTTATTTGGGTGTTTTTGGTGTTATTTTTGCTTGGTGGAATTATTGTTGAGTGGGATTTTGATTATTATGGCTCCTAAACGAATGAGGGGTAGCTCTAGTAGGGTGGAGAGATTTTCTTCTTCGGAGGCGGAGGTAGAGTATAATCGATTATTGTCAAGGCCGGTGGCGAAGGAAAGGGGGTTTTTGCCATCTCGTCATTATGGGTTGGTTGAGGTGATTAGTGAGTTACGTTGGGGAGAGATTTGTAAGGCACCTACTCCGGTTCCGGTGAATTTGGTTAGGGATTTTTATGCGAATGCTAAAGATGAGCAGAATGGTGTGTGTATGGTTCGTGGTAAAGGGGTGGATTACAGATCAGATGCTATTCGTCCAATTTTGGGACAACCACCTAAGCTTGTGGGGGATGAAAATTGGGCACTGAAGACTAGTGATGATGTGGATATGGAGGCGATTGTTCGTGAACTTTGTGTTCCCGGTACAAGTTGGAAGTACAAATTGGGAACTAATGAGCCTCTGAAAGGCATATGACTCAGCCTATTTGTAGTTAGAGGATCCTAATCAACTTAAACCAAATTGTAATAAGTAAATATACATATGAACTGTCACAGGAATCTCAAGAAGTATTATCTGTCAGAAGAAAGAAGAAAAGTCAATCTATAGTTTTGATGTCATACACTGGAAGACGATTCAGTTATCTGATCAATCCCCAGTACAGCATTGAAGTTAATGGATTCATTTGAACAGTGACAGAGATTTTTCGAGTGATAGTTTGAAGATCAGTTACAGTACAAGAGAATTGAGAGAAGAAACAAACCACAACCTAAAGTCAAAAGTGAAGAAGCATCATTGAAGTTAGTCGTTCATGAACCAGACAGTACATCGAACGTCAACACAAATCAGTGGTAATTCTTTACTACCTTTAGTGGTTTGTAAGAATTAAATTAATTATTTATTGATTTAATTAAATTCATTTATAATTGATATAAATTAATTTAGTTTATTTAATTAAATGAATTAATTCTGGAAGAATTAATTTATTAATTAAATTAATTATTGTATCAATTAAATATGAATTAGTTAATCATTAATTAATTAAATGGATCAATATGACTTAAAGAAAGAAGATTGGATTAAGTCTTGGAGGAGGAAAAATTCGGTATGACTTATTTTAAGTCTTACCGACAGAAGCCTTTTCAGGATTAAGTCTTACCGACCTAATTTATGTCTTACCGACCTCTGCCAGCTGTTGTAAGTCTTACCGACACATTTTATGTCTTATTGGAGGTTTGTGTAAGTCTTAATGAAGGAAAATCAAGTCTTGGAAGCTGTTTAAGTCATGCTGGAGCAGTTAAATATCCTACAGAAAGCCAGCAAGACCTGTTACTGATATAAAAGAACAGAACAGACCAGATTAAGTCATAACGGAGAAAACACAGCAGAAAACATTTCATCAAGACCAGAATTCTCTCTCTCAAGAACACCAAGAACACCAAAGCTTAAAAAATTCCCAGAAATTCAAGTTCTTCATCTTTGTGATATTCTATCCGATAGAACTTGTTTATTTGTGATTCTTGTACTACTAGCGAATTAAGTTTCCTAGTTCTTTTCTTGATTATTATTAACTAAATTAGAAAAGTTCATGTCGAATTTTCTAATTAGTTATTAACATCTTGATAAGTTATACTGATTTTGTAACACCACATCAAGTTAATATACAGTTATATTCAACTTGAAAAATTGTGTTAAATAATTCCGCAGATAAATTTGTCTTTATCAAATTTAATTTAAAGGACAAATTTCGATAAAAAGGTAAAGATTGTATTCAACCCCCCCTTCTACAATCTTATCGGACCTAACAATTGGTATCAGAGCCGATTGATTGATACACAAATCAAAGATCCCATTTTACTCGATTAAAAATCATCCCCGAATTTTTTAACTCTCTTAAAAAATTCATCATGTCTTCTAAAGTTGGAACTGTGAAAATTCCCATATATGACAAAAATAGTTATGATATGTGGAAGAACAAAATGTTAATGTTCCTCGAGGTTGCAAATCCTAAATACATGAAAGTCTTATCAGAAGGACCAATAATACCTTTTGTAGTAATTCCTGAAGTTGTTACTAATGGAAAAGTTATTTCCCCTGCAAGGTATGTACACAAAGACTCTTCTGATTACACTCTTGCTGAAAGAGAGGAAGCTAGACTTGACATTAATTTGAGACTGATCTTAATAGACTCTCTAGATTCTGTAATGTACAGTCATGTGATTAACTGCAAAACTGCAAAGCAAATGTGGGAAACCATTGAAATTGTGAATGAAGGAACAGAGGAAGTTAGGGAGAATCGACTAGAAATTCTGAGTTCTGAGTATGAACACTTTCGATCAGCATACAATGAAAGTATTCAAGATGTGTTTGAAAGATATAACAAACTTGTCAACAATTTACAGATGCATGGCAAGTACTACACTCAGAAAGAGATCAACAGAAAATTTCTACTATCAATGCCTGTTCATCTAGAACATAGAATTACAGCTATCAGAGAGTCTAGGAATCTAAGTGAAATAACTGTAGAAAGACTCTTTGGTGTTTTAAAAACCTATGAACTGGAACAATCTCAACAAAAGGAGATTTATGGAAAAGGAAGAGTTGCTAATACTTCTACAGCTCTTATTGTTGAGAACAAACAGGAAGTGGAAGATAAGGTTATCCAACCTTGTAATGTTGACAGTGGTAAGCTTGAAGTTGAAGTTGGTCAAACGAATGCTAGTCCAGATGAAGGTGACTTCTATTCATTAGAAGAACTAGATCAGTTGGAAGATGAGTCCATGGCTTTGTTGGTAAGGAAATTCAGCAACTTCAGATTCAGGAAGAATCCCAAGTTCAGGTACAAATCTAACTATAACAGGTTCCAGAGAGGAGGTTCTTCATCCTCAAGTAACAGAGGAGGTTACAAAACTGGAACAGTTGAAAGAAGTAAAATTAGATGCTACAACTGTAATGAACTTGGACATTTCGCTACTGAATGTCAGAAGCAAAAACAAAACCAAAGAAAAGACTTTGGATCTGAGAAGAAGAAGACAGGTAGAGCCTATGTGGCTGCTGGAAAGAGTTGGGATGATACAGACTCTGAAGATGAAGAGTATGGCAATCTTGCCCTGATGGCAAAATCTGATAACTCCAGTGGTACTTCATCTGAGGTATCATGTACTGATAGTCAATATATCTATTAACTTAGTGATACACTAGGTAATGCTAATAGAGAGATTGAAAGACTAAATTTGGTAATTACAGATCTTAGTAATCAATTATCAGAATTACATGATGTACAAAATTTCCATGATAAACAAAAATCAGAAATAAGAATTCTAAAAGAACTTGAGAGGTCTCTAGCGTTGATAGTGGCTCAACAACGTGAAACAATAGCTGAGCTAGAAATAAGGGCTAATGCTACTTCTAATTCATGTAAAGTAGCTAAAGAGTTGTTTAACCAACAAACTATTAATCAAACCGTAGGAATTGGGTTTGACTATAATGAGGCTGTTGGTCGAAAAAGCATTATTACCCCTAATCATGTCAGTGCTGTAGATAGGGGTATACCATTAATGCTTAAGAGTGTTAGTAATCCACTCTTTAAGACATCCATAGCAGAACCTTTGGATACAACATCCTTAATCATTAAGGAAGAGATGCGCATTGAGGATGTAGCTAATGGCGTAGTCTTAGAAAATAATCAAGTTGTTAAAAATGATAAAGATAGAAAGACTGTGTTTGTAAAAGCAGAAAGAGTTGGTGAGTCTACTAGTTCATTGAAAACTAGTGGCAGAAGTAACAACATGAATAAATGCAACAACAAATCTACCATGCATGCTATTCCTGTTATTGATACTGCTCATAAGAAATGCGATGCTGTTAATTGCATGTCTTGTGCTTTTAATATAATGTCTGCTTACTTTAACGGTAATCATGCATGTGTTAATAAGAATGCTCCTAGACACCAGATGAGCAGAAATAAACATGTTAGATCCAGGACTGTAACACTACCTAATTCTAAGATTAAGACTTCAAGTCCTTCTCAGGATATGGTGAAGACATGGTTACCCAAGCTGAAACCAAAACAAGTTAAAGCTGTTTACAGGGTTAAATGTCCAGTACCTGAAGAAAATGTTGTTAAGATAAAAAGTGTTGCTTTACCTGATAAAGGTCAATTCTTTAAGTACTCCGGACCCAATCAAATTTGGGTTCCGAAGAAAGTCTAACCAATTTGTCATTGCAGGGTTTGAAACAGGTTGAACGAGTCATGTGGATTCTGGACAGTGGATGTTCAAGGCATATGACCGGAGATAAAGCCCTGCTGACAAATGTGGTGGAGAAGGCCAGCCCAGTCGTTACCTTTGGAGATAACAGCAAAGGTAAAACTGATGGATATGGCAGATTAGAAGCTGGAAATGTTATCGTTGAAGATGTCTCTTTTGTGAACGGCCTTGAGCACAATTTGTTCAGTATTAGTCAATTCTGTGACAAAGGTTATGAAGTTCATTTCAACAAGAAGAATTGTCTAATATCACACAAGAGAAATGAAAGGCCGCAGTTGACTGGAGTAAGAAAAGGAAACTTGTACATAGCCAATATGAACTCTGGAAGCACAGAAGAAATTAGATGTTTTTATTCAAAGGCGTCCACTGATGAAAGTTGGTTATGGCACAAGAAACTTTCTCACCTAAACTTTAAAACAATGAATTCTCTAGTGAAAAGAGAGTTGGTGAGAGGTTTACCTTTGATTGAATTTACTCAGGAAGGTCTATGTGATGCTTGTCAAAAAGGGAAGTTAAAAAGGGCAACTCACAGGAGCACTAACATATCATCAATAACTGAACCATTACAACTTCTCCATATGGATTTGTTTGGTCCAGTTAGTGTGATGTCTATGTCAAGGAAAAGATATGCTCTAGTGATTGTTGATGATTTCTCAAAATTCACATGGGTACTATTTCTGAACTCAAAAGATGAAACTCCACAACTGGTAGTTGATCACATTAAGTTAATTGAGCTGGATTCTAATCGTCCAGTAAGAGCTATAAGGTCAGACAACGGAACTGAGTTCAAGAATGCAGTTCTGAATGACTTTTGCACTGAAAAGGGTATAACTAGACAGTACTCGGCTCCCAGAACTCCTCAACAAAATGGGGTTGTTGAAAGAAAGAATATAACCTTGATTGAAGCTGCACGTACAATGCTAAGTGAATCAAGGCTTCCATTGAGCTTTTGGGCTGAAGCTGCCAACACTGCATGCTATACCCAGAATCGAACACTTATCAATAAAGACTTAATGAAGACACCATATGAAGCTCTATATGACAAGAAACCAACTCTCAAGTACTTCCATGTATTTGGGACAAAATGCTTTGTGCTGAAAGAAGGAGACGATCAAGGTGGTAAATTTGAAGAAAAAGCACATGAAACAATATTTATATGTTATACTAGAAGAGCCTACAAGGTGTATCTTATTGATCAACAGAAAACCTTGGAAAGTGTCAATGTTACATTTGATGACACAAAACTCCCAAATATTCAAAATGAAGATCCATCTAAAAAGCTTAAGTTTGATGATATGTCAGACTCAGATTCGGATGATGACAGTCAACCTGACGTTGTTGCTGATAATAATAATCCAAATGTTGGTGGTAATGATCAAGGTGATACTGGTGAAAACAATGATAATTTTCAAGACACCACTGATACTCTTGAACCATCAACAAGTCAAACTGGCAACAACTCAGGGGGAGATAATGAAGGGTCAACCAGTCATACTTAACATCATACTGAAGATCAAGGCGAATCGTCAAGATCAATTCTTCCCAGACAAACTGTTTGGAATAGAGCTCATCCTTTTGAGCTGATTCTTGGTGATCCAGATGTTGGTGTAAAAACAAGAAGAGCTTATCAGAATCAATGTAATTATTCTGGGTTCCTGTCTGTTATGGAACCTAAGAAAGTAGAAGAAGTTCTATCTGATCCTGATTGGGTGATTGCTATGCAAGATGAACTCAATCAATTTAAGCAACTAGAAGTATGGAAGCTGGTACCCAGACCTAAAGATAGAAAGTTGGTGGACACAAGATGGGTATTCAGAAACAAACTAGATGAAGATGGCACTGTGATAAGAAACAAAGCAAGACTGGTAGCTAAAGGTTATTCTCAAGCTGAAGGCATTGATTATGACGAGACCTATGCTCCAGTGGCAAGACTTGAGGCCATCAGAATATTCTTGGCATATGCATCCTATTCAAGATTCAAAGTTTATCAAATGGATGTCAAGAGTGCCTTTCTGAATGGTAAGCTAGATGAAGAAGTGTATGTAGAACAGCCTCCTGGTTTTGAAGATCAAGATCATCTGGACTATGTCTACTTTCTTTACAAAGCTATCTATGGTCTTAAGCAAGCCCCAAGAAAATGGTATGACACTCTTTCTGAATTTCTATTAGAAAATGGTTTTATAAGAGGTGTCATAGACAAAACGCTCTTCACTAAAAGACATAAGAATGATATAATACTAGTCCAAGTCTATGTGGATGATATTATATTTGGGTCTACTAATGAGCTTCTGTGCAAGAAGTTTTCTAAGTTAATGCAGGGTAGGTTTGAAATGAGCATGATGGGAGAACTGAAATTCTTTCTTGGATTACAAATAAGTCAGAGACAAGATGGAATATTTATTTGTCAATCTAAGTACATCAAGGAGCTCCTCAAGAAATATCACATGGAGGAGTGCTCATCAGCAAAGACACCATCAACTATAGCTGTCAAAATTGGTTTATGTGAAAGTTCTGCCAAGGTAGATATCACAGGCTATAGAGGTATGATTGGCTCATTGCTTTACCTAACTGCTAGTAGACCAGATATAATGTTTGCCACATGCTTGTGTGCAAGGTTCCAAGCGAACCCTAAAGAAATCCATCTCACTGCTGTCAAAAGAATCTTAAGATATCTAAAGGGTACGCCTAATTTAGGCATCTGGTACCCTAATGAATCTGGTTTTACTTTAATTGGATATACAGATTCTGACTATGCAGGAAGTGTTGTAGACAGGAAAAGTACATCTGGGAGTTGTCAATACCTAGGTGGAAGATTGGTATCCTGGTTCAGTAAGAAACAGCAAACAGTTTCCAACTCTACAGCCGAAGCTGAATATATAGCTGCTGGAAGCTGTTGTGCTCAGATCTTATGGATAAGGAATCAATTAATGGACTATGGCTTTGTATTGGAAAATATTCCTATTTTATGTGATAATACAAGTGCCATAGCAATTGCAAGCAATCCTGTGCAGCACTCAAGGACAAAGCACATTGACATAAGGTATCATTTTATAAGAGAGCATGTAATGAATGGTACAGTGGAACTACTATTTGTAGGCTCTGGAGATCAAACTGCAGATATTTTTACTAAGTCGCTTAATGAATCTTCATTCACTAGAATTGTTAGTGAATTGGGTATGTTAAACAGTCCTAGTAATTAATACTGTTAATATCTGAAATTTGATCTTTAATAATTTTGCAAGTGATTATTCTGTGAATATTTGTTGTTTGAAATCACTTGTATTATTATTTTACCATTTGATTTTCTTGTTTGTTTAGTTATTTTTCACTTTGTTTATTCATATTATTTAATACTTCATACTTCTGTATTTTTAGAATATTTGTAGATATTTATTTCTATTTGATTAATTAATTTATCATATGTTTTGTAATGTTTGTCCTGTTAATATTGCTTTGTTTTCGTTAATAGGTTAGCATATGGTATGTATAATTATTTTTATTATTTTTATTATTTGTTTAATTTTAAATAATATTTTTATTATTTTTGTAATTTAATTATATATTTTATTGTATTTTTAATGTTTATTTAAAGTTAATATGACTTAAAATTAGGAAAAACAGTTAATATGACTTAATTTAAAATCGGTATGACTTAAACAGGTTAAGTCTTACCGAGTTTTAAATCTAAGTCATATTCGCAGGTCAGTATATTAATTAAGTCTTATTCTTCTAGTTTTAGATTAAGTCCTATTTAAGTTAAGTCTTGTTAATATTAAGTCATAAACTTGTCTTTTTAAGTCATATTCAATGTTCATATCAGTTATGTCTTATTTTAGTTAAGTCTTAATAGTTATTTTGTCTAAGTCTTAATCGAGTTTCTGTATAGATTAAGTCATATTCATGAGTTTGTAATTAAGTCTTACTGATTTCTTTAGTTTAGTCTTATTCGAGTTTTTAATTTAAGTCTTATCGGTAATTTTTTAAGTTAAGTCTTAATCATAACAGTTTATTATGTCTTGTTTATGTTAAGTCTTAATCGAGTCTTAGTTAAGTCATATCAGTTATGTCTTAATAAATGTTTAAGTCTTATTCATCTACTAGTATATATATATATATATATATATATATATATATAGCAGTTAGAATGTTTAAGTCTTAATTTCATTATAAGTATTTCTATCAAGTTAAGTCTTATAGAACAATATCGATACATACGATACACACACATACTAAGTCGAATTCATGCCCAATTTTCGACCGAAATCACTCATCTTTTTCACGATTTAACCACATATCTGGACTCCTTGCTTGATTATCTTCATTTTGATTGGTTAAATTCGAGTTTTGGTTCGATTTCTTAAGAGTTTTATTTTCGAAAAACGGTTTTTAGATCTGTTTTTCTGGAAATCTGGGCTTGATTTTTGCAAAACTAAAAATACACGTGTGTTTGTGTGTATACAAGGATCATTGTGTGAATTTTTCAGAATTTTTGAAGAACTTTTAATTATTTCGAATTTTTAATTAATTATTAATTCGAAAAATTAATTTTTAAATTAAAAATTTGTAAAATCTGAAATTTTCAAGGAAATTAAATCTTGATTAAAATGGCTGATCGATTTGAAATTATTAAACATAATTTAATCGGTTATTTTGATCCAGAAAAATGTTCAGTTGAACGTTTTCGACCGTGGATTCGGTTTTTAAATGAAAATTCACTAGTTCGCAATGCTTTGAGATTGGATGCTCCTCTGAAGATTGAACCTTTGCGAATCATGTGTACTACTGCTGTCATTTCTAATGATAACAGATCTTTTGTCTTCTCTGTAGGAGACAATCAGTACAGAGTGAATGAAAATACAATAAATACGGTCTTAGATTTTCCAACTGATAATTTCGAAGAATTACCATCAGATCAAGAAATGATAAATTTTTTAAATGGTGTATTCTATCAAGACAGTCCTGATCAAACTGTCTGGAATAAAAAGAACTTCGTTCAGGAATGGGATTATCTGTTTGACAGACTAGGTAGAGTCTTTGCCAATACTACTAAAGGGAACTTCGGGGTATTACCATCTTTCTTGCAGCATATTGGATATGCAGTTGCACACAACCGAAGAATTAATATTGGCAGACTACTGTGTGTTCCGATGGTTAGAAGAATCATTAATGCAAAGAAGAATTTTGATAATGGACATAAAGTTTCATGTTATTATCCAAGATTCTTATCATTGATTTTTAATCATCTTGTGGAACTAGAAAACCAAGCCCAATTCCTGAATGGAGAGTCACTGGCGTCAGGTAAACCTACTACCAGATTGTTCACTGAGTACAGCAACAAGCCAAAATTCTCAAACATACCTGTAGTTGTCACCCAATACATGTCAAACTATATACAACTACCTGTTATTGAACCTGTACCAGAACCTGAACAACCAGAACAAAACCTTGAACCACCAGTGGAAAACATACTTGTTGATAATGAAAATCAAGGCAATCAACAAGTTGAACCTGCTCAGCAAATTGTTCCTCAGCCAGCTGCTCTTGCTGTTGAACATCCAGTGCAAGAAACTGCATCTGTCCCTGAACCTGAATCAGATCAACCCATCTTATCAGAGACTATTGCGGAATCAGCTGACCAGGTATTGCCTTCTGTTCCTCAAACTACTGCTTCTCAATCTATTTCTGGAACCCAAGTGGTTGGTAGGTCTGACCAAGGGGTTGTAGTACCACAACCTCTAACCAAGGTCGTAGAGCCAAACACTCAACCAACAAAACTCATATCTTTTCACTCCAGAAAGAAATTGCAAGTTAAAAGAAGTCGTATGAGTAGTGGTAGTATGAGTGAACCCACAGCTCTGCCTCTAGAAAAGAAAAGTAGAACTCAAACTGAGGCAACTGTAAGCCCGTCTATATCCTCCCAACAGGATATGGAAGTTGATATGGCCGTTACACAGTTACTAGAATCATCTTCTCAACAGGATGATTCTATTGAAATTCGCCATAGGGCCGTGGCACCTTGTAGTGAGTCAAGCACACCTCCCCTATTACTCACAATGGGGGAAGACATACCTTTAGATGAGTCTCAGGACACACTGCAAGGAGAGCATGTAGAAAAAGTGACAGTGCCTACCATAGTTACGGTAGAAGAGTCTTCACAGGCTTTAGAGGGAAATCTTGGTTCTCAGCCAACTTTAATAGAACCATCATCTCCCCTCCCAGGACAAACACTCCTGGCTCCCTCAAGGGATTTTCCACTCGCAGTTTCGACTGGAGAAGGTGGAAGGCAACTTGATCAATCTACTACTGAAGCAATTCAGTCAACAATTTCAAATGTTCAAGTAGATTTGATTAAGGACAGGGATTTGCGAACTCCCATTGCACCACCACTGACCTTCTGAAAGGCAGAGTGTGTAAACTTGTAACACTATAACTAATGTAACCCAACTAAAGGAAAAGATACTTAACCAGAAGACAATCAAGAACAAGAAGTCACAAGAAATCAACACTAAATGAAGACAAGGTAATTGATACAATTCAACATGTTAACTATGATCAAGCCAAGAAGAAATCATTGAGAGAAGTTCAAGTCAAAGTTGTTCATGCCTCAGTGATTTGAAAAGCCAAGAATCAAGATCATAACTATCAGTATCAATAAGACCAATTGATTTCAAGTGAACAAGAAGGAAAGCAAATATTGGAAAGCCACATTACTAATTGGGTATGGTAATTTATTCAAGAAGCAAAAACACTATCAAGACTAGTCACTTATAAACCAGACCGTTGCATCAAGTGTCAGGACATTGATAGCAAGTTTATGTCAGTAATAAAGATCCATGTTCAAGAGCTTGGTGAAGAATAAAGAAGACATGAAGATATCACAAGTTCAAGATGTGCATTGAAGTTTCAAGTTGAAGACCAGAATATTTTCTAAGTACTAAATATTCTAGATGACCAAGTAGAATATTTCTAAGTAGAAGTTCTACTTAGAAATTCGAGATGGCTAAGTAGAAATTCTCAAGTAGAAGTTCTACTTAGAAATTCGAGATGGCTAAGTAGAAATTCTCAAGTAGAAATTCGAGATGGCTAAGTAGAAATTCTCAAGTAGAAGTTCTACTTAGAAATTCGAGATGGCTAAGTAGAAATTCTCAAGTAGAAGTTCTACTTAGAAATTCGAGATGGCTAAGTAGAAATTCTCAAGTAGAAATTCGAGATGGCTAAGTAGAAATTCTCAAGTAGAAGTTCTACTTAGAAATTCGAGATGGCTAAGTAGAAATTCTCAAGTAGAAGTTCTACTTAGAGTGCAGCTTCAACATGACACATGGCATCTTCTGATTGGCAGATTTCCAAGCTTTCAAGATAAGGCAAGATCTATGTGGACATCATTGGGCCACGTATATCTTAGTCTTTGAAGACTACAGGACATAGATTACATGTAGTATAAATAGAAGTACTTGTGTAATGTTTTTGTGAGAGCAATAGTTGAGAGAAACACAAGAAAAAAAGAGAGAGTGCATTCACAGAGCTTAGTATCATTCACTTCTCTCTGAACTTCTGTCATACTTTGTAATGAATGTTGTAGCAACCATTTCAAGTTATATATAAGAAATATATTCCTTGAATCTGTGTGTTCATTTATTGCATCGTATTTATTGCTTCTCATATTCGAAAAGTTGTATTCACCCCCCCTCTACAACACATTTGGACCTAACAATTGGTATCAAAGCTATATGTTTAACATACAAAACATAGATCCTTGTGTTGAGTAGAAGAATCGTGAGTTTTCATTTTTCAGATCTACTTTTCATTTTCTCGAAAAGTGTGTTTTAATTCGTTGGTAGTGAAAACTCATCTGAAAAATTATTTAAATACTCCAGGTGTGATTATTTAGCTTGGGTGTATTTTAACTAATTTTTGTGAATTTATCTGGGTTCGTTCATATTTGGTGTTCTTGAGTGTTCATCATCTGTTCTTATCAAAGAAGACAACCCAACAACTTTTTGATCTCCTTTTCAAAAGTAAAAGAATAAAAAAGGTGGTTTTGGACTTTTTTAATTTGCTTTATTCGGCCGAAAGTATACAGACATACTCAGTACCTAGCATGTGGGTTAGGTGGGTTAGGTGAGTAAAGCATTCAAAGTCAAAAGGTGTTAAAGAGATAATATTGTTTATTCAATATTAAAGTAATCTGCCGAAAAATTATTCTAAGGACAAAAGTTCTACATAGAATTTCTACTTGAGAATTTCTACATAGAATTTCGACTTGGACAATTTCTACTTGGTGATTTCGACTTGAGCAAAATTTCTACTTAGAGAAATTTCGACTTAGGCAAAAGTTCTACATAAATATTCTACATAGCCTAGTCTTGGGTACTTAGAAACTTTTAGTGACCAGAATTGAGATGGCTCCTAAAAATGCATTCAAGATCCCAATGTTCAACAAAGATCACTATGAAGAATGGGTTTTCAGAATGAGACTATATCTAGAGACTGTTAACCCTGAATATCTGGAAGTCCTTGACAAGGGTAAATTTGTCCCAATGGTAGTTATTCCTTCACATACTGTTCGCTAAAATCACTACGCAAGTATACGCAGTCCAAAAGCAATAAAGGGAAATAAGGATCGTTCCCACGAAGACTCGGTGATTTAAGTATAAGTGTCTATTCAACAATGTTCGGCTAATTATAGAAGCTTGAACGAGTGATAAAGTTCGGTTTGTTTGAATTAACAATTAACTAATGAAATATCAACTAACGTGTTTTTAAAATAATATGATAAGGGCATGGGGTTCTAAGTTCATGAATGCTTCATCTTGGTTTACTATCAAGATTCAATAAGTTGCAATTGTTAAAGAAGCTAGCGGGAACACTTAGCTAATATGAGCCATCTTTCAATTAACTCATACCAATCCAAATAAACATCCACAAAAGAGATAGAAGTTATAAGGGCATCAATTATATCCAAACACTATATGTCTATGTGAATGGGTGATACAATCGATTTACAAAACAAGTTCCGCAATTAACTACATAGGGGAATAATGTTCTATCGAAACTATATTCCAACACGCGGAGAAGCCGACGAAACCTATGCTAGCATGGTGAGTCCTAATCTCTAAATCCACTTTCGCATTCATTAGAGATTTGACAAAATAGATGTTAGCTACTCATCTATATGCAATTAACACAACCACATTAGGCATTCTTATAAGAAAATCACAAACTCAAATAATCTATCAAGCCAACCATAAAAATCCACAATTCACTACATTAGAACCCCATGAAAGTGTTTAGTTCATAATTAAACTTAACACCTTCATGGGTTCTATGGATAACATAATTAAACAAAATGAAAATTAAGATTAATAATTAAAATTGAATTAGACAAAAGTACTAGAAAAGAAATCACTAATAAACAAGTTAAGAGTTGAGAAAAACTGAAAATTGAAGTAGAGAAATCCTGGAATTGGGTTTGAACTTGAGTGATTCTTCCTTGCTATCACCTAGGATTGATGATTCTCTTGTTCTTGCCTCTTCTCCAATGTTCCCAGCTGCTAGTTAGGTTTACAAGTGATGTAAGTTCGTTTTTATACAACCCTAGAAAAAGCCCATATGCTGAAAATGGCCCAACAGCAAAACAATTCGTTGAGCAGAATTTTTGGCTTCCAGGCTGCAGCCTGGAATCCCGAGCGGCCGCCCGGAGCTCAAATTTGCTGGAAATTTTCTGCCTTGGCTTATTTTCTGATTTTTGGCTTGCTCTTTCCTTTGCACCTTCTTGCACTTTAATAGCATTTCATCCCTTGCATTCTCTAGCCTTCCAAGATGGTGCAACAACACCACAACTCTTCCGAGACGATGCAAACAAGCAATTCCAAGATCACCAACATAGCACGATCTTTGCACCAAATCCACCGACTCTCGACCTTTTGTGTTATTCCATGCAACCTACAAAACTAAACCAAAACACATCAAATGATGCTTGTAAACTTGAGAACGAACAACGATTCTAGCCATCTAGAAGCCTTAAAAGTGGATATAAAATCCACTTAACAAACCCCCAAACTTGAATCATTGCTTGTCCTCAAGCAAAGAAAAATGCAACCACTTAACACATGGGAAATGCATGAATGATATGAACTCAATAACCTAACTACTAAATGCATGATGCATGAAATGCAATATCCCCTCGCAACACAACATTCGTTTCAACAATCCCCTCCAAGAATGCAACAACTAATGACAAGAACCGATTACATTCCAATATATACATAGGTATAAACAAGTGCAAAGCGTGATTGTGTGCTAGCTTCAAAAGAATACTCACTAATGGATCCGAACAAGACAAAACATGCTTTTAAGGGAAATTTACGAGTTTAAAAACAGAATAGAGTCTATACTCTCGACAACCTAGAACAGCTCCATATTCGATCAAGGTCACAATGAATTTATTATGTTCTAAACCTCTAAATACGCTTATTTGACCGTGCAATGGTTGAGGTCCCTAAAGACTTATGCACTAGCACCCTTGTAACGAGCTTTAGGTTAGCGGATCCCAGACTATAAAAGCCTTAGGTCACTAGGCACAAAGTCCCCTAGAACTTACTTGCTCGAGTACCAATGAGCCCAACCGTGGTCAATTATGCCTTATACACATTCAACTTTTTTTTTTTCTTATCTTTTGAGAATGGGAATGAGTGCGTTTCGCTCCATCTCATTCCACCCCTAGACTACTCATATAAATATGAGCTGGCTACTAGCCAATTGACACCTAGCCATTACTTATCATTATTATATTTCTTCTTTTTTTTTTTTTTTTTTTTTTTTTTTTTTTTTTTTTTGTTAGCACGCATGCCCAATGCTTCCCCCAAACTTATACTTTACTGCCCTAGAGTCATAAAGAGAATAGGTAAAATTCTATCGTTAAACAAGCGACTATTCCCCCATAAGCATGTAATCCTAGAACAAAATCCAAAAGCATTGAGTAACTATGAATGGTGTAAAAATATTTTAGCTACTGCACTAGTATAGCCTATTTCAACTGAGCATGAAATTGAATTCCTGTTTTCATTATCACACTCTCTTCAAAGACTACTAATTCGAACTTGTTAATGCTAAGGGATCATGGAATGTTATGATATGCAATTATATGAACATAACAATTAAATTAATCTACATGTCGTGCGACTTAAAACTACATGACATGAATGTACTAGCTAGATGCAAATATGACCTTAACCCCACACCCCCAAACTTGAACAATTCAATGTCCTCATTGAAAGTAAAGGGAAAAGGGAAGAAAACGCCCCTAATCGTCTGAGCCGTCACCCTCTTCGGGCTGTGAATCTGGTGGAGTATCTGGAGGAGGATAAGGCTGATGAGTGCCATAAACCGGCCATTCCACCTGAATGCCATCTCGCTCAAAAACTCTATCAAGTGACACTGTCATATCCTGTGCAAAACGGCGATTTATATCATGCATGGCGTCCATACGCCGAAGCAACCGCCTATACTGGGTATCACTGAATCCTGCCTGTGGACCCTGGCGACCTGCGCCTCTCTCAGCCCGATCTGCTCTAACTCTCTGCGGAGGTGGCACAATTCTCTCCACCCCACCTACAATGAACCCATGACCTCGTGGGTGAGGGACGCCGCCCGGCCAATCCTCCAAACGAGCAATTATAGCACTATCAATGTCGGCACTCTGCTGCTGAAGCTGTTCCTCGGCACCCCAATTAACACCGGCATTCATACACAACCGGGTGATAAGATAAGCATGGGGAATAGCTCCTGTAGTGCGGCTAGTCATAAAACGGCACATACCCTGATAAATCAGATATGCTGGATCAATGTAATGGCCTCCCAAAATTCCATATAACAAAATGGCTCTCTCCACTGTAACGTCATGAGCGTGCGAAGAAGGCATCAATCGTGCACATATGAACATGTTCCATGCGCGAGCATACCTATTCAGGGCAGAAGCAGGGAAGTTTAAATGCTCATTAGATCCCGGCTTATACCTCCACTCAGTGCCTGGCGCACACAAATCAACCACAAGTCTATCTAAATCCACTTCTGCGTGTGACTTGATCGTCCAATCCTCGGCCCCCCGAGGTTGAGGTGGAAGCCTTAACACGTTCGAAATGGCTGCACGCCGGTAATCTACCGTTACACCACGTACCCATGAATAACCATTAGCCGATTCCTTGGCATTTGCATAGAATTCTCGGACAACACCTAGGGGAACTTCCAAAGGAGTGTCACACAACACACTCCATCCCCTAACATTAATCATGCCAAGCAATTCGCCATCGGTGGCGGAAGGCTTGAATCCTCGTTCTTTAGCCACCGCCCTAGTCCGCAATCGATTATACTCATTGTGAGCAATTAATGAAACAAATCGCGATTCATCAAGTGCCTCATCAATATTCGGTTGAGCACTACTACTACCCACAATTCTTGTTCTTTTTGGAGCCATAATTCTCACAGACAAATTAACAAACACCTTATGTGCAAGTCTCCTTATTAACCAATCACACAATATCCAACGAAATTAAACCAAGCAATTGCTTACAACCCACAACAAGATAAACCCTTGAAATCCTTATCCAATCCTTGTTTTTCAATTTTTTAGGTATTATGAGATGCTAGAGAATGAGTAAATTGGATATATGTGGATGTATGTATAATTGGGTGTGTAATTGTGGGGATAGTGGGTTATGGTTTGATATAGGGATATGGATGTGGGATTAGTATATATGAATTTGGGGTTGAAAATGGGATGAGATTTATGGGGTTGAGTAGGGAGAAGTAAGTGGATTCGGAGGTTTTATAAACCTATAAGAACTGCCTAAATATTCAACCACTGCATGCCTTGTTTTTAAGTTCGTTTGGCAGAGTTTTAGAGCGTGCGTGCTCCATGTTGTAGAAAGTACGTGCCCCAGTTGTAGAAATTACGTGCCCCAGGCAGGTTGAATGTACGTGCTCCATGTTGATGAATATTCGTGCCCCAGTTGTAGAAATTACGTGCCCCAGGCAGGTTGAATGTACGTGCTCCATGTTGATGAATATTCGTGCCCCAGTTGTAGAAATTACGTGCCCGCGGTCGCCCTGAGTCCTTATTTTGTGCCAGACACCCATTTTCAAACACACATATTTTCCATCTCCTTTCCTTTTCTTTCTCACTTTTTTTTTTTATAATGCTTTTTCAAAACAAATAATACTCCAAAATGCATGGGTTGCCTCCCACGAAGCGCTTGTTTTAAATGTCACTAGCTTGACATTTTCTTCGAATTTCAATCGGTAGTACCAAGAACCGCGGATTCCGCTTCGCGATTCACACATTCACCAAAGTATGGTTTCAACCTCTGTCCATTTACTTTGAACGACTCATCAGGTGATTTATCAAAAATTTCCACTGCTCCATGTGGAAACACCGTTTTAACATAAAATGGCCCTGACCATCTCGACTTAAGCTTTCCTGGAAACAATCGAAGACGAGAGTTAAATAATAAAACGGATTGACCAGGAACAAATACCTTGTTTACCAGACGACGATCATGCCATCGCTTCACTTTCTCCTTATAAAGCTTGTTATTCTCGTATGTTTGCAAGCGAAACTCGTCTATCTCGTTGAGTTGCACCATTCGCTTCTCACCCGCAGCCTTAAGATCAAAATTTAGCTTTTTCAAAGCCCAGTACGCCTTGTGCTCCAATTCGGCTGGCAAATGACAAGCCTTTCCATACACAAGTTGATATGGGGACATCCCCAACGGTGTTTTATAGGCTGTTCGATAAGCCCATGCCGCTTCATCAAGTTTCATTGACCAATCTTTCCTTGAAGGACTCACTACTTTTTCTAGAATGCGCTTGATTTCACGGTTAGACACCTCGGCTTGGCCATTGGTTTGAGGGTGGTATGCTGTAGCTACACGATGGTTGATGTTGTACTTAGCCATGAGGTTAGTAAACTTGCGATTGCAAAAGTGAGTACCTTCATCACTAATGATAACTCGAGGAGTGCCGAATCTTGTAAAGATGTTCTTGTGAAGGAAATTTATCACTACATTTGCATCATTGGTTGGAAGTGCCTTGACCTCAACCCATTTGGAAACATAGTCCACGGCTAACAAGATGTATTGGTTGTTGCATGAAGAAATGAATGGTCCCATGAAGTCGATCCCCCAAACGTCGAAGATTTCCACTTCCAGCATCACATTAAGGGGCATTTCATTTCTCCTTGAGATGTTTCCAACTCGTTGGCAACGATCACACCTCAATACAAATTGATGAGCATCCTTAAAAAGGGAAGGCCAATAGAATCCTGCTTGAAGAATACGAGTCGCGGTCTTTTCACCTCCATAGTGGCCTCCATATGTTGTGGCATGATAGTCCTTCAGAATAGCCTCTGTCTCACTGTGAGGTACACACCTCCTGATAACCTGATCCGCTCCTTGTCTGAACAAGTATGGTTCATCCCAACAATACCATTTAACTTCATGCATGAACTTCTTCTTTTGTGCATATGAGAGTTCGGGAGGAATCACTCTACTAACAAGAAAGTTCACAATGTCTGCGAACCAAGGTTCTTCTTCTTGTATTCCAAACAGTTGTTCATCAGGGAAGAATTCATTAATGACCGTGCTATCTTGGGATGACTTCCCAAGATCTTCCAAACGAGAAAGGTGATCGGCTACTTGGTTTTCTATTCCTTTTCTGTCCTTTATTTCCAAATCGAATTCTTGCAATAGAAGTACCCAACGAATCAAACGAGGTTTGGAGTCCTTCTTTGTCATCAAATATTTTATAGCCGCATGATCTGTGTAAACAATTACCTTCGTGCCAAGCAAGTAGGCTCGAAATTTCTCAAAAGCATAGACAACAGCCAAGAGCTCCTTTTCCGTGGTGGTGTAGTTCAACTGTGCATCATTAAGGGTTTTACTAGCATAGTAAACCACATGAAAAATTCTCTCTTTCCGTTGACCAAGAACAGCACCAACTGCATAGTCACTAGCATCACACATTAGCTCAAAAGGCTCACTCCAATTAGGTGCAGTAATAACAGGTGCAGTAGTTAACTTCTTCTTCAAGAGCTCGAAGGCAACAAGACAAGCTTCGTCAAATTTGAAGGGAATGTCCTTCTCAAGTAGATTACACAACGG
Organism: Saposhnikovia divaricata; assembly: GCA_036435485.1. NCBI lineage: Eukaryota > Viridiplantae > Streptophyta > Magnoliopsida > Apiales > Apiaceae > Saposhnikovia > Saposhnikovia divaricata. Next base: position 64,369,892 of record CM071596.1, read on the forward strand.
TTTAGAAATTTTCGAGAAATCCTTTATGAAACGCCGATAAAAACCCGCGTGCCCAAGAAAGCTACGAATCCCCTTGACTGAAATTGGAGGAGGAAGATTTGAGATTGTTTCCAATTTAGCTTTATCTACCTCAAGACCTTGATTAGAAACCTTGTGCCAGAGAATTATTCCTTCTTGTACCATGAAATGGCACTTTTCCCAATTGAGAACCAAATTGGTTTCAGCGCACCTTTTAAGCACTAAGGTCAAATTCGCAAGAGTCTCATCATAAGAGGTACCAAATACTGAAAAATCATCCATAAAAACCTCTACATTAATACCAATCATGTCCGAGAATATGGCCATCATGCATCTCTGAAAAGTTGCTGGGGCACCACAAAGACCAAAGGAAACCCGACGAAAGGCAAAAGTGCCAAACGGGCAAGTAAATGTGGTCTTTTCCTGATCTTCAGGAGCAATGCAAATCTGATTATACCCCGAATATCCATCAAGAAGACAATAATATTCATGACCGGCCAATCTATCCAACATCTGATCAATGAAGGGAAGTGGGAAATGATCTTTCCTGGTGGCCTTATTGAGCTTCCGATAGTCCATGCACACTCGCCATCCTGTGACCGTTCGAGTAGGAATGAGTTCATTTTTTTCGTTTGCCACCACGGTCATGCCTCCTTTCTTAGGCACACACTGCACTGGACTGACCCATGAACTGTCTGAAATGGGATAGATTATCCCTGCATCTAGCCACTTGAGGATTTCTTTCTTTACCACCTCTTTCATGATAGGATTTAGCCGCCTTTGGTGCTCTACTGTTGGCTTACTCCCTTCTTCCAATAGAATTTTATGTTGGCAATACGAGGGACTGATTCCTTTTAGATCCGCCACAGACCAACCTATGGCTGATTTGAATTCTCGAAGAACCCTCAAGAGTTTGTCCTCCTCAGCATCTGAAAGGTTAGCGGCAATAATCACTGGCAAAGTAGATGATTCTCCAAGAGAGGCATACCGTAAATGCTCTGGTAGTGGTTTGAGTTCTAGAGTTGGAGCTTCCTCGATAGATGGTTTCAATTGCTGATGCGATCCCTTTAATTCTGGTAGACCCAACGATTCTACCGGTCTCTCCAATTTTCTTTGCCAAGGCATAGCATCCAGATATTGCAGTTGTTCATCTATATCATCTTCATCTAATGAATACTCTCCACTGAGTGCCTTTTCCAAAGTGTCATTCATGAACATGTGATCCAACTTTTCTTGTACCGTAGACTCAATCAAGTCTATCTTTAGACACTGTTCTTCTTCTGTAGGAAATTTCATAGCTGTGAAAACATTGAAAGTGACATTTTGATCGTGCACCCTCATCGTAAGTTCTCCCTTTTGGACATCAATCAATGTTTGCCCCGTCGCCAAGAATGGTCGACCAAGTATGATAGGAATCTTCTTATCTTCTTCAAAATCCAGTATGACAAAATCAGCTGGAAAAATTAGTTTGTCCACCTTTACTAGGACATCTTCAACAACTCCTCGGGGATATGTGATTGAGCGATCCGCTAACTGAAGTGACATGCTCGTCGGTTTTGGCTCGGGAAGGCCAAGTTGCAAGAAAACCGAGTATGGCATGAGATTGATACTTGCTCCCAAATCACATAAACATTTGTCAAAAGACAATTTTCCAATGGTGCATGGAATGGTGAAACTACCAGGGTCCTTTAGTTTAGGCGGTAACTTTTGTTGCAATACCGCACTACACTCTTCCGTCAAAGCAACGGTCTCTAACTCCTCCAGTTTCACTTTTCTCGAAAGAATGCCTTTCATGAACTTTGCATAGCTTGGCATTTGTTCTAGAGCTTCGGCAAAGGGAATGTTGATGTGTAATTTCTTAAAGACTTCAAGAAATTTTCCAAATTGCTTGTCCAGTTTCTGTTTCTGCAGTCGTCGAGGAAATGGTGGAGGTGGATAGACATGCTCTCCTACTTCTTTAAGGACTGATTGTTTAGGAGGTGATGTATTTTTTTCTTCCTCCTGGGTTGAAATTGAAGCTTTACCCTTGTCTTCGGTGTCTCCCAAGTCCACTTTTTCTGTTTCCTCAATGGGCAGAATTCTTTATGCTCTTGTCATTTCAGCACCTGCTGTGACTTTCCCGGACCTTAGAGTGATGGCCTTGATGTGCTCTTGGTTGTCCTTTCTCCCTGGATTAGCATCGGTATCACTGGGAAGTGTTCCTTGTGGTCGGCTCATCATGAAACTAGCAAGTTGTCCCATTTGAGTTTCCAGATTTTTAATTGAAGCTGCTTGGCTTTTCCAGGCTAATCTGAGCTCATCTAACTCTGTCTTTTCACTCGAAGATGATTGCCCGGAATGTCCATAAGATTGTTGTGGTTGATGAAATCCCGGGGGCTGAAATTGTCTAGGGGCATATGGTTGTTGAAATTGATGCCCCTGCTGTTGGTGAAATCCAGATGGATTAGATTGCTTGTTTCCAAATTGCTGATTCTGAGAATTATGAAAGGGCTGATTATTTTGCTGAGAACCTCCTTGGTTGTTGCTCCAACTGAAATTTGGGTGATTTCGATTGCTTGGATGATAATTGTTAGGCGCTGGTTGTTGTTGCCTCTGAAAGTTGCTTACAAATTGCACCGATTCACTAGAAATGGCACATTGGTTGGTTTCATGTGCACCCGCACATAACTCACATATGCTAGCCACTTGCTGAAAACCTTGTGATGCCATAGAATCCACCTTCAAGCTTAGTGCTTCTAATTGAGCTGCCAAAGATGTAGCTTTGTCGACATCTAGAATTCCCGCCACCTTTTGCTGTGACATTCTATGAGTCGGATTCTGATATTCGTTCGCCGCCATCATCTCAATTAAATCATATGCTTCTTCATAACTTTTAGCCCATAAGGCTCCACCTGAAGCAGCATCAACCATTTGCCTAGATTGACCTCCAAGCCCATTATAGAAACAGTTGATCATCATCCAATCAGGCATGCCATGATGAGGGCATTTTCTCAACATTTCTTTATACCTTTCCCAAGCTTCGCATAAGGTTTCACCTGATTGCTGCGAAAACTGAGTGAGAGCATTCCGAAATGCAGCGGTTTTAGCCATAGGAAAGAATTTGGTGAGAAATTTCTGCGCCAAATCTGCCCAAGTTGTGATGGAGCCTGATGGAAGTGAATGTAGCCAACCCTTGGCTTTGTCTCGTAGAGAAAATGGAAAGAGCCTCAACTTGACAGCATCCTCTGACACATTATTGAATCTGAATGTGTCGCATATCTCGATAAAATTCCGAATGTGCAAGTTAGGATCTTCAGTAGCAGTTCCCCCATATTGTACCTGATTCTGCACCATCTGAATAGTGCTAGGTTTAATTTCGAAAGTAGGAGCAGCAATTGCTGGCCGAATGATACTTGACTGGATGTCATCAATTTTTGGTTGAGAGTAATCCATGAGAGCCCTTGCTGCTGCAGGAGCAACTACTTCTCCTTCTCCGTTCATCTTTTCAGAATTTGTTAGTTCAAGAGCTTGTTTAGCTTTAAATGCTTTAGAACGGGTTAGCATAAAAGGTTCAAGTTCCTGACAGACAAGTAGTCACCACACAAAAAAATTGTAAGATAGAATGTTCAAGTCAAACAAAATTAACTTCTATTGTAGTAAAACACATAAACAAAAATTAACACCGTAGTCCCCGGCAGCGGCGCCAAAAACTTGTTCGCTAAAATCACTACGCAAGTATACGCAGTCCAAAAGCAATAAAGGGAAATAAGGATCGTTCCCACGAAGACTCGGTGATTTAAGTATAAGTGTCTATTCAACAATGTTCGGCTAATTATAGAAGCTTGAACGAGTGATAAAGTTCGGTTTGTTTGAATTAACAATTAACTAATGAAATATCAACTAACGTGTTTTTAAAATAATATGATAAGGGCATGGGGTTCTAAGTTCATGAATGCTTCATCTTGGTTTACTATCAAGATTCAATAAGTTGCAATTGTTAAAGAAGCTAGCGGGAACACTTAGCTAATATGAGCCATCTTTCAATTAACTCATACCAATCCAAATAAACATCCACAAAAGAGATAGAAGTTATAAGGGCATCAATTATATCCAAACACTATATGTCTATGTGAATGGGTGATACAATCGATTTACAAAACAAGTTCCGCAATTAACTACATAGGGGAATAATGTTCTATCGAAACTATATTCCAACACGCGGAGAAGCCGACGAAACCTATGCTAGCATGGTGAGTCCTAATCTCTAAATCCACTTTCGCATTCATTAGAGATTTGACAAAATAGATGTTAGCTACTCATCTATATGCAATTAACACAACCACATTAGGCATTCTTATAAGAAAATCACAAACTCAAATAATCTATCAAGCCAACCATAAAAATCCACAATTCACTACATTAGAACCCCATGAAAGTGTTTAGTTCATAATTAAACTTAACACCTTCATGGGTTCTATGGATAACATAATTAAACAAAATGAAAATTAAGATTAATAATTAAAATTGAATTAGACAAAAGTACTAGAAAAGAAATCACTAATAAACAAGTTAAGAGTTGAGAAAAACTGAAAATTGAAGTAGAGAAATCCTGGAATTGGGTTTGAACTTGAGTGATTCTTCCTTGCTATCACCTAGGATTGATGATTCTCTTGTTCTTGCCTCTTCTCCAATGTTCCCAGCTGCTAGTTAGGTTTACAAGTGATGTAAGTTCGTTTTTATACAACCCTAGAAAAAGCCCATATGCTGAAAATGGCCCAACAGCAAAACAATTCGTTGAGCAGAATTTTTGGCTTCCAGGCTGCAGCCTGGAATCCCGAGCGGCCGCCCGGAGCTCAAATTTGCTGGAAATTTTCTGCCTTGGCTTATTTTCTGATTTTTGGCTTGCTCTTTCCTTTGCACCTTCTTGCACTTTAATAGCATTTCATCCCTTGCATTCTCTAGCCTTCCAAGATGGTGCAACAACACCACAACTCTTCCGAGACGATGCAAACAAGCAATTCCAAGATCACCAACATAGCACGATCTTTGCACCAAATCCACCGACTCTCGACCTTTTGTGTTATTCCATGCAACCAACAAAACTAAACCAAAACACATCAAATGATGCTTGTAAACTTGAGAACGAACAACGATTCTAGCCATTTAGAAGCCTTAAAAGTGGATATAAAATCCACTTAACACATACGGAAGGAGGAGTGGTTATACCACCTCGGTCTGAGCCTAAAAAGGTCTCGGAGTTTTCGGATGCTGATAAGGAACAAATAGCTTGTGATACTGCCGTTCGACAAACCTTGATGGAATCTCTTGATCATGAAATGTTCAACATAGTCAAAGGTCTGACTACAGCGAAGAAGATTTGGGACAAGATAGAAGTTGTCATGGAAGGATCTGCAGAGGTCAGAAGCAACAAAACACTCATACTCAAGATGGAGTATGACACCTTTAGAATAAGGAAAGGAGAAGGCATAACAGATGTCTACCTACGATTCAGTCAGTTGGTATTGGATTTGAATCTGAGAGGTGTAACTCTCCCCATGGTTGAGACTAATACGAGATATCTGAGGAACCAGCCAAAAAGCATTGAACATAGGGTCTACGCAATAAGAGAAACCAGAGATTTGCATACAACTTCTCTGGAAGAATATTATGGAATATTAAAGACCTATGAGCTGGAAACTCTTCAAGATCAAGCATGGGACAATGATTCAAAGGGAAAAGAAAGTGCATCAGGATTAGTTGCTGATGAGGAAGAGTCTAAGAAGGCAATGGTTGCAGCAAAGCCTAAATCATCACTTGCACCACATCAAGTTGATAATGATGACGAGTGCGCATCTGACAGTGATGATGACTACTACACCCAAGAAGAGCTGGACAACATGGACGATAGTGTCGTGGCATACATGGCAAGGAAGTTCAGCAACATGAGATTTAGAAAGAGCAACCGACCACAGAGAAAATCTTCATCTTATTATCGGGCTGCTAAGGGTGGTGGTAGTTCGTCAGGCTACAAAGGAAAAGGCAAGAATACCAGCTACAAATCTCCTTTGGATTTCAAAATGAAGTTCAAATGCTATAATTGTGGTGAAGCTGGACACTTTGCCTCGGACTGCAAAAAGCCTAAACAGACCTATCCAAAAGAAACATTTGAAGCTCTCAAAAGCAACTATGAAGCACTGTTGAAGGAAAGACATGGAAAACGAGCTTTATTGGTGACAGAAGGAAGAGCTTGGGATGATTCAGATGAGGAAGATGTTACTCATGTAGCGAACTTTGCCCTCATGGCTGAGACATCAGAGGAACCAGAGGTACCAGTTCTGACTCTTAAAGTAGAAATGTCTATTGATGATTATAAAGAACAGAACGGGGCTCTTAGTTAAGAGATCTATATGTTGTGCAAAAGCCTAGATTCTTCTCAAAAGGAACAGAAAACACTTGTTGCCAAATGCAGAATGCTTGAGGCAAAAGTGGAAGAGCTAGAGGCTGCTTGCACTGTAGATACTTCTCTAAGAGACTTTATTAAATCTCTGGAACACAAGCTCGTCCTTAAGGAAGAAGTAGAAGCATGTCTTAGGAACAATCTAGCTGAGTTAGAAACTAAATGCGAAGCTTACAAACTAGCGGCTAGTAAAGTGTATGTAGATAATGACACATTTAAGAAAATAACTGGAGTAGGTATAGGACTTGATTATTCTGACCTTCCTAAGAAAGAAGGAAAGAGACCTATTGACCCTAGTTCCAGTGACCTTAAAAAGGAAACACCTAGTATTCTTAAATCGGCTGTCAAACCTATCTACAAACATCTTGTTCCTAGAATAGAAGAAGAAGAGACTGAATTGATAGCTAGATATGAGATTGAGATGGAAGATCGCCAGAAAGAACAACCTGTAACTCCTATCAAACAAGTTAAAATCAATTTCCCTAGAGATGAATCTAGACTAGGATTAGGAGCTAAGGCTGTTAAACAACAAGGAAAGAAAGAAAAAGGCATAAAAGAGGTTAAGGCTGAACGAATAAAGAAAGCATGTTATCATTGTAAATCTACTGAACATCTTTCTTATGCATGCAAAGCTAACATGAATGTTCCTGCTGCACATGCCATGCCTACCACACATATAATGAATAATCTGCATCAGAATCATGCACAGTGTGGTCAACCTAACTGTATGCCATGCACTTTTAATATCATGCAAACTTTTGTGCATTTAATGAATGCATCTAGCCAGTCATGCTCAAATACTGTTGCTAGTTCAAATATCAAGAAAAAGTATGGTAGAGCCAAGACTGTCAGTCCTCCTAAAGTTAGGAGTGACAAACCTTCTCCTAAGACTGACAAATCTGTCAAGTCTGAGAAAGGAAAGGAGATAGTCGAAAGCTCTAGTAATGTGAAGAAATGTGCATCTCCTGTTGTTAAATCTGTTGATTCTCGATCTTATCAAAAAGCCGGGCCCAATCAAAGTTAGGTTCCGAAGAATGTCTAACCAATCTGTCATTGCAGGGCATTAAGCAGAATAGAAATAAAGTCATATGGGTGCTAGACAGTGGAGCATCGAGGCATATGACTGGAAACAAGTCCCTGCTTACAGAGTTGGTTATGAAGGCTGGCCCTTATGTTACCTTTGGAGATGACAGCATAGGTGTGACTAAGGGATATGGCAAACTGAAAACTGGCAATGTCATCATTGAAGATATTTCCTATGTTGAGGGACTAAAGCACAATCTGTTGAGTATAAGTCAATTCTGTGACAAAGGTTTCGAAATTGTCTTCAACAAGAAAGGTGTCTCAATCACTCACATCAAGGAAGGCTCACTAGCTTTGAGAGGAGTTCGAAAGGCAGATCTTTTTGTTGCAGATATGGATTCAGCAAATCAGGATGAGGTCACCTGTTTCTACAGCAAAGCCTCGGATGATGAAAGCTGGTTATGGCACAAAAAGCTATCTCACTTAAACTTCAAAACGATGAATGCTCTCGCGAGGCGAGAATTGGTGAGAGATCTACCTCAAATGGAGTTCGCTCCGAAAGGACTCTGTGAAGCTTGTGAAATGGGAAAGTCGAAGCGAGCATCGCATAAAAGCAAAGAAATTTCTAGTATTACTGAGCCTCTGCAACTTCTTCATATGGATTTGTTTGGCCCAGTGAATGTCCTATCTTTGTCTAGGAAAAGATATGCTTTAGTAATCGTGGATGACTTCTCCAAGTATACATGGGTATTGTTCGCAATGACGAAAGACGAAGTATCTTTCTTAATCATTGATCACATCACTCAAATTGAGAATGTTTCAACACTTACTGTGAAGACGATTAGATCAGACAATGGCACTGAATTCAAAAACGCAGTGCTGAATGACTTCTGTGTATCTAAAGGAATACGTCGTCAGTATTCAGCCCCGAGAACTCCACAGCAAAATGGAGTAGTTGAAAGGAAGAATAGAACTTTGGTTGAAGCAGCAAGAACTTTGTTGTATGATTCAAAACTTCCTTTTTATTTCTGGGCCGAAGCAGTGAGTACCGCTTGTTACACTCAAAATAGAACCTTGATCATAAAAGATAAAGAAAAGACACCATGTGAGCTAATGAACAACAGAAGACCAACAATCAAATACTTTCATGTCTTCGGAGCAAAATGCTATGTGCTTATAGATGATGAAAATCTAGGCAAGTTTGCAGCAAAAGCTCGTGAAGGAATCTTTGTTGGTTACTCTACAGACGTGGTGGCAGCTTATAGAGTGTTCTTGGTGAATGATCGAAAAGTGACTGAAAGTTACAACGTCAGATTCGACGATACCAAACTCTCATCAATTTCAAGAGATTCTAGTGAACCTGAGTCCCTAAAATTTCAGAATCTGGACTTAGAAGATCTTGAAGATGAACCTGAGTTGGTTGTTCCATTAAATGTTCCAAGCGTACATGAAGAACCTGAGTCTAGTGAACAAGCTAATTCTACAAGATCAGGAGAGACTTCTTCAGTACGAACCGGCAACAACTCAGGGGGAGTAAATAGCAGCTCAAGGACTACTGTTCAAGGCTCAAGCCGAGTTGACTCTAGTTCTGTAGGAGCTGGCACTAACTCAGGGGGAGTTAGTGAAAATAATCAAAGTAGTCAGCACCCCAACTCAGAAAGTCAAGCTGAATCATCAAGACAATTTCCAGGTGAACGAGTATGGAATAGAGACCATCCGTTTGAGTTAATTATTGGTGATCCAGATGCTGGTGTGACTACTAGAAGAACTGCAAGAGCTGACATGGCTAATATCTCCTTATATTCTGGGTTCTTATCCAAGCTTGAACCTAAAGAAATAGAAGAAGCTCTTGGCGATGCTGATTGGGTGATTGCAATGCAAGAGGAACTCAATCAGTTTGAAAGGCAGAAAGTTTGGAAACTGGTACCCCGACCAAAGAACAAATCCGTAATTGGAGCTAGGTGGGTATTCAGAAATAAACTGGATGAAAACGGACTTGTAACACGAAACAAGGCTCGTTTGGTTGCAAAAGGTTATTCTCAGCGAGAAGGAATTGATTATGATGAAACCTATGCACCAGTTGCAAGACTTGAGGCAGTCAGGATGTTCTTGGCATTTGCAGCACATAAGAACTTCAAAGTTTTCCAGATGGACGTGAAAAGTGCCTTCCTGAACGGAGAGTTAGAAGAAGAAGTGTATCTGGAACAGCCGTCTGGCTTCGTTGATCCAGAACATGCAGATTTTGTGTATCTACTCTTCAAATCTGTCTATGGCCTCAGGCAATCCCCAAGGCGATGGTATGAAACCCTATCTCTATTCTTAATTGAAAATGGTTTTGTTAGGGGAGTAATTGATAAAACATTGTTCTATAAAGTTGTGAGAAATGATTTAATACTTGTTCAAGTATATGTGGACGATATTATTTTTGGGTCATCAAATGAGCGCTTGTGCGAGAAATTTGCCAAGCTAATGCAGGAAAAATATGAGATGAGCATGATGGGAGAGCTGTCCTTCTTCCTTGGATTACAGATCAGTCAGAGAAAAGATGGTATCTTTATCTGTCAATCCAAGTACGTCAGAGATTTACTCAAGAAGTATAATCTAGAAGATGCATCAGCAGCTAAGACTCCCATGGCAATAGCCACGAAGCTTGATGAAGACAAATCAGGTAAATCAGTTGACATCACAAGCTATCGAGGTATGATTGGCTCACTCCTCTATTTAACTGCAAGTAGACCCGATATAATGTTCGCAACTTGTTTATGTGCAAGGTTCCAAGCGGATCCTAGAGAATCACATCTCGTAGCCGTCAAAAGAATTTTTAGGTATCTCAAGGGCACACCAAATCTAGGGATTTGGTACCCAAGAGATACAGGTTTTAATCTTATTGGCTATTCGGATTCAGACTATGCAGGTTGCAGGATTGATAGGAAAAGCACATCTGGTGCTTGCCAATTTCTTGGCAGAAGATTGGTGTCCTGGCAAAGTAAAAAGCAACATACAGTATCTACTTCTACTGCTGAAGCTGAGTACATTGCTGCTGGAAGCTGTGTAGCTCAAATACTGTGGATGAGGAACCAATTGAAGGATTATGGCATGGAGCATAAGAAAATTCCAATCATGTGTGACAGCACAAGTGCCATTGCCATAACCAACAATCCTGTAGATCACTCAAGAACCAAGCATATTGACATCAGGTATCATTTCATAAGAGAACATGTCGAGGAGGGGACTGTGGAGCTACATTTTGTGCCCACAATGCAACAAATTGCAGATATATTCACCAAACCTCTTGATGAAGTAACATTCAATAGGTTGGTTGGTGAATTGGGAATGCTTAACACAAGTTAGTAAAGCCTTCTATCTGTAAAATCCATGTTTATGTTTGTATGTGCAAGCTAATCAATCATTATGTGCTTAGACTTTAATATGCCTAATTAATGATTGTTATAGGTTGCGTATAGTGTGATTTTGCATGAATTCATTGTGTTTTAAGTGTCTTTTATAGCACAAATCTGTGAATTTATGCTTGTTAGATTGCATGATCATAGGGGGAGTTAAATTCATAATATTCTAAATATTGCATGATTTTTAGATGAATTTACCTTTGATTTTCATGTAATTAGAGGCCTTAGAATTGAAAAACTTCAAAATTTCGAGTTAGGTTCTATCTCGAAACTCATCTAGAAATTCGACTTAAGCTGTCAGAGTGAAGTTTTTGGAAAATTCTAAGTCTGGGAAGAATTTCGAGTTGGCTATCTCGAAATTCATCTCGAAATTCGACTTAGAGTTCGAGTTCGAGTTACCAGTGTGCCTAGTTCTATCTTCAAAATATTCAAGATAAAGTATATCTCGAATTTTATCTCAAAGGTTGAGATGAGGTTTCCATTAAGGGAATATTTTGAAAAGAACTGAGAATTAACTTCGAGTTAGTCTATCTCGAAACTCAACTCGAATTTCGACTTGGTGTTCGAGATAGAGTTCTCAGTTAAGCTAAAGGGAATCTTTCGAGTTACACTCCTAACTCGAAACATATCTTGAATTACCCTGTACTTTTTGGTTCAAGGGGGTATTTTGGAAAGAATTTGAGATTAACTTCGAGTTAGTCTATCTCGAAACTCAACTCGAATTTCGACTTGATGTTCGAGATAGAATTCTTAGTCTATCTCGAAACTCAACTCAAATTTCGACTTGATGTTCGAGATAGAGTTAAACTTCTAACCCGAAACATATCTCGAATCTCCCTGTTTCTTTTACTGGAAGGGAATTTTCCAAGTTTACTACAAGTTAATCAAGTTCGAGATAGGATTTCCCTATAGTCTTTGCTGTAAAATTGGTTAAAGTGCTTATTTGTGCTTATTTGTTCGAGTTAACCTCTATCTCGAACTTCATCTCGAAGTTCGACTTGATGTTCGAGATAGAGATGTTCGAGATAGAGTTCGACTTAAGTCCTCCCTGTATGTACTTAGACTTTAACACTCTTTTTAACAGGGATACTTTTGTCATTTCACAATCATCTATATATACATCTCTAACTCGATGCATCATTCACTTTACCTAATTTCATTTTTACAGCAGCCATTTCACAAAAACAAAGCGATTTCACAACTTCATACCATTAACCCGTGTTTTTGTGATTAAACTCATACTAATCACGAATTACTGCCAAATTTTTGACTGAGATTCACTGTGTAATCATTAACCTTTGTGTTGGTGTGTTTTGTAACCGCATATACACGCGCATATACATACACACAAACATCAAGTTTTGTGTATCTGTTCCAAAAACACGATTTCATATTCTCCACATATACACACGATTTCACTGATAAACACACGAATATTCATCTTTGTTGAATATTCAGATCCAGTAATTGGCAACTGTTCATATTCCGTAGTTTAAATTTTCGGATTATCTTTTGATATTCTCGAAAAAGTAAAAGGAATAAAACTGATTAATTCGTAATTTATTTGTTTTTCTCAATTAAAATAAAAATTCACATTTTTTTTAAAGAAAAACATTTAATCAAAATGGCTCACCAATTTTCCCTTGCTAAAAACAATTTTTATAATATTTCTACGGAAATTGGTGATCAACTCCCGCGGTTTAAGTTTTGGATACGATTTCTCAATTTGTATTCCAAAGCTAGCCATGCTTTTACTGCTAAACCTACACTAGTACATGATGCTTTACAGCAATTATGGACTAGTGCGGTTACTTTTGGGAGTAAATCAACCCCCTACGGTTTCAGGTTTACCTTAGCGGGTCAGGAATATGAGGTGACCGAAGAAATTGTCAACAGAGTTCTGGGATTCCCAATTAAAGATGCCTATGATCCAGAACCTACAGCTACAGAACGCCTCAGATTCTTTGAAGAAATTGGATGTTATCCTCCGAAAGGCCCAATCACAGGAAATATCCAAAAACAATTCTTCCATGCGGAATGGAATTACTTTTTCGAGGCCATCACAAGATGTTTTCGGGCACGCGAAAAAGACTTTCATCAAATTCCAATTCCAATGCAAACCTTTGCAGTTGCCCTAGCAAGAGAACTGGATATAAACTATGGACGCATAGTTCTCTCTGAGATAGTGGCCTCAATGGGATCCCTTGCAAGCAGAGACCTCACTACAAATGATGTTGTCTGCTGGTTTCCTCGGTTTCTTCAAATGCTGATCAATGACTTAATACCGAAGGATGCTCTTGCTATTAGACAGGGATTTGCCAGAAGCCCCACATCTGAATCGCTAGGGATGGACACTAAGTCACTTTCAACCATTGCTAATCAGGATAAACATCAAGGTAAACCAATGTCTACTCCTGAAAATATACAAATGTGGCTTAGATATGATGCAGGAGTTACCAATTTGGAGGCATCATCACAAGTTTCATCATATGCTCAAAATCCATCTGTTCATGCTGAGGCATTTGATGAGATTCCTGATGAGGAAAGCGATGATGCACAAGGTAATCAATCAAGTAATCTCTCTCTGCATACTATTCATTCCTCCTCCTATGTTTCTGATTCCGCGACCCAAGAGACTGCTAACCCGCAGGATCTATCCCAGGGTAAGAGCCATATTTCTGACTCTGAGTCTGATACACATTCCTATTCTCTATCACCCCTGTTAACGGAAGTCAGAAAACCAGCACGTATATATATACAAGATGATGAGGAGAGTGAACCCGAAGAGCAGCAACTTATTCGCAAGAAAGCTAAACTTTTCCACGCAGCTACTTCACAACCACAGTCAAACCCTAGAGTGTCACACGCAACCACTCCACCTCACGCGAGTGGTTCACCCCTTGAACAATCTGCACATAGGGATTTTGATTTTGGTGAGAATGATGTACCTCTTGAAGATACTGTTGCTTCAAGAGGACATGAAGTCGTAAGAACTTCAGCCGTACCTTCACCGGTACGTACTGATGCTGCAAAGAGGATCGGTTCTGATGTCGTACAAGGACACTTTGCAGCCTCTCAGCCTGAGATTCCAACTCAGGAACAAACATAATTTGATCCCATAACTGTCAACAACATTTCTTATCAATTTTCTGCAGGTACTGCTTCATTATTTGGATCAATCATTGAAGACATACACGAGCGTGAGACAGGGAGTGTGTGTGAGAGGTTAGGGAGAGAGGGACCTTCATTTTCAAGGCCCGAAACCGAGCGTCAAATACCAACAGAACGAGTATTAGAGCGAGGTCACCTAAACCAAACACCGTCCCTTAACATTGAAAATCTTGATACGCGTATGACTTCTATGGAAAATCAGATGAAGCAGTTCGGACAGACGATGGGGCAGTTTGGGATGAACATTGGAAACAACCAAAGGGCTCTAGACGACTACGCAGCAAGAATGGCAAGTCAAGCTACAGCTTTTGATGATTTGACAAATAAGGTCAATGACTTGGGCCATGCTGGTGGTGTCTTGGGAAGCACTCTCAATGAGAGGATGGGGGCATTGGAGTCTACAATGCATACAATGGCTGTGGAGATCAGTAGAATGATGTTCGCAGTCAGGAGTTTTGTGCCCCCGGAGTGCTTCGAGTCGCAACAACCTCCCCCCGATGCTGGTGCAGGTGGTGCAGGTGGTGCTAGTGGAGCGGGAGCCTCTGGTTCTGGTTTTGGAGGTTCTTATGCAGCTGGTGGATCTGAAGACCAAGGTGGAGCTCAAGATAACTCACCTAAGGGGGAGAGTGGAAAGGAGACGAGACAGCAGGCAGTTCACATCGAAGAAATTGAAGAACCCGCTGATCTTGTCAAGGAACCAGAAGTTGAGCCGTCTGTTGATGAAGAGGCTCTGAGGATGAGAAAGGGTAAGGCAGTAATGGTTGATGAACCATTTGTTGACCTGAGTCATCAGGAAACAGTACAGGAGGTACTTGACTCAGATTCTGACATGGAAGAAGTACCGTTGGCACACGCTATAAAAAAAATCTTTGAGGGAACAAGGTGGAGGTGCTGGGATGTCTTCCGGAATGCCTGAAGAATTTCTTGTTGATGAGGAAACCCTTAAAACTCAACAGTTAGCCTTGGAACAAGCTCAGTTCTATAAAATGAAGATGATGCAAGAACATGCTGCGTTCCTAGAAAAGAAGGTGGAGCTACAAGGGAAGCAGTATGATCATGAGCTTGCAAGGCTAGCTGATCCTCAAGTTGATCTAGACAAACGAAGGATAGGGCAGAAATGGGATGAAGCAAGGAAGATAATGATGGGACCCTGTGCGAAAGGAGTTCATAACAAGGATGCAGATGATCTGTTCTACAACTTGAATTTGCAGAATCCAATGACTGGGGACTATATAAATGCTTTGAAGAGATTAATTTCTAAAGTCAGGGTTGGATACAATGCAAATCTTAAGGAGTGGCAGGTTATCTTTTCTTTGGTAGAAGGAGTCCCAACATCTTTCTTATATGTGGATGACCAATTCATATTGAGAAGATCTGCGTCAGAGTTATTCTTGCTAGCGACTAAAATTCAATACTCTCAATCTGAGGAGCTAAGCATTCTGTACAGGGATCAGTTAATGCAGCTAGCAGAGGACAAGGGTCCAGAATTCTCAGCATATCCAAATTTTGTCCGGATGGTAGTTGACGGAAAGATGAAGAGGGTTAGCATGGAGGAAAATGATCTAATGGAGCTTTCAGTGGAATCTCTCAAAGCTGTCTGTAGACAAATGATGAGTAAGGGATTCGCTTCGGAGCTTAAAGATAAATCCGTGAAGATTATTGAAAAAGTTATATTCAAAAAGAGCAATGAGGTGTGGAAGTGTGATGTCATTGCTCCAAACCCTCTTGATGACGTGAAGATTGAGCCGGAGCTGATAGAGAAGAAATGGAATATTCTTCAAGCCATGAAGAATGTAGATGAAGCTCTGACTCTTCCTTCTGGAGCACTGGAACAAGGAGAGATAAGGGAGGCAATTGGTGTTCCAGGAAGTGATAGTGTATACTGGATACATGCTTATGTTGAAAATACAGCTGATGCCTTAGTATTCATAGATGCAGACCAGAATCAAACAATCTTGCATATGAGTAGACAATGGCTGCTACGGACTCAAGATGCTGCATTTCTGGAGAGAGTATTATATGTATTCAAATGGGGCGAAGTGGAAGATAAGTTTGTGGAAGAAAAGCAGAGACTCATGAGTTACCTGTCTGAAGTAGTAGTGGAAAAGAAGCGAATGGAGCGAGATGCGGCTAGTGTCCACAATACTAACCGTGTCAAGGGCTACCCCAAGATGATCTATTGTCAGTTTAAAGCTGATAAAACACATTGGAAATCTCAGCTCATAATGAAGAACATTGAGGATATTCCAAAGATCAGAACTACTCAGGAGGTGGACAAACTCAGAAGGCTTTTCAAACATCCTTATCCAGAGCCCAAGAATCCTCTAGAAATGGAAGCTGTAAGTCTGTTGAATGCTAGGTGGAAGCAGCTTAAAGATCCAGTGTACAAGAAAGAACAGCAGCAGAAGGAGAAGCGCAAAAGGCAGAAAGAAGAGAGAGACCAAGCTGCTGAAGCTAGAAAGAGGAAACGGAATTAGGGTTAAAGGTCAGAGTGGTGTGAACTTGAAGTTGGAAAAACTTCATGTCTTTCGGTTGCTTTAACTCACTTGAGGAAAATTCACCTTAGAGTGAATCCAATAAGGTGATACAAGTTTGACTAAAAGGTATGAAATAATCCAGGTGATAGGAATCACTCAAATGATCTTTAATTCGAAGTTCGAATTCTGTTTCTAGTTTAAGTTCTTTGCATTGTTTTCAAGTACTTTTCAATTGTATATTATTCAAGACTGTAATGTTAATTATCTTTTCTCGTCTCATTGTTTAGTTGAGTTATCCTTCATTAATTTGAATGTCATTGTTAGACAATCAAATTGGGGGAGATTGAAAGGCAGAGTGTGTAAACTTGTAACACTATAACTAATGTAACCCAACTAAAGGAAAAGATACTTAACCAGAAGACAATCAAGAACAAGAAGTCACAAGAAATCAACACTAAATGAAGACAAGGTAATTGATACAATTCAACATGTTAACTATGATCAAGCCAAGAAGAAATCATTGAGAGAAGTTCAAGTCAAAGTTATTCATGCCTCAGTGATTTGAAAAGCCAAGAATCAAGATCATAACTATCAGTATCAATAAGACCAATTGATTTCAAGTGAACAAGAAGGAAAGCAAATATTGGAAAGCCACATTACTAATTGGGTATGGTAATTTATTCAAGAAGCAAAAACACTATCAAGACTAGTCACTTATGAACCAGACCGTTGCATCAAGTGTCAGGACATTGATAGCAAGTTTATGTCAGTAATAAAGATCCATGTTCAAGAGCTTGGTGAAGAATAAAGAAGACATGAAGATATCACAAGTTCAAGATGTGCATTGAAGTTTCAAGTTGAAGACCAGAATATTTTCTAAGTACTAAATATTCTAGATGACCAAGTAGAATATTTCTAAGTAGAAGTTCTACTTAGAAATTCGAGATGGCTAAGTAGAAATTCTCAAGTAGAAGTTCTACTTAGAAATTCGAGATGGCTAAGTAGAAATTCTCAAGTAGAAATTCGAGATGGCTAAGTAGAAATTCTCAAGTAGAAGTTCTACTTAGAAATTCGAGATGGCTAAGTAGAAATTCTCAAGTAGAAGTTCTACTTAGAAATTCGAGATGGCTAAGTAGAAATTCTCAAGTAGAAATTCGAGATGGCTAAGTAGAAATTCTCAAGTAGAAGTTCTACTTAGAAATTCGAGATGGCTAAGTAGAAATTCTCAAGTAGAAGTTCTACTTAGAGTGCAGCTTCAACATGACACATGGCATCTTCTGATTGGCAGATTTCCAAGCTTTCAAGATAAGGCAAGATCTATGTGGACATCATTGGGCCACGTATATCTTAGTCTTTGAAGACTACAGGACATAGATTACATGTAGTATAAATAGAAGTACTTGTGTAATGTTTTTGTGAGAGCAATAGTTGAGAGAAACACAAGAAAAAGAGAGAGAGTGCATTCACAGAGCTTAGTATCATTCACTTCTCTCTGAACTTCTGTCATACTTTGTAATGAATGTTGTAGCAACCATTTCAAGTTATATATAAGAAATATATTCCTTGAATCTGTGTGTTCATTTATTGCATCGTATTTATTGCTTCTCATATTCGAAAAGTTGTATTCACCCCCCTCTACAACACATTTGGACCTAACACCTTCCCAGAGGAGGCTAGGGTGATTTTACATGCAGGTACAAATCTGGAAGCAGCTAAGGAATCTGAGAGGAGTGATGTGAGGAATACCATAAAATTGAGTGAAACACATGCACTTTAGGTGAGTGGATCTCAAAGTGAACGTCAGGTGAGCGCACACACTGACACATACACTCTCTCATTATTAGAAAAGATAACTGCTTTAGAGAAAGAACTTGCAGTCAGCAAGGCTGAAACAGAAATCCTGAGAGCACAAGTGGGTGAGCGATCTTCTACATCCACCTCTGTCAACAGTCAGCTTGCTGTAATGAAGAAGGACATAAACTACTTAAAGACATCTTTCACCAAGAAGATAGAATCTCTCGAACTCTCTCATGAAAAGGCACTTGATGACTCTGGAGATATTACTGTTGCTCAAGACATGTTAATTTCTGAGATTTCCTTGAAAGTTGATAATCTACAGTCAGAGGTACAGCACAATCAAAAATCTACTGATTCTCGTCTGGACCAGATCGAAAAGTAAAATGCACACCAGGCTAAAGGGTTAAGACATTTGTTTAATCTTGTAAGTCAAAGTCGCAAACCTACAAATGAAGAAATTGAATTCTTTACAAGTAAGGGTGGTGATGATGATGAACAGGATCCTGAAGCTGGGACAACTGATAAATCTGTAGAGGATTCCTCAACTAAGGGGGAGAAATCAAAGGGGTCACAAGATAAAACTACTAAAGAAAGAGAGGGAGGAGAAGGAAAATCTGGTAAATCTGACCAAGGTGAAGATAAGAGGAAGAAAGTAGTTGAAGAAACTGAAGAAGAAATTCAAGACAAGAACACAGGTTATTATTACACGGGTGAACCGGATAACTTCGATGCTTTTGCTGATCTTGAATTCCCTGATCAAGGTGAAGAACTTCCCGAACCTGATCTTAGTCACTGGGAAGATGAAGGACCAGTGATATCTGAATTTGAAGCTCAACAAGCTGAGAAAGAATCTGAAGAATTATTTGCTCAAAGGGAAGCTAATTTGCAATTGAGAGAAGAAAAACTTCAAAAATCTTTAGAGCAAATTGCACGAAATGAAGAACTTCAGAAAGCTGAACAGCAAGCATTACAACGACTACATGCTATAAATGTTGAGAAGAGAAAAACATATATCAGACTAAAGAGCGGTGACAAATGGGAACGTGCTCAAAGAGCAATTGATTCACCTCAGAGTTCTGATGATGAAGATCGTCGTCTTGGACAAATTCTTGAGGAATTCAAACTGGCAAATCCAATTCACGAAATGTATATAAAGGCCTTATAGGTAGAAGTCATCAGGATAACTACTGCATTTGAACCCAAATCTGATGAGCTAGTAATATTTGTAGATTGTCATAAAGTTGGAACATTCAGAGTATCTATTCAGTTCTTTTATGACAGATCACTGACAGAGATATGGGTACTTAGGCCTAAGGTAAGAACATCTTCTAAGCTAGGTGTATTGTTACATGAAAAGTTCAAAGAATTTGCTGAAAGAGCTGGACCAGAAGTGATTAAGGAACCTCCACAAGTAAAATTTCTTAAGGGAGAGGTACTTCACACAATCAATCTTCAGACAGATGAGCTATACGAACATCATGCAAAGCACTTGGTATATACTGAATATGCTCTCAGAAATCATGGATACTTGACTGAAGAAAAGGTAATAGCTGCAGATCACATTCGTTCCTATGCACAAACGAACATAAAAGATTACAAGAAATTTCAAGGTGAACTGAGAAAGAAGCTTGGAATTCCTTTAGTCTTACCTCAAGGATTGTCATCAAGAAGAGAACGTCTTGTTGATTCTGATCTACATATGAAACTTCAAGTCACAGATGAGCCAGAAGAAGGAGAATTCAGAAGGGAAGACAATTGAAGATAAAGAATTGCTCTACATGTTATATCTTTAGAGCCTAGATAAATCTTTATAGGAATTTATATCATATGATCAGTCTAGAGGATCATCTATCTTGTATTTATCTTTCATGTTTGAATTTGGCAAATGTTAAATATAAACCAGAACTTTTTTTTTCATATTTACTTAGTATTTAAAGTTTTATCTTTCATTTGGTTAAGTTGGATTAGTTGAGGTATCCTCTAGGAATTTGCTTGTTATTATCTAACAAACAAATAGGGGGAGATTGAAAGGCATATGACTCAGCCTATTTGTAGTTAGAGGATCCTAATCAACTTAAACCAAATTGTAATAAGTAAATATACATATGAACTGTCATAGGAATCTCAAGAAGTATTATATGTCAGAAGAAAGAAGAAAAGTCAATCTATAGTTTTGATTTCATACACTGGAAGACGATTCAGTTATCTGATCAAGCCCCAGTACAGCATTGAAGTTAATGGATTCATTTGAATAGTGACAGAGATTTTTCGAGTGATAGTTTGAAGATCAGTTACAGTACAAGAGAATTGAGAGAAGAAACAAACCACAACCTAAAGTCAAAAGTGAAGAAGCATCATTGAAGTTAGTCGTTCATGAACCAGACAGTACATCGAACGTCAACACAAATCAGTGGTAATTCTTTACTACCTTTAGTGGTTTGTAAGAATTAAATTAATTATTTATTGATTTAATTAAATTCATTTATAATTGATATAAATTAATTTAGTTGATTTAATTAAATGAATTAATTCTGGAAGAATTAATTTATTAATTAAATTAATTATTGTATCAATTAAATATGAATTAGTTAATCATTAATTAATTAAATGGATCAATATGACTTAAAGAAAGAAGATTGGATTAAGTCTTGGAGGAGGAAAAATTCGGTATGACTTATTTTAAGTCTTACCGACAGAAGCCTTTTCAGGATTAAGTCTTACAGACCTAATTTATGTCTTACCGACCTCTGCCAGCTGTTGTAAGTCTTACCGACACATTTTATGTCTTATTAGAGGTTTGTGTAAGTCTTAATGAAAGAAAATCAAGTCTTGGAAGCTGTTTAAGTCATGCTGGAGCAGTTAAATATCCTACAGAAAGCCAGCAAGACCTGTTACTGATATAAAAGAACAGAACAGACCAGATTAAGTCATAACGGAGAAAACACAGCAGAAAATATTTCATCAAGACCAGAATTCTCTCTCTCAAGAACACCAAGAACACCAAAGCTTAAAAAATTCCCAGAAATTCAAGTTCTTCATCTTTGTGATATTCTATCCGATAGAACTTGTTTATTTTTGATTCTTGTACTACTAGCGAATTAAGTTTCCTAGTTCTTATCTTGATTATTATTAACTAAATTAGAAAAGTTCATGTCGAATTTTCTAATTAGTTATTAACATCTTGATAAGTTGTTATACTGATTTTGTAACACCACATCAAGTTAATATACAGTTATATTCAACTTGAAAAATTGTGTTAAATAATTCCGCAGATAAATTTGTCTTTATCAAATTTAATTTAAAGGACAAATTTCGATAAAAAGGTAAAGATTGTATTCAACCCCCCCTTCTACAATCTTATCGGACCTAACAGCCTCTTTCTTTTCTGTCTTCTACTATGAATAAGTTTTCACGAGCATGGTATCTATTTCTTTGTGCCAATATTATGCCTACTTCCCATACGGGTGAGGTCACAGCTGATAGAGCGATTATTCTTTGGGGCATTCTAAAGGGAAAATACATTAATGTCGCCCATATTGTTCAGCAGAATATTCGCAGGTGTTTAAAGTCTAGTGCACTGTCATCGATGCCCCATGCTTCTATCATAGTTGGGTTGTGTATGGTTAGTGGTGTTACCTGGGGTGCGGATGAGGAGTTGTAGTCACCTTTGCCGTCCATTGTTGACGTGTCTATTGATTGGATGCCGGAATGGCAAGGCGGAATCCCACATCCTAGGGGGCTTGGGTATGATGTTCGTGGTGCTGGTACTAGTGGTCAGGGAGCGGGCGCTCAGCCACGGGTTTCGAGAGTACCAAGGGTTTTAGATGCTCACTTTAGACGCTTGTATAGGCGTATGGATGCTATACATGCTAGTAACCGGGAGTATGCTGAGGATATGGCTACAGCTTTGAGAGATACTTGTATTCAGGCCCGGTGGCCCGTCTATGGAGCTTGTACACCTTATCCACCGCCAGATACTGATTCATCCGAGGATGAGGACGAGTAGGTATGTTTTCTGCTATCCCTCGTATTTACTTCCATTCAATGCGGACATTGAATATTTTAAGTTTGGGGGTGGTTTGAGGGATTAGTAGTTGTTGTATTATGTGTTCATGAAGGATTTCATGTTTTGCATATTAGTAGTAGTAATTCATGCATGTATGTTCGTGTTATCTACGTTTGTTTCATGTAGGACATTCTGTTTTTATTTCTGTATACCATGTGAGTCCATTTTAGTTGCATTTTCATGGCATGCATTTTTCATGATCCCTTAGGACGAGCTGATTCTGATTGATAGGTAGATGTTTAATTGAGTGTGGTGATGATGAGTAGAGGGCTGATTTATAGTTTCTAGGAAATTGACTTGCATGTTATGGGAACAAAATTTTTACACAAACTCATTGGGTGCTTTTGGGCTAGGTTAAGGTCATGCTTGTTTGGATGCTTTGAGATTTAATCACCTGATTATATTTAGAATTTTCGTTATTCCCTTGATGGCGTAGGAGCATTAAAGTCTAAGTTTGGGGGAAACCAGGGATTTCATGCTAGTTGTATTAATTGTTAAATAATGGCTAGGTGTCAAATGGCTAGTAGCCGGCTCATATTTATATGAGTAGTCTAGGGTTGGAAATGAGAAAGGCTCATTCCAGATCGCAGAAAAAAAAAAAGAAAAAAAAACAAAAAAAAAAGAAAAAAAAAAAGAAAAAGGAAAGAAAAAAGAAAAAAAAAGAGTCAATAAATTGTTTATATGCAAAATTAACCAGAGTGAGCTCTTTAATACTCGAGTAATTAAGTCTGAGGGGACTTAGTCTTAGTGACCTAAGGCTTTAATAGTCTGGGATCCACTGACCTAACACTCGCTACATGGGTATTATTGTATAAGCCTTTTGGGGTCTCATTCATTGCACGGTTAAATAAGCATGCGTATTATATACAGTGTCGTAGTAATAAAGCATGAATACCTGGCTAATTTGAATGAGGATGGAGGTGTTCCGAGGTTATGAAGTGTCTACAGTCTATTCTATTTATAAACCTGTGATTGTCTTGGGGAAGGATATGTATGATTTTTTACCTAGTTTTGGGAGTATTTCTGATGAGCATTGCACACACGCACGTTTCTGTTCATGTATTGTTAGTATACGGGGACTTAGTCGAGCTCTGCTTGGATTTATTTGCATTCTTTGAGATATTTGTGTGTTAGTTGGTCCTGGCAAGTTTGAAGGGGAACTTTGCATTTTTCATATTAGTTGCATTCATGCATTGCATTGCATTGGATTTTGTGGGTACATTCGCTATAGGCCCTCACGAGACCTTACTCGTCCACTAGGGCTGCCTATGGGTTTAAAGGGCTTGTTGCATATGCCAAATGCAACCGTGATCACCTACGGAAGTGGTACTAGTTAGTTAGTTGTAATTGTTTATGCTTGAGGACAAGCATCAGTTTAAGTTTGGGGGTTTGATAAGTGGATTTTATATCCACTTGGAATGCCTCAGTTCGGCTTAAATTGATTGTTTTGGACTCAAGATGTTGTAGTTTTGATGTGTTTTGCTTAGTTGTGCAGATTTACGAGAATGTTGATTAAAGTTGATGCTTCTATTGCTTTTGGAGATTTATTTGATTAAAATTCGGATTTTCCGGGAAGGCTGCGCAGCTTATACTGTTTTGGCCATATCTGGAGTTCTAGAAGTCCGTTTTCAGCGATCTTACTGCCCACGCGAAGCTTGAGAGATTTTCTACAACCTGGGATAGAAAGCACGTGCAAGGAATGTGATGATTAAAGTCGCGCACGTTTTCTTATAAAAGAAGGCCATGAATTTACTGTTTTGCCCATTTTTCTAATTCTAATTGTATTCTGAGCAGTTTTGGTACCTTCTTTAAATTCTAATTGTAATAGAAGGTAATTTCTTGCTGGGCAAGACTTGGAGTATCTATATAAACACATCGAGGGTTATTAATTTAGGGATCGGAAAAACACTATTGTAGAGATCCAATTTTGTACGCAGCTTTTAGGGATTTTTCTGGAGAACTATTATTTTCTTCGAAGATTGAAGATTAAAGGTTTTTTTCTATATTCTTATAATTATGAGTTCTTCTATTAATTCGTGTGTTTTATTTTCTTCCTTAATTATGTGTAACTAAATCTCTAATCTGAGGATTGGGTAGTATTCCTTGGTATTCATGTATGTTTAATTATCTGTGATTTTCTTGCTTTGCTGATCTGTTATTGATGGCTTAATTCAATTAGGGGAGTCATGAACCTTTGATTGGATTTTAGGGATTGTAATAACTTGGAAGAGGAGTTGCGATTTTAGTACAAGATTTAACAGACATAACTCGAATATTTGATTGGAAGATTAATAGGAGAGTTGTGAGACTTATAATTCTTGGTGCGTAATAGTTTATGATTGTACTTTGATTGTATCACGGAAGTGACAATAAAGGTGTAGTTGTAGACACTATATTGTATCTTGGAAGAGAACATTATAACCTTAGAAGAATTGTTTTCAGCAGAGTAAGAACGTAGATGTCACATAGATATTGAATGTGCATTGAAACCAAATGAAGAACCCCAGTTCTTGGATTGTTTTCCTCATATATTTTATTCTCGATTGATAATTAGTTTAATTTAGTTTATAAACAAACCAAACATTCTTCTGCACTTCTAAATTGTGAGAGATAGGATATTTGAACTTGATATTACATTCAGTCCTTCCTTGCGAACGAACAACAAAAATACTATTAAAAACTTTGATTGTATCACAGAAGTGACAATAAAGGTGTAGTTGTAGACACTATATTGTATCTTAGAAGAGAACATTATAACCTTAGAAGAATTGTTTTCAGCAGAGTAAGAACGTAGATGTCACATAGATATTGAATATGCATTGAAACCAAGTGAAGAACCCCAGTTCTTGGATTGTTTTCCTCATATATTTTATTCTCGATTGATAATTAGTTTAATTTAGTTTATAAACAAACCAAACATTCTTCTACACTTCTAAATTGTGAGAGATAGGATACTTGAACTTGATATTACATTCAGTCCTTCCCTGCGAACGAACAACAAAAATACTATTAACAGTTCGCAAGTGCGAGAGTCTAGCAGATCAGAATGTAGAGTTGAAGGAACTAATTGAGAAGATACAAGTGGAGGCGCAGCTTCGAGTAGATTTGACTGCTATTGATTGGAGGGGATGTATTAGGATGCTAGAAGATGCTGTTAGGCATCGTTTACACCGGAACCCCATCACACATGATGTATTAGCCGAGGCTCGTAGACTTTCGAGTGTGATTTGCTAGATGTTGTGTGTGCTTCGCTAGACCCGAGGTTCCCGTGATTAGACTGCTGTTGTGGAGATGGTTGGTGAGTGGGACATTTGGTAGAGCCCACTAGTGTTAGTTGTGATTACACTATTCTAGGCTGTTTTCCTGTTTTCCTAGTACTGGTAGACGGATGGTTGTTGTTTAGTTTGTTTATTTAGCTTTGGTTGTAGAAGGGTTAGAATACCCTTAACTTATGATGTTGGTTTATTTTCGTCGTAGTAACATATGTTTATTCGTATATCCCTGTGTCCACTATTTTACTTATCGCTTTTACATATTGTCTTTACATATCGTATTTCCATACTTATTGACCTGTTCATATAAACCCTGTTGCATTACCTTAAAACTGTACCCTTATCATACTGATATATTGGAACCGATCATCTATTGGTACCAGACGGTTGAAACCTGTTTTCTTTCATATATACTTACTTGTTGTTTACCAACTTTTTACCTTCTTATCAGAAAAATGCCTCCCAGAAGAAACCGTCAAGCTACCAACAATGATAATCAAGATCAACAAAACCAAGATAACCCTACCATGGCCCAGATGTTCCAATTACGTCAACAACAAATTGCTGCTTTTGTTCAACACCAACAGCACCAAGCTACCCAACCTGCTACAACTTTTAAGTCTTTTCAAGTTGTTCACCCACCTGAGTTTAAAGGTACCTTGAACCCTATTGAGGCCAAGTCATGGTTGATAGAAGGAAATGTGATTACATGGCCAAGATTTGTAGAATTGTTTGATGAGAAATATTTGCCAAGTTATTTACAGGACCAGATGGAAATTCAGTTTATGGAGTTGAAATAAGAAGGAAATACTGTTACGGAGTATGAAGCTAAGTTTACTGAGTTATCTAGATTTGCACCCCAATATGTAGGAAATGAAGCTAGCAAGGCCAAGAAATTTCAGCATGGATTAACGCCCTGGTTAAGGAGTAGAGTTGCTGCGTTTGAGTTGAGAACCTATTCTGCTTTCGTTCAGAAGGCGATGATTATAGAAGGGGAAAGTGATTTGAATCAGAAGGAGAAAGCTGGTAAGAAAAGAAAGTTTGAGAAAGTGGAGAAAAGCCAAGAAACAGAAGGTCAGAGGAGTTTTCCGAACAAATGAAGGTTTGGAAATCGACAAGGAAGACAGAGAAATTTTCAAAAGTTTGGAGGTGGTAACGGAAGACAAGACCGTAGACCCCAAGGAATAAACCCTCAGGCTATAACAAGACCCGTACTATAAGACTGCAAGATTTATGGGAGAAAGCACCCGGGTATCTATAATAAGCCTAACATAGTTTGCTACAAATGTGGAAAGAAAGGACACTATGCTCAAGAATGTTCAGAAGCGAAGCGAGTAGGATTGACTTGTTATAAGTGTGGGAAGATTGGTCATATTGCTAAGAACTGCAAGGAGCCTGTCCAGGCTGCTATTGTTTTGAGAATTACCGCACCTCCAACACCACGACAAGTGACGTATCAACCACCTCAGTCCAGAGCTCATACTTTCAACATGTCTGTCAAAGAAGCTGTTAATGATGCCGATGTGGTTTTTGGTACGCTTCCTGTCAACTCTTTTGAAGCTAAAGCATTGATTGATTCTGGAGCTACATGTTGCGGCGCTAACATTACGGGAAATGAACAAATTTTTGTTCTTATTTTTAAGCCCCTTTGCATTTTACAAATACAACAGATGGCTTGGGGGGTAGCTGTTATATGCAAAAATTCACCAGAAAGAATATGTACTTGTTTTGTCGCGCCAACTAAATGGTTGCCGTGCCAAAACCATTCTTGCCGCTGCAATATCTATAAAATGCATTATGAAGACAATACATTGATTTTTGTATAATGGAAAGCCAGATTCTGTATTCTAACAAGTTGTCCTTGTTGGGGAATCAATGGTAAATAAGCTTGTCATTACTATCTAGAAGTCCCTTCTTGTATTCCAGCAAGTTGCTCTTGTTGGGGGAATGAGAGACATTCTGCGTGACATAATTTGGTAGAACATGCCCTGTAGTCTGGTGGGTTAGCCTCATCGGGGGGTAAGGATCCGTTCGTGCATTTGGAGTAAGTCATGACTATCACTACAACTAAACGTATGAGGAAAGAGCTGGTAGCGGTTGATGTTAGCTCCGATAGATAGGGCTAATGTTGTATCCGTGAAGTCCTCGGAGTTAGTTAGGCCTTGGGTTCATTAAACTAGGCTTCATCGCATGGGCTCTTCCAAATGGGCTTCGAAGACGGTTGGTTCGGTTACGTTTCGTAGTGGGCTTGCTAGTAAGAGACCTACTTATATCAGATTTAGGTTTCTTGCTTTCCAAGAACTACGTGAGGCTTGATCCTCTATAAATATAGAGGTACGTAGGCACATTAAAGGGGTCCGACGTTGAGAGCTCTGAGAGACCACCGATACCTCTTTGATCTCAGCCATTGATAAACACATAAACCACCGTTTTCCGATTACTTTTCCGACAAACAACCGCCATCGTAGATCTTGATTCCGGCTTGTAACCTCAAACTTTGTTATCACAAATTCCTCCGTTAACAACCTCCAATCAGTTTTTCTTAAAAGTGATGATTACTTTTGTTAGGTCCAATATGTTTGTAGAAGGGGGGGTTGAATACAAACAGTACTGTTTTATCGAAATTTGTCCGGATAATTTAATTTATATTTTGACAAATTTGAGCGGAATTAAATGAAACAAAATTCAAGTTGAATATAAAATTATATTAACTTGAGGGGTTTGTTACAAATACAGTACAGAATTTATATCTAGTTAATAAAAACAAATTAGAAAATTCGACATGAATTTTTCTAGATTTGTTAATAAAAATCAAGATATAGATTAGGAGTAAAAACTCGCTAATAGTACAAGAGTATCAAGGAAATCAGTTCTATCGGATCAGATATTAAAAATAAGATGAACTTGATTTTCTAAATAATTTTCTGCTTCTTGTGCTGTGTTCTTGATGAGAGAGAAGAGAGAATTCAGTTCTTGAATGTAATATTTTCTGTGTTCTTTTCTTGCTTGCTTTGTTTCTATCGATATATCTTGTTATATATCAATCACTGACTCTTTGTCTTCAAATATAACTGCCAAGACAATCGTCAATACAATTTATTCTTCCAAGACAACCAATTTTGTACTGCCAAGACAATAGGCAATACAATCGTCAAGACAATCAGGTTCTTCCAAGACAATCGGCAAGACAATCAAATTCAGATATCTTTGTCTTGCTTTATCAAATTTATCATTCTGTCTGAAGCCTTTTTCTTTTTGATCATTATCAAGACAATCAAATTGAACTGCCAAGACAATCGTCAAGACAATCAAATTAGATTTTTATTCTACTTTTCAAAAGCTATTCAGACATTATCATTATCAAGACAATCGGCAAGACAATCAGGAATTGTCTTGCTTTATTGATTTCTTCTCCAATACAATCGGCAAGACAATCTCCTATTGTCTTGCTGTTCTGAATTTAACCTTCAAGACAATCAGCAAGACAATCAGGGATTGTCTTGCTAGTTCATTTTTCAGAATTAAATTAAAATTGATTAATAAATAATCATTTTAATTTATTCTTACTTAAATAATTAATCTGATTTAATTAATCTAATAATTAATTTAATTAAAGAATTAATTCAAGATGAATTAATTAATTAATTAAATTGACTACTTGATTTAAATTAATTAAACAAGAATAATTATATATCCTTGGATTGTCTTAATTCTTTTCTGAATCACTGAAAGTAATAAAGGAATACCACTGAATATTTTGTTGACGTTCCATGTACTGTCTGGTTCATGAACGACTAACCTCAATGACTGTCCTTTAATTTTCTCATTAAAAATGTGATTCCTTTTTCTTCTCATCTCTTTCTCCTTCTTGTACTTCACTGTATACTGTCTGAACCTGTCACTGTAGAAATCTCTGTCTTAGAAATAAATCCACTTCTTTGATGCTATACTGAGGCTTGATCAGCAATCTGAACTTCTTTCAGTGTAAAACATCAAAACTATAGATTGACTTTAGGGTTTTCCTTCTGACAGATAGTACCTCCTGAGATTCCTGTGACGGTTAAAGTTATTTACTTATTACAAACTAAGTTTAAGTTGAGTTGAGTCCTCGAACTACAAATAGGCTATGTCATATGCCTTTCAATCTCCCCCTATTTGTTTGTTAGACGATAACAAGCAAATTCCTAGAGGATTACTCAACTAACTCAACTTAACTTAGTAAAAGATAAAACTTTAAACACAAAGTAAATAAACGAAAAGTTCTGGTTTATATTTAACATTTTCCAGATTCAAACATAAAAGATAAATACAAGATAGATGATCCTCTAGACTGATCATATAATACATTTTTCTATCTTGACCTATCTAAGCTCTAAAGATATTACATGTAGAGCTGATCTTCACTTTGAAGTTTCTTCATCCCTTATCTCTCCAGGTTCAACTTCATCTTCTTGCTCTAGGAATCTTTTGATATTCTCTGTGTCAAATCGTTCTTGATCATTCAAGGTTTTGATCAAATCCTTGTCAAGTACACGTTCATAATCTGACACAAGACCTTTAGGTTTCTTAGGCAAGATTCCAAGGTTACCCCAAAGCCGATTCCGAAGAATGTAATATTTCTTTTCAAATCCAGTTAAAGCATATGATCGAATAATGTCAGCAACAAAGATACTTTCTTTATCTTCGAATCCTGTAGTCCTCAGCATATGTTCTAACCATACTAGATGAGATGCAGTGTATAACTTCATCGACTTAGAATCAAGGAAACAAGAGTGTAGTGTATTACCCTTGAGAAACTTAACATGATGTGGAGTTTGAATAACTTGTGGACTATTCCTTTGAGCAAACTCCAAAAGTCTTTCATGAAGTAAAATATTCAGTTCAGAAAACCTTTTTACCTTTATAGACATAATCCATAGTTCCATCAAGCTTCTCTGTTGAAAGATTTGAAGTGACACATAGAGAGAACCCATTGTACGAGAGTCAATCTGAATTATCAGTTGATCTGCACATCTATCAAATCCAGCTACTATCCTTGAAATTTCCAGCATCAGTGCATCCATATATTGCAAGTAATCTGGATTGGTCTCTTGAAACTGTTGAAGTAGTTGGAGTAAACGTTCATCATCATTAGCAGTGTTCTGAATAGAATCAAAAATTTCTCTTGCTCTATCCCACTTTGAACCAATCTTCAACTGAATATCTCTTTTCCTTTCCTGTACACTGATTGCATGTAGCTTTTGTTTCTCTGCATCTTCAGCTTGCTTCAGCTTCAATCTTTCATTCACTACCTGTCTGGTCTTTTCAAGCTTAGCTTGTCTCATCAGACGATCAGCTTTCTCCTCTTGCAGTTCCTTCTCAAACACAGGATCATCTTGCCAGTTTGAAAGATCTTCTTCGATATCATTTAATTGTTGTACTTCAAACTTACTATTCCTGAGATCAAAATCAAACTCAAATGCATCCTGATCATGAGCAGCTTGAGCAGCTTTTTCTTTTCCCTTGGTAGACTTATCAGACTTCTCCTTATGCCTCCCTTGTCCTCCTTACTTACTACCTCCTGCTTCTCCAGACTTACCTGCTCCATCTCCAGACTTCTCCCCCTTAGTTGAGGAATCCTCTACAGACTTCCGTTGACTGTCAAGCTCCCTATTTGCATCATTATCCCCCTCATTATCATCATCATAGTCTTCAAAGTATGCTCTTTGTTCTGGTGTGATATTATGAGTCGGTTTAACAATGTTATATAGATGATCAAGTCCTTCAAACATGTAATCATACTTTTCTTCAAGCTTCGCAAAAGTTGTAGAATATGATTGAGCAGATTCATGTATTTCCACTTGAAGTTCATCCACCCTATTAGAGAGTCTGTCAATAGCATTTAGAATGTCTGTTCTTTCTGTAGATGCCTGGGAGTTGGATTGTATCAATGTATTGATTGCTGGAGTGAGTGTAGTCTTTATATTGTGGACATCGTCACGAATGATCATGAGTTGATTGTTGACAGAGGTGGAAGAAGAAGACCGTTCATCCACTTGTGCTTTTAAAACTTGTTTTTCAGCCTCAGTTTCCATTAATTTCTTTTGCAGATCTTTGATTTGAGCCATAAGAGACAAAGTGTTTGTGTCAATGTGTGCGCTCACCTGATGTTCACTCAAGGATATGTCACTCTCCTTTCGTGCATGTGTTTCACTCATATTTAAGGTGGTCCTCACATCACTCAACACTAGCTCCTTTCCTTGAGCTGTACCTGCATAAGAAATCACCCTAGCCTCTTCTGGAGAGGTCAGTGGTGGTGCAATGGGAGTTCGCAATTCCCAATCCTCAGTCATCTCTATCAATTCATTTGGATTTGATAACTGAATTTCTTCAGTGATAGGATGACCAAGTTGCCTTTCACTTTCACCAGATAAATCTGCGAGTGAAGAATCCCTTGAGGGAGCCAGGAATGTTCCTCCTGGGAGGGGAGATGATGACTCTATTATAACTGGCAGAGAGTCAAGATTTCCCTCTGAAGCCTGTGAAGGCTCTTCTACCGTAACAATGGTAGGCACAGTAACAATCCTATCGTGCACTCCTTGCTCAGTGTCCTTAGCAACATCAGATTCTAAGTTAATGTTTTCCCCCATTGTGAGTAATAGAGGTGTGCTTTACTCTGTACAAGGTGCCACGGCCCTTTGGCGAATTTCAATAATTGCATCCTGTTGAGAGGATGAAATTAGTAACAGTTCATCGGCCATTTCAATGTCCAAGTCCTGTTGGGAGGAAATGGATGGGCTAACAGATGCCTCAAGTAGTAGGTTTCTTCTCTTCTTTGGTGGAGGCAGAGCTGTGGGATCACTCACATTATCACTTCTTCTATCAGCTCTTTTTGTCAACAACTTGCTTCTGGCTTTAGGTTTAGAGATTTGGTTAGACACAGTGTTTGGCTCTAAGACCTGGGATAGAGGCTGTGGTTCTACAACCTCTTGGTCTGACCTATCAGCCACTTGGGCTCCAGAAACAGTTTGAGAGATAGAAGGCAATACCTGCTCCATTGATGCAGTAGCTGTACCTGAAGGAATAGATTGTTCCATTTGATGTTGATGTTCAGGGACAGGTACATCTTGAGGTTCAGGTTCAGGTGCATTCAAAAGTCGAGGAATGACAGGTAGATTTATGAAGTTAGACAAATATGGTGTAATATACACTGGCACATTTATCAACTTTCTATGTGTATCAAGGCTAGTGAATATTTTCTTGGTTTGCCTGCCTGATACCATAGGGTTGTCATTTCTAAACACTGTTTGTTGACCAGCAGGAATAAGATGATTAAATAACAGAGTTAAAAATCTAGGATAATAACATAGAACTTTCTTACCCTCATCAAAATCCTTTCTGGCCTTAACAATCCTGTTAATAATAGTACTCCAAAGTAGATTACCAATATTGATTCTACGGTTGTTAGCAACAGCATAACCAATAGTTTGTAACATAGAGGTGAGTAAGTGAAAATTACCTCTGGCTAAATTAGCAAATACCTTGGAGATCGTGTCGAAGAATGCATCCCATGGTTGAACCAGATTCCTTTTGCTCAGGTTGTTCATATCAATTACCCCATGATAATTAATATCAATGAAGAATTGATAGAGTTGCTCACTGGTTGGAAATGGATCATAATTATCTGCCGGGAGACCCAAAACAGTAGTTAGGGTTGATTCTGTCACGACGTGGTGTGTACCATCAAAATCAAAAGAAAATGAGGTCAAGTCTTCAGACACCACAGATTCTGTGCAAATCAATCTCAGTGGTCCTATCTTAATTGGAGTTTCAATCGAAATGGCAGTTCGGATAATTGAATCGTCATTCAAAAATCGTATCCAAGGCCTAAATCGATCGTAGGGACAATCGTTCGGATTAAAATAGCCAACCAAATTATGTTTCATTATCTCAAAATTATCAGCCATTTTTAAATACAAAAACACACTTTAATTTTAAGAAAATTAAAACAATTCGAAAATTTTCAGAATTAATAATTAATTAAAATTAATTAAAAATTCGAATTAATTCAAAGTTGTCAGAAAAATCCCAAAAATTTATATGATGTTCTCTTGATCACTGGGAGTCTCAATCTATTTTTAGATTTCTCAGAAAAAATTTAGAACTTTTAAAACACCTAAAACCCGATTCAACTTTTGAAAATTTTGATTTTCAAAACCTTAACCAAACACGAAGATAATTGGTTCAAAAGAAAGGAAATTTCACGATCTACTTGAATCTGGTCTTGGTTTTCAGTTTTGTTGAGAAAAATTGAGCAGCAATTCAGTCCAAAACTGTGTGTAATGTATGTATATATGTCGCGAGCTCTCTGTAAAGACACGAGAGAGAGAGATAATTGTATTGCCTGTTCTGTTTTTCTGTTTTTGTTTTTTTAAGTACAAAACTACATTACAAGACAATCGGTTTGATTGTCTTGCCGATTGTCTTGGTAGTATAAATACTATCAAGACAATCGTTTACAATTCTGAATAAAATAAAATGAAAACGAAAATATATTTTTTTTAATTTTATTAAAACACAAACTAACACTACAAGACAATCGGTTTGATTGTCTTGCCGATTGTCTTGTTAGTATAAATACTATCAAGACAATCAATTATTTAACTGAATAATCAACAAATTAACACACATTTTTTTAATTTTGAAAATAAAGAAAAACACTATTGTCTTGCCGATTGTCTTGCTAGTTCAAAACTATCAAGACAATCGTTTGTTTTGAGTAAAATAAAATGAAAACAGAATAAAAATCTGAAAAATATTTTATTATCAACAAAATAACCTTCCAAGACAATCTGTGGATTGTCTTGGCGATTGTCTTGATATGATAATCACAATCATAACAATTAATTAAACTGCTAATAAAATGCTAATAAAATACAAATTAATGTGCAAAATTAATCCAATTAAAATACACTCTAATATATTATTAAAAATACTAAAAATAAATATTTTACAGAAACATGGATTAATCTTTTTACGAAAACAAATATAAATAACAAAAGGACAAACATTACAAAACATTTAATAAAATAATTATTAAAATAGAAATAAATATCTACAAATATTCTAAAAATATAGAAATATGGAGTATTAAATAATATGAATAAACAAAGTGAAAAATAACTAAACAAGCAAGAAAATTAGTTGGTAAAATAATTATACAAGTGATTTCAAACAACAAATATTCACAGAATAATCACTTGCAAAATTATTAAAGATCAAATTTCAGATATTAACAGCATTAATTACTAGGATTGTTTAACATACCCAATTCACTAACAATTCTAGTGAATGAGGATTCATTAAGCGACTTAGTAAAAATATCTGCAGTTTGATCTCCAGAGCCTACAAATAGTAGTTCCACTGTACCATTCATTACATGCTCTCTTATAAAATGATACCTTAGGTCAATGTGCTTTGTCCTTGAGTGCTGCACAGGATTGCTGGCGATTGCTATGGCACTTGTATTATCACATAAAATAGGGATATTTTCCAATACAATGCCATAGTCCATTAATTGATTCCTAATCCATAAGATCTGAGCACAACAGCTTCCAACAGCTATATATTCAGCTTCGGCTGTAGAGTTGGAAACTGTTTGCTGTTTCTTACTGAACCAAGATACCAGTCTTCCACCTAGGTATTGACAACTCCCAGATGTACTTTTCCTGTCTACAACACTTCCTGCATAGTCAGAATCTGTATATCCAATTAAAGTAAAACCAGATTCATTAGGGTACCAGATGCCTAAATTAGGCGTACCCTTTAGATATCTTAAGATTCTTTTGACAGCAGTGAGATGGATTTCTTTAGGGTTCGCTTGGAACCTTGCATACAAGCATGTGGCAAACATTATATCTGGTCTACTAGCAGTTAGGTAAAGTAATGAGCCAATCATACCTCTATAGCCTGTGATATCTACCTTGGCAGAACTTTCACATAAACCAATTTTGACAGCTATAGTTGATGGTGTCTTTGCTGATGAGCACTCCTCCATGTGATATTTCTTGAGGAGCTCCTTGATGTACTTGGATTGACAAATAAATATTCCATCTTGTCTCTGACTTATTTGTAATCCAAGAAAGAATTTCAGTTCTCCCATCATGCTCATTTCAAACCTACCCTGCATTAACTTAGAAAACTTCTTGCATAGAAGCTCATTAGTAGACCCAAATATAATATCGTCCACATAGACTTGGACTAGTATTATATCATTCTTATGTCTTTTAGTGAAGAGAGTTTTGTCTATGACACCTCTTATAAAACCATTTTCTATTAGAAATTCAGAAAGAGTGTCATACCATTTTCTTGGGGCTTGCTTAAGACCATAGATAGCTTTGTAAAGAAAGTAAACATAGTCCAGATGATCTTGATCTTCAAAACCAGGAGGCTGTTCTACATACACTTCTTCACCTAGCTTACCATTCAGAAAGGCACTCTTGACATCCATTTGATAAACTTTGAATCTTGAATAGGATGCATATGCCAAGAATATTCTGATGGCCTCAAGTCTTGCCACTGGAGCATAGGTCTCGTCATAATCAATGCCTTCATCTTGAGAATAACCTTTAGCTACCAGTCTTGCTTTGTTTCTTATCACAGTGCCATCTTCATCTAGTTTGTTTCTGAATACCCATCTTGTGTCCACCACTTTTCTATCTTTAGGTCTGGGTACCAGCTTCCATACTTCTAGTTGCTTAAATTGATTGAGTTCATCTTGCATAGCAATCACCCAATCAGGATCAGATAGAGCTTCTTCTACTTTCTTAGGTTCCATGACAGACAGGAACCCAGAATAGTTACATTGATTCTGATAAGCTCTTCTTGTTTTCACACCAACATCTGGATCACCAAGAATTAGCTCAAAAGGATGATCTCTATTCCAAACAGTTTGTCTGGGAAGAATTGATCTTGACGATTCGCCTTGTTCTTCAGTATGATGTTGAGTATGACTTGTTGACCCTTCATTATCTCCCCCTGAGTTGTTGCCAGTTTGACTTGTTGATGGTTCAAGAGTATCAGTGGTGTCTTGAAAGTTATCATTGTTTTCACCAGCATCACCTTGATCATTACCACCAACATTTGGATTATTATTATCAGGAACAACTTCAGGTTGAATGTCATCATCTGAATCTGAGTCTGACATGTCATCAAACTTAAGCTTTTCAGATGGATCTTCATTTTGAATAGTTGGGAGTTGTGTGTCATCAAATGTAACATTGACACTTTCCATGGTTTTCTGTTGACCAATAAGATACACCTTGTAGGCTCTTCTAGTATAACCAATAAATATTGCTTCATGTGCTTTTTCTTCAAATTTACCACCTTGATCTTCTCCTTCTTTCAACACAAAGCATTTTGTCCCAAATACATGGAAGTACTTGAGAGTTGGTTTCTTGTCATATAGAGCTTCATATGGTGTCTTCATTAAGTCTTTATTGATAAGTTTACGATTCTGAGTATAGCATGCAGTGTTGACAGCTTCAGCCCAAAAGCTCAATGGAAGCCTTGATTCACTTAGCATAGTACGTGTAGCTTCAATCAAGGTTCTATTCTTTCTTTCAACTACCCCATTTTGCTGAGGAGTTCTGGGAGCCGAGTACTGTCTAGTTATACCCTTTTCAGTGCAAAAGTCATTCAGAACTACATTCTTGAATTCAGTTCCGTTGTCTGACCTTATAGCTCTTACTGGACGATTAGAGTCCAGCTCAATTAACTTAATGTGATCAACTACCAGTTGTGGAGTTTCATCTTTTGAGTTCAGAAATAGTACCCATGTGAATTTTGAGAAATCATCAACAATCACAAGAGCATATCTTTTCCTTGACATAGACATCACACTAACTGGACCAAACAAATCCATATGGCGAAGTTGTAATGGTTCAGTTATTGATGATATGTTAGTGCTCCTGTGAGTTGCCCTTTTTAACTTCCCTTTTTGACAAGCATCACATAGACCTTCCTGAGTAAATTCAATCGAAGGTAAACCTCTCACCAATTCTCTTTTGACTAGAGAATTCATTGTTTTGAAGTTTAGGTGAGAAAGTTTCTTGTGCCATAACCAACTTTCATCAGTAGATGCCTTTGAATAAAAACATCTAATTTCTTCTGTGCTTCCAGAGTTCATATTTGCTATGTACAAGTTTCCCTTTCTTACTCCAGTCAACTGCGGCCTTTCATTTCTCTTGTGTGATATTAGACAATTCTTCTTGTTGAAATGAACTTCATAACCTCTGTCACAGAATTGACTAATACTGAGCAAATTGTGCTCAAGGCCGTTCACAAAAGAGACATCTTCAATGATAACATTTCCAGCTTCTAATCTGCCATATCCATCAGTTTTACCTTTGCTGTTATCTCCAAAGGTAACGACTGGGCCAGCCTTCTCCACCACATTTGTCAGCAGGGCTTTATCTCCGGTCATATGCCTTGAACATCCACTGTCCAGAATCCACATGACTCGTTCAACCTGTTTCAAACCCTGCAATGACAAATTGGCTAGACTTTCTTCGGAACCCAAATTTGATTGGGTCCGGAGTACTTAAAGAATTGACCTTTATCAGGCAAAGCAACACTTTTTATTTTAACAACATTTTCTTCAGGTACTGGACATTTAACCCTGTAAACAGCTTTAACTTGTTTTGGTTTCAGCTTGGGTAACCATGTCTTTACCGAATCCTGAGAAGGACTTTTTGGAGTCCTAATCTTAGAATTAGGTGATGTTACAGTCCTGGATCTAACATGTTTATTTCTGCTCATATGCTGTCTAGGAGCATTCTTATCAACACATGCATGATTACCGTTAAAGTACGCAGACATTATATTAAAAGCACAAGACATGCAATTAACAGCATCGCATTTCTTATGAGCAGTATCAATAACAGGAATAGCATGCATGGTAGATTTGTTGTTGCATTTATTCATGTTGTTACTTCTGCTACTAGTTTTCAATGAACTAGTAGACTCATCAACTCTTTCTGCTTTTACAAACACAGTCTTTCTATCTTTATCCTTTTTAACAACTTGATTACTTTCTAAGACTGCGCCATTAGCTACGTCCTCAATGCGCATCTCTTCCTTAATGATTAAAGATGTTGTATCCAAAGGTTCTGCTATGGATTTCTTAAAGAGTGGGTTACTAATACCCTTAAGCACTAATGGTATACCCCTATCTACAGCACTGACACGATTAGGGGTATTAATGCTTTTCCGTCCAATAGCTTCATTATAATCAAACCCAATTCCTACAGTTTGATTAATTGCTTGTTGGTTAAACAACTCTTTAGCCACTTTACAAGAATTAGAAGTAGCACTAACCCTTATTTCTAGTTCAGCTATTGTTTCACGTTGTTGAACCACTATCTCTGCTAGAGACCTTTCAAGTTCTTTTAGCATTCTTATTTCTGATTTTTGTATAACATGGCAATTTTGTACATCATGTAATTCTGATAATTGATTTCTAAGATCTGTATTTAACAAATTGATCCTTTCAATCTCTCTATTAGCATTACCCAGTGTATCAGTAAGTTGATAAATATATTGACTTTCAGTACATGATACCTCAGATGATGTACCACTGGAGTTATCAGATTTTGCCATCAGGGCAAGATTGCCATACTCTTCATCTTCAGAGTCTGTATCATCCCAACTCTTTCCAGCAGCCACATAGGCTCTACCTGTCTTCTTCTTCTCAGATCCAAAGTCTTTTCTTTGGTTTTGTTTTGGCTTCTGACATTCAGTAGCGAAATGTCCAAGTTCATTACAGTTGTAGCATCTAATTTTACTTCTTTCAACTGTTCCAGTTTTGTAACCTCCTCTGTTACTTGAGGATGAAGAACCTCCTCTCTGGAACCTGTTATAGTTAGATTTGTATCTGAACTTGGGATTCTTCCTGAATCTGAAGTTGCTGAATTTCCTTACCAACAAAGCCATGGACTCATCTTCCAACTGATCTAGTTCTTCTAATGAATAGAAGTCACCTTCATCTGGACTAGCATTAGTTTGACCAACTTCAACTTCCAGCTTGCCACTGTCAACACTACAAGGTTGAATAACCTTATCTTCCACTTCGTGTTTGTTCTCAACAATAAGAGCTGTAGAAGTATTAGCAACTCTTCCTTTTCCATAAATCTCCTTTTGTTGAGATTGTTCCAGTTCATAGGTTTTTAAAACACCAAAGAATCTTTCTACAGTAATTTCACTTAAATTCCTCGACTCTCTGATAGCTGTAATTCTATGTTCTAGATGAACAGGCATTGACAGTAGAAATTTTCTGTTGATCTCTTTCTGAGTGTAGTACTTGCCATGCATCTGTAAATTGTTGACAAGTTTGTTATATCTTTCAAACACATCTTGAATACTTTCATTGTATGCTGATCGAAAGTGTTCATACTCAGATGTCAGAATTTCTAGACGATTCTCCCTAACCTCCTCTGTTCCTTCATTCACAGTTTCAATGGTTTCCCACATGTGCTTTGCTGTCTT
Source organism: Saposhnikovia divaricata (assembly GCA_036435485.1). Lineage (NCBI taxonomy): Eukaryota > Viridiplantae > Streptophyta > Magnoliopsida > Apiales > Apiaceae > Saposhnikovia > Saposhnikovia divaricata. Next base: position 64,410,082 of record CM071596.1, read on the forward strand.
GCAGTTAATCACATGACTGTACATCACAGAGTCTAGAGAATCTATTAAAATCAGTCTTAAATTAATGTCAAGTCCAGCTTCCTCTCTTTCAGCAAGAGTGAATTCAGAAGAATCTTTTTGTACAAGCTTTGCAGGGGTAACAACTTTTCCATCAGTAACAACTTCAGGAGTTAGTCCAAAAGGTATTATTGGTCCTTCTGATAAGACTTTCATGTATTTAGGATTTGCAACCTCGAGGAACATTAACATTTTGTTCTTCCACATATCATAACTGTTTTTGTCATATATGGGAATTTTCACAGTTCCGACTTTAGAAGACATGATGAATTTTTTAATAGAGTTAAAAAAATTCGGGGATGATTTTTAATCGAGTAAAATGGGATCGTTGATTTGTGTATCAATCAATCGGCTCGGATACCAATTGTTAGGTCCAATATGTTTGTAGAAGGGGGGGTTGAATACAAACAGTACTGTTTTATCGAAATTTGTCCGGATAATTTAATTTATATTTTGACAAATTTGAGCGGAATTAAATGAAACAAAATTCAAGTTGAATATAAAATTATATTAACTTGAGGGGTTTGTTACAAATACAGTACAGAATTTATATCTAGTTAATAAAAACAAATTAGAAAATTCGACATGAATTTTTCTAGATTTGTTAATAAAAATCAAGATATAGATTAGGAGTAAAAACTTGCTAATAGTACAAGAGTATCAAGGAAATTAGTTCTATCGGATCAGATATTAAAAATAAGATGAACTTGATTTTCTAAATAATTTTCTGCTTCTTGTGCTGTGTTCTTGATGAGAGAGAAGAGAGAATTCAGTTCTTGAATGTAATATTTTCTGTGTTCTTTTCTTGCTTGCTTTGTTTCTGTCGATATATCTTGTTATATATCAATCACTGACTCTTTGTCTTCAAATATAACTGCCAAGACAATCGTCAATACAATTTATTCTTCGAAGACAACCAATTTTGTACTGCCAAGACAATAGGCAATACAATCGTCAAGACAATCAGGTTCTTCCAAGACAATCGGCAAGACAATCAAATTCAGATATCTTTGTCTTGCTTTATCAAATTTATCATTCTGTCTGAAGCCTTTTTCTTTTTGATCATTATCAAGACAATCAAATTGAACTGCCAAGACAATCGTCAAGACAATCAAATTAGATTTTTATTCTACTTTTCAAAAGCTATTCAGACATTATCATTATCAAGACAATCGGCAAGACAATCAGGAATTGTCTTGCTTTATTGATTTCTTCTCCAATACAATCGGCAAGACAATCTCCTATTGTCTTGCTGTTCTGAATTTAACCTTCAAGACAATCGGCAAGACAATCAGGGATTGTCTTGTTAGTTCATTTTTCAGAATTAAATTAAAATTGATTAATAAATAATCATTTTAATTTATTCTTACTTAAAAAATTAATCTGATTTAATTAATCTAATAATTAATTTAATTAAAGAATTAATTCAAGATGAATTAATTAATTAATTAAATTGACTACTTGATTTAAATTAATTAAACAAGAATAATTATATATCCTTGGATTGTCTTAATTCTTTTCTGAATCACTGAAAGTAATAAAGGAATACCACTGAATATTTTGTTGACGTTCCATGTACTGTCTGGTTCATGAACGACTAACCTCAATGACTGTCCTTTAATTTTCTCATTAAAAATGTGATTCATTTTTCTTCTCATCTCTTTCTCCTTCTTGTACTTCACTGTATACTGTCTGAACCTGTCACTGTAGAAATCTCTGTCTTAGAAATAAATCCACTTCTTTGATGCTATACTGAGGCTTGATCAGCAATCTGAACTTCTTTCAGTGTAAAACATCAAAACTATAGATTGACTTTAGGGTTTTCCTTCTGACAGATTGTAAGAACCCTAATTTTTGGTAATATTTCCTTTTATTTAATATCTTGTGACATTATCATTATGGAACTTTTCTAGTCATCCCTGTTGATTTATAGAATTGATTGTCTGAGAAACTGCGTTGTTGCATTTATGATGTAAGATATACAGAGAGATTGTGAAGGCAAGAGTCTTACTGTTAGTAATATTTATAAAGCTTGGGATTTGAGAATGGTTAGAATATTAAAGGATTTATTAAGAATTATGACGAGGAATTTTGGACATTCGAGGAATTTACACAATAAGTACTTAAGGAATTATAAGGGAAATCTCTACGCGACGAAATATTATTACGAGAGAATAATTAAGTTACGATACGAAGTAAGAATTAAATAACAAGCATTGGTGGGAGAATAATATTACAAGGAAAGAAATTACATGCAAGTGCCATGTAACTAGATAGTTAGAAAAAGGAACTAGGAGACATAAAAGCAAATGTGAATAGTGACTAGCATGGTGGATGATGTACTAGGGGACAATAGGGCATGGATGCAACCTAGGCTAGCTTGGCAACATGTGATTACTTTCTACTACCCATAATAATACAAGTCATATTAGCATTCCTTTTTACCATTCCAAAACAAAACAAAAACCAAAAACACTCCCCCCCTTGACAAAAGCTCTCGGCCGAACTCCTTGAAGAGAGAGGGAGAGATTTTCTCTCCACCATTTCTTCATCTACAACCTTCCTAGGGCTTCCTTGCATCTTAGTAGAGGTATGGTATCAATTTCAAAGCCTTCCATCCATTGGTTCTTGAGTTATAATTGTTGGAAGTTTAGAGAAATATTAACATAAGTTTATTATCTTTTAGATCTTGCATTGTGAGTGTTGTAGGAGGCCATCTAAGGTGTTTTTAAGTTGTATAAAGATTGTTCAAGGTCTCTAGGAGCTCAAGAAGGTATAAAATCTCAAACCACCCTTGGTTATGTGTTGTTCATGTAGTATGGTAGTAGATCCATGCATTTTAGGGGTTATCTTGAATGTATATGTATTGGATAGCATGGATCTTGGGTTTTGATGTTGAGATTGTGAATTTTATGACTATGGTTAATATATATATCTCCATGAGTGTTATGAGTCATGATCTAAGTGTTTTAAGTGGTGTTTATGTTATGGAAGCATGAAAAATGGTTGATCTAAGTGAATTGAGCTTGCTGAGTTTATCCAGGAACTTTGATCTGTGTTGTAGCACGATTTTGAACACCCAAATGATGTCCCCTGATGTCCTACCTTATATTTTTGGAAAGATAATTGAATGTAGTTTCTGGATATGTAAGATTCATAGCTAGGTGATGTGTGGATTTTTAGTTATGGCCGGAGAAGTGAATTTTGTTTCTGGACTATGAACTGCATTAAGTAACCCCCTTGTGAACCTTGTTTAAACACCTTAAAATATGTTTGGGATCATGGAAAAATTTGAGAATGTAAGTAATGCAGTGGTGAAGACCATCCAAAAGGAATTGGATTAAAATATGAATTTTTAGATTTTATAAAAATGCTAGAGTAAAATTCGCGCAATGAAAAAAAAGTCGATTAGTGGAACATTATTCTAGGGTCAGTGGTTATGGTTCGAACGTGGTAACTAAATTAAGTCGAGTAAGTGACGAGCGTAAACGAGTGATGTCATGGACCTATAGTGGGGCTAGGGAGTCATAAGACGAAGTCGTTAAGTTAATTTCGTACCCCCTTAAAACCCCGTAATTAGAGAGAAATTGTTAAGGTACTAACGAACGATTATTGTTTATGTATAGATCGTTCGAATTCGCACGCTCGACCACCCCAACCAAACCAAGGCAAGTTTACTTTTCAAAACTTATCCCTATACAAGGATTTTCACTGTTGTGTTTGTAGTTTTCAAATTATATCAAATGCTATGTTTATCGAAGTATTGATGCAATTGAGATTGAACAAGTACATGTATGCTTTTACCCCTTGAACTTAGATTGAAATGTTTTCTTCGGACAACGACTCTAGCAATAGAGGTCGTAGCAGTCCGTATATGCTATTGACCGGGGAGCGGTATATTATTATATCGTATCTAGATTGCGAAAACCCGAAGGGTCATTCGGGTGGTATCGTATACTCAAATAACTATCGTTATATCTTCGTAAATACTCGAAACCCTATCTTGGATTAAGAGTTTATTTTATCGAATAATTATTTTATTAATTATTAATATTAAATCTTAAAATATTCTTTATTAATTACTGTTCATTATTTAAAGACAAAGTTAATCCAAGATACTTTTAATACTTTCAAACTCGAACTCATTTGAACTCAAAACATTTTCGAAAACCCCCGGTCAGATTCTGCTTCTTGTATGCTTTCAAGAATCATCGGTCGACTGATGTCGGACCTCAACTACTCTGTTTTCAATCAAAATCAAGTTTTGAAAGAAAAGAAAAAGGGACTCTGGCAGGTGTGGGAACCGTTGATGAACGATTCCCGGGATGTGTAAGCGGCCGTGAGCCAGGCGGTCCATCACTTATTATTCCGGCCCAGGTGTTGCCGAAGGATGATTACGGATGTAGTTTTCATCGAGGGTGATTACAGATGTAGTTTTCACCCGAGGGATAGTTACGGATGTAGTTTCTATCCTTCTACCGGTAGAGAAGACCCGCGGATTATTGGACTTGGATGTGGCGACTGATCATCGTCAATCCTTGTCAGGTTTTGTGTTTTCTTTAAGTCCCATTCCTCCATTTTGGAAAAAAATGCTTTGACACTGCTTCTTAGGCTTTTGTGCCAAGTTGCTGATAGTGTTCTATTTTGATGAGAATGATGTTGATTCAATGCAGTATCTAGAACTGCAAGTTTATTTTGAAAACAAGGGCACATATTGTTGCACCTTCGAGATTTATCAATTATGACAAGTGATTTTATAACTGATTGATACAAACAAATATGTCAACTGCCAGTCATATGAGATGTACATTGCTTATCTTATATACATATTTCTTGCTGAGATATAGTTGCTCACTCTTGCTTGTTTTTAAACTTTACAAACACAACAGCTAAGCGAAATGGCAAGACCCAGGTAGACTGCTCGAAAGCAGGTGACTATGCCCGAGCCTCCACTTGAGATTCCACCGGTAGGCCCCATTAGCCGGATTGGTTGGCAGCTTTTGTTAGTACGTTTTATTTATCAGCATGACCTGTGCAAGGCAGTGTATCGTAACAAACTTTCAAGCCGCCAGCTTCGCTTCATATCGGAGTGTTGCTGGTAGCATAAATACTATTTAATTCGGTCTGTAATAACTCTGATAACTTTATTACTGTTTAATCAATGTGTGACGTTTCTGAGGCTCTAACCTGTGTGTGTGAGTGTGGTGTGAGTTTATTGTGGGGTCGATGGCTGTGTTGTATATATTGTGTGTGCAAGAACAGGTACGTTATTAATGGAAAATGGACCGTGAGCGCCTAGATCTCCGACCCCGGATCTGGGGGCGTCACAGGAATGGTATCAGAGCGAGGTTACAGTTCTCAGAAACGATAGTAATTTAAGAAAGCAACCCTAATAATAATAACAATAACGATAACCTTAATAACAACTTTAATAATACTTAGAACTTTCATCGAGTTTGTAGTCGGGTTATCGGATATAGCCCTGACTTTAAGGCCCGTGAGGGAACTACTCCTAAACCCTTCTTTTATGGTTAGTGACCCACTTTATTTCCCTTGTGTAGATGGATGAGATACCAGACCCTGAGGCTTTTGAGAGGGAGCATGATGAGGCCCTGATGCGAGAGACCGAGGACCCAGAGGAGGATATGGGTGCTGACTCCGAGCTTGGCCCCTGGATTACAGTGATAGATAGTACTGATGATGAGGATCCCGTTGAGGAGCCCTTTGAGCTTGAGCCCGAGCCAGAGCCTGATACCCCATCTCCTGTAGCTACTGATGAGGAGAGTGTGAGATCCGGCGAGGGTCGTGTTGTGTCACCCCCACCTTCTCCACAGACATCTAGCCCTGTTTCATCAGACGGTGACTCTGAGGATGACACTTCTGGCGAGGAGGAGCTTGACCCTACCCCTGCTCCTGCTGCTGCTGCTGCACTTACTCCTGTTCCGGTCATACCACCTCCACCGGCGGACCTACCCCCAGTGTCTGGTACTGAGCATGCTTACGTGGTACAGTTCCTGACCCGAGACTTTCTATCTGCAGAGGCCCGACTTAACGAGGCGAGGCGTGCACTAGTGGAGGAGCGCGAGGCGCGCTTGAGGATCCAGGCTGAGATGAGGACCACTATTGCTAGGAGGACTAGGGCTCGACTCCACAGGATCGAGATGAGGAGTCGCGATAGGATTCTTGGTTTAGGGATCCGCGGGGGCGGAGTGATCCAGGCTAGGGATGCTAGACGTCTTGTGCGTCGTGCATTTACCCGAGTGAGGACCTTGCTCCGTCGCGGCGCGGCCCCGTGATGTGTTACTTATAGCTCAGTCCCCTAGGTTCAGATGACATTAGTGTGTCGATTTTGCGGGATAGTTGACTTGTGCAGTGGTATCCTTTCTGACCAGTGGATGAGTAGACTGACCTACAGATATGTAGATGTGACTTCGGGTAGTATGTATGGATGTAGCCCTACTTTTGTGTAGCCTGACTATTCGGATGATGTATTTGTATTTGTTCCACTTTTGCTAGACTTTGACATCGGAACTATGTATTTGGCTCTAACATCCAAACTTTGTGATAACCCATGTACCGTACTTATTTAGTTTCAGTTTCTTAATATTTCCTCAACTGCTTTACTTTCCGATGCCATGCTTTACTGTTTTGATATACAACTGTAATTATACAATTGCTACAAGCCACAAATACAACCATACTGTTTCGAACTTACGATATGCGATTTCAAATTGTTTTCTACAATTCCCAAAAATGTTCCTACAATCTTTAAAAATAATTTTTTTCAAAAAAAAAAAAATATTTTTGAGGTTTAGAAATTTTGGAAACTCTTGTAAATATTTTCGCATCCCAAAGGGATCTTTTCCCCCAAAAATGTTTGACATTTTATCTCCAACAACGGATTATTAAAACTTTTGCACTTCCACCCTTACGAGGAGGAACGATACGCTCCTGACCCGTGTAAACGCTGTCAGGTAATTGGAAACCCTAACCCCTTTCTTGTTTTATTATCAGAATCATGCCACCCAGAAGAATTAACACTCGAGCCCACCCGATTAGTTCTGAGGGCCAGGGTAGCCACCATGGAGCCGGAGGCCACCAGAACCGTGAAGGGGAGAATATCAACCTGAGTGATAATGAGGGCAACGATCATAACCTGTTTGATGACTCTGAGTATGAAGAAGAAGAAGCTGGTGATGATACCCGAGAGGTAGAACATCCTAGGGGAGGCCCTATGGAACAGTTCATGGAGTTACTGAGGCAGAACTTGGACCGACCCCCAGTTCAGCAACCACCCCAGAATGCCAATGTTAATGCTTTCAGGAACTTCAAATCCCTGAAACCCCCAGAATTTAAAGGAACTGCCGACCCTGTCGAGGCAAGGGCCTGGCTGAAGGAAATGGAAAAATCTTTCGAGATACTAGGTGTCGCTGAGGAGCAGAAGACTGTTTTCGCCACTTACCTTTTGAAGGGCGAGGCGAACTATTGGTGGGAAGCTAAGAAGAATTTGGAAGGAAGAGGTGTGGTAACCTGGGAGAGATTTAGCGAGCTGTTTTTGGAGAAGTACTTTCCTAGGTTCATGGAAACGCAAATGGAGCTAAAGTTTTTGGAGCTGAAACAAGGAAACATGACAGTGGCCGAGTATGAGGCCAAATTTACTGAGTTGTCAAGGTTTGTGCCGGAGTATGTGAACTCTGAGGCAAAGAAGGCCCGAAGATTCCAATTAGGGCTAAAACAATGGATTCAGAATCGTGTGGCGGTTCTTGAGCTGACAGACTATGCCACCCTGGTACAGAAAGCGTCAATTGTCGAAGCTGGAAGTGAACAGATGCAGAAGGAGAGAGAAGGAAAGAAGAGGAAGTTGGATAGCCGAAAGGGAAACTCTGCTGGTGGGAGCTTTCCGAGCAAATTTAAGCGGGGAACAATGTCCCAACCAAGCGGGAACTTTGGAACCAAGAGAGCTGAAAGTTAGAGTGTGGGCCAGAGCGGCCGACCACAGGGATCGTCTTACTCTACCCCATCCCGAGCCCAACCCCCAGAATGCAACAAATGTGGAAGGAAACATGCGGGCGTGTGCAACCTGCAAGATGTGAAGTGCTTCAAGTGTGGGCTGACAGGGCATTATGCTAACGCCTGTCGCGGAACCAGTAACAACCTGAGTGTCGGAGGTAATTGCTTCAAGTGTGGGAAACCAGGGCACCGAATGAGGGAATGTATGTCCTCTGGGCCAGCTGCATCGAGAGTGAGTGGAACTGCTTCTAACAAGGCCCCTACTGCAAGAACTTTTAACATGACGGTGCAGGATTCCGTGAGGAACACGGATGTGATTGCAGGTACCCTATTACTAAACTCAGTTAAAGCAAATGTTTTATTTGATTCGGGAGCTACCAAGCCTTTCATATCTCTAGATTTTGTATGTCGGTTAGGCCTTAAGACTGAACCATTGAAAGACAGATTGCAAATAGAGATAGCTAATCATGAAATCATTCCCGTTAGCCGAGTATGTCCAGGTTGCGACCTAGAAATAGGAGGGCGACACTTTCGGGTAGACTTAATACCTTTTAAACTAGGGGAATTTGACGTAATAGTAGGTATGGATTGGTTAACAACCCATGGAGCCCAGATTGATTGTGTCAAGAAGAAAGTAAGTTTGAGACTGCCAGGGGATGAGGAAGTAGTATTTAGTGGGAAACGGCAAAGCCAAAAGTTCCTGACTATGATTCAAGCTAAGAAGCTGTTACGTAAAGGATGCGAAGCATATTTAGCCTATGTGAAGGATACCAAGAAGGAGGCACCAAACCTGCAGGAAATCCCTGTCGTCAATGAGTTCGCGGATGTATTTCCGGACGATCTTCCCGGACTACCACCTGATAGGGACATCGAGTTTGCTATAGACTTAGTTCCGGGTACGGCCCCAATTTCGAAAGCCCCATATCGGCTAGCCCTAGTGGAAATGAAAGAGCTGGCCACTCAGTTACAAGAGTTAATGGATAAAGGGATGATAAGACCTAGTGTGTCACCGTGGGGAGCCCCGGTGTTATTCGTGAAGAAGAAGGACGGCAGCATGAGATTATGTATAAACTACAGGGAGTTGAACAAAGTGACTATCAAGAATAAGTATCCCTTGCCCAGGATAGATGACCTGTTTGACCAATTGAAAGATGCAGTTTATTTCTCTAAGATTGATTTGCGAACCGGGTACCACCAGTTAAAGATTAAACCAGAAGATATACCAAAGACGGCCTTTCGCACCCGGTATGGACACTATGAGTTCCTAGTGATGTCATTTGGGTTAACGAATGCCCCTGCAGCTTTCATGGACTTAATGAATCGAGTCTTCAAGAAATACTTGGACAAGTGTGTTATAGTCTTCATCGATGATATCTTGATTTATTCCAAGACAAGGGAAGAACATGCAGAGCACTTAAGGATTGTATTGGGAGCGTTGAGAGAAGAAAAGTTGTACGCTAAGTTCTCGAAGTGCGAATTTTGGTTGAAGGAAGTTCAGTTTCTAGGGCATGTGATCAGCGAACAAGGTATTCTAGTGGACCCAGCCAAAATAGAGGCTGTATCAAATTGGGAGAGACCAACCACTCCGATAGAGGTGAGAAGTTTCATAGGACTGGCTGGCTACTATAGGAGATTTGTCCAAGACTTTGCAAAGATAGCAGCCCCTTTGACCCGACTAACTCGCAAGACCGAGAAGTTTGTGTGGACTGAAAAATGCGAAGAGAGCTTTCAAGAGTTGAAAAAGAGGTTGGTGACAGCACCAGTACTAGCCCTGCCTGATGATAAGGGAGATTTTGTGATTTATAGCGATGCATCCCATAAAGGTTTAGGGTGTGTGCTTATGCAGCACGGTAAGGTGATTGCGTATGCGTCCAGACAACTTAAGGAGTATGAGATAAGATACCCCACCCATGATTTGGAATTAGCAGCGATAGTTTTTGCTTTAAAGATCTGGAGACATTACCTGTACGGAGAAAAGTGTGAAATCTACACGGATCACAAGAGCTTAAAGTACATATTCACTCAGAAAGAGTTAAACATGAGGCAGAGGAGATGGTTAGAGCTAATCAAAGATTATGACTGTGAGATTCATTATCACCCAGGGAAGGCCAATGTGGTGGCCGATGCACTTAGCCGAAAGGAGAAGCTTAAGATGATAACGTCAGTGGACGAATTGATCAAGGACCTTGAGAAACTGGAGATTGAAGTGAGGCTACCAGGAATTGGACAAGAGAGTCTAATGGAAATAAAAGTCCAACCACCGCTATTGGAAAAGATTAAGTTGTGCCAGGAAAAGAAGATGGAAGAAGAAAAGAATTCGATGGAGAAAATCTTGACTGGCGAAGAAATTAAGTGTGAGAAGGACGGGAATGGAATCATGAGGTACGCATCTAGGATATGGATTCCGAACGTTCAAGAGTTAAAAGATGAGATTTTGCAAGAGGCTCATAGTTCGAGGTACTCAATTCACCCTGGAGGCACTAAGATGTATAGAGATTTAAGAGAATACTATTGGTGGCCTAATATGAAAAAAGGACGTGGCAGAGTGGGTAAGTAAGTGTTTGACATGTCAAAGAGTAAAGGCCGAACACCAGAGGCCCAGTGGATTGTTGCAACCCTTAGAGATACCCGAGTGGAAGTGGGAGCAGATTGCGATGGACTTTGTGGTCGGATTACCAAGGACCAAGACGAATCATGATGCCATTTGGGTAATTATCGATAGGTTGACCAAGTCAGTACATTTTCTTCCAATCAACGAGAGATATACTGTCGACAAGCTGGCAGATATTTACTTAAAGGAGATTGTGGTTAGACATGGGGTTCCTGTGAGCATTGTATCAGATAGAGACCCAAGATTCAACTCCAGGTTCTGGAGAAGTTTTCAGGATTGTGTGGGGACTAAGTTAAACATGAGTACTGCATACCATCCCCAAACAGACGGACAGAGCGAGAGAACCATCCAGACCATCGAGGACATGTTGAGGGTATGTGCCATTGATTTTAAGGGAAGTTGGGATGACCACTTGCCGTTGATCGAATTTTCCTACAACAACAGTTACCATGCGAGTATAGGCATGCCCCCATATGAAGCTTTATACGGACGAAGATGTCGGTCTCCCTTGTGTTGGGAAGAAGTTGGAGAGCGGAAGATTTTAGGGCCTGAACTGGTCCAACAGACGAGAGAAACTATCGAGCTCATAAGAGGACGGCTGGTAGCAGCCCAAGACAGACAGAAGAAGTATGCGGACCAGACCCGCAAGGACAAAGAATATGAAGTAGGAGAGTTTGTAATGTTGAAGGTATCGCCGTGGAAAGGATTGATGAGATTTGGTAAGAAGGGAAAACTAAGCCCGAGGTTTATTGGACCTTTTGAGATCTTGAAACGAGTTGGGAAGTTAGCCTATGAATTGGCTTTACCCCCGAGCTTACAGCAAGTACATAATGTGTTCCATGTGTCCATGCTACGACCATACCATACCGATTTCCGACATGTGATAGAACATGATCAAGTGGATCTGCAACCAGACTTAACATATGTAGAGCAACCCGTAGAAATCATGGATCGAAAAGAACAGGTGCTGAGGAACAAGGTTGTCAAATTAGTGAGAATTTTGTGGAGGAACCAGAATGTCGAAGAATCAACATGGGAACTAGAAAGCGCAATGCGTGAAAAGCACCCCCAACTGTTTTCAACCTGATTCCGGGACGGAATCCTTTTAAGGAGGGGAGGCTGTAAGAACCCTAATTTTTGGTAATATTTCCTTTTATTTAATATCTTGTGACATTATCATTATGGAACTTTTCTAGTCATCCCTGTTGATTTATAGAATTGATTGTCTGAGAAACTGCGTTGTTGCATTTATGATGTAAGATATACAGAGAGATTGTGAAGGCAAGAGTCTTACTGTTAGTAATATTTATAAAGCTTGGGATTTGAGAATGGTTAGAATATTAAAGGATTTATTAAGAATTATGACGAGGAATTTTGGACATTCGAGGAATTTACACAATAAGTACTTAAGGAATTATAAGGGAAATCTCTACGCGACGAAATATTATTACGAGAGAATAATTAAGTTACGATACGAAGTAAGAATTAAATAACAAGCATTGGTGGGAGAATAATATTACAAGGAAAGAAATTACATGCAAGTGCCATGTAACTAGATAGTTAGAAAAAGGAACTAGGAGACATAAAAGCAAATGTGAATAGTGACTAGCATGGTGGATGATGTACTAGGGGACAATAGGGCATGGATGCAACCTAGGCTAGCTTGGCAACATGTGATTACTTTCTACTACCCATAATAATACAAGTCATATTAGCATTCCTTTTTACCATTCCAAAACAAAACAAAAACCAAAAACACTCCCCCCCCCTTGACAAAAGCTCTCGGCCGAACTCCTTGAAGAGAGAGGGAGAGATTTTCTCTCCACCATTTCTTCATCTACAACCTTCCTAGGGCTTCCTTGCATCTTAGTAGAGGTATGGTATCAATTTCAAAGCCTTCCATCCATTGGTTCTTGAGTTATAATTGTTGGAAGTTTAGAGAAATATTAACATAAGTTTATTATCTTTTAGATCTTGCATTGTGAGTGTTGTAGGAGGCCATCTAAGGTGTTTTTAAGTTGTATAAAGATTGTTCAAGGTCTCTAGGAGCTCAAGAAGGTGTAAAATCTCAAACCACCCTTGGTTATGTGTTGTTCATGTAGTATGGTAGTAGATCCATGCATTTTAGGGGTTATCTTGAATGTATATGTATTGGATAGCATGGATCTTGGGTTTTGATGTTGAGATTGTGAATTTTATGACTATGGTTAATATATATATCTCCATGAGTGTTATGAGTCATGATCTAAGTGTTTTAAGTGGTGTTTATGTTATGGAAGCATGAAAAATGGTTGATCTAAGTGAATTGAGCTTGCTGAGTTTATCCAGGAACTTTGATCTGTGTTGTAGCACGATTTTGAACACCCAAATGATGTCCCCTGATGTCCTACCTTATATTGTTGGAAAGTTAATTGAATGTAGTTTCTGGATATGTAAGATTCATAGCTAGGTGATGTGTGGATTTTTAGTTATGGCCGGAGAAGTGAATTTTGTTTCTGGACTATGAACTGCATTAAGTAACCCCCTTGTGAACCTTGTTTAAACACCTTAAAATATGTTTGGGATCATGGAAAAATTTGAGAATGTAAGTAATTCAGTGGTGAAGACCATCCAAAAGGAATTGGATTAAAATATGAAGTTTTGGATTTTATAAAAATGCTAGAGTAAAATTCGCGCAATGAAAAAAAAGTCGATTAGTGGAACATTATTCTAGGGTCAGTGGTTATGGTTCGAACGTGGTAACTAAATTAAGTCGAGTAAGTGACGAGCGTAAACGAGTGATGTCATGGACCTATATTGGGGCTAGGGAGTCATAAGACGAAGTCGTTAAGTTAATTTCGTACCCCCTTAAAACCCCGTAATTAGAGAGAAATTGTAAAGGTACTAACGAACGATTATTGTTTATGTATAGATCGTTCGAATTCGCACGCTCGACCACCCCAACCAAACCAAGGCAAGTTTACTTTTCAAAACTTATCCCTATACAAGGATTTTCACTGTTGTGTTTGTAGTATTCAAATTATATCAAATGCTATGTTTATCGAAGTATTGATGCAATTGAGATTGAACAAGTACATGTATGCTTTTACCCCTTGAACTTAGATTGAAATGTTTTCTTCGGACAACGACTCTAGCAATAGAGGTCGTAGCGGTCCGTATATGCTATTGACCGGGGAGCGGTATATTATTATATCGTATCTAGATTGCGAAAACCCGAAGGGTCATTCGGGTGGTATCGTATACTCAAATAACTATCGTTATATCTTCGTAAATACTCGAAACCCTATCTTGGATTAAGAGTTTATTTTATCGAATAATTATTTTATTAATTATTAATATTAAATCTTAAAATATTATTTATTAATTACTGTTCATTATTTAAAGACAAAGTTAATCCAAGATACTTTTAATACTTTCAAACTCGAACTCATTTGAACTCAAAACATTTTCGAAAACCCCCGGTCAGATTCTGCTTCTTGTATGCTTTCAAGAATCATCGGTCGACTGATGTCGGACCTCAACTACTCTGTTTTCAATCAAAATCAAGTTTTGAAAGAAAAGAAAAAGGGACTCTGGCAGGTGTGGGAACCGTTGACGAACGATTCCCGGGATGTGTAAGCGGCCGTGAGCCAGGCGGTCCATCACTTATTATTCCGGCCCAGGTGTTGCCGAAGGATGATTACGGATGTAGTTTTCATCGAGGGTGATTACGGATGTAGTTTTCACCCGAGGGATAGTTACGGATGTAGTTTCTATCCTTCTACCGGTAGAGAAGACCCGCGGATTATTGGACTTGGATGTGGCGACTGATCATCGTCAATCCTTGTCAGGTTTTGTGTTTTCTTTAAGTCCCATTCCTCCATTTTGGAAAAAAATGCTTTGACACTGCTTCTTAGGCTTTTGTGCCAAGTTGCTGATAGTGTTCTATTTTGATGAGAATGATGTTGATTCAATGCAGTATCTAGAACTGCAAGTTTATTTTGAAAACAAGGGCACATATTGTTGCACCTTCGAGATTTATCAATTATGACAAGTGATTTTATAACTGATTGATACAAACAAATATGTCAACTGCCAGTCATTGAGATGTACATTGCTTATCTTATATACATATTTCTTGCTGAGATATAGTTGCTCACTCTTGCTTGTTTTTAAACTTTACAAACACAACAGCTAAGCGAAATGGCAAGACCCAGGCAGACTGCTCGAAAGCAGGTGACTAGGCCCGAGCCTCCACTTGAGATTCCACCGGTAGGCCCCATTAGCCGGATTGGTTGGCAGCTTTTGTTAGTACGTTTTATTTATCAGCATGACCTGTGCAAGGCAGTGTATCGTAACAAACTTTCAAGCCGCCAGCTTCGCTTCATATCGGAGTGTTGATGGTAGCATAAATACTATTTAATTCGGTCTGTAATAACTCTGATAACTTTATTAATGTTTAATCAATGTGTGACGTTTCTGAGGCTCTAACCTGTGTGTGTGAGTGCGGTGTGAGTTTATTGTGGGGTCGATGGCTGTGTTGTATATATTGTGTGTGCAAGAACAGGTACGTTATTAATGGAAAATGGACCGTGAGCGCCTAGATCTCCGACCCCGGATCTGGGGGCGTCACACAGATAGTACCTCCTGAGATTCCTGTGACAGTTAAAGTTGTTTACTTATTACAAACTAAGTTTCAGTTGAGTTGAGTCCTCGAACTACAAATAGGCTATGTCATATGCCTTTCAACTTTTAGTTTACTATGAAATGAAATTGGTTTACCGATTGAAATGTCAATTACTTTACACAGTTTTGAAATATCTATTGCTATCCTATTATCAGTTAATCTCCTGCCAAATTCTTGTATCAAGATTATTGTTACTGTTTTTCAGTTAATCATGCCATATCTTGAATTACTGTCGTCATTTGAAATACCTTGTTATACTGCTTTCAGTTGAGATCTTTAGTTACTTGCTGAGCGTTGGCTCATTATTATTTTGTCTAACCCTTTTGACAGTAATCTAAGAATCATGGTTCATACAATCTAAACCACAAGGAAGCGCACTTACCATGGCCCTGAGTTGGTTCGTTTTGAGATAGCTCCCGAGGTAGATGCAATAACAGCTCAGTGAGGAGATCTTTAGTTAGTTGTAAGAACTGTCAGTAGAACTTTTTAGAACTTTGGTTTGTAATAATATATTATATTTTGAATTCAGGTTTGTAATAATAATTAGTTAGACGATGGCTTGCTTGTTTCATACCATTACCTGTAAAAGATCTTGGATAGTAAAGTTGGCGCCAGTCAGCATGTTATATTTATATTTCCTTTTAGGGTGTTTGCATCTAGAGTGTGTCAGTGACCCTCCGATCTAGGCCCCAGGTCGGGAGGGCATCACAGGTTGGTATCAGAGCTACGGGTTTTGGTCATTGAAACAAGCCAGGAATTTAGGATCACTCATAAAAGAAGTAGATACAATTAGGAATCAATAGTGATAGATGTAGGGAGTGATTAGAGGTTTAGGTTTTCCTTTCACGATAGATTACTAGGACTAACATAACTTAACTTGTTTATATTCTGCGTGTATACATATATATTATTACTACAGGAGATGGAGTTGGACGATGATGCACCTTTACTTTCCGATTCCGATAGCTCATCCGAGGAGTCCAATCCTTCGGAGATTATGTCTGATGCTAATGTGGAGGTCGAGTCTGATACCGAGGTTATGTCCAAGACCGAGGTTGAGAGTCCCCCGGCCTGTGCCGACATTCCTGTCCCTACCACTGAGTTAGTATTTGTGCCTATGTCTGTTACCGATACCGTGCCTGTCCCAGTTCCAGTACCAGTCGTGACCCCATCTGTCACCGAGCACGGCGAGTCATCCATCGGATCTTTTTCAGTTCCCGAGCCCGTACCTGAGCCTACTTGTGACGCCCCCAGATCCGGGGTCGGAGATCTAGGCGCTCACGGTCCATTTTCCATTAATAACATACCTGTTCTTGCACATAATATATATAACACAGCCATCGACCCCAAAATAAACTCACACCGCACACACACACACAGGTTAGAGCCTCAGAAACATCACAACATTGATTGAGCAGAAATAAAATTATCAGAGTTATTACAGACCGAATTAAATAGTATTTATGCTACCAGCAACACTTGGATATGAAGCGAAGTTGGCGGCTTGAAAGTTTGTTACGATACACTGCCTTGCACAGGTCATACTGATAAATAAAACGAACTAACAAAAGCTGCCAACCAATCCGGCTAATGGGGCCTACCGGTGGAATCTCAACTACTGGCTCGGGTCTAGTCACCTGCTTTCGAGCAGTCTGTCTGGTTCTTGCCATTTCGCTTAGCTGTTGTGTTTGTAAAATTTGAAAACAAGCAAGAATGAGCAACTATAGCTCAGCAAGAAATATAGGTATAAGGTAAGCAATATAAAATTTCATATGATTGGCAGTTATTAAACTTGTTTGTATCAATCAGATATAAAATCACTTGTCATAGTTGATAAATTCCGAAGGTGCAACAATATGTGCCCTTGTTTTCAAAATAAACTTGCAGTTCTAGATACTGCATTGAGTCAACATCTTTCTCATCAAAATAGAACACTATCAGCAACTTGGCACAAAAGCCTAAGAAGCAGTGTCAAAGCATTTTTCCAAAATGGAGGAATGGGACTTAAAGAAAACATAAAAAAACCTGACAAGGATTGACGATGATCAGTCGCCACATCCAAGTCCAATAATCCGCGGGTCTTCTCTACCGGTAGAAGGATAGAAACTACATCCGTAACTATCCCCGGGTGAAAACTACATCCGTAATCACCCTCGATGAAAACTACATCCGTAATCATCCTTCGGCAACACCTGGGCCGGAATAATAATTGATGGACCGCCTGGCTCACGGCCGCTTACACATCCCGGGAATCGTTTGTCAACGGTTCCCACACCTGCCAGAGTCCCTTTTTCTTTTTCTTTTGAAAACTTGATTTTGATTGAAAACAGAGTAATTGAGGTCCGACATCAGTCGACCGATGATTCTTGAAATCATACACGAAGTAGAACCTGACCGGGGGTTTTCGAAAATGTTTTGAGTTCTAAAGAGTTCGAGTTTGAAAGTATTAAATGTATCTTGGATTGACTTCATCTTTAAAACAATGAACAATAATTAATAAATAATATTTTAAGATTTAATATTAATAATTAATAAAATAATTATTCGATAAAATAAACTTTTAATCCAAGATAGGGTTTCGAGTATTTACGAAGATATAAAAATAATTACTTGAGTATACGATACTCCCCGAATGACCCTTCAGGTTTTCGCAATCTAATTACGACATAATAATATACCATTAACCCTAGAATTATGCTCCACTAATCGACTTTTTCCCTTGCGCGAAATTTACTCTAGCATTTTTATAAAATCCAAAAATTCATATTTTAATCAAATTCTTTTTTGGTGGTCTTCACCACTGCATTCCCCAATTTCTCAAATTTTTCCATGATCCCACATATATTTTTAGGGGTTTAAACAAGGTTCACAAGGGGGTCACTTAGTGCAGTCCAGAATCCAGAAACACAATTAACTCCTCCGGCCATAACTTAAAATATATACCTCACCTAGCCATGAACCTTACATTTCAAGAAACTAAATTCAATTATCTTTCCAACAATATATGGTAGGACATCAGGGGACAACATTTGGGGGTTCAAAACCGTGTTACAAGACAGGTCAATGCTCCTGGAAAAACTCAGCAAGCATATAGTACTTAGATCAACCATTTTTCACAATTCCACAACACAACCAACACTTAATTCACTTAGTTCATGGTTCATAACACTCATGGAGATATATATACTATCCATAATCATAAAAGTCACAATCTCAACATCAAAACTCAAGATCCATGTCATCCATTGCTTATACAACCAAGATTAGCTCACATATACATGGATCTACTACCAAACATTATAAACACTACATAACCAAAAGGGTTTGTGATTTTTATACCTTCTTGAGCACCTAGGAGCCTTGGATAAGCTTTACACAACTCAATAACACCTTGAATGGTCTCCTACAACCCTTACAATCCAAGATCTAAAAGAAAATCAAACATGGTTACTATTCACCCTATCTTTAACAATTTATAACTTGAATTTGGATGGATGAAATGGCTTGAAACTACTAACATACCTTGTCTAGATGATGGAGAGGGCCTAGGATTTATGTTTTGATTTATGAGTGATGGGAAAGGGGGAAGAAGAATTTTTCTTCTTCTCTTTTTCTTCTTGGCCGAGAGCAAGAACAAAGGGGGGTTGTGTTTTGGTTTTTTGTGTTTTGTGTGTGTTGGTTGAATAATTGATGTTAAAGTGTTGGGTGATACATAATGTGTATGTATAGGCAAGTACTAGCAAGGCATGGTCATATGTACTACTTGTCTCCCCTTTTTGAAAAGCAAGTAACTAGTTACTATTCCTCTTCCAATTTGCTAACTAGTTTGCTTGTTCCTAACCACTTGGTTGCATGGGACTTGCATGCATTACTACTCCTTGTATCATTATTCTTCCACCAATGCTTGCCATTTAATCTTTAATTCGTATCGTATCTTAATTAATCTCTCGTAATAATATTTTGTCGCGTAGAGATTTCCCCTATAATTCCTTAAATACTTAATTTTGTAAATTCCTCGAATGTCCATAATTCCTCGTCATAATTCTTAATAAATCTTTTAATACTCTAACCATTCTCAAATCCCAAGTTTTATAAATCTCACTAACAATAAGACTCCTGCCTTCACAATCTTCCTTATTATCTTACATAATAAATGCAACAACGCAGTTTCTCAGACAATCAATTCTATTAATCAACAGGGATGACTAGAAAGGTTCTATATTGACAATTGATAAGTGCATATTTTTGCATATTTTTATTACCTATTTATTGTTTGAATTCGTATTTTAATAAATTATTTTGTTGTATTTCAGGAAATTCAAGAAAAGATGAAGAAAAGACAAAATAAAGAAATAAATGACAAAAGAAGAAAAATAAGGACCAAAACAAGAAGAAAAGGAAAGAGAAGTGAGTGTGGTGCATTTTTGCCAAACAAAATGGATGGTCAAGATTAAACCACACCAAACAAAAATGAATGGTGGGGATTAATCCTCACCTACCAATTTATTTCCTATAAATAGCCTATCTTCTCTTGTAATAAAAACACACTTAGTATTAGGATTAGTTTTAGGACACTCCTAAATTTAGTTGTAATTTTTCTTTGTAATTTTTGTAAACATTTTTATTTTTTTTATACATATATTTTTCTGATCGTTTGATTATTAAGTCGAAGTTTATTTTGTATTACTCTGTTTTTATTCGAACATTTTCCCTTATTTCCTTGTTTGCCAAACCCAGCTTGTTTTTTTCATTTTCCCCTCTTCTTCTTCACGGCAATAACAAACACAAACAATCAACCCACTCGACCCCTCCCCCCTTTCCTTCTTCGATTAAAACCATTCCCATACCTCCTTCACTCTCTTATCTCCTTCACAACAACCACCCTTCCCACTTCTTTTCGTTCTCTGCAAATCTATTTCCCTTTTCCATTTTGTTTTCCCCTTCTAGTTTGGTTCCTGTTCGTTAATTTGAGTATTGTAACTGAGTTCTTGTTGTTCGAAACGTTTAGACTTCTTTTTGCTGTGTTTGCAGTTTGCGTCTGAATTTGTTTGAGTTACTGTATTGTCGAGTCCGAGTCGCTGTTATTTGAATTCGTTGGATTCGTTGCTTTGGTCGAGTTCTGAGTTTAGTCGTAGTTTTGTGTTCTGTTCTTCTGTTTTTGTGCAATTCGCGTATTCCTCGTCTGTGCTAAGTATCATTGCTGGTTGTTTATTTGGAATTCGAGTTTTTCGTTTGGCCGAGTTGTCGTTACTGTGGTGAAGAAGATGAATGCGTTTTTCTGGTTTTTATTCTGCTGTCGCCAAGTTTTTATTTGAGTTTAGCCTAGTCTGCTTCCTAAGTCGAGCTAGGTGTTTTTCGTTTGATTTGGTCGAGTCTTATTTGAGTTCTGTATTGCCGAGTTCGCTGCGAACTTTCCGAGTCGATAAGCTTCTTGGTCGTGTTCATTTGTTGTTGTGTTCGTTCAAATTTGTTATACTGAGTTGTTGCGTACGTTTGTAAATGACTGAGCCGAGTTTCGACTGCTGGTTTCTGTTGAATGTTGGTTAAATAAGTGTGATTGGTTTCTTGGTCGTAGTCAACTTGGCTGCGTGTTATGCTTCCCATCGCGAGTCTCTTGTATTTTTAGTCATCGAGTTTTGTTCTGTTTCCTTCCGTTTTTTTTTGTTGCTGCGTTTAAAGTTTAGTTGAGCTTGTTTTACCGACCTGTTCTGAGTTTCCAAGTTCCGTCCACATATCTGAGTCTTGTTTTGGTTCCGTTTAATTGTAGGTACTTGTTAATTCTCATCTGTGCAGAGCCTGTTTGTACTTGTTGCTAGTTAGTTTTATATAAATGAATCACGGCAAATTTTTCCTATAATTTTCTGTAAATAAAATTCTTAGAATAAATGTTAATTTTAATTCTAATTTAGGATTTTTAGAAATTTAGTTCTTGTTCTTTTTTATGTTAAATAGAATAATAATTTAACTTTCGTTAAAATGGTTTAATTAATTTTAGGAATTAATTTGTAAAATCTAAATTTTCCAAAATCCAGATTGTTCTAATTCGCCTAAGTTAAAAATTAAGGATCGCGAAATAAAAATTATTCCCTGAGGATCGAATCTTAAAATACTAAAACGAAGATCGTGCGCTTGCGATTTTAAATTGTTCATGTTTTCGGCACATCAACAATGCCACAAGATATTAAGTAAAAGAAAATATTACCAAAAATTAGGGTTCTTACAGCCTCCCCTCCTTAAAAGGATTCCGTCCCGGAATCAGGTTGAAAACAGTTGGGGGTGCTTTTCACGCATCGCGCTCTCTAGTTCCCATGTTGATTCTTCGACATTCTGATTCCTCCACAAAACTCTCACTAATTTGACCACCTTGTTCCTCAGCACCTGTTCCTTTCTATCCATGATTTCTACGGGTTGCTCCACATATGTTAGGTCCGGTTGCAGATCCACTTGATCATGTTCTATCACATGTCGGAAGTCGGTATGGTAAGGTCGTAGCATGGACACATGGAATACATTATGTACTTGCTGTAAGCTCGGGGGTAAAGCCAATTCATAGGCTAACTTCCCAACTCGTTTCAAGATCTCAAAAGGTCCAATAAATCTCGGGCTTAGTTTCCCTTTCTTACCAAATCTCATCAATCCTTTCCACGGTGATACCTTCAACATCACAAACTCTCCTACCTCATATTCTTTGTCCTTGCGGGTCAGGTCCGCATACTTCTTCTGTCTGTCTTGGGCCGCTACCAGTCGTCCCCTTATGAGCTCGATAGTTTCTCTTGTCTGTTGGACCAGTTCAGGCCCTAAAATCTTCCGCTCTCCAACCTCTTCCCAACACAAGGGAGACCGACATCTTCGCCCGTATAAAGCTTCATATGGGGGCATGCCTATACTCGCATGGTAACTGTTGTTGTAGGAAAATTCGATCAACGGTAAGTGGTCATCCCAACTTCCCTTAAAATCAATGGCACATACCCTCAACATGTCCTCGATGGTCTGGATGGTTCTCTCACTCTGTCCGTCTGTTTGGGGATGGTATGCAGTACTCATGTTTAACTTGGTCCCCACACAATCCTGAAAACTTCTCCAGAACCTGGAGTTGAATCTTGGGTCTCTATCTGATACAATGCTCACAGGAACCCCATGCCTAACCACAATCTCCTTTAAGTAAATATCTGCCAGCTTGTCGACAGTATATCTCTCGTTGATTGGAAGAAAATGTGCTGACTTGGTCAACCTATCGATAATTACCCAAATGGCATCATGATTAGTCTTGGTCCTTGGTAATCCGACCACAAAGTCCATCGCAATCTGCTCCCACTTCCACTCGGGTATCTCTAAGGGTTGCAACAATCCACTGGGCCTCTGGTGTTCGGCCTTTACTCTTTGACATGTCAAGCATTTACTTACCCACTCGGCCACGTCCTTCTTCATATTTGGCCACCAATAGTATTCTCTCAGATCTCTATACATCTTAGTGCCTCCAGGGTGAATTGAGTACCTCGAACTATGAGCCTCTTGCAAAATCTCGTCTTTTAATTCCTGAACGTTCGGGATCCATATCCTAGATGCGTACCTCATAATTCCATTCCCGTCCTTCTCACACTTAATTTCCTCGCCAGTCAAAATTTTCTCCATCGAATTCTTTTCTTCTTCTTTCTTCTTTTCCTGGCATAACTTAATCTTTTCCAACAGCGGTGGTTGGACTTTTATTTCCATTAGACTCTCTTGTCCAATTCCTGGTAACCTCACTTCAATCTCCAGTTTCTCAAGGTCCTTGATCAACTCGTCCACTGACGTTATCATCTTGAGTTTCTCCTTTCGGCTAAGTGCATCGGCCACCACATTGGCCTTCCCTGGGTGATAATGAATCTCACAATCATAATCTTTAATTAGCTCTAACCATCTCCTCTGCCTCATGTTTAACTCTTTCTGAGTGAATATGTACCTTAAGCTCTTGTGATCCGTGTAGATTTCACACTTTTCTCCGTAAAGATAATGTCTCCAAATCTTCAAAGCAAAAACTATCGCTGCTAATTCCAAATCATGGGTGGGGTATCTTATCTCATACTCCTTAAGTTGTCTGGATGCATACGCGATCACTTTACCGTGCTGCATAAGCACACACCCTAAACCTTTATGGGATGCGTCGCTATAAATCACAAAATCTCCCTTATCATCAGGTAGGTCTAGTACTGGTGCTGTCACCAACCTCTTCTTCAACTCTTGGAAGCTCTCTTCGCATTTTTCAGTCCACACAAACTTCTCGGTCTTGCGAGTTAGTCGGGTCAAAGGGGCTGCTATCTTGGCAAAGTCTTGGACAAATCTCCTATAGTAGCCAGCCAGTCCTATGAAACTTCTCACCTCTGTCGGAGTGGTTGGTCTCCCCCAATTTGATACAGCCTCTATTTTGGCTGGGTCCACTAGAATGCCTTGTTCGCTAATCACATGCCCTAAGAACTGAACTTCCTTCAACCAAAATTCACACTTCGAGAACTTAGCGTACAACTTTTCTTCCCTCAATGCTCCCAATACAATCCTCAAGTGCTCCGCATGTTCCTCCTTCGTCTTGGAATAAATCAAGATGTCATCGATGAAGACTATAACACACTTGTCCAAGTATTTCTTGAAGACTCGATTCATTAAGTCCATGAAAGCTGCAGGGGCATTCGTTAACCCAAATGACATCACTAGGAACTCATAGTGTCCGTACCGGGTGCGAAAGGCCGTCTTTGGTATATCTTCTGGTTTAATCTTTAACTGGTGATACCCGGTCCTCAAATCAATTTTAGAAAAATAAACTACGTCTTTTAATTGATCAAACAGGTCATCTATCCTGGGCAAGGGATACTTATTCTTTATAGTCACCTTGTTCAACTCCCTGTAGTCTATACATAATCTCATACTACCATCCTTCTTTTTCACGAATAACACCGGGGCTCCCCACGGTGACACACTAGGTCTTATCATCCCTTTATCCAACAACTCTTGTAACTGAGTGGCTAGCTCTTTCATCTCCACTGGGGCTAGCCGATATGCGGCTTTCGAAATTGGGGCCGTACCCGGAACTAAGTCTATAGCGAACTCGATGTCTCTATCGGGTGGTAGTCCGGGAAGATCATCCGGAAATACGTCCGCGAACTCATTAACGACAGGGATTTCCTGTAGGTTTGGTGCCTCCTTCTTGGTATCCTTCACATAGGCTAAATAGGCTTCGCATCCTTTACGTAATAGCCTCTTAGCTTGAATCATAGTCAGGAACTTTTGGTTTTGCCGTTTCCCACTAAACACTACTTCCTCGTCCCCTGGCCGTCTCAAACTTACTTTCTTCTTGACACAATCAATCTGGGCTCCGTGGGTTGTTAACCAATCCATACCTACTATAACGTCAAACTCCCCTAGTTTAAAAGGTATTAAGTCTACCCGAAAGTGTCACCCTTCTATTTCTAGGTCACAACATGGACATACTTGGTTAACAGGGATAATTTCATGATTAGCTATCTCTATTTGCAGTCTGTCCTTCAATGGTTCAGTCTTAAGGCCTAACTGACATACAAAATCTAGAGATATGAAAGACTTGGTAGCTCCCGAATCAAATAAAACATTTTCCTTAACTGAGTTAAGTAGTATGGTACCTGCAATCACATCCGTGTTCCTCACGGCATCCTGCACCGTCATGTTAAAAGTTCTTGCAGTAGGGGCCTTGTTAGAAGCAGTTCCACTCACTCTCGATGCAGCTGGCCCAGAGGACATACATTCCCTCATTCGGTGACTTGGTTTCCCACACTTGAAGCAATTACCTCCGGCACTAGTGTTGTTACTAGTTCCTCGACAGGCGTTAGCATAGTGTCCTGTCAGCCCACACTTGAAGCACTTCACATCTTGCAGGTTACACACGCCCGCATGTTTCCTTCCACATTTATTACATTCTGGGGGTTGGGCTCGGGATGGGGTAGAGTAAGACGATCCCTGTGGTCGGCCGCTCTGGCCCACACTCCAACTTTCAGCTCTCTCGGTTCCAAAGTTTCCGCTAGGTTGGGACATCGTTCCTCGCTTAAATTTGCTCGGAAAGCTCCCTCCCGCAGAGTTTCCCTTTCGACTATCAAACTTCCTCTTCTTTCCTTCTCTCTCTTTCTGCATCTGTTCACTCCCAGCCTCAACAATTGATGCTTTCTGTACCAGGGTGGCATAGTCTGTCAGCTCGAGAACCGCCACACGATTCTGAATCCATTGTTTTAGCCCTAATTGAAATCTTCGGGCCCTGTTTGCCTCAGAGTTCACATATTCCGGCACAAACCTCGACAACTCAGTAAATTTGGCCTCATACTCGGCCACCGTCATGTTACCTTGCTTCAGTTCCAAAAACTTCAGCTCCATTTGTGTCTCCATGAACCTAGGAAAGTACTTCTCCAAGAACAGCTCGATAAACCTCTCCCAGGTCACCACACCTCTTCCTTCCAAATTCTTCTTAGCTTCCCACCAATAGTTCGCCTCACCCTTCAGGAGGTAAGTGGCGAAAACAGTCTTCCGCTCTTCAGCGACACCTAGTATCTCGAAAGATTTTTCCATTTCCTTCAGCCAGGCCCTTGCCTCGACCGGGTCGGCAGTTCCTTTAAATTCTGGGGGTTTCAGGGATTTGAAGTTCTGGAAAGCATTTGCATTAGCATTTTGGGGTGGTTGCTGAACTGGGGGACGGTCCAAGTTCTGCCTAAGTAACTCCATGAACTGTTCCATAGGGCCTCCCCTAGGATGTTCTGCCTCTCGGGTGTCATCACCAGCTTCTTCTTCTTCATACTCAGAGTCATCAAACAAGTTATGATCGTTGCCCTCACTCTCACTCAGGTTGACATTCTCCCCTTCACGGTTCTGGTGGCCTCCGGTTCCATGGTGGCTACCTTGGCCCTCAGAACTGATCGGGTGAGCCTGAGTGTTCATTCTTCTGGGTGGCATGATTCTGATAATAAAACAAGAAAGGGGTTAGGGTTTTCCAATTACCTGACAGCGTTTGCACGGGTCAGGAGCGTATCGTTCCTCCTCATAAGGGTGGAAGTGCAAAAGTTTTAATAATCCGATGTTGGAGATAAAATGTCAAACATTTTTGGGAAAAATCCCTTTGGAATGCGAAAACATTTGCAAGAGTTTTCAAAACTTCGAAACCTCAAAAATATTTTTCAAAATTTCAAAACAATTTTTTTTTTTTGAAAAATTTACATTAAAGATTAGGAACATTTTTGGAAATTGTAGAAAACAATTTGAAATCGCATATCGTAAATTTGAAACAGCATGGTTGTATTTGTGGCTTGTAGCAATTGTATAATCACAGTTGTATATCAAAACAGTAAAGCATGGCATCGAAAAGTAAAGCAGTTGAGGCAATATTAAGGAAACTGAAACTAAATAAGTACGGTACAAGGGTTATCACAAAGTTTGGATGTTAGAGCCAAATACATAGTTCCGATGTCAAAGTCTAGCAAAAGTGGAACAAATACAAGTACATCATCTGAATAGTCAGGCTACACAAAAGTAGGGCTACATCCGTACATACTACCTGAAATCACATCTACATAACTGTAGGTCAGTCTACTCATCCACTGGTCAGAAAGGATACCACTGCACAAGTCAACTATCCCGCAAAATCGACACACTAATGTCATCTGAACCTCGGGCAAATGCACGACGCACAACACGCCTAGCATCCCTAACCTGGATCACTCCGCCCCCGCGGATCCCTAAACCAAGAATCCTATCGCGACTCCTCCTCTCAATCTTATGGAGTCGAGCCCTAGTCCTCCTAGCAATAGCGGTCCTCATCTCAGCCTGGATCCTCAAGCGCGCCTCGCGCTCCTCCACTAGTGCCCGCCTCGCCTCGTTAAGTCGGGCCTCTGCAGATAGTAAGTCTCGGGTCAGGAACTGTACCACGTAAGCGTGCTCAGTACCCGACACTTGGGGTAGGTCCATCGGTGGAGGTGGTATGACAGGAACAGGAGCAGGTGCAGCAGCAGTAGCAGGAGCAGGAGCAGTAGCAGGGGTAGGGTCAAGCTCCTCCTCGCCAGAAGTGTCATCCTCGGAGTCACCGTCCGATGAAACAGGGCTAGATGTCTGTGGAGAAGGTGGGGGTGACACAACACGACCCTCACCGGATCTCACACTCTCCTCATCAGTAGCTACAGGAGATGGGGTAATAGGCTCTGGCTCAGGCTCTGGCTCAAAGGGCTCCTCAACGGGATCCTCATCATCAGTATCTCCTATCACCTTAATCCAGGGGCCGAGCTCAGAGTCAGCACCCATGTCCTCCTCAGGATCCTCGGTATCTCGCATCAGTGCCTCATCATGCTCTCTCTCGAAAACCTCAGGGTCTGGTATCTCCTCCATCTACACACGGGAAATAAGGTGGGTCACTAACCATAAAAGAAAGGTTTAGGAGTAGTTCCCTCACGGGCCTTAAAGTCAGGGCTATATCCGATAACCCGACTACAACTCGATGAGAGTTCTAAGTATTATTAATGTTGTTATTAAGGTTATCGTTATTGTTATTATTATTAGGGTTGCTTTCTTAAATTACTATCGTTTCTGAGAACTGTAACCTCGCTCTGATACCATTTCTGTGACGCCCCCAAATCCGGGGTCGGAGATCTAGGCGCTCACGGTCCATTTTCCATTAATAACATACCTGTTCTTGCACATAATATATATAACACAGCCATCGACCCCACAATAAACTCACACCGCACACACACACACACAGGTTAGAGCCTCAGAAACGTCACAACATTGATTGAGCAGATATAAAATTATCAGAGTTATTACAGACCGAATTAAATAGTATTTATGCTACCAGCAACACTTCGATATGAAGCGAAGTTGGCGGCTTGAAAGTTTGTTACGATACACTGCCTTGCACAGGTCATACTGATAAATAAAATGAACTAACAAAAGCTGCCAACCAATCCGGCTAATGGGGCCTACCGGTGGAATCTCAACTGCTGGCTCGGGTCTAGTCACCTGCTTTCGAGCAGTCTGTCTGGTTCTTGCCATTTCGCTTAGCTGTTGTGTTTGTAAAATTTGAAAACAAGCAAGAGTGAGCAACTATAGCTCAGCAAGAAATATAGGTATAAGGTAAGCAATATAACATTTCATATGATTGGCAGTTATTAAACTTGTTTGTATCAATCAGATATAAAATCACTTGTCATAGTTGATAAATTCCGAAGGTGCAACAATATGTGCCCTTGTTTTCAAAATAAACTTGCAGTTCTAGATACTGCATTGAGTCAACATCTTTCTCATCAAAATAGAACACTATCAGCAACTTGGCACAAAAGCCTAAGAAGCAGTGTCAAAGCATTTTTCCAAAATGGAGGAATAGGACTTAAAGAAAACATAAAAAAACCTGACAAGGATTGACGATGATCAGTCGCCACATCCAAGTCCAATAATCCGCGGGTCTTCTCTACCGGTAGAAGGATAGAAACTACATCCGTAACTATCCCCGGGTGAAAACTACATCCGTAATCACCCTCGATGAAAACTACATCCGTAATCATCCTTCGGCAACACCTGGGCCGGAATAATAATTGATGGACCGCCTGGCTCACGGCCGCTTACACATCCCGGGAATCGTTCGTCAACGGTTCCCACACCTGCCAGAGTCCCTTTTTCTTTTTCTTTTGAAAACTTGATTTTGATTGAAAACAGAGTAATTGAGGTCCGACATCAGTCGACCGATGATTCTTGAAATCATACACGAAGCAGAACCTGACCGGGGGTTTTCGAAAATGTTTTGAGTTCGAAAGAGTTCGAGTTTGAAAGTATTAAATGTATCTTGGATTGACTTCATCTTTAAAACAATGAACAATAATTAATAAATAATATTTTAAGATTTAATATTAATAATTAATAAAATAATTATTCGATAAAATAAACTTTTAATCCAAGATAGGGTTTCGAGTATTTACGAAGATATAACAATAATTACTTGAGTATACGATACTCCCCGAATGACCCTTCGGGTTTTCGCAATTTAATTAAGATATAATAATATACCGCTCCCCGGTCAATAGTATATACGGACCGCTACGACCTCTATTGCTAGAGTCGTTGTCCGAAGAAAACATTTCAATCTAAGTTCAAGGGGTACAAACACATATGTACTTATACAATCTCAATTGCATCAATACTTCGATAAACATAACATTTGATATAATTGAAAACTACAAACACAACAGTAAAAGTCCTTGTATATGTATAAGTTTTGAAAAGTAAACTTGCCTTGGGTTGGTTGGGCTGGTCGAGCGTGCGGAGTCGAACGATCTATACATAAGCAATAACCGCTCGTTAGTACCTTAACAATATCTCTTTAATTACGGGGTTTTAGGGGGTACGAAATTAACTTAATGACTTCGTCTTATGACACTCTAGCCCCACTATAGGTTCATGTCGTCACTCGATTACGCTCGTCACTTAATCGACTTAATTTAGTTACCACATTCGAATCATAACCATTAACCCTAGAATTATGCTCCACTAATCGACTTTTTCCCTTGCGCGAAATTTACTCTAGAATTTTTATAAAATCCAAAAATTCATATTTTAATCCAATTCTTTTTGGGTGGTCTTCACCACTGCATTCCCCAACTTCTCAAATTTTTCCATGATCCCACATATATTTTTAGGGGTTTAAACAAGGTTCACAAGGGGGTCACTTAGTGCAGTCCGGAATCCAGAAACACAATTCACTCCTCCGACCATAACTTAAAATATATACATCACCTAGCCATGAACCTTACATTTCCAGAAACTAGATTCAATTATCTTTCCAACAATATATGGTAGGACATCAGGGGACAACATTTGGGGGTTCAAAACCGTGTTACAAGACAGGTCAATGCTCCTGGAAAAACTCAGCAAGCATATACTACTTAGATCAACTATTTTTCACAATTCCACAACACAACCAACACTTAATTCACTTAGTTCATGGTTCATAACACTCATGGAGATATATATACTATCCATAATCATAAAAGTCACAATCTCAACATCAAAACTCAAGATCCATGTCATCCATTGCTTATACGACCAAGATTAGCTCATATATACATGGATCTACTACCAAACATTATAAACACTACATAACCAAAAGGGTTTGTGATTTTTATACCTTCTTGAGCACCTAGGAGCCTTGGATAAGCTTTACACAACTCAATAACACCTTGATGGTCTCCTACAACCTTTACAATCCAAGATCTAAAAGAAAATCAAACATGGTTACTATTCACCCTATCTTTAACAATTTATAACTTGAATTTGGATGGATGAAATGGCTTGAAACTACTAACATACCTTGTCTAGATGATGGAGAGGGCCTAGGATTTATGTTTTGATTTATGAGTGATGGGAAAGGGGGAAGAAGAATTTTTCTTCTTCTCTTTTTCTTCTTGGCCGAGAGCAAGAACAAAGGGGGGGTTGTGTTTTGGTTTTTTGTGTTTTGTGTGTGTTGGTTGAATAATTGATGTTAAAGTGTTGGGTGATACATAATGTGTATGTATAGGCAAGTACTAGCAAGGCATGGTCATATGTACTACTTGTCTCCCCTTTTTGAAAAGCAAGTAACTAGTTACTATTCCTCTTCCAATTTGCTAACTAGTTTGCTTGTTCCTAA
The DNA here is from genome assembly GCA_036435485.1 of Saposhnikovia divaricata. Lineage (NCBI taxonomy): Eukaryota > Viridiplantae > Streptophyta > Magnoliopsida > Apiales > Apiaceae > Saposhnikovia > Saposhnikovia divaricata. The sequence continues at coordinate 64,441,081 of CM071596.1, forward strand.
CCACTTGGTTGCATGGGACTTGCATGAATTACTACTCCTTGTATCATTATTCTTCCACCAATGCTTGCCATTTAATCTTTAATTCGTATCGTATCTTAATTAATCTCTCGTAATAATATTTTGTCGCGTAGAGATTTCCCCTATAATTCCTTAAGTACTTAATTGTGTAAATTCCTCGAATGTCCATAATTCCTCGTCATAATTCTTAATAAATCTTTTAATACTCTAACCATTCTCAAATCCAAAGTTTTATAAATCTCACTAACAATAAGACTCCTGCCTTCACAATCTTCCTTTTTATCTTACATAATAAATGCAACAACGCAGTTTCTCAGACAATCAATTCTATTAATCAACAGGGATGACTAGAAAGGTTCTGTATTGACAATGCCACAAGATATTAAGTAAAAGAAAATATTACCAAATATTAGGGTTCTTACACTACTTTCGAGGATATGGTTCGCAAGTGCGAGAGTCTAGCAGATTAGAATGTAGAGTTGAAGGAACTAATTGAGAAGATGAAAGTGGAGGCGCAGCTTCGAGTAAATTTGACTGCTATTGATTGGAGGGGACGTACTAGGATGCTAGAAGATGTTGTTAGGCATCGTTTACACCGGAACCCCATCACACATGATGTATTAGCCGAGGCTCGTAGACTTTCGAGTGTGATTTGCTGGACGTTGTGTGAGCGTCGCGAGACCCGAGGTTCCCGTGATTAGACTGCTGTTGTGGAGAAGGTTGGTGAGTGGGACATTTGGTAGAGCCCACTAGTGTTAGTTGTGATTATACTAGTCTAGGTTGTTTTCCTGTTTTCCTAGTACTGGTAGACGGATGGTTGTTGTATAGTTTGTTTATTTAGCTTTGGTTGTAGAAGGGTTAGAATACCCTTAACTTATGATGTTGGTTAATTTTCGTCGTAGTAACGTATGTTTATTCGTATATCCCTGCGTCCACTGTTTTACGTATCGCTTTTACATATTGTCTTTACATATCGTATTTCCATACTTATTGACCTGTTCATATAAACCCTGTTGCGTTACCTTAAAACTGTACCCTTATCATACTGATATATTGGAACCGATCGTCTATTGGTACCAGACGGTTGAAACCTGTTTTCTTTCATATATACCTACTTGTTGTTTACCAACTTTTTACCTTCTTATCAGAAAAATGCCTCCCAGAAGAAACCGTCAAGCTACCAACAATGATAATCAAGATCAACAAAACCAAGATAACCCTACCATGGCCCAGATGTTCCAATTACTTCAACAATAAATTGCTGCTTTTGTTCAACACCAACAGCACCAAGCTACCCAACCTGCTACAACTTTTAAGTCTTTTCAAGCTGTTCACCCACCTGAGTTTAAAGGTACCTTGAACCCTATTGAGGCCATGGTTGATAGAAGGAAATGTGATTACATGGCCAAGATTTGTAGAATTGTTTGATGAGAAATATTTGCCAAGTTATTTACAGGACCAGATGGAAATTCAGTTTATGGAGTTGAAATAAGAAGGAAAGACTGTTACGGAGTATGAAGCTAAGTTTACTGAGTTATCTAGATTTGCACCCCAGTATGTAGGAAATGAAGCTAGCAAGGCCAAGAAATTTCAGCATGGATTAAAGCCCTGGTTAAGGAGTAGAGTTGCTGCGTTTGAGTTGAGAACCTATTCTGCTTTCGTTCAGAAGGCGATGATTATAGAAGGGGAAAGTGATTTGAATCTGAAGGAGAAAGCTGGTAAGAAAAGAAAGTTTGAGAAAGTGGAGAAAACCAAGAAACAGAAGGTCAGAGGAGTTTTCCGAACAAAGGAAGGTTTGGAAATCGACAAGGAGGACAGAGAAATTTTCAAAAGTTTGGAGGTGGTAACGGAAGACAAGACCGTAGACCCCAAGGAATAAACCCTTAGGCTATAACAAGACCCGTACTACAAGACTGCAAGATTTATGGGAGAAAGCACCCGGGTATCTATAATAAGCCTAACATAGTTTGCTACAAATGTGGAAAGAAAGGACACTATGCTCAAGAATGTTCAGAAGCGAATCCAGTAGGATTGACTTGTTATAAGTGTGGGAAGACTGGTCATATTGCTAAGAACTGCAAGGAGCATGTCCAGGCTGCTACTGTTTTGAGAATTACCGCACCTCCAACACCACGACAAGTGACGTATCAAGCACCTCAGTCCAGAGCTCGTACTTTCAACATGTCTGTCAAAGAAGCTGTTAATGATGCCGATGTGGTTTTAGGTACGCTTCTTGTCAACTCTTTTAAAGCTAAAGCATTGATTGATTCTGGAGCTACTAGGTCATTTATATCTGAAAGATTTCTTAATAAGTTACATTGTGAGATTCGTCCATTAGAAAAGACGTTAGTAGTAGAAGTTGCTAATCAGGATAAGATCTCCGTAGACCGGGAGTGTCCGAACTGTAATATTAAGATTGGAGGATTTCTTTTCTATGCGGATCTATTACCTTTTAAGTTGGGTAAATTCGATGTTATTCTAGGAATGGATTGGTTTACTGAGTGTGATGCACAGATTGAGTGTAGGAAGAAGCAAGTGAAGTTACATACTGAAGATGGTAGTGAAGTAGTATTTCAAGGACAGAAGCAAGATAAGAAATTTCTAACATTCATGCAAGCAAAGCGGTTGTTAAAGAAAGGATGTGAAGCTTATTTGGCACATGTGGTTGATGTGGAGAAACGAGTTCCAAGAATAGAAGTTATTCCCGTTGTGAATGAGTTCCCTGATTTGTTTCCTGACGAATTACCCGGATTACCTCCAGATAGAGAAGTGGAATTTCCGATTGATTTAGCACCTGGAACCGAACCCGTATCCAATGCGCCGTACCGAATGGCACCTGCTGAGATGAAGGAGTTAGCTACTCAATTGCAAGATTTATTGGATAAAGGAGTTATAAGACCAAGTGTGTCCCCGTGGGGAGCGCCAGTGTTATTTGTTAAAAAGAAGGATGGAAGTATGAGATTGTGTGTTGATTATAGAGAATTGAATAAGTTGACTATCAAGAATAACTATCCACTGCCAAGGATTGATGATTTGTTTGACCAACTAAAGGATGCTGCTTACTTTTCTAAGATTAATTTGAGATCAGGTTATCACAAATTGAAGATCAAGCCAGAAGAAATTCCGAAGACTGCTTTTCGCACGCGATATGGACATTATGAGTTTTTAGTGATGGCTTTCGGATTGACGAATGCGCCAGCTGTGTTTATGGATTTAATTAATAGAGTGTTCAAGAGATATTTGGATAAGTTCGTAATTGTATTTATTGATGACATCCTTATATACTCGAGAAACCCTGAAGAGCATGCCGAGCATTTGAGAATCGCATTAGAGACCTTAAGGAAGGAAAGATTATATGCCAAGTTTTCTAAGTGTGAGTTTTGGTTGCAAGAAGTGCAATTTTTAGGTCACGTAATTAGTAAAGAAGGAATTAGAGTGGATCCTGGCAAGATTGAAGCCGTGGTGAGTTGGAGTAGACCGAGAACTCCTACTGAGGTGAGAAGTTTCTTAGGATTGGTTGGTTATTACCGGAGATTTGTTCAAGATTTTTCAAAGATAGCTACGCCGTTGACTAAGTTGACCCGGAAGAACGAGAAGTTTATTTGGAATGATAAGTGTGAGGAAAGTTTCTAAGAGTTGAACAAGAGATTAGTTTCCGCGCCAGTGTTAGTATTGCCAGATGACAAGGGAGATTTTGTTATTTACAGTGATGCTTCGCACAAAGGATTAGGATGTGTTTTGATGCAACATGAGAATGTTATTGCGTACGCTTCGAGACAACTTAAGCCGCACGAGCAAAAGTATCCGACACATGATTTAGAGTTAGCTGCGATTGTATTTACGTTGAAAATATGGAGACATTACTTGTACGGAGAGGAATATGAAATTTTCACCGATCATAAGAGTTTGAAGTATATCTTTACCCATAAAGAGTTGAATATGAGGCAAAGAAGATGGTTGGAGTTGATTAAGGATTATGATTGCATGATAAGTTACCATCCCGGAATGGCGAATGTTGTAGTTGATGCGCTAAGTAGAAAGGAAAGGTTGAATACATTGACTATGCCAAAGGAGTTATTTCGAGAATTTGAGAAGTTAAGTTTAGAAGTTTATGATTTAAAGGATGTAGATGAGTTTCTGAGTACGATGACTTTTCAACCAGAGTTGCTGGAGAAGATTCGGAGATGTCAAGAGGAAGTGATGAAGTATAAGATGAATACATTGACTGGAGAGGAGATTTGTACACAAAAAGATGATCAATGTATTTTAAGATTTGGAAAGAGAATATGGATTCCTAATGTGGAGGAGTTGAAGAATGAGATTCTGAGTGATTCACCCTGGAAGTACAAAGATGTATCGAGATTTGAAGGAGAACTTTTGGTGGACGGATATGAAGCGAGAAATTACCGAATGGATAAGTAAGTGTTATACCTGCCAGAGGATCAAAGCAGAACATCAAAAGCCAAGCGGATTGTTACAACCATTAGATATTCCCGAGTGAAAGTGGGAACACCTTGCCATGGATTTCGTAGTAGGATTGCCAAGAACTAAAGCGAATCACGATGCGATTTGGATTATTATTGACCGATTGACGAAATCTGCACATTTTCTACCAATTAACGAAAGATTCTCATTGGACAAGTTAGTGCATTTATATTCGAAGGAGATTGTGTCACGTCATGGAGTTCCAGTTTCGATAGTATCTGATCGAGACCCACGATTCATTCGAGGTTTTAACGATAATTTCAAGAATGCCTAGGAACCCAACTTAAGATGAGTATAGCTTACCATCCGCAAACGGACAGCCAGAGTGAAAGGACTATTCAGACTATAGAAGATATGTTAAGAGTTTGTGCATTGGATTTCAAAGGAAGTTGGGATGAACATTTGCCATTGGTTGAGTTTTCATACAACAACAGTTACCACGCGAGTATCGGAATGCCCCCGTATGAAGCCTTGTATGGAAGAAAATGTAGATCGCTAGTGTATTGGGAAGAGTTGGTGAGAGGAAAATTTTAGGACCAGAACTGCTCCAGCAGGCGAAGGAGAAAGTTGAGATTATTCAGAAGAGGTTGATTACTGCCCAGGACCGTCAGAGGAAATATGCTGATTTAAAAAGGAAAGACATGAATTTTGAGATAGGAGATTAGGTGTTACTTAAAGTATCACCGTGGAAAGGAGTTACGAGATTTGGTAAGAAATGGAAGTTAAGTTCGAGGTATGTAGGACCATTTGAGATTTTAAAGCGAGTCGGAAAAGTTGCTTATGAATTGGCGTTACCACCGCATATGCACCATATACACAATGTGTTTCACGTATCTATGCTTAAGAAGTACAATCCAGACGTAAGTCACGTAATCGAGTATGAACCTATTGAGATCCAGCCAGATTTATCTTATGAAGAGCAACCAGTAGAGATTCAAGATAGAAGTGATAGGAAGCTTAGAAATAAGGTTGTCAGATTAGTTAAGGTTTTGTGGAGGAATCCTAGAGTCGAAGAGTTGACTTGGGAACTTGAAAGTGAGATGCTTTCCAAGTATCCTCATCTGTTTACTTAGGTGAGATTCTGGGGACAGAATCCTTTTAAGGGGGGAGGCTATAACGACCTAGAATTTTTCGCGATTTATAAATGCTTGTTTAATTAATAAATGTGGAAACTATGTTATTTATGTGATGGATAAATTTTTATGAAGTCAAGATATGTGTGAAATCATATTTATGTGATTATATGATGATTGGTATATGTCGTATATGCTCATAGAATTTTATTTATATTTTCAAAGCATTAGAAGTATTTTTAAAGTGCATTTTTAATCTTTCGAAAATCATATAAAATCATTAGAGTTGTTTTAAATCATGAAATCTTTTGCATTATCATCTTTGTGATGTTATTCAGTTTTTGAAATTAGTGCGAATATTTAATTGTGTGTTTTGGTATTTTAAAAATGATTTAAAAAGCTTTATTTCTTTTAAAGAACCTTTATTTCGAAAATTCATATAAAATTCATTTTTGAGCCTAAAATTATTTTAAAAATATGGGGAGGTTTGTAATTTCATAAATTTTATTTTATAATTTTAAAAATTAATTTTCTCTTGTTTTCCTAATTTACTCAATTTAAGATTGATTAAAATCAGTTTCTAAGAAAGAAATACATTTTCAGCATTTATGTAATTACTGAATCGCCCTTCTTCTATAACACCCCCACCGCCACTGCCCACTTCATTCTTCATTCTCTCCATTTCTATCGACTGTGAGCTCTCTCTCTACTATTCCGTTCCTCGTCATTTTTCTACTTTTTAAACCCTTGTAAATACTTATAATCATGTATAGATGCTTGTTCTTGAATTGTTGTTGAGTTTTATGTGAAAATTTTGAAGTTATATATATATATATATAAATAATCGGTTGTGTGTATGTATATGATTCGGGAGTGACATGCAAAGGCTGTAAAGCCTTGTAATGGTGTTCTTGAGTCTCTATGCTGTTAACTCTAATCAAAAATCAAGTTTTGGAGGTTGTTTGTGAGCTTTGGTCAAAACCCCACCGGCGACCATAGGGTTTTCCGCTGACGATTGGTCGGTGGTGGTGTTTAGTTGCATTTACAGTTTTATAAATTGAATTAGAGCTTATATATGCGCATAAAACTGATTGCATGCAGATGGTTTCATGTTTTTAATTATTTTTCGAATTAATTCATGTATGTATATGAATTTTTAAGGCTTGATTCTTGTAACTAGAGATATTCTTGATGAGTATTGTTAAGTTCAGAATTTTATTTATGTGTTATGTGAACATAATTGATTGCATGCCAAGATCCTTGTGTTTTGGAATTTTTCGATATATATATATATATATATATATATATATAATTTATTTGAATTTTTCGAACTTAAAACTTGATAATCTAAGAACCTAGATGATGAGTTGATGTTAGTTGTTAATTATAGACTTTTAAGTATGTATTATATGATCATATGAAGATGCATGTTTGATTTTATAATTTAATTGTATTTAATTCGAATTATTTGCTTTTGGGTGTTCTATTAACATGTATCCTTACGAAATATATATTATTTTTATTCCATCTCGAAGGAATTCTTTGCCTGTGCTAAAGCGAGTGAACAAAGTTGATTTAAGTGAAGCTGAGAAGGTTAGTATTATGCAGTGATTCTCTTTCTTTATTATTAATCATGCTTTAGTAGAAAATCATACAAAGCTTCTGAGGCAACCTTTTCCTTTCATTTTTTGAAAAATTATTTCTTTTAGGGAAATGCAGAATATATGGGAAAGATTATGGAGAAGCGTGGTTTTTCTGGTGAGAAGTTATACTGCTAAGCTTAGTATGATTTCACAGAAGAAACTGTAATATGTATTGGTGTGGCAATATGTGTTGCTTACTGCTATTGATTTAATTCTTCAGTTAAGCCCAAAGTCGGCAGGAAAACTTTACCGTTTGAAAGCAGAAGTGGAAGTCAACTTACGACGAATCAAGCTAGGTATGGCCTCGTAAATACCTGAGGACCAAGAGTACTGAACCTTATTTAGTGTTATGTGTCAACTTCAAATTTTTAAAGCAATATAGAAGAGTTCTTGAATAAAATATTAAACACATGTATCAAAGTTCAAATACTTTTGGTATCAATTACTTCTCTCTTGCATACTTTTGGTACCTACTTCCAGTGGAGTCAATACTTTTGGAAAACCATATTTCCAATAATTTAACACACAATAATATCTCCACAAAACAGATTACGCGACAAAACAAAATCGAAGCAATAAACACAACAAAACAAAATCGAAGCCATAAGAAAATTAAGCTAGAGACATAAAAAAATTAAGACAGAGACATAGAAAATTGAAGCAAGTAAAACTACAAAATCGAAGCCATAAACACAGCAAAACAAAATCGAAACCATAAGAAAATTAAGAAGTACAAAATCGAAGCAAGTAAAACTAAGATCACCTTCTCATGAATGTAAGTCTTCATCGGTACCGGCACAGGTAAATTTGAGTTCTGAACAACAATAGCCGTCTTCATCTCCTTCTTCTCCTTCGTCGTCAGATCGCTGGGAAAACTCACCGCCGCACATCTCCTGATCAAAGAAATCGGAGATGATGCCATGCGGTGAGTTAATCCGAAACCGAGCCTCGCTAATCTCATCATCTTGGTTTTGGCTGCTCTTTCTCTCTCTAAAAAAACCCTCTTTCTCTCTCTAAACACCCTCACTCCCTTACTCCCTCTCCAAAATGAATGTGTTTCGGTGTGCACTCTATTATAACTCTGACTTTTTATATTGTTATATTGTTTGCTTTTCCCGCGCAATGTGAAATTGCGTGTGTACGACATAAAGATGCTTAGCTTAAAATTATTACTTATGACTTAAAGTTATTTAAAGTGATAAGTGAAAAAGAAAAATTTTCTGTTAATATCTGTTTGGGTCATTTTTTATAAGGGATGACTTGTGAATTCTTAAAAATGTAAAAATAAAAGGGATATTTACATAAATATATATGTTTTTAACTTTTTTTTACGTTTTTACTATTTTTAAAATGGAATTCCTTATGGAAAGAATGATAAAAATACCAATTTTTTTATCATTATTAATGAAAATACCTATATTCAAAAGAGACGGTGAATTATACCCATTTGATTACCGTTTCACGATATGCATATTACAAATCAATTCACTGTTCTTCTTCTTCAACTTTTCCCCTAAAACCATTCAACTTCTTTCCGGCATCGACCACACGAGCCTTACCATTCCTTTAATATTATGTGATTTTAAATTAGTCAGAAACATATTACAAAATTTCTTTAATATTATGTGAAAGTCATCATTGTAATTGTTTCACTCAATTTTTTTATTCATATATATGCATATTTATACACTTGTAAACTCAAATGTTTAGCTTTAGTCCAATATTTATTACACAGTATCAAAGTTCTATTTTAAAAATTAGGTAAATTCAAACTTTTTTATATTATGATTTCAATTTTTTTTAAAATCAACTTTAAATTTTCCCAAATATTTCAATCGACGTAAAATATGATTAGATGATCTTAATGACTTGTGCATCTATATGATATGTATGATCAATTTTTTTGGTTTTATCGTATTACTTATATTGATATAAGTATATGTTATAACTCGAACATCATAGATTAATTTGATCAATTTACTATGTTATATAAAAATTCAAAAGTTTAAACAGTTTGTAGACCAAAAATCTTTAAGATGACTCACATATTTGTAATTTTATATACCTAAAAATTGTGTGGTGAAATCATTAATTAGGTATGATTTGATAAATAAAATTTACATATTTCTTAAAATCAAATCTTATTTTTTCATTTCAATAATATAATATCTACACGGAAACGAATGTAAATAAATTCATATTTTTTCTCGGACTCGGTTACATTTATGTATAATTAAAAATTTTATTTTTTATATCAATCATTTAAAATGGTAAAATAGAATAATAGAGTTTTAATCTAATTTTTTTTATATCAATCATTTAAAATGGTAAAACAGAATAATAAAGTTTTAATCTAATTTTTTTATATCAATCATTTAAAATGGTGAAAGAGAATTGTAGACTATGCTCATTCGATTAAAATATTTTTTTCTAATTAAATACTATGCAATATTCTAGAAATAATATAAACCAACATTTTATTTACTAAATAAAAATATGGGATAAGCGGAGAATATTTGTTTTATCTAATAAAATTTTTAAAGAGAACTAAAAAATAAGCATAGTACAATGGTTTGACATTGAGATTGATAGGAGAAGATTAGTGGTTTGATTACCAACACTAACATGATTTCATATAATGAGATAATTTTTTAGTTAGAAATATGATAACTGGTAAGATTTCGTTTTTATATTATATTTTTATAGTAATTTTGTAATATTTTATACCAATTTCATGAACCAAATATTTTTAATTTGATTAGATTACACAAATTTTGGATAAACATTTAAACGATAATAATCACATGACTTTTTTTTTTTTAGTTCAGCTAAATAGACACACACCTATTTTAACCCCCACCGGGGTCGATCTCCCGACCTCATGTAACCATGAGCGGAGTGGTAACCATTGGGGCAACCCGCCCTGGTTCACATGATTGCTTTTAATTGCTAAAGTACTAATTTTATCAAATTGAACATTTGACTATAATATAAATAGTTACTTTAGTAAAATTGCCCGTCTTTAACATAGACGTACGCAAAATCATGTGATTTTAAAGTAATTAGAGACATATTACAAAATCTTTTAATATTTTGTGAAAGTCATCATTGTAATTGTCTCGGTCATTTTTTTTCCATATATGCATATTTATAAGATTTTAAACTCAAATAATTAGTTTTACTCTAATGTTTATTACTCCCTCCATGCCATAAAACATTGCCCAGTTTGACTTTTACACTATTCATTATAAGCGATTGACTACTAATTTGCGCATAATTTATAAAACAAAATATAGTCATGAGTAATTTTATTTGATTCGTATTTTTGAGTACTTTAATACAGTGAAGTTTTTATATTGAATACTAATACGAAATTGAAGATATTAACGATTAAAATAGTGCGTTGACAGACGTGTCGAGTCAAAGTGGGAAACGTTTTTGGGACGGACGGAGTACAAAATATCGGAGTTCTGTTTTAAAAATTAGGTAAATTGAAACATTTTTTATATTATAATTTTAAATTATTTTTTAACCCAACTTTAAACTTTCCCTAATATTTCAATTGACGTATAAATATGATTAGACGACCTTAATGACTTTTGCATGTATATGATATTTATGATTATTTTTTTTTTGGTTTCATCGTATTACGTATATTGATATAATTCAACCATTATAGATTATACTCATCAATTTACTATGTTATATAAAAATTCATATTATTATACTTTATAGTCGAGTTATAATCTAACTGATCATTTTTAATAATTATTACATTTTCGTAATGTTTATAATTTTAAAAATTATATCTTTTTCCACTTAATATTGAATATTATTTACAATATACTTTATATATAACATAGATCCTATTTTTTGAGTTCTCATATTTTTAACATAAATTCAATTATTTTTCTTATGTTTTTAAATATTTATGTTTTTAGGCCAATCATACATTTAAATCGCTGAAAGTCTAATTAGATTTTTATATTTTTATATTATAATTAAGAATTATTTTTTAACCTAAATTTAAATTAATTCCAAAAAATTTAGTCGTGGGAATAGACAATATTAATGACTTGTGCATTTATGCAATATCTAAAATCATATTTTTTTGATTTCATCTTACATTTATCTAAATATATGTTATAACTCAATCATTACATATTATTGAAAGGTTAAATTATGAAAACTCATTTTTAACTAAAATTCAATTATTATACTCAATCATCTTTTAAATTTTAGTACACCTGTATTTTTTCGATTAAATATATATTAAATATGTTATTTATAATTCATATATTTATATTATATTATTTCTCTGATCATACTTTATTTGAATTAGTTGATAATGGATACCTAAAAAATAATATTGAAATTTGATCCAATATAAGGAATATAGTATACGCAATGTATTTCATTATTCATTACTTCTATCATTCATAATTAAGAAAATTAGTTTTTAAAATTATTTTTAAATTATACAATAATCATGTTTATATATTCATCACATCAGTTTCTTAATAGTTTCTTTTCAGAATGTACACTTTAGTTGTTTATATTTTCTAAAAAATCTACACTTTCTTTGTCATTATAAATGATTAACATGAATAAAATGTTAAGATGAATTCTTGGTTATATATGAATGTTACTAAGTATGGATTAAAAAATTTTCATAAATATTTATCTCTATGTATATATTAAATTATTGAAATAAAATACAATTTAGTTGGAAAAAGTTTTTGTTTGGTTAACCATCTATATTCAAGTTTACTATTTTTTATAATTGAAAAATTATATAAAGGTAATGTACAAAACTACAAATCATAATTTTTAAAATATTAAGTGGTGTCTATATATTTAAAGTTTCATTTATCAATCTAAATTATATGACATAATGCATCATTTTAATGTATTATATAAAATATGTATTATCATAATCTATAGTCAAGTAATAATACGACGGGTTATTACTAATAATAACTAACAACTTTATAATATTTATGATCTAAAAAATCATATCTTATTTACATCTAACATTACATATTTATCACCTTATATTTTATAAACAATATATATCTTATTTTAAAGTTCTTCTTTTTAAACATAAATTCAAAAGTTTTTCTGCATTTTTAAATTTTTATCTTTCTTATATCAATTATATATTAAATCGTTCAAAGTCTAAATGGTTGGTCGACCAAAAATCTCTAATTTAACTCACATTTTTAAATTTTTGTAAACCTAAAATTATATGATCAACTTATAATTATGCTTGATTTTATAAATAGAATATAAATATTTATTGAAACACAATCTTACTGATAGATAGATAAATTAATAGATAATAGATTTGTTGTATCTTTAACTTTTGCGAGTTCGATATATTCAATTGACCTAATTATTATAGATTTGTGTTCGATTTTCATCGAGAATGTGATTCTTGTTTGCGTTTTTGTATTAAGTTTAATAAGAGATATAGTTTTATTTAAAAATACAAAATATAATAATTGTAGCATAATTGATATCCATTTAATTGTAAAAAAACTACAAAATATTAAAAAATTATAATAATGACTGAATGTATAGTTATATTATATACACAAACTAAAAAAAGGGGGTTATATAAAAATATAAACAAACATTTTATATAGTTATATATAAAATTACGGAAATTGGAAAAAAACGGAGTTACATAAATAATGTAAACAAATATTTTATTTATTCAAAAGTTATAACAAAAAAAACTAAATAGGAGAGAAGAAGAAGATGTGATTAATCTAATAAAATTTTTAAAGTAAACTTAAGAATTAATGTAGCACACTTGGTTATGACATGAGATTCTTGAGCGGAGGTTAAAGATTCGACTCTCATTGAATACCCAAAGTAACATATTTTTAGTATAAATTATAAAATGGTGGCACTTTTGTAATTTTTTAACATGAAAGGGTAAAATGGACATTTCACAATCATTTTATTGGCAACTTTTACCCTTGTGTTCTCTTATTATATAGTAATAAAGTAATAGAAGAATACGCATCTTGAAATCGGTTATCTCGCCAATACCTCAATCATAAATGCGTACTATTTATGTATGTTACCCAAATTACAATTGCGTATCTAATTTTTGAAATAAAATTACTATAAAATACCCCAACCGTATATGTGTATCAATCTGTTTACTTCATGTTATACCATTCCCGAATGCGTATTACCTAATACCCCAGTGTAAAATGCGTATTCAATTCGTTATTTTCAACCATCCCTTCCGAGAATTGTTATTTTTGTTATTATCACATAAAAAATTGTTATTTTTGTACTTCATCCTTCCAAAGGTATACTTTCACTTTTGTAAATATACTACCGCCTTTTTTTTTTAGCCTAAGTCTTTTTTTAAACTACGACCCATTTTCATCATCTTCTTTTGATCTTTAGCCAGCTTCTCTCTCCGATCTCGCCTCCTTTCTCCTCTGATCTCCGCCATCCGCCATCCACCTCCTATCTCCAGTGCCGCAGGTGACCTCCCTATCTGTCGTAGCCTCCACCCCGACCTCCATCTCCGCCTCCTTTCTCCACCTCCACCTCTGACCCTCTCCTCGTGGACCTCCTCTCCTCATCTCTCTCAATCAAATCATTCACCGGCTACTGTCAAAACAATTAAGAGGCGTTTGGTTCAAGGTAATGGATCTGGTTAATGGGATATTGGAATTTAATTCGGCAGGGGCACATCGTTCCTTCAATCTACTGTTAATGTTGATTATACATTACTCTGAGTGTTTAAGGTATGCTTTCCCAGTGCTGTTCCTTGATGTAGACAAAATCTAAGACACTTGGGGAGAATCCCCAATTTTTTATTTTTTGCTAAGTGAGAATCCCTTATCTAATAAAGGCCCCCAATATCACAATTTGAAATAGAATGGTCCCAAATATCACAGCTCAAAAACTTGGCCCCAAATATCACTCCAAAACACAGTTGCGTGTAGCGTTTTGGTTTTTTTAGTAGAGGTGCGTACTTCTACTCTAGAAACAAAGTTACGTGTAGCGTTACCTACACTTGGGCCAAGAGCGTTTTTAGAAAAAGAGGGTGAAACACCACTTAAAGTGGTGTTACATGTGATTTCACATTTTTTTTATGCCAAACGCTACTTCAAGTAGAGTTTTGGGTTTAAAACTCTACTTAAAGTGGTGTTTTGAACCCAAAACGCTACTTTAAGTGGTGTTATCTATTTTTTTAAAAATTAAATATTTCTAAACCAAAAATGGGACTGTTTAATCCCAAAATGTCGGATTCATTTTTTAATTAAAATTTTTAAATTAAAAAAAATACAATTTTAATTAAATTTAGGGGTTCAACAATTAACTTTTAGGGTTCAACGTTTCCATTTTGGGTTTTAGAAATATTCAAAAGGACGAATAAATCGTATACGAACTTAGAGTTTAGGGTTGTTTACAACCCTAAACCCTAGACCCTAAACCCTAACTTATCCTGATTTTTAAACGCCCTAGCGTTTAAAAATCATGCCGCCGGATTCAATTTTTTTGTTAAAATTTTTAAATTTAGGAAAAACAATTTTAATTAAATTTAAGGGTTCAACAATTAACTTTTGGGGTTCAACAGTTCCATGTTGGGTTTTAGAAATATTCGGAACGACGAATAAACCGTATGCAAACTTAGGGTTTAGGGTTATTTACAACCCTAAACCCTAGATCCTAAACCCTAACTTATCCTGATTTTTAAACGCGTTAGCGTTTAAAAATCAGGCCGCCGGATTCAATTTTTAAATTTATAAAATACAATTTTAATTAAATTTAGGGGTTTAAAGTTTCCATTTTGGGTTTTAGAAATATTCAGAACAACGAACAAAACGTATACGAACTTTAAAAAAATATAAATTTATATTTTAATTTACCATTTATAAATAAGTTTTTTAATACTTTTTTACAAATATATATTTAGAAGAAAACAAAAAAAACAAAAAAAAATAAGAAAAAAAAAAGTAAAAACACCCCAACGCCAAATAAAGTGGCGTTGAGCCTTTCAAAACCAAACTTCCATTAACGTTTCTTGCGTTTCAACAGATAAAAAAAAAAATCTGACCCCCTTAACGATGCAATAGCGTTTCCAAAAAAAAGTAAAAAAATAAAAATGCTATTTTATACTATGTTTTGGAGTGATATTTAGGATCAAATTTTTTAGCTATAATTTGAAATTGTGATATATGGAATAACACCCTCCCTTATCTCTGTCTACTACTACATCTCTGTCTACTACTACTAGCTATGGCGTTGTTCCGGATGTCAGCAATTTAGCCATTGAAGAGTGCCTGCCTGAGGAAGAAATGGATTCTCCAGAAATCGTAAAAGAGATAGTTGATTTATTGCTCTTAGTACTGAGAGATTCAGTAGGTTAAGAGTCAAAATCATCTTCTTGGTATTAAGTCCCCTTCTATATAAAACATCGATATGTGATCTGTCTAAACTATTGTTATAATTAAATTATTAGTTACACTAGTAATAGTTTTAAGATTATCTTCTCATTCTTCTGTTCATGGCTATGCCATGCCCTGATATCCCTACATTTGAAGTTCAAGATAGTTGACATGGCAAAAAAGTTATACTGTACATATTTGAATTGTATGCACAGGTATATAAATGATTCTTAGACTTGTATGTTAATTTCTGCTCATGCGGGGCTAGGTTGTCTTTATTAAAATATGTGACATTTTGGCTTGATATTTATATTCACATTTTTTGTATCAAATGGATATATAAAAAACCACTCATGATTTAGACACTTTAAGACTGTCCATTAATCTCTAGTAAACTTGAAAAACAAACCAGTTAGTGATCATTATTGCTTTTAAATCCTTATTAGTATTTAATATAGGATGATAACTAGGGTGATAACATATGGATTGTTCATTTGAACTTTAAAACCTCTTAATTAGGTCAAAGAGTAAATTACTTGTTGAAGTGCTTGATGGAGAACGAGGTCAGCCCCCTCGGAGTAGGTATCGAAGAGAACAAAAGGTGATGTATATTTATCCATTGAGTTAAGTTTCATGAACTTTGGAATTTCCCGTTTTAGTAGTGTGATATAACAGTGTATTCTATATGTCACAGTGGATTAGGCTGGATTTCAGGAAAGATGTGGCAACTCGAAAACTCGAATAACCTACCCGATCTTGCTCAGTTGCAAAAGAGTAATTGGACTTCAGATATTAGTAGTACAACTTTAATGTGATCTCCAATTTGTTTGTTTGAGTAAATTGCATGTTGCATCCCTAGCAGGATTGCAGATATCGAACCCATGACAGAGAATTGTTGTTGATTCATCGAGGAAAAATGACAAATGTGACTCAACTGAACCTTCCATGAAGCTCCTATCAGGTCTATTTATGATGCTCCCTTTTATGGGTTTTAAATTTTGGTTGAGCTCTTGCCATGTTCTTAGATTATATTGGAATTGTAATCAAGCTTTACAATTATGGTTTGAGTTTTTATGGAGCTTTAGTAAAGTTTTTAGGACTGTACAAGACTTTTAGTGGACATCTAAAGGTTCTTTTTCTCTTTAATGGAGCTATTTAGTAGAATCATATTTTCATTTTGTTAGAAATTGAAGTAATTAAGAGTAAACACAAGTAAGAAACTACAATTTCTGTGGTATGTTGCCATGCTGAGATGTACATATATGTTTAGTAAATCAAGGGTGTTTCCTTATAAGTCGAACTGAAAAGAGTTGATTCAAAATGATTGGAAACCCAAAAACACTTGTTTCTTCCATATTTGGGATCTTAGCTCCTGATACATGTTCGACGGGAATCCTCCCAAGCCAGGAAGGATTTATTTAGGAGAAGGCCTACAAACAAGAATTACAAAAGGTTTTTCTATATCCCTCGAGTTTAGATTTGCTTTAGTATCTTGATCTACTACCTAAATGTGGCCTGGTGTCTAACCTCTAAGTTCTGGATCAAGTTCCTTCAAAGGCTATGTTCCCAAATATCACATTACTAGATGACCAGATTGCTTACAGCTGCGAGTATCATGAATCACTTGTTATATTTTATTTTAGGATGTCTATATATGTAACCATGTGTTAATTGAAAAGATTTGGTGTCATACATAATGTTCATTTAAAGACACACCATGCATTACACTATGTACATTTTGGATCCTTGAAAGAACATTTTGTAGTAAATATTGGTTTCTGTTTCTTACATCAACTACTTGCTACTCTCCAATATCTTATCTTCGGACAAATGACAATATACTATTAGAATTGATATAAGGATTTTGATGTTTACCTTAATAGGCTCTTCACACAAAAATGCATGTATCAGTGGTTCTGTGCCTAAATTAACACCAGGAATTAATATTATTGGCAGAATAGCAAGAAAGCGGCGCGGAAGGACAAAAAAACAAAATGAAAGTAGAGATGCTCCAGCAGTCCAGCTAGGCAGCTCGTGGCTCCACTAATGTTAATGTCGCAAATAAAATAGGGTGGTGACATCCTAAATTTCTTCTTGAACACTCTTTGTATCCGTGCAAGTGATTTTAGTGTTTCTTTTTTGATATCTTTTGTTTGGAATACATTTTTGATTTGAGTGCTTTTGGAGAGAATAGATGTGAAATTATTTGACTAGAAGAAGAAGAAGAAATGTGAAACCCTAACTAATAAGCGTAGCTGAGCCTCAAAATAGGAGTAATACTCGTATTTTTATGTTTATTTTTTGTGCTGATTCTCTTATTACCTGATGGTTTCATTTATTTTTGTACTTGTGTTAAATGCCTTGGTTTAAGGATCTGATGAACTAAAAAAAGAGAGTATAAAATGACGATACTCAGTTGTTTAAGAGGCTTGAATAGGTTTGACGGTTATATAGAAACAAGTATACCTTGATTTGCAGCAGTTTTTATGATTTTTGATTGATCTTAGAGTAAGCAAACTGGTCTACTAATCCCGACATCCCATCTTCCTTTCAAGGCCTCATAATATTTGAATCCAAATCTGGAAAATAGCTTATGTAAATCCCCATCCTCCTAAGTGGCCAATTTGTAGTTTGTACTCTATACCTAATTGTAATTGAGACACCTTGATCAACACCAGTGTTACTTCCAGAAACATGTCCTTTTGGCCTTATTTGTCACCTGAGCTCGATATTAAAAATTCAAAAGATCTAGCTAACTTGAATGCCTGTCCCAAGATTATAAATTTGTGATTTGAATGCGTTTAGAGATTGTAGATGTGAAAGTATTGACTAGAAGAAGAAATTTGAAACCCTAGCTAATAGTGGAACCTCACAGTAAGTTACTCCTAATGCTGAATATATTTATTTTGCTGATATCTTATAACTCTCTGTTTGAACTATGGTTTTATTTATTTTCTACTCGTGTTAATTAATGCTTTGGTTTAAGGATGTTATACACAGAGAAAGCAGATAAAATGAAGATAGAGTTGTTGTAATAGACTTGAATATGTGTGACATTTGAATTGTGCGTAATATTGTTCGCTGGTTGTATGTAGAAACAAGAATACCTTGACTTTACAACAGTTGTATGACTTTTAATTCATCTTATAGTTATGTGTATTGTTGTAGCAATCATGACATCCCAGCTCCCTTCACGTTTCATCATGTCCTTGTAATATTTGAATTAAATCTGGAAAATACTTAGGTAGATCTTCATCCTCCCAAGTGGCCTAACCTGTAGTCTATATTGCAGCCTTTGCATTTAGTTTCCATTTAATGTATTTCTGTAATCTTGAGAATTATCTATTTCCGTCATTACTGTGCCCGTGCCCGATAAACATTTGTAAAATTTCATTGTACATTTTTCTAATGCTGTAATGTAAGATATTAATTATGTATCTTGATAACTTTTTTTTTTTTTTTGATTATGTTTGTAGTTGCAGGATTTGTATTGCCATGGCAACGTGGAGCAAGTTGTTAGCTGTATCGATGGGACTCTTCAATTGCTTCACTTGCCTCTGATCCCCATCCAGCGATTCAGTAGTAATGCTCTACTGTCGATAAGAAAGATGGGGACGGTGTAGTTGATACTAATCCAGGTATTTTCTATCGTGTACTTATGATACTCGGGCAAAAATATCACAATATACTACAACGGTATGGCCCTTTTGCAAAAGAGAACTTATTTTAACCTTTTTTCACTGACCCTGTTTTCTTAAACAGGCAAGTGGGTAGCCTTTTGCAAACAGGTTACTGAATCAATTGCACACTAATTAATTATTAAAGTAAACCATAAAATATAGATATGCAACAACTGTAAATGTGGAAACACCAAGAGTGTTCACCTCTAAACCTTGTATACTACATCCAAGTCCCTATCTATTTTATATTATTAAAGCCGAAACATTAAAGTATATGTTATGTAGTTATGTGACACTCAGTTTATGTAATGCCATGCTCGATTACATATATGTTGCTCTTCTTTAAGGTTGACAGATTCAATAAAATCTCTATCTATTTCTCTTAGCACATATATATATATATATATATATATATATATATATATATATATATATGGTTTGTGGGTAGCCTACATGTGAGTCTGTTACAACTATCTTGCTCATTATGACTGAATCTAAAAGTATCTACTGCTTTTTTATGCACAGTACCCATGAACAAGCCAAACAGATGACATACAAAATGGAAACTAAAAAGTACCGGGGTTTCCATATCTACTGTTTTAAAGACATAGCTAAGAAATTTGTTGGTAAGTGTTTCTTCTTTTCTTTTCTTTTTTTCTGTTTTCTGACACATTATCTATTGCTTATTGTTATTATAATGATAATGTTCTATGTACAAACTCACTTAAATCAATCGCTATCTCCTTTTGTGACCTTTTGGTAGTTTGTCATCTCTTGTTTCAACTCCTTTCAACTTTTAGTAGTGTTTGATCTATCATCCCTAAGCATCTAAACAGGACCATTAGAACTACATGGATTTTATGGTGTCCATTCAAAAGATTACAAACTTAAAACATAAATCAAATGAAGAATATATGCCTGTATAAATATACAGAAGGATACAGTCTAACAAAATTAAAGGAAAGAGATACAATCTTTACTCATGATAAAACAGGAGATATTAGAAGGAAATCAACTTGATATTGTGGAAGAGTAAAAAGAATATGTTTTGAGGTGTTACTGCTATAACTGCCCAAATTTAACACCTATAATTTGTGTTTAAAAGAGGATGTTTATTGCTTATTAATTATTAATATTGATAATGCATAAATTCTGGAAGTCTTTCAAGTTCTGCCAGAGTTTAAGGCTGTAAAGAGTGAGTCTCAGGTTCCAAAGAAATAGGTATGGTATAATTTTTAAGCAAATTGTCTTGACCAACATTTTTTCGAATATACAGTGTAGATGGACAAATCTATGGTGCATTCAAATCAAAATCTTGGCACAAGGATACTCCCTGGGCCTATGCGTCTAGACTGTAATACACTATTAATGTAATACGCTTTTGTAGCTGACGTATATAGTGTGAAGCATACATGTGGGCAGCGTTTATAGATAAAAAAATTTATAAGCCCTAGCCTCTCCAGTAACGGTAGAAAAATAGTCTCTCTATTCTATATCTACACTATGATACCTCTTGTAAAGCAATTAAACCTATGCTACTATGCACTAGGACTCTTGTAGTACAAAATACCAGTTGCATTTTTACATGATGTTTATATGATTGCAAGAGTTTTGTCTAGTTTATCAAATGTTTGTTGAAGTACAGAAAGAGGCTTCCTAATTCTTTTTCAACGAAATGGGGCAGTTGGTTACTATCTTAATACTCTGGGGACAGTTTTAGAAATTTCACTCAATTTATCTTTTGTTCGTGTTTTGCAGTTCAGGCACAAATTCGTGCTTAATACCAAAGGCTCGATGCACTAGATGGATACTGGAGTTTCGCTATATTATCTAGAGACTAGAGTGGTACCTAGTACTTGAGTTCTTTAGTAGTCATAATTTCTATCAAACTTTGTCTATGTTGCAGTTTAAATATAGGTTTTTATGAATGCGACAAGTAAACTCTGAACTGTTCTGTTGTTAAAACAGCTTTTTAATATGAACAGTGGTTTGAATATTGATAACCTGGGTAGGGTTTTAGGGAGAACCTTTCTATCAAGAGAACCGAGAGACTCTCCCTAGAACCATTGATTAAATATAGAGAGTCTCTCTGTTCTCTTGATAGAGAGGTTCTCCCTAGAACCTACCCTCGATATATATATCTTTTCACACAAACAACCCTTTTCAAAATTTATCGTCAGCTATCAATTTATTTTCTATTACTTATATGTTTTAACTATTCTAACAAAATATCTGCATTACGATTATTTAATGTACGAGATCACATGTATTGTTGAGACCATTATGATATTGATTAGTGTTTAAATAGATGTGTTATATTTGAAGAAGAATTCTTATAAATACATTTCAATATATTTTTCAGAAATTGAATAATCATTAGTTGCGCAATTGGAAAGCTTGAAGGTAACTATCTGGTATAAGATATGCATGAACATAATTCTAACTGAACCAATTTGTATTATCAACTACATGAGCCCTTTTTCTTAATTTATATCACAATAATTGTGCACTGCTTAAGGTCGCAGGTCAATTGGAAGAATAAATGTTTAAAGTCTCAGCTGTCCAGATGAAAATCAATATCTACTAATAGCAAATTAATTGAAGAGGCAATATATGCTCCTCATTGTTGAGGAAAATTTTAGAACTCTTAAATTTGAGGGAGGGGCTAAAAGAGTGTTGGAGATATTTTTTGTTTCAATCTTCTCAAAATTTGACTAATGAAAAATCTATAGAATACTTCTTTGAGTTGCTCTCTGTAGATTTGGGTACTAACAATGTATTAAAAAATTTTTGGTGTGAAGATGGAATGGGAAATAATTGAGAATCCTTGACTGTATCTTGTCCACATATGTGTAACAATAATCAAGAGTAGTTAATCTAACTTTTGAGCTAGTATGTTTAGTACTATTGCGCTTGGAGATGCTTTTCCGCAAATTAGTTTCTGGTTTTGGCAGTGGTAGCTGCTTCTAGGGCCCGGCATTTCTTGTTTACATGTATAGTGTACCTTAGTTTGAAGTTAAATGTTTATTCTCTTTGTTCACTGTACAGTTATAATGTGTGAATCCTACTGCACATGTATTTGGGGGGCTATACACAATATATTTAACATATGTTCTGGGTTCAAACTTCATCAGTTTTGTGCAGCTTCTTGGTAGGCAGCCTTGAAGTTTTTTCCTGATATGGGGAAACCATATACAGCGTAGTTGATCAATGATAATCTTGATTATGTTGCCAGATCCGGCCATCTTGGCGACGGAAATATTGTTGTTCCAGTCATATGACTTGACACTGTCAGCAATATCGTTTGGCCATCTGATTACTGGTGTCATGAGATTAATACGACATCTTACTGATGAGGTTTGTGCATTACTACCTTTTCATTGATAGCATATGGGATTCTCTTAATATTTTTACTGTTGCTTAAATTTAGTCGTCTCATGCTCATCTAATATATTTATTATTTAATCCTTTTTTACTTACTTCGTAAGGCCTACTGTGCACATGTATTCATATTTATGCGTGCATCTAAATCTATAAACACGAAATTTGATAGTTGCTGATGTCTCTAATTTTGGCATATATAAATGAAAGGTATTGAACTGTAGTCAGAAAGTGTACCTAACCAAAAAGTTGTTTAGGGCTCTTCCGTAAGTTTTTCATTTGCATCTGTTATAAGGATCCATTTTCAAGGAAGATAGTAAACTTTGTAAGCTGGAATCAATGTTGTGCATTTATGCATTGAGACTTTATGGGGTTACGTACGTTCGTGCATACCCCCAAGTTCAAATGAGAACTTTTGTGTTCAGATATTGTAAAGTTTGTAATGGTACCGAGGCCTCATTCGTTAACGGCTGAACTACACTGGAATAGCTAAACATGAATAATCTAGTAGTTTAATCGTTTGGTTAAGTTCTATCATTTGATAAAACCAGATCAAAAACTCACATTATACTGTCTACTTATTAATTGGCAGAAGTTTCTCCTTAGAAAAGCAAAACCTATAATGGAATTCTAATGTATGCCATAAGTTAGTGGGTCCGAATTGTAACACGTATGGTAGGACTGACCGAAGATCTGGTATCTGTCTCAAGTTTTCTTTTATTTGATTTTGCAAATCAATTTACCCCCTTTCTTTGCATAGGTTTAGTTGGTAGTAATAATCTGGATACCAATGCACTGTTTATGTAGCTTATCCAGGACTTGTGAAGGTTATCGTAATATAATTTCTTAAACATTTTGAGATTTGTGGTGGGTTTGGACTTTGGCGATGCAAATAATATATAAACTAGTAAAATTAGGGTTTTAGGAGGCTGCTATTGCCAATATTAAATTTTGAGCTGCAACTTTATTCTAAAATGTTGGAATAGCTATATTCTGGATTCAAAGAGGTTTCTCCTCTTATCTTCTGTCTGAGTGAGATGATCATGTTAAACTGTGTTTGTGGTTTCAGTAATTGACAAGTGTTGTAGCGTCCTTTCAGAGATTTTTATTCTTTCTACACAATTCTCGAGCAGTGACTTTTATGGTAATATGAATAATTAATTAAACTACTTGTATGCAGCGGTCGTAGTCTATTATTAAAACTTTATATGCCAAGAAAGTAGTAAACTACTGCAATACGATAAGTAGATTCATTTCACTTATCTTAATTATCTTGTTCAGAATATAACATTGCTAAAAATGTATTAAATGAAATGAAATGTCGATAGTTATTGCTTAGTTTCCACAAATCCTTTGTACAGATGTCCAGTGAATTTCATGTGTTAGTGATGATGTTTTCCTTGTGAAACAGAGCAGAAGGTTGGCGTTTGGCACTATAGCAGCGTGCTTTTGGGTTTGGCATCATTTAGAATCTCATCCACGTCTGAGATTCAAGCACCCGTACCTAGAAATTACATATCTATATTATATTGTACTACCGTTTGTGTTGTTCCAGAATCCAGATTGTAGAGCACTGGCCCTAATAATTTACTTTGCCAAATTTTTTAAAACTTTGTTTCAAATTAGTTACTATATGTACATTACATACATAGGAACTTTTGATGCAGTTCTTTTCCTTCTGAACCTGGGGTCTTTTATGCATTCTATTATTTTGTTGCAATGTTGATGCAATTGTTTAGAGCATCTCCATTTTCCGATTAAAATATCTTCTCGGTATCGGTATAATTTATAAATCACTTTTCCTTCATGTTCGGCTATAGCAAAAACTCCTTTAAGGAAAGTGTTAAACTCCTAGGTGATATCATCCTTAGTTTTGTTATCTCTCAATTATATATGGAACCTTGCCAAATCTCTATCATTTATGTTAGCACCACCATCGTTTCCTCTACAAGTAATACTGTAGTTATAATTTATGTACCCCTTACCTTAATTTTATTTAATCTACAATTATAATTTATTATTAGCTCCTCCATCTCTAACACTGTCTTGTTGTCAGATTCATCCTTCTGCAGTTTATATGCAAACAGCATGTAGTATCCCATCCTAAATACTCTCTCTGAAGGCCGTGCATTATTACACCATGTTTTTAGTGTAGAACCCTTTTACGTGGGTTCTAAAAATACAAGGGCTTGGGTGTTTGCCCCAGGTTTTGTAGGACAACTGAACTTGTCATGTGCCAATAACTGTGTTATGATTTTTTATTTTATTTTTCTCTAACAACGATCTAGTTTTATGTTGCATTGAACAATAGCAATATAACTTTGAGCTAGTACTTGTTCACATATGTGTAACAATCTTCGAGAGTAGTTAGTCAAACTTTTAAGCTAGTATGCTACTTACACAGGGCCATGCTTTTCTGCAAATTAGTTTGTAGTTTTGGCAGTGGTAGCTGCTTCTAGTGCCCGGCATTTCTTGTATATATATGTAGTGTACCTTAGTTTGAAGTTAAATATTTGTCTCTTTGTTCACTGTACAGTTACTCTGTGTGAATCCTACTGAACATGTATTTAGGGGGTTGTACTCAATATACTTGATAATTGTTTCTGTTCTCTGTTCCGGGTTTGAAGTTCATCATGTCTGTGCAGCTTTCTTTGGCAGGCAGACTTGAAGTTTATTCCTAATATGGAGAAATCATAAACAGCATAGTCAATCAATGATAATCTTATCTTCTGTCTGAATAATATAATAATCACTTGTAATGTTAAACTGTGTTTTTTCATGCCCATAAAACTACAACCCCATTTTTCGTGCCCTTTCCCACAAACAAAACATCTGATTATATATAGCATCCCTCAGCTTAAGTGTTCCTCATCACTGCATCATTCATTGGACCTAGTTATTGAGCTCACTATTACGTCCATCAAAATCTTCATCGGTTACGTCGTGAGTTTTCAGTCCTCCATTTCTTTGAGCATTATGGCAGGTTCATCCCTACAACGTTCACCACTTTTCAGGCCATCCCAATAGTATTATTCAAGTCAAATATGTATACATGATGTGTTGAAACAATGATCAGATATTTGTTGTTAAAATATCGAAACATTAACAAATGTTTGTAAAATTACAATCAAAATTCAATCAAGCTGATTGAATTAAAATCAAAAGGAAAATGTAGAAAGGACACCCTAGGACAGAGATATAAATTTTGTTTTATTCATCAATAATTCTTCATCAACTTTAAATTTTGATCCATAAAATCCTGTCATGTATATTGATCAATAGGCCCTGTAAACTAATAGAGTCTCTCTCACCTTTGTTGATACAGAAAGCTCAATAATAAATAGTACCTGCGTACCTGGTAAGTGACGTGGTCGTTAATTTGTAGGATCCCGAGTAATCAATTTTCTTCTAACTTGGGAGTTGGGATTTTATGTAATCAAACAAACCTAGCTATGTATAAATGAACTTGATTTACATTTTTTTTTTAGTACAAAATTGTGATTATGCGGTATAAATCGCATTTTCGAATCATATGTAATTATATTACATGCGAAAGTTAAATCAATTTCATTGATAGTTTTGTGTTGCCATTAGTTTTATGTAGCAAACTAACAATTCAATCAAGCGAACGAGCACGTCTAGACCTTGTAGATTAGATTAACTTCATAAATTACATCGCCATTGCCCTTATGTAATGAACTAAAGACTCTATCGAGTGAATAAACACGCTTAAACCTTGCTTAAACCTTGCATATATCTGCATCGGTTCAAGTATTATCATTCTCAATTAGGTAAGTCCCTATTCCAACATTTAAATGTTGGAAGAAAATTGAATTTTTGACTTTATGTGACAGAATACAAGATCATATCGCATGAGATAGAACTCATTGACACATGATTTACATTTTCATCGACCATAATTACAACTAATTAAAGGCACCAACTAAAAACATAAATGAACTACGTATAATTTCATTTTCCTATTCCAATCAGTATAGTACGTTCTTAACTAAAAAGTAAAAACAATATGTATATATTCTGATGAGAACTATGTACATGTAGATGCGGCAATTTACTATACAATATGAAATAATACAAAAATTTAGTATTTGTGTTTGCATTTTGGGTACAAGACATGAAAGTATATGATCAAAATTTAGTGTCGATTTTATGTTTACCTTTTGGTTACACGACACGACACAAAATATACTAAATAAATTAATATACATATAAAGGTCATTGCTCCACGAAGAACACCCTTATATAAAGAACAATAAAGAATCTTACATAAAATTGTATTTAGATTCTAATTTTAACATCAAAAATGGTTCTTTATGCATAAAAATAGAATCTAACAAAAAATTAGGATCAAATATAACATGATTACACATATTTTTATTGATACAAAAAAATATGTAAGATTGCATAGTGGATGCTATACTAGATTCTATGTAACATTTGATTTTTAGATTTAGATGAGATTTTACATAAGATTCGATATGTTAAGATTAATTGTTATTAAAAATGGTGATTCTTATCATTACAAATCAATTTTAATGAAAAATAGAGTATTATGATGGTGTTCTTTATTGTTCTTTATATAAGGTGTTCTTGCTAGAATGCAACTCACATATAAATATATATATATTTATATAAGATATATTTATATTAATTTATAGTGTTATACATAATTTTATAATGTTGTTTGTAAATATGATGAATATATTATAATGTTGTTTGTAAATATGATGAATATACTTGATAATTGTTTCTGTTCTCTGTTCCGGGTTTGAAGTTCATCATGTTTGTGCAGCTTCTTTGGCAGGCAGACTTGAAGTTTATTCCTAATATGGAGAAATCATAAACAGCATAGTCGATCAATGATAATCTTATCTTCTGTCTGAATAATATAATAATCACTTGTAATGTTAAACTATGTTTTTTCATGCCCATAAAACTACAACCCCATTTTTCATGCCCTTTCCCACAAACATAACATCTGATTATATATAGCATCCCTCAGCTTATGTGTTCCTCATCACTGCATCATTCATTGGACCTAGTTATCGAGCTCACTATTACGTCCATCAAAATCTTCATCGGTTACGTCGTGAATTTTCAGTCCTCCATTTCTTTGAGCATTATGGCAGGTTCATCCCTACAACATTCACCACTTTTCAGGCCATCCCAATAGTATTATTCAAGTCAAATATGTATACATGATGTGTTGAAACAATGATCAGATATTTGTTGTTAAAATATCGAAACATTAACAAATGTTTGTAAAATTACAATCAAAATTCAATCAAGCAGATTGAATTAAAATCAAAAGGAAAATGTAGAAAGGACACCCTAGGACAGAGATATAAATTTTGTTTTATTCATCAATAATTCTTCATCAACTTTAAATTTTGATCCATAAAATCCTGTCCCGTATATTGATCGATAGGCCCTGTAAACTAATAGAGTCTCTCTCACCTTTGTTGATACAGAAAGCTCAATAATAAATAGTACATGCGTACCTGGTAAGTGACGTGGTCATTAATTTGTAGGATCCCGATTGTAATCAATTTTCTTCTGACTTGGGAGTTGGGATTTTATGTAATCAAACAAACCTAGCTATGTATAAATGAACTTGATTTACATTTATTTAGTACAAAATTGTGATTATGCGGTATAAATCGCATTTTCGAATCATATGTAATCATATTACATGCGAAAGTTAAATTAATTTCATTGATAGTTTTGTATTGCCATTAGTTTTATGTAGCAAACTAACAATTCAATCAAGCGAACCAGCACGTCTAGACCTTGTAGATTAGATTAACTTCATAAATTACATCGCCATTGCCCTTATGTAATGAACTAAAGACTCTATCGAGTGAATAAACACGCTTAAACCTTGCATATATCTGCATCGGTTCAAGTATCATCATTCTCAATTAGGTAAGTCCCTATTCCAACATTTAAATGTTGGAAGAAAATTGAATTTTTGACTTTATGTGACAGAATACAAATCATATCGCATGAGATAGGACTCATTGACACATGATTTACATTTTCATCGACCATAATTACAACTAATTAAAGGCACCAACTAAAAACATAAATGAACTACGTATAATTTCATTTTCCTATTCCAATCATTATAGTACGTTCTTAACTAAAAAGTAAAAACAGTATGTATATATTCTGATGAGAACTATGTACATGTAGATGCGACAATTTACTATACAATATGAAATAATACAAAAATTTAGTATTTGTGTTTGTATTTTGGGTACACGACATGAAAGTATATGATCGAAATTTAGTGTCGATTTTATGTTTACCTTTTGGTTACACAACACGACACAAAATACACTAAATAAATAAATATACTTATAAAGGTCATTGCTCCACGAAGAACACCCTTATATAAAGGACAATAAAGAATCTTACATAAAATTGTATTTAGATTCTAATTTTAACATCAAAAATGGTTCTTTATGCATAAAAATAGAATCTAACAAAAAATTAGGATCAAATATAACATGATTACACATATTTTTATTGATACAAAAAAATATGTAAGATTGCATAGTGGATGCTATACTAGATTCTATGTAACATTTGATTTTTAGATTTATATGAGATTTTACATAAGATTCGATATGTTAAGATTAATTGTTATTAAAAATGGTGATTCTTATCATTACAAATCAATTTTTATGAAAAATAGAGTATTATGATGGTGTTCTTTATTGTTCTTTATATAAGGTGTTCTTGCTAGAGTGCAACTCACATATAAATATATATATTTATATAAGATATATTTATATTAATTTATAGTGTTATACATAATTTTATAATGTTGTTTGTAAATATGATGAATATATTATAATGTTGTTTGTAAATATGATGAATATACTTGATAATTGTTTCTGTTCTCTGTTCCGGGTTTGAAGTTCATCATGTTTGTGCAGCTTCTTTGCCAGGCAGACTTGAAGTTTATTCCTAATATGAAGAAATCATAAACAGCATAGTCGATCAATGATAATCTTATCTTTTGTCTGAATAATATAATAAGCACTTGTAATGTTAAACTGTGTTTTTTCATGCCCATAAAACTACAACCCCATTTTTCATGCCCTTTCCCACAAACATAACATCTGATTATATATAGCATCCCTCAGCTTAAGTGTTCCTCATCACTGCATCATTCATTGGACCTAGTTATCGAGCTCACTATTACGTCCATCAAAATATTCATTGGTTACGTCGTGAATTTTCAGTCCTCCATTTCTTTGAGCATTATGGCAGGTTCATCCCTACAACGTTCACCACTTTTCAGGCCATCCCAATAGTATTATTCAAGTCAAATATGTATACATGAATGTGTTGTTAAACTATCGAAACATTAACAAATGTTTGTAAAATTACAATCAAAATTCAATCAAGCTGATTGAATTAAAATCAAAAGGAAAATGTAGAAAGGACACCCTAGGACAGAGATATAAATTTTGTTTTATTCATCAATAATTCTTCATCAACTTTAAATTTTGATCCGTAAAATCCTGTCCTGTATATTGATCGATAGGCCCTGTAAACTAATAGAGTCTCTCTCACCTTTGTTGATACAGAAAGCTCAATAATAAATAGTACTTGCGTACCTGGTAAGTGACGTGGTCATTAATTTGTAAGATCCCGATTGTAATCAATTTTCTTCTAACTTGGGAGTTGGGATTTTATGTAATCAAACAAACCTAGCTATGTATAAATGAACTTGATTTACATTTTTTTAGTACAAAATTGTGATTACGCGGGATAAATCGCATTTTCGAATCATATGTAATCATATTACATGCGAAAGTTAAATTAATTTCATTGATAGTTTTGTATTGCCATTAGTTTTATGTAGCAAACTAACAATTCAATCAAGCGAACCAGCACGTCTAGACCTTGTAGATTAGATTAACTTCATAAATTACATCGCCATTGCCCTTATGTAATGAACTAAAAACTCTATTGAGTGAACAAACACGCTTAAACCTTGCTTAAACCTTGCATATATCTGCATCGGTTCAAGTATCATCATTCTCAATTAGGTAAGTCCCTATTCCAACATTTAAATGTTGGAAGAAAATTGAATTTTTGACTTTATGTGATAGAATACAAGATCATATCGCATGAGATAGAAATCATTGGCACATGATTTACATTTTCATCGACCATAATTACAACTAATTAAAGGCACCAACTAAAAACATAAATGAACTACGTATAATTTCATATTCTTATTCCAATCAGTATAGTACGTTCTTAACTAAAAAGTAAAAACAGTATGTATATATTCTGATGAGAACTATGTACATGTAGATGCGGCAATTTACTATACAATATGAAATAATACAAAAATTTAGTATTTGTGTTTTCATTTTGGGTACACGACATGAAAGTATATGATCGAAATTTAGTGTCGATTTTATGTTTACCTTTTGGTTACACGACACGACACAAAATACACCAAATAAATAAATATACATATAAAGGTCATTGCTCCATGAAGAACACCCTTATATAAAGAACAATAAAGAATCTTACATAAAATCGTATTTAGATTCTAATTTTAACATCAAAAATGGTTCTTTATGCATAAAAATAGAATCTAACAAAAAATTAGGATCAAATATAACATGATTACATATATTTTTATTGATACAAAAAAATATGTAAGATTGCATAGTGGATGCTATACTGGATTCTATGTAATATTTGATTTTTAGATTTAGATGAGATTTTACATAAGATTCGATATGTTAAGATTAATTGTTATTAAAAATGGTGATTCTAATCATCACAAATCAATTTTTATGAAAAATAGAGTATTATGATGGTGTTCTTTATTGTTCTTGATATAAGGTGTTCTTGCTAGAGTGCAACTCACATATAAATATATATATATATATATATATATATATATATATATATATTTATATATGATATATTTATATTAATTTATAGTGTTATACATAATTTTATAATGTTGTTTGTAAATATGATGAATATATATACATACATACATACATACATACATATATATATATATATATATATATATATATAATTGTTTAGTACAAGCTTGTAACAATTTCACCGAAAATATTGGTATTTAAATATTTTAATTTAATTTTTTATTTAAAATTACACAAAAACACGACACAAAAAGTACACCAAAGTGAATTGTCCCTAGATACACGAAAGTAAACAAACACGAAAGTACATGGATCCTAAAAGAATCGTATTTTGATTTATTGTTCAACTACGCGAAATACGAAAATATTCGTTACATACATACATACAATATCTGAAATGTCTCAATTATATAGTATATTCATCTGAAATACGATCTTAGTCATTTATTTCGATCCTGTACTTCATCTATGATTTTCTTTCTATATGCCCCAGCTCATAGCTTTCTCTTTCGTTCTTTTTCAAGCTTGAAACCCTAGCCACACCTCACTCCTACGCTTTTCTAGTGTGTAGATCTACATTTAGCTATATTTCATATTTCTTCGGTCTTCTTAATGATTCAAATATGAGGGTGGAATCTCAAGATACCGGATAAAGCGAAAGATTTGGTGTGGAGGGCAAGTAGTGGATGTCTTCCAACTAGAGCACAACGAATTTCTAAAAAAGTACAGGTGCCAAGTGAATGTTCGCTTTGTAATGGTGAAGTGGAGACTACCATGCACATACTAATTGAGTGCCGGTTTGCTCTTCAAAGTTGGCAGAGGATGAGTTTTCGGCTCAATATTATGCAGATGGAAGTTTTTATAACTGGTTGTCTGAGCTATGATGTGGTCCGGAAGCATAGGAATCCTTCTATTGGCCAGGTTATGATGTCTGCTCAATCTTACCTTGAATAATGGATTTGTGCCCAAGATAAAGAACTACTTACTCTTCCTGGTTTTTCACCTAAAGATAGCTATGTATTGGGTTAAACCTCAACAGAACACTATCAAGGTGAATGTAGATGCCACAATCATTGATCAAGCTGGAAAATTTGGCTTTGGTTGGGCAACTAGAGATTCTACATGTGCTATTATTCGAGCGAGAATTTGTTGTAACGAATGAATAGTAACTCCAGAGTATTGGATATATATATATATATATATATATATATAACTATGTCAGGTGTATAAACAAAAAACAAACAATATAAGGAAGAATAAACAAGAAAAGTGAATCTGATATGTACAAGCTGAAGTACTCTAAAAAGGACTACATTGTATTATGCTTCTTCTCTTTTTAAAATTATGCTCTGCAGTACAAAATATATATATAGCCAGACTAAAACTAGTACGTGGCTAGAAAATAGGCACTACACAACTAAGACTCCTAAAAACTATCCCCACCTTTGGAGACTGCATCCAACCCCTGATCTCTAGGATTAGAGCTAAATAGACACGTAGAAAACAAATACAAACATGTAAGAAATAAAACAGATAAAAACAAGTTTAGAATTAAATCCAACAATCTCTCCCTTAGTCTAAACTTGTTTGAGCACATCCTTAACTCCCTATACGCACGAGTCTTCATCCCAACATCATCCACAACCAAAGCCAATTGAATCAGGTTTGCCATCGCTTCTCACAATCTGCACACCATCTTCTCTTTCTCTGACACGATTTAGTGCACACACAACAGCTGCAACAAAAATGACTTCCTGGACACCTCCTCGAAAAAAAAACCGCAGCAAACTACAAAAAAAACAAATATCCAATAACTCTCTCGGCAGCCTCTCTGCTGCAACCAACGCCCCTCTTCTTCAATAACAAAATCATTCTTCTTCCTGCTCCGCTTGCTGAGGAATCCGCTTCTGGCCCTCTCAGCTTGAGCTTCCTGCTCATCTTCTCTCCGACGTCTCCACACTGTCGCCACCAAATTCTGTCACTCTTCTCGAGTAGACAACCTTTTCTCTACTAGTCTTCACCATCTGTGTTACTACTATCCGCGCACCATTTAAGAATACACACCCAACTTATCGGGTGATTAAATCCAATTTAATCGCTACCCCGATATACTATCTAAGTTGCAAACATCACGAGTCGATTTAGGTAAGATGATAGGAAACCCAATAATTACCCCCCAGCATTTACAGATGCCTCCCTTAGGACTAGGAAGATTCAAGAATCCTCCCTCCCTAGCATATATCAGAGTCAGTCCTAGAAAATGCCTTCGATGGAAACTCGAATCCGTGACTTTGCAAACTTCATCAGCCCGTATGGCTCTCATCCTGCATGCACTCAGATAAGGTTCAACTCATTAGCCCGTATAGCTCTCTTCCTGCCTGCACTCAGACAAGGATCCAGACGTGTGCACACAGCAGTCAACACCGATATTGCTTTCATTTACACTCAGCAGTCAACATCGAGGTTGCTTTCGACGTCTATAGTAACTAGCACTTGCACATACACTCTTTGCACACACATTTTCTGCACATTCCAGTTTGCACACAACCGATATGACTACTCAGGCACAATAGTATCCATATTTCTTGACAACCCCAATGTCACCATTTTCACATTACTTTGACCTGTAACTTCTTCTTGCTGATTGCACTGGGTCATTCTAAGACAAACCGCCTCACTTTGCATTCACCTTCACCACTCACCAGTGGATCGTAGCAGCACTACATCGATGTTCTCCCACTCAGTCCTAGCTTCTTGTCAACTGATGCAGCCTACTTCACTTCACATAATCGCAGCAACACACCTACATACTACTACCGTTGCCGCCATCATACTTACTACACTTTTCTTTGTTTCGACGAGTACCTAATCTTAAATCCAATCTCTCACCAGGTGCTCTTAAACAGCTTGGATAGGCACCTCTTTTCGATGAAAAATACTAGCAGCAAGAGCAGCTGATGCATTTGTCTTGTTGAACCTCAGAAAAATGTTTAACAGCTCCGGCACTACTACTTGCAACCACAAGAATACTCACAGCATCTGAGATCAACTCTATAAGATCTATATCATTAAGATGCACCAAATACACCATACGAGGATCAATGCTTACAACAACTGCTTGATTTTCTGGAGATTTGTTCTAAGCTGCTCTTTCCGGTTTTCACACCAGTCTTCAAATATTCTTATGCAACGTAAACAACATCACTCCCAATGGATATCTTATCTGCACCAGAACTAAAATATTCAGAGGCAACTTCTAAACTAGAATAATGCTTGCCATTTTCATTAGTGAAATCTCTAATCCCCCCACCAATTGTTAATGGCACAAAAACATTTTCGGATGTGTACCTTAACAGCTGTAACATTGGCAAATCCCCAAAAGAAAAGTCCCAGAAACTATTGATATTCAAAACAAACCTCATCAGCTCCATCTTTATAATACTGTTCAGCTAGTTCAACTAGCTTTCCAAGGTTTCACACCTCATTCTCCTTCGTGTGTTCTCTTACATCATATTGATCTCCTTTTGTGACAACAAGATCACCATTATCATTTGTCCCTCTTTGTAACTTCAAGAAATTGACAGCCACAGGCCCACAACCATGACCATCCACAGTACTTACATCAACATTTGAAGTACTTATCATGACTGTTGCTGCCACAACCTTCACCTTCAAAATTGCAGAATTACGTTAACACCATCCAAATCTGAATACAAGGCCACATGAACACCATCCAAATTGACCCCCCTTGGGTTCTGCTCCCATAACCAGCAACAACACCCATAATCATAATCCATATTCAACATAGTCGTAAGCCGCATCATGGATTGAACAACAGCTCTGCAAAATAGCATCCTTCCCTCCGAAAAAAAACATTTTTTTACACCAACACAGCCATCACCCATTCCTTTAGCTTTCATCACTTGAATCTGCCAAACATTCAAGTCCAAACTTACTCAATCTTCATAGTCGCAGCAGCCTATTATCAGCAAACTTTACTCACATATGCACACATGCATACCCCTGCACACTATTCTTGTAACCAAGCCCTAGACCCACTTCTTTAACCTCCATAACAGCCTCTACACAATCCCAACCTATTACTCCGACATATATGACTAGAAAGCATGCACAATAACAAATAATACACAGCACCTCATGCAAAAAACGTCAACACCTAGATGCGTAAAGATACTCCAAAATTTAACCAAAATTTTAGTCACACAAAATATCAAACACTCTCAGTGCATACTTTGATGAAATGGAGAATTTTTAACAATTGACAAATTGAAGATTACAACTCAGAGATTGATTTAGAAATGGTTCAAGACAGAGTAACAGATTCATTTACGAAAAGAAAATGCGAAAAAAAAACTTATTGTTTGGGTAAGAGAAAAAAAACAGAGACAATATAGATGAAGATGAGCAATAAGAACTAGCAGATTGAAGACCTCGAGAATCGGTAGCTCTGATACCAAATATTGGATATATATATAACTATGTCAGGTGTATAAACAAAGAACAAACAATATAAGGAAGAATAAACAAGAAAAGTGAATCTGATATGTACAAGCTGGAGTACTCTAAAAAGGACTACATTGTATTATGCTCCTTCTCTTTTTAAAATTATGCTCTACAGTACAAAATATATAGCCAGACTAAAACTAGTACGTGGCTAGAAAATAGGCACTACACAACTAAGACTCCTAAACACTCTCCCCACCTTTGGAGACTGCGTCCAACCCCAGATGTCTAAGATTGAAACTAAATAGACACGTAGAAAACAAATACAAACACGTAAGAAATAAAACAGATAAAAAAAAGTTTAGAATAAAATCCAACATAGAGGTGGCTGAAACTATAGGCATTAATGAAGCACTTAGCTGGATAGAACTCAAGGGTGGGAAGAAGCGAAACTGCAGTCAGATTGCTATGTTGCGATTCAAGCGATATAAGAAGTTCTGTTTAGATGCTTTAGTCATTTGGGATAGCAATCAAAAATTACAAATCCCTGTTGGCTCGTATTAGAGGGGTGTCTCTGCAGTTTGTTTATAGGTCTGGTAATAAGCTTGCCCATGCTATGGCACGAACAGATTGTATATTTCGATCTAGAGTTCAGCAGGAATGATGTGCATGCTGTCTTTTCCTGCCAATTTCGCAGGTTTTACCTACAAATACACATAATATGTAAATATGTAATAAGCCAAATCTCACACATTATGAGTTGTTCCACAGATAGCAACTTAATTGGCCTTTTGTAATCTTGACCATCTACTTATGAATGTATGCAGTGGCAGATATATTTAGCACTCAAGACTTACTTT
This sequence comes from Saposhnikovia divaricata, assembly GCA_036435485.1. Taxonomy (NCBI): domain Eukaryota; kingdom Viridiplantae; phylum Streptophyta; class Magnoliopsida; order Apiales; family Apiaceae; genus Saposhnikovia; species Saposhnikovia divaricata. Next base: position 64,478,062 of record CM071596.1, read on the forward strand.
TTAGTGTACTCAAAACTTTGTGATAATTTATATTAGAACATAACCGATAACAAGAGATTGCCACTAATAAAACAGCATAAAAAAATATGTATTAAAGACTCAAGAACTTGATGCAGCCTGATTGGGGCGAGACGTATAAGGTTTTTTTTTCCAGAAAGGGTTTAAGATAAGAATTCTTATTCAACTTATAAATTGTTTTTACTATGGGGCTTAATCCTCCTTCCGCCACCAAATGTAGTTCTAAAAGATCAATATAGGTCAAGGAACAATTTCCAACCACAAGTACTTCAATTTTGTGATAACAAGTGACTAATAATAGAGTTGATCCTAAGCCAAAAAATGATATAAATTCTAGAATAGGTGCTCATAGACATTAATTCTTCATTTGGTATTGTTATAGGGAGAAATTGGTATAACAATATTTTGGAGGTTTGCTGGAATCACGGAGCAAAATATGAATATTTTGCTAAGAACACGGAGGAGATTTGTGATTATTTGTGGTTGATCTTGTTTGTTGATTCGTTGAATGTCAGAGAAAAATTGCTTATTCTCTCTTGCTGCCAACTGTCAATCAATCTTAACAAGGTGCTTACGTACCCTATTTATAGGGATCAAGCCATACATAGTTCTTGAAGAAGAAGTTACCCAGATGGGCTAGGGTTTCTATGGGCTCGTCTTGGCCCAAATCCACTAGACGTCTATGGGCTGATGCTAATAGTCCACTGGCCCAAGTCCACTCACTTTTGGGTTGATGCTTATAGTCCATTAATTCTGCTCATGAACCATGGCCCAATAAAGGTTACCTATGGCTAACATGATGCTAGAATCGCGAGGCCTCTCTTACGAGGCTAATGGAGAAGCTTACGAGGGCCTCGCATGCGACCTCACTGGGCTTAGTCATGCGAGGTGGTCCCAAGTATGGAGATAATTATACTCATGTGACCATACTGTGCTTAACTATGATACTTCATATCTACTCATGCGACCTCACTGGGCTTAGCTATGAGCCTTCATATCTACTAATGCGACCTCGCTGGGCTTAGCTATGAGCCTTCATAATAAGAATATTCTAGGCCTCGTAGGACCTTGTAGAGAGATGTGATACAATCCTGTATTAGGGCCTTGCTAGCGAACTCGACCCGCAGCTTGAGGTCGCTGGTTCCCATATTGTACTTAATAGTATATTGGACTGACTCCTGGTGGTGGGATTTAGTGACCCAATCTTCATATCTAGGCCCATTATAAGTTGTGGACCACTATTTCAGCCCATTAGGCCTGCTTAGGGCATATGCCAAGATTTGGGCATAATAGGTATAGACATTTTGTACCTCAATATTGAAATTTTTTGGTGATCTGTCATAAGAACAATATATGCATCTCTCCTATTTGTTACCAATATAAACTCGGAAAGGGAATTTATTTATATTTTCCCCAACAATCAGCAAGACAATATAACAACTAGAAACCCAAATCTAGAAATATATAATTGAATGAAATACTTTCCAGAACTAAAAGTACAGACAATATACCCGCATTTTGTCATTGATATGATGAGGTAATCACTATATACGGTAAAGAGAAACTCATGTAGATCAATAACTTCTCCTTTAGTGAGCTTCTGGTATTTTATGTTCTGTTTCTTCAACTCCTTCCAACTTTTAGTAGCGTTAGATGTTATCATCCGACATTGGAGTCAGATCCAAATCTTGCTTCCACCTCCATCTTGTACTTGCTTTCATGGTATTGTGCCCTCTCGTCAAAATGCGTCAAGAAATATCCAACATGGTTTCCATCTCAATTGACGAGAGGGTATCCACCAAATCAAGTAAAAAACAATAGAAATCACGACAAGAGTTCCATGGTTTCTTTTGAGTTATATAGGACATAATTTTCGGATGGGATGGGCTTGAGGGAAGAACATTCCCATAGAACATGCAAAGGGGTCGCGGGACAACAATGACAAGACCTGATCAATGTTTGTTTCTGGTTGGAGACAAAGAGGAGCACAAGGTTGGTGGTGGATTGATAGCATGACGTAGAGCTCTTGTCGTGAAAGCAATGGCGGCAGTTAAGTAATTTGAAGGTCGTGACCGTAAAGAAGAGGTCGATGCTGGAAGAGATCTTGAGGAGGTAGCAGTAAAAGGTATCATGAAATAGATAAGCTTGAAAGAGAAAATTAGGGTGATTACTCTGCTTCTGTTGATTGTTTTTTATTCACTTGTTAATCTTTTGAAGTTGAAATTTAATTGATGCAAATGCACTTTGCATCTGTAATTCTGTATTAAGAATCGTGTTCATATTGTAGTAAGGGTCCTCGATTGTCAGGGACCGGTTATTTAACAATCGGTTTCCCAGCCTTTGGATCTTTGATCCAACGGTTGGGATTAATAAAAAAAATATTTTACGTTCCGCTATAATTTTTCGTGGATAAGCAGATTGCCTGTCCGCTATAATTTTCCGCGGATAGACAATCTTCCTGTCCGCTACAATTTTTCGCGGAGCGTAAATTTTTTTTTAATCCCAGCCGTTGGATCAAGCATCCAACGGCTAGGGAATCGATTGTTAAATAACCGGTCCCTGACAAATGATTGTCAGGGACCAAGATCCTTGTTGTAATACCACTTACTTATTAATAGCTCTTTTTTAGAAGAAAAATTTATTTACTTTAGCAAGTCTCACTCCTAACCTATGTTCTAAAACTCGTAACTCGAATCAACTCGGTGAATCTATTGAGTCATGGTTACTCGGATAAATCGGGAATTACTCGAAATGAGTACTCGGATAAAAATCGATGTATTAAAAATTAATTTTATAAATTAAAATTATTGGTATAACTATATATCATTTAAATAAATTACATATTAACTGAAACAATGTATTTTACTCCTATTCTCATCAATATATATTTTCATAAATAACAAAAAAAATTATTAATTCCAATTTATACTCGATGGTTTAAATTATTCACTTATTAATCTTTTGAAGTTGAAATTTAATTGATGCAAATGCACTTTGCATCTGTAATTCTGTATTAAGAATCGTTTTCGTATTGTAGTAATAATGCTGGGTTCTAATAATCACTGAATCGATCATGTACTCGATTCAAATACTTCTTTTTAGGATATGATCCGATCTGAGTCGTACCGATTTAGATCAAAATTCGATTTTTACATAACTCGGTCAATATTTGATCAAATTCCAAGTATCTAGAATTAATTTTGAGTTTGAATTATTCAAATTTTTATTGTTACTTTTAGTGTTGTCACAAAATGCATATTTTTTACCATCATATTGTATTGATAAAAATTATTAACTAAGTGGTATCAATATTCAAATAATATTATTGTTAGTACTTTGTCAAAAATATTATTATGTATAATTTTTGTATTTATATTAGATTATTAGTAAATAATTAGTCGTTAAAGCGGCGCTTCGCGGTGGCTTTACAATTTTATTAAAAAAATTTAATATATATTTATGTTATATTATACTATCAATATTAAATTTAATAGTTACATAATCTTCTCTTATGAACCGATTTTCGGCCAAACACGATTTTTTCGATTGAGTCGCTCTTTCATTAAAATCGAAATTCCAACTTTAACATATATTAATTTTTATTCATAAAAATCGAATCCTAAAAATAAAAAATAATATGACATCAGTATCAAATTCTAATAGCTAATACAATCCTTTATAGAGGTTCATCTTCCGTTAAACACATTTTGAGAATATCCTTTTTTCCATAAAAATTAAAACCTTAAAAGAGAGTAAATTCCATCTTTTACATTCTTTAAACTTTCTAATATTTGTGGAGTTTTAAAACATGAAAATATATCTTATATTTTCTGTATATTATAGATATTTGTATATTTATTTACAACTTCCACATGGGAATGTCTCTCTATTATGTTAACACATCAATTATTTTTAAATACGAAGACTTTTCGTTACGTGAATAATATAGAATTTATAGATATATTTTTCTAATGCAAGTATAATTAACTTGTATAAAAAAGTTAAAATAAAGGATTTCTAGGAAAAAAATATATATTTTTTAAAAATCGTATAAGACGTCTCCACCGTCCTCATATTCTACTTCCAATAAAACATTTATTATATGTATTCTTTATATATTCAAACATCTTTTCTACCTTCGATAATTTTTTTAATTATTTATTTTCTATAAATTCAAACTCTTCTTCTCTATAAATTAGAACTCCTATTTTACTTACAATAAAACTCTTAATTATATGTCTTATAAACAACTATTCTACTTCCAATAAAACTCTTAATTATATGTTTTCCCTATACATTCACACTCTTATTCTCTATAAATTTGAACACGTATTATGCTTCTAATATGTTAAAGGATAGTTTTTTAGTTATTAATATTTAAAATCCTAAAATTCTAAAAAATTCAAATTATATTTATCTTCTATTATATCATCAATATTAAATTTTAATATTCAACATGGTATTCTCTAATAATCTGTTTTCTCGTTAAACACGGGTATTCCTATTGAGCCGCTCTCTCGTTAAAACAAACCCTAACTTTTACATATATTACTTGTATAACAATGTTTATACATAAAATTGAATACTAAAAATAAAATGAAATTTATAACATCAATATCAAATTCTAACAGCTAATACAATCTTTTATAGTGAGCCGTCTTCCCGTTAAACACGTATTGAGCCGCTCTCGTTTGGGATCAAAATTCCAACTTCATTACATATTATTGATGATACTTATCTTTTATAACAACTTTTTTCCTTAAATCAAAACATAAATATAGAGTGAATTCCAATTTTTACTTTTTAAAAACTTTCTAAAATTTATGGAGTTTTAAAAAAATGAAAATACATCTTACTTTCTCTTTATATTACAGATACTCTTTTATTTATTTAGGTTCCCATATGAGAATGTTCTTTTATTATGTTAACACATCAATTCTTTTATTTTTAAATACGACAACTTTTTTATGAGAATAGTATTGAATTTATGGATATATCTTCCTAATAGAAGTATGATTAACTTAAATAAAAATATATAATTTTAGAAGATCGTAAAAGATGTCACCATCACCCTTGTATTCTACTTTCAATAAATTATTTAATTATATGTCTTCTCTATATATTCAAACACATATTCTACTTCCAATAAAACTTTTAATTATATGTTTTCTCTATAAATTCAAACTCTTATTCTCTATAAATTCGAACTCATGTTCTACTTTCGAAATATTTTGTATTTTGAATATATTAATATGACTTTTGCTTTGTAAATTCGATCTCTTCTTCCTTATTAATTCAAATATCTTTTCTATTTCCTATATGGTAAAAGAAAATTTTAAATTATTAATATATAAAATCGTAAAATTTTTAATTTTGGACACACCACGTAATCTCCCGTGTATCCTCCTCTATATATTTAAACTCAGATTCAAACGCTTCTCTTCTATAAATTTAAACAAATATTCTACTTCCGATAAATTTTTTTAATTATATGTCCTCCATGTATATTTGAACTCATCTCATCTATGAATTCAACACATATTCTATTTACAATAGAATTTTTAATGATATGTCTCGCCTATAAATTCAACCATTCTCTTCTATAAATTTGAAAACCAATTATTTCCGAAAAAATTTAATTATATATGTATTTTCTATAAATTCGAACTTTTCTACTCTATAAATTTGAACACCTATTCTATTTTTTTTTTATTACTTAAAATTTGGAAACTCTTGAATGTTAAAGGAAAATTTTAATTAATAACATTTGAAATTGTAAGATTTTCTAATCTTAGAGGCGCCAATTAATTAACAGTATCCTCCTTTGTATATATTTAATCAATTCAAATTCGAGCTCTTTTTCTGTATGAATAAAAATGACTATTCACTATTGTAACTTTTAACCATATGTTTTTCTTATAATTTTTAACTCTTCTCCTCGGTGAATTCCAACACTTATTACACTTTCAATAAAAATTTTAATAATCTATCTTACCAATAAATTCGAACCCTTCTCGTTTATAAATTTGAACACCTATTCTATTTCGATTGAAATTTTAAATTATGTATCTTATATAATATAACTTGAAATTTTGGAAGAAGAAAAATTACCTTGATGATGAAATTTGTAAGTAAAGAATGGAAAGACAATTAACGGAAAAGTAGTATAAAAATTTCACAAATATACATTATCCAAGATGTTGTAACTTGCGAAGACTATACATCTTGACAATCGGCCAACTTTTTTAATGGAATTGATCTAGGGATACCTGCAAAATATAAAACAAATATGTTAAGTAGAATGTGAAAAGTAGGAAAGGAATCCCACGTCACACACAATCAACAATGAATATTGGCCAAAATATAAAATAATGAAAAGACATGCCAACACCGAAAGAAATAAAAATATGAAGAAAGCTGACTAGAAGGCTCGGAAAAGCTATCAAGTTACTTATATAATTTTTAATCATATGCATTTGTTATAAACTCAAATTCTTGTTCTGTATACATTAGAAATCCAATCTACCTAAAATATATTTCTCACTATAATTTTCAATCATATGCATTTGTTATAAACTCAAATTCTTCTTCTCTATACATTAGAATTCCAATCTACATAAAAAATATTTTTCTACTTTAATTATGATAAAAATAATAATTCAATTATATGTGTTTAAAATTCTAAAACTCTAAAAAAATTAGAAAAATAGATTAAGACATTTTAGAGCGCCAGCGTATCCTCTTTTATATATATACTAGTCGACTAAGCCGCGATTCGCGGCGGCCTTATAAATTTTTTTTTAATTTTAGATAAAGATAATTTAAGAAAAAAAATGACAAAAACATTTTTATAATATCAATATAAATTGGTGAACACAATATTTTATAAATTAAATATACATATAAAATAAGATAAATTATTCACATATTTTTCTATACCGATTTTGTCTTACTTTTTTTTAGGCCGACACCCGTTGTATATATTATAAAAATACTAAGCGTACACAATATTAAAAATTTAAATACTAAAATACTCTTTGACTTTGATTTATCGATTTTGCCTCACAATGCTTTTTTAAAATTTTAAATATTATCTAAAATATCAATATAAATTGGTGAACACAATATTGTATAAATTAAATATACATAAGTAATAAGATAAAATATTCATATATTTTTCTATACCAATTTTGTCTCACAATTTTTTAGGCCGACACTCGTTTGTGTATATTATAAAAATACTTAGCATACACAATAATAAAAATTTAAATACTAAAATGCTCTTTGACTTTGATTTATCAATTTTGCCTCATAATTTTTAGGTCGACGCCCGTTGTATATATTTTAAAAATACTAAGTATATACAATATAAATCGAGTAAATATGATTGCAAACATGGTGATAAAATTTGATTATTAGAAGTAATGATTGTATATATATAAGAATATAAAATTTCTTTTCTATTTCGAATATATACTATAAGAATATAATATATTTTTTCTATTTCGAATATATAATTTTTTCTTTCCAACAAATTATTCGAAAACCTTCTCAATTTCGAATATGTAATTTGAATTCTTCTTCCCTATAAATTCGAGAACCTTTTCTATTTCAAAGATGTTTATGTTAACGTTTATATTAATGTTAAAAAAGGAAGTTTTGATTTTTTTCTAAAAAATAGGATTTAAAGAATGGAATTTTAATTTTACATATTTTAAATAGAGGAGGTATAGAAAAATAGATAAATATGAATCGAGCGATTTTAGAGTCGACTAAGCCGCGCTTCGCGGCGGCCTTATAATTTTTTTAAATAAAGATCATTTAAGAAAAAAACCGACAAAAATGTTTTTATAATATTAGTATAAATTGGTGAACAAAATATTGTATAAATTAAATATACATATATAATAAGATAAAAATATTCATATATTTTTCTATACCAATTTTGTCTCACAAGTTTTTAGGCCGACACCCGTTTGTGTATATTATAAAAATATTTAGCATACACAATAATAAAAATTTAGATACTAAAATGCTCTTTGACATTGATTTATCGATTTTGCCTAACAATTTTTAGGCCGACGCCTGTCGTATATATTTTAAAAATACTAAGTATATATAATATAAATCGAGTAAATATGATTACAAACATGGTGATAAAATTTGATTATTAGAAGTTATGATTGTATACATATATATAAGAATATAAAATTTCTTTTCTATTTCGAATATATGCTATAAGAATATAATTTTTTTTTCTATTTTGAATATATAATTTTTTCTTCCCAACAAATTCGAAAACCTTTTCAATTTCGAATATGTAATTTGAATTCTTCTTCCCTACAAATTCGATAACCTTTTCTATTTCAAAGATGTTTATGTTAACGTTTATATTAATGTTAAAAAAGGAAGTTTTGATTACTTTTCTAAAAAATAGGATTTAAAGAAGGAAATTTTAATTTTACATATTTTAATTAGAGGAGCTCTAGAAAAATAGATAAATATGAATCGAGCGATTCTAGAGCTCCGCCAAACTCCCGGGGAATTTCCTTTATATAGATAACTAGTTGACTAAGCCGCGCTTCGCGGCGGCCTTATAATTTTTTTAAAAAAAATTTAAACAAAAATCATTTAAGAAATAAAAATGACAAATATTTTTTTATAATATCAACATATATAAATTGGTGAACACAATAATGTATAAATTAAATATACATAGATGATAAGATAAATTATCCATATATTATTCTATACCAATTTTGTCTTACGATTTTTTAGGCCGGCACCCGTTGTATATATTATAAAAATACTAAGCATACACAATAATAAAAATTTAAATATTAAAATGCTCTTTAATTTTGATTTACCGATTTTGCCTGACAATTCTTTTTTAAAATTTTAAATATATCTAAAATATATAAATTGGTGAACACAATATTGAATAAATTATTTATACATAGATAATAAGATAAATTATTCATATATTTTTTTATACCGATTTTGTCTCATAATTTTTTAGACCGACACCCGTTTGTATATATTATAAAAATAATGAGCATACACAATAACAAAAGAAATTGAATACTAAAATATTCTTTGACTTTGATTTATCGATTTTGCATTACAATTTTTAGGCCTACGCCCGTTGCATATATTTTAAAAATACCAAGTATAAACGATAATAACAATTTAAATATTAAAATCTTTTTTACTTTAAATTCAAAAACTTTTTCTCTTTCGAAATGTTATTTGATTCTTCTTCCCTACAAATTCGAGAACCATTTTTTTTTTCTATTTCGAATATATAATTTTTTCTTCCCAACAAATTCGAAAACCTTTTCTATTTCAAATATGTAATTTGAATTCTTCTTACCTACAAATTCGAGAACCTTTTCTATTTCAAAGATGTTTATGTTAATGTTTATATTAATGTTAAAAAAGGAAGTTATGATATCTTTTCTAAAAAATAGGGTTTAAAGAAGGAAATTTTATTTTAATTATTTAAAATAGAGGAGCTCTAAAAAAATAGATAAATATAAATCGAGCGATTCTAGAGCTCCACCAAACTCCCGGGGAATTTCCTTTATAAACTCTTTTAAAAAAACAGTTTATAATTAAAAAAATTTAATAAATAAATAATTAGTATATTTTATAAAATAGTCCAAACAAAATTTTCATAAATCCTCAAGTTTTGATCGTAATAGATAGAGTAAATTGCACCATGGTGGCCAGTAAAATTAAGTTTTTGCATTTTGATGGTCAATGTTACAAATCTTGCACTATGATGGCTCGAAATTGTTTTTGAACATTTTAATGACTTCAGTCTATTTGTCCTAAACGGGGTTAGTTTTGACAGGGGTATTTTGGTCTCTATTTTTCTATTTGCACTCTCCTTCGTTTTGTAATGAGAATTTATTCAATTTCAAATGAGATTCTTTCAAGAGTTGGCAAAAGGCTAGCATATGATTTCAAGCCAAACAAATCTTCTCTACGACTACAACACTTATCACTAGCACTACTTGGACACTCCAACCACCAGTTATGTATAAACTATTTAAAATAAAAAACTATTAAACCCGTGGAAGATAACATCAGTTCAATGACAATGTCATTGAGATTTTCAATTTTCACTTTCAAGTTGATAAAGTCATTCCATTAAAGATCAAATACAATAAGAAATCAGCAAAGGCTGTACATTTAAGCCAGTAGGATCTATTCACTAAATTATTATCAAGATAGTAATACCCTCTAAAGCAATTCCTGCAACTCCCCTCTCTGAAATGCTTCTGTAGGATGAGAAAAGAAAGAGAAAGAATTAAGTTGGAATGACTAAAGAAGACCATTACCCAGTAGTGCTAATGAAAGGGATCAGAGAAATTGAGCTTGATGTTCATGGTCTTGACAGCCTCCCTTCGCCCAGCCCCTCCGTCGCGCCGTCAACACCGCCTGCAACTCACCGTCACCGCCCCTCCGTTAACCTCAACCTCCTCAGCCCTCCACCCACTACCCCTCCTTTCTCCTCCGACCTTCAACACCGCCACCCTTAATCCGCCTAATCACCACGAACTCCGTACTCCTCCCCTTCTCCAAATCCTGCCGCCTCCTCAAATCATCAAACCCACACTGCCCCATTTCACCCCCACAACACAGAAAAGAGGTGAAGAAAGAATTGAGAGAGATTAAATGATTTTGTCAAGAATTTATTAAAAGTGGAAATTTTGGATATTTTGGAAATTTATTAGATATGAAGATTTTAAAGACCAAAATACCCCTGTCAAAACTAACTCCGTTTAGGGTAAATAGACAGAAGTCAATTAAATGTTCAAAAAAACAATTTCGAGCCATCATAGTGCAAGATTTGTAACATTGGCCATCAAAGTGCAAAAACTTAATCTTACCGGCCACCATGGTGCAATTTACTCTAATAGATAAATATTATTACATCCAATGTTTCTTCTTTGCTGATTTGCCCTTTCATTGCTTTAACATGAGACTGCAAATAAGGAATATAGTATATAATCTAGTAAAAAAGAAAGAAAAAAAATAATATTCGAGTACTGGAAATTTTAATTAAAATACATTATTTAAATGTATTACTTGACATGAATTTCCATCCAAGCTTCATCATTTGTTGTTTGATGATTTCTTGCCCATGATATTATGATATTATGATGATCACCCGTGCTAAAACTTGGACATTGAAAAGTATCAGCTAGCAATTTATTAAGAAAAATATTAATTACTCCTATCATTCATGTCAAAATTTTCACATAATTTATAACAACATATCTAATTTATTTTGTTTTGACAAAAATTGCATTATGTAGACATTATAAAATACTATCAGGTCAATATTTTTCTACTATAAGCTCCTTCAATTAAAATAAGAAGCTTGAATAGTTCAAAACTCATGGATTTAAAACTTGAGGATTGGTACATATAAAAAAAACAAATTTTGATTAATTAAACACAAAAGAGATATTTGGATTTAGAAGATACATGATCAACATGACAGAAGCCAACGAACAAAACAATAAATAAATTTTGATCAAGAACAACTAAATAATATTAACGATATATACCAAAAATTACATAAATTGCGTTAAGAATTGATACACATAAAGTTAGCAATTCCGAAAACATTCAAGTTACAAAATTATCTACAAAAACATGTACTTAAATACAATGATATAAATATAAAATTTAAGTACTAGAAGAAGTAAAAGTTACCTGCAAGAGGTGTACGTTTGCATTGCATCTGTACGGTGAACAATTTTTTATGTATTTTAGTTTTCAGAATGTTTATATAAAGAGATGGATTACTAAAAATAAACTAATGCAAATTTGAGTTTGTTTTAATTATTTTATTATTTTGAAGACGTGTTGTAAGAGCATGTTTTTGCTGATATAACCATATTTCGAAAAAAACTAAAAATAAACTAATGCAAATTTGAGTTTGTTTTAATTATTTTATTATTTTGAAGACGTGTTGTAAGAGCATATTTTTGCTAATATAACCATATTTCGAAAAAAAATTCTTACAAATTCGAAAACCTTTTCCATGTCGAAAATATAAGAAAGAATGCCCAAAATACATCACTTTTGGAGTCCAACTGCCCAAAATACCCGTATGCGCGAGAGGCCGCCCTTTTTGCCCACGGACTGCGCAGAGTTGGATACGCATTAGTAGAATGCGTCTATTGAGATACGCATTCGTAGAATGCGTACTGACGTAGGATGATGTCATTTTTACCTAACAAGCTCCGGCGATTGAACGGAGCTCCAAATCGCCTCTTTCAATCGTCTCCTTCGTTCACGACACTCAGGCAACCTCCACTCCTCTTAATGGCAAAAAAACGTAGCCCAGGCTTTGCTCTTCCCTTTCCCCCGTTCGTGTATTGAAATTTGGCCCCGCAGGGGCAAGTACAAACCTACTGGAACACTAGATCGGAAAATATATTTGGTTTTGGGATTTTCAGATCCGGATAAACAAACACAAATTAATTGGTACAGGCATGTAGAGGTTTGGACTACGGTTGTTTTGGTATGTACAACGTGAGTACTCGTTCTTTGTAAAGAGTGAACGACTCGATTGAGATTTTGGTCGAAAAAACTCACCGGCGGCAGATTGAAGGAGATGAACAGTAAGATGGAATACGCATGTTATACATGCGTGTCTTCAAACACACATTCCAAACATGTGTATATGGTGTTACTGTTCATGAATGAATTTGTCGATGTTACAAAGTGTGCGCATTGTAGGGATGCGTGGCCTCCGACGACGCAATTTTAACATGCGTATACCTTCCACGCATGTGTGTATTGCGTGGTCCGTGGGTAAAAAGGGCGGACATTTTCATTCGTGGGTATTTTGGGCAGCTGGAATTAAAAGGTGAGCATTTTGGTTTTTCACCCAAAATGTAATTTGAAATTTTTTTTCCTATAAATTCGGGAACCTTTTCTATTTAAATGATGTTTATGTTCATATTTATGTTAATATTAAAAAAGGAAGTTTTAACTTTCTTTTCTAAAAAATAGGACTTAAAAAAGGAAGTTTAATATTAAGTATTTAAAATTGAGGAGTTCTGGAAAAATTGATAAATAGGATTCGAGCAATTTTAGAGCTCCACCAAACTCCCGGGGAGTTTTCTTTATATATATAATAATAGATAATAGATAGATAGATAGATATATTGATGATAATTTATAATTTCAAAGATTGGTTAACTAAATTATGATTGTGAATTTAATATATTAAATAAAAATTATGAAAATATTATCAGATTAGTTGTCCAAATACTGATTCCGAATACTTTTCCAATTTATGAATACTCATTTTTTTGGAACTAAACGGAGTTGTACAGATTATTAACAGCTTTTTTTTAGAGGAAAAGATTATTTTACTTCAGCAAGTTTTTAACATAGAGCAAATGGGTTGAATTGTATTGTAATATCCAATGGGTTTGTGGGCCGGGTTTGCGAGGCCTGACCGGGATTTTAATAAAGGCAAGAAAATAAGTACTCTACAAAAACAAACACCTCCTCTCAACTGTGAAACCCTAATCGAGAACAATGAGTTCCGATTCTACTTCCATTGACGTCTTAACACAAGATCTCATCACTGAAATCCTATTTAAACTTCCTGTAAAAACTTTACTCTGTTGCAAATCAGTCTCTAAACCCTGGTTATCTCTAATCTCAAGCCCTAATTTCATCATTTCCCACCTCAGACACGCCATTACTAAAGGAGAAGCTGATCAAACTTTCATTGTCCATGAAAGTGGTGATAATTCAATGTATCTTCTCACTCCCGATTCTCCTCAACCAAAGGCTTCACTCGGCTTTCCTTACTCTAGAGGTGATTACTCTTTCCAGCCTGATTATAAACTTGTTGGTTCTTGTAATGGTATTGTTTGTGTTTCTGTTTCCAATTGCCCGAGGAGAGGGACCAATTTATTCGACTTTGAGTGGTTTCATAGGACTTCCTATTATCGTAACAATCCTAACATGTACTTATGGAATCCTGCTACTAAACAGTCTAAACTTGTTCCCCCGCATATAATAGGCGGAGATGTTATGTCGCTGTCTATGGGGTTTGGTTTTGATCCCGTAAATAATGACTTTAAGGTTCTTAGGGTTGTTTCCCCCTGGGACAAGCCTTTTTCTGCTGAGGTCTATTCGGCCAATGCAAATGTTTGGCGAAAGGTAGATCCCAGTCCGCCGACTGATTATCCCGAGTGCGATGAGTTTGACGTTTGTGTAAATGGTTTCTTGTGTTGCGAGGGGTTGTATGGTATGATGGCTTTCAATTTAGACAAGGAAGTGTTTACTTGTGGTATTCGTCCGCTACCTGCTAGATCTTTCAATTCTTCCTTCATCGACTTCGATGATTCTATTGCGATAATTACCTCTAAGGGATACGAATCGAGTGTATACAAGTTGTGGACGTTGGATGATGAGGCATGTCTTCATGGTGGTGGAATAAAAGCATCCTGGACTTTGAGGCTTAGTATTGATGTAGATTTTCCAGAAGGTTGTCCACAACGTGTTTATGGCTGCTTCAACAGTGGTGATTTCCTATTATATGCTGGACGTGGCACCTACCTTTTGTATAACTCTCACAAGAAAGAGGCCAGAAATGTCTCGGTTTCGAATATTATTGGTCGGCGGCTTATTAAGTATAATGAGACCTTGGTTTCAGTTACAGGATCCAAGCAAGTCCAGTGGAATGCTCGTGAGAATAATATTTAGGAAAGCAGCGGTGATTCTGGTGGTCTTTTTTGATAACAATATCTCTGTTATTGTATCTGCTTTTCCTAGATGGCTATTTCTATTTTTATGTGATGTTCGTTTTTTTTATTTGAGACAATTAATGTAGAGGCTGCCATGTAATTGGGTTGAAAGAATCTGGAAATTATGAATGTGTTCATTTGGATCATAATTCTGCCTACAAGTTTTCTATTTCATATGGTTAGAATCTTAAAACTAGCATCAAAATCAAATTAAAACTAGCAAAAGTATTCTCAACATTAAAACCTTCATTATGAAGATGGTTAAAGGATGAACACAATCTACATTTAGTAGTATATAAGTTTCTTTCATTAATTCTAAAAAATCTAAATAAAATAGGAGACTGTTAATTCCTGCTGTCTGGAATGATTCGTATGTTCTGATCAAGTTTTCTGGTGCAGCACAGAGCCCCTTATGAGTAAGTATTTGGTGAAAGTGACTCAGTGGATTGGGCTTATTAGCCTCCCTTATGTGTCACTATATGGTTAGAAAGGTCATATCTATGTTACCTTGTAAATTATTTATGTTTCTGCCTGCACTTATATGTTTTAGATGACAACATGTTTTGGATCCCAAACGAATTTGGACCAGTTCTTGTGAGATTCAGTTGTTGAACTTCTGATGGGAATTGTGCTGGAAATCTGTCTAATATTGAGCTATAAATGCCCATCGTTCCTTTAATTTTGTGTTAAAACTATGTTATTATATTTTGTAATGCATACTGATAGATTATACATTACTCTGAGTGTCTAAGTTATGCTTTTCCAATGTTGTTCCTTGATGTAACCAAAATCTAAGACACTTGGGGAAAGTCCCCCATCTCTTTCTGATACAACTCGCTATAGCGGGTATCTGGATTCCAACAATTTAGCCTTTGAAGAGTGCTGCCAGAGGAAGAAATGGATGTTCCAGAAGTCGTAGAAGAGATAGTTGAGTTATTGCTTTCAGGACTGAGAGATGCAGTAAGTTATGAGTGAAAATCATCTTCTTGGTATTAGCTCCATTTCCATTTCCCGATTAAAATATCTTGTTGGTATCGGTATAATTTATAAATCACTTCTCCTTCATGTTGGCTATAGCAAAAACTCCTTCAAGGACGCTGTGAAACTACTAGGTAATATCATTCTTAGTTTTGTTATTTCTTTATTATATATGGAACCTTGCTATCTCTCTATCATTTATGTTAACACCACCATCACTCTAGAATATCATCCTCTTCTAGTATTACTGTGGGTATACCTTAATTTTAATTTAATCTAGAACCTTAAGTTATTATTTAGCTCCTCCATCTCTAACACTCTCTTGTTGTCAGATTCATCCTTCTGCAGTGTATATGCAAATAGCATGTAGGATCCCATCCTAAACACTCTCTGAAGGCCGTGCATAAATACACTATGTTCTTAGTGTAGAACCCTTTTACGTGGGTTCCTACAAGTACAAGGGCTTGGGTGTTTGCCCCAGGTTTTGTATGTTCACGTGCCAATATCTGTGTTACTATTCTATTTTTTTTTTTTTTAACAAACGATCTAGTTTTATTTTGCATTAAACAATAGCAATATAACTTTGAGCTAGTATCTTGCTCACATGTGTAAGAATCATCGAAGTAGTTAATCAGACTTTTGTGCTAGTATGCTACTCATTGCTTTCTGCTTGGCCGTGCTTTTTCGCAAATTAGTTTCTAGTTTTGGCACTGGTAGCTGCTTCTAGGGCCCGGCATTTCTTGTTTATATGTAGTGTACCTTCCTTTGAAGTTAAATATTTTTCTGTTTGTTCACTGTACAGTTATTATGTGTGAATCCTACTGAACGTGTATTTTTTTTTGGGGGGCGGGGGGGGGGGGGGGTTATACTGAATATAATTGATAATTGTTTCTGTTCTCTGTTCCGGGTTTAAACTTCGTCAGGTTTGTGCAGCTTCTTCGGAAGGCAGACTTGAAGTTTCTTCCTAGCATGGAGAAGTCATAAACAGCGTAGTCGATCAATGATAATCTTGATTCTGGCCATCCTGGCAACGGGAAAGTTGTTCCAGTCCTACAACTTGACAATGTCAGCAATATCGTTTGGGCATCTGATAGTCCTACAACTTGACAAGGTCAACAATATCATTTGGCCATCTGATTACTGGTGTCATCAGATGAATATAACAGCTTACTGATACATTTTTATTGATAGCATGTAGAATTATCTCAATATTTTTACCGTTGCTTAGATTTAATTGTCGCACACTCATTTAATATATTTATTGTCCAATTCGTTTTTTACTTGCTCGGTAAGGCCTACTATGCACATGGATTCATAATTATGCTTGCATCTAAATCAATATACATCGTTTCTGATGTCTCTGATTTTAGCCTATAGGAAAGGTATTGAACCTTAGTCAGAAAGTGTACCTAACCAAGAAGTTGTTTAAGGCTCTTCCGTTAGTTTTTGATTGCATATGATATGAGGATCCATTTTTTAAGGAAGAGAGCAAAATTTGTAAGCTGGAATCAATTGTGCATTTATCTGTTGAGACTTTAAGGGGTTGCGTTCGCGCATACCCCAAGTTCCAATGAGAAGTTTATGTGTTCAGATGTTGTGAAGTTTGTAATGGTACCAAATATTGTCAAATTTTGTTTAACGGCTGAACTACACTGGAATAGCTGCACATGAATGATCTAGCAGATTGTTTGGTAAAAACCAAACTAATAAACTTTCGTTATATTGTTTACTTCTTGGTTGGCAGAAGTCTCTCCTTATAAATGCAGTATCTAAAAATGGAATTCTTGTGTATGTCATAAGTTAGTGGGTCCGAAGTGTAACACATATGGTAGGACTGACCAAAGATTGGATATTTGTCTCAAATTCTCATTTGTTTGATGTTGCAAATCAATTTACACCCGCCCCCCTTTCTTTGCACAGGTTTATTTGGTAGTTATAATCTAGATCCCAACTCAGTGTATATGAGCTTAGTCAGCACTTGTGCAGGTCACTGTAGTATAATTTCTTAGACATTTTGAAATTTGTGGTGGGTTTGGTGATGCAAAAAAGCTGATATGCACATAAAACTAGTAAAATCAGGGTTTTGAGGAGGCTGCCAATATTGAATATTGAGCACTGACTTTATGCCAAAATGTTGGAATGGCTATATTCTGGATACAAAAAGGTTTCCCCTCTTATCTTCTTCTGAATGAGATAATCATCTCTAATGTTAAACTGTGTTTGTCATTTCAGCCTCTTAATTAAAAGTGTTGTAGCGTCCTGTCAGAGATTTTTATTCTTTCATCTACAGAGTTCTCAAGTAGTGACTTCTATGGGTAATATGAATATAAATTAACTACTTGTATGCAGCGGTCGTAGTCTATTATTAAAACTTTATTTACCAAGAGAGTAGTTAACTGCTGCATTACGAGGAGTAGATTCATTTCACTTGTTATCTTAATTATCTTGTTCCGGTTATAAAACCAAACCAAACCAAACATACCCAGTATATCCCGCTCCTCTTGTTCCGGTTATACATATTGCTAAAAATGTATCAAATGAAGTTAAATGTCAATAGTTATTGCTTAGTATCCATAAATCCTTTGTATAGATGTCCTGTGAATTTCATGTCTTAGTGATGATGTTTTCCTTGTGATACAGAGGAGAGAGTTGGTGTTTGGCACTGTGGCAGCGTGCTTTTAGTTTTGGTATCATTTCTGTTATTCACACCTGTTTATGCATTTTAGGTAGCTATTAGTTAGGTTAGGTTTTATTACTTGTGTTATTTCTTGTGTGTGTTTTCTGTTTGGATGGTATAAAGGACATGTTCATGTGTTTGCTATTTGGTAGTTGGACTCTTTCAAGAGTATGAGTATCTAGCCAATCTAGAATAAAGGGAAGTTGGATCTCTCAAATGATTTTTTAAACTTCACTTGTAGGACTACCACTCATGTGTTGGTTCTGTTAAATGTTGTGCATCCTTTTCTGGGATTTCGTTGAACTTCTACGGTTACTTTGCAACTGATTAATGAATCTTATGTTTAGAAGTAAGAAGTGGCTTTGAAGAAAGGTCTCGTTAACACATGTACACCATTCTAAACATTGTCTGTTTTAATGTTCATGAGTTGAGTGAAGTCAAAAAGGTAGTTAACTTTGTATCCATCTAAAGGTAGTTAACTATCGCTTGGAGATATCTTGTATTTAGTTCAAACTGGATTTTGGAGGAGATATTTGTGTCACTTTCAACCGGAGACTAATGTTAAATCATTTGCAGTGTGTTGGGTTCTGGTACTATGTGGAGAACATATAAGTTTCGCAGTATTTTTACTCGCAAGAGTAGCACAGCTATGTTACAAGAGGTAATGTTTTGGAATTTATCAATTCCAAGATAAGATTCTATATATTGTAGTTGTTGATCTACGCGATCTCCATTGTGCCTGAAAATTATTAACGTGCTGTTCGTGCTCAATACCGGTCTCGTACTTGTGGAATTATGGTGAATCATGCATTAGGGTGGAGACAGATGGGAAGGGAGTTGGTTGTATTCTCAACAATTTTATCATCTTAACAGTGGCACAATTGTGTGCAAAGGGCTAGGCAACACCTTAAATAGTCCTTCCGTCCACTACTCAGTCCACTACAAAAGCTAAAGCCGTGGGATGGTGGATTTATGGTCATGCTTATATATCCTGTTAAGCAATGCACATGAAGTAGATTAATGAATTAAGTAATTTGTAAATTTGTTTTAATTGTAGTTCAGTTTGAATCCACCTAGATAGATACAGAGGATTTAAAAGAATCTTTAAAATGCCATACTAAAATTTAGAGATCTAACTTGGTTTAAAATGCAATCAGTCCTATATCACAGGTTAAATTTCCCACACCCCTCCCTTTAAACAAGTTTGTACAACTTAAAATTAAGAAGAAAAGGACAAGGCATATTATGAAGTAACCTTGGTAATTAAAAGACACTTTCCAAATAGACATAATCACAGACTCACGGGTAGGGTGAGCATTGGTCGGGTTGAAAGGACTAAATCATCCGACCCATATTTTATGATTTTAGAATTTAGCAATCCGTTGCCATAACTGTTACCGTTAGTACTAAATAAAACTGTCCAAATTATAACGGTTTAGTTTGGACGGGTTGGGTTTTAAACCACTTAAAAAATTTTAAACTTTCAAAAAAATTAATCGATACAAATGTACAATGCATCAGTGGACTGACATCACAAAATATCATCAAAATGAAAAATCTGGTAATTAAGTTACAAAGTCTTACGAACCAGCAAAATAACATACAAAGTCTCATAAAATATAATTCCACAAGAATTTTATATCTAAAATAAATTAGATGGCATAGTTTTGATAAAAAGTAGTTTCTATAAATTAGGCCACTTGATTTCGTATACATTAGACTAACTGCTGCTGCTGCTGCTGACTACCTGAAAATTTTATTAATTGTATAGACACAAGCTCACCAACACATTTGAAGAAGCCAAAAACTAATTTCTGGGTGTAACAAAACTGGACTCAAGTACATGATAGTAATCTTGGGATATGGACTGACGACTACTTCAGCTTAGTATGGCTTGAGCTAAAAATAGTACCAAATAGACCCTACACTTAAATAATATTAATTATATTATTAATTATTAATTTGAATTATATTTCTTAAATAATAATAAAAAAATAATTAATATATATTATTATATATTCGGGTGGAACGGGTTATACTAATCAGTTTTACAAGACAAACCGAAGCCAACCATTATTTTTCGGTTTTTTAAAATTTGAAATCGTTACCAACCCGAACCGTTACAAAATTGTAAATTCTGGTTTGGGCGGATTTGGAAAATTTTGCTCACCCCTACTCACAGGTAACTGGGAAAACTTTATGTTGAATTTTAAAACTAAAAAAGAAAAGAAAACTTTATGTTGAATTTTAAAACTAAAAAAAGAAAAAAAAAACAGTTTTTGATGGTACTAAATTAAATACCAAAATTTGTTACAAAATGATATTATATTGAAGATTTTGGCATTATGGAATGTACTGTTTGCAGATCTAACACTGAAGTTAGTGAATTTATTGTGACTTCTCTCTGACTATCTTTGAGTTTATTTTAAAAGAACCAAAAACCAAACCAAACATACCCAGTATATCACGCTCAGAGCAGTGTCTGGGGGGTGAGATGTACGCAGACCATGCCCCTACTTTTAACGGTAGGGAGGCTGTTTCCGTGAAGACCCCCGGCTAAGTGCACATTAAGCTAAAAGTGTGTGATATTCACAAGGGTTATCGAAGATTTGGAAAAGGCTCATCGTCATACCTGAGCCCATGGCTTAGAACACATGGGGCTTACCTACCAGGGGATTGACTACTCCGCTCTGCAAAGCATTCTGATCTAAGATGACACCTGGGTAAGCTACCTGAAACTGCAAAACTAGAAAATAGAAGACAATAAAACGAGAAATGAGAACGAAACAACCGAACTTCTAAGATAAAGCTAAATGAGACAACCCAACTCTGAGGCTCTCAACCACGGAGCCGCTCCCTAAAAGAGAATCCACCACTCTGATCTGGCGCCTCCAGGAACACCTATCAGCGGTCATGTTCTCATTTAAGTTTACGGCCTTTAAATCCAACCTAAGCTGCTCTTCCCACGACCTCCCCGGTCTACCTCTCCTCCTCACCCTAACAATCGAAAGACTCTCGACCCTCCTCACTGGGGCTTCAGCTAGCCTCCTACGGATTGCCGCTCTATAGAATTACCCTTTCAACTTTAACTGGACTTTCTTGTCGCACATCACCCCTGACGCTGCCCTCCACCTTAGCCACCCATCCTTGATACGATGCGTGACATCGGCTTCAATCTCACCTTCCTTTTGAATGATCGAACCCAAATACTTGAACTTATCCGTACGAGGGACGACCTGATCTTCAATCCTAACCTCCACCCCTTCCTCGTTGGCCTCACCACTGAAGTTACACCAGAGATACTCGGTTTTAAACCGGCTCAGACGCAAGCCTTGGGGCTCCAAAGTAGATCTCCATAACTCCAACTTCTCGTTCACCTCCCCCCTCGACTCCGCCACTAACACGATATCATAAGCGAAAAGCATGCACCAAGGGACGCCATCTTGAATCCCTCGCGACATGACATCTAGGATAAGGGCGAAAAGAAGAGGACTTAGGGCAGACCCCTGGTGTAGCCCAATCTCAACAGGGAAAAAACGGGAGTCACCAACTGGGGTCCTGACGCGAAACTAGCTTGGGAGTACATGTCTTGAATCACCCTAACGTACGACGATGACACTCTCATCTCCTCAAGGCTCTTCCAAATAGCTTCACGGGGGATACTATCATAAGCCTTCTCATGATCAATGAACACCATATGGAGGTCTTTGCGACGTTCCCTGAACTTCTCCATAAGGCGTCTGACGAGATGAATGGCCTCGGTCGTCGATCTCCCAGGCATAAAACCAAATTGATTCTCTGAGATTTCAACTTATCTTCTAATCCGACATTCAACCACTCTCTCCCAAAGTTTCATAGTATGACTGAGTAATTTAATACCCCGATAGTTACTAAAACTCTGAGCATCTCCTTTGTTCTTAAAAAAAGGGACCACAATACTACGCCTCCATTCAGCTGGCATCTTAGCACCCAAGAGGAGCACATTGAACAGATCTGCTAGCCATTGAACGCCAACCTCACCAAGACACAGCCACACCTCGATTGGGATCTGATCCGGACCAACCGCCTTCCCTCTAGCCATCTTTTGAAGGGCCCCCTTGACTTCATCCTTGCTGATACGCTCACAGGAACCAAAAGAACGCACAAACGAAAGAGAGACCTCTTGCTCCACACCGGCACCACTCCTCCTAGCCTCATTGAAAAGAATATGAAAAATACGAACTCCACCTCTCCTTAATAGCATTTTCATTCACTAATACTTGGCCTGAATCATCCTTAACAAACTTAACAGAACCCAGGTCGTACCGCCCTATCTCCCTAGCTTTAGCTAGTTTAAAGATAGCATTCGCTCCTTCCTTGGTATCTAGGCGTTTATACAGCCCTTCATAGGCTTCACCTTTGGCTTTCGCCACAGTTTTTTTGCCTCTCGTCTCGCCACCTTGTACGCTTCCATCTTCAGAATCCTTTCCGCCCCTGCACAAAGCGACAAAAGCTCTTTAAAAAGCGCAAGTTTAGCCTTAACTTTCTTTTGAACCTCCTCGTTCCACCACCACGACTCCTTAAGACCACTGAACCTTCCTGAGGAAACCCCCACCACCTTCTCGCCCACACACCGAATAGCCTTCGCCATGTTGGTCCACCTAAAGTTGACATCTCCACCACGCGCAAAACAACCTTCGTTGAGCAAAGATTCCCTGAATTGGACCGCCTTCTCGCCCTTCAAATCTTTCCAAAGGATTCTTGGTCTAGACTCTCTCGTCTTGCGAACAACTCGACCCCCCATGGATAGATCCATGGCTAACAGACGGTGCTGGGAAGCACACGCCTCACTCCGGAACACCTTGCAATCCATGCACGCCCTAACATCACGCCTGCGCATAAGTAGGTAATCGATTTGAGTGTTGTGCCCCCCACTACTAAAGGTGATGAGGTGCTCAGCCCTCTTCTGAAAAACAGAATTCACAATTACCAACTCCTGGGCAGTAGCAAAGTCCAACAACGCGGACCCACCGACATTCCCCGAAGCCGAAACCCCCATGAGCGCTGAGATAGCCATCTGCCCTCTCACCAATGTGATGTAGATGGATAAATGCATTTAATACATCATTTTTGTACTTAATACACCAATTTTGTACGAAATTCAATATGATTATTTAGAAATTTGGGATGTTTTTATCGTTGGAAATTAATGTAAATGCAGGGGATCCATTATTATTATTTGGAAAATTAAATTTCTGTTGCAAAGAGACATTGGGAAACTAAAAACAAATAAAAATCTTACAAAAGATGTTGAAAATGTAAAAGTATTTAATGCTTAATCAAAGCTCTTAGGGCTATCGTCACCCTTTCCCATTTTAAAATCACCTTCAAACAACAATAATGTCTACTCTACTCTAAGCGATTCTCATATGGACGCACGTTTTCTACCATGTCCATTTTTCAATTTATACTTGTTTCAATCTGATTTGAGATTTTTTGTTTTTTTCTTAATGTATTTTTATGTACGACATGCTTTAGATATTTTAATGGAATTGTGTAATTTTTTCGGGGATATTAACTGAAGTTGGAGTTATGGTATATTTAGAGTTTTTTTTCGTTACTCAATTTTTTGATAGAATTGATGGTGTTGGTGTACAATAAATCGGTAATATATAAAATCGTTTAGAAATATTGAGTGAATTGAAATTGGATTAATGTTGGTATATTAGAGGGTATTTGGATCGTTGATGGTAATTTTTTTTTTTTTTTTTGGGAATGGAAATTTGAATTAATTGTAATGAAAATGATTTTAATATGATATCACAAATGATAATTAAGGATCTTGATGTATCTTAATAATCATCTAATAAAATCTAAACACTATTAAAATAATTTAAATACACTTAACAAAATGTACAAGGAACTCAAAGAAATTATCTTTCATACATTTGGCTTGGAATAGTGCTTGCCGTGTGAGAAGTGGTCAAGTTATGAAACATCCTAGCATCGACTTTGTTCAAAGGGAGAACATTGATCTGGAAAAAATAGGAATATAACCTTTTATTAATGTAATAAATTAAAAATATTTTGAATTAAAAGAGTTTTAGTGTTTGTCATTTTTGAAGAGCTCCAACGTCCCTCTAAATAACTGAGATTGAGAAATAAACAAACAAGTTTTGCTTTGAAAAATTCCAATAATTGAAAACAAAATGTGATGATATCTAAATCGGAAAACCAAAAATGAAAAAAGAAAAAAGAAGTAAAATTCAATGGAAAATGTTTAAGTGGTGGTGATATATATATACTACAATTAATTGATACGCGATAGATTAAAAGCAATCAAATTCAAACTAGTAGAATAATAGCCTGTCTATTTGATTTCTAACTAGCACAATAGCTCTCAATTTCGTAGCAATAGTTGTTTGTTGTTTTTCGAAAATTTAACCTAGGTTTCAATTTTAATTGTTTATTATTCGATTTTCACTATTATGCTTGTTAGAGATCTAATATACACGGTTCAAAATCGACTAGTTCTCATGTGTAATTTCTTCTTATTATTCTATTTTGCAATTTTTGTTTGAGCTGCTCTTTTGTACCAATAGTTATATCAATATATTTATTGACCTTCTTTATTACGGATATTATTCTCTATTACGGATATTATGTAAGAATTGTAGGCTAATAGTGGGCTACACATATAAACAGAGAAGGCAGGTTCAACAATGGTGGCAATAAAGGTAGAAGGCTGGGCTGTCAAGATTAGAAGGCTGGGTTATCAAGACAAGATCTGAAGGCTGCATGCAGTAATTATAGATGAGTAAAATATGGTAGGCTACAATGTGAACAGAGAATAGAAGAAACAGAGGCAGCCAAACTACAAGTCAAATATTCACACCAGGAAGAGTTAATAGCAGCTAGCACAATGACATAAACAATGACATGTACAATATAGCCTATAAATAGACACCCCGCAAGATTGTATAAGACACAAAACACAATACAATGTAGTCATACGGAGTTTAAATCCTCTCTAATATATTTCGGTTTTATTGTCTTCCGCACATAGCTTATATATTTTCTACATGGTATCAGAGCTTTAAGATCCTTACCTGTGTTATTCCGGTGGTAGCCATTGTCTTCGGTAGCTTCATCTCTTCCAAACTTTATCTTTGTGACAATTACACAAACACCTTGCGTGTTAACTCACTAAGTTACACAAACGCTTCCTGAGTCACCTCCTACCAGCCATATATGGATACAACAAACACACATCAGCCACATACAAACCACAAACACCCTCATTCTCCTCCGGCTAGTCATCATTTCTGTTCGGCGAACCTCAATCTCGTTGCAAAGAGAACTTTTCCTGGTTGCGCTGCATTCGAGCTGTACATTTGTGATCTTTGAGAGATTCAAGTTCCACCATGTGAATCTTAATCTCTTGCTGTAGATTTTCTATATCCTATTTCAATTGGTGGAAGGTGCTTTCCTCTCGTTGTATCTATCAAAGCTGCTGGCTTGTGTTTGGTTTGGGCTAGCCTTGTTTTCATTTTTGGATCACACTAAATCAGTCCACTGAAAAAAAAACAAAAAAAAAGTGATTTTAGTAGTGTGAAAAAAAAATTATGGGGAGAAAATTCCACTAAATTCTGAAAATACTGGGGAGAAGATTCCACCAAATTCAGAAATTACTGGGGAAAAGGTTTCCACAAAATTAAAGATTCAACCAAATTCAGAAATTACTGGGGAGAAGATTCCACCAAATTCAGAAATTACCGGGGAGAAGATTCCACCAAATTCTGAAATTACTGGAGAGAAGATTCCACCAAATTCAGAAATTACTGGGGAGAAAATTTCAACAAATTCTGAAATTACTTGGTAGAAAATTCCACCAAATTCTGAAATTACTGGGGACTGAAGTTACTGGGGAGAAGATTCCACCAAATTCAGAAATTACAAGGGAGAAGTTTCCACCAAATTCTGAAATTACTGAGGAGAAGATTCCACCAAATTCTGAAGTTACTGGGGAAATAAAAATTTGTTTCGACTGATGATCATTCCAGTCCTTGTTTTGTTTTGATTACCTTCTTTTTAGGTTGGGCATTTTTTGAGCACCATGCTCCAACTTGAGGGGGTATTGCGAATGTATGCAGCCTCAGTTGTTATTTAATCAAATATGGTATGTTGTCAAAGATATCAAGCTGGTGTAGGCTGTCAAAGATATCAAGCTGGCCTTAATTGATGTATGGTGTAGGCTGTCAAAGATATCAAGCTGGTCTTAATTGATGTATGCCATGACATTCAGATTGTACTCTTAAAGCCTATAAATATGGTTGTTTGTTGTAGTAGTAAAGACACAAAAAAGACACAATGTAAACTCCAAATGGTATTCTGTTTGTAGCTCCATAGATGAGTAACTATAAACACTTCTCTATCAATATAATTCAGTCTTGTGTTCTTCATTGTGATTTGCTATAGAATTAATAAAGTTATCATTCTCGTTTTGTATTTCCCTTGATTATAGGATCATCATTACCATTGAACATAATTTGTGTCCAAAAAAAATAGAGCAATCTACTTTTTTGTATAATTTTCAGTCTAAGTTTATGAGAGCAAGTCCAATGCAATGCTATCCTTGGTGCTATTGCTATATTATTGCACCAAGTGCTAAAAAACTCATCTCCAAAGGAGTGCTATAGTTGGATGCATCCTTGGTGCTATTGTTGCATCCTTGGTTCTAAACTTGAAACCAAGGATGCATTTATGCATCCATGCCACATCATCATTTAACTAGAATGAGATGAGTTTGTTGAGAATATTCAATAAAAGTTAAAAGAGTTAGGTAAAAGTTAAAAGAGTTTGTTAAATTTGAAACTAGTTATAGAACTAGTTTTGGAGGGTGAGTTTTATTTTAGCACCAAAATTCACTTTTTGGTTCTATATTATAGCAATAGCAATAGCAATTCAGCATCTAGCATTGGACTTGCTCTGAAAGGAAGATCTTCAAAGATTCCAAAGAGCCAAACTTCTTCGATTCGAGAGATTATTTCATTTTTCTTCCAGGTCGATGACAAAGTCCATGCTAGGTTGAAATATAGTATATTGAGATTATATAAGCTAATAGTCCCTTTACAAATTAAAATGTTTTGAGGTTGGTAGCTCCTTTACAAATTAAAATGTTTTGAGGTTGAGGTTTATCCTTTCACTCCGCTTTCAACTACCCTATACAAATATATATAACTAACAAATAAAAGGGTAGATTTTGTTTACTTGATATTTATAAAATAATTGAATTTACCTTGAGAAGATGAAGATTATTATTCATCCTTGAAACAGAAAATATTCATTTCATCAAAGTGTTTGTACAAAGAACTGTAAACTCTCTACTTACATCTGAAAACCAGAGAAAAGAATTATATACAGACTTCGTGAAGATAACAAACTTTCCCACTTAAAGTAACAAACTCCTTAGAATGAAAAGACTAAATTGCCCTCTAGAATATTTACAAAATACTGATATATCCTAAGTCAGTATCCCCCCTCAAGCTGGACTTGGAGAAGTTAGAACAAGACCAAGCTTGGAGGAAAGAAAACGAAGTTGAGCAGATCCAAGAGACTTAGTAAACATGTCAGCCAACTGCAAATGAGACTGAATATGATAAAGTTTGATAAACTTGGCATCAATGTAATCTCTGATAAAATGATAATCAACACGAAGATGCTTAGTCCTCTCCTGAACCACCTGATTCTCAGCAATATACTGTGCAACAGTGTTATCACAAAACAAATCAATAGGCAAAGGAACATGAACATTAAAATCAGCAAGAAGACCATGAAGCCAGATAAGCTCACTGGTGGCATAACTCATGCTGCGATATTCAGCTTCAAAAGTACTTTTATAAGTAGTTTTATGTTTCTTTGTTTTCCAGGAAATCAAGGAATTACCCAAAAACATAGCATATCCAGATAAGACTTGGCAGAGAAAGTACCAAGATCCCCAATCAGAATCACAATAATCTTTGAGAAACAAATCATTGTTTGAAGGATACAACAGACCCATGTTAATAGTACCTTTAAGATACTACAGCACATGAATAGCAGCCTGGAAAAGAGAATTTGCAGGAGAATTAAGAAATTGACTTAACTGCTGAACATAATAAGAAATATCTGGCCTGGTCATGTTCAAATACATCAATTTTCCAACAATTCTTCGATAAGGCTCAGGATCATCCAAAGGTGTTCCATCCTTGATACTAAGATGTAGATTACTAGGAAAAGGTGTACAAACTGTCTTACAAGATTCTAAACCAGTATCCTTCAACAAATCTAAAATATATTTCTTTTGATTAAGAAGAATGCCAGATTCTGACCTTGTAACTTCAATACCCAGGAAAAAAGACAAAGATCCAAGATCTTTGATAGTAAAAGCCTTATGAAGAGAATCCTTGACAAACTGAATATAGGAAAGAGAATTGCCAGTGAGAAGTAAATCATCAACATAAGCAACCACTGCAGTAAAAGAACCATCCAATTCAGACTTGACAAATAAGGAATAATCCTGTTTAGATTGAACAAAACCAAGATCTAACAAATGTTTACTCAATTCCACATTCCACTGCCTAGCTGCTTGTCGAAGACCATAGATAGACCTTTTGAGTTTGCAAACCAAACCAGGAGGAACATTGTAACCAGGAGGTGGTAACATGTAAAGTTCTTCCTCAACAAAACCATGCAAGAAAGCATTATTAATATCCAGTTGATGAATAGGCCAATCTTTGGCAGCAGCAAGAGCAATCAAAACTCTGACAGTAGTAAATCTAGCAACTGGACTAAAAGTATGCTTATAGTCCTTCCCTTTTATTTGTTTATCACCTCTTGCTACCAGCCTAGCCTTGCATTTATTGAGAGAACCATCAGGATTGAATTTTGCTTTGTAAACCCACATACAAGCAATAACAGTTGTACCAGGAGGAAGAGGAACTTAGTCCCAAGTTTCATTTTTCTCAAGAGCCTGCAATTCTAACTCCATAGCTTGTACCCATTTAGGATCATTCTTAGCTTGTGAGTAGGAACTAGGTTCATGAACAGACAAAACCTTATCCAAAGTGGCCAAATATGCAATACTAAAAGATGGTGAAGAACCAGAAAACACATGTGAAACTTGAGAAGTGGGTTTAGAAACAACAAAATCATCAAACTTTCTTGGAAGAACAGTAGTTCTAGAATATTTTCGAATAGGGACAACAGCAGAATGCTGAATATTTTCAGTGGGAGGAATAGAAGTAGGAACTGTATCATGTGATGAATTTTCATTTCTGGCATGAGAAGAATCAGTAGTATGTGAATGAGGAACTGAATTGCGTGAATGACCAGAAATCTCAGGAACAGAAAATGGTGGTATAAAAGAAGAATCAAGATCAGAAAAATCCAAAACAGAAGTAGAAGATTCTGTATCAGGAATAGAAGAAAAAAATTTTGTTTAAAAGGAAAAATGTTCTCCTTAAAAACAACATCTCTGCTAACAACAACCTTATAATTGTCTAGATCATACAGTTTGTATGCTTTCTGAGCATATGGATATCCCAGAAAAATGCATCTCAAAGCTCCAGGAGCAAACTTATCAGAAGGTTTAACAGCAGCATAACATAAGCAGCCAACAACCCTAAGTCTTGAAAAATCAGGATCAGATTTCATAAGAATTTTATATGGAGAATTCCAGGATAGCACAGAAGAAGGCATAAGATTGAAAAGATAAGTTAAAGCTAAAATGCTATCACCCCAGAATTTGATAGGTAAATTTGCATGAAGTCTAAGAGCCCTAGCTGTATCAAGTAAATGCCTATGTTTCCTTTCTACACGACCATTTTGCTGAGTATTTCTGAAAACACACCTAGAGGGGGGGTGAATAGGTGTATTATGGCTGTTATTGATTAATTATGACCTGTTTTAATTTTCCAAAAAAACGGCTTGCTGAAATGACTTAACAAGTTAAAAATAGCAGGCTATTTTTAAGAGCAGATGCAGTGCAGTATGAAATGTGCAGAATAATAAAATGAAACACAAGATCTTTTAGCCAGGTTCGACCCCTAATCCCCTATGGTCTACGTCCTGGTCCCTTACCAACTTGGTAAGAGAATATATTATTGATCACTATAAACTGATTACAAGATCAAACAATATATCTCCCTTTACACCCAGCTGCTTACAATTTGGCTTGCTGAATTTGCTGTGCTGATATGAACTAACTCTCTAAGAAATAATTCCCAAGTATCCTTCTCTAGTCTAGTTCTACCCACCCAAAACCTGAAGCCAAAACTTGTACAGCAACTAAACTTTACAACTTGAACAATACAAAGTATTTGAATGTTTACAACTCAACCTACAAAACCCTCTGAAAATATATATATTCGAATGTATGAGAGTTTGAAAGATTTTCAAGAATGTAGCAAGAAAGCTCGAAGTTGTGTATTTATTGTATCTTGTTTTTGCACTTGGTTCGATCATTGAACTCATCAAGCAAGTTCAATATTTATAGGTAAACAAGATTGATTTGAAATATAGTCTTCAAAAGGCTCCCTCGAATTTTCTAAGTTTTGTAATCATAAATGATGAAGAAGTGGAGGAGCTGTTGTCTTCAAGAGGAGCGTGTATATGTGTAATGATGGTGAAGACAAAGAAGGAATATAGAATGTGTTTGTTGGGTATAGTCAAATAAAGAATGTAAAGTAAGCCATGTGCTTTCTTTATTTAAAGGGTAAAGAATATGTTGTCTCCCACTTTCTAGACTTGAGAATTAGAATATTGAGAAGTATGATGTATTTGTATAATTTAGAGGGTCCCTTACAATATTCCTAAATAACACAAATAGATCCTTGAAAAACGAATTTCTTCTTGGATTCTGTTCTTTCTGTCGCTCGGAATCAGCAGGCTGATTTTGTACTGTCGGTAAATTCAGCTTGCTGAAATATATCAAATTGTCCATAACAGCTTGCTGAAATACAACAGTTAGTCTGACTGAAAATAATCTTGTACAATCATAACACAGCTTGCTGAATTGATAAACAATATGAAATACAGCTTGCTGTATTATAATCATCAAAACATAAGGGTTACAATCTCCCCCTTTTTGATGATTATTGAAGTATTATTTTAGGAGAGAATTCTCCCCCTAAATTCCTGCACTCCTGTAAACTGGATTAAACAATTATAGCACATGCATTCATAAATACCAGTTTAAGCAATTAGATCACAGATCACATAATTAATTTAAGCCACATAATTCAAGCTAACATAATTCAAGCCAACGCATAAAGCACAGAGTGCTATAATTCAACCACCAAACATAGATAGTTAAAGTTTTACAAAACCAAATTTAATTCAAAAGTTTTCAAAGCAAAGAGAGCAGTTTTTCAAGCAATACTACTAAAATATTCTCCCCCTTAATCATTAAAAAGGGAACAGGTTAATGCATCAGCTTCCATGGAGTCTTCTTTCTCAGTATTAGTAGCATTTGCATCAGGAGGAACAATAGTAGTACCAGTGGCAGGAGGAATAACAGTAGCATGAGGAACTTCCACAGACTCTTCCTTTCCAATAAGCATTGATATCATGGTTTTTAGAACCTTGATTTCCTCTTCAAGTGCAGAGATTTTATCAACCAGGACAGTATGATTTCCCTTAAGGATTGTAGTATCAACCACAACTTGTTCTACTAGTTTAATTACCTTAGGTGTAGCATGTGTGGCAGGAGTATCCCCAGTATTAACCTCAACCGGCTGATTTGGTTCTGAGATGTGAATTAGAGAACCATTTGCAATTTTCAGGTTTGATTGAGCTAAGTTCTTAGCATCGATATGTTCTTTAGCCTGAACTGAATCAAATCCAGTGAGATTGACCTTATAGAACAGAAGAATTCTTGTGATTAAGCATCCATATGGCAATCCAGAGTTGTGTTTTCCAACAGCAGCAAACATAGTATCCAAGACAAGTTTGGGTAAATTAAACGGTATTTTGGACATAATCCTAGCACATACACAAACATCTTGCCAGGTAAGGTTTGAACGACCTCCCAACCTAGGACAGATATTGGCCCAAGAAATCTTAAACATCAAGTGTGCCATTGGATTGATCTGAGAGGTTGTGGGTAGGGCTAATTCCATCACTTTGTTTGGAGCAACTAAGACATTTAGTTGGTCAACATACGAGAATCCAGTGAAACTAAGTGAGCCATGAGTGAACACATCAACGGTTGAATTAACATTGATTTCTAAAATCATAGCAAGAAATGGAGGGTTTAATTGAATGTGCTTCTCATTCACAATAGTGGTTAAATTCCCAAATTCATCTTTCTCCAAGTTAGCATAAAATTGACGAATTAAATCAGGATAGTATAACTTCGGTAAATCAATGACAAAAGAACGCATACCGACTGCATCAATTAAGTCCAAAGCACCGCATGAAGAGAGAAGTTTCAAGGTAATAGGCTTACCAGGAACAATGGGGCGAGTACCAATGTGGTGATCAAAGAACCGATTAGTGAGAGCTTCTGAGGCTATATCAAATGCCGGTTTGACTCTCTTTGTTGCAGGAGAACCCATCGGAGTAGTGTCGGAACTTTGTTCGATTTGAACACTCGGAGAACCAAAATCGTCCATTGAGAGTGGAATAGGAGACGATGGTGGTGAGGTTTGATGATTGGTTTGTTCTTGGTGCGGCGGGTGCGAGAAGACATGGTTGATTGAAGAGAGAACCCTAGTTTTTCGTTGGAATTGGGAGAAGTGAAATGAAGTGATGCCGTGTTTTCCCAATTTAAGATATAAGGGGAAAATATTTGATTTAACTTAAAAACAAGTAATCACTTATAAAATTATGGCAAGATTACTATATTTATGAAATACAGCCTGTAACCACTTAGCATAAAATAGGAAAAATGTAATCATGGCAAGTTTAAAAATATTATTTTAAGAAATAAAGCATGTAACCACTTAGCATAAATATAGGCAAATTTAATCATGACATATTATAGACAATTTAACAGATAGAAAATGTCAATAGATTTAGATCAAATTACCATATAAAGATCACAGATAAATTATATTAAGAGGAAGATTAGAGAAGATATTACCAGTCATGTTGAAAACAGCTTGCTGTTTTATACTTCACATATACCAAGCTCACGCCTGATTAAGTTGAATCTTTCTGTTGCAAGGGGCTTTGTAAAAATATCAGCAAGCTGATATTCCGTAGGGACAAAAATCAGCTTGATCTTTCCTTTAGAAACATTGTCTCGTAGGAAGTGATGGCGTACATCAATATGTTTGGTGCGAGAATGATTTACTGGATTTTCACATATGCTGATAGTACTAGTATTATCACAATTTATTGGAACTTGACCACATTTGATTCCAAAATCTCTCAGAGTTTGAATCATCCATAATATTTGTGAGCAACAACTCCCGGCTGCCAAATATTCTCCTTCTGCTGTAGACAAAGCAATAGATGATTATTTCTTACTTTGCCAAGAAACTAGACTTTGTCCAAGAATTGCACAAATTCCACTAGTACTTTTACGATCAGTTTGGCTTCCTGCATAGTCAGCATCACTAAATCCAACAAGTTCGAAGGAATTTGTGATGGGATAGAACAACCCAAGATTTGTTGTACCACGGAGATATTTAAAAATACGTTTAATGGCACTTAAATGAGATTCCTTTGGATTGGCCTGAAATCGAGCACAAACGCAAACACTATACATAATATCAGGTCTTGAAGCAGTTAGATATAGAAGACTTCCAATCATTCCTCGGTATTGATGAATATCAACACTTTTTCCATTTTCATCCGAAATCAGCTTGTTGTTTTGGCACATTGGAGTAGATTTCGGCTTGACGTTTTCAAACCCATATTTTTTCAGTAGGTTGTTGACATATTTCGTTTGATGAACATAAATACCATCTTGAGTCTGCTTGATTTGGAGTCCCAAAAAGAAGTTCAGATCGCCTATCATACTCATATCAAACTCATTGTGCATACGCTTGGAAAACCACTTACACATTGAGTCATTTGTTGAGCCAAAAATAATATCATCAACATATATTTGCACAACTAAGATATCTTTACCATTTAATCTTGTGAATAGAGTAGGGTCGTTTTACCTCTAAGAAATCCATGTTTGATCAGAAAATCACTTAGACGTTCATACCAAGACCTAGGAGCCTGTCTTAATCCATATAGTGCCTTTTTAAGCTTTAATACATGGTTTGGAAACTGGCACTTTCAAATCCAGGAGGCTGTTTTACGTATACTTCTTCTTTCAACCTGCCATTTAAGAAGGCACTCTTCACGTCCATTTGATGAAGCTTGATTTTGTTGAAGCATGCAAAGGAGAGAAGCATTCTGATTGATTCTAGACGTGCAACAGGTGCATATGTTTGATCAAAATCAATCCCCTCTTGCTGATTATATCCTTGAGCTACGAGTCTAGCCTTGTTTCGAGTGACCGTCCCAAATTCATCAACTTTATTTTTAAAAATCCATTTGGTACCAATGATGGAAACATCTTTAGGTGGTTCCACTAGTTCCCAAACGTCACATCTTTCGAATTGACTAAGTTCTTCTTGCATTGCTATGAGCCAATTTTCATCATTTAAGGCTTCTTTTATATTTTTTGGTTCCTCTTGTGCAAGAAAGGAAGAAAACGCACAGATATTTGCTTGAGCTTTCCTTGTCTTGATGCCATCTGACTTTTCTCCAATAATATGCTGTGGAGGATGATTTTTAACCGTCCTAGTGGCTTTAGGAAGAGAGTGTTGAGCTATAACTTCTTGTTTTGCAAGTTTGATCATTTTGTGAGGTTGAATCCCTTGAGCATGAAGTTCCCTTTTTGAACTTAGATTTGCTTCTTGCTCTTCCAAGGTTAATTTTGCAAGTTTTTCTGACGATTCATCAACAGGAATAGTGAAATCAGCTTGCTGTTTTTCTTCATCAACTGGTGCAGTTTGTGTTTCTTCATTTTGCTTTACTGATGAAATCAGCTTGCTGTTTGTATCTGTTCCTGCATCAACTTCCTCTTCTCTTGGCAGATCATTATTAGTTTCTTGAAAAGATACATTAATTGATTCTTCAACAATTTGTTTTGATACCATCGCGATCAATTGTTTTGAGAACAAAGCATCTTGATCCAATTATCTTGAAGTAACTGATGTTTGGCTTTCTTTTATTCAGCAATTCATATGGAGTTTTGTTGAGAATATGTCTGATAAGAACTCTGTTAAGAACATAGCAAGCTGTATTTACAGCTTCTACCCAAAAATTCCTTGGCAACTTGCTTTCTTGAAGTATAGTCCTTGCTGTTTCTTGTAAGGACCTGTTCTTCCTTTCTACTACCCCATTTTGTTGTGGAGTTCGGGGTGCTGAAAATTCATGAGAGATACCTCTATGTTAGATATAATTGATGTAATGTTTCAGTGTTTAAGTGTAACAGTGATATGTCAGAGTTTAACTGGAAGGAAGTCAGAGTTTAGTAAAGTCTGACTGACGGAAGCTGGACAGAGTTTAGTAAAGTCTGACTGGAAGCAGCGCGTATGGAGTCAACAGAAGATATTAGAGATCAATTGAAGATTGATATGGAAGCGAGATCTTTGGAGACTGGATAGCTATCAAAGAGATCGAGTTGACTTAGGAGACGTGTGACAATCTGTAATTGATATTATTGTATAGCTGATTATTAGGAATATCAATTAGAGATTGTATCGAAGCTGTATATTTTATAAATACAGTTAGGTTAACCCTAGAAGGGTATCGTGTATCGAACTATCTTTATTGTAACCTAGCAGCTCTTTGTGATAGTTTACATCACGAAGAGGGTTCTTAATATCAGAAGATTTAAAGTGCATAATCATCTTACTTGTTAAACTTTCATACGAATTTGATTATTAATTGTGTATTCGGCCTAACAAGTGGTATCAGAGCCAATCTGTTACTTTATTACAGGTTAAGATCCAAACACAACAATAATCATGTCAGCAATTCCTCCACCAACATCTACTAGTTCTGAAAAGGCTCCTACTACTGTGAGTCGTTATTAACCAATCAGGGTTCCTATTCTCAGGCCATCAGAGTATGCCATGTGGAAGGTCAAGATGACTATGTTTCTGGAGGCTACAGATCCAGAATATCTTGACAGGATTTATGAAGGCCCTCACAATCCTACAAAGCTATCTGCTGCAACTGCTGGTGAAGAAGCTAAAATAGTTCCAAAGGAAAAGAAGGACATGACTCCTGAAGATCTATCATCAATTGCTAAGGATGCGAAGGTTAGGCATTTACTGCATAGTGCTTTAGACAATGTTATGTCTAACAAAGTGATTAACTGCACCACTGCAAAAGAGATATGGGATGCTCTTGAAGTCAGATGTCAAGGAAATGCTGCTATTACGAAGAATAGGAGAAACATACTCACACAAGAGTATGAGCACTTTGAGGCTAAACCTGAAGAGACCATGACAGAAACATTTGATAGATTCTGTAAATTGCTTAATGATCTGTCATTGGTCAACAAAGAGTATGATCTAGAAGACTCAAATCTCAAGTTTCTTCTTTCTCTACCTGAAAAGTGGGATGTGAAAACAACCACTATTAGAGACAACTATGAACTTGCTGAAACAGAGATTGATGAAATCTATGGGCTGCTCAAAACTCATGAATTGGAAATGGAGCAGAGAAACAGGAGATCAAGCAGGAAGGCAAAGTCTGTTGCTCTTAAGGTTGAAGAGAAGCCTCAGAAGAAAGAGGCATCAAGAAGGAAAATGAAGGGAAAAGCTTTAGTCATACACTCAGAAAGTGAATCATCAAACTCTGATTGTGATTCAAACTCTTCTGAATCATCTGACTCTGAGGATGATGAAGAAGAAATGAGAAAAATGGTTGTGTTGATGGTGAAGACCTTCAAGAAAATGGGTTTCAAGAATTTCAAGTAAGGGAAAAGGTTTTCTAGAGATTCAAATGAAGACAGAAAAAGTTTCAGGAGGTCTGAAAGAAAAGAGACCAAATCTGGGAAGAAGGATAAGTCTGAAATTCAATGCTACAAGTGTAAGGAGATGGGTCACTATGCTCCTGAGTGCAAGAAGGGTAAAACTGGAAAGGTACTCTACACTAAAGGCAAAGATTAGGAAGACACTTCAGATTCTGATGAAGAAGTGAACTATGCTCTCATGGCTACTACTGAATCAGAAACTTCTGAAAATCAGGTACCTCTAACTACCTATGCTTATAATATTGATGACATTTCTCAATTAAGAATTTATCTTAAGTCATTGCATATAAGTTATAGGGATCAGACTTTAGAGAATGAGAGGATAAAGTCTGAAAATTCTGAACTTAAGGTTAGAAATAA
This sequence comes from Saposhnikovia divaricata, assembly GCA_036435485.1. Classification (NCBI taxonomy): domain Eukaryota; kingdom Viridiplantae; phylum Streptophyta; class Magnoliopsida; order Apiales; family Apiaceae; genus Saposhnikovia; species Saposhnikovia divaricata. The sequence continues at coordinate 64,515,899 of CM071596.1, forward strand.
ACTTGTTGAAGAAAAACTTGAAAATATGCAACAAGTTCAGAAAGAGAGAGATGATGCTGTTTCTATAGAACAGGATTTGCTTCAGAAATATAAACAACTAGAATCTGAGTTGGAGGAAGCAAATAAGAAAATTAGGACTTGGACTAATTCTGGAAAGGACACTCAACAGATTTTTCAAACAGACACTGTAGGTCTAGGTTATAATGAGGGAGATGAACTTAGATTTCAAAATCAAGTTAAAATCATACCTCATTTTGTGCATGGAGCCAGTAAATTTTTGTCTGATAATGAAAAAGAAGCTGTTAAAAATGAACCAGTAAAAACTAGTGTTAAACAGGTTAATATTGGTTCAATGACAGATAAACAACTCAAACATAAACTGAAGGAGTTAAAACCTGTTAAGAAACAAAGAGTGTCAAATAAGAACAGAAATGGAAAAGTAGGCATCACTTAAGGAAATAAACCAATGCTTGCTAGTTATGCTCCAAGAAAGACATGTCATAACTGTGGCAGTACTAAGCATCATGCAAATTTCTGCAAGAAAAACAAAAATATAAATTCTTTACCTTCCAAGTCTGAGGTAAAGAAGGATTTTGCTAGAACTAAGCCACAGACTTTATGCACACACTGTGGAAGCACTTGGCATTCCATTTATACTTGCAGAAAGTATCATGCTATCTATCATAATTACTATGAACTTAAACCCAATCTGAAATGGGTTAAAGTTAATACTGCAAGTGTAAACTCTGATACTGTTAGCTCAAACTCTGATAATGTTAATTCCGCTGCTAAAGCTAACAAAGTTAAGAATGTCAAAGGATCCAAGCAAGTCTGGATCCTTAAATCTAATCCTCAGTAATTGCTTGTGATTGCAGGGCAACAGGGAGACAACCCTAGTTGTGGACAGTGGATGTTCAGGACACATGACTGGAAATAAAGCCATGCTATCAGACTATGAGGAGAAGGCTGGCCCAAAAGTTTCCTATGGTGATGGCAATGTAGAAAGAACATTGGGATATGGCAATATTAATCTTGGAAATGTCATCATCAACAATGTAGCTCATGTCCCAGGACTCAAGCATGACTTGTTATCTGTGAGTCAAATCTGTGACAAGGGATATCATGTAGATTTTCAACCTGAATATTGTGAAGTTATCAGTAAATCTACAGGAAAGATTGTTCTAGTTGGTCATAGGCAAAACAACATTTATGAAATCAAGCTCTTAATAGACTCTGTTGGAAAAGCTATTTGCATGTCTACAAGAATGTCTAGTGAAGAGAGTTGGAACTGGCACAAGAAACTCTCACATTTGAACTTGAAACACATCAATGAATTGATCAGAAAGGATCTTGTAAGAGGACTCCCAAAGGCTCTGTTAAATGTTGATGGCCTATGTGATTCATGTCAAAAGGCCAAGCAAAGGAAGTCATCTTTCAAGAGCAAGACAGAATTTTCAATCACTGATCCTTATCATCTTCTGCATGTTGATCTCTTTAGTCCAGTAAATGTTATGTCTATAGCAAGGAAGAAATATGCTTTAGTCATTGTTGATGAATACACTAGATTCACTTGGGTGTATTTTCTAGCAAAGAAGGATGAAACTACATTAACTCTGATGGAGCATGTGAAGCTTCTGGACAAAGGATCAAGTAACAAAGTCAGAATCATCAGAAGTGATAATGGAACTGAGTTCAGGAATGCAACAATGGAAGAATTCTGCAAGGACAATGGAGTGAAGCAAGAATTTTCAGCACCTGGTACACCACAACAAAATGGTGTAGTTGAAAGGAAAAATAGAACCTTAATTGAAGCTGCCAGAACTATGCTTGATGAAGCAAAATTGCCAACTTATTTATGGGCAGAAGCTGTTCAAACTGCTTGTTTTACTCAAAATGTTACACTGATCAATAAGCATGGAAAAACACCATATGAGATGGTGAAGAAAAAGAAGCCTAACCTGAAATACTTTCATATTTTCGGGTACAAATGCTTTGTTTTGAAGACTCATCCTGAACAGTTGACCAAGTTTGACCTAAAGGCAGATGAAGGAATTTTTGTTGGCTATCCACTGTCAACAAAGGCATTCAGAGTTTACAATCTGAGAACTAAAGTGATCATGGAATCTATACATGTGTCTTTTGATGACAAGAAGATAACTGGACTTGAAGACAAAGATGAATATGATCAACTGAACTTTGAAAATGAAGATTTAAACTCTGTTGAAGTAAACTCTGATCAAACTATTCTGACAGACTCTGTTGAAACAAACTCTGAACCTCTACTGGTAAACACTGGAGAAACTTCTCAGCCACAACAAAGGGAAGAACCAGTTGAGGGGGAGCATGATCAAGATGAAGACTCAAACATTGATACTGAGTCAAATGAAAAATCTGGATCAAACTCTGATGATTCAAACTCTGAAAATTCAAATTCTGACTCTGGGCAGTCAAGTTCAGGGGGAGTCTCAGAAAATGAAGAAAGCCCACAACAAAATCAGGAGAGCATGGATCAAGGGGGAGGATCACATGCTGATAGAAGTCATTTGCCTTCTGCTAGGAAATGGACTAAATCACATACACCTGATTTGATAATTGGTGATCCAGATGCAAAAGTGAAAACAAGAAGTCCCACTGCAAGTGAATGTCTGTTTCATGCATTCTTGTCTAAAAATGAACCAAAGAAAGTGGAAGAAGCTCTTCAAGATGCTGACTGGATAACAGCAATGCAGGAAGAGTTGAATGAATTTGAAAGGAATGAAGTTTGGACCCTTGTACCAAGGCCAAAGAACAGATCTATTATTGGTACTAAATGGGTTTTCAGAAACAAGACTGACAGTGAAGGTGTTATCACAAGGAACAAGGCTAGACTGGTAGCAAAAGGCTATTCACAGCAGGAAGGAATAGACTATGATGAAACATTTGCTCCAGTTGCAAGATTGGAGGCAATCAGATTTTTTCTAGCATATGCCTCTCACAAGAAATTCAAAGTGTTCCAGATGGATGTGAAAAGTGCTTTTCTGAATGGGAAGCTTGAAGAAAAAGTGTTTGTTGAACAACCACCAGGATTTGCGGACCCAAAATATCCAGACCATGTCTACAGGCTGGATAAAGCACTCTATGGACTTAAGCAAGCACCAAGGGCATGGTATGAAACTCTGGCTCAATTTCTCTTAGAAAGTGGATTCAACAGAGGTACTATTGACAAAACTCTGTTTTATTTCAAATCTGGGAGTGACTTGCTTTTAGTTCAGATATATGTTGATGACATTATCTTTGGGTCTATTAATGATAAACTCTGTAAGAAGTTTGCCAAGCTCATGCAGTCCAGATATCAAATGAGCATGATGGGAGAGCTTAGTTATTTTCTAGGCCTACAGGTGAAACAAACAGATGATGGTATTTTCATTAATCAAGCAAAATATACCAGAAATCTTCTCAAGAAATTTGGTATGCTTGACTGTTCATCTGCATCAACTCCCATGGCAACAGCAACTAAATTGGACAAAGACACAGGAGTTTCAGTGGATATGATAAACTACAGGGGCATGATAGGATCTCTTCTTTACTTGACAGCTAGTAGGCTTGACATCATGTATGCAACCTGTCTTTGTGAAAGGTTTCAGGCAGATCCTAGAGAGCCACATCTGACAGCTGTGAAAAGAATCTTCAAGTATCTCAAGGGCACCATATCATTAGGTCTGTGGTACCCCAGAGAATCAGATTTCAAGCTACTTGGGTATTCTGATGCAGACTTTGCAGGCTGCAAGATAGACAGAAAGAGCACTAGTGGAAGTTGTCAATTTCTTGGTGACAGACTTGTCTCTTGGTACAGCAAGAAACAGAAATCAATTTCTACATCTACAGCTGAAGCAGAGTATATTGCAGCTGGTAGCTGTTGTGCACAGATCTTGTGGATGAAGAATCAGTTGCTGGATTATGGATTGAGGTACATTAAGATTCCTATTTACTGTGATAATCAATGTGCTATTGCTATGACAGGTAATCCAGTACAGCATTCAATGACCAAGCACATCAGCATAAGGTACCATTTCATCAGAGAACATGTGGAAAAAGGGAATATTGAACTACATTTTGTGTATACAGAACAACAGCTTGCAGATATTTTCACCAAACCATTGAGTGAAGCTACATTTACAAGACTGGTCAATGAACTAGGAATGGTCTCTGGTTCTGACTAGGAATGTTGGTTAGATTCATATTTTACTTATGTATTGTGTTGCTCATATTTCCTTGATTTGTTAAGTGCTAAGTGAACTCTGTTGATTAAACTCTGTTATGCATACTCTGTTAACATGTTTTTCTGTCAAACTCTGTTAAACTCTGTCAGCATGCCTGTATGTCATACACTGTTAATAAGTTTGATAAACTCTGTGAACTCTGAGTTGATTTTTGTCTGAATGAAAACACCAATGAAGAAATATGTATGAAGCATGATTCTCAGCAATTAATCATGAATCTTTCCGAGTTATTGTGATCTAATCTTAGATTGTGCAGAAAGTTAACACAGCATGATACTGGTTCATATTTATAGCATCTCTTAGTTTATTTTGTCCTAAACTCTGAGTCTATAAATACTGTGTGCATTGCCTTTCATGAATAACTACTGATGTTGATGAACTCTAAACTCTGTTAGTTATACTCTGGTAGATTAAAATGACTACTGCAATACCCCAACGAAAATATATATAGGTTGCTATACTCCTTTGAGATTATGTTGGAGACTAGGATGACCCAGGAACTTATTGGTATATAATATGTGCTAAAATTCTCTGATTTTTGGTGACTAGTCAAAGACTAGGATGACCTAGGAACTTATCAAAATGATAAGGGCTAAATTTTTTGAATTTTTGGTGACTAGCTCCAACCTCTAATTACTGGAATGAATAGAATAAAAAAAATTAAAATTAGCAATAAAGGGGGTATAAAATAAATTAAATGTTACTGTATATAGATTGATTACTACAGAGTTTAGCTTTCATCATACAGTCAGTGTTTAATATGAGAGTTTGTGCATCCAGTGTTTATTGATTTACTTTATGGATTTTATGAAAAATTAGATGCTCTAAAAATTGATTTAGTAAACTCTGCTTCACACACACATATTTTCACAACTGTGCAATTTTTGAAAGGGTTTCGGTGATAAAGTTGGAGAATTGACAAACGCTGTTGATTTGTGGTTAGTACTCTGAGGTAAATTTTCATTTGGATAATTTGAAAATTTTGAGTAAATAGTGCTTTTGACAACTGTTAATAAGTGTATTGTGATAAAGTGTCTTGGAAATAGGTAAGAGCATACAGCGGTGATAATTGCTATTTTTACTGCGCATGATTAATTGATCCACTGTATGTATACTACAAGTAATCCCTAATTGTTCTGTTCCTGATTTAATTGTGGTTATTGTTGATGAATTTGTTACTTATATGATTACTTTAATTAGTTTTCATTTTCTTTGATTTAATTATTTGAAGAACAATTCATAAACATAAAATTTGCAGAACACATTGAATAAGTTAGAGAAATAGGATTCTTCATTAATAATAAGAAAGAGATTACATGCAAGTATTACATCTTTTTGTTCTCTCTATCTACTAATCCATTCAACAGGAAAATAAAAAGAAAAGTCTAAACCACTCCATTGTTAGCAGCCATCCCAGATCCCATCTTTGCCACTTTGTTTGGGTGGAAGTTGAAGGGATAAGGTTATTTTTGCTGACACATTCATTAACAATGGTTGGTGGTGTTGGATGAGGATGCCTTAGAGGAAAGCCATATTAATGTTTTTTGAAGAGCAGCATCGATGTCGATCACTCTTGCAGGCTTTTCTCTCTCGATTTCTTGAAGACTGGCATCCATCTGCAGCCACAGAGTTTCAAGCTGCCTTTCCCAGTCAAAGGCATCAAACTCTTCACGAGTATAACTGAAGATATCTCTATTCTCTACGAGATGGAGATTCTTTCCTTGATGGTAAGTTTTGACATTGTTTAACGGTGTGTTGTGTGAAGGGTTTTTGATTTTCAGGAGAGAATGAAAGATTAAGGGGATAGTGAACAAGTCTCTAGGCGTTAAATAGAGATGGTTTTTAATGGTTCCAGGTATTTTAAGAGAGTGTTATTTGATTTTTTTTTTAAAAATCAAATATTTTATTGTTATATTCACTAATACACTTCTTAAAATTACGAGCGCGTGTATTTCACTCACCCATTATTGTGTCCCACTCACCCATTATTGTGTCCCACTCACACATTAATCTAGGAACTGTTGAGTGTTTGAATACACAAAGGATTGAGTTTTAATTTTTAATTACAACTCTATTTACTTTTGTGTACAAACGGTTGAGTTTTACTTTCACTCACTCACTTTTACATCTCACAGTTCACTCAGTTTTCACTTGCGCATTTTCACAAACACCTTTCCTACATACACTTTTCTTTGTGATTTCTTGCCCATTTCTTGATTCAATGGCTTCTAAACCATTCACTGTTCTTGGTCTACGTTTTGTCCCTAACAATTATGCAGCTCCACTCCATCATGAACGTGTTCCAGAAGCGTTTCATCTTATACAGAATATCTTGAGAGACTCAGAGATTGGACAAGCTCTGGTTGAACCTAGTACTCTCTCTGCATCTCAAATTGCCACTTTTTGGCAAAACTCAGTCTATGTGGATGGAGGAGAGAATGGGACTCCTAACATCATCTTCACTCATGAAGAACAAGAGTTTGTCATTACTCCACAAACTGTCAGAGAAACGATGGGGTTTGATACACACACCTCTTATACTTACGTTACTGAACCTCAGTTGAGACAGATGCTACAGGAGATAGGCTACATGAATTCTCTTGACAAGCTTGGCAGTGTAAAGAGGCCTAATCTCAGTAAAGAATGGAATTTTTTCTTCGATTGCATTACAAGGACATTCCAGAAGAAGGTCACTAACTGGGATGCTATTCCAATGGACAGTCTACAAATCGGGTATTCTCTACTTTATGGCAGTAATTTTGATTTTGGTAGATATGTTCTAATGAATCTAGGTGATAAACTGTCAGAGTCTACTACAGTTTATTTTGCTCGATTTTGTCAAATGCTATTCACTGCTTGTGTATCTGGTTTAGAGATTGCTGAAGCTGATGTGATTCAGTCTTTTAGAGTCAACAAGAGAATATTCTCTGATATGACTAATAAGGATGCTGGTAAATAAAATCTACCTGCCTTTGTTCTGCCACTTGCTTTGCAGAATTTTCTCAACCAACCTCAAGACCAACCACAACCAGAACCACAACCTGAACCACTAAACACTGATCATACTCAAACCTTAAACACTGAACCACCTACATCACCTACCCACACTGTACCTGAACAACAACCTGCATCCACTCAAAACACTCCATCACCAATCACAAACACTGCTCCAACTCAAAACCCTCAATCTCCAATCACAAAACAATCTTCACACACTCAACAACTAAACACTGAACCATCACAATCTCAATCACAACCACAGCCTAAAGCAAAAAGAGGCAGAGTAAAGCAATCAGCAGCAACTACTGAGAGACATGCAAGAACTAAGAAGTCAGTAGAGACACACATCAAAGCAAAACAGACATCTCTTGGAGCTGTTTATGCTAGAAGAAAGATTCAAAGAGCAAAAAGACCTAAGTCACCCTCTGTGGTAGCAGAATCTAGTAAAGAGGATTCAGATGAAGTGCCTCTAGCTAAGAGAAGAAAATTAGTAATCTCTGATTCTGATGATGAACATGTTGAAGCTCCAGAGGTGGTTTCACAGCAAACACCTACCGTTGAGGCTGAAAAAGATAAAATACCTGCAGAGGTTGAAATGCCTGCAGAGGACAAAATGCCTGCAGAAGAGGATACTAGAGATGGCTTTTCTCCAATGGATGATATTCTTGATTCATTCATGCCATTCTCTGATCTTATCTCATCTATTTTTGCTCAATCTGAAGCACCTGGTGTAGCTGATCAACCTACAGTTGTCCTTTCTGAAACTGTAGCATCACATACAGAGTTACTCTCAGATGCTCACCAGACTGTTGAAGGAGGAGATGGGGTTGATCAAGCAACCAAGGCTACTTCTCAGTCTATGCCTGTTGATGACAAAAATGTAAACTCTGTTGCTGAGCCTGAGCAACATGGAGAAAATCTTGACAAGGCTGCAGGAGAAATTGCAGAAACTGTGGCTGACAATGCTCAGCACAGTGTTTCACTTGATGTAGAACATGCTAAAGCTGCAAGTGTTGAACCTGAAGGTGAAAGCAGTGCAAACTCTGATTCTTTTCTGAGTGCACCAGTGCAAACAGACAATAAACATACCTCTTTCGATCAACCTTGTAAGTCTCATGAAATTGAGAAAGCACAACTTGCAAAATTTGTTGCTGACTGGTACAAAGAGGATTGCATTTTTCCAAAAGGGAGAGCAGCTAATTTTGTTAAGCAAACTACCAATACTATATCCAATCCAGAGATTCTTTCTTGCTTAAAAGCAACTGTAGTTCAAGTCAAAACTCTGGATAGTAGATTTGATGAAACTACAAAGGCAATCACTGACTTGAGGACTGAGATCGTGACTAGATAAATGAAAATGGAAAGAAAGTCTAAACTCATGAATACCAAATTTTCTAAAGCCCAAGACAATCTCTTTGCCAGGCTGGGTAAAGTTGAAGAAAATCAGTCTGCCTTGTCTGCTAAAATAGATTCCATTGCAAACTCTTTGGAGTTGCTAACCTCCATTCTTATTCCTGATGATGTCAAAAAGGGGGAGAAAGTTGCAAAAACTGCTTGCAAACAACTTCAATCCTTTGAGAAGAACAATTACAAGGTCTACAGTAAACTCTGTTAAAGCAAACACTGTAAACTCTGCTAGAGTAAACTCTGCTAAAGCAAATACTGTTGAAGGTCCACGGAATGATACAGAGTTAGCTGCAAACATCTTTCTTGAAGAACATGGAAATGATGTCACTTTAGAAGATGTAAAGGCTGAAGAGCTAAGGATTAAAGCTGAACATAAGAAAAAGCTTAAATCTGGAAAATTCAAGAAGAAAGATGAAAAGGCATCAAGACCTGTTCTTAAAGGCATTAAGATCAATGAAAATGTCAATGCTGATCAGAGATTGTTTCATTCAAGAAAGCCAACAACAGATGAGGCTAGATTGAAGCTTAAAGAAAAAGTTGTTGAAGTTGATAAGAGTTCAAAGAAGTTAAAGCAAGTTACAACCTCTGTTTCTACATATGTTGTACAAACTACTCTTCCAATTCATGGTTTTGTGAGACCTATTATTCCTGAGAATACTGAGAAAGTTCAAGGAGGTGATATTTTTCAAAGCAGAGCAATGATTGCTAAGCAACCTCGTGATTTGGCTGGTTTAGGGTCAAACAGAGAAAGGACTTTGAATATGACTCCTAGAGATCATTCATCACTGGCTGCTCCAGGTAAGGGTGTCCTTCAAGTTAATTTGGACAAGCTGGAATCAGTAAAGTTGATTCATCAAAGAAGTCTAAATAAAGACTTTCTGTTGTATTTCATGGAGGATGGGACTGTTTACAAAGTTGGAGAGCATGATATTCATTTGAAAATGTATGAAGAATTGCAGTATGTCTTACATATTTTCAAGGTGAATAACAGTCGTACTTACCGAGCTGCAGAAGTGCTTAGATACCAGATGGAAAGATCAAAGATGATTTGTGGAATTAAAGACAAGTCTGAATATGTACCAAAGTACTTAGATTACAAAGGAAGAATGGTTGAAATGAAGAGAAACAGTGCTAAGCTGAGAACTGATTTAGGTATCACTGTGCTTGAATTCAATTCAGAATCAGAAAAGTCATACTTTATCAGACTTGGAAATGAAATGAAGAAGAACAGCATCTATGATTTGAGATCAGCTATTTATCAGACAGATGGTACAGATTCTAAGCTTCGAGATATCAAGCTACAGATGGAAAGAGCACTTTAAGTTGCAGAAGAGAGATTGCTAACAGAGTACTTGAGGACAGCATGGGATGTTGAAAGGATTAAGTAATTTATGCTCTGTAAGTTTTTCATATTTTCTGTAATTTTGTTAAGTATCAGTTTAAAATCTGTTTAGTTGTTAAATTCTGTATATGATTATTTGTTTTTGACATCATCAATTATCTATTAACTTGTGCATTTTTGCTAATGAACAAGTTGGGGGAGATTGTTAGATATAATTGATGTAATGTTTCAGTGTTTAAGTGTAACAGTGATATATCAGAGTTTAACTGGAAGGAAGTCAGAGTTTAGTAAAGTCTGATTGACAGAAGCTGGACAGAGTTTAGTAAAGTCTGACTGGAAGCAGCGCGTACGGAGTCAACAGAAGTTATTAGAGATCAATTGAAGATTGATATGGAAGCGAGATCTTTGGAGACTGGATAGCTATCAAAGAGATCGAGTTGACTTAGGAGACGTGTGACAATCTGTAATTGATATTATTTTATAGCTGATTATTAGGAATATCAATTAGAGATTGTATCGAAGCTGTATATTTTATAAATACAGTTAGGTTAACCCTAGAAGGGTATCGTGTATCGAACTATCTTTATTGTAACCTAGCAGCCCTTTGTGATAGTTTACATCACGAAGAGGGTTCTTAATATCAGAAGATTTAAAGTGCATAATCATCTTACTTGTTAAACTTTCATACGAATTTGATTATTAATTGTGTATTCGGCCTAACACTCTATCTTTACAATAGGTGATAAAATCCTTTTGAAATTCACCTCCATGATCACTTCGAATCCCTACAAGTCTTGTATTCAACTTATATTCAAGTAATTTGATTAGATTCTCAAATTCCTCAAAAGCACAATCTTTAGTTTTAAGAAACAATACCCATGTGAATCTAGAATAATCATCGACAATAACAAAGGCATATTGTTTACCTCCAATGCTTTTATATGCTTCTGGACCAAAAATGTAATATCCGGGAATTTCGTACTTTGTAATTATATTAATTATGGAATAAAATATTAATATTTATTCCAGGCTGATGTGTCATTATGTGGATTAATGATTTTTGATGGTTAATGTGTCCAGTATCGTTAAGTGAGTATGTATTAAATTATTCTTGGATGTTTGATCATTTTTTTTATATTAAAAATATCATTTTATACCGCTCTAGCATTTTTATAAAATAATTGGAGCAAGTAAAAATTATGAAATCTTCTATGCTAGCATCTTGGCATATTCAGAGATTTTTAAAATGTTAAGATTTAATTAATTTTGGTTTTAAGTATTTCTAAATGATTTTACAAGATTTATTATTTTTCTTATGTGCAAATATTGTAAATTATTCTATGTGCATTTTAAGGGTAGATTATTTAAAATTCTATTCCATGGAATTTGAGAGGCATGAATATCTATTATATTTTTACAAATATTTGGAAGGGTGATTAGCTATTTTAAATTCACTTATAGTGTTTATAATATTTTATGAGAATTATTTTAGTCTAATTTGCATTATTTTATTCTATTTTGAATTAATTAAATATGTGAATGATGATGGATGATTAAAATGAGTTATGTGTAAATAGAGTGCTAGAGATTATTTATTTGATCTTGCTATTTATATTAATAATTTTGTGCCAAAGAGATTTATAAAATATTTACAAGATTATTTTGCAAAGTAGAATAATTAAATAAATAATCAAATCTGATTATTTCTCTCCCCTATAAATACCCCCACCCACTTCCCCTTCCCCATTTCTTTTTCTTCTTCCCCGTGTATTCTCTCTTCACCCCAAACTCCATTTTTATTTCTTAAACTTTTAAAAAAACTAAACTCCTCATAAGTAAGTCATTTCTTCACCAAAATTTAAGTTCTTGTAACCAAAATGATCCTTGTTTCATCCTCTATCTATTCATACCCATATCTTTGAGTTTAATTTAGTTTCAAAAATCTGAAATTTTTAAAGTTGGGGTTCTTGACCCATTCATTTACATGCAAGCCCGGATTCGTGATTTGGGAGTGTTCTTGATGATACCCACGAATTTTTGGGGTCATCCGAGACAAACCCACTCTTGAGCAATGATCTTATAGTGAGCTCAAGAGTTTGATTTAGTGATGTTAGTATGTATATATGTGTTTTTGATGTATATAACTAGTAGATCTTTATTGCATGTGAGTTTTAAGATGGGTTAAGTTAAATTTTGTCTTGGGTGATGTAAGTTGTAAAGATGAGTATGTAATCTATGTTTATATCTATGTGTTTGATGTAATTAGTTGATTAAATTTAATTGCATGTAAGTTTTATTAAGTTTTTGGTGATAGGTTTTGTTTAGATTGTAGATGTTGAGATATAAACTTTGGTGGGTTGTTGCTAATTAATTATTGGATGATATTATGATAGAAATTAAGTTGCATGTCAATTTAGAGCTAAGTTGTGTATTTTTCAGATTTAATAAAGTTCAAGTAAGTTGTAGTGGAGTCTAAGGAGATGAATATTTGAGTTGTTAAGTTTCGGTAGAGGTCTGATGCCTTGTAAAAATCATATAAAATTGAGTATTGATCAGTTGGTGTTCATTCTTTAGTCATTAGAAAGGTATTGCAATTGTCTACAAGTTCCGTGTTATGTGTCTTCTGAAATTTCAATCTGAAGTTTGAGTTTTCTGCACTTTAAAAATTCGACCAGATTGTTGGGTCACTTGCAAGCTCTGTTTTCAAAAATTCATGGTAAATCAATCGTGCATCCAAATTTTCTGAGCCATACTATTCTGGAAAGATCTCTTCAGAGCCTACAATTCTTAATTACATTTCATTTCCAGATTTTGAGATCTTAATGCCTTAAACTTAGAAACATTAGCGTGCAACCGTTCTGATTCTGTTTCAGCAGTCCACCTTTTAATTCATCCAGAATTCATTACTTATCCATTTGTAACTAGCTTTACCATTCTGGAAAGGTCTCGGAATTTCCTTCGAGTTTCATGTTCTGTACTTTTCGATTTAAGATCATCTTGATAGAGCAAATTGAACTTCTTTCAGAACTGGTCAGTGGTGATGCCAATTGTATTGGTCATTGTGGTTTTGTATATGATTCTGAATGCTAATGTGCATTTAAGATAAGCTTATGGATGGTTGTATGTGTATGTTGTTGATGTTGTGGCCAAGTGGTAATAGGAATTGGGTGACGTAATTAGTAGAATGTATACTTGTATCTATGTTAATTAGTTTAAAGCTTGATTAGAATATAAGTTATGTTATATTATATTACGCTATTTGCTCTAAGTGCTATGTGACTTATATGATTACGTGGATTATTTGACGATGGGATTAGTATTATTAAAAGAAGTCGTGTTGGTTCGCGTAAACAACGAGGGGACACTAAGATATATTTATTTTTCATATAGGTCCAAGTAGAAGGCCCGGTAAGGAGCCAGCTCCGGTAGGGAAGGAAGAAGAATTGTAGCCATCTCTCGTCGCCAAGGCGAATGTTTTCTCGAACCTAACATTACTTCACGATCTTGTTCATAATACCTTTGTATACTTTGTTATACCCTACACTCGTACCTTACATATTTATTCTGATTTGACTTAATCCCATTTGCGAGATATATTATGATTCCCTAAGAATTGATTGTTGAATAATACCTTTGCTTAATCCCCTAAACAACGATCTTTTATTCTTGTCATGAACTTTGAATCGAAATTGAGAATTGAAAATCAAAATTTAAATTTCCCGAAAGATTTGAAATATAATTGAGAACTTGAAATTCTTGTTCAGTAATATGAAAATTTTATTCGACCCTGGGATTGGAAATTTGATTTTGACCGTTACGCCGGTCTGTTATGAATTTTGGCTTTAATGCCATGGCCAATGTCAATAAGTGCCAAGGATCCTTTAGAAGTGTGTTGGAGTCACAGTAATATGTGGCCCGGAGCTAATGCGTTGGCTGATCACCTAGCTTAGCTTGTAGCGTGTGGTTCCAATTCCATTCCATTTGATTCGGTAAATAAATATTCTTGACCCTGATTATTTACCGCTGTTATTGAAATGTTGATATACCCTGATTATTTACCGCTGTTATTGAAATGTTGATATACCCTGATTATCTACCATTATCTTGATTTATTGTTATGCACTTGCTGAGCTTTGTAGCTCACTTCTTTGTTATATCTAACCCTTACAGTTAGCAAGAATGGTAAGGACTATTCAGACAGCACGAAAGAGGTCTGGTATGACAGGTGCCGCTTTTAGGAGGCTTTTTGTTCAGGTTGGCAGCTAGTGGACCCAAGCCATTAGTAGTCCACCTCTTTTGTAAGCGTAGTATGAATTCATCAAGTATTGTATTGGCTTTAAATCTAAGATGTCTTTGGATTAGTATGTTATTTCACACTTGAACCTGGAAGCGGTCTTTTGGGTAGTTGTATCAAGGTACTTTATTTTTGTTAAACTTTTGTAATATAAATTAATGTGTACTTTCAATCAGGGGTTGTTTAGTTATTTCTGGGTTATTTAGTGGTGCAGGTTTTGGGGCGTCACAGGTTGGTATCAGAGCTACAGGTTCAAGTCACTGAAATAATATAGGATTAAGATATCTAGGATAGGAATCAAGAATAGGGTAGCAAATAGAATAAGTCACTAAGTAACAATTAGAAAGAATAAGCTTAAGTTTAACCTTAAGTTAATTACCTTTAATCTAGCACCCTAATACTCTGGTATATATATATATATATATATATATATATATATATATATATGTATGTATGTTTTGTTGACAGCAGCGTGCCCCGGCACCTCCGTCTAGCTCTAGCTCAGACAGCAGCTATCCTGACTCTCCGCCCGAATCCCAGGACATTAGGGAAGTTTTATCTGGTACTGAGGTCGTCTCTGAGGAGGTTGTCACTGAGCCGCAGGTAGCTATGCACCTAGGATCTTCCTCATCTGTAGCTATTGATGCACCAGACACAGTTCCCTACACAGTGTATGCAGCTTTGCTCCGTGAGAACCATAGCCTAGAGGGACAGATCCAGATACTGAGGTCCTTTATTGATACCCCGTCCGGTAGTGCCTCCACTTCCTCATGTGAACCACACCATATGTCCAGGCTTCGTAAACTCGCTAGGGAAGGCCAGGAGCAGTTGAATGCCATGCCACCGGTGGGTAGCGTGAAGATTTCTCAGATGCGAATGTTTTTCCAGATGATGGTTGATGAGCTGCAGAGGATCGTTGACTCGATGTAGATGGTGGTTGCTTAAGCATCGGCTAGTAGGACATCATGTAGTTATATGTGTTGACTTACTCCTGGGGTTAATGCAGTTATTTCTGTTGTTGCTTTAGAACTTTTGTTTCCCTTAATTCGTATTTGGAACCTTGACGTTTATGTTGTAACTCGTTGACGGATGTGATATCCGATCGTACTTTATTTCAGCATTTCCTTTTTATAATTATGTCTCGTAAAATATGAACTGTGGTAGTATCCTTGTTTTCTTTAAGCCATAACATCATTATCATGTCCTTACCCATATACAATTGCTTCAGATAGATATAACCTGCCATTTAATATATGCACTATCATAAATCTTTATATAGCCATGATTGTATCTTGAGATTGGTAAAGTATTGACCTGTATAACTCTTATGTTTTCACTTCAGTACGATGCCACCTAAGAAGAAATCGAGTCGGAAGCCCAAGAATAACCGGGAAAGACCGGAACCAGAAACCGAGAATCATGAGAATCCAAACCCAAACCCAGAAAACCCACCCGAAGTGAATTTGAATATGAACCAATTCCTTGAATTGTTACGTCAGCAAACTATCACGGTTGTCCAACAATAACACTTATTGCAACAACAACAACAGTAAGTACCGTCGCAACTCAATCAGAATGCAGTTTCATTTAAGTCTTTCCAGGCAGTTAAGCCTCCATAATTTAAAGGAACTTCAAATCCAGTGGAAGCTCAGAGTTGGTTAAAATAGATCGAGAAAGCCTTTTTCTTAGTAGCAGTTGGTGAAAATCAGAAGACGGTATATGCTAGTTATTTCTTGAAAGGCGAAGCGAACTATTGGTGGGAGTCAGCAAGGGCATTAGAAACCACTGAAGTAATTCCTTGGGAGAGGTTTAAGAAGTTATTTTTGGATCAGTACTTTCCCAAGTATATGCAGACATAAATGGAATTAAGATTCTTTGAGCTGAAGCAGAATGAGCTTAGTGTTTCGGAATATGAGAAGAAGTTCACAGAATTATCAAGGTTTGTACCCGAGTATGTATGGAGAAGAAGGGTAAGAGATTTCAACATGGAATTAAACCATGGATTAGGAGTAAGGTGGCTATGTTTCAGTTGACCACTTATGGTGAAGTGGTCCAGTTGGCGAAGATAGTAGAAGGTGAAAGTGAGCAGAATCTAAAGGAAAGGAATAACAAGAAGAGGAAATTTGATGGTCATGAAGAGGGGCCAAGTCAGGGAAAACTAGCAAATTGGTTCGTGAAGAAACCAGGATTTCAGACCACGAGAAAAGGAGGTAATTTTCATAGAAATGAAGCAGGAAGCAGAAATCAAGGAAGCAAACCCTTAGGTCAGAATCAACAGAGACACTCACAACCCTCCATTCCAGAATGCAAAGCCTGTTTGAAGAGGCATGTTGGTGCGTGTAACAAGGCAGATATTGTGTGTTACAAATGTCAAACCAAGGGTCACTATTCAAATGAGTGCCGAGGTGTGAAGCCACCTACAACATGTTACAGATGCGGAAAAGTAGGTCATATTTCCAGGGAATGCAAGGCACCAGTGAAGAACAATAACTTGATGAGGTTGACTACAGCACCTCCACCCAGCAATCAGATTCCAATGAACCAGATACCTATTTGTCCAGTTCCAATTCCTCAGATACCTACTCAACAGATGATGCCATATCAGATGCCAGTCTACTCAGCACCATCCAGAACCTTTAACATGAACGTGGAAGATGCGATTCAAAGCTCCGATGTGGTAGCAGGTACGCTTCTTATCAACGATTTTAAGGCTAGAGTGTTAATTGACTCAGGCGCTACTAGATCATTTGTTTCTAAGGATTTTATTGCTAGAACGGGGTGGGAGATTAGGAGATTGAAGGAAACTATAAGCATTATACTCACAAATCAGGATCGAGTCTTAGTAGATCAAGTTTGTCCACAGTGTGAAATAGATATATCCGGATACCGCTTTCCTATTTCCTTATTACCTTTTCAGCTTGGAGAATTCGATGTCATTTTAGGAATGGATTGGTTAGGGGAAAATAATGCTCAGATAGATTGTAAGGGCAAAAAGGTCATTTTAAACTCTCCGGAAGGTAGGAAAGTAGTATTCAGAGGACAAAAGCAAATGAAGACATTTCTTACAATAATGCAAGCGAAGAGATTGTTAAGGCAAGGTTGTGAAGCATATTTGGCGTATGTTGAAGATATAAGTAAAGAAGCTCCTAGGATATAATCGATTCCTGTAGTCAATGAATTTCCCGATGTGTTTCCCGATGAACTTCCAGGATTACCTCCTAACTGACAAATTGAGTTTACGATTGATCTGGTGCCAGGCACGGAACCTGTTTCCAAAGCCCCGTATCGAATGGCACCGGCAGAAATGAAGGAGTTGGCAACTCAGCTACAAGAATTATTGGACAAGGGAGTTATAAGGCCAAGTACATCTCCTTGGGGAGCGCCAGTGTTGTTGTAAAGAATAAAGATGGGAGCATGAGACTCTGCATTGATTATCGAGAGTTGAATAAGGTAACAATCAAGAACAAGTATCCATTGCCAAGGATAGATGATTTATTTGATCAGCTTAAAGGAGCGACATGTTTTTCGAAGATTGACTTGCGATCAGGATATCATCAACTTAATATCAAGACGGAAGATATACCAAAGACAGCATTCCGAACAAGGTATGGACATTACGAATTTTTAGTGATGGCATTCGGATTGACAAACGCGCCCGCAGCTTTTATGGATTTGATGAACCGAGTATTCAAGCAGTATCTAGATAAGTTTGTGATAGTTTTCATTGATGATATATTGATTTACTCCAAGACTGAAGAGGAGCATGCTAAACATCTAAGAATGGCTTTGGAAACTCTAAAGAATGAAAAGTTGTATGCGAAATTTTCCAAGTGTGAATTTTGGCTACGAGAAGTACAGTTTCTTGGACACGTTGTCAGCAGTGATAGAATTCGGGCTGATGCCGCCAAGATTGAGGCCGTGATGAATTGGAAACAACCGAAGACACCAACGGAGATACGAAGTTTCTTAGGGTTGGCTGGATATTACAGAAGGTTTGTTAAAGATTTTTCTAAGATTTCAGGACCCTTGACCAAGTTGACCCGAAAGAATGAGAAGTTTGAATGGACTGATAAGTGTGAGGAAAGTTTTCAGGAATTGAAGAAAAGGCTAACAACAGCTCCAGTTTTATCTTTACCGATGATAAAGGAGATTTTGTGATTTTCAGTGATGCATCACACAAAGGATTAGGATGCGTATTGATGCAGCATGACAAAGTAATTGCATATGCGTCAAGACAACTCAAGCCTCATGAACGAAGATATCCTACACATGATTTGGAGTTAGCAGCTATAGTCTTTGCGTTGAAGATTTGGAGACATTATCTTTATGGAGAGAAATATGAGATATTTACAGACCACAAGAGTTTGAAATATATCTTTACTTAGAAAGAACTGAATATGAGACAGAGAAGGTGGTTAGAATTGATTAGGGATGACGATTGTGTTATCAATTATCATCCTGGCAAAGCGAATGTAGTGGCGGATGCATTAAGTCGAAAGAAGAGATTGAACATGCTGGCGATGGCTAAGGAATTGTTTAAAGAATTTGAAAAGTTGGAAATAGAGGTTTGTGCGCCTACTGATGAAAGGATTCATACAATGACCTTTCAACCAGAGTTGTTAGAGAAGATACGAAGATGCCAAGAAGAGGTGATGAGTCATGAGATTAATGATTTGACTGGAGAGGAAATATGCACTCAAAAAGATGACAACGGAATTTTAAGATTTTCTTCTAGAATTTGGATACCCAATGTGGAAGAATTAAAAAGTGAAATACTGCATGAAGCTCATAACTCAAGGTATTCGATTCACCTAGGAAGTACCAAGATGTACCATGACCTAAAGAAGAATTTCTGGTGGCCTGATATGAAGAGAGAAATAGCAGAATGGGTTAGCAAGTGTTACACATGTCAGAAGGTCAAAGCAGAACATCAAAGACCAAGTGGATTGTTGCAACCGTTGGAGATTCCCGAGTGGAAGTGGGAACATATCGCAATGGATTTTGTGGTGGGATTACCAAAGACTAAATCAAATCATGATGCCATTTGGGTGATCGTAGATAGGTTAACTAAATCAGCTCATTTCTTACCGATCAACGAAAGGTTTTCGCTGGACAAGTTGGTTCACATGTACTTGAAAGAAATAGTGGTACGTCATGGAGTTCCAGTATCTATTGTGTCAGATAGAGACCCCAGATTTAATTCAAGATTTTGGCGACAGTTTCAGGAACGTTTAGGAACTCAACTTAAAATGAGCACAGCTTACCACCCGCAGACTGACGGTCAGAGCGAAAGAACCATACAGACCATTGAAGATATGCTGAGAGTGTGTGCCTTAGATTTCGAAGGTAGTTGGGACGAGCATTTACCGCTGGTAGAATTCTCATACAACAATAGTTACCATGCAAGCATTGGAATGCCTCCTTATGAAGCCTTGTACTGAAGAAAATGCAGATCACCAGTTTGTTGGGACGAAGTTGGAGAACGCAAGATGTTGGGACCAGAATTGGTACAACAAACGAAAGAGACTGTTGAGCTCATCCAGAAGAGATTATTAGCCGCTCAGAATAGACAGAAGAAATATGCAGATTTAACTAGGAAGAATGTAGATTTTGAAGTCGGTGAACCAGTGTTACTTAAAATATCTCCATGGAAAGGCGTGACAAGATTTGGAAAGAAAGGAAAGCTTAGTCCAAGATTTGTTGGCCCATTCGAGATCTTAAAGCGAGTAGGGAAGGTTGCATACGAGTTAGCCTTACCTCCCCATATGCAACATATTCACAATGTGTTTCATGTCTCGATGATCAAGAAGTACAATCCTGATGCAAAGCATGTAATTGAGTATGAACCGATAGAAATTCAGCCAGACTTGTCCTATGTAGAGCAGCCGATTGAGATATTAGATCGCAGTGAGAAAGTACTAAGAAATAAGACAGTTGTTTTAGTTAAGGTGTTGTGGAGAAATCCTAGAGTTGAAGAATCTACTTGGGAATTAGAAAGTGAAATGTTAGAAAAGTACCCTCAGTTGTTTACGCATTAGATTCTGGGGAAAGAATCCCTTTTAAGGGGGGAGGATGTAATATCCGGGAATTTCGTACTTTGTAATTATATTAATTATGGAATAAAATATTAATATTTATTCCAGGTTGATGTGTCATTATGTGGATTAATGATTTTTGATGGTTAATGTGTCCAGTATCGTTAAGTGAGTATGTATTAAATTATTCTTGGATGTTTGATCATTTTTTTATGATATTAAAAATATCATTTTATACCGCTCTAGCATTTTTATAAAATAATTGGAGCAAGTAAAAATTATGAAATCTTCTATGCTAGCATCTTGGCATATTCAGAGATTTTTAAAATGTTAAGATTTAATTAATTTTGGTTTTAAGTATTTCTAAATGATTTTACAAGATTTATTATTTTTCTTATGTGCAAATATTGTAAATTATTCTATGTGCATTTTAAGGGTAGATTATTTAAAATTCTATTCCTTGGAATTTGAGAGGCATGAATATCTATTATATTTTTACAAATATTTGGAAGGGTGATTAGCTATTTTAAATTCACTTATAGTGTTTATAATATTTTATGAGAATTATTTTAGTCTAATTTGCATTATTTTATTCTATTTTGAATTAATTAAATATGTGAATGATGATGGATGATTAAAATGAATTATGTGTAAATAGAGTGCTAGAGATTATTTATTTGATCTTGCTATTTATATTAATAATTTTGTGCCAAAGAGATTTTATAAAATATTTACAAGATTATTTTGTAAAGTAGAATAATTAAATAAATAATCAAATTTGATTATTTCTCTCCCCTATAAATACCCCCACCCACTTCCCCTTCCCCTTCCCCTTCCCCATTTCTTTTTCTTCTTCCCCGTGTATTCTCTCTTCACCCCAAACTCCATTTTTATTTCTTAAGCTTTTAAAAAAACTAAACTCCTCATAAGTAAGTCATTTCTTCACCAAAATTTAAGTTCTTGTAACCAAAATGATCCTTGTTTCATCCTCTATCTATTCATACCCATATCTTTGAGTTTAATTTAGTTTCAAAAATCTGAAATTTTTAAAGTTGGGGTTCTTGACCCATTCATTTACATGCAAGCCCGGATTCGTGATTTGGGAGTGTTCTTGATGATACCCACGAATTTTTGGGGTCATCCGAGACAAACCCACTCTTGAGCAATGATCTTATAGTGAGCTCAAGAGTTTGATTTAGTGATGTTAGTATATATATATGTGTTTTTGATGTATATAACTAGTAGATCTTTATTGCATGTGAGTTTTAAGATGGGTTAAATTAAATTTTGTCTTGGGTGATGTAAGTTGTAAAGATGAGTATGTAATCTATGTTTATATCTATGTGTTTGATGTAATTAGTTGATTAAATTTAATTGCCTGTAAGTTTTATTAAGTTTTTGGTGATAGGTTTTGTTTATATTGTAGATGTTGAGATATAAACTTTGGTGGGTTGTTGCTAATTAACTGTTGGATGATATTATGAGAGAAATTAAGTTGCATGTCAATTTAGAGCTAAGTTGTGTATTTTTCAGATTTAATAAAGTTCAAGTAAGTTGTAGTGGAGTCTAAGGAGATGAATATTTGAGTTGTTAAGTTTCGGTAGAGGTCGGATGCCTTGTAAAAATCATATAAAATTGAGTATGGATCAGTTGGTGTTCATTCCTTAGTCATTAGAAAGGTATTGCAATTGTCTACAAGTTCCGTGTTATGTGTCTTCTGAAATTTCAATCTGAAGTTTGAGTTTTCTGTACTTTAAAAATTCGACCAGATTGTTGGGTCACTTGCAAGCTCTGTTTTCAAAAATTCATGGTAAATCAATCGTGCATCCAAATTTTCTGAGTCATACCATTCTGGAAAGCTCTCTTCAGAGCCTACAATTCTTAATTACATTTCATTTCCAGATTTTGAGATCTTAATGCCTTAAACTTATAAACATTAGCGTGCAACCGTTCTGATTCTGTTTCAGCAGTCCACCTTTTAATTCATCCAGAATTCATTACTTATCCATTTGTAACTAGCTTTACCATTCTGGAAAGGTCTCGGAATTTCCTTCGAGTTTCATGTTCTGTACTTTTTGATTTAAGATCATCTTGATAGAGAAAATTGAACTTCTTTCAGAACTGGTCAGTGGTGATGCCAATTGTATTGGTCATTGTGGTGTTGTATATGATTCTGAATGCTAATGTGCACTTAAGATATGCTTATGGATGGTTGTATGTGTATGTTGTTGATGTTGTGGCCAAGTGGTAATAGGAATTGGGTGACATAATTAGTAGAATGTATACTTGTATCTATGTTAATTAGTTTAAAGCTTGATTAGAATATAAGTTATGTTATATTATATTACGCTATTTGCTCTAAGTGCTATGTGACTTATATGATTACGTGGATTATTTGACGATGGGATTAGTAGTATTAATAGAAGTCGTGTTGGTTTGCGTAAACAACGAGGGGACACTAAGATATATTTATTTTTCATATAGGTCCAAGTAGAAGGCCCGGTAAGGAGCCAGCTCCGGTAGGGAAGGAAGAAGAACTGTAGCCATCTCTCGTCGCCAAGGCGAGTGTTTTCTCGAACCTAACCTTACTTTACCATTTTGTTCATAATACCTTTGTATACTTTGTTATACCCTACACTCGTACCTTACATATTTATTCTGATTTGACTTAATCCCATTTGCGAGATATATTATGATTCCCTAAGAATTGATTGTTGAATAATACCTTTGCTTAATCCCCTAAACAACGATCTTTTATTCTTGTCATGAACTTTGAATCGAAATTGAGAATTGAAAATCGAAATTTAAATTTCCCGAAAGATTTGAAATATAATTTGAGAACTTGAAATTCTTGTTCAGTAATATGAAAATTTTATTCGACCCTGGGATTGGAAATTTGATTTTGACCGTTACGCCGGTCTGTTATGAATTTTGGCTTTAATGCCATGGCCAATGTCAATAAGTGCCAAGGATCCTTTAGAAGTGTGTTGGAGTCACAGTAATATGTGGCCCGGAGCTAATGCGTTGGCTGATCACCTAGCTTAGCTCGTAGCGTGTGGTTCCAATTCCATTCCATTTGATTCGGTAAATAAATATTCTTGACCCTGATTATTTACCGCTGTTATTGAAATGTTGATATACCCTGATTATTTACCGCTGTTATTGAAATGTTGATATACCCTGATTATCTACCATTATCTTGATTTATTGTTATGCACTTGCTGAGCTTTGTAGCTCACTTCTTTGTTATATCTAACCCTTACAGTTAGCAAGAATGGTAAGGACTATTCAGACAGCACGAAAGAGGTCTGGTATGACAGGTGCCGCTTTTAGGAGGCTTTTTGTTCAGGTTGGTAGCTAGTGGACCCAAGCCATTAGTAGTCCACCTCTTTTGTAAGCGTTGTATGAATTCATCAAGTATTGTAATGGCTTTAAATCTAAGATGTCTTTGGATTAGTATGTTATTTCACACTTGAACCTGGAAGCGGTCTTTTGGGTAGTTGTATCAAGGTACTTTATTTTTGTTAAACTTTAGTAATATAAATTAATGTGTACTTTCAATCAGAGGTTGTTTAGTTATTTCTGGGTTATTTAGTGGTGCCAGTTTTGGGGCGTCACAAAAAAGGTCTAGATGCAAAAGTTCTAAAGGTTTAGCAGATGATACCATGTTCTTTGATTTGTGAGGAGTTTGAATTTGTTTGCCTAATTGGCAAGCTGAACATGTATCTATCTTTACATATTTCATTTTAGGTAACCCTCGAACTAAATTCTTGGAAATCAGCTTGCTGAGTTGATCCATATGAACATGTCCTAGCCTTCTATGCCATAGATTAGGAGATGTGTTAACTGAAGCTAAACAGTAGGCTGTTTCCTGTAACTTAAAATCCAAAATATATATATATTTCCTTCCCTTCTAGCGATTAGTGGGATTTTGTTAGTACCAAGATAGATAATACATTTTTCTTTATCAAAAACAACATTATGAACATCATCATATAATTGACTTATACTAAGCAAATTATACTTTAAACCTTGAACAAATTGAACTTTGTCAATTGAAAGCATGTTGTTACCGATTTTGCCTTTTCCAAGAATTTGAAGAGTTTTGCTATCACCAATTGTAACTTTTCCACCCTTCTTCTTTTTGAGAGTGATAAACTGAGACTCATCTCCACACATGTGCCTTGTACACCCGCTATCCAAAATCCATTCCTTTGAGTTTGTCTTTGCGGCTAGGCATACCTATGAAACAAATAAGAACAACTTATCCTTTTGGTACCCAAATTTTGTTTGGTCCAGTATGGTTAGTAGATAGAACATATAAATCAAGTAGTTCAGATTTCTTGATCCATTTTTGGATCCATCGTGGTCTATGATTTCTTGTATTTCTCCTACTGTCAGTCTGAAAACAGTAGGCTATTTTCCTATTTCGGTAGGATGATTCTATCTGAGTAGTGCAGTGCTGTGCAAGATGTCCCTTCTTTTGAAACTTGTTACATATCTTCCAAGGCATTGCATAATCATAAGGAATTCCACGTGTTCCATCATATTTGAGAGCATTTTCTATTTAGGTTGAAGCTAATCCAACTCCTTCTTTTTCTATAGGAACTGTAGCTTTCTTCATCATTGATATGAGAGTTTCTTCACCTTGAACAAATTTTCCCATTCCTTTGTTAAGTCTCTTTATCTCCTCCTCAAGTTCTTTTATTTTTTCAGCTTGTTGTATAACTTCCTGTGAAGCTTCTGTTTCTTCTTTCAGCTTGCTGATATGAATATCTTTGAATCCTATTTCATCATTCAGCTTGCTGATTTGAATTTCTCTGGTTTCTATATCAGCTTTCAGCTCGCTGAGTTGCTTGATTAGAACATCATTTCTTCTGAGTATTACTTTGTTGAGTCCTTCTAATTGTGTTATGCCATCCTTCAACCTTGTAATCATAGATTCATGTTCATCTAGAGCTTTTTCTTCCATTAAATCTCTGACTAATTTTTTAAGATGAGTATTTTTCTCTTTCAACTTGTTGTTCTCTGTCTTTATTTTGAGAAATTCTTCAGAAGATTCCTGCATAGTTAGTTTTTCTATAACATAAGTAGTAGGTAATGAATTAAATGAATTTACCTCACTGTTGTTATCATCTGAGTCTATTTCGTTGCTTTCCACTTCGGTGTTATCCTCTTCATCGAGACCAACCAAAGCTAAATTAACCATATCATCACTTGAGTCTTCTTCAGAGGTAGAGTCATCACTCCAATTCATCAAAGCCTTGGATTTTCTTTTGTCCTTGAATCCAGCTTGCTATTTTGACTTGTTCTTTAATTTGTAGCAGTCTCTTCGATAGTGACCCTTTTTGCCACATTCAAAACACGTGTCTTCTTTGGATTCTTTGAGATCTTTTCTGTTGTCTAGGTAATTTCCTTTAGCTTTCCTCATTTGATTCTTCTTTTCAATGAGTCTTTTGATTTTCTTTGAAATAAGAGCTAAGTCCTCATCTGATTCTGATTCCTCTTCAGGTTCCAGCTTGCTGTTTTGCGAATGAAGTGCCAAATTCTTCATCTTTGAAACTGGAGCTTGTGATGATCTGGCTTGACTTGCATTTATTTTTGCTTCAAAGTGTTCAAGTTCAAGAAAAACAGCTAATGTATCCATAGTGTCAATTTGTGAGGAAGATTCCAACGCTGTCACCTTAGGCGAATAAGACCAAGGTACAGCACTCAAGATTTTCATGTTTATTTCAGCTTGAGGAATTATTTTCCCAAGTAGTTTGGGACCATTCATTGTCTTCTAAAATCTTGCTTGACTTTGCCTTATCGTCTCATCATCCTTGACCATAAATCTTCCAAATTCATTCATCAAGGTACTGAGTTTTACTTTCTTTAATGAAGTTGAACCTTCATGATAAAGTTCTAATGTGTCCCACATTTCTTTAGCGGATTTGCATGAGGAAACTTTATCACTTTCACTTGCAGAAAGGCCATTCATGATAGTGTTCATTGCCCTGGTGTTGTAGCTTTCTTTGATCAATTCAGCATCAGTAAGCTCATCAATGTATTTCGGCTTGCTTTCTTTTCAAGAAATATATACGGGCCTTTATTGACAACTCTCCATTCTAGTGGTTCTTTTGACAGGTGCATCTTCATGCGATCTTTCCACCAGTTATAGTTTTCAGTCCCGAGCAGCAAAGGTGCACGGTGATTTGATGAACCGAGAGGATAATCATCAGCCATATCGATCGATACTTTTCCTGTTACAGAAAGATTAGTATACCAATGCTCTGATACCAATTGAAAACACACCTAGAGGGGGGGTGAATAGGTGTATTATGGCTATTATTGATTAATTATGACCTGTTTTAATTTTCCAAAAAAATGGCTTGCTGAAATGACTTAACAAGTTAAAAACAGCAGGTTGTTTTTAAGAGCAGATGCAGTGCAGTATTAAATGTGCAGAATAATAAAATGAAACACAAGATCTTTTAGCCAGGTTCGACCCCTAATCCCCTATGGTCTACGTCCTGGTCCCTTACCAACTTGGTAAGAGAATATATTATTGATCACTATAAACCGATTACAAGATCAAACAATATATCTCCCTTTACACCTAGCTGCTTACAATTTGGCTTGCTGAATTTGCTGTGCTGATATGAACTAACTCTCTAAGCAATACTTCCCAAGTATCCTTCTCTAGTCTAGTTCTACCCACCCAAAACCTGAAGCCAAAACTTGTACAGCAACTAAACTTTACAACTTGAACAATACAAAGTATTTGAATGTTTACAACTCAACCTACAAAACCCTCTGAAAATATATATATTCGAATGTATGAGAGTTTGAAAGATTTTCAAGAATGTAGCAAGAAAGCTCGAAGTTGTGTGTTTATTGTATCTTGTTTTTGCACTTGGTTCGATCATTGAACTCATCAAGCAAGTTCAATATTTATAGGTAAACAAGATTGATTTGAGATATAGTCTTCAAAAGGCTGCCTCGAATTTTCTAAGTTTTGTAATCATAAATGATGAAGAAGTGGAGGAGCCGTTTGGAGGAGCTGTTGTCTTCAAGAGGAGCGTGTATATGTGTAATGATGGTGAAGACAAAGAAGGAATATAGAATGTGTTTGTTGGGTATAGTCAAATAAAGAATGTAAAGTAAGCCATGTGCTTTCTTTATTTAAAGGGTAAAGAATATGTTGTCTCCCACTTGCTAGACTATAGAATTAGAATATTGAGAAGTATGATGTATTTGTATAATTCAGAGGTTCCCTTACAATATTCCTAAATAACACAAATAGATCCTTGAAAAACGAATTTCTTCTTGGATTCTGTTCTTTCTGTCGCCCAGAATCAGCAGACTGATTTTGTACTGTCGGTAAATTCAGCTTGCTGAAATATATCAAATTGTCCATAACAACTTGCTGAAATACAACAGTTAGTCTGACTGAAAATAATCCTGTACAATCATAACACAGCTTGCTGAATCGATAAACAATATGAAATACAACTTGCTGTATTATAATCATCAAAACATAAGGGTTACAATTTCCAGCAACAGATTTTTGATGAATTATTCCTTGAGACTGAAACAAACTATTGCAAAATTCTTGAACAATTTAAGTACCATTATCACTTCGGATAATTTTGACTGAAGCTTGAAATTGTTTCACAACATATGACAAGAAAGCTGATATGACCACTAGAACTTGAATTTTATTATGGAGTAAGTGTGTCCAAGTGGTCCTAGAATGATCATCTAGAATAGTAAGGAAATAATTTGCACCAGAACAAGAAGAAACCTTATATGGACCCCACAAATCAATGTGAACAAGATCAAAACAGCTAGAGGCTAATGAATGTGACTCAGGAAAAGGTAATTTGTGGTGTTTGGCTAACAAATAAGCTTCACAATCAAAATCAGATGAAGGTTTATTCGGCACAAAACCAACTAAATGTTGGAATTTTGAGATAGACATATGTCCAAGCCTAGCATGGAAAGATCAAAAGAAACATCTGAATGTTTCACATGAGAACAAAAAGAAGAAAAAGTACAAGCTGAAGCAACAAAGTGTTTAGAAGATAACATATTTGAAGTAGAATCAGACAAAAATTTGTATAACCCCCCATGTCTGATTCCAACAGCCTTAATGACTTTAGTTGAAAGGTCCTGGAAAGAACATGCAGATGGTTGGAAATTGAAAACACACCTAGAGGGGGGGTGAATAGGTGTATTATGGCTGTTACTGATTAACTGTTGAGTTTTAAAAAAAATTCCAGAAACGGCTTGCTGATATGACCTGACCAGTTAGAAACGGCAGGCTGAATTTGAAAATGAATGCAGTGCAGAATGTAAATGTGCAGAAAAATAAATGAACAAAAGATCTTTTAGCCAGGTTCGACCCCTAATCCCCTATGGTCTACGTCCTGGTCCCTTACCAACTTGGTAAGAGAATATATTATTGATCACTATAAACCGATTACAAGATCAACCAATATATCTCCCTTTACACCCAGCTGCTTACAATTTGGCTTGCTGAATTGCTTTGTTCAACTAACTCTCTAAGCAATACTTCCCAAGTATCCTTCTCTAGTCTAGTTCTACCCACCCAAAACCTTAAGCCAAAACTTGTACAGCAACTAATCTTTTACAACTTGAACAATACAAGGATTTGAATAAAATTACAACTCAACCTAAAGAACCCTCTGAAAATGTATAACCGAATGTGTATGAGAGTTTGAGAGGTTTAAATGATTTAGCAAAGAAGGCTCGAAGTTGTGTATGTATATGATCTTGTTTTTGCACTTGTAATTGTTGTGTTGGAACTGAGCAAGAATGTTCCTTTTATAGGTAAACAAGATTGATTTGAGATATAGTCTTCAAGAGGCACCTTGGTTTTTAATTATTCGGATCATAATTCAAGAGCATTATGAAATGTATGAATGGAGCGTTATTGGTGGGGAGGCAAATGAGCTGTTGTCTTTCAATATGATGGTGAGGAGCGTGTATAATTATGAAAGGAAAGACAAAGAGTATAATATGGAATGTGTTTGGTGTATGTAATTAAATAAGGAAAGGTGTATCCTTATTTAAAGATGTTGTCTCCCACTTGTCTTGAGATATGATTATTATAGGTAAGTTGAGATTTAATATTTCAGAGGATCCCTAACAATATTCCAAATTATATATCACAGTGGCTCCTTGAAATCCGAATGATATCTTGATTTCTGCACTTTCTGTCGCCCAGAAACAGCTTGCTGAAATATGTACAATGCTCCAAAACAGCTTGCTTGTGACGCCCCCAGATCCGGGGTCGGAGATCTTGGCGCTCACGGTCCATTTTCCATTAATAACATACCTGTTCTTGCACATAATATAAATAAAACAGCCATCGACCCCACAATAACTCACACCGCACACACACACACACAGGTTAGAGCCTCAGAAACGTCACAACATTGATTAAGCAGTAATAAAATTATTAGAGTTATTACAGACCGAATTAAATAGTATTTATGCTACCAGCAACACTTCGATATGAAGCGAAGTTGGCGGCTTGAAAGTTTGTTACGATACACTGCCTTGCACAGGTCATACTGATAAATAAAATGAACTAACAAAAGCTGCCAACCAATCCGGCTAATGGGGCCTACCGTTGGAATCTCAACTGCTGGCTCGGGTCTAGCCACCTGCTTTCGAGCATTCTGTCTGGTTCTTGCCATTTCGCTTAGCTGTTGTGTTTGTAAAGTTTGAAAGCAAGCAAGAGTGAGCAACTATAGCTCAGCAAGAAATATATGTATAAGGTAAGCAATATAACATTTCATATGATTGGCAGTTATTAAACTTGTTTGTATCAATCAGATATAAAATCACTTGTCATAGTTGATAAATCTCGAAGGTGCAACAATATGTGACCTCGTTTTCAAAATAAACTTGCTGTTCTAGATACTGCATTGAGTCAACATCTTTCTCATCAAAATAGAATACTATCAGCAACTTGGCACAAAAGCCTAAGAAGCAGTGTCATTCCAAAATGGAGGAATGGGACTTAAAGAAAACATAAAAACCTGACAAGGATTGACGATGATCAGTCGCCACATCCAAGTCCAATAATCCGCGGGTCTTCTCTACCGGTAGAAGGATAGAAACTACATCCGTAACTATCCCTCGGGTGAAAACTACATCCGTAATCACCTTCGATGAAAACTACATCCGTAATCATCCTTCGGCAACACCTGTGCCGGAATATTAATTGATGAACCGCCTAGCTCACGGCCGCTTACACATCCCGGGAATCGTTCGTCAACGGTTCCCACACCTGCCAGAGTCCCTTTTTCTTTTTCTTTTGAAAACTTGATTTTGATTGAAAACAGAGTAATTGAGGTCCGACATCAGTCGACCGATGATTCTTGAAATCATACAAGAAGCAGAATCTGACCGGGGGTTTTCGAAAATGTTTTGAGTTCGAAAGAGTTCGAGTTTGAAAGTATTAAAATGTATCTTGGATTAACTTTGTCTTTAAATAATGAACAATAATTAATAAATAATATTTTAAGATTTAACATTAATAATTAATAAAATAATTATTCGATAAAATAAACTTTTAATCCAAGATAGGGTTTCGAGTATTTACGGAGATTATGAACATAATACTTGAGTATACGATACTCCCCGAATGACCCTTCGGGTTTTCGCAATCTAGATACGATATAATAATATACCGCTCCCCGGTCAATAGTATATACGGACCGCTACGACCTCTATTGCTAGAGTCGTTGTCCGGAGAAAACATTTCAATCTAAGTTCAAGGGGTATAAGCATATATGTACTTATACAATATCAATTGCATCAATACTTCGATAAACATAGCATTTGATATAATTGAAAACTACTAACACAACAGTGAAAGTCCTTGTATATGGATAAGTTTTGAAAAGTAAACTTGCCTTGGTTTGGTTGGGGTGGTCGAGCGTGCGGAGTCGAACGATCTATACATACGCAATAACCGCTCGTTAGTACCTTAAAAATATCTCTTTAATTACGGGGTTTTAGGGGGTACGAAATTAACTTAACGACTTCATCTTATGACACTCTAGCCCCACTATAGGTTCATGTCATCACTCGATTACGCTCGTCACTTATTCGACTTAATTTAGTTACCACATTCGAATCATAACCATTAACCTAGAATTATGCTCCACTAATCGACTTTTTCCCTTGCGCGAAATTTACTCTAGCATTTTTATAAAATCCAAAAATTCATATTTTAATCCAATTCTTTTTGGTTGGTCTTCACCACTGCATTCTCTAACTTCTCAAATTTTTCCATGATCCCACATATATTTTTAGGGGTTTAAACAAGGTTCACAAGGGGGTCACTTAGTGCAGTCCGGAATCCAGAAACACAATTCACTCCTCCGGCCATAACTTAAAATCTATACATCACCTAGCCATGAACCTTACATTTCCAGAAACTAAATTCAATTATCTTTCCAACAATATATGGTAGGACATCAGGGGACAACATTTTGGGGTTCAAAACCGTGTTACAATACAGGTCAATGCTCCTGGACAAAACTCAGCAAGCACATACTACTTAGATCAACCATTTTTCATGATTCCACAACACAACCAACACTTAATACACTTAGTTCATGGTTCATAACACTCATGGAGATATATATATTATCCATAATCATAAAAGTCACAATATCAACATCAAAACTCAAGATCCATGTCATCCAATACTTATACAACCAAGATTAGCTCACAAACACATGGATCTACTACCAAACATTATAAATAATACATAACCAAGAGGGTTTGAGATTTTTATACCTTCTTGAGCACCTAGGGGCCTTGGATAAGCTTTTCACAACTCAACAACACCTTAAATGGTCTCCTACAACACTTACAATCCAAGATCTAAAAGAAAATCAAACATGGTTACTATTCACCCAATCTTTAACAATTTATAACTTGAATTTGGGTGGATGAAATGGCTTGAAATTACTAACATACCTTGTCTAGATGATGGAGATGGCCTAGGATTTATGTTGTGATTTATGAGTGGTGGGAAAGGGGGAAGAAGAATTTTTCTTCTTCCTTTTCTTCTTTGGCCGAGAGCAACTAGCACGGGGGGGGGGGAGTGTTTGTGTTTTTTTGATTTTTTGTGTTGTGTTGGTAGAATAATTGAGGTTAAGTGTTGGGTGATACATATAATGTATGTATAGACAAGTACTAGCAAGCATGGGCATGTGTACTACTTGTCTCTCTTTTTGAAAAAGCAAGTAACTAGATACTATTCATCTTCCAATTGCTAACTAGTTTGCTTGATTTCTAACCACTTGGTTGCATGGGACTTGCATGCAATACTACTCCTTGTATCATTATTCTTCCACTAATGCTTGTCATTTAATCTTTAATTCGTATCGTATCTTAACTAATCTCTCGTAATAATATTTTGTCGCGTAGAGATTTTCCCTATAATTCCTTAAGTACTTAATTGTGTAAATTCCTCGAATGTCCATAATTCCTCGTCATAATTCTTAATAAATCTTTTAATACTCTAACCATTCTCAAATCCCAAGTTTTATAAATCTTACTAACAATAAGACTCCTGCCTTCACAATCTTCCTTTTTATCTTACATAATGAATGCAACAACGCAGTTTCTCAGACAATCAATTCTATTAATCAACAGGGATGACTAGAAAGGTTCTATATTGACAATGCCACAAGATATTAAATAAAAGAAATATTACCAAAAATTAGGGTTCTTACATTGCTGAATTACATCTGTTAGACTGACTGAAATAATCCTGCACAACTTAACTTAGCTTGCTGAATTGATAATCAACAAGTAATACAGCTTGCTAAAATATAATCATCAAAACATAAGGGTTACAATCTCCCCCTTTTTGATGATTATTAACCCATTATTTTAGGAGAAAATTCTCCCCCTAAATTTCTGCATTCCTGTAAACTAGATTAAGCAATAATAGCACATGTAGTCATATACGCTAGTTTAAGCAGGCAAAACATCTGATTTAAACCAACACATAAAGCACAGAGTGCTAAAATTCATCAAGTATCAGCAAATAGTTAAGCATCAGCAAATAGTTAAGTTTTAAACAAAAGCTTAAACATTAAACATAAACCAGCAAGATCAAGTTCAGAACTACTAAAATATTCTCCCCCTTAATCATTAAAAAGGGCATTAAGCATCCACATCCACCTCCAAGGACCCTTCATTCTCAGAATCCTTTATGGCATCCCCATTACCAGGAGCAGTTGAACCAGGAGGAACAACAACAGGAGGAGTCTGAAGAGTTGAAGTAGTAGCCGTTGTAGCAGCTTGATTAGCATATGGAGTAGCAATAGGGACTTCCTTTCCAATGAGCATAGACACCATTGTTTTCATAACTTCATTTTTTTTTCAAGAGCAGAAATTTTTGCAACTAAAGCATTGTGATTCTCTACAATTGTTGCAGTGTCAGATGCAATATTTTCCACCATTCGAACAAACTTAGGAGATACAGGATTAGAAGTTCCAAAACTCACATCAACAGCAGGTAGAGACGGGCCGACAATGTGTTCAATTTTGCCATTTGCAGCTCTCAAATTTGATTGAGTTAAATTTTTGCCATCAATATGATCTCTAACTGCAATAACCTCGAACCCAGTCGTGTTGACCTTAAGCGATTGACAAATTCTAGTAATCAAACAACCATAGGGCAAAGCAGAGTTTTGCTTGCCAACAGCCGCAAGCATTGTATCCAAGATCAGTTTGGGAAGATTGAAAGGCATCTTGGACATAATTCTTGCACACACGCATACATCTTGCCAAGTCAAGTTCGAACGACCTCCTGACCGTGGACTAATATTTTCCCAGCAAAGTTTAAAAATGAAGTGTGCCATTGGGTTAAGCAAAGATGTGGTAGGAGGGGCTATTTCCATTAACCGATTAGGGGCTACCAACACATTCAATTGATCAACATGTGTAAACTCAGGAAAGCTAAGAGACCCATGAGTAAACACTTCGACAGATGATTGAACAGACATATCAAGAATGGAAACAAGAAACGGTGGGTTTAATTGCACTAATTTCTCATTAACCAGTGTAGTTAAATTTCCAAACTCATCTTTTTCTAGGTTTGCATAAAATTGACGAACCAGTTGTGGATAATACACTTTAGGCAAATCAAGTAGGAAAGAGCGCATACCCATAGCATCTATCATATCTTTACCACCACATGCAGTCAAGAGTTTAAGAGTAATCGACTTACCAGAAGCAATGGGTCGAGTTCCAATATGGTTGTCAAAGAACCTTTCAGAGAGAGTTTCCGAGATGATGTTGAACAAGGGTTTGATACGCTTTGAAGCTGGAGAACCCAATGGAGTCGAATCGGAGAGGGTTTCAGTTTGGGCATCCATAGGCATTAACTCGTCATTAACCAGTGGAACAGTCGATGAAGAGGTTGCAGTCGGAAGTTAGAGTTTGTTCTTTGAGCCGCGAGTGCGAGAAGCCATGTTTAAGATTTGATAGAGAAACCCTAGATTGTCGATTGAAATGGGAGAAGTGGAGTGGAGTAATGCCTTATTAACCCAATTTAACCATATAAGGGAAAATATTGACAATATTAAATAAAACTACCCACGTATCCACTTAGCATAAATATAGGAAATATTATAAACACTGGTAGATAAAACATGTCACAACTTGGCATAAAAATAGGACACATTTAATCATATAAATCATGGCATATTTTTAGGCAATTAGCAAATAAATTAAGCAAAAAAATCATATAAATGCTAAAAGATTTGTAACAAGGAGTTAGAGGAGATGTTACCAGACATGAAAGACAGCTTGCTGTTTTATACTTCACACATACCAAGTTCTCGTCGAATCAAGTTGAATCGTTCTGTTGCAAGAGGCTTTGTAAAGATATCAGCAAGCTGATATTCCGTAGGAACAAAAATCAGCTTGATCTTCCCTTTAGCAACGTTGTCTTGTAGAAAATGATGGCGTACATCAATATGTTTGGTGCGTGGATAATTTACTGGATTTTTAGATATGTTGATAGTACTTGTATTATCACAATTTATTGGAATTTGCCCACATTTGATTCCAAAGTCGCGTAAAGTTTGAATCATCCATAATATTTGCGAGCAACAACTCCCAGCTGCCAAGTATTCTCCTTCAGCTGTAGACAAAGCAACAGATGATTGTTTCTTACTTTTCCACGAAACTAGACTTTGTCCAAGAATTGCACAAACTCCACTAGTGCTTTTACGATCAGTTTGGCTTCCTGCATAGTCAGCATCACTAAATCCAACAAGATCAAAGGAATTTGTGATAGGATAAAATAGCCCAAGAGTTGTTGTGCCACGAAGATATTTGAAAATTCGTTTAACGGCGCTTAGATGAAATTCCTTTGGATTGGCCTGAAAACGAGCACATACACAAACACTATACATAATATCAGGTCGTGAGACTGTTAGATACAGGAGGCTACCAATCATTCCTCTGTATTGACGAATGTCAACACTTTTTCCATTTTCATCCGAAATCAGCTTGCTGTTTTGGCACATTGGAGTAGATTTCGGCTTGACATTTTCATATCCATATTTCTTCAGAAGGTTATTGATATATTTAGTTTGATGAACATAAATACCATCAAGAGTCTGTTTGATTTGAAGTCCCAAAAAGAAATTCAGATCGCCCATCATGCTTATATCAAATTCACTATGCATTCGTTTGGAAAACCACTTGCACATTAAATCATTAGTTGAGCCAAAAATAATATCGTCAACATATATTTGCACAACTAAGATATCTTTACCATCCAACTTTGTGAATAAGGTAGGATCGATTTTACCTCTTAGAAATCCATGTTTGATCAAAAATTCACTTAGCCGTTCGTACCATGACCTGGGGGCTTGTCGTAATCCATAAAGTGCCTTTTTCAGCTTGTAAACATAGTTGGGAAATTGTGAATCTTCAAATCCAGGAGGTTGTTTTACGAATACTTCTTCTTTCAGTCTACCATTTAAGATGGCACTCTTCACGTCCATTTGATGAAGCTTGATTTTCTTGAAGCATGCAAAGGAGAGAAGCATTCTGATAGATTCTAGACGTGCAACAGGTGCATATGTTTGATCAAAATCAATCCCTTCTTGCTGATTATATCCTTGAGCTACGAGTCTAGCCTTGTTTCGAGTGACCGCCCCAAATTCATCAACCTTATTCTTAAAAATCCATTTGGTACCAATAATGGAAACATCTTTAGGTGGTTCCACTAGTTCCCAAACGTCACATCTTTCGAATTGACTAAGTTCTTCTTGCATTGCTATGAGCCAATTTTCATCATTTAAAGCTTTTTTTATGTTTTTCGGTTCCTCTTGTGCAAGAAAGGCAGAAAATGCACAGATATTTGCTTGAGCTTTCCTTGTCTTGATGCCATCTATCTTTTCTCCAATAATAAGCTGTGGAGGATGATTTTTAACCGTCCTAGTGGCTTTAGGAAGAGTGTTGAGCTATAACTTCTTGTTCTGCAAGTTTGATCATTTTGTGAGGTTGAATCCCTTGAGCATGAAGTTCCCTTTTTGAACTTAGATTTGCTTCTTGTTCTTCCAAGGTTAATTTTGCAAGTTTTTCTGACGATTCATCAATAGGAATAGTGAAATCAGCTTGCTGTTTTTCTTCATCAACTGGTGCAGTTTGTGTTTCTTCATTTTGCTTTACTGATGAAATCAGCTTGCTGTTTGTACCTGTTCCTGCATCAACTTCCTCTTCTCTTGGCAGATCATTATTAGTTTCTTGAAAAGATACATTAATTGATTCTTCAACAATTTGTTTTGATATATTATATACTCTATAAGATTTACTAGTTAGAGAGTACCAAAGAAAAATAGCCTCATAAGATTTTGCATCGAATTTACCGTCGCGATCAATTGTTTTAAGAACAAAGCATCTTGATCCAAATATCTTGAAGTAACTGATGTTTGGCTTTCTTTTATTCAGCAATTCATATGGAGTTTTGTTGAGAATATGTCTGATGAGAACTCTGTTAAGAACATAGCAAGCTGTATTTACAGCTTCTGCCCAAAAATTCCTTGGCAACTTGCTTTCTTGAAGTATAGTCCTTGTTGTTTCTTGTAAGGACCTGTTCTTCCTTTCTACTCCCCCATTTTGTTGTGGAGTTCGGGGTGCTGAAAATTCATGAGAGATACCTCTATCTTTACAATATGTGATGAAATCCTTTTGAAATTCACCTCCATGATCACTTCGAATCCCTACAAGTCTTGTATTCAACTTATTTTCAATTAACTTGATTAGATTCTCAAATTCATCAAAAGCACAATCTTTAGTTTTAAGAAACAATACCCATGTGAATCTAGAATAATCATCGACAATAACAAAGGCATATTGTTTACCTCCAATGCTTTTATATGCTTCTGGACCAAAAAGGTCTAGATGCAAAAGTTTTTAAGGTTTAGCAGATGATACCATGTTCTTTGATTTGTGAGGAGTTCGAATTTGTTTGCCTAATTGGCAAGCTGAACATGTATCTGTCTTTACATATTTCATTTTAGGTAACCCTCGAACTAAATTCTTTGAAATCAGCTTGCTGAGTTGATCCATATGAACATGTCCTAGCCTTCTATGCCATAGATTAGGAGATGTGTCAAATGCAGCTAAACAGTAGGCTGTTTCCTGAAACTTAAAATCCAATATATATATATATATTTCCTTCCCTTCTAGCGACTAGTGGGATTTTGTTAGTACCAAGATAGATAATACATTTTTCTTTATCAAAAACAACATTATGACCATCATCATATAATTGACTTACACTAAGCAAATTATACTTTAAACCCTGAACAAATTGAACTTTGTCAATTGAAAGCATGTTGTTACCGATTTTGCCTTTTCCAAGAATTTGAAGAGTTTTGCTATCACCAATTGTAACTTTTCCACCCTTCTTCTTTTTTAGAGTGATAAACTGAGACTCATCTCCACACATGTGCCTTGTACACCCGCTATCCAAAATCCATTCCTTTGAGTTTGTCTTTGCGGCTAGGCATACCTATGACACAAATAAGAACAACTTATCCTTTTGGTACCCAAATTTTGTTGGGTCCAGTATGGTTAGTAGATAGAACATATAAATCATGTAATTCAGATTTCTTGATCCATTTTTGAACCCATCTTGGTTCACAATTTCTGGTTTTTCTACTTCTGTCAGCCTGATAACAGTAGGCTGTTTTCCCATTTCGACAGGCTGATTTTGTCTGAGTTGTGCAGTGCTTAGCAAGATGTCCCTTTTTATGACACTTGTTACATATCTTCCAAGGCATTGCATAATCATAAGGAATTCCACGTGTTCCATCATATTTGAGAGCATTTTCTTTTGAGGTTGAAGCTAATCCAACTCCTTCTTTTTCTATAGGAACTGCAGCTTTCTTCATCATTGATATGAGAGTTTCTTCACCTTGAACAAATTTTCCCATTCCTTTGTTAAGTCTCTTTACCTCCTCCTCGAGTTCTTTTATTTTTCCAGCTTGTTGTATAACTTCCTGTGAAGCTTCTGTTTCTTCTTTCAGCTTGCTGATATGAATATCTTTGAATCCTATTTCATCATTCAGCTTGCTGATTTGAATTTCTCTGGTTTCTATATCAGCTTTCAGCTCACTGAGTTGCTTGATTAGAACATCATTTTTTCTGAGTATTACCTTGTTAAGTCCTTCTAATTGAGTTATGCTATCCTTCAACCTTGTAATCATAGATTCATGTTCATCTAGAGCTTTTTCTTCCATTAAATCTCTGACTAATTTCTTAAGATGAGTATTTTTATCTTTCAACTTGTTGTTCTCTGTCTTTACTTTGAGAAATTCTTCAGAAGATTCCTGCATAGTTAGTTGTTCTATAACATAATTAGTAGGTAATGAATTAAATGAATTTACCTCACTGTTGTTATCATCTGAGTCTATTTCGTTGCTTTCCACTTCGGTGTTATCTTCTTCATCGAAACCAACCAAAGCTAAATTAATCATATCATCACTTGAGTCTTCTTCAGAGGTAGAGTCATCACTCCAAGTCATCAAAGCCTTGGATTTTCTTTTGTCCTTGAATCCAGCTTGCTGTTTTGACTTGTTCTTTAATTTGTAGCAATCGCTTCGATAGTGACCCTTTTTGCCACATTCAAAACATGTTTCTTCCTTGAATTCTTTTCTGTTGTCCTAAGGATTTCCTTTAAATTTCTTCATTTGATTCTTCTTTTCAATAAGCCTTTTAATTCTCCTTGAAATGAGGGCTAAGTCCTCATCTGATTCTGACTCTCCTTCAGATTCCAGCTTGCTGTTTTGCGAATGAAGTGCCAAATTTTTCATCTTTGCAACTGGAGCTTGTGATGATCTGGATTGACTTGCATTTATTTTTGCTTCAAAGTGTTCAAGTTCAGCAAAAACAGCTAATGTATCCATAGTGTCAATTTGTGAGGAAGATTCCAACGCTGTTACCTTAGGTGAATAAGACCAAGGTACGGAACTTAATATTTTCATGTTAATTTCAGCTTGAGGTATTGATTTTCCAAGCAGTTTGAGACCATTCATTGTTTTCTGAAATCTTGCTTGACTTTGCCTTATAGTCTCATCTTCCTTGACAATAAAACTCCCAAACTCATTCATTAACGTACTGAGTTTAACTTTCTTCAATGTAGTCGAACCTTCATGATACAGTTCCAACGTGTCCCACATCTCTTTGGCGGATTTGCATGAGGAGACTTTATCACTTTCACTTGCAGAAAGACCATTCATGATAGTATTCATTGCCCTGGTGTTGTAGCTTTCCTTGACCAATTCGGCATCAGTAAGCTCATCAATGTCTTTCGGCTTGCTTTCTTTGTCAAGAAATATATACGGGCCTTTGTTGACAACTCTCCATTCTAGTGGTTCTTTTGACAGGTGCATCTTCATGCGATCTTTCTACCAGTTATAATTTTCAGTTCCGAGCAGCAAAGGTGCACGGTGATTTGATGAACCGAGAGGATAATCATCAGCCATATCGATCGATACTTTTCCTGTTACAGAAAGATTAGTATACCAATGCTCTGATACCAAATGAAAACACACCTAGAGGGGGGGTGAATAGGTGTATTATGGCTGTTACTGATTAACTGTTGAGTTTTAAAAAAATTTCCAGAAACGGCTTGCTGATATGACCTGACCAGTTAGAAACAGCAGGCTGAATTTGAAAATGAATGCAGTGCAGAATGTAAATGTGCAGAAAAATGAATGAACACAAGATCTTTTAGCCAGGTTCGACCCCTAATCCCCTATTGATATGGGCTGAAAATAAGCCCTAAAGACACATTTAATGTGGCATTAATTAGGCCAAGAATGGTCCAAATGTGGGGCCCACCAGATGGGCCCAAAACCCCAATTATAGTATTAATTTTGTAATTAATATTGGGGGAAATAAACAGCTCAGCAATAAGAGTTGGATAAGGATATTATTTCCACCAGACTTAGCTACCAAGGCATCCAATTCAATATGGAAACTGATTCCTACAAGGAATAGATCTAGAACCTTCCTCAAAGACTTGTCTACCAAGTCTCTGACTCCTACCATAATTCTGAGGCTCCTGCAGCCTATTTAAAGGGCCAGACCCCTCATCCTAGAACTACGTTTTTGGCTTGATCTTTGATATACATCAAAGTACGTAGGCATCTTGTGAAGGCAGATTCAGCCACGAACACAAGAACAACCATTAAAGCTCGAAGCTCAACCACCCTAGCATTAATTACAAATTGTAACCTAGTTTTTATTCCACAACATTTGGCGCCGTCTGTGGGAAGACGACGTCAACCATGGTTCAAACACGAAGAACAACATCGACTGAGGCTATACCCCTTAGCTCTGCTCCACCTGCCATCTCTGATCCGCTCATCACCGCTGAAGAAGGACAATTACCCCCACCAACAGGGACGGTCATTCAACCTCTAACCTCTCAACCCTCAGGGACGATTCCCCATGTTGATGGAACTTTACCTGTGACTATCCCTCAAAGCCAAGAAACTAACCCTCTTCAGATGGTGGTTTCCCCTCTTGATAGCGCTGGTCGTACGCTACCTCCGGGGGTACAGATCCACACCACGGATCTCCCTTTGAATACCAACCCGATGTATGGGCTGCCTAATTATCCCCCTCAACACAGAGAACCTGGACCAAGCGGTCATGCCTTACAGATCCGAGATCGAGAGTACGATGATTACTCTGGTCCCTATACTGATGATTCAACGTCTGAGGATGACGATGTTGATCGTGATGAAGCCCCGAGGAGGCGACGTGCGTAGAGAACCTCGAAGGAGGTCCCAAAGAATCCATGATGGACCTCCATAAACGGTTGAGGAAAGGATTAAGGCTCATGAGGCTGAGATCCAAAGGCTGAAGGATGATATTGCTAGAGAGCAAGCAAGGCGAAGTCTGATTCAACCTCCTCCAGTTACAGGGAGGATTCCCATTATAAATCTGGAGAGGCCCTCAAGGAGACAACGAAGGGCCGAAGCCCCAACTGAAAAATCGACAAGGGTGGAGACCCCCAAAAGTAACCCTAGGGATCTGATGCCCCTTGGGGATCCTGATGATCCTACACCTCCGTTCACTAAAGAGGTAATGAATGCTCGCATCTCAAGGAAGTTCAAGATGCCGACGATTAAGGCCTATGATGGAACGGGCGATCCCGCAAACCATGTTAGGACATTCTCAAATGCACTGCTGTTGCAGCCTGCGAGCGACGCCTTAAAGTGTGGGGCGTTCCTTCAAACTCTGTCTGGCATGGCTCAAAGGTGGTATAGCCACTTACCTGCAAACTCAATTGGCTCATTCAAAGAGCTGAGTGCCGCCTTTGTTAGCCAGTTCATTAGTGGGAGAGTTCATGAAAAAAGTTCTGCATCTCTTATGTATGTGGTGCAGGGGAAGAACGAGAATTTGAGGGATTACCTCAAGCGATTCACCAAGGAGACGCTGAATATCACTGATCTGGAAAATAAGGTGGCCATGGTAGCCCTGGAACACGGAACCACTGATCTCTTCTTTAAAAGGTCTTTGGCAAAACATCCTCCTGAAAATATGGCCGAGCTCCAACGGAGGGCCGACAAATAT
Organism: Saposhnikovia divaricata; assembly: GCA_036435485.1. NCBI lineage: Eukaryota > Viridiplantae > Streptophyta > Magnoliopsida > Apiales > Apiaceae > Saposhnikovia > Saposhnikovia divaricata. Next base: position 64,558,388 of record CM071596.1, read on the forward strand.
ATTAAGGCTGAGGACAGCATGAAGAAGGAAACCATAGGAGGCAATGGCAAGGGTTCTAATGACTCGAAGAAACGAAAGCAAGAGCAAGAGTACGATGCTAGGGACAAGTATCCCCGAACTAGCAAGGATTCCGAGTCACCACCAAAGAAGGGTTTGGGACCGAGGTTTTCTGATTATGCAAGACTGAACGCTCTTAGGAGTCAGATCTTGCTAGATATTGAGAAAGATAAAGACTTCCGATGGCCGAAGCCACTTAGGGGTGATCCCACGAAAAGAAACAAGGATCAATACTGTAGGTACCACCGTGATGTGGGTCATGATACAGATGATTGTAGATAGTTGAAAGATGAGATTGAGTTCTTGATCCGAAAAGGAAAGCTAAGCAGGTTCACGAAGAATGATGATCGTGGAACCCAAAGAAGGGACTATGACAGGAGAGACAATGACAGAAGAGATAATGATCGTGATCGTGATCGTAACCCACAGCCCCGAGGGCCAGTTGTTAATATGATTTGGGGAGGCCCGACAGCGGCCGGCACGACTCGAAACTCTCGAAAAGCGTATGCCAGAGAAGTAATGCACATCGTGGGAGAAGCCCCAAAATGTGCTAGGACTGAAATAGTTATTGGGTTTGATGATTCAGATCTCGAAGGGGTAAAGTTCCCCCATGACGACCCGTTGGTCATAACTCCTGTGATTGGAAACTCGGAGGTGAAACAAGTCTTGATAGACAATGGGGCTCCTGCAGCCTATTTAAAGGGCCAGACCCCTCATCCTAGAACTACGTTTTTGGCTTGATCTTTGATATACATCAAAGTACGTAGGCATCTTGTGAAGGCAGATTCAGCCACGAACACAAGAACAGCCATTAAAGCTCGAAGCTCAACCACCCTAGCATTAATTACAAATCGTAACCTAGTTTTTATTCCACAACACCTATGGTCTACATCCTGGTCCCTTACCAACTTGGTAAGAGAATATATTATTGATCACTATAAACCGATTACAAGATCAACCAATATATCTCCCTTTACACCCAGCTGCTTACAATTTGGCTTGCTGTGTTGAACTAACTCTCTAAGCAATACTTCCCAAGTATCCTTCTCTAGTCTAGTTCTACCCACCCAAAACCTTAAGCCAAAACTTGTACAACAACTAATCTTTTACAACTTGAACAATACAAGGATTTGAATAAAATTACAACTCAACCTAAAGAACCCTCTGAAAATGTATAACCGAATGTGTGTGAGAGTTTGAGAGGTTTAAATGATTTAGCAAAGAAGGCTCGAAGTTGTGTATGTATATGATCTTGTTTTTGCACTTGTAATTGTTGTGTTGGAACTGAGCAAGAATGTTCCTTTTATAGGTAAACAAGATTGATTTGAGATATAGTCTTCAAGAGGCTCCTTGGTTTTTAATTATTCGGATCATAATTCAAGAGCATTATGAAATGTATGAATGGAGCGTTATTGGTGGGGAGGCAAATGAGCTGTTGTCTTTCAATATGATGGTGAGGAGCGTGTATAATTATGAAACGAAAGACAAAAAGTATAATATGGAATGTGTTTGGTGTATGTAATTAAATAAGGAAAGGTGTATCCTTATTGAAAGATGTTGTCTCCCACTTGTCTTGAGATATGATTATTATAGGTAAGTTGGGATTTAATATTTCATAGGATCCCTAACAATATTCCTAATTATATATCACAGTGGCTCCTTGAAATCCGAATGATATCTTGATTTCTGCACTTTCTGTCGCCCAGAAACAGCTTGCTGAAATATGTACAATGCTCCAAAATAGCTTGCTGAATTACATCTGTTAGACTGACTGAAATAATCCTGCACAACTTAACTTAGCTTGCTGAATTGATAATCAACAAGTAATACAGCTTGCTAAAATATAATCATCAAAACATAAGGGTTACAGAAATTAGCAACCAAATTGTGTTCATCAAGAAGCTTTGCAACTGAAAGCAGATTATGTTTAAATTCTGGAATATAAAACACTTTTGACAAAGTGATCTCAGAATTTAGAATAACAGAACCAACTGTATTTACTTGTTTAATACTACCATCAGGTAATATAATATGAAGAGGATGAGTAAGCTGATGTGTATGTGAAATAACATCTAAAGAAATTGCCATATGATCACTGGCACCGGTATCAACAATCCAGACATGTGGATCAGAACAAATATTTGTATTTGAACAAGAAGCCTGAAGAACAGAAATTGTACCTGCAAAATTAATTGCAGAAGAGGCATCAGATGAAGAAGCGGCTGAATGATTTGACTGCATGAATTTGAGAAACTCCTTGTATAACATTTCATTATTCCCATCAGAAGACACTGAAGAAGATATATCCTGAATAGGAAAATCCAAAGGAGACTCCTGAACATTTCCAGCAAATTTATTAGTTCTGAAACCTGTTGGTGAATTTGCACCAGATTTTCCTTTATACCAATCTGGATATCCAACAAGTTTAAAGCACTGATCCTTCAAATGACCTTTCATTTTACAAAAATCACAAAATCTATCAGGTTTGATCCTTCTTTTATCCTTGAAATCCTTCTTTTGAGAAAAACCTTGATTAAACCTTGAATTAACTGCATTTTCAGAGTTCTTAACAGACAATAAAGCACTCATTTCAACTGTTTGTGAATTAGCAATAGCATTCTGCCTCTCAATCTGTTGTAACATGTGATAAACTCTATTGATAGTACGCAAAGGATCCATACTCAAGATATTAATCTTAGCTTGATCATAAGTCTTATTCAAAACAGCAACAAATTGAATCAACTTCTTAAGCTAATCACCTTCAGCAAGTTTTCTCAAGAATCCACATGGACATTTCATTAAAAATCCACAAGAACAATCAGGCAAAGGTTCAAGAACTTGCAATTGATCCCAAACTTTCTTCAATTTATTATAATACTCAACAATAGAATCATCATTCTGAGTAATAGACATCAAAGTCTTATGAATATCATATAACTGAGGTGCATTAGAATGTCCATACCTCTCTTTGATTTCAAGCCATAAATCATGAGCAGATGGAGTAAAAATCAAGCTCTCAGCAATAGATTTGTCAATAGAATTAAGTAACCAACCTGTAACCATGTAGTCATTACGAATCCATTTCTGTAAATCTGAAGAAGAATCATCAGGACGAAGCAACGATCCATCAATGAATCCTAATTTTTTCTTAGCTCCAAGCGCTAAGTTAATACTGCGACTCCAATTCACGTAATTAAATCCAGAAAACACAATCTGACCTAATTGTGCATTCGAGTTATCATTCGAAGAAAGGAAATAAGGATTGTTATAACTAATCGCTGTGTTCGTTCCTAACGAATGAGAAGATGAAGCAGATTGTGATTGCGTCATAAGTGTTTGACAAAAAGCGTGAAAGAAACAAGACTGTTGAATCTGATATTGATGCAGATTTAACAAAAAAACAAAAGAAAAACACACTGCTGAATCTGATATTGATGTAGATTCAACGAAATCAAGGAGAAAAGAACAAAAAACAATGATCTAAAGCAACTGATCAGTGTAAAAAAAACCTTCAAAAAAAAAGAGTTTTAATGGCGGATCGAAGAAGAAACCTGCTTTGATACCATGAGAAGAAGAAGATTATCATTCATCCTTGAAACAGAAAATATTCATTTCATCAAAGTGTTTGTACAAAGAACTGTAAACTCTCTACTTACATCTGAAAACCAGAGAAAAGAATTATATACAGACTTCGTGAAGATAACAAACTTTCCCACTTAAACTAACAAGAATGAAAAGACTAAACTACCCTCTAGAATATTTACAAAATAATGATATATCCTAAGTCAATATACCTTTTGCTATTTCTTTTTTTGACAGATCGCTGCTCCTTCCCAGGAGTACTTCAGGTTTTAGTGGAATGCCTCCACCACCAGGAGGATCATTAATTTGTATGTCACTGCTAACGTGACCTTTTGCTATTTCATTTTTTTGCAAATTGTTACTCCTTCCCAGGAGTACTTCAGGTGTTAGTTGAATGCTTCCACCGTCAGGAGGATCATTAATTCGTATGTCACTACTAACGCGATCATTTAGGCCATTAGCCAGACCTTGGCAGCCACTCGGAGTCAAAGTTCCAACAGATGGATGTATGGCCTTTAACTTTCACAATCATTATTTCTTTTGATATACTTTTCACTATCACTTGTGTTGTTGTCGGAGAAATCACAGGTGTATGACTCGTCCACTTCGGCGAATTATGATGAGGTGCATTTCAATTTTTGTCTTATTAGATAGAGTACATCTTTTGCAATTCGATTGTGAGATACAGATTTTATAAAAACTAGCGCACAGTTTCTTTTATAATTTATAATTATATTAACTTTTTTTAATATTTATATATATAAGATTTTACACGTTCAATTTAATATTTTTGTTCTATCTTGAATTATTAAAATTTTGATTTGAATGATTTTACAGCCCACATGAAATTAACAAAATAATCTTTAATTTAGTGTTGGTTTAACAATTATTTTTTAATTAAAACTACGCAGAAACAAAAAAAAGAAGAAATTGACGATTTTTTATGTTAAAAAATCTGTTCGATTTATGAAATCTACTTATATTTCGCTTTGATTATCAAAATACCATTCTTATTATTTGAAGATAGTTCTACTAACAATCAAATATAGTTTTAATAATGATTGTAAGAGTAATTTTGTCCAAAATTTTGGTAGCGGGTAGTTTGGTTTTCTAGTACGAAATATTAAATAGATGAAAAACGATAGATCTAGCATAAAAAATATTTTATTTTTTAACATGTAAACTAAAAAGTGTATTTATAATGAAATACGAAAAAGTGTATGTCAATAATTTAACTCATATAATTTGATTTTCTACTTTGAATAGGATTATCAATGTAGGTCTTGCGCTGAACATGATTAATATAAAAATTCGTAATTTGGTCTTCTACATTGAATAGGATTATCAATGTAAGTCTTCTACACTGAATAGGATTAATGTAAAATTCCTAATTATATTGCCTCTTGATAGTATGAGTGTTTTCATTTCTATAATACTTGCTAAATCATTAATAAATTAAAGATAATTTTGTGAGCTTCGCCTGAGCCGTAAAATTATTCAAATTTAATTTCTAGATCTCAAGATAGAGTCCAAATAGTAAATATGAATTTTTTTAATATTAATAAAATAAATAAAATTCAAATGTATCCGTTTATATATATCCTTTTCCTATTATAATTTTATTTTTAAAATTCAATTCTAATACAAACTTTTTTAATTATATCCTTTTTAGATTATAATTTTCTTTTTAATATGATATAATCTTGATCGTCTATTTTTTAAAAATATTAGATTTGACGGTTGAGATTATTTTGGTAGTACAGCGACCAAACCAAAATTATGGATAAGATACCTCTTAAGCTTATTATATATAAGGATATAATTATTTTATTAGTTTGACCAGCTCTATTTGTAATTTCAGTTTTATTTTATTAGTTTGACTTATTATGACGAATTCTTCCTGATGTAATCTTGCTCTTTGTTTATACCAGCGAATAGAACAGAGATTTTGTAACAATAGTTTCTTTCCGACATTTAATCGTGTATCGTACCAATAAATTTATTACAATAATTTAAAATTTTTTTTTTGACGGAATTACAATAATTTAATTGGTCGATTGTTTAATTTACACAGTTGCATTTTTTGTCATTTTACTTATATGATTGTTCGAGTCCGATTCATTTTATTTTATTGACTATATAACTTTATGTTAGATATTGATTCAATTAGAGGTGACCAAACGAGCGGGTTGGCTCGGACCGCACGGGATCGGCTCGCCAAAAACTCGTCCAAAATTCGGCACGCCACGGACCGGTTCAAAACCCACACAACCCGTTATTTGATCCGGGCCGTTCACGAGTTAATATTTCAAGAACCGTAACCGGACCGGCACGACCCGTTAAAACGAACTTGTCCGGCACGCTCGTAGCTCGTTTCGGGCACGTAACGATATTATTTAACATATAAATTATTTAAATTATATAACTTTTTGTTTTATTTGATAAGATATTCCTTTATTATAAATATATGATATTCCATATTTGTTTTAAATTGATATATCCAATATAATTATACTTATGAGTTATGAATAATAAAAATTTTGTATAACTAACATTAAAGAATAATTAAAAAATAGTTTTCTTAGCTAATATTTAAAAAAATATAATAAATTAGCAAAAAAATGTAATAATAAAACGATTTTAAATGTTAAAAAAGCATTTCAAAAAAAAATTAAAAATTAAAAAGCGCATAGTGGCCCGGCACAGCCCGGCACACGAGTAACCCGGCACGCGACTAGGGTGCACGCGCCCAACGGCAATTTTCCTCAACGGTCGTCTGCTCAACGGCTATCAGGACAACGGCTATCAGGACAGCAACGGCTATCTGATTCTCCTCTCCTCTCCTATAAATATCATACCTCACCTCTTCTCTCTCACACCACACCACACGCTCTTTCTCGATTCTCCTCTCTGTTTCTACAAAGCAATTTTTAGCAAGTTCAGCAACTGTTTTTACTCTCTGTTTTTCTGTCAGCAACTGTTTCTATTTGTTTCCGGTAGCCGGCAACTTTGTAATTGTAACCACCTCACTGTAAGTAGTTGCTTTTATTGAATTTAATTTGTTTTCTACTTTTTGTATTTATTAACAACTATTTTTTATTTGTTTTCTTTATTGAATTAGCTTTTTAATTTGATGATTTTTTTTATTTGTAGAGTTATTAATAAAAAAAATGGAAGGAAGGGGCACTATATCATCTCAAGGTTCAACTCAAGCACCCTCCTCCTCCATGCCACCACCAACTGAAGCCGGTAAATTTTTTTTTTAATTTTTTAATTTCATTTTTTTATAGTATTTGATTGGATTTCATTTTCTAATTTACTCGTTTTAAATTAACTCGTTTTAAATTTAATTGATTTATATTTTATTTTGTAGGTGCTACTTCTCGACATAATTCACATGTTTGGACTTATTTTTCGAGACAACCAACAAGCGATCCGAACAAATTTAAGGCATTTTGCTTACTTTGTATTCAAAATGGTCGACAACAAGCCCCTTTTATTCACTCTAAGGGGAGCGGTACGGGTACACTTGATCGGCACTTGGTTAAACATCATAATATATCTAAGGCAAGTCACGAAAGTGGAGCGGCACACGAGGGTTCACAACAAACACAAATCGGTGGTTTCATGACTTCGTCTCCCGGTGGAGGTATGCCTTTTGCTTATAATAGAAATAGAATGATCGAAAATTTTGCTAAATATGTTACATTAGACGAGTTACCTTTCTCCCACGGTGAGAGTCCGAATTTAGAGCACATGATGAAGAATTCGATAAATCCGGCATTTAGGAGAATTCCTAGGAACACACTTAAACGTCACACACAAAAACAATATTATAGTCAACGAGCACAATTAATTCAATATTTCGAAAATTTTGATGGTATGGTTTCTTTAACTAGTGATTGTTGGAGTTCGAGTCAAGGTGAGCCTTATATTTGTGTTACGGTTCATTGGATTGATGTTGATTACTTTTTACAAAAACGAATTATTGCTTTTGATGTTATGGATGAGTCACACTCCGGTTATAACATAAAACAAAGAATTTTAGACACGATAAAGGAATTTAATTTGTATCATAAAGTATTTACGATATCTTTAGATAATGCTGCTGCTAATAACAAATGTATGGATTATATTAGGACCGATATTCCTTTAGTTTTAGATGGAATATTTTTACACATTAGATGTTGTGCTCACATAATTAACTTGTCGGCCCAAAAGGGAATTTCACAACTAACTTGTTTATTAGAACCTATTAGGAAAGTAATTAAATATCTACGTCTAGCGGGTACATATAGATCTAGGTACAAGAAATTGTGTAAAGATAATGGATAAAGGGCGAAAAAATGGGGTATCGATTGTCCTACTAGATGGGGTTCGACTCATAAATTATTACATGATGCAATTATATATAAGGATATTATCACCGAATTGTATAATGCCGATCCAAGTCACCAACACGAAGATTTACTTATTACCGAATCGGATTGGGCGTTGGCAACTACGGTACGTGAAATACTTGATTGTTTTGCACATGCTACTAACGTTTTTTCTTATGTTTATGAACCAAATGTGCATCAAGTTATCATTGAATGTGTTCTTATTGTTACTACTTTATGTAATTATGAAGAAAGCCCCGAATTTAGTAGTGTTATTATGGATATGAAAGTTAAGTGGATCGAATATTTTACAGAATTTCCTTATGTTTATTGACAAGGCTGTCGCATGCCTATCAAATAATAATATCTAACAAATCCTTTTAACTATGTAGTAGGGTAAGTCAGAGTCGATCCCACAGAGACAAACGTATCAATCACTAGTTGTTTCTGATTTAATTCGGCTAAGCAAGTAACACAATAAATATTGAGGATTTATTAAACTAAACTTATACTAATTCGAATTGTGTTTATATTAATCAAATATTAAAAACATCCAGAATTAAGTATCCCCACTAGCATGAATTGATGCAATCGTGAATTTCCTCCCCAAATCAATCGTATATATTACTCAAAAGGAAAGATGCGCCCTAAAAATACCAATAACCTCTCTCGAGTATTAATAGCTTCTCTTAAACTACAATCAATCCTATTCTCATGGTATCATGTAATTTAGAGACATTAATTACAGCACCCTAACTTCCTAACAATCCGTTCTACCTATTCTCATGGAGAAGTTCATGTCCTCATTGGATAAATCACAACCATCTAAATCCAACTCTCGTTGATAAATAGATAATGGTTCAAACAATAAACATAATCACGTCTGATTTGTAATTGCTAATTAAAACAACTCAATAAGCAAGAGTAATTAAACAATCAAATTGGGGGAATTGGGAAAATCACACATCAATCATAACTAGGGTTTTACTTAACCCTAGATTAATTATCTACTCATACATAATTAAACTAATAAAACAAGAGATATAATATGAACACATAATATTATAAAGAATAGAGAAAAACCTTCAATCTTCAAAGAAAAGTGAAAAGCTATCTCCAATCTCTCTCTCCAAAAGATGTTTACAAAGTTCTAATGTGTGTATATGTTTTTTTTTTCGATCCCTAAATCAATCACCTAGATGAGTTTTTATAGTGTTACAAGACTTAAGTAATTGCCTTAAATAAATAGGCCCAGCTAAAAGTAATTAGAATTATATTACAAATAGGAAAAAGGATCAAAATTCTGCAGTAAAATTCCCGCACAGCCACGCACGGGCGCAGCTGCGCGAGGAAGGGCGCAACTGCGCGATATGAATTCTGCTCCCAGTGCTTGAAGGGCGCAGCTGCGCGGCTGAGAGGCGCAGCTGCGCGAACTGCTGTCTGTCGAGCACTCCTTGACAAAATAAAGGCTGCACTTCCGCGTTTTGTTGCCTGGTTCGTGTTGCGCTTTAGCATTATTGCGAACAATTTATTAAGCCTCAAATCTTTATCAACGATCCACAATTCCATCACTTCTTCTCACACATTCATAAAGTCATTGTTCGGAGCCAAAAACACCGTAAAATCGTTAAATCCCTTCAAACTTGGCAATACTTTATTTCCTGCGATAAACTCATCAAAAACTAATTAAATACTCACGATTATTCGCAAAAACACTATAAATGTGGGAACAAAATCCTCTAGAGTATATACAAAATACACTCTATCATTTATGGTATTGCATGTCTACTTGATCCGGGTGTTAGAAAGGAAGGTTTAGAAAACATGTTAGAGCATTATTATCAATTATTAGGAGTTAAATATAATCATGAATTATATGTAACTAATTGTTTAGGCTTATTGTATCGTCTTATAGATTTGTATGCTCCTAAAACTCAAATTTCTAACCCACCTAAGAGTACTAGTAGTGTTAAAAGGTTTAGTAGTACAATTACATCTATAATAAACAAAAAACAAAAATGTAGAATTGTCGAAACTTCTAAAGTTCCTTCTTCTGCTTCTAGCATGATTAGAGAATTTTTTTCTTATAGTTATGAATTAAATGATGATTTTGAAATACTAACATGGTGGAAGAGTCATGAGTCACAATTTCCGGTTTTAGCAAAAATTGCAAAGGACATTTTAGTAGTCCCTGCTTCTACAATTGCGTCCGAGTCCGCTTTTAGTGCCGGTAGACGAGTGTTAGACGAGAAGAGATCAAGTCTTGCACCAGACGTGGTAAAAATTTGTGTTTGCAAAAAGGATTGGGATCAAGCCGAAAAAAGACAACAAGGAAAGAAAGAAGATGACTCGGATGGAGAAGACTATCCATGGATGACAATGGATACTTCATCGGAATCGGGTCAAGAAGAATGATAAATTAAATAGTGTGTAGAATTTTTTATTTTTAGGATTTGTTTGCTTTGTAATTTTTTAAATATGTTTTAGAATTTGTTTGCTTTGTAATTTTTTAAATATGTTTGATGCGGTTTGTTCCGTTTTTTTAGAGAGGAGTCCTCTCACACCATTTGTAAAATATTTTTTTTATTAATAAAATTTATATGAGGTACCGTCCTCTTTTATTCCAAAAAAAATTGTATAATTTGTGTTCAAAATATTGCAAATCTATTTTTATTATAATTTTTGTAATTTATGTGTTTATGTGTTGATGGCAAAAAAAATATGAGAGCGGCCAAAAAAAAAAGGAAAAAACAAAAAAAAAAATTAAAGCTCGGCACGGACAAATCGGCCCGCTCGGCCCGCCACATGCTTTTCAAAGTTCAAACACATTACACACGCGCCACTATACTATAAATCTGTAACTATTAAAAATGATAACAATTATAAAAACAGAGCAATCCGGCATGGCAAACCGTGAGCCCGCCAAACCCGTAACGCCCCAAACCCGTCCAACCCGTCCAGCTCGTTCAACCGGTAACTCGTGTGTCGTATACGAATCAACTATTCTCAAACCGTAACCAACCCGGCACGGCCCATCTTTCTATGCGTGCCGTTCACGAGTTCGTCGTAAATGGAACCGGCCCGGTTTAAACCCGACACGGCTCGCCCGGCCCGACCGTTTGGCCACATCTAGATTCAATTATCGTCAGTATCTATCCTAAAAGCTGATCAGGATCTGGAAGTTGGTGGTATTGACTGAGATCTTTTAATCCGTATGTATATGATAGATTTTAAAGGATATCACAATCATCTCTAGAGATCGGCTTTTTCGTTAAACATGATTATCTTGTGGAGCCGCTCTTTTGTTAAATCGAACCCCAACTCTAATATATACTATGAGTACTTGTATAATATTTTTATTCATAAAAATCGAAACCTAAAAATTAAACAGAACATATAATATCAATATCAATGTGTACTACTTAATACGATTTTTTCTAATGAGCCATCTTCTTGTTAAAGATGTCACGTTACCGTTTGTCCTCGTATTCTACTTTCAATAAAAAATTTAATCAAATATTTTCTTTATAAATTTGAACTCTTCTGAAATATATATTTAAATTCAAATACCTATTCTTTTTATAAAATAATTTTTAATTATTTATCTTTTCTACAAATTCAAATTATTCTTCTTCAAAAATTCGAATATACATATTCTTTAATTATATATATTACAAACACAATTTTTTAGCACAATCAAATAAGATGGGATCCCAAATTGACATAAATGTAGGGTGATGATAATTGCACATCCCAAATTGATGGTTGCACACCCTTTTATTCTAGTTGACCATTATATCCCTTTTGTTTCATTAAACTATTGTATGTACTCTCATTTTACAAATAAATTTGAATTAAATGGATTTTTTATATAAATTTTAGTTAAAAATTAATTATAATATCAAAGAAAACTCACATTATTTCTTTAGTTCTGTAAGTTAAATATAAATAAATAAATTTTTATGATCATTTGTATTACCTAAATTTTTTTCCAACATTACAATAAATGTGTTAAAATCAAACTATTGCACCATATTTTATTTACAACAAAACTACATATTTCCTGTATGTCATATTTCTTTGTTTCATGTTAATTAAATAATACTTTTTTATTATTAACGTAATATCATTACCGCTTCTATTTATTCTCATTAGATTTTTAAGAAAATAAACTTTTTCATGTTTTACATTAATAATGTTTATCATAATTTTAAATAATTATAACTGAAACAAAAATTATTTAATTCGTATATAACGTAAAGATGACGGATTTTAGAAATAAATCTTGTATTCAACCTCCGAAAAGATGTATGTGTTATATTTAGCAAAATAAAATAAAATAAAAAGATGAATATATGATTATTCAAAATATAATATTATAATTTTATAATGTAAGAATATAAAAAAAATCAAGAAACAATCATGATACACTTACGGGACAATAGAGCAAATATAAAAAGTATACAAATTTATTTGATTGAATGCATGCTAATTGAATGGACATAATGGACAATATGAAATAAGATAAGGATAATTTGGTCAAATTAACATAAAAGGGTGTGCAACAATTAATTTAGGGTGTGTAAACATCAGCACCCTAAATGTAACTAATTAAAGTCCAGACATATTTGTCACATCAGCTGCACGATTGTAGCCATGCCATCACATCGGCAATGCACAATGCCAACATAGACAAGACAAAACAAAGTCTGACTTACAAATTAAGTGAATATAAATATAACTGATTTTGTAACATTGACATTTTCTTGCCGCAATTTTTCAGGTAATCAGGGCTTTCTCTTAGACGTCCACTCGACCTTCACTTTAACTACACCTTTACTAAAGCATATAATATCATCATCTTTTGTTTCATCGCTTTTAGCATCAAAAATCACAATACTCTCAACCATTTTATCATTGACATCCTCGATTCCTTTAACATTGTCAGAAGCATTGAGGCTGAACTCTAGAATGAGTTTAGATTCCAACGGCACAGCTACAATATGTCGGGAAAACGGAATGACTATATCATGTCCTGTGCCCACTTTGATTTTCTCACCATGGTCCTTGAGAAAGATGAGGCTTGAATATGCACGATCATCAATTGCGCTTGTCCTAGCAGCTATAACTCCATAAAGATAGAATGGATCAGAGTTATTAGTTATGGTAACACTCACATGAGCTTCCACCGCATTCTCAAATATAGCATAGAAAAGTGTGAGGTATCTGGTGCCATCTTCTGACAAGAGGTCTTCTTCTAGAGGAGTAGAAAGCATATCATGCCGACCAGGATACTCAACAGTCACTTTTTCAAAGATGGCCCCAAACAAATCGATTTTAACCGAAAACCCATTCTTGGCGCAAATTGATGCTTTAGTAGGACCATTGGGTATAATGTGATCCAAAGATCTTATTACTGGCTTACTTCTCAAATTTAGTTGCATGTCCTGGTCATCGTTGTAGTTTTCGAAGGTGTTGTCATCGTCTAGGCCCTTATCATTGAATAAGTATTGATAACCATTTGCTTTATCCTTGCACACAATTGTGCCTCGCAATCTATCATCAGGGCCTTTCTCATATACTACCCTGTACACCTCTGCTAATTCCATAGACGCCTGGCCCTGAGGTCTCACCCGAGGAAAATCGTGCCCTAGTTCCACCCCTCTGTTTTTGCTGCTAGTCTATTTTCTTCCAACCCGATACCCTTCTACCTACATGTTTCTACTATTTATATAGAAGACTTGTCCGGCCACCTCAGTCCTCGTATAACGCATTACGCATTCAAAATAAAAAAAGGTTTATGAATCTAGGGGGAAAATTCAAAACATATTCAGATAACATATTTGAAATCAAAAAGATTTTTAGTCTACAGGGGAGAATGACGAATTGGATATTTTTTATGATTATTGTTTTATCATATTTGTTATTGACAATTTTATTTTATAAACATATAGTCTTAAATTAAAATTTTATTTTATTATTTTTTGTGATCATGATTTATATGTTTAACCAAATACGCCCCTTTGATTAGGAGTGAATTAATTTTTCAATATTCATATAAGTTTTAATATATATAATACCTTGTTTTTGGTTTTAAATTTTTTTCTTTATTTCTCATTATTAAGAGGAAATTGTAAACTATTTTATAAACTAGTTGTTTGTCTAACCAAAGGAATTCTCTTTGGTTGGGTCTTTAGTATACTATTTGATTTTTAAAATAAACACATATACAATTAGTTATTATTATATCATATTTGTAATTGATAATTATTTATTTTATAAAAATAGAGTCTTATAATACTATTTTTATTTTAATTTTTATTTTTATTATATTTTTTAGATCTTATTTACTTGTCTAACCAAAGGCATCCCTTTGGTTAGGAGTGAGCCACCTTTTTCAATTTCATTTAAGTTTTCATATATTTAATATTTAAAGTGCCATTTGTTGGCACTTGTTTCTTTTATTTAGTAATTTGCATATAATTACTTTTTTAAGTAATTTCAATTAATGATTTATTGACATCATTTATTTGTTGTGATTGCTTTGATAATCTTTCAGTCTATTGGGCGGGAAGAAGTGTAAAGAAAAGATGGAGTTGCTTTTTCTTGGGTGAGAAGGGGTGTTAAGAGGAGAAGGAGTGAAGCAGCATCTTGGGTGTGTAGTGGAAACAACAACAAGATCATGACATTCTGTTTAGAAATTATGTATATCGATGTATGGTTGTATTGAGTGGGACGCTCTTTTTCCCCCCTTGAATTTTTTCCCACAGGATTTTGCTCTTGCGGGATTTTTAACGAGGCCTACTTATGTATGGAGTCTTCTTCTCTGATATGAGGTTTTATTGTCTAACTTCCGGAGGAATCTCTTTTTCATGTCAGTCGTAATTCAGGTTACGGCCCATGGATTGGTTAAGCATACCTTTTGGATAGATGATAAACTTTTGTGGATGAAAGAATGTCTCATTTCCTTTCCTTCCTGGACTTTGTAATCTTTATCTTTTAAATGAAATCGATTCATTTATGCAAAAAAAAAAAAATTGATCTCTAATTTAAATATTAAAAACTCAATTTCCTTTTTAATGTCCTAATTTTTTAATTAAATAATTATAAAAGACAAGCATATAAAAATATATTTTATTAATATATAAATCCTACTTTGATAAATTAGAATATTTTCTACTTCCCATATGTTAAAGATTTATTTATTTATTAATATTTAAAATTTCTAAAATTTTAAATTTTAGAGAAATAAATTGAACTAAAACGTCACCTAACCTCCACGTATTCTTTTATATATATATATATATATATATATATATATATATATATATATATATATATATATATATATATATATATATATATCACTACTAGAAAAAGGGCTTATAGTGACGGAATTTTAAGCCTAAATCCGTCACAAATAGTCTACTTGTGACCGATTTCGTTCGTCACTTATAATCCTGTCTAAAGTTCAAGATTTTGTCACAAGCCCCGTTTTTTGTCACAAGCTACATGGCTCATTAGAAAAAGTCGTATTAACTAGTACACATTGATATTGATGTAATATATTCTGTTTAATTTTTAGGTGATTTTTATGAATAAAAATATTATACAAGTACTCATATTATATATTAGAGTTGGGGTTCGATTTAACAAGAGAGCGGTTCCACAAGATAATCATGTTTAACGAGAAAGCCGATCTCTAGAGATGATTGTGATATCTTTTAAAATCTATCATATAAATACGGATTAAAAGATCTCAGTCAATAATGACAATCTTCAAATACTAACCAACTTCCAGATCCTGAAGTTCCTGATCAGCTTTTAGGATAAATATTGACGATAATTAAATCAATATCTAACATAAAGCTACATAGTCAATAAAATAAAATGAATCGGACTCGAACAATCATATAAGTAAAATGACAAAAAATGAACAATCGACCAATTAAATTATTGTAATAAATTTATTGGTACGATACACGATTAAATGTCGGAAAGAAACTAGAGCTTTTTTCATAAATATATTGTCAAAAGTAATTTTTTACAATTTTACTTTTTGTAAGAAGAATTATTTGCAATTTTACCATCTTAATTGCAATTATACCAATTTCTTCCTACATTTAGTTTGACCCGCTCTATTTGTAATTTCAGTTTTATTTTAGAGCTTTTTTCATAAATATATTGTCAAAAGTAATTTTTTACAATTTTACTTTTTGTAAGAAGAATTATTTGCAATTTTACCATCTTAATTGCAATTATACCATTTTAAAGTGGGATCCACAAACCCGTTATTATATTACATAATCTAACTTGTGACAAATAATTCGTCGCAAAACAATATATTATTATTTTATTCAACTAATAAAAAATGAATAATATATACTTGTGACGAACTCCATCGTCATAACATATTGAAGAAAAAGAAAAAGAAAATAAAATTTACTTGTGACGGAATATACGTCACTAAAGTTATGAATAAATAAAATGAAAAAATTGTAAAAGATACTTGTTGTCACAGCATTGTTGTGACAAACTTACTTATGACGCCTTTGAATGCACCTTTTCTTCAGTACTTGTGACAACTTCCGTCACAACATTGTTGTGACAAACTTACTTATGACGCCTTTCAATGCACCTTTTCTTCAGTACTTATGACAACTTCCGTCATAACTACTGCCATCCGAAATTTTTGCCCTGCTTGTTTTGTGTAAGAACCAGCCAATATATGGCTTTTCAAATTTCAAAACCAGCAACCAACTTGGCTTTTCAATTGTCAAGACCAGCAACCAATATGGCTATTCAATAGTCTAAACCACCAACATCACATTTTAATCATAAACCGTAATAACAAATCCTATCTAAAAATAACAATATTACCAAACGACATTTAATCCAACATTATGGATAGGATATTTGGCATACATATAATCATTCATATAATATACCATACAAATACATCTGATTTAGCAAAATAAGGCGGATCATCCAACATAACATATTGTATATTAAGAATATGCCCCTCTGCCCCTCTGACCAGCACCATCCCCGACACGACTTGATTGGCTCCCACTACGACCTCTACGCTCAACTGGTCTTCGTCCAGCCATGAAGAAAACAGCCTTGCACATAAGAGTTCATAACCAGGAAATTAGCATGTACTAAATTGAATAAAAATATTACCCACTTACGTAGATATTTCGTTTTACTCGTGTACTAATTAAACAGTCTTGACAAAGTGTGTATAAATATGAAGAACATAAACTATAACCCAAAACAGAAAACATTAACCTAATTCAACCCATTACCCAGTCCTTTATTACCATAATCGATTAGACAAGAGAATGAGAATCCATGATCAGTACTAATACCAATTATGAAACCCCAAGTGCATGTATATGTGTATGTTTGTATGTACATATGTATGACTTTGTGTATAAAGAGATGAACTCTGGGGGTTAAATCCACTCAAAAATAACTTGAAATTAAGACAAGAAGATACCTGATGTTGAACTCTGGGATTAATTAAATCCACTCAAAAAGCACTTGAAATACAGAGAGAGGGTTAAAGAAGATAAGAGTAAGAAACATAGAAATGAAATGACAAAGATGGTAAGAATTATGGCAATAAAGTGAAATAATTGCTAATTAGTAATTGGCAATAAAGTGAACTAATTGCAAGTTAGTAAAGGGCGGTCAAGTTTAACTTTTCCCAATTGATGGATGTCCGAAAAATTCGAATTGATGACTAAAAAACAGTTTACTTAAAGAAACATATTTTATTTTAAAATACAACATTACGATCAATCTATGTGAATATAAGCTTTAAGCACAATATTTTATTCCATGAAATATAAAATTACATTTATATCATTTATATATACTAGCTTAAAACCCGTGCAATGCACGGATTTCTTTTGATATGTTATAAATTTTATTTTACTTTATAATTATTTTCTTATATAATCATTAAATTTAAAAATTACATTAATATTAATTTAATAAAATACGAAGTAAATTTAATAAATGATTTACATGATTTAAAATTTATAAAATAAAATTTGAAGTTAAATATGTCGTTGACGAAATTTGAACTATGAATATTTAGTAAATTAATTTAATCATTAAATATATCTTATAATTACATCTAACGGTTCTTATTAATTACTAAAAATCTAAAAGTAATATGGTGTCATATTTTTGGGTATACATTAATGATTGTACATTTATTTTTTAAACTAAAAGGTAATGTATTTAATTAGAAAAAAAATATTAATGTTTGGAAGATTATGATTGCAAAAATATGTTTTAAATTAAAAGGTAACGTGTTTTAATTAGAAAAAAATATTAATGATTGAAAGATACGATAGTTTAGGTACACATAAAGGATAATATGTTCAATTAAAAATAAATATATTTTAAATTGATTGAAAGATAAGATATTTTAGGTATTTATTAAATATTAGTTAATAATGCAATTATGTTTTACTAGGACAGGGTTCGCGAGTCAGTCAGGGTATAATGATTCCTTAACGAGCCCGACCTCGAGCAACCTATCCACCTCTTCCTTGAGAGCCTCGACTCGCTCTCCACTTATAGGCCTTCTTTTCTACCTTACCCCTTTTTTACTGGGATCAAGATTGAGTCTGTGGCACATTACATTTGGATCAATCCCAATCATGTCTTCATGAGACCATGCGAATACATCCAGGTTAGCCTTAAGAAATTCCACCAGCCCCCCCCTAAGATCAGGGTTCAGATGCGACCCGACCTTTAACACCTTAGTGGAATCTTCAGCATCAACAAGAACAGAGATAGTGTCTTCTGCAGCTCCGGCTCGCTCCACATGTTCAGGGATGCGAGGATCTAGATCAATTTCAACATCACGATCCCTACTAGACTCTACTTTATTCTGTTTCGTGGCCACCACCGCAGAGGTCGGTGTTGCCCCAACATGACCATATTCGGTCAAAACAGTTGTCTCCTGAGTGATTCCATTTGGTAAATCCATCAGTGTTGATGCCTCTTTACGAACCCACTTCCCTTTTCGGGCCCGCACAGCGTCCTGCTCTGGGCTTTCCTCATCATCGCTAGCCTATTCAACTATTCCCTCCTGAAGAACCAACACTAGTTACGAGGCTTCCATCATAATAACCCCTGGTACTGGCTCTACTTGTATACCCAAGTTATCAAAATAGTCCTCCGGTAACTCTTTAATAGATATTATATTACACCCAGTCGAGGGTCGCTAGGCCTCTTTGCGAGCCTTTTCTTCCTCCTCGCACTCCATCTTATCAGTCATAGAGCTACTTCCCCTTTCTGCTCATTTAAGGGCCCTGTTGTAGCACTCTTAAGATTCATGCTGAATTCCTCTAACACAACCCACACCCTGCGGAGTGGGGAACTTCATCGAGAGGTGGTAGATAGAAGTAACCACCCTCATTTCCTTCAGAATTGGCCTCCATACTATAACATTATAAGCAGATGGTTGATATACGACCATGAAGTCAGCTACTTTGGTGGTTATGCAGGGCTCATCCCTTAAAGTGACGGGTAGCCTGATGAGGCCTTTCACACTGACCGAGGCCCCAATGAATCCATAGAGATGCCCTATTGTAGGAATAAGGTCCTTGTCCACATATCCCATCTTCTTATAAACATCATACATTAACACATTCACAGCACTTCCATTTTCCACCAGAACTCTATAGATATTTTGTGATCCTATGCGAACTCGAACCACTAAAGCATCTGAATGAGGGTGATGTACCCACTTCGCATCTTCCTCTGTGAACATTATGTTTGTGTCCTCCCCCTCAAAGAGTTTTGGGGGCCTCTCCTGCAGATGATGTACATTAGTGAGGGGTCGCTCTCTGGCCTCGCGAGCATATCTCTCTCTGGCCTTGTTGCTATCTCCTCCAATATGAGGGCATCTAATAATTACATGGATACTTTTACCTCATTCTTTCATCTCCTTGCGAGGCTCAGTATTCTGTCCAACAGGGGGAACAACATTGTATCCTAATCTTGATTTGCCAGAGTTTCCTTGATGTTTCTTTACTTCCCGAACCACCCACTCAGTTAACTTTCTTTCTCGAATTAAACGATCAATGTGCTCTTTAAGATGCCAACAGTCTGCGGTATCATGCCCCGTTTGTTCATGAAAATCACAATATTTATTAGTATTCCAGGTTCCTTGTGCACCCATGGCAGGAGGTTTTGTGAATATCCCCTTGTTAGCATTGACAGCATAGATATGATCAACAGAGGCCACCAGGGGGGTGAATTTGTCTTCATCTCTAGCTGGACGAACCCGATATGGGGATCATCTTGGGGGATCACGGTCCATTCTTTTCGGGCTCGGGCTACGGTCCAGTCTTCGCCTGGGGCTTCGAGAGTCCTTCCTCTTCACTCCCTTACTTTTGCATCCACTACTTTCTCCTTTGCTCTTTCTTAACTCTTCCATTGATTTCTCGACCCGTTGAAAGGGTTCTGCCTCTTTGTATAGTTCAGCGAGCGTACTAGGTGTGGATGCTTGCAATTTCTTCCAAAGCTTCGTTCTTTCTCGTAGTCCTGCCATGAGAAAATTCTTTACAGCCTCGTCATTTGCACCTCGCACCTTAGGGACCTCGGCATTGAATCTTTTAAAATATTTCTGCAGACTCTCTCCTTCCCTCTGCTTAATGTTAGCCAAAGTAGACACAGGGGGTGCATAAAGCATCGAGGATTGGAACTGCTTGATGAAGATGTCTACAAACTGCTCCCAAGAATCAATAGTAACTAGAGCCCCGAGCTTTGAAAACCACTACAGAGCACTTCCCCTCAGTGAGGTTGCAAACAACCTACACCTCGGTAACTGCGAAACTTGATACACATCCATCTCATTGTTGAACCGAATCACAAACTCAACTGGGTCAGTGTCCCTATTATAGGTCATATCCGAATGATGGCCTCGAAACACTACAGGAAGTGGAGCAGTTCGGATTTCATGGGTGAAGGGCGAAGATGAGCCCATAGTACTGAAGATCCCTTTCTCATTATTCATTGCATCTAAGGCCTTCTTCAACTCTTCCAGCTTATATTCCCCAATTTTGGCCTCCTTGTCTCCATCTTTTTTGTCTCCAATACTGTCATGATGAGATTGAGTCTTTTTTGGGATGCTAGACTCCTCCTGATCACTTTTGCGATCCTTTTTTTTACGGTTCTCCTCGCGGTGTTGGGATCGTTCATGATTTCGATGAGACGAGGGTCTGTAATCGCGACGATGGGACCGCTCATGCTCTCTGTGAGAGGGGGGTCTGTGATCACAACGATATGACCGCTCGCGATCTCGACGAGGAGATAGTGGTCGATGAGAGCCCTTGCTTTTATTCTTAGATCCCCCATCCTTATTAGCATTAATCTTTCCTAACTTGAGGTGCAGGTCATGCTCAGTGAGCTTCTTTCCAATACGGTCAAAGACACTAACCGATCTCCCTTCAGATGAGGCGGCCTTGTTGTGCGACCCCTCTTTCTTTTCCAATGTAGTTTCCTCCTCGCTCCAGTCTGGGTTCGTTTGATCTGTTACAACATCATCAAAATCTTCAATTATCTTCTTGGTGGGGCCTTTACTTCCTTCCCCCTGGTGGGTTCGGTCACCTGTCCTCGCATTCCTCTTTGCACCTCTAGAACTATATTGTTTTTCCATCTTACCCATCCTATCCTGTACAGTGGTCACCTGATCACCAAGGCCTTTGAGAAAGGACATGACTTCACTAGTCAAAGTCACCTGTTGGAGGGGGTGTTTGCGCCTTCTCGAATCCAATTTTGGACCCGTCTTTGAGTTCCTCATTCTCTGGGGGATCCTTCCGCTGTGGGTCGTCCTTGTTGACCTTGTGCGACCCTGGGGTCTCCCCATTGTTGACTCCGTTCTTCTTCTTGTTCGATTTAGTCATCGTCCTCCCAATTCAATGATTCCCCTCCTTCTAGCGTCATATGTTTAATAATGGACCAATTCAATCAGATCAAAAAAACCTGACTGAAAAGTACATATTATACGAAACGTGCTTTAAATGAAGTAAATATTAATTTTCATATCGGTCATTGTTATAGGGAGAATATTGTATAACAATATTTTGGAGGTTGCTGGACTTATGGAGCAAAATACGGATATTCTGCTAAGAACACGAAGAACACGGAGGAGATTTGTAACTGTTTGTGGCTGATCTTGTTTGTTGATTTTCAAGGGTGAACTGTTTCTCAAAAATAACAAGATGCCTACGTACCTTATTTATAGGGATCAAGCCATATGTAGTTCTCTTGGAGAAGAAGTTATCTAGACGGGCTAGGGTTTCTATGGGCTCGACTTGACCCAAATCCATTAGACGTCTTCTTGGGCTGATATATTTTACCCATTTTTCCTGCTCATGACCCATGACCCATTAAAGGTTGCCTATGGCTAGCATAATGCTTAAATCAACCGGCCTCGCTGACGAGGCGAATGGAGAAACTGAGTGGCCTCGCATGCGGCCTCGCTGGGCTAGTCATGCGAGGTGGTCCACACTGTACGGAGATGATCACGCTAAATATATTCTAGGCCTCGCTGGAGCTCTAGGCCA
The DNA here is from genome assembly GCA_036435485.1 of Saposhnikovia divaricata. Taxonomy (NCBI): domain Eukaryota; kingdom Viridiplantae; phylum Streptophyta; class Magnoliopsida; order Apiales; family Apiaceae; genus Saposhnikovia; species Saposhnikovia divaricata. The sequence goes on from CM071596.1 coordinate 64,581,003, forward strand.
CGCTGGACCTTGTAGACTGCGACCCCTTAGGGCTCGTTGGCGAGCTCAATCAGTAGCTTGATAACTTATTAAATTGATTCTTGATGGTGGACTTTAATGACCCTTTATTCATTTCCAGGCCAATTAGGAGTGATGTATAGTTATTCCAGCCCACTAAACCTGTTTAGGGCTTATGCCGAATTTTGGCATAACAGTCATCAATTGAACTGAATAAATATAAAACATGGTGATTGTACATTTTTTTTTATTGTATTAAATTTATATCCAATATTATTATATTATCACATTATTTATTTTTTCCAAATTCAAATACCAACTTATATTCTAAAATATATAAATAAAAATTATAACATCAATAATAAAATCTAACAAATAACATGCTACTCATATTGAACTTTCTCTTTTTTTAAATGTTTCTCCCTAAAGGTGGAAAAGGATACGAAAAAGACCACTACTTCCTAGTGAAGTTAAAAGAAAGGTATCACGAGTGTTGAAGGATACACTTGATGAGTTTGAAGTGAACGACAGTTTGGAGAAAGAAATGGACCCCATGCTGCCAATTCAAGATTTGCCGTGGTTTGTTTCACTTGCAAGCGAGTTGGTGCCTGATAATTTTAATTTCTATGAAAGCTGTGGACTGTGGTTACGATTATCGTTACTAAAACCGGTCTACACTTCTTGCAGTTGATGGAGATGGCAAACTGGCAAGAAGTCAAGAACTATAATTCCTGCGTCTGAGAATGCATATTTTCCCTTTTATGCTGGTAGTAGCCTAGGCATATGTTTGGGTTTGTTGCATCCTGGTTTAAATATCCCAATTTGTTCTAATATGTGGATCAATAAATTATTTACATTCAAACTCCATTCAATAAGTTCTATGGAATTAGTAGGGTGTATTTTTTCGACAACCCTCACTCTCACGTATTAATCCATACGCATTTCCATTTGATATATGTAAATTGAGTTTTGATGTACGAACTTGTACATTTTAAGAAAGATTTTAATATACTTGTGATAATAGGAAGTGAACATTCGTTTTAGAACATTCTTTAGAGGAATTGAGGCACTTCTTTGGGATGATCCTGGTAACAACCCCCCCCCCCCCTCTGATAATGATAGATAAACTCATGATCCTTGACAAAACTAATGACTCATATATGCATACTGTAAAGTTCTTATTTTCACAAGATTTCTCCCCTTCCCTCTAAACTGTTGGTGCAATGTTCAGTCAAGAAACCAATTTAATCAGAATTGGTAATTTTTCCATATACAATAATGCTTTTCTGTGTTGATGTAGAAAAACAATAACATGCATTTGTTGCCTTTTTTCAGTGTCCTGCAGAGTATATTCAAATTCTTTCATAGTCGAGCCTGTCCGACTGCAAACAAATTGAATGTTAGATTTTTAGTGTAATTTTCTTGGCAAATAGTGTAACAGTGTTATACCCAAAGTGAAATTACCTTGATAAGCATTTCTGTTGGAAGCCAAGCTGGTGCAGTTGGAACTCCAACCCATGCAATCTGTAAACCATGTTAAGTCAATATTATCTTTCAATTGTCTTATGTTGTGGTTGGCAAATGAAATTCTGTATTATTTTATTTAGCAAAAAAAAAAATCTGTATTATTTTTGGATAAAGATTTCTAATTTATCATTCCATCCTCCATTCCGATCCCAAAAATTTGAACCAAACCCCAAGTCCACCAATTTTGCGATGAATGCTCCATTCTAATTTCTACTTTTTTTCTTCACAAAACTCATTGTTTTCCAATTTTTCCTCTCACATTCTCTCTTACCCCCTTTAATTTTGTTCACAATTTTTCATTCAATGTATTTCTCATTCCATTCTCTCCAACCAAATACTATAAAGTTATGCAGATATACTGTAATTATGATAAGGCATGAAAGTGGACTTACAAGTGCATATTCTCCGGTCTCAAAGATTTTCAAGTCCAAAACCTAGGAGCAGACATTATGTCAATCAGATGTTAAAATTGTAAAACAGAGTTAATCAGGGACCATTGTAATATGATCAAGATTTATAAGTTTCGAAAACATTTCTTGATCCAGAGGGAGTTTTTAACATTACTAAAGGATCTACCTCGCCGCGGTCTTCATAGATGTAATCCAAGCCTTTGTAGTATGGTGGGTGTCCAACAGACAAGTACTGGCACAAGAGCAAATCATTACAAGTCTCAACTTGTACCAAAAATGTTGCAATTTATTTCAAACTAAAAGTGGTAAAAAAAAATGAAAAATAGCAAGAAGACTAGTGAGACATACTGATACATTCGGTTCGATTTACACTAGTTCATGTAACATAAAAGGAGGTAAATCTTAAATACAAGAAGGGTTGGGTGCTACTTACATTGATGCTATTAAGATATTTCTCCTTGTCCACCCTCACAATTTGACCTTTCTTCACTGCCACAAAATATTTATGTACACAAATTAATAAAATTTGTGCATGATAAATTTGAGGACTAAGATAATTTAATGTGGACTCACTGGAGTAGACAGGCTTCTTGGGAAGCTGTTTAGGCGCTGTTGCTGTTTTCTTTGTGGAAGCCTCTGGTGGTTTTTTCTGAGCAAGCTTTTCGCTCTCGGGTTCTGATGATTCCGCAGCTCTGATGGACACTAGTTGTCGAGCATTCCTTTTCGGAGTTTGAGGGTGTGATGAAATGTGGGAAAATGTGGTGTACAAGAAGGAAGAAGAGTAAGCAGCCATTAGAGATGATGATGAAGTCTGTCAACAAGTGAGACTTGTTTGTATTTTTTGTTATTGTGTGGCCTCTTCTGTTTAAGATAAGAAACATGTAGTAGTAGATTTTAAAGCCAAAATAACTGTAGGCTGGCGCTGTTTCTCAACTAGTGTATTTTCAAGCCTAATAATCAGGTTGTCTGCATATGAAGAAAAGGGTGTTCGGTAGTAAAAAAAAATTACCAAAAATTGTCTAAATTACTACAATTCGAATTATTAAGTCAAAAATAACAAACGAGATTTGAAATGAAAATTGTTTATAATTAATATTGAAAACGAGTTGAGCATTGTGCAAAAATTTTAATCTTTTTATAGTACACTACTATACTTGCTACTATACTTGAGATAACTGCTTTTTATATATAGAAATGGGGTGGGTAATTTAGTAATTTTAGAGATTTTTAATTAGCCTTGCGGATCCAGCAAAATTTAAAGATTATTTTATATCTATGTTAGGAAAAATTCCTAGAGATATATCTATCATAATTAATATAGTAAAATATTCAATATATCGAGTTTATGAGATTATATAGATAAGTTTTTAAATTTTTACAACTACAAGCTACACACACATATACGCTGGAAGATGAATTGCTGTGCTTCCCAAGCGGCCCAACTCCCACCTCTTCATTCCAACACTCCTCTCAGGTTATTTTCTTGTATTTGACTTTAGTTTTCATTCAGGCATTTCATCAAACACCTTTTGTTACCTCTTTTTTCATCTCAATTAATGCTTGTTACTAACAATTTACTCTAACCCACATGTTCATCAGTGGTATGTTAGGATTATCATTAGTAACACTGTAGTATTGATTCTTGCTTAACATTGTGTATAATAGGCCTAATGCAACTGAGAGTTTTGCCATTGAAAGCCGAAATGTTAAGTTTTCTATTAGGACAAAACAGAAGAAATTAGTACACATTCTCGAGGATTGTTCGATTCAGATTCCTTCTGGTCAGTTTTGGATGCTTCTTGGACCCAATGGTTGTGGAAAGTCTACTCTTTTGAAGGTGCTATGCTTGTACTTTGTTTTCGCATTGTATGTGAAGGTATTCCTGCATTTCTTTATGTTAACTTATTACCACTGCAGGGAAATTATTTATGGTTCATCTAGCTTTATTTCGAAAGTCTTAACGTCTTATATTTATTTTTTGTTTTCCCACTTTCTGTGGATTACACAGATATTGGCAGGTCTCTTGTCTCCGACTGATGGGTTTATGTATGTGAAGAAACCAAAGAGTTTTGTCTTCCAAAACCCAGATCATCAGGTTAGAATAAAAAATAATCTGCTTTTTTATCAGCATTTCTTGTTTTCTGTGGTTGACTTGATGTTATGGCTTCACTGGTTTAATTTTTTTTTAATAGATATTTATGAGTTTTTAGTACCACTTTACGCTGAGCTTTGCAGTTTGCAATGGCTGAGATAAAATAATGCAGGACTTTTGTTTGCTCTTGACATCATAGATTTTTGTTTGTTTTTTTTGAATTTATACTTCAATGCAATAACACTGTAAATACACGTTAGTGGAAGTCATTTTTAACATAGCATGATATAGGTATGCCTTTACTGAAGTGCATTTGAATTTGCTAGTGATATTGTATCCCAGTATTTTAAATTGTCCACATACTACATAATTTGTATTCTTGTTCTCAGTAAACTGTCAGTTTTGTTATCGACAGAATGAAAATATTCAAATTTATTGTGATCATATGATAAAGATTTGTCCTGTATTTACTAAAACCATAATATAAATTGTTCAACTTATTCAATAGTACCTCAAAGTAATAGAGCTTAATAAATCAAGACATTAGTTTAAAAGAAAAGATGCAAACTGGATCAGGTATTCAACAAGTGTATGTGGAAGCCTGGACATTTAACTTAAGATTGTGTTTGAGAACATTTAATTCATTTCAGTTGACATGAATTTAATTGTCATTTAAAATTCTTAAATTTATACTAGTATTTGAATATCTCGGATTTCAAATGAAATCCAAATACAACTTCTTTTGGTTATCCAAACATGTCAATTGACCAAATACAGAATTTCATATGAAATCCAAGTTTTCAAACAGGTTATAATAATAGTGATGGTGGAGATGGCTAGCCAGAACAATTAATCAATCTCGGAGTTCTTTCAGGTCTATGTTTCAACAGTTTGAAAAAAAAAACCATGCTTTCATGTCTGGGCCCACATGAAAGCAGAACTAAGCAACGAGCACCTAGTATTATAATCAACTGTAGGGGCTTCAAACCCTGGTTTAAAAGTTCAAACCAGTTGGGGTTGGGGCCTACAAGCAGTGGCAGATGTTATAAAACACATGAAATTCATTTACCTTATAATTCTCTTGTGAGTATCAAAAAAGATTTCCTTATATTTAAAGTTAACAAAAGACTCTTATATAAATTTTGTATATAATTATTTACGACCTTTCTCAAGAGCTCAAACTGAATTCTCCCAATAATTCATATAAAATTTTTCTCACGACATCTTCTTGTTGTCCCTTCCTAAATTCTTCATCACATTGAATTTACCGTGTACGACTAACGATTATTGCTCAATTATCTCTCACTCAGACACTGGTTTTCTACAGAATCCCAGTGTGAATTCTTCTATGATTCTCTGTACAACCCATTGTATTTATAATATAAAGGTTATTTTTGGAGGTTGGTACTCTTTTTATTCTTTGTTTCTAAAAATTACTGCCACTTGGGGATTTAATGCGAACTCTTTTTATTCTTTGTTTCTAAAAATTAGTGCCACTTGGGGATTTAATGCAGTTTTTTTTTTGTAGTTTTATAATTTATCTAGATCACGTGGTGTTGACAATTTGATTTTCCTATTAAGATTTGCCCAAATTTGAGAGAGACTTCCAATATGTATATGGATGACATATCAATGCGGAGATAATAAGATTTTAAATTCTGTGATGCTCCCACTCGCGTGTGGATGTGTAACTGTGCATGTGGATATCACAGATGACACAACTATTAAGACTAATGACTTTTGTTTTTGGTTTTCACTGATACATGAAATTCTCCCAATAATTCATATAAAATTTTTCTCACGACATCTTCTTGTTGTCCCTTCCTAAATTCTTCATCACATTGAATTTACCGTGTACGACTAACGATTATTGCTCAATTATCTCTCACTCAGACACTGGTTTTCTACAGAATCCCAGTGTGAATTCTTCTATGATTCTCTGTACAACCCATTGTATTTATAATATAAAGGTTATTTTTGGAGGTTGGTACTCTTTTTATTCTTTGTTTCTAAAAATTACTGCCACTTGGGGATTTAATGCAAACTCTTTTTATTCTTTGTTTCTAAAAATTAGTGCCACTTGGGGATTTAATGCAGTTTTTTTTTTTGTAGTTTTATAATTTATCTAGATCACGTGGTGTTGACAATTTGATTTTCCTATTAAGATTTGCCCAAATTTGAGAGAGACTTCCAATATGTATATGGATGACATATCAATGCGGAGATAATAAGATTTTAAATTCTGTGATGCTCCCACTCGCGTGTGGATGTGTAACTGTGCATGTGGATATCACAGATGACACAACTATTAAGACTAATGACATTTGTTTTTGGTTTTCACTGATACATGAATTTCTCGGAATCGATGCTTTAATATCTAATAGATTGCAATCTCATTTTACTTGACTAAATAAACTGATTTGCATAGTGGAAACTATGAAGTACACGATTGGTTTTCAGTAGTAAGTTTAGAAGCTTAGTCACTTATTTTGTGTGAGATTTTTCTGTCACCCAGCTGGAAAAGTGAGGAAATATACTAAACTATATGTAGTATAAATTAAGAACCAAAGAAAGATATATATTAGGAAAAGAGAAGTACAGAGCTCTACATAATACTTGATTGTTAATAAAAAAGAACAGGAAATGAAGGGTATTACCTTGAGCTAGGGCTCAAACTATTTTCACCGAGTCTGCTTCTTTACCAAGGGAGATGTCTTTGAATAAAATATTGATATCTATCTAGGGTAGAAATGATACTTGATCATGTAGGAATGCTAAAAGGGTTTGCTCGTTGGGGAATGGAATGACTGGACCTGGTTTGGGCACTATTATACCGAAATAATTGTTCTACATTGTGCAGGTAGTGATGCCTACTGTAGAAGCAGATGTCGCATTTGGCCTCGGTAAATTTAATCTTACCGCAGAACAGATTAGGTGTCGGGTTGCAAAAGCTTTGGATGCAGTTGGCATGTACGAATATCTGAGAGTACGTTCTCAGCATATTTTACGTACTGGATCAAAACCTTTGTTAAAATTTTGTCCATCATACTTCATGCATATTAATTTCTCTATTCACTCATCAGAGACCGGTTCAAACTCTTAGTGGTGGTCAAAAACAAAGGGTTGCTATTGCTGGTGCCCTGGCAGAAGAGTGCCAAGTCCTGTTACTAGATGAGCTTACAACATTCTTGGATGAAACTGATCAGGTACTTGACTAATTTCCATGAAAACTTGTAAGTGCACTTATGGTTTTTCGAGGTGTTGTGGCTCTTTCTCTCTACCCTAAAGCACAAAAAGCCAAAAGGAAAAAAGGACAGTTAAATAAAGAAAAAACCTTAAAGACTAACTTAATAAATTGAACCAAATGAATTGGAATTCACAAATGATTCATCTTTTGCCTAGATGGATTTTATAATATGAAAAATATGTCATTCGTTTAATCTGACATAGTTATGAACTAAACAACAAAATTATTTCTCATATGATTTTTAAAAAAGGTATTAAGTGAAAAAAGTAATTTTCATGTCTGTTTGAAGGGACCTAGATATGTTACTTTGACACTTAAGTTCTTACTGAAATTAATAGTCTCTTCCACCTTAGCATTAATCCATAAATTAAAAAAAGAAAAGTAAAGAGGTTTATTGCCTTGTAGCGATAGGTGTGATGAATTCTCATGTTTCTCTCCTTGATGGCTTTAATTTCCTGCAGCTCTGCATAAATGGATTATTCTTGTATAAACAGTTGAAAATCATTTGCAGAAGTAATTTTCAAAAAACTATGTATATAGAGGGTCTAAATTGATTACACTGAGGTTACAGCGGCCTCATCACCAAAGATTACTTCAAAGGTTCTATTTCCATTTCCAGTAATACAAGCTCCTGTCTCAGCTTATTTGATAGAGTCAGAGTCATTTTAAATGTTCTTTTGTCAAGTACTGTAGGTGAATAATTTTCTGTTTTGTCATTTAATGCCCTGATCAATGTCATGTATTTCATTAGTACCTGTCTTTTAAGTCTACTTTTGTGATCTCACTCTTATAGTGCATGTTCTTCTATCTTGAATAGCTGATTGTAGTTTGAAAGAGAATACCATAATATAAATCTTTGACTATTTGTACCATAAAAACTAAAATTAGTGTTTGTATGAATCACAAATAGAAGACTAGAATTCAAGATAAAAAAGCTTTGGTGCATTTAAATTTAAAGTCTAGTTTGCGGAATGTCTTCTGCTATAGGATCCCAAGGACACAGGAAAGGTTTGCATATATGAGAACTGTTTTCACTTTTCGGGTAATGGTTTAGGCATTTAGATTTATCTCATATTAAAATATATCAATATAAGTAGCTATGTTGATTCTCTTCGAAGCTCAAGTTGGCATTTCACTTTTTTAAAGATAATGCAAGAGAAATATATTCTAAGAAAATACTTGATCTCCAAATACATGGGGTCTGGGTGCATGTCCACTTGGACATTCCGTATATGTCTACATATAATAATGCCTCCTTCAAGCGTCTAGTCAAGCAAATTTAATATTAAAATCTAGATATTGCAATTTGTAACATATCATTTAAGGTCAGATTATGATGGCTAAATGTTGCTTGTTAAACCGTGGCAAAAAATAAAGGTCCTTCACCTCTAGGATGTCCGAGCACTGCGAATGGTCCCACCAGGAAGAACTGACTCAAAGAAGCCAAAAATAGCTAACCCCCAGCTTACCCAAACTGACTTTAAAGTCCTCCAATTGAGAATACTAAGAGTGAAACATATAATGTGTTGTCTGGTGAAATCAATCTATTTTTTCTTTCACTCTGTTTGTTCTTGTACTTTGCCTTGATAGTGTTTTCCTGCACTCCTAGACTATACTCAAATGTGATATTCTTTTTGTGACTAGATTGGAGTAATTAAAGCAGTCAAGAACTCTCTGGCCAGTTCTGAAGATGTAACAGCACTATGGGTAACTCATCGCTTGGAAGAACTTGAACATGCAGATGGTGCAATTTATATGGAAGATGGAAGAGTAATCAAGCATGGAGATGCTTCAACCATAATGGAGTTCATTGAAGCTAGGAAAAGTTCTTATATTCGTAAAATAAACGCTTGATGAATGACATGCCAATTTTTTAGCCATACATTTCTTGTTCATGGTAAAAAAAAATATAGAAGTTAATATAGTAATTGGAATTGTGACACTTTTCAGCTGCATTAGAACATGTTTATGTTGTAGTAGACTTGGTGTAATGTATTGTGCTATTCAGTATGTATTTTACAACTTAAATCAATATATATTCAGTCAATTAAACTTAAAGAGGGGTAAGGTTGATTCAGTGGAAAACTATATCAATGTGAGGTCATTGCACTTCAGTAGAATGATTGATAATATTAAAAATAATGACCAGTCTTAATTAGTTATTAATGAAAAAACCAATTTTCAGTTTGGATTCTTGCAATAATTTTGATTCTCATTGCTAATATTAAAAAAAAATAAGCAGTACGGATTGGTTATAAATGAAAAAACCGATTTTCGGTATAAATTTTCTTAACAATTTTGACCACAAATTTATGTATTTATTGCCGAGTAACCTTCAAAATTGTTTGCAAGAAAAGAAAATAAGAGAGATACCATCGAGGAAAAATTAAGAATGTACTATATATATCAAAGATTCAACGATATATAATTAATGAACTATATATTATACGAATATTTAAAAAAGATATCATTTATTATAATACCTTACTCTATCCATGTATATAGTTAGATGCAGTTAGTCAATCAGAAAATTATGAATTATTTTAGGACCAATCAGAGATCAATCCTAAATTTTAGACTTATATTAAAAAGTTTCCTTATTTACCATTCTAATCCTATTATACTAACCATGGTTAGATAACAATTCTAATTTAAATATATTAATGACTTAATTTATTAAAAATTTACTTTATTTACCATTCTCATCCTATTATACTAATCATGGTTAGATAACAATTCTAATTTAAATATATTATGACTTAATTTAACATATCCATATATTACTTTGTTTTTAATGTCAAAAAAATATTTATAATAAATTAATATATTAAATTAAAATCAATTAGGATTATAAAATATATAATATTAAGCGATTTTCGCAATATAAACTTTCCACTCTTTTAATTTACAATTAATCATAATTGCATTATTATATATTACGAATTTCTAAGATAGTTGATTATGTATTGCAAGCTTCGGGTGGTTAAACCAATGCATTTCATATATATTACGAATTAATTTTCATAAAAATATATAAGAGCCAATTAAAATTTACCACTAAAATTAAATTAATTATAAAAATCAATCACAATTTATATTATTATATACCAGCACATCTGTTCTTTGCGTCACTCTCTATGTATAGAGCCATTTTCCAAAATTGTGTATTTTTTAATTATTTTTAATACAAATATATTATTTTAATGCATGAGTCTATTTTATCTATATTATAAATTATAATATTTTAATATCTCAAACACTCGATCTACAATCATAATGTGCAAACAAATTTGAATAAATCTACTATAATTCAATTAAATATTTTTAAAAGTAAAAAATACTACACTATTCTAAATACATCTTCAAAATTTAAGTTATATAAAATTTTAAATTAATCAGTTATAAAAAAAAAGCTAAATTCAACCAATTAAAATATTAAAAAATGAATTTTAAAGCAATTATCATTAACATTTTACTTATCGTATTATTTAGTTATGCAAGAATTAATGGGACAAATAAATTGACTTGATGATATATTTGAATTATTCAAGATACTGAATAGACTCTAAAATAGTATTAGACATTATTTGGTGTATAAATTATCAATTTAAAAAATAAAATTCATTACAGAGTCAATAAAAATATTGTTAGCGAATATTTTCATAGTAAATTGGTCGATTCAACGCAAAAATTCTAATAGATCACTATTTTTTTGATAGATAACTAATTTATCAACAAAAGGGCATATGTCATCTACACAAATAATCTTTCAAATTTTCTTCTAAATCATTGTTTTTTATAGACAAATAATTTATCAATAAAATGTCATACATCTGCAACAATAATCAAGATTGGACAAACACATATTAAAATAGATTCTATCAAGGAAACAAGGTTTCCTAAATCAAAACTACAATCGTTGATCAGATCTTAAATTGTGGTACATCACTCGCTTATATCACTTAAATATATAGTCTTTCTGGCGAAATAATCCAACAATTTATTCTAATCGTGAGGGAAATACATATGTAATTTGTGAGAACGTATTCGAACAACTGACCATAACAGCGATTCTATATTATCCAAATCAATAAACCAATATAATAAAATCCTGTAAATCTAAGATCCCGAATGCCAAAATAAAGGAACCTACTCTCAAAAGAGAAAGAACAAAACTCAATATATAGATAGACAAAATCCACTAACGGGATACTAGACTCTTAATAAATAGATATATTTATTGAAAAACAAAGTAAAATCAAGGAAAAGAAACGGGAGTTATTATTCACAAGGAGAAAGTACAAAATCCAATATATTAGTAGATAAAACCCACCAACTTGGTACTAGACTCTCAATAAAGAGAGATATTTATTGAAAACAAAGAAAAATCAAGGAAAACAATAAAAATGGACTTATCATCAACCAAAATGCAGATGTCAACCCCTAAACTTTAGTTTATTATTTTTTACGAGAGGAGGAGTGAGAGAGAAACAGCTATATCAATCATTTAAAAATCAATATCTTTTTTATTTCATTTCTGATAGAATAGTTGAATTCATTAAATACTTGGTATATTTTTTTATTTGATTTGATTTTATTCACTCGACAGAATTAAATAAGGCGTAATTCTATTTCGACCCAACAAAGAAAAATAAATAGAAAAGATACAAAATAAATATCAATAAAAGTAGATGGATATATTTTCTCCGTGGTTGGTGATAGTAGGCACAATTAGGATATCACTATTAGCACGGATTGCGCATAGCCCCTATGGGATGTAAAATATATATCTTAAATCCCCGATACATGGCTGACATACCCGGCCCAACATTTCAGGCGGTCCCGTAAAGCCGATCATTAGGAGGTAAGATAAGATCCTTCAAAATTGTTTCTAGATAGGTTGTTACATATAAAATTATATATTATTTCTAATAAAAGGTACCCATTTTAATTTTGTATTCTTGAATTCAAGTAATAGTATTCAATTCTCATATCCTAATCTAAGAGCAGACATATCGAATTTGCTTGGTTGGTTAATAATATTTATTTTTAATATCAACAAAACCTTAAATAAAGGTAAAAATTTTAATAACTTGGTAGATAGATTCTAATCAAACAAAGATATTTATTAATAATAAACAAGATTAAAAAAAATTAAGGCTTCATTTTTATGTACTCTACTCTTAGTTTTATTTTGTAACATTTCATTGTTGTTTTCAATTATATAGTAACATACGTAGATAACTTGGGCAAAGAGTAACATTACATGTAATTGTCATATTTTTTCTTTTCGCATATTATTTTCGTTTTATGTACAAAAAAAATTTGTGTAATTTAGTAGCATTTTGTGTTCGAATTTTGGGTTCACAAAATAATTTCATGTCATTTTCATGCAAGATCCCAAAGACACATGGCATGAATGTACACAATACATACGATTTTCCAGATATACGTAAGCGCATTCTTTTAATATATGTCGGAAAAATATACTCACTATTAAATGAAAATGAATTTTATGTTTTTTAACCCGATTATTAAATTACAAGGACACATATATAATAATGTGATTATGTGTTTATGTATTACACATTTGATTTTAGTTTCATGTACAGTTTTCTATTTTAACATGTTAGTCAAATAGAAAAGGAAAAGTGATACTTATTGCGTTTGGATGACAACGGGTTGGGTTTGATCAAAATTTTGTAAAATCCAACCCCACATCCAAATATTTTTGAGTTTTAAATATAATTCCAAATCCAAAACTAAATATCTAAAATCAAATTCATCGGATTTCGGATTAGATTTGATTTTTTGGGTATCCAAAATTAGTAATAATATAGTCAAAATTAAAATAATTGCTACACACACAATATTAATTATATTTATACAAAAATTAAAATGATTAACTTAAGTAGTCAAATATAACATATTATACGAATTAACATATTAAGTCAAATTTAAAATATGTTAAAAAATTATACGCAAAAATGAAAATTTATGTAAAGTAAAGAAAATTACATCTTAAATATATCAATAAAATTTGAGATTGAGAAATAGAAGTTCTAATTACTAAATTAGTATTGACTATTTCTAATGAATATTTGAATAAAAATAAATAAAATAATATGTCCTACATCTAAAATATTACATAAAATAATTTCAAATTATAATAATATAATATTTATGTATCAGGTTTCGATAGTGGATCGGGTTTCGGATTTCGGATTTCGGATGGAATATCGGTTCGGTACAACTTAAATCCAAATGCAAATCGAAACTATTTCGGGTTTAAAATTTATATCCAAACCTAAATCCAAAAATTTGGGTTCGATATATCCAAAAGTTTGGGATTTGGATCGGGTACTATCAAATCGAATTAATTTTCCATCCTTATTTATGGGTAAAAGAAACTAATATTTAATATATCATATTCTGATAGAAAAGAATAAAAAATTCAACATACAAATTTCGAAACTGAATATACACATTTTAAGTTGTCATTAAAAATAAGCAGATGGCAATCACCATAAACTCTGTTGAGTATTGAACACACACGAGAATACAGAGGGGGGTGAATGGATTCTCAAACTTTTCTTTTTCTGATAAGTGTTTTAGGTGAAGGTTGTTTTAACTTGGTTTGAATCTGGTTGTGTAACAGAGTGTGTGTTTGTGTTTAACAGATTGTGTAAGTGCGGAATATAAACACAAGAACACAATATCACTTTAATCTAATATTGTATTAGATAAAGATCTGCTACAATCTGTGAATACAAATGTTAGTATTCTCAGCTTCTTTCTCAGAGAGATATTACTTGTTAGAACTCTCGATCACTCTATTTGATAATTGCTAAAGAAGTAGGGTTGTTCACTTATATCACGTGAACAACTTTCTTACAACAAATAAGGTAGCAAACAAATTTACCTTTTAATGTGTCTATCCTATTTGAGTAAACATCCAAACTGTTACGGATTTGACTTCTTAGAACTCTGTTCAGATCCACTTCTTTAGCTCTTTGTCTCTTGTACTATCTTTCCAAGCTTCTTTGTAGGCTTTCCAACGTGCTTTACAGTATGTGATCCATAAAGCGTCTTGACTTGTTGCAGGTCTCTGACTTGTACAATTCTTCAGTATTTTGTCTCCAAGATTGTATTCGAGAAGTAACTCTGTTGGTGATTTGAGAACTAGAATTGGCTTAATTGATAACTCTGAGTTCTCGAATACTGTTGAACTGACATATCGAATCACTTCTCGAATAAGTCTTTTCTTCAGGAATCCTTGAGATATCGAATAGAGCATTTTACTTATCGAATCCCTGAGATATCGAATAGCTTCTTTAGTCCTTGAGATATCAAATAGAGCATTGACTTGTTGACTCTTAGAGAACTCAAATGATGCTTTGACTTGTTGACTTCTTGATTTCTCGAATAGAGTAGTAGACATGTCGAATCTCTGAGATATCGAATGAGATATCGAACAGTGCATTCAGAGATATCGAATAATGTCTTTTGAGATATCGAATCCCTGACTTCTCGAAGGCTAGACTTCTCGAATATAACAAACATACTTCTCGAAGAAACTGGCAGCTACCTTAGGTGCTTTTCCTATCCACTCTGCATTCAGCATAATCATCATCAGAATAACCAACCAGATTGAACCCTGTGTCATTAGGATACCATAAACCCAAGTTTGGAGTGCCCTTCAGATATCTAAAGATCCTCTTTATAGCAATCAAATTTGACTCTTTTGGATTTGATTGAAACCATGCACACAGACATGTAGCAAACATGATGTCTGGCCTACTTGCAGTGAGATAGAGTAGAGAACCAACCATGCCTCTATAGACTGAGATATCTACTCTCTTGCCTTTAGCATCTTCATCCAATTTAGTGGCAGTAGCCATGGGTGTCTTAGCAGGTGAGCAATCTTCTAAGTCAAACTTCTTCAATAAATCCTTGATGTACTTATTTTGACTGATAAAGATACCATCCTTCCTCTGACTAACTTGCAACCCAAGAAAAAATGTCAACTCTCCCATCATACTCATCTCAAATCTGCTCTGCATGAGCTTAGAGAATTTCTCACACAGCTTCTCATTTGTAGAGCCAAATATGATATCATCCACATAGATCTGAACTAGGATAATATCATCACCATGCTTCTTGTAAAACAGTGTTTTGTCCAATGTGCCTCTAGTGAATTGATTTTCCAGAAGAAATTGTGATAAATTATCATACCATGCCCTTGGAGCCTGCTTAAGTCCATATAATGCCTTAAGCAATCTGTAGACAAATTCTGGGAAATGTGGATCCTCAAAGCCAGGTGGTTGTTGCACATAAACTTCTTCTTCCAACTCTCTATTCAGAAATGCACTCTTGACATCCATTTGATAGACTTTAAAATTTGAATGAGCAGCAAATGCCAAGAATATTCTTATGGCTTCCAATCTAGCAACAGGGGCAAATGTCTCATCATAATCGATGCCTTCCTGTTGAGTAGGGCTGCACAAGTGGTTAAAACCGGACCGGACCGGACCGAAGACCGGTTTTTCTAAATAATGCGGATCGGGGACCGGACCTGCTAGTTTCGGTCTTGAGACCGGACCGGACCCCAAAAAAACCGGATTGAACTGGACCGGACCGGTATAGACCGGTTTGTAAAAAATAGGCTACTTTCTCATTACATATCAAATTATTTCGAAAAGAAAAATTATGTAAGTTTGCACACATAGTGAAAGTATTTGAAAAGTTTAGAATATGTCCAAAATAAACTATGTTAAGTAGCTAATTCTTTTACCTGTGCTGCTGTGCATACTGAATAATTCTAGAATTTGAAAGAAAAAAAAACTAATCATGCGACAATAATTGAAATTCAAAATCAAATGCTAGTACAAAAAGAGTTACAAATCAACCCTTAATTCAGTAACACTAAAATCCTATTAAGAATGATAATTCAAAGTGATTTTGTTTTTAAAAATGCGGAACATATGACGATCACAAAGGACTCCTCATTGGCCAGTGCTTGCTTATCACTTATCAGGGACCAACTCTGGCTTCTAGCTACTGCATCAAACCCATCTACCTGCAGCTGCAAGATAGAAAAAACAAGAGAACAGAGTTATTGAAATTGTCTAAATTGTGGACATGAAATAATAGAAACTGAAAGAATGGTGCCAGATCAAAACCTATAGAAAAGATGTGAGCCACAAATATCCGCAAGTAAAACTCAACAAAGTAAGAAGGTCGAAGCCTTGTACATGCACCTTTACTGTTTTCATAAGATGCACATGGTTACATAACTTTGAATCTTAAGAATCTTGGCATATCACTAGAAAGAATTTTGACAACTGCTAATTCTAGCAGTTCAGTGTCATTGGTGTTCAAATTAACTAAACCAAAAGAACTGCTAATTCTGAGTGGTAAATTTGGAGAGTTTACGTGTCAGCATAAAGTTTCAGATTCTTTTCCCAGTCCCCTGCTTTATTATTCTTGCATGGAGTTGATATTCTAAACACTTTACTTGGTTAATATAGTTTTGGTACTTTATAATTTCTTTAAATTTGTTTTACTCTTTATTGATCCTTCAAGAGTATTTGGTGGTGGTGGTACATGTAAAATTCCATAATTAGAATATGCAGGAAATCATGTTCAAGTTTTGCTTGCTTATTGGAAAGGTCAAAAGTAGAAAACCATCAAAGAACACAACGAAGTTCTAACACTTTACTCAGGCACTTTTAACTTTAGCATCGGATCCAAGACTCACGGAGAAACTGACAGATGACTTCGACAAGTTGAAGAGATGACCACCGTAGAGTTAGGAAGGCATCAAAGGGTGGTTATTTGGTTAATCAAGCAGGATTGTTTCCATACGGCTATTTATCTAAACTCTACCTTTACAGAACTCACAGGTCTCAAACCAAGGTTAGAAGCCTTGCACTGTTCCAAGTGAGCTAGATTGGCAGCTTGGTAAAAGTGATAAAGTTTTAGTAATACACAAAGATAATGTTTTAACAAGTCTGAATTCTGATATTCGAAGCTTCTTTAGTATCCAATCTGTGACGCCCCCAAATCCGAGGTCAAAGATTCAGGTCGTCACATCACCATCCAACCATATCATACCTGTATTAACTTTACAACTCAACAATACATCCATCCAGACCTCAATCTTACGCACAAACAAGTTAGAACCTCAGAAACGATAATCAAAAGTAACACTAAATATTACAATTCATCTGTACAATCCAGAGTCTTACGCACTTCCACTTATACAACTATACTTGAAGACAAGTCTTACTATTACAGTTGAAAACCTATCAGACTTACTCTGTAGTATTTATCTGGAACTAAATCATCTCCGGGGTAAATCTTCTCCTCTTCTGCTGGTGCGGAGTTAACCGACCAAATTCTTCTCTTTCTGAAAAGTTTTTATAAAGCAAGAATGAGCTACATAATGCTCAGCAAGTTCACCATTTTGAAAAATAATAATGTGGTTTATTTCGAAAACATTCCCAACTATATGGGTATATATCTCAGATTTCAAAACGTAATTGGACAATATATATGTCCGAGTTTGAATAAAACATCTATACTTGAAAGGCATATGATGTAGCCTATTTGTATTTCGAGGATACAACTCAACTTGAACAAGATTGTAATAGTAAATAGTATATAGACTGTCACAAGGAATCTCAGATTGTATTATCTATCAGAAGAAAAAGATCAAGGTCAATCTACAGACTTGAGGAATTACTACATTGAAAGAAGTTCAGACATCTGATCAAGCCTCAGTGAAGTATTCGTTAAAGAAGTGGATTCATTTAAAGTGACAGAGATTTCAACAGTGACAGAGACAGTACAGAAGAATTAAAAGATAGAGAAGAAAAAGACAAGAAAAGGAACCAGATTTTAAAGTCAATATATGAAGAACAGTCATTGCGGTTAGTCACTCATGAACCAGACAGTACATCGAGTGTCAACATTAAACAGTGGTTGTTTATCATTAACTTCAGTGGTTCAAGCTATCAAGACGGGTATATTAAGAGAAGACAATGACCACAGCCATAAAGTCAAAAATAAAGAAAAGCCGTTGGAGTTAGTCGCTCATGAACCAGACCGTGCATCGAGCGTCAACGAAAATCCGGTGGTAATTCTTTATTACTTTCAGTGGTTCAAGAAAAAGATTTGAGCTGTCAAAAGATTTATATTAATTCTCTTTTAATTAATATAATTATGTAATTGATTTAATTTAATAAATTAATTCATTCTGAATTAATTTATTTATTAAATTAATTATCATGTTAATTAATTTTGAATTAATATATTAATCTATTATATTTAATTAATTAGTTTATTAATTAATTAATCATTATTCATTTAAATGATTAATTGATTAATAGTTAATTAAATTAAATATAATAGATAAACAAAAGAAAAAAAAAGGAAACAAATCAAATAATAAAAAATGAAATGAAAGAAGTTGCAAGCTGCTTGTGAGTACTAGTTTGCATGGTCGACAGAAAAGACAAGAAAGAAAAAGGCAAACAAAAGTAATAAAAAAGCAGCATGCAAAGGAATTAAAAGAAAAGAAAAACAGAAGTCACATGCATGCACTGATCATTCTGTCGGACCAGGTCTAACGCGCCTGTGGCGCGCGTGAACGCCACGCGCCGGAGGTAAAACAGCATAAGCCGCGCGTGTGTCACACTACATGTTCCTGCGACTGGTTTTCGAATTTGGCAGTCAAGAATATTTTGTTTACACAGAATATTTTCAGATCTTTACAGCCAAGTGGGTTATTTTTATTATTAACAAGACAATCTCAATTGTCTTGACGATTGTCTTGGTTAACCTGGATTGTCTTGACTATTGTATTGCCTATTGTCTTGGCAATACAAATTGATTGTTTTGGAGATTTTGGATTGTCTTGCCGATTGTCTTGGCAGTACAAAATTGATTGTCTTGGAAGAGCAGATTGTCTTGCCGATTGTCTTGGCAATACAAATGAAAAAGAAAAGATACAGGAGGCTATATTAATTCAAGACAGCAGCCAGACAAGTAGAACACAGAACATAACATTCAAAGAAAAAAACAAGAACAGCTCCATTCTCTCTCATTTTTGAAGAACAACACAGCAAGAGAAAAATTCATAGAAAATCAAGTTCATCTTATTTTTAATATCTGATCCGATAGAACTTGTTTATTTGATACTCTTGTAATATTAGCGAGTTTTTACTCCTAATCTATATCTCGATTTTTATTAACAAATCTAGAAAAATTCATGTCGAATTTTCTAATTTGTTTTTATTAACTAGATATAATTTCTGTACTGTATTTGTAACAAACCCCTCAAGTTAATATAATTTTATATTCAACTTGAATTTTGTTTCATTTAATTCCGCTCAAATTTGTCAAAATATAAATTAAATTTATCCGGACAAATTTCGATAAAACAGTACTGTTTGTATTCAACCCCCCCTTCTACAAACATAGTGGACCTAACAATTGGTATCAGAGCCTATTGATTGATACACAAATCAAGATCCTATTTTTACTCAGTCAAAAATCCATCTCGAATTTTTAACTCTCTTAAAAATTCATCATGTCAACCAAAGGCATCGTTAAAATTCCTATCTTTAATAAAGATAACTATGACATGTGGAAAAACAAAATGGAGTTATTTCTTGATGTAACAAATCCAAGATTTTTGTTCGTTTTGAAAAATGGACCAATAACTCCCATGCAACATGATACTGAAACAGTTGTAAATGGAGTTGTAACAATACCTGCAAAATTCTATCCAAGGGACCCTAAGAACTATACCTCTGAAGATAAGGAGGAAGCTGGACTGGATAAAAATTTGAGACTCATTTTAATAGATTCCCTCGATGCTGTAATGTATAGCCATGTGATGAATTGTAAAACCGCTAAGCACATCTGGGAAACTATTGAAACTATCAATGAAGGAACTGATGAAGTCAGGGAAAACAGACTTCAAATTTTGACCTCTGAATATGAACACTTTAGAGCTGGCCCTAACGAAGGCATTCAGGAAGTGTTCGAAAGGTATAACAAAATAATCAACAACTTGCAAGTTCATGGCAAGCAATATACTCAGAAGGAGATCAACGTGAAGTTTTTACTGACTATGCCTACTCACTTGGAGCATAGAATAACTGCCATCAGAGAATCCAGAGATTTAAACAAGACCGCTCTTGAAAGGCTGTTTGGTGTTCTGAAAACATATGAATTAGAACAAGAACAGCAGAAGGAGTTCTCTGGCAAAGGCAGAATGGCAAATTCTTCTACAGCTCTAGTAGTTGAGGTTCCTAAGGAAGTGGAAGCTAAAATTGTTCAACCTAACAGCTTCAACAAGGAACAAACTGAAGTGGAACATGGCCAAACACCAGCTACTCAGGATGGTAGTGAATTCTATTCACTAGAAGAGCTGGATCAATTGGAAGATGAATCTATGGCGATGATGGTGAGACAATTCAGTAACTTCAGATTCAGAAGAAATCCAAAGTTCAAGTTTAAGTCAAATAACAGATTTCAGAGAGGAGGTTCTTCATCCTCTAGTAACAGGGGAGGTTACAAAACTGGAACTGTTGACAGAAGCAAGATCCGTTGCTTCAACTGTAATGAGTTGGGACACTTTGCTACTGAGTGTCAGAAACCCAAGCAAGCACAGAAGAAAGATTATGCTTCTGAAAAGAAGAAGAGTGGAAGAGCTTATGTAGCTGTTGGTAAAAGCTGGGATGATACAGATAGCGAAGATGAAGAATATGGAAACTTTGCGTTGGTGGCAAATGCTGAATCTTCAACTTATTATACCACACCGGTAATTCTTACTGATGCTGAGTTAATTGAAAGTTTACGTAGTTCCTTGAATAATGCACAAAGAGGGTACGAGAGAATAAGTCTTGTTAATACTAAACTTGAAAATGAAGTGTTAGATTTAAAAAAGGTGCAGATTAATCAAGATAAGAATATAGAAGAAATAGCTCGACTTAACTACAGAGAAAAGGGTCTAGGAGAATACATGGTAAAACAAGTTGAGAAGATTGCTGAACAAGAAACCAGGATTAGAGAACTTGAAACACAGATTAGAGCTTGTTATAATTCTGTTAAGGTTTCTAAAGATTTCTTCAACAAACAAGCAGTAGAACAAACTGTAGGAATAGGATTTGATTATAGTCAAGATGTTGGTTCTTTGAGTAATCATTCTCCTAATTCTATCCCAGCTAAAGAAAGAGGTATACCACATATTCTCAAGAATGTTGAAAAACCAATGTTTAAAAAATCTGATGCTGGACCACCAGATATTCTTTCTATGGTTATACAAGAAGAAATGAGAAATGAGGATAGTGCAAATGGCACAGTTCTTGTTAAGGATAAATGTGTTAAGAATAAATCTGTTAAGAAAGCTAATCCAAAGAATGTTTCATCCAAGAAAAATGTCACAGTATTTGTTAAGGCTAAATCAGTTGAGGACGTTAACACAACAAATGTTTCATCCAAGAAAGATGTACCTAAAGTACCAGTCAAGGTTGTTGAAACAACGAGTTCTTCTAAGACTGGATTAGGAGGTAACAAGTTGAAGCAGAACAATAACATGTCTAACATGAGTAACATGCCAATCATTGATTCTAATCATAAAGCATGTGGTGTTGTCAACTGTATGTCTTGTGCCTTTAATGTGATGTCTGCTTACTTTAATGGTAATCATGCATGTGATAATAAGACTGCTCCTCGACAACATATGAACAGGAATAATGTTAGATCAAAGACTGCTAGTCCTCCTTATGTTAGGAGAGAGACATTTGTACCAAAGCCTAAACAAAGTTTTATGAAGGTTGTTTACAAAGTCAAATGTCCAGTCAATGATATTGTTACTAAACAAACATGGATACCTAAACTGAAACAAAAGATTGTCAAATCTATTTATAAAGTGAAATGTTTGTTGAATAATGATAAAGCTGTTGTTAAAGTAAATAATGTTGTTTTGCCTGACAAAGGTCAATTCTTTAAGTACTCTGGACCCAATCAAATTTGGGTTCCGAAGAAGGTTTAATCCGTTTGTCATTGCAGGGTGTTGAGCAGGTTGAACGAGTAACCTGGATCTTGGACAGTGGATGTTCAAGGCATATGACTGAAGACAGAACCCTGCTGACAAATGTGGTGGAGAAGGCCGGCCCAGTAGTTACCTTTGGAGATAACAGCAAAGGTAGAACTGATGGATATGGCAGACTTGAAGCTGGAAATGTTATCATTGATGAAGTCTCTTTTGTGAAAGGACTTGAGCACAATTTGCTCAGTGTCAGTCAATTCTGTGACAAAGGTTATGAAGTTCATTTCAACAAGAAGAATTGTCTAATTTCACACAAGAGACATGAAAAGCCACAACTGACAGGAGTTAGAAAAGGCAATCTGTACGTAGCCAATATGAACTCAGGAAGCACTAAAGAAATCACTTGCTTCTACACTAAAGCATCTAATGATGAGAGTTGGCTATGGCACAAGAAACTTTCTCATCTTAATTTTAAGACAATGAATTCTCTGGTTAAAAGAGAGTTGGTGAGAGGTTTGCCTTCAATGGAATTCACTCAAGAAGGACTTTGTGATGCATGTCAAAAAGGCAAGCTAAAAAGGGCAAGTCACAAGAGCACTGACACATCTTCAATAACTGAACCATTACAATTACTTCATATGGATTTGTTTGGTCCAGTTAATGTGATGTCTATGTCAAGGAAGAGATATGCTCTAGTGATTGTTGATGATTTTTCAAAATACACATGGATCCTGTTTCTGAATTCTAAAGATGAGACTCCACAACTGGTGATTGATCACATCAAATTAATTGAGCGAGATTCTACGTATCCAGTGAGAGCTATAAGATCAGACAATGGAACTGAATTCAAGAATGCAGTTCTAAATGACTTCTGCACTGAGAAGGGTATAACCAGACAATACTCAGCTCCAAGAACTCCTCAGCAAAATGGGGTAGTGGAAAGAAAGAATAGAACCTTGATTGAAGCTGCACGTACTATGTTAAGTGAATCAAGGCTTCCATTGTACTTTTGGGCTGAAGCTGTCAATACTGCGTGCTATACCCAGAATCGAACTCTAATCAATAAAGATCAAATGAAGACACCCTATGAAATTATGGCTGATAAGAAACCATCACTCAAATACTTTCATGTATTTGGGGCAAAGTGCTTTGTGCTTAAAGAAGGTGATGATCAAGGTGGTAAATTCGATACCAAAGCATTTGAAGCAATTTTTATTGGTTATTCAATGAGAGCATACAGGGTGTATGTGATTGATGAACAGAAGATGATGGAAAGTGTCAATGTAACATTTGATGACACTAAACTCCCTAGTATCCAAACTGAGAATCCATCTGAGAAGCTATCTTTCGATGACATGACAGATACAGATTCAGATGATGACAATGCACCTGAGATTTTTGCTGATGCTAATGACAACAATGATGATCAGGGTAATGGTGATGAAATCAATGATAGTAGTCAAAATTCCCCTGACTCTTCTAAACAATCATCATCTAGTCAACCTGGCAACAACTCAGGGGGAGAAAATGAAGGGTCAACTGGTCACACACAACATCACAATGAAGATCAAGGCGAATCATCAAGATCTAATCTTCCCAGACAGACTGTTTGGAATAGAGCTCATCCTTTTGAGCTAATTATTGGTGATCCAGTTGTTGGTGTGAAGACTAGAAGAGCTTTTCAGAATCAATGTAATTATTCAGGGTTTCTGTCTGAAATGGAACCTAAGAAAACTGAAGAAGCTCTTTCTGATCCTGATTGGGTGATTGCTATGCAAGATGAACTCAATCAATTTAAACAACAAGAAGTTTGGAAGCTGGTACCCAGACCTACAGACAGACCAGTGGTTGGCACTAGGTGGGTATTCAGAAACAAACTTGATGAAGATGGCACAGTGACGAGAAATAAAGCAAGACTGGTAGCAAAGGGTTACTCCCAATCTGAAGGCATTGATTATGATGAGACCTATGCTCCAGTGGCTAGACTTGAGGCCATAAGAATATTCTTGGCATTCGCAGCATTTTCAAACTTTAAAGTTTATCAAATGGATGTCAAGAGTGCTTTCTTGAATGGCAAGCTTGATGAAGAGGTTTATGTAGAACAGCCCCCTGGCTTTGAAGATCCAGATTTAATTGACTATGTCTACTTCCTTTTCAAGGCTGTCTATGGTCTTAAGCAAGCACCAAGGAAATGGTATGACACTCTCTCTGAATTTTTAATTGAAAATGGTTTTGTTAGAGGTGTCATAGACAAAACTCTCTTCACAAAGAAACATAAGAATGATACAATTCTAGTCCAAGTCTATGTGGACGATATAATATTTGGGTCTACTAATGATCTGTTGTGCAAGAAATTTGCTAAGTTAATGCAGGGTAAATTTGAAATGAGCATGATGGGTGAGCTGAAGTTCTTTCTTGGATTGCAAATAAGTCAAAGGACAGATGGAATATTTATCTGTCAATCCAAGTATGTCAAAGAGCTTCTCAAGAAGTATCAAATGGAGGACTCATCTTCAGCAAGAACACCATCATCTACAGCTGTCAAGTTTGGAGCATGTGAAAATTCTGCTAAGGTAGATATCACAAGCTATAGAGGTATGATAGGCTCATTACTTTACCTTACTGCAAGTAGACCTGATATTATGCATGCTACATGCTTGTGTGCAAGGTTCCAAGCGGATCCTAGAGATGTGCATCTCATTGCTGTTAAACGAATCTTGAGATATCTTAAGGGTACTCCAAATTTAGGAATTTGGTACCCTAAAGAATCTGGTTTTAATCTTGTTGGATATACAGATTCAGACTATGCAGGAAGTGTTGTAGATAGAAAGAGCACCTCTGGGAGTTGTCAATTCCTAGGTGGCAGGTTGATTTCCTGGTACAGTAAGAAACAGCAAACAGTTTCCAACTCTACAGCCGAAGCAGAATACATAGCAGCTGGAAGCTGTTGCGCTCAGATCTTGTGGATCAGAAATCAGCTACGGGATTATGGCTTTGTACTTGACAAGATTCCTATCCTATGTGATAATACAAGTGCCATAGCAATCTCCAACAATCCTGTGCAGCACACGAGAACAAAGCACATTGACATCAGGTATCATTTTATTCGAGAGCATGTCATGAATGGTACTGTGGAGTTATTTTTTGTACCCACAGAAGAACAAACAGCAGATATTTTTACTAAGTCTCTTGACGAATCCACATTCACCAGAATTGTTGGTGAATTGGGTATGTTAAACAGTCCTAGTAATTAAACTAGTTAATATCTGAGGTTTGATCTTTAATAATTTACAAGTGATTATTTTGTAAATATTTTCTAATTTAAATCACTTGTATAATTATTTTATCAACTTATAATCTTGCTTGTTAATTCTTAAATCATTGTCATTATCTTCTTAATATTTTCCTACTTACTTCTTTTAATTTTAGAATAATTTTATTTTCTCTAAAAATATTTTTCTCAAATTTTACAAGTGGAAATTAGTGAGAAATCTATTTTTGTTGAAAATTCCTTTTGAATATTTGTGATCTTTTAATAAATCATAGTTTCTTTCAAAATAATTTTCTGATAAGAAAGTCATTTTATTCGAAAATATATATAGATTTATTAATTTGCTACAAATGTTTATGTAAATAGTTAATATTTTATTCAATATTTTGTAGTGTTTGTTCTTCTGTTATTGATGTGTTAATTCCGTCAAAAGGACAACCTATGGTATTTTTAGTATTTTATATTTTCTATTTAGTTATTTTAAATAATTATTCTGTTGTAGATATTTTTTGTAAATTATTATCTTTTATCTTTAATATTCTGTAAATATTATTAATACAGTTATTTTTGCATTTAAAAAATATAAAAATAAAAATTAATAAAAATAAAAATTTGTTTGTAAATTATTAACTTATGTATAGTTTTATTATTTTTATGTTAATTCAAATTTTTCTTCTTTGTTTAGTTTTATTTGAATTTTTTCTTTTCTTATAGTTTTTATTTTGTATAATTATTATGTATATTATTTCTTATTTTTTTATATTCTTTTTCATGTGTATATAAATAGTTTGTATAGTTTTTACATTTTAGCCACTATACTTGCAAAACTTACAAGTAGGTCACTGTACTTGGTTCTTTTGTTGTTCTTCTTATTAACACACACAAAACCTGCAGTTTAAGTATAAATCGTTGTTTTGTGATTGCTGTTAACAGATCTTCGTTTTAAGAACTTAACAATTGACCAATGTTGGTATCAAATTGGTATGTGTCTATACAATTGGTTAGGAACTAATGTTTGATTTTCAGGATCTAACAATTGGAAGACAAGACCTATCAAGTGCTAACAATTTCTAATAGTTGGTATCTATCATGCAGGACCTAAAACATGATAAAATAGTTTTGTTTGTATTGGTTTAAACATTAACATACATTGATTCGATTAATATTTATTATTAATTGGATTTTTGTCTATGTTCTTGTTTTGTAAAACCAGCTCAAGATCTTTATCTTCCTAAATTCAAAATATCTTTCTACAGCTGTGATTGCTTACATTGTAAATCTTTTGAAATCACAACTGTACATCATTTCTCTTAAGATAAAATGCAATATTTTCTCAGAAAACTTTTTAATGTTAAAAATGCATTCTATCTCTATGTTGCTCATATTCTGTGATGCAGGTTCATCTACATGAAATTTTGTATTCTCACATGTTTAGTCATAAGGTTGTAAACCCAACAACTTTTATCCCAGACTACAATCAAACTCAAACACATTCAATCTTACCCCCTAAATGGAAGTAACCTATCAGACTAGAGGTCACCAGGGAGTAACTGCACTTGATGCAGCAAACAAGGATGTGTGGGATATTCAGTTGGAGAGTCACTACCTTATACACTATCCAAAATATTTCATATGTACAAAGTGAGATTGCACACACCAAGGATGAATTGACGGAAACCTGTAATCCAACCATTTTACGGTTAGGATTATAAGTTAAAGGTTCTTTAATGAATCAAGAGTCTTCACAGACCTCGAGAGAAGGTATTGATCTCAAATGCAAAATTCAACAAGATCATTATCTAACTCCCCAGATGGAACATATCTGGATCCTGCGGGTAACGGATCCGACATAGGTGCGGATCGGCAACTTGTGAACTATGATTCAGATTTTACCTGATGAGTTTTACAAGGTGATGTCTTCACAGACATTAGAAGGGAATCTTGATCTCAATGCTAAATTTATAGATCATTGTTTACCTTCTCAGAATTCAAATCTGAAAACCCTAAAAAGGGAAAACTAGCAACTTGTAGATTATGACTCAGATTCGTCTGACGAGTCCAACGAGGATTTGGGATTTGCGAACTCCCATTGCACCACCAGTGACCTCTCTAGAAGGGGCTATGGTGATTTTTCCTTGCAGGTACACAAAAGGATGTTGGAGCAATGAGTGAAACACTAGTGAGCAAGAGTGTAAACACAGAGAGAAGTGAGACACTCAACACAAATGAGTGGAGAGAAGAGTGAAACACTTGTGAGGTACACTAAACACTATCACACACTCACAGTGAGGAAGAAAATGAAACTTCCTTTCTAACAGAGGTTTATCAATTGATTTCAATGTACTCTAACGATTGGTATAAATTGGTAACAATTTAGTATCAACTACTTTGTCAATTAGTTGAATTGGAGGATTCCTCAACTAAGGGGGAGAGATATATTGAAAAAGATATACTCAACTAAAGGGGAGAAGTATTGGGGTACAAGTAAAAGAAGAGTGAGTTAGAAAGGGGGAGCAGTAAAGACTGTGCTTAGAATGAGAAGCAAGTCTAGTTTCTAAGGGGGATCCTTAGATGAAGAAGCTAAAGAA
The DNA here is from genome assembly GCA_036435485.1 of Saposhnikovia divaricata. NCBI lineage: Eukaryota > Viridiplantae > Streptophyta > Magnoliopsida > Apiales > Apiaceae > Saposhnikovia > Saposhnikovia divaricata. Next base: position 64,609,199 of record CM071596.1, read on the forward strand.
CTTTCATTTGTTATGAAAGTGGAGATATAAGGAGAATTACATCACAATACCATAAGTTATAGAAATGGTATTGATTCACCATTGTCTATATAGTAGGAACAGCTGTTTTTCTTTAGTGAGAAAAGCTGTGTCAGAAATGGGAAGTGATTGTAAATCAAGAACTGCTGATAATCACCAATGTAAGACGTGAAGGATTATCAGGCAGAGATATGAAGAATCAGAAATGAAGATGAGTTATCTATTGAAGATCAGTTCAGTGCTAAAGGAACAATCATCTATCATTTCATCAACTGAAGATTCTGGAATTGTTAAATCTAAACCAGAGAAATTTTTTTTGTATTATTTACTTAATTCTTAAAAGTTTTATCTTTTTCTTGTTTAAGTGAGGTAGTTGAGTTATCCTCTAGGTATTTGCTTGTTATTGTCTAACAAACAAATAGGGGGAGATTGAAAGGCATATGATGTAGCCTATTTGTATTTCGAGGATACAACTCAACTTGAACAAGATTGTAATAGTAAATAGTATATAGACTGTCACAAGGAATCTCAGATTGTATTATCTATCAGAAGAAAAAGATCAAGGTCAATCTACAGACTTGAGGAATTACTACATTGAAAGAAGTTCAGACATCTGATCAAGCCTCAGTGAAGTATTCGTTAAAGAAGTGGATTCATTTAAAGTGACAGAGATTTCAACAGTGACAGAGACAGTACAGAAGAATTAAAAGAGAGAGAAGAAAAAGACAAGAAAAGGAACCAGATTTTAAAGTCAATATATGAAGAACAGTCATTGCGGTTAGTCACTCATGAACCAGACAGTACATCGAGTGTCAACATTAAACAGTGGTTGTTTATCATTAACTTCAGTGGTTCAAGCTATCAAGACGGGTATATTAAGAGAAGACAATGACCACAGCCATAAAGTCAAAAATAAAGAAAAGCCGTTGGAGTTAGTCGCTCATGAACCAGACCGGGCATCGAGCGTCAACGAAAATCCGGTGGTAATTCTTTATTACTTTCAGTGGTTCAAGAAAAAGATTTGAGCTGTCAAAAGATTTATATTAATTCTCTTTTAATTAATATAATTATGTAATTGATTTAATTTAATAAATTAATTCATTCTGAATTAATTTATTTATTAAATTAATTATCATGTTAATTAATTTTGAATTAATATATTAATCTATTATATTTAATTAATTAGTTTATTAATTAATTAATCATTATTCATTTAAATGATTAATTGATTAATAGTTAATTAAATTAAATATAATAGATAAACAAAAGAAAAAAAAAGGAAACAAATCAAATAATAAAAAATGAAATGAAAGAAGTTGCAAGCTGCTTGTGAGTACTAGTTTGCATGGTCGACAGAAAAGACAAGAAAGAAAAAGGCAAACAAAAGTAATAAAAAAGCAACATGCAAAGGAATTAAAAGAAAAGAAAAACAGAAGTCACATGCATGCACTAATCATTCTGTCGGACCAGGTCTAACGCACCTGTGGCGCGCGTGAACGCCACGCGCCGGAGGTAAAACAGCATAAGCCGCGCGTGTGTCACACTCCATGTTCCTGCGACTGGTTTTCGAATTTGGCAGTCAAGAATATTTTGTTTACACAGAATATTTTCAGATCTTTACAGCCAAGTGGGTTATTTTTATTATTAACAAGACAATCTCAATTGTCTTGACGATTGTCTTGGTTAACCTGGATTGTCTTGACTATTGTATTGCCTATTGTCTTGGCAATACAAATTGATTGTTTTGGAGATTTTGGATTGTCTTGCCGATTGTCTTGGCAGTACAAAATTGATTGTCTTGGAAGAGCAGATTGTCTTGCCGATTGTCTTGGCAATACAAATGAAAAAGAAAAGATACAGGAGGCTATATTAATTCAAGACAGCAGCCAGACAAGTAGAACACAGAACATAACATTCAAAGAAAAAAACAAGAACAGCTCCATTCTCTCTCATTTTTGAAGAACAACACAGCAAGAGAAAAATTCATAGAAAATCAAGTTCATCTTATTTTTAATATCTGATCCGATAGAACTTGTTATTTGATACTCTTGTAATATTAGCGAGTTTTTACTCCTAATCTATATCTCGATTTTTATTAACAAATCTAGAAAAATTCATGTCGAATTTTCTAATTTGTTTTTATTAACTAGATATAATTTCTGTACTGTATTTGTAACAAACCCCTCAAGTTAATATAATTTTATATTCAACTTGAATTTTGTTTCATTTAATTCCGCTCAAATTTGTCAAAATATAAATTAAATTTATCCGGACAAATTTCGATAAAACAGTACTGTTTGTATTCAACCCCCCCTTCTACAAACATAGTGGACCTAACAATACTCACCAAGGAGCTTTAAGAATGACACATGAACCCTTTATAAGGTTCCCATTTCAATATATCGCAAGTTTGAAAATATATACATATGAGTATATCATTTTCGGCAAAACACTCTACTGTTAACATACTGTACAGGGAATACATCATTTCAAAACCTCTTTCCTTCCATTAGCTTAGAAGGTTACTCATTCAAAAACATTTCATTCTTTGAAATAGTTGCAAGAGTGCACTAACACGTGCCAATCTTTATAGAAAAACTTGCAGTTCTAGATACTGCACGATGTCAATATTTTTCTTATCAAAAACCACACTATCGGCAACTTGGCACTTAGGCCCAAAAAGCAGTGTTTGACTATTTTTCCAAAGTGGAGGATGGGACTGGAAGAAAACATAAAAACCTGACAAGGGTTGACGATGATCAGTCGCCACAACCAAGTCCAACAATCCGCGGGTCTTCTCTACCGGTAGAAGGATAGAAACTACATCCGTAACTATCCTCGGGTGAAAACTACATCCGTAATCACCCTCGATGAAAACTACATCCGTAATCATCCTTCGGCAACACCTGGGCCGGAATAATAATTGATGGACCGCCTGGCTCACGGCCGCTTACACATCCCGGGAATCGTTCGTCAACGATTCCCACACCTGCCAGAGTCCCCTTTTTCTTTTCTTTTCAAAAGTCATTTTGATAGAAAATTCGAGTAGTTGAAGTTCGACCTCAGTCGACCGATAATTCTTGAAGAACGTACAAGAAGCAAAACCTGACCGGGGGTTTTCGAAAATGTTTTGGGTTCGAAAGAGTTCGAGTTTGAAAACGCTAAAGGTATCTTGGATTAGTTTTGTCTTTAAAATAATGAACAATAATTAATAAATGATATTTTGAGATTTAATATAAACAATTAATAAAATAATTATTTAATTAAAATAAGCTTTTAATCCAAGATAGATATTTTTGAGTATTTTTAACAACGTAAAAATAATAAATACTTAAGTATACGATACTTCCCGAATGGCTCTTCGGGTTTTCGCAATTTAATCACGATATAATAATATACCGCTTTCCGGTCAATAGTATATTTGGACCGCTATGACCACTATTGCTAGAGTCGTTGTCCGAAAGAAACACTTTCATTCTAAGTTCAAGGGTGTACAACACATATGCATAAATCTCAAACTTCAACATAATCTCGTAAAGCATAAGCATATAATACATTTGGAAGCTACAAACACAACAGTGAAAATCCTTATATATAAGTTTTGAAAAGTAAACTTGCATAGGTAGAATCAGGAACATAATATTTTGAAAATAAATGCTTAGGGTTAGAAAACTTGCCTTGGGAAGGTTGGGGTGGTTGGGCTCGTGGAGTGGAGCGACAATCTATAAATATCCAATATTCGCTCGTTAGTATCTTAGCAACACCACTTAATCATAATGTTTTAAAGAATACAAGACCATCTTAGCGACTCCACCATTTGACCCACTAACCCTCCTATATGACCAGTCATCACATTATCACATTCTTTACCCATTCGACTCAAATCTATTCCTCAAACTCGAAACCCAAGTGAATACTCTTAAAACTACTTTAAACTAATCTCCTAAGTGATTTTTCACTTGCGCACACCTCGCTCTAACATTTTTTATAAAATTGAAAAATTCAAATTTTAATCAGATTCTTCTTGGGTAGCCTTCCTTACTGTAAGACCTAGCTATTCTCAATTTTTCACAATGTTTGCAGAAAGTTTGAGGGTCCAAAGACAGTTCACAAACAGACCATACAGTGCAGTCCGGATTTCAGAACCACTCCTCACTCTTCTGGTCATAACTCAAAATCTACACATCACCTAGTCATGAACTTTATATTTCTGGAAACTACATTCAAATACCTTTCTAACCATGGGTATTAGACCCTCGGGAAACAAGTTTAAGGGGTTCAAAAGTCCACTGCAAGGCAGTACATACTCTCAGACTTTTTACTCAGCACACATCTTTACTTAATCCTTCAAGAACTCAACTTATACATCATATCTACAATTAAAACCACCAAGTCTCATCTCTATAACATACATGGGGTCACATACTCTAAGCACAAGCTTTAAAATCACATCAACCACATATAACCTCAAGATTTTCATCATCCATAACTCATATGACCAAGATATGCACTAAAACTCTTAGATCTAACATTATAAGCCATAAACAATCCATGACTAAGAGTGGTTAGAGTTTTATACCTTCCTTGATGTGTGTAATAGCTTTCTAAACCTTGTATAATCCTTGTATAGCCTTGGGTAAGCTTGAATGATCAAAAGAAATGAAGAAAACAAAGTTAGTAATTCGGAGTTATTAGAACCCGACTGAAAGATCATGGAAAACGAGGCCCTTACCGAGCTTTTCTGATTGAGGCTTCTAAAGGAAAGTTGTAGAGAATCTTAACAGATTTCCAACAAGCTAAAGAACACCAAATTTCATTGAGTAATGAAGGAGATATGGCCGTTTGAAAATCAGTACAGAAGCTGTTACGAATTCTGGCAGTTTGGTTTCTTCACTTGGGGAGGTGATTTGCCTAGGCTATACTACTTTGATTGCTATGAAATTTGAAGTGATTCTTGCCCATGGAGTGGAGAGGCTTTGGTTAAAATTTGGTGATTTGTAAAGCTCTAGATCTTGAGATATGGATTTTTTCTTTGATGGTTGTTCTTGCTGAGCAGTTTTGAGGAAAATGAGATGGAGAGCTTTTTGTTTTCATTCTTTGACTAATTTTTGATCTAACCTCTAGATAAGCTCAGTTGGGTGGCTGAGTTTGATACTCTTAGGCTTGTGCAAGGTGTATCCAAGAAGTTTCATTGATATTTGTTTGGTTTTTGCTTGTTTTTACCACCTTATCCTTGCCCTTTCATAATTCTTCCACTCTTGCCCTTGCCCCTTGGCTTTCACCATAAGCCACTTGATATAATGCATGTGGTTCCATCTTGTTATGAACTCAATCCAAATTCCATAATTTGTTCGCTTTTATCGCTTAATCTCGTTATAAAGTTTCAGCGGTTTCTAGAATGGTCGTTTCACTATCTTTGTGGTTTTCGTTCCAAATCCCCAAATCAAATATAATAAAATTCTAAAATATTAAATCCCCAAATCCTCACTCATTTCTAGAATATACTGATATATAATTCACCGCTCGGTCAAATATTACGCCAGAATTAAAATTAGAATTTTTGAATTCCTATCGTCTTTACATACACTTATTTGCTCCGTAAATCACTAATATGACTTCGAAATATCCATACCATGTCTTGTACATAGGGTGGCGTGAAAATTTTCTTGGTCCTCAAAATCACTATTCATCCATAAATTACTATTCATGCATGCCAAACACTATTCACGTATATACTTATTCTTAATAAGAAAAGTTTTAATTCTACCGAAAATCTGGGTTCTTACACAATCTGACTTGAAATGTTCAATAAGAAAGTTCAAAATGATTTTCAAAGGCTTAAAACCTGGTTGAGTCTGTAAAGTATGCAAAAGATAAACCGCAACTAAATAGAGAAAGCAGGAGTGTAAACGACCGAGAAGTTAATTGCCTATGTAGTTCTTTTGGTTTAGGGGATCGGGTCTTGAAAAATTAGTATTTTCTCCTTTGAGTTGATGAAAATGTAAACGATCTTGCTTTGCCAGGGACAGAAGTTAATTTGTAAATTATTTGGTTAGTTGATGTAATTATCAAGTGTTAATTGTTATGTAGCTCAGATATACATCAACAGAAACAACCACTTTAACAAAAACTATAAAGTACATGTCTTACCTTTACCGTCTACATGTCTTCATCTTCGTCTGTGACGTAGATCGTGGACTCATCAGTTCCATTTTTTTTCATATCTGTGTAGTTAATAAGAGAAATGAGAACAAACATTACAACAAATAAGTTATTATATATAATATGAACGTAATATATTTATACCATCTTCCAAGTCCTCTAGTTCTTTCAATGATTCCTCTACATTCACGACTTTGTCTCTTTCATTTTTTAACTTTGCACGAAGCCAATCTTGACCACAAATAAGACCTTGCACCACCTTTACTTTTAAAACATATTCATACATATAAATATACCAAATGAAGAAGCAAAATAAATTTTTACTTAACAAATATAGATAAAAATATATGACCTTGGGAGTTAGAGAGCTTCTAAATTGATCAAGTGTTCTTCCTCCTGTACAAAATGCGGCTTCAGAAGCAACTGTAGATACAGGCATTGCTAAAATATCACGTGCCATGCGTGAAAGTATCGGAAATCGTGGGCTGTTAAGTTTCCACCACTTTAATATTTCAACGTCATCTTCACCACCTTCTTCATTCAAATATCGCTCAAGTTCAGGCCTAGTACTCATATATTTTCCTTTTAACCCTGCCGATGATTGGAACTTCCGGACTTTATCTAAGATACTACTTTTCATGGATTTAGCATCACAATTTTTTGTTTCACTTTGATTATCTGGCTCAAAAGGAGGCACACTGGCAGGTGTATATAATCCTTTATACTCATCAAATAATTCATATGTGACTTGTTGTATATGATCTAGCAAAGCATCACCATTGTATTCACCATACATTTCATGAAGGGTAAATTGCAAGCCAACAATTTTCACATTCGGATCAAGTATGGCATCCACATAAATCAACATGTTAAACTTCTCCAAATTACCCAAATATTTATCGAACTTTTCTTTCATTGCCCGAGCCATTAAACACAACTCTAGATCATGTGTTTCCTCTAAACCTTTTAGTGTTTTTAAAGCGGTACCAATGTCAAAAATGCACTATTAGATGTCACACTCAAAGAAGCAGATACATTATTTGTCAGGATAAAAACTTTTCTAGGAAGACAACAAGTTTATTAACAAGATCCCAATCACTTTCCTGAGGAGGTCCTATTTTCTTAGCCTCATCACCATCCTTGATATCTATTTCTTTATGCAGCCCAAACATGCCAAAGACACTCTAAAATTTTATAGCAGTTTCTAACATGGAATAAGTAGAGTTCCATCGAGTGGGTACATCAAGCGACAACAATGATTTACTGTCAATTTTCAGAACTGTTGCTAAATCTTTAAACTTTTGTAGCCTAGCAGGAGAATTTTTCACAAATTTAACAGCAGCTCGAACCCTTTCAACAGATTGAAGATTATTTTTTATTTTTAAACCATCCCAGACAATAAGATTAACTATGTGAGCAACACATCGCATATGCAAGTACTTTCCATTTCCTATGCTACAACCTTTGTCTTGCAAAATTTCTACCAATTTAGCACAGGCAACATCATTTGAGGAAGCATTATCAACCGTCACGGTGAAAATCTTAGTATCTAATCCCCAACTTTTTAAACAAACTTCTATTGCTCTAGCAATCGCATCACCCCTATGACTAGAAATTGGAAAGAAGTTCAAAATTCTTTTTTGTAATTTCCAGTCTTTGTCTATGAAATGAGCTGTAAGACACATATAGTTGATCCTCTGATTAGATGTCCATGAATCAGTCGTAACAGACACTCTTTGACATGATGATCTAAGAAATTCTTTTAACTTTTCTTTTTCTTGTAAATAAAGCTGAAAACAACCATGAGCTACAGTCATGCGAGAAGGTAGTACATACTCTGGACAAGCTTTAGACATCAAGTAATTAAAGCCAGGTTTTTCAACAAAGTGAAAAGGAAGCTCGTCAATGATAACCATATAACATAATGCTTCCCTAAGTTCACTAGCATTCAAGACCCAATTTTTCAACTTCCCCTGCCCTGGTTTGTCGTCAATAAGTTCCAAAATAAATTTTTTCTGCTTCCCTTTTCCTTCATTAGCAGGATTTTTGGACAAACAAGCCAATGGTTTCTTATATTTTTTGTACCATTATTGTTAGGATCAGCAGCATAGGTAATAGAACAAAACTTACATTCAGCTCGACGCAAACCCTCTTTACTCATATATATCCTATAGTCCTTCCAATACTCTGCCTTTTGTTTGGTAGGAGCAGTAATATACTGATGTTCCTCGGCGCTTCTACTTTTTTTTGGCTATGCAGGTACTTCTTCACAAGAAATATCCTCAGGAATATGCACTTGTGTTGCATCAGTTCTTTCTTTGGTGGGGACTGCATCATCTCTTTTTCGTTTGGATTGAATGGAGCTCGACATCTGTACATAATTATAAAATACAATTAGTTAAGAGTGTTATGAAACATAAATGAAAAAATCAACAGCTACGACTTCCCATACTGCCAGTAAAATATATAAAATATATAAAATCAACAGAGGTGCTTAATAATGATTTAGAAGAAATATTTAAGATCCTGATCATTTTGCTGTAGATATTTGGTAATTCAACTGCAACTTGTAAATTGAACTTAGTTACTTAGAAACCAAGGCTGCACTGGATGCAAGAGCAGAATCAAACAGGTCAAACCTTCAAAAGTTCATTATTAGTATAGCATTATCAGACAGACTGTATTTGAACCGTGGATAAACTTTCATTTCTATCATGCTATAAGGTGCAAAAGTTAGATCAGACAAAAACAAATTCTGCTAAAAGATCAAACCACGGGCTAGACTAGTCTTTTAGACAATGATAGAAGAATTGTGAATAACAGAGAACTGATTAAAAGCAACTACAAACATCATCTGTTATATAAGTCTTGTAGCAAGCTTCACAAATCACAACTGCAATATAGTAAGACTAATGAAACCAAGCAATGATTATTCAGGTAATGGAAGCCTGGATGCAGGAATATGCATATCATTAAGATAGGACTTGAAATTTGAAAATATATAAACATAATAAGAGACATAACATTGAAAACAAAAACATAGTGAAACAAGGCAATTTGGTAGCAATATACTAGTAAAAGGAAAAGTTATCCCATTTTTTCATTAATGAGCAGCCTCAATGGGTTTGAGCTAAGCTGAGTGATAACAAGAAATTCACCCAATTACCTAGTAATAATCAGAATCATCTTAATTTTTGATTAGTAATAATTAGTCATAGTTTCATTCATTAGTTATTTAATAAACTTTGGTTCCCAAATGACAATAATACAATACAACCCAAAATATGATGCCTATTATGAACCCGAATTACCCAAATTAAATAAGAAACTTACTTGATTAAATCTTAACTTGTCGTTGTCCTTACTCATTGGTGGTTGATGAAACTTGAAACTTGTAGAGTTGTAGTCTTGTAGACATGTAGCGGTAGTCGGTAGACAGTACTCAGTCGAACCCTAAATCCCTGCACCGCTGCACGTCTCTGTTTTCCACTCTACACACTTACACAGTAACAGTACACACGAACGGGCCACGTCTTTATTTTTCTGAAAATATTTGTGAAATATTAAAACACCGGTCCATTCCGGGTTTTTTCCAATCTTTCCGGTTCTGGACCGGACCGGACCGAATATACAACTTTTTTAAATATTAGGATCGGGGACCGGCCCGGATGTAATAGGTCCGGTCCGGTTTTTGGACCGAGAGACTCGGTCCGGTTTTCCGGTCTAACCCTTTTTCTTGTGCAGCCCTACTGTTGAGAGTATCCTTTTTCAACCAACCTTGCTTTGTTTCTTACTACCACACCACTTTCATCCATCTTATTCTTCAGAACCCATTTTGTTCCAACAATGGTTCTGTTCTTTGGTGTAGGCACAAGTTCCCATACTTTGTTTCTTTCAAATTGATCCAGCTCCTCTTGCATAGCAACAATCCAATCTGGATCCAACAGTGCATCATCAAGTTTCTTAGGCTCAATCTGAGATAGAAAGCAACCATAGAGACACTCATTTTGAGTTACTCTCCTAGTTCTTACTCCTGCATTTGGATCTCAAATAATTTGCTCTGCAGTGTGTGACCTATCCCATTTCCTTGAGTGCTCAGTTTGATTTCTCAACCTTGATGTTGCTTCATCATTCAAGACATGATCATTTTCATTTCCTCCCCCTGTGAAATTGCTATTATTCACAGGTATGTCTTGGATGCTAGTATATTCACTGTTGGTTGGATCAGATTCTTCTATTGCTTCATCATTCACTTGAGTTTGTTGAACTAGAGTTTCAACTTCAGTTTCAATCACTTCATCAGAATCATCTAGATTATCAAACTTTAATGGATCTCTATCTTCATCATTGGCTTCTTCTAATCCAGGTAGTTTGCTGTCATCAAATGTCACATCTGTGCTTTCCATAACTTTCTTTTGATTGATGACATAAACATTGTATGCAATTCTCTCCATAGAATAGCCAAGAAAAATTCCTTCAAATTCCTTTGCATCAAACTTCCCAACATATTCTGAATTGTCTTTCAACACAAAGCATTTGCTTCCAAAAGTATGAACATACTCTAGAGTAGGATTCTTTCCAGTCATCAAATTGTAAGGTGTCTTTCCAGTGTTTTTGTTGATGAGGGTTCTGTTCTGGATGTAGCATGCAGTGCTCACAGCCTTAGCCCAAAAACATGTAAGCATTTTTGCATCAAGCAACATTGTTCTAGCAGCCTCAATTAGAGTTCTGTTCTTTCTCTCAACTACTCCATTTTGTTGTGGAGTCCTTGTAGCTGAGAACTGTTGAGAAATGTCATTCTCTTTGCAAAATGCTTCAAGTAAGGCATTTCTGAACTCTGTTCCATTATCACTTCTCAATGCAATCACACTTGCATTGTTGGCTTTTGCTTCCTTGTCAACTTTCTTTATGTGCTCAATGATTACTTGTGGAGCCTCATCCTTTGATGCTAGAAATTCCACCCATGTATACCTTGTGTAGTCATCAACCATCATTAGGGCATACTTCTTTCTTGAGAGTGACATAATATTGACAGGCCCAAACAAATCCATATGAATTAATTGCAGGGGCTTGGTGATTGATGTCACTGTTTTTGACTTGTGGCTTGACCTTTTCATCTTTCCTTTTTGACAATCCTCACACACTCCTTCTTGACAGAATTCAAGTGTGGGCATGCCTCTCACCAACTCTCTTTTGACTAGAGAATTAATGGCCTTGAAGTTCAGGTGTGATAACTTCTTGTGCCATAGCCAACAATCTTCATTTGATGCTTTTGAGTAGAAGCAACAAACTTTGTCCTTGTTTGCAGAGTCCATATTGGCTACAAACAAGCTTCCTTTTCTTACTCCAGATAGAGCAAAATCACCAGTCTTCTTGTGGGTGATCAAACATTCATCTTTGTCAAAATTTACCTTGAATCCTCTATCAGTAAACTGACCAACACTTAGCAGATTATGCTTGAGACCCTTGACTAGTGCTATATCTTCAATGATGACATTACCAACTTTTAACTTGCCATATCCCAATGTGTTACCCATGCTGTCATCTCCAAAAGCAACCATTGGGCCAGCCTTCTCCTCATATTGTGATAGCAGGGCCATATCACCAGTCATGTGATTTGAACATCCACTGTCCAAAATCCACATGACCTTCTTTTTACTTTCTTTTCCCTGCATACGCAAAGGTATTACTTCTTCTTTGGTACCCAAACAAGTTTGGGTCCACTTGGCTTAGAAACAGATTTATCAAAAACAGCATGCTCATCAACTTTCTTAGGACTTGTCTTCTTGTCACTATTAGAAGTCTTAGAATCTAAATTCTTAGACTTAGGTGACAGAGGTACCTTCCTAACTCGAGGAGGACTTGAAGACTCTGGCCTTGTGTAGTGTGTGTGAATGTTGTGACTGATGCAACCATCCATGAATTGTCTTCTCAAATTAAAACAGCTAGTCATAACATTCATGTTGCATGGCATACAGTCAAGTTTATCACAGAATGGTGAATCTCTATGTCTTACAGGCACATAACAATCATAGAAAGGCTTAGCTACAATACCAGTTGGTTTCTTGCATGCATGAGTTAAGTGACTAGTGCTAAAACAGTTTTGACAAACTTTCCTAGGGGCATTTGGCACATAAGCATAATTATTATTCTTGTTTATCCCTAGCTTGCCATTTCTGTTTTGTTTCTTATTATCCACTTTCTTCTCAGATTCATTTTTCCCAGCTGAAACAAACTTCACAAACTTCTCAGGTCTAGGTCTACCTCCTACTGGCTTCTTGGCTTTTGCCTTGACACTCTCACTCTTAGAGGTTGCTGGTTGTTCACTAGACTGTGCCTCATCTTTATCATTCAACATTTGCTTAATGAGTAAGGCATCCTCATCAATTTCAAATGTTGGTTCTTTAAAAATTGGAGACTCGGTCTTTTTCAAAATGTGAGGCACTTCATCCTGAACAACTATGTCATCTTCAATGACATCATAGCCCTTCCTCTGTTTAAGAGTTCCATAGTCAAGTCCAATGGCAGCCTTGGGTTTAGCTTGATTTTTCTCATGGTAGGACTGTAGTAGACTAGAGGAGTTCTTAAAGGTTTTCAGTTTGAATTCATTCTCAGCTAGTTCATCCCTAAGAGCCTTCTCAACCTGACTAGCACATAGAACCTTATTATGCAAATATTCAACTTCTTTCTTAAGGTTATCTACTTGCATAGCAGTTAGCTCAACTTCCTCATTTTTCTTGTTTAACAATTCATTCTTAGCAGACAGTTTAGCAATCTCTTCATTAGCAGCAGTCATACTAGTATGAATATTAAACATTTCAATATATAGTTGTTCAACCATGCATTTGTACTCAGAAACAGACATATCTATGGTAGTGAGAGATGGTACCTGAGAGTCAGATAGAGATTGTTCATCCTTGGAATCGGTCATCAACGCATAGTTGCAGAATTCTTGCTCCTCTCCATCACTATCAAAGTCATCCCAACACTTCCCTTCAGCTATGTAGGCCTTGCCTTGTGTTTGCTTTTTCAGAAGGGCCTCATACTTGGCTTCAAGCTCTAGAAACTCCTTATCCTTATTTTTAGGCTTCTTGCATTCACTGGCAAAATGCCCTAGGTTATTGCATCTATAACACCTTACAGATGACCTATCCACAAGGCTGGTTTTGAATTTATTCTTGTTTGCTTTCACAGGTGCCTTGCTCTTGAGAATGCTATAACCTCATACGTAGTCTACTACAAGATTCAGGACAAGGAGATCACCATCACTACTGCAGACATGAATCAAGCACTGGGGCTACAACAAGGAGTGTATGACCCACTAGCCACTAATGCTAAATTGGAGGACTTCTTTGATTTTATCAACTACTCAGATAAAATCAAACTTTGAAATTTGAATAGGAAGTTCTTGAGAAAAGAATGGAGCTATGTCTTGGCCACTCTTCTCCAAGTCTTCATAGCAAGGAAGTCTAGCTTTGACCAAATCAGCACACCTGTTCAACAAATAGGCTATGCCCTGGCGTATGGGAAAAGATTGATGTTGGACTAATCATAATGCAGGAGCTGTATGAGAGACTTGGTAAGAACTCAACCAAGAGAGTAATGAAATCTTCTTCCCTCATTTTATTCAATCTGCTCTTAATTTTGTGGATAATAAACTGATTGAATTGCCTGGGATGAATAGAAATAGAATAGGCTATCCGAAATCCATGACCAAACTCATTTTTGGTAGCTTGGAGACTAGGAATGATGTGGATGTAAGACTTAAAATAACTCCCCATATGGAGAGTTTATTTAGGACTTACCCCCACAACATGCCAATATTTTCCTCTAAATCTGAGTTAGCTAGGTCTAAGCAAGTAGAACAAAATGCTAACCCAGGGCCTGCTAACCAACCCCATCAAACAAATACTCTACCAAACACAGAGCCACCTACATCATTCTCTTAACAGGGTGGTGTTAGTAAAAAGGAGAAGAAGAGAAAACAGGTTGCTTCTGAACCCTTAAAAATCTTAACTGAAGCAGCCTTGGCTATAGAACTAGGTTTAGAAAGTGAGGCACCTGAGTCACCTTTACAAAGACCAAAGAAGATGAAAGTTAAGCAAACCACCTCTTCAGTCACACAAATGGCAGAAGTTGTAAAATCAGGGGCACACAGTTCACTAGATGTATCCTCTCAACATGATGCATCTATAGAATCAAGCATCCTCCCCAATGCACAATCCTGTAATGACTCAGCAAATGGGAGTGATAAGGCTGGCACAACACAGAGTGGAGAGCACATCAATATTGAAACTCCCTCTATTTCTCAAGGGAAGTTGCCAAAATCCATTCTAAAAGACACTACTCTTCCAGAATCTAACACTAAAATTTCTTTGGAGCCTGCAACTTAAGCAATTGAGGAGCAAGGCATTGATCACCAAGAATTTTCCTCTCTTGGTGAGCTAATGGACTCAAGTGACTTAGTACATGACACTTTGCTCACCACCCAGGAACCACATTTAGATGGTGAGGGAATGCTAGCTGGGGCATCTCCTGATGACACCATAAAAAACACAGAGGATTCATTAGTTTTCACTAGAGACTCTGTGCATGTGCCAACAATAGTGTAACTCGTCCCACTTCTGTAGAGACACCAGTAGTAGAGTCATTCCATCCGGTTGCAGAAGTTGCATCTGTAACTGAGGAGTCTAGCTTGCCTAGCTCTAGCTCTGACTTTATGTCACAATGGCTGAAGCTTGTGCAACTTGGCAGTGCTTCAGGATCAGGATCTGTTCCACCACAATTGACGGTTGAAGCACTTCAATGCTTAGCTGTGGATTAGATTCCTGAGTTCACAAAGATTGCTCAACACCTTCTCACTGCAGACATGCTTGATCCAGACTATGAAGCTATTCTCCTATGCCACAGAGATGATGTGGAGATGCAAAAGGAAAAGATAATAGATGACGCTGAGAGAGATGGCAATGTAGATGCCTGGTTGCAAGAAAAATATGATATTACTCTCAATGACGCTCTGCAATATCTAAGGGAGGAGTACATCACTTCACTGGGTTCTAATGCCAAATCTCTAACTCCTGGTGAAGTGTATGAGGCTATGAATGATTCTTACAAGGGATTCCTCAAGGCTGCACACTATCTTGGGAAGGGAGTTAAAACTGAGGTCAACCATGTATGTGATAAAACATCCACTATAGTGGAAGAAATCAAGAGAGCTTTTAATGCAAAATTCCCTCAGTTGGATAGTGTTTTCAAGGATGTCAAATCCTGCAACTCCACCTGCACCAAGATGGATAATGGTCTAGCTATACTGTAAGATGCTGTCACAAGTCTGGGGCATAAATTTCAAGCTCTATCAGATCAGACAACAGATGCCAATGCCATGCTGAGGACTCTGTTTAAAAATCAATATGGAGATAGGCTGGTGACTGAAGTCCCTGTGCATAAGATGACCAAGTTTGAAGTGAAGAGACTGAAAGATCAATCACTATCAGGTTTTAAAGCCACTAAGTTGTTCACAAAGGTGGAAACTCTTGAACAGGAGGTGGTCTCTCTCAAACAGTCCAATGCTCATCTGACAGACCAAGTTGCAACTCTCACTGAGCAGTTGAACACTCAAGCCACCACCACAGTTGATGTTCTTCTGCATCAACAATTGATGATGTCTGCCATGATGAAGCATATGGGTCTCCCTTTTCCAGATGAATCTGCCAATCTCACCTCTTCCAACCCAAGGGCCCTGTGGCACCCCTAAATCCGAGGTCAAAGATTCAGGTCATCACATCACCATCCAAACATATCATACCGGTATTAACTTTACAACTCAACAATACATCCATCCAGACCTCAATCTTACGCACAAACAAGTTAGAGCCTCAGAAACGATAATCAAAAGTAATACTAAATATTACAATTCATCTGTACAATCCAGAATCTTACGTACTTCCACTTATACAACTACACTTGAAGACAAGTCTTACTATTACAGTTGAAAACCTATCAGTCTTACTCTGTAGTATTTATCAGGAACTAAATCATCTCCGAGGTAAATCTTCTACTCCTCTTCTGCTGGTGCGGAGTTAACCGACCAAATTCTTCTCTTTCTAAAAAGTTTTTATAAAGAAAGAATGAGCTACATAATGCTCAGCAAGTTCACCATTTTGAAAAATAATAATGTGGTTTATTTCGAAAACATTCCCAACTGTATGGGCATATATCTCAGATTTCATAACATAATTGGACAATATATATGTCCGAGTTTGAATAAAACATTTATACTCACTAAGGAGCTTTAAGAATAACATATGAACCATTTATAAGGTTCCCATTTTAATATATCTCAAGTTTAAAAATATATACATATGAGTATATCATTTTCGGCAAAACACTCTACGGTTAACATACTGTACAGGGAATACATCATTGCAAACCTCTTTCCTTCCATTAGCTTAGAAGGTTTATCATTCAAAAACATTTCATTCTTTGAAATAATTGCAAGAGTGCACTAACACGTGCCAATCTTTATAGAAAATCTTGCAGTTCTAGATACTGCACGATGTCAATATTTTTCTTATCAAAAACCACACTATCGGCAACTTGGCACTTAGGCCCAAGAAGCAGTGTTTGAGTATTTTTCCAGAGTGGAGGATGGGACTGGAAGAAAACATAAAAACCTGACAAGGACTGACGATGATCAGTCGCCACAACCAAGTCCAACAATCTGCGGGTCTTCTCTACTAGTAGATGGATAGAAACTACATCCGTAACTACCCTCGGGTGAAAACTACATCCGTAATCACCCTCGATGAAAACTACATCCGTAATCATCCTTCGGTAACACCTGGGCCGGAATAATTGATGGACCACCTGGCTCACGGCCGCTTACACATCCCGGGAATCGTTCGTCAACGATTCCCACACCTGCCAGAGTCCCCTTTTTTTTTCTTTTCAAAAATCATTTTGATAGAAAATTCGAGTAGTTGAAGTTCGACCTCAGTCGACCGATAATTCTTGAAATACGTACAAGAAGTAAAACCTGATCGGGGGTTTTCGAAAATGTTTTAGGTTCGAAAGAGTTCGAGTTTGAAAACGCTAAAGATATCTTGGATTAGTTTTGTCTTTAAAATGATGAACAATAATTAATAAATGATATTTTGAGATTTAATATAAACAATTAATAAAATAATTATTTAATTAAAATAAGCTTTTAATCCAAGATAAATATTTTTGAGTATTTTTAAAAACGTAAAAAAAATAATAAATACTTAAGTATACGATACTTCCCGAATGACTCTTCGGGTTTTCGCAATTTAATCATGATACAATAATATACCGCTCCCCGGTCAATAGTATATTTGGACCGCTACGACCTCTATTGCTAGAGTCGTTGTCCGAAGGAAACACTTTCATTCTAAGTTCAAAGGTGTACAAACACATATGCATAAATCTCAAACTTCAACATAATCTCGTAAAGCATAAGCATATAATACGTTTGGAAGCTACAAACACAACAGTGAAAATCCTTATATATAAGGTTTGAAAAGTAAACTTGCCTTGGTTAGGGTGGGGTGGTCGAGCTTGCAACGTGGAACGAAGATCTATACATAATCAATATTCGTACGTTAGTACCTTAACAACACTACTTAATCGTAAGGTTTTAAAGGATGTTAGACCAACTTAACGACTCCAATTTGTGACAACTAACCCTCCCATATGACCATGTCATCACTTTATCACATTCGTTACCCATTCGGCTCGAATCCATTCCTCAAACTTGAAACACAAGTGAGTACTCTTAAAACTACGTTAAACTAACCTCCTAGGTGATTTTTCACCCGCGCGCACTTCGCTTTAACATTTTTATAAAATTGAAAAATACAAATTTTACTCCAATTCTTTTTGGACAGCCTTCACAACTGTATAATCTGACTACCCTCAAATTTTCATAACACTAGCATAATTTTAAGGGGTCCTAACTCAGTTCACAAGTGGACAACACAGTGCAGTCCGAATTCCAGAACCACACTGTACTAATCCGGCCATAACTCAAGACCTACACATCTCCTGGGTATGAACCTTATATTTCTAGAAACTAAATTCAATTATCTTTCCAACCATATAAATTAGGTCCTCGGGTGACAAGATTTAGGGGTTCAAAACCCTCTCACAAGACAGTACATGCTCCCAGGATTTAACATAGCACACATCTTTTCTTAAACATTCAAGAACTCACTTTATACATCGCATCTACCATCAAAACCACCAAGACTTGTCTCTATAGCATACATGGGGTTACATACTCTAAGTACAAGCCTTACAACCATCATAACAAGCACATAACTTCAAGATTTCATCATCTACAACTCAAATCACCAAGATTCACTCCAAAACTTATAGATCTAACAATATAAACTATAAACAAGTCATGCTAAGGGTTGAGAGAGTTTATACCTTCCTTGATGTGTGTAATAGCTTTCTAAACCTTGTATAATCCTTGTATAGCCTTGGGTAAGCTTGGATGATCAAAAGAAATGAAGAAAACAAAGTTAGTAATTCGGAGTTATTAGAACCCGACTGAAAGATCATGGAAAACGAGGCCCTTACCGAGCTTTTTTGATCGAGGCTTCTAAAGGAGAGTTGTAGAGCATCTTAACAGATTTCTAACCATATAAAGAACATGAAATTTCATTGAGTAATGAAGGCTCTAGGCCCATTTTACTGAGAGGACGTTCTGCTGGGCAGAATGGAGAGAAAATGGAGTTTCTTGGTTTTTGCTTTTTGTTCTTTATCTCCAATAATGCTTACACATGTAATATATATCTAGACATTTTGGATGCATCCTTATCCTTTCTAGGTGTCACACTCCCATTGGCTCCCTTGGATTCTTATCCACTTAAAATGCAACCAAGTCCTTCCTCCTTTTGCACCTAAGTCCTTATCTCTTGTTTCTTGCACTTAAGTCCCTAGGCTTTGTTTTCTTTCCCACCAATTGGATTCCCTTGTTGTCTCGTGAATAAAATTAATACATTACAACTTATACTTTGCATATTATTACTCTAATATGGCACCATACCTCGAACGAATATCAATTCCAACATCCCTTGTTTATTTCTCTTTATCTCAGAAAACGCTCTCCCGATTTCTCAAGCATTCTCTATTTCTCAATTCTAGGAGTTTATTCTCAATCCTCTTTCTTTCTCATAATATATCCTTCCTTGGACTCTTAATATACCCTATCCTTAATCCATGTTCCGTTCGCTCAATCGCTTAATCTCGTTGTAAAGTCTCAATGGTTTTCGTTCTAAATCCTCGAATAAAATCCTAACATATTAAATCCTTAATTCCTCAAAATTAATATCTCATTTCTTGAATATAATAATATATAATTCACTGCCCGGTCAAATATTACACCAGAATATAAATTGGAATTTCTGAATTCCGATCGTCTTTACATACACTTATTTGCTCCGTGAATCACTAATATGACTTCGAAATATTCATACCATGTCTTGTACATAGGGTGGCGTGAAAATTTTCTTGGTCCTCAAAATCACTATTCATCCATAAATTACTATTCACGCATGACAAACACTATTCACGTATATACTTATTCTTAATAAGAAAAGTTTTAATTCTACCGAAAATCTGGGTTCTTACAGGCCCCTACTAAAGCCTCATTGCCTGACAAAAAACATAAGGGGGAGAAGAGAAACCTAAGGGACTCAAAGCCTAAGGGGGAGTCAAAAGAAGAGAAGTCTAGAAAGGAGAAACCCAAGGAGAAAGGCATTACAATAAATGAGGGTGATCATCAAAGGAGTTCAAAATCTATAACCCATGTTCCAGGAAAAGGGAAAGGCAAAGTTGATGATCCTCCATCCTCACTGCCAGTTGTCACTCTACCAATTGTGCACATTACTACTCCCAGTGGCCAGAAGCAATCCATCACCACAACAGTGGTTGCAGGGAGTATGCCATCTGATAAACCTCCATCCTCCAAACCTGAAAGTGTCAAGCCTGTAAAAGTGAAGCTGATTACTGAGGACAAGCTACAAGAAATTGCTAACTCAAATGTCTATCATGATGAAGCATTCTTGGAGTTTCTGAAAGCCCTAAAGGAACAGGCTGGTGACACTCTACTCTATCTGAGGAGTTTGAAGGATAAGATTGAGTATTTCACTGTGATACCCAAGAAGGTCAACAGCTCATGGCTCAAGGAAATACTGATGATGTCAAAATCTAAGATATGGCATCTAGACTACAAAACTCTACAAGCTCTAAAGTTCACAGAGTTAGATGCCCTAATCAAACTGATTGAGAAGAGAGATGTCAATGAGAATAACAGGAGTCTGTACAATGACTTAAGGAATGAGCAACAGGCTAGACTACCTGAAGTGTGCGCTAATCCAAGAACCATTCTTTACCAGTCTGGTAAAATTCAAGATGTCAAGCAGCTGGTCATTCCTAATCATCTTACTCTTCAGAACCACAGACTCATCATTGATATCGTTGATCAACTGCAGAAGAAAAAGGGGAGAAGAACTGCTGAAGAGATAGAGGCACTGCATATTCTCAGATCATTCATTGCTACTGGTGTAATTCCAGAAATAGCCAAAAATAGGAGGGATAAGGATGATGAGAATGAAGACAAAGGTGATGGAAGAAGAAGTCATCACAAGAGTGATAAGGGTGATGAGGACAAAAAGAAGAAGAAGGATAGCAAGGATAAGAAAGGAGATGATGACCAAGGCAAAGTCTATGAGAGGAAGAATGGAAAACAGCAAGCTATAGGCATTGCTAGCAGTAATCTCACCACAACACAAGACTCCAAGTCTAGGGTGAATACTGTTAGTAATGACCTATCTAAATCTACATCTATGGCTTCTGCAACTGTTTTGCCACCTCAAGAAAAGAAGAAGATTCAAATCAAGAAACCAGGGGTATGTTTCCAAAAGCAAACTGCTAATGGAGTACTACAATGGTCCACAAGCAAGGGTCATAAGTTTCGGCCAAGCAATCAAGTAAAAAGGATTAAATTCAAGCATGTTGCTAGGAGAGTGAAGCTATCTAAGTCAAGGGCCTTAACAATCATTCCAGGATTGAAACTCCAACCACTAGATGAAGATTTTGATGAAGACCAACTGCAATTTCTAAGAGCTCAAAGAATCTACTATGTTGCAATTGTGAATGACTGCCTTGAGATCAAGTACACTGATGGGAGACAAAGGAAATTCAAACAAGGGGGTTGTCAAAATTGGGGCAAGTTATATGAGATAGAAAGAATCATTGCACTGTTGGACTCTGAGGACAAAGTAGAGAGAGTATGGAAGCTGGGGTTGATTGATTTTGTGAAGATGAAGAGAGATCATGCTGAAGAAATAAGAAAGGGATGCTTTGAGAAATGGCTAGAAAGGGAGAAGGAAATTGATAGACTGGAAGTTGAAGCAGAAAAGCTAAGGGCAAAAGGATTGTGCAGAGTTCAATTCAATCCCTATGTGGTGAAGTATAGGAGAAGAAATGGAGATAATGTCAATATAAGAATGAACCTACTCAGTCACTATCCTGCCAACATTCTGAAACCAGTACTTGAAGATTTCAAGAACTCAATTCTGCTTGAAGAACTGGATGCAATGGCAAAAATCATAAGAGCTATGGATGAGAATGCAAGGAAGGAAAAAGAAAGAAAACAGAAGGAATATGATGACCTACTAGCCAGACATATGGAGGAGGAATCAAATGAGAATGGCTAGTACTTCACCATATTGTGTAAGATTGTTCACCCTGCAGTTCTATCCATGTTCTTAATCAAATCTACATACCTGTACTTTTCAAAGTTTTATCTTTATGTATGTTAGGCTTCTTATCAGGCATGAAATTGTGACTAAGGGCCTTACTCACAATTTGGGGGAGATTGTTAGTCACAGAGACATGCATGTACTCATATAATAACAAGCCTAAGTATGTGTAATGCTATGCATTACCTACATGACCTCTTAACTGAGGGAACCTCTAGTTGTAGAGTTTCTGGTTGTTTTGTACTTATAAGAGGCATCAAATTCTAGTTGTGTAACTATACTTATAAAGTCAAGAATAATGCTTGAAAGAAGTTCCAAGGTTCATGCCTCAAGCAAGAAGATAAAGACTGTCGAATAATCACAGTTGGGATTTGAAGAAAATGAAGAATTTGCCTAAGTACCAATTCGAGAAGTATGTTTGTTATATTCGAGAAGTCTAGCCTTCGAGAAGTCAGGGATTCGATATCTCAAAAGACATCATTCGACGGTATTTATCTTCTTGCTTGAGGCATGAACCTTGGAACTTCTTTCAAGCATTATTCTTGACTTTATAAGTACAGTTACACAACTAGAATTTGATGCCTCTTATAAGTACAAAACAACTAAAAACTCTACAACTAGAGGTTCCCTCAGTTAAGAGGTCATGTAGGTAATGCATAGCATTACACATACTTAGGCTTGTTATTATATGAGTACAAGCATGTCTCTGTGACTACCAAACTCTAACATTCATATCTTACTCAAAGAACGGATATATTGGATTTGTTTGGTTAATTGATAATGTTTATTTTTCTATATTATATCAGTTCACTAATAAAAGAATATAAAATTTGTAAAAATGATATGAAACAAACACATAGGAAATTAGATTAGATGAAAGTTTTCCTTTATCATAATTATGTTCGTTTAATGGATCTTGCACAGCAGTGATCTTTTCTCATTGTAACGCCCCAAATCCCCTACAGGAATCCAGGTCGTCACATCTCTTGCAGAATATTCAATCTCCTGATCATAATGAAATCTATAACAATATTCATAACAACTCCACGGGCTATAACCTTAGAACAAGTACTCAGTAATTCCAAAAGATATTACATCTCAAGTTCACTTCCCAGAATCTCTAAAATACTATTACAACTCCAAAGAACTAGATAATAAAACATTATACCAACACCTTTCCAACCTGTAATCTCCACAGATGCTTTAAGATTAACATGCTGAATCAGTGGTCTTCCTCTTTCCTTAATCACGATTTGTTGTACCAATACTAGCTCTGATTGCCTCTGCTTTATAATATTTAAATAGCAAGAATGAGCCAAAGAATGCCCAGCAAGTACATATAGATATCATATAATAAACAATTTAACCAAAGTATGGCTTTTTACCACTCTATAATGTACATATTTTGAAAAGAGATCAACTTGGAATTTTTTTTATAAACCCCGAAATACAACTCATATGAAAGGACAAATATATCTCAATAACTTCTCAAAATACTACTCGAATGAAAGGATAAATATATCTCAATAACTTCTCAAATACTGCTCGAAGATAAATCGATAACTTCTCAAAATACTGCTCGAAGATAAATCAATAACTTCTCAAAATACTCCATTGATAATATATTATAACAACTGCTCAGATCAACACCCTAGTTAACAGAACCACACAGGCATCGGTTAATCGATAGGATGTCAATGATTAAATTTCTGCTCATAACGCCTACTCAAGTAATGGATGATCAATCCATTATCACTACTCGTTTTCTATCGATAGAAGGATGCACCGACGTCTCGAACACACCCTAAATACTCCTCAGTTGGGCCGGTGCGTTACTCCGGTCACTTTTGCTTTCATAAGCAATGAACAATAGACACCATTAATATAGTTTCCCTCTCGAATGAGTAGAGGAAAATATTATGAAAAACTGTTCTGATTATGGAGTCGAAATGAGGTGACCCATATCAGTATACATAACTTACTTTATATATATATCCCTACTCTTAAATATAAGCTCGAATGAAGTATTTCAGTAAACGTACCAACAATATGGAACAACTCATGAAATAAATCTGAACACCTCGTAATATACTATATTCAAATAACCGTTCAACAATAATAATATGTATGTAAATTGCATGAATAAAATCTGATATAAACCACTTGAGAATACTTGATTTTAAAATCCGAAAACTTAATCAGCATACTTATGAGTTAAAAATATAAATACTCCGAACAATGGAGTACGAATTAGTAAACTTGCCTGGTTCTGCAATACGATACTCCAACCTGCTCCACGCCTCTGGTTCTCCGGTATTTCACCTTCTCGGACCCAGTTCAGCTATTATTTAACTCCACTTCTGATCACCTTTCAATCAACTTTTATTCACCAATATATAATACCCTTGCATATCTACAACTTTCGTTCTTCAAGTTTTCCCAAACGAGACTCCTCACTCATCCTAAATCTTACCCTAAAATGGTTCCCAGAATAATTTCATTATTAACCTACTACGTCCCATCCTTTTTAATAATTCCTAAACTCCACATTTTTACTAGAACCTATCCCATTTATACATCTCGCAAATAGTCTAATAATAAACCCGGTTTTAGTCTAAAATAATCTAATTCGATCCGAAAATGCTAAATATTCGACTTCCAAAATAATACTGCAATAATTCTATTTATTCCCGATAATCTTTTTATCAACGAATTATTAAATCTCTAGATTACTATCAGATAGTTACTAATTATTTCTAACGATTGTTAACAATTAACTAATCAAATTGCACTTCTGATTATCTCTTCTAAATTCTCAGAAAAATCCCTAATTTAATTAATATAAATCTCACAACCAAAATTATTCAAAAATCCATTTTTATTCAATCTAAATCCATAATTATTAATATTAATCTCACTAACTAATTTCCTTTTAAATCTCGTAATTAAAATAATATTCATCCCTTTTTAGTCTCTAAATAAATCTGGTCTTATCCGATTAATAAAATAATTCGGAAATATTAAATATAAAATCTTAAAAAAAATATCGCTCTTTAATCCTATTTATTCTCAATTAATCCTCTTTTTATTAATAAATCAATAAATCTCTAAATTATGAAAAATAATCACATAATTTTTAAATAATAATCTAACTATAATTTATTCCAAAATAATAAATTAAACCCCCTTTTATTATCAAAACCATAAATCTTTAATATATGACACAAAATATTTTTAATCAAATTTAATAAACCAATCACCATTTTAAATAATTATTCACTATATAATCTCTAAATTTTAATAATACTTCAATTAAAATTACAACAAATTTTAAAATCTACAACCTTTTATTTAAAATCCAATAAAAACCTAAAATTAGAAATTGTTTTATTATTATTAAAACAATTATTACAACTCAATTTAAAAAAAAATACAACTTTTTATTAAAAACCAATTAAAATATAAACTCAGAAATTGTTTCATTTTAATAATATTATAACTATTTCTGTGGAGCCCACAGTGGACCCCACCCCTGTGGACCCCCACAGTGGACCCCACCACTGAACAACCCCCCCTCCTCGTGATTTTCTGTCGAATTCAATCCCCTCCCCTGCGAATTTTTCGCCAATCTCTCCCCCATCTCGACCTTTCCCTCCCTCTCCCTCTCTCTCTCTCTCCCTCTCTCTCTCTCTCTCTCTCCCTCTCTCTCTCTCTCTCTCCCTCTCTCCAATCTCTCTCGTCTCACTCGTCTCTCTCTCTCTCTCTCTCTCTCTCTCTCTCTCTCTCGCATCTCTCTCTCTGTGTCTCTTTCTGCCATCTCTCTCACCCTCTCTCTCTTTCTTTCTCTCCCGGTCGCCTCTCCCCCCTCTCCGGTGTCTCCCCCTCTGTTCAAACCTCAAACTCATCTCCTCCTTTCATCTCTTTCTCCCCCGCCTCTTTCTCTCACTAACTCCGACAACAACACCACCATCGGTTTCAACCACCACAGCAACCCCCTCCTTCCCCTACTCCGATTTCCCCTCCTCCGACTCCCTCCTTAATCCCTCCGCCTCAATCTCTCTGTTCTCACCTCACAATCTCTCCCTCCCTCTTGTTCGTCTCTCCCTCTCGCATCTCCCTCTTCTCTTTCGACAACCGCCACTTACACACACACACACGAAATACCAACATCACCACATCTCCGATTCAATTCCCGACACAACACAGGCAACCGCCCACACTCTCCTTACTCCCCGACAATACCACAATCGCCTCCCCCTTTTTAACTCCAATACACCCAAGAACAAAACCAATCGGACAAAAAACTATTAAAACAAAAGAAAATAATGAATCGGAAAATGAAGGCTTGATAGATAAATAAATAGACTACCTGATGGTTTGGTTTTGTTTTGCCCAAAAATAAAAGACTGAATGCCTGTGTATATATCTTGGTTATAAAATAAGCTCAGTTTTTCCGTTTATAACCCGGAAAGAATAAGAACGTGGGGGACACAAACAAGTGCTGAAAAATAATGATGATGCCTTTTATTTATTAAATAAAAAAAAAATAATTTGTGGGAGACAAAATTAATGCTGAAAAATAAAATAAAATAAAATGATTATGTTTATATTAGTGCAATGTTTGGTGAAAAGATCTCGTTTCTCCCGTGCTGGCCAATTAAACGATACTCTAATTTCGTTCTCTAAAATAAATACGACTTAAAAATTAAAAATCTTTATTTTCTTAAATTTCATAATTTTAATAAACATAAAACAATTATAAAAATTAAATATAATACGAATATATAAAATTTTAAAAAAATTTATAAAACGTACTAAAAAAATATATACTACTGCATCGTTTCCTAAATAAAATTTAAATAAGTATCGAGAAAAAGAAAATTTTATTCGGAAAATTTTACGGATATTACACTCATATCGCTAAAACATGCAATCTTTTTTTGAGAGACAATCTAAAGATTTATAACGGTCGTTAGAAATAAGTGTTTATGAATTTTTAATATTTATTCGAAAAATTGAACGCGACCCATGCAAATATTGTGAATAATAATATAATAAAAATTATAGACACCGATTGTACTGCATATTTAAATATACCAAATTTTCAAAATAACAAAACTTAAAATATGGATAAAAAACTTATGAACTTGGTTGAAAGATTCTCAAAAATGAGTAAAATCAAATGAAAAAAAAAATAAGAAAAAACAATAAAGGGGGGTTTAGAATGTTTGAGTGGAGATGTGAATGTTATGATAATTATTTGATAATATTGATATTAATGCAATTGGTATAAATTGACGTTAATTTTGTACTAAAATTTTAATGAAATTATCTTTTTATATATATAAATAATGATTAAAATAATATGTTTATATTAATTAATTAATTAATTTTATCCTTCGTTGTAACACCCCCTTCTTAAAATAGGAGGGGATATTACTTAAATTCCATAAACCTACAAACAGAGCACTAAAATGATCTCTAAATAACAATTAAACAGTCTAATAAATCTCCGAATAATTTTAACCTCCAAATTGCAGTTCAAACAAATAAATACGAAAAGTCAAAACCTCTAAATAAATAATCAAGTGTAAAAAACTCTAGCAGTCCATAAGTCCTAAGCAACGAAATAAAAGGTAGCTCCCATCACACAGTCCCAGATCCCCCTAAGCACCTGCCAGAAAAAGAATACGGCATGAGCCAAACGCCTAGTACGGATTTGGAATACAATTTATAAAACAGAAAAACAGATATGTATATTTGACAGTTATAATAAAACATTTATATTAAAAATATGTATGGCTGAAGCAACAAGGGATTAGGATATTTCATACCGAGATTAGAACAGAACAGATACAGATATAGATACACACATCATAGGGTACCTAATGTGTGCAACAAAGCGGATAACGTGTACGGCATATACAACGTCACCATCAAATCAAATCACAAATCACAAAATCTGGGTGCACCCACGTATCCTGAAACAAATATCAAAATGCGTAAAAGCTCGTCACCTGAGCTATCAGAAGGATACGCCGTGACCAATCACACTGCCACGGAAGTGTCATGTCACTGGTGCTGCAATGACATGGCTGTAGTACTCCTACAGCTGGTTAACTTGGTATACCCTATATCGCTAAGGGTTCAAATAAAATACATCGCAAAAATCTTTGAAATCACAATAAACAAGTATTTGAACATTTCAAACAAATATATAATTTGCAAAATTTCAGAAAGTCGCAGAAACAGATATTTAAATATTTTCAAAACGAATATAGAAATCACTTTTCAAAGTCAACGAGTCAAAACATTTTTCAAAATTAGAACAGTCAAAACAATTAAAAACAAGTGAATAGATTTGAGGACCAAAACAGATTTAATATAACTAATCCTAATATGAGTAGCGCTGAATGAAAGGAAAGAAAATCCGTACCTCGAAAATAATAATAAACAATACTAACGAAACCGTCAAATGATCCTTTACACTCCCGCCTTCCAATCTAAATTATAGAATATAATTTATTATAAATATAATATTTGTATAACACTTCTAAATGTGTCGACTTATAATTACAGAACCCGAAATTCTCAATTACTACATTAACCGGCTACTAACATAATAGAGATAATACCAAAAATGGACCAAATCCAAGATGCATGGCCTTCACGTACCCCACTGTTTTGTAGTTTCGTCTTGCGTATCAGATTTATCAAAAAAAGGACATGTTGCGCATGTTCGTGTAGCGCAACAAGTGTTGTTTTTCAACAACGTCTGCCGCAACAGACCAGACACGGGAAACGAAGTAGCGTATTACAGCCTAATACGCTGGCCGAAATAGCGCAACAATGTGTTGTGAAGCACGAAATAACATGTCTATGGGGCATTTTGGGCCATTTTTTTGGAATGGGGTAGGGAGAGGCATGTAAATTAAAAATAGTCCATTTTGGGCACTCACTCAACATAATACACTTGTAAGTTTTTTTTTTTAAAGTAAATATGTTGATATCAAGGCAGACAGATAGGAAAGCAATTCACATGGCTAACATTCTGAAATCTTTAATCAGTTAACTCAAGTCAAAGCAAGAACCAACACCATGTTTTATAGGCTCTGTTTGATACACACTCACCTGGCACTAACTGGGTTTGTAGAAAATTACACAAAGTTCATAGTTTTTATATACTATA
Organism: Saposhnikovia divaricata; assembly: GCA_036435485.1. Lineage (NCBI taxonomy): Eukaryota > Viridiplantae > Streptophyta > Magnoliopsida > Apiales > Apiaceae > Saposhnikovia > Saposhnikovia divaricata. The sequence goes on from CM071596.1 coordinate 64,638,359, forward strand.
GAATCACATGGTCTTTACTAACTTCAAATACATAAATAAATTAATGAATCCCCATATAAATTACAGGACATGTCACAAATTACATAAATCTATTAATATAATTTTTAAGAATCAAATTCAAGTTATGTAGGAAAGAATAGAGTAAAATAATAATTAATTATATGACAAATATTAGAATAAAATAATCACTACATGAGAATAATAGCTTTTAAAGTATGTAAACACATCCTAAACTCAAACAGGAGGCCATAAAATTGATCAATACAAAAGATTAAATAAAGAAACATACACATGGTGCCATGTACATAATATAATAATCTATAATCTTAAGACTTTAAAACCTCAACTCATTCATTAGACTAGTAGTCATCCAGCACGTAAAAACTAGAGCTAAATATTAAATTAATAAAGAATACCTTAAATTGATTTAAGAAGAAGACTTTACTTGCTAATCTTTTTGGCACATGCTTCTTTTCCCTCTCCTATCGCAAGGACTCTTGATAAAAATTTTAGGGTTTTGATATAAGACACAGACTTTGTTTATATGTAAATATATAGTGCTGGCTCTCCTAATCATATTACTAATCAAAGTAATTAAATATTTATGATTTAATCTATTCTCTCTTTAATTTAAAAAAATAGATTATTATTATTATTATTAAAAATTCACGTATATTACATTCGGTACGTAGCACGGTAGAACACTAACCAATCAAAACATGAAAACTCACTTTTTGGATTTTTTTTTTTGGAATTTTTTTTGTGACCTCTAGAATCACTCCCAAAAATTGCTCATTCTCATTTTATTTGCATTTATAGAATGAAAAATATGTATTTGATTTATTTTTCTATTAATAATTATGTTTTTATTGTTCTCTATGTCTGATCCTCAAAACATGATTATATTGAATCGAATTTTTTGTAAAAATAGCATAAAATGTGTTAAATTACTTGGAGAAAAAACAAAAAGGAATAAGAAAATTGATATGTATCTCAAGTAAATTTTATCATATATAAAATGAATGTGTTTTGATATTAATCTTTTTTTTTAAAATACACAATTATTCAAAATTTTTAACACGTGTCCATACAATTATAAATAATTTGAGAAATTTTTTAACACGTGTCCATACAATTATAAATAATTTGAGGAAAATTATTTGAGATGCATATCGGGTTCGTTATTCTCAAAACAAAATATAACAAAATAATTAATTTTTTGATAAACTATATATTTTTATAACTATTTTGAAATTTTAAAATTGTACTTTCGGTAGCATGATCTAGTTCAAATAACATAAGCATCATAATTAATTAATCAAGCAGACACAAATTTTAAAATGGATATTATTATTTATTTATTATAATATTTCATTTTACAAATAATAAAAGCAGGCTAAAATTGATTAGCAAAAAAAAAAAAAAAGCAGGCTAAAATTACAAAAGGGGGTTCGGGGGACAATGAGTAGTGTATGACTTGAAAGAAATGGAAGCACCAGCAGAGCTCGAGAACAACAACAACAATAGCAACAATAACAATTCATCATCATCGGCGTTGATAGGTGGTGTTGTAAGACAAGAATGGCCCACAATAGATGGTCCATTGGGCTTATCGGAGAATGATTCACTCTGGTATGCTCGTTATTTCTTCTTCTTCGGTTTCCTTTTGCTACCCCTTCTGTGGGCTGTCAATTGTTACTTGTTCTGGCCCGTTCTCATTCACTCTCGCTCTTTCCCCAATCTCAGACCCTGTAAGTATTTCTATCCCCATTTATGTTTGTATGTATTCATCATCCCTGTGTAGTTTTTTCTTAATTCTTTGGTTATTGTTCTTGATCTTGATCTATTGTTTCATTCTAATAATTGGGTCTCCTTCTTTTGGGGATAATATTGTGATTTTCTGTTTGTAAATGTGGTTCTTGATTTACCCTCTTTTTTTTTTTTTTTATGTATTTTGGTTTTTTTTTTTTTTTTTTTTTTTTAGGTTTTGATGTATTTTGACTGATAGTAAATGAATGTGTTGAGTTTGGCTGATAGTATGTAATAGTATGTAATATTAATTGCTATCTCTGTGATACGAGAGTTAGGTCTCACTTTACGGGTACTTGAAATGTGTGAGTTTGTTATTTTGGTTGCTATAATGCCCTGATGCCGGGAAATTTATGGAATGGAGACAAATGTAGGGTGGCTTATTAGGAGGATTACTACTTAAAGAAATTACCTTCAACTGTTTAACATACAGGGGATAAATAGCTTAACACTTCACCCGGATCCACTAAATGGGAACAAAAACACAAGAGATGCTCTAAATTATATGATTCAAGTTGTTCAAAAATCCAGTTAAAAGACAGACCGTATTCCAATTTTCATCTATTTATTTCTTAAATTTAGAAAGGGTGGTTATTCATTCATCAAATATATTCGAAATAATACAGAATCAAAACCCTGGAGATTGTTGATGTATATATTTTGTGACAGTATTAAATATGGGATATGGGATAACTATACTTCTGACTTTTGACCTCATATAATAAATTGGGTTTCTCCACTTCGCACTTGGCTAAAATCCCCGAATACCTACCATCAACAACAAAAATGACCAAGCCAAATGACTGGTTAAGAGATATGATTAATATCTAAATTAACAAACTACGCTGCACATAGGAAGTAATGCATCCCGAATCCGGAGCGAAAATCAGTGTCGAATGCAATGTAGCTTGGAATATTATGAATATATGTCAACTCGTGCACTAGAGTAATTTGTAAGGTTGTAACTTGTCAACGTATCCCACAAGTTCAGATGTTGGATAAGGTGTTACAGTCTCCTGAAAGTTAAACTCTTGACAACCTCATAAGGGGTGAACAAATAAAAGCCCAGAAAGCTGAGCCTGGTCCTCGCTAGTCTTTGTAGATCAGTACTAGAAGCCCACAAAGCTGAGCTCGGTCCTAAAAGCGTAGTCGTTGTGGATCAGTATAGAAGTCACTGTAATTTAGTATACCACAAGGCCTGGATTGGTGACAGTACTGTCTGAGACTCTGATTTCATGTCAGAACTTGCCACTTTGGAATAATCAATAATGTTACAATTTGGTCCTCTAGCCATTGTGGGACGATATTGACTGGTTATGTGTCCCCTTTGGCGAACCTTGCCGTTGAATTATATAATTGTGATAATTTAAAAGTAAATCATTATTGGAACATGAGTTCCAACCTTGCTACTGAATTATATAACCGTGATAACTGTAAACATGAATTGTAAATGAAAAACTGAGTTCCTGGTGAAAGAGTTGTAATCACTTCAGCAATCATAATTGAACATACCAAATATTCCATGACTTTTACCGGCATTGCTTAACTCTGTCTCGATCTTCCAATTTAGAACATAGCTTACCCTCATTCATATTGGCTCCCAAGATCCCAGAGCACGTGTTGTTTGGTCATTAATCTCTGTCTTTCACTTGCCTTAGTTTAAAAAAAAAAAATACATTTCTCATAGGATTTTAGTGTTACGTTTGGAGTTTACACCTTTTTTATAACGTGGTACAGAGAAAAACCAATACCAATAATTAAGATTGGTTATATTTGATCAAGGAGAATAGGTTTGAAGTAGGCTAGAGTTTAGTCAACCCCATTTTATTGCAGGATAGATATCTTTTTGCTAATATTGAACTGTATGAGGAGAGAATAAATTCGTAGGTGGAAGGAAAGCTCCCTCAAAAGCTAAGCCATGGGACAGACCCCAAGGATAAGCACAACTTAAATAATCAACAGGCTATAGGAATAAATCAAGGACGGACTACATCAAACATAAAAGGGTTGCATCCTTTAGGCTTTTCTTTCATAAACATTATGATGACGTTAATCGTCATTTGATGGTGTGATCTTTAATGAAATGAGCTGCTAAACCTGCTATAGCAATCCTCATGGCGAATTGCTGATATCAATATCGCCAGATTCTGTAGGAGTCAACTTGAAGCACAAGCACAATAATATTGCTCCTGATGTCCTGGGAATGGAAGATTCATAATAGAGAAAAAGTTGTTTCCAAGATAATGAATGTATAGAGAGAATATTAGAAGGGCCCCACTCTAAAGTAGACTCAAAATAAATACTAGAAGTACATGCCCAAACTATTACACTACCTCCGTTGCTTTTATTTTTGTTTAACATTGTACTCGGTTTTTTAATAATAAAAGAGCGAATCATTATATTTCTATGTGATTTTTTAATTTCATTTCCAAAAAGGAATCGTGGAAAAATATTATGTCTACCCATATATTTTTATTCACCTAAAAGTATATGCAAACAGTCGCATGGATAAATTATAAGGAGCGGAAGTAGTGTTCTTAGTTCTTACTTAATATCAATGAAAGACTAATTAAACAATTAAATCAAACAAAAATGTACTAGTATGGGCCAAAAGTGTTGATACTGGTTGTTTGCCTAAATATTTTATATCTCCATTAGTTCTTCTTATTGTTCTAGCCTAGGCATACCTTCAAAATCATTGTACGTAATTTTCTTCAGCCCCGGTTAGATCTTAAAAATTAATATTTTTTTTGTTAATATAAAAGAAATTTTAATATTAGCCCTGGATACTTCAGAGTTCTGGTTTCCACCACCAGTGTATATACATGCATGTGCCTATTTATATGTAAGTATTTTCCAAGCATAGATCTCATAATTGTAAAAAACTTAAGACTTAAAGTTGGGGTTTTAGTTGTTAATTGGCAATAAACAGAAGGTCAAAATTGTATATATGCCAAAAAAGTAACACATACACACCTACCAGTAAGTAATTCTCCGTATTATTATCTTTCTTTGGTGAATTTTTTTTTCTTGTTAGGATGTCAATATGATATTTCGATTACAAAAACTACTATACGGTATTTTTGGTAATTTTGTTAAATTTATATTTGCTTATAACATTTCACATTTTGTTTTGGGGCTGAAGGGATAGTTGATTTTCTTCTTACCATAATACCATTTATAGAAATGTGTGGAGATGATGTATAAATGCTTTTATAAATTACATAAAGTTAACCAGATTAAAAGTTTTTTAAGATACAGTCCAAAAGGAGTATTGGGAAAATGAATAAATGATGGTTTTAGAACCCCTACCCTGAATGCTAATTGAAATCTCTCCTGTTGTTTCCCTAAATGATATAGGTTCTGCTTTGTTATCAAAACTTCAAGGTTACACTAAAAAATTAGAAATGTTTGTTTAATCAGACCAAAAGTTTTTAAGATACTATCCAGAAGGAGTATTAGGAAGATGAATAAATGTTTGGTGTAGAACCCTTACCCTGTATGCTATAATTGGAATCTTTCTTCTTCCTTTTTCCCGAAATGATATAGGTTCTAGTTTCCACTGCTTTTTTTTTTTTTCTGTCAAAACTTCACAGTTCACATTACGAAAGAAGTTATATATATTTGCTAAATTTGTCTGCTAATTTCTGGTGTAGATATTGTAAGATCAGCAATTGCTTTTTCGGTGTTCTCAGCAATCCTTGGTTCGTGGGCTGTTACCTTTGTCGTCGGAGGAGAGCATCTTTTCGGCCACACCTGGGATGAACTAGTTATGTATAATGTTGCTGACAAATATGGTCTGACAGGCTGGATATAAGCTGTAAACTTTGTTGTATGTCTAATGATTCATTTAGTGTATTTGTATATTTGTTAACGATGTACGGAGTTGCAGTAGCTTCAACACATGATTTTGCTATTGCTATTTAGTCTGTGTTTACCATTTTATGCTCCAGAACAGTTAATCATCTATAATTGTTATGTGAAGTTGTCATTAACATTTTAGTATGGTACAAGATTCTGCAGTAACATTTTCGTAGTAGTAGCTGTTCAGGATTAAGTGTCCTGTATGTGTCTTGGCATCAAATGGACGAGGACTAGGAGTTATGGGTTATGATATATCGACTTGCAGGACCTGTCTTTCATAAGGCCGTGTCGTTATTTTGACCAACACACTTGAATGTTGGTTCAAATTCCTTCATCTGGAAACTAGAAAATGTGTTTATGACAATGCTATTTACTTGACATTTTAAGTTGTAAAATAGCTTGTTTCGTTCTATCAATCCATCTCGATCGTCTCCTAATATAATGAGTTTGCATTCACAATGATAAGAAAGAGTTTCGGAAAAACCAATTATTACTTCATAATGATACACAATGTCATTATTAAAGAATTTTGTCTTTTATAAAAAAGAAAGAGTTTTTTATGACATCATCGGAGTGTTTTATGACAGAAATGAATATATTGTTTACCAAAAATAAAAATTTATGCATTCTGTAATAATTCTTGCCAATATTTTATTTTATTTGCATATGGCTTCTAATATTTTTACTTTTACTCAAAATTTTAAAAAAGTACTAGCATTTTACCCGTGCTACGCACCGAAAGAACAATTTTAAAATTTCAAAATAGTTACAAAAATTTATAGTGTATCAAAAAAATAAATTATTTTGTTATATTTTGCTTTAAGAGTAACGAACCCGATATGAATCTCAACTAAATTTCTTCAAATTATGTGTAATTTTATGGACGCGTGTTAAAAGATTTTTGAAAAATTGTGTATATAAAAACAAATATTAATATCAAAACACATTCATTTGATATATGATAAAAATTACATGAGATATATTTCAATTTTCTTATTCCTTTTTGTTTTTTCCCCAAGTAATTTAACGATATTTTATGCTATTTTTACAGAAAGTTCGGTTCAATATAATCATGTTTTGAGGATCAGACGTAAAGAACAATAAAAAACAATTATTATTATTAGAAAATTAAATCAAATACATATTTTTCATTCTATAAATGCAAATAAAATAGGAAATGAGCTATTTTTGGGAGAAATTCTAAAGGTACCAAAAAAAATTCCAAAAAAAATCCCAAAAAGTGAGTTGTCATATTTTAATTGGTTAGCGTTCTACTCGTGCTACGCCCCTCTTTATTGTTTTTTTCTTAATTTTATTTTTCATTTCATTTCTCTCATTTTTGAGAATCTTTCAACCAAATTCATAAGTTTTCTATCCATATTTTAAGTTTTGTTATTTTGAAAATTTGATATATTTATATGTGTAGTACAATGGGTTTCTATAATTTTTATTATATTAATATTCAAAATATTTGCATAGGTCGCGATCAATTTTTCGAATAGATATTAAAAATTCATAAACACTTATTTCTAACGACCGTTATAAATCATTAGATTGTCTTTCAAAAAAAGATTGCATGTTTCAGCGATATGATAATGGATCACTACTGTGCAAGATCCATTAAACGAACGTAATTATGATAAAGGAAAACTTTAATCTAATCATTTTTACAAATTTTATGTTCTTTTATTAGTGAATTGGTTTACTATAAAAAAGTAAACATTATCAATTAACCAAACAAATCCAATATATCCTGTTTTTTGAGTAAGATATGACTGTTAGAGTTTATGGTGATTGCCATCAGCTTGTTTTTAATGACAACTTAAAATGTGTATATTCAGCTTGGGGGGTTGTAAGTTGAATTTTTTATTCTTTTATATCATAATATGGTATATTAAACTTCATAGCGAGACATAGTAGTTCAATAGCTGACCGTATTTGGGGAGGTGAAATGTCCACTCTGATTTGATTCGTGTACCGTTAAACGATTTAAAAGTTGAAAGAAAGCTTTATTTCTTGGCAAAAAAGAAAATATATTAGTTTTCTTTTACCCATAAATAAGGAAGGAAAATTAATTCAATCTGATGGTACTCGATCCGAACACCAAAATTTTGGATATATCGAACCTGAATTTTTGGACTCAAATTTGGATATAAATTTTAAACCAAAAATAGTTTCGATTTGCATTTGGATTTAAGTTGTACCGAACCGATATCCTATCCGAAATCTGAAACCCGATCCACCATCGAAACCCGATACACAAATAATATAATATTATAATTTGAAATTATTTTATATTGTATTTTAGATGTAAGACATATTATTTTATTTATTTTTATTCAAATATTTCATTAAAAATAGTCAATACTAATTTAATAATTAGAACTTCTATTTCTCAATCTCAAATTTTATTGATATATTTAATATGTGGTTTTCTTTAATTTACATAAATCTTTCACTTCTATGTATAAAAAGAATTATTTTTAACATATTTTAAAATTTTACATAATATGTTAATTCATATAATATGTTATATCTGATTAAAGTTAATCATTTTAATTTTTAATTTTTGTATAAATATAATTAATATTATTTGTGTTTAGCAATTATTTTAATTTGACCACATTATTACTAATTTTGGATACCCTAAAAAACCAAATCTAATCCTAAATCCGACGAATTTGGTTTTGGATATTGAATTTTGGATTTGAATTTATTTTAAAACCCAAAAATATTTGGATGTTAGTTTGGATTTTACAAAATTCGGATCAAACCCAACCCGTTGCCATCCAAACACGTAAAATAAGACATTTGAAAATGAGTATAACCTATCTATTTTCTATTTGACTAAGACTAACATGTTAAAATAGAAAATTATATGTGAAACTAAAATCAAATGTGTCAAATATAAACACGTAATCACATTATTATATTTGTGTCTTTATAATTTAGTTATTGGGTTAAAAAACATGAAATTCATTTTCATTTAACAGTGAATATATTTTTCCAACATATATTAACGTAGATCTGAAAAATCGTTTATGATTTGTACATTCATGCCATGTGTCTTTGGGGTCTTGCATGAAAATGACATGAAATTATTTTGTATACCCAAAATTTGAACACCAAATGCTACTAAACTACGCAATTTTTATTTACAGGAAACGAAAATAATACGCGAAAAGAAAAAAATATGACAATTACATGTAATGTTACTCTCTGCCCAAGTTATCTAAGTCTGTTACTATATAATTGAAAATAACATGGCAATGCTACAAAATAAAACTAAGAGTGGAGTACATAAAAATGAAGCTCTCCATTTTTTTAATTTTGTTTATTGTTAATAAATATATCTGTTTGATTAAAATATATCTACCAAGTTATTAAAATTTTTACCTATATTTAAGGTTTTATTGATATTAAAAATAAATATTATTAAGCAACCAAGCAAATTCGATATGTCTGCTCTTAGATTAGGATATGAGAATTGAATACTATTACTTGAATTCAAGAATACAAAATTAAAACGGGCACCTTTTATTAGAAACAATATATAATTTTATATTTGTCGACCTATATAGTTATCAATAATATTTAGTTTTAAACGATTGCTATAGCCGTTTCTCTCTCTCCTCCTCTCCTAAAAAAATAGTAAACTAAAGTTTAGGGGTTGACATCTGCGTTTTGGTTGATGATAAGCCCATTTTTATTGTTTTCCTTGATTTTGCTTTGTTTTTCAATAAATTAATATCTCTCTTTATTGAGAGTCTAGTACCACGTTGGTGGGTTTTATCTACTAATATATTGGATTTTGTATTTTCTCCTTGTGAATGATAACTCCCGTTTCTTTTCCTTGATTTTACTTTATTTTTCAATAAATATATATTTTTATTGAGAGTCTAGTATCCCGTTAATGGATTTTTTTCTATCTATATATTGGGTTTTGTTCTTTCTCTTTTGAGAGGAGGTTCCTTTATTTTGGCATCAAGAATCTTAGATCTACAGGATTTTATTATATTGGTTCATTGATTTGGATAATATAGAATCACAATTATGGTCAGTTGTTCGAATACGTTCTCACAAATCGCATATGTATTTCCCTCACGATTAGAATAAATTGTTGGATTATTTCACCCAAAAGACTATATATTTCAGTGATATAAGTGAGTGATTTACCACAATTCAAGATCTGATCAGCGATTGTAGTTTCGGTTAAGGAAACCTTGTTATCTTGATATGATCTATTTTAATATGTGATTGTCCAATCTTGCTTATTTTTGCAGATGTATGACATTTTAATGATAAATTATTTACCTATAAAAAATAGTGATTTAGAAGAAAATTTGTATGATTATTTGTGTAGATGACATATGCCCTTTTGTTGATAAATTAATTATCTAAAAAAAATTGATTTATTAGAATTTTTACGCTGAGTTGACCAATTTGCAATGAAATATCCAAAAATAGTGATTTATTAGAATTTTTGCGATGAGTTGACCAATTTGCTATGAAAACATTCACTAACAATTTTTTATTGACTCTGTAATGAATTTTATTTTTTTGGATTGATAATTATACACCAAATAATGTCTATTACTATTTGATAGTCTATTTAGTATCTTGAATAATTCAAATATATCATCAAGTCAATTTATTTGTTCCATTAATTCTTGCATATAACTAAAAATACTGATAAGTAAAATTTTAATGATAATTGGTTTAAAATTCATTTTTTAATATTTTAATTGGTTAAATTTAATAATTTAAAAGTTTATCTATACTATTATATAAATTCCGAAACATTGAAAGTTTTGGTACCTGTTTTTTGGTACTAAGTGAATTTACTTATTTACCCTTCATTATAAAGAAATATATATATATATATGATATCTATACTATTAAAATTCCTAAAATAAATAATAACATAATATGATTAATGGTAAGTAGTCGATTATTTTTTTTCACAATTACTTTTAATTGAAGATATTACCTTTTATAAACACCCACTAATCTTACAATCACAAATATCTATACTATTATATAAAAGCCGAAATAATAAAAGAGTTTTGGTACCTGTTTTTTGTTACTAAGTGAATTTATTTATTTACCCTTTATCTATACTATTAAAATTCCTAAAATAAATAATAACATAATATAATTAATGGTAAGTAGTCGATTGCCTTTTTTCACATTTACTTTTAATTGAAGATATTACCTTTTATAAACACCTACTAATCTTGCAATCATTAATATATACCCGAAAATATCACATCATATTTTTCAATTATTAATAAAATATATTAAAAATCTGTATATGTTGTTTATAAAAACATCAGTCGTATCATATCTTACAATCATTAATATTTCCTTTCAAATTAAAACATGTTACCTTTTTAATTTAAAACTAATCTTATAATCATTAATATATACCCGAAAATATTACATCATATTTTTCAATTATTATAAAAATATATTAAAAATTTGTATACGTTGTTTATAATAAGGAAACATTAGTATAATCCGTAAACATGAGTATATTAAATTATATTAAATTAAAATTAATTAATTAAAATAATGGTAAGTAGTCGATTGCCTTAATTAAATTATAATTATTATAAACTAATCAATTACCCTTTTCACATAAATCGTATAATCTTTTTAATTTTTACGTTGCATTTCTATTTCTATAGCTAAAATATCTTTTTTTCAATTATATCACGGGCGGTTCTATTTAATACAATAAACTAATAATATTCTAATATTAATAATTAACTAATTTTCTTTTTCAGCTAAAACGTATCATCTTTTATATATTTTCTAACTAAAATCTCTCTTTTAATAGAAATATCACGTACAATATTAATTTCTTCTTTTCAAAAAACATTACGAGCAATTATATTTAGTAAAATAACGTAATTAAATAATAAATACTATAAACTAATCAATTACCCTTTTCACCAAAAACAAGTTACCTTTTTAATTTTCTTTAAATAATCCTCTCTTATTCTAATCATTACACGGACATTATATTTAATAAAATAAAAGAATTATTTTATAATTACTAATAATTAAACAATTATTTTTTTCAACTAAAACCTATCATCTTTCTATATTTTTTGACTAAAATCTCTCCATTTTTAGAAATATCATGGATAACATTTATACAACTATTATCAAATCATCTCATATAAAAATTTAAGCCTCCAAAATTAATATTTCAAAAAATAATTTAAATTAATGAAAAAAATTCATATAATATTTTAAAAAATCCGTGCATCGCACGGGTTTTAAGCTAGTATTACTTAAATTTTGAAAGTGTATTTGGAATAGTACGTAGTAAATATTTTTAAAATTTTATAATATTTAATTGAATAAGAGTGGATTTATTCAAATTTGTTTGCACCTTTTGATTATAGATCGAGTGTTTGAGATATTAAAATATTATATTTTATAATATAAATAAAATAGACCCATGCATTAAAATAATATATTTGTGTTAAAAATAATTAATAAATACGTAATTTTGGAAAATAGTTCTATATACGTAGAGAGAGTGGCGCAAAGAACAGATGTGCTAGTATATAATAATATTATTGTGATTGCTTTTTATAATTAATTTAATTTTAATGGTAAATTCTAATTGGTTCTTATATATTTTTATGAAAATTAATTTGTAATATTATAAATGGAAAGAGTGAAAATTTTATCTTGCGTAAATCGCTTAATATTATATATTTATATAATACTAATTGATTTAATTTAATATATTAATTTTTTATAAATAATTTTGATATTAAAAAATTTGTAATATATGGATATGTTAAATAAAGTCATTACTATATTTAAATTAGAACTGTTAACTAACCATGGTTAGTATAATAGGATAAGAATGGTAAATAAGGAAAACTTTTAATATAATATGAATGGTCTAAAATTTGAGGAATGACCTCTGATTGATGCTAATTCATGATTGGTTAACTGCATCTAACTGTATACCTGGGTAGACTCAGGTATTATAATAAACGATATGTACAATGATAAATTTGTCTACCATTCCTCAAATTTCTCAGCCGTCAGAGGATAATATGCATGTGTATATATGTACTCACGTTGGTTTGACATGATTTTGATTAGGCTTGATAAACATTAGTGAATACAAATTTTATTGGTGCCTGTAATTCTGCAAACCAAAATCTAAAAACGCAAATAAATCTACATATAGAAGATAGATAGAGAGGGATGGAGGCTTCATCAGACACAGAGTTTGATTACCTGTTTAAGGTGTTGTTGATTGGCGATTCCGGGGTCGGAAAGAGCAGCATTCTTCTCTCTTTCACCAACAACACTTTTGATGATCTTAATCCTACCATTGGTATTAGACATGCATTTATATTATCAACCTTCATTTTCTTAAAAATCAATTACTGTTTGGATTTTGATCAAAGTCCAATGATATTCTTGTTTTATGATCTTTTCGATTACTGGATGTCGTGTCGAGCATCATCTTATAATTTATTATGCCACTTTTTGTTTTTTGGTTTTCATTTTTAGGATTCTTGAAGTTTTGTAGATAGGTTACGAGTTCTGCATTAAGAAAAGAAATGAATTCAATTCATATGTTACTGGATTTCATTGTTTTCAAAATTGTTCAAATTATATTGATTCTTTTTGTGGAAAGGGGAGAGTTCATTGCTGAAGGCAACTAGGATCATAAGTAAAATGAACCACATGAGCACTCGCATGTATGTTTGATGTATGTATATAATATAGGGGTTAACATCTCCAAGCTCCCGTATTTGTCTAAAATTAATTTTAATGCAATAGTGGTAATACCTTAACATGACCTGATAAGTTCTATTGTATATTACTATAAAAACATTAAATTTCTGCTTCACACTTTTAATTTATTATTAGATAGCTTGCGAAATTGTACTCCAAATTGTAGAGTTTCTTAACAGTTTAGTTTATACACCAAGTACTCTATCTAACTCATGAAAGCAGTCTCGTTTCACATTGGTTTGTACTTTGTTTGTGAAATCGTGATTTCGAGTTCTATTGTTTAGCTTGTAATAGCAACCAATTTTGATTTGAGAATAGTTTGATGTGCCCTCATATCTTTACTGAGTAATATTGCTGATTTTGTGCTTATTATTATTTAATATTAATGTCCCCCTGCTCTTCCATTTCTGCAGGTGTAGATTTCAAGGTAAAATATATTCAGAGTGGGGGAAAGAAAATAAAACTTGCAATTTGGGATACAGGTAATTTAACTACTGATGTGGTTCTTGGAATCCTGTAAACTTTGTAGACATTTTCAATATCTTTAAAATTTCTTACATTTTGTAATGGGATACTAACAGAGTCAGTCCCATAAACTTATATTTTGGTTCTTAAACAGCTGAGACTTGTCACGTTTCTCAAACTGAAAGAGAAATGGAAACGGTGCTTATTTAGTCATATGTATTGTTGTATTATTTTATGTTAACTTTGCTTCCCTTATAATTTACACAAAATAATGTTTACAAGTAGAAGTGGTTATTGTATTGCAAGGAAATTTTTCTCGTACAGTAATAACCTTTGATGTTGATTTGTTCAGTATTTATTCATTTATTTCTGAATTTACAAACTATTCAGTAAATAACTTGTTCTATCTATTTGTCTTCCACTTATGTGTCATGGAGAAGAATTTAGAAGTGCCATCGATTGATATAAATGCTTATAATGCAGCTGGGCAGGAAAGATTCAGAACATTGACAAGCTCATATTATAGAGGAGCACAGGGTATCATTATGGGTAAATTCTGGACATTTCTACCTTTAGCTTGCATATTTTGTATTAACCTTTAGAGAAAAGTTATTACAATTCAACTACGAGTTAATACTCAATAATTATATTAATTGCTTGCTATATAAATCAAAGAGAAAGGTCATCACAATTTAATGACAGCGATATATTATCTCCTTGCTTTCTTTTGTCATAAACCATTTTGGTGTAATGGCTTGGAGATGATTGTTGCTCCGTCAATGAAATATTATTTTCTTAAATTGTGCGTTCTTTGTGTTTAAACTTCTCAAAAGTATAATTGAACTAAATGAAAAGTTAAAGTCAAATGTCTGTAAAACAGATGATATTGTGTGGTAATTCACATCAAGAGGTGCAATAATTTTGGTGTTAAAGCGTATTCTATATAACTGGGACAATGTTTTGTCCTGAATTTGTAGATAAAAAACACTATAACTCAGACTGCCTACGATGCCTTGAGATTGTTTTTTTCCCTCTAAAATATTAGTTATGAAGAAAAAGATCGTGTTATCATGTATTGTATTTGTGGTACAAGAACTTATCTACATAAGAAGGAAATATGCTTATCGGAAGAACAGAGAACTACTTACAACAAATGGGGGGTATGTACCAAATAAGTACATATGATCTACTACCTAATATGGAATTTGTGCGTGTTTGTGATATCTTAAATTGAGTAGTTTTTAACTTAAAATGAATACGCATTATATAAGTGATAAGTAGAATAATACTTATAAGTTATATGGGTGCTTGGAAAAATTTACTTATAAGTTAGTGAAGTATTTTCTTAAATTAAATTAAAATAATAATTATTTAGTGGAATAATCTCAATATATGCAATTTAAATTAAAAATATATTTAAAAACACAACTTTAAAAGTTTAAATTATTAAACAAGCAAAAAAACCAAGTAATAAGAAATAAGTTGTGAAAAAAGTACGTCGTTAACATTCAATTTATCAACATATAAGTCATAAGTCGGGTTAATAAGTTGAGTTGGCAAACACTCTCAATAAGTTATTATGGACTTGTAAGCTATAAGCGGCCTTATTTCTAGTCAGCCAAACAGGCCCGTGTCGGTTTATATATATACTATATAACTCTTGTTATTTATATTCTAAACAATTTTTTTTATTCTCGGTGCAATGGTCACTGTTACATACTTTGCATAATAGTGATTTACTTTTCTGCTGCATGAAGACTTAGCTTCACAGCATCACTGTCATAGCTATTAGAATTTAAGCAGGTTGTACATCATACCAAGTATTTGAAATATATCTCCTTACTAAAGCTTGTCTCGGTTTATGAGATGGTGTTACACTGCTACCTTAACAGAAACACACAGAATTATATGCTTCATATCAATCCATCCAGTACTGATCCAGGTGAAACGTGAAAAAACAGTAAAATGTACTCTACTGCTATTTTTAAAATTGCTAATATGCCTGTATTGCCAATTTTTTGTAATAACAAAAAACTCTAGTCATAGGCTTGGAACTAGTATTAGACAAAGGATATCACCGGATAAGCTCAGTTCTCTGATGTCATATGTTTCTTAAAATTACTGTCTAGCTTCTTTGTCATTGAATTTTTGAATCAAATGCATAGTTATAAATTTTTACCATGTGCTTTGAATTGTCACAGTATATGATGTGACAAGGCGAGACACATTTACCAATCTTTCAGAAGTATGGTCCAAAGAGATTGATCTCTACTCAACTAACCAAGATTGCATTAGGATGCTTGTTGGAAACAAAGTTGACAAGGTAATATTCAGACAGCGTTGCCCAAGCCTCATTTTATGCCAGTTTGAGTAGTTCATAGTTGGCTATAATTTCCCAAATTAAATTTGGCTTGCAATGAATAACATATGTTATCAGATGGCAAAACATCTCTCTCCTCATCCTTGTGGATGTTGCAGATGTTCAATCATCAATTTGTAATCATAAACATGGGTATCTTGTGTTTTTGTCAATATCGTTAACCTAGTCATGAATGCTTTCAATCTAATAACCTGGACATGATAAGAATGGAGGCCCTTAAATTTGTATCCTGATTTCTGATGACAGCGAAATATATGAACAAAATTATAATCATTTGGGTTATATTTTAGGAATAAAAACAAGAAATATAGCATAAATCTGATGGCTAAACTGAATGCTAGAAATTCCAGGTATGATAACCTACGAACAGGGGCAGAATCTCCCTCGGTGTGGAAAAAGCAGACGTCCCCCCAATTTTTAGTACATAATACTTCTCTATCTAAATAAATCGGGAAACCGTCATAAAGAAAAGGAATATAACGAGTATTTAATGGTCTCCTAATTACGAGTTTCTGGAGCACACAACAGAATTACATGATTTGGTAGAAAACTCATAGGGATAGGAAGGCATTTGTTTCATTCATTAGCTGTATGCTTGTGACAAAGCTCTTGCTGTTACATGTGTTAAGGGCTGGTCCTTAATGACCCTTCTCTAAATGAATATTATCTAGACTGGAGTTAGCAACAGAACTAGAGATGAAAGGTTTTTAGACACTTCTATAGTGGGTTGTGATGAAAACATATTGATCGTCTAAAGATTTCTGAGTATCAAGTATTGTCAAGGAGTATTGTAACTTCAACGGGCTGATGACTTTATCATACGTTAAAGACTTTTTAATGTGTTTGTTATAAAAAGTTTGCAGGGCATCTGCACATAATGTCTGGATGGATCATATGCAGATGATTTGCTTATTGTAATCTGTTTCGGAATTATGTGTAAAGAACTTGAGGTAGACATCATAGCGAGATTTAAACAATACCTTTTTTTTTTTACCAAAATTATCGGAGATCAATCATGATGTGCTTGCTGAAGCTATCTAAGATGAGGGTAAATAATTGATCTATTGTCGCAGATCGGTGTCAATATGTCATGAGCAGTAGTTAATCAGCAATTGTCAGTTCTTATTTGTAAATTGTAATATGTAGGTTTAGTGAAAATCTCAACCTCTGATGTCTTCTAGGAAAGTGAAAGGGTTGTGACAAAAAAAGAAGGAAGAGGCTTTGCCAAGGAACATGGAACCTTATTCACTGAGTGCAGTGCAAAAACACGAGATAACGTGGAGGAATGCTTTGAAGAGCTTGTATTAAAGGTAATTGACATGAAATTTTCGCGCGCACACACACACACTATCTGAACTAAACTTGTGCATAGAGCTGTATGTATGATCTGGCTGCATAAGCTTAAAGTGTCAAGTCATAATTCTTACGTGTTTCAGACATCTCCAAAAACCTGTTCTATGGAAAGATACTGATGCGAGTGTTAAATATAATAATCATTTGCTTAAGTATATAGATATGAATGGAATTTCAGGTGCATACTGAAATGTTTTCCGTTTTATGGGACTACCGTGAATTTTCAATTTTACTGGAAATATTATGATATACAGATATTAGATACTCCCAGTCTTATAGAGGACAGTTCCAAGGCTAACAAAAAGAACATACTTCAAGGAAACCGACTACAGAATGATTCTACGACGAGCAGTTGCTGCTGAGTAATGTCCTTCTGTACAAATCTTTGTGAAGAATTAATGCATGTTTGTTGTAGTCAGTCATCACTACATAATTTGTAGAAGTAGAACTAGCTTCTCAATAAGATTGTCAATGTACTTATAGCAATGACTGAGAATGTATGATTCCAGGTAGTATCAAGTTCTGCTCCCCTGTAAATTGTCAACACATTGACAAAAAAAGTCATAATTTATGAAGCATATGCGTGTAAACCAAATGTTTTCAAAATGTTGGATATGTGTCTCATGGTATCAACATTTTAAATTGTCATACATGAAAATATTTTTAGAAATAAAAAATTTGCTAAAAATATTTTGAGTTACTAATATCAAAATAATTTAGAATCTGATGTCCCATGAATTAATTAAATGACACTGTTTTTTCTAGGATTGGGAGTGAGATGAACCGAGTTAATTCTTGACCTATAAAAGTCGTGTTTAAACTTATTTAAAATGTATCGAATTTCAATTCAAATTTTGATCGAGTCAACTTCTTTATTTTAATTTGGCAAAAATGTCGTTCTCGTTCGCGAACAATTTTTTAAAATATTTAATGAGTTATTTCTCTTAAACATTTGATGAATTTTTCGTGAGTGTCTGGACCTATTTTCACAAAAAAAATTAATATAGTAACTTTTACTTATTTCTTATTTCAATGAACACAAAAATATAAATATAAATAACCTAAAAATAAATGTAAATAAATTTAACTTCTATTATTAAGATAACAAACTATCAATAACTTTTTTCTACATTTTAATCAACAGAGATACAAATTATGTTAATGAATATCTTATCCAACAATATTAATGAACCTGTACATGAACATTACATTAAATTAATTCGAAAATTTTAAACTCGAACTATATTATATTTAATCCAACTTTTTAAAATTAAATTAATCGTAAACGAATCATTTTCGAAACTTTTACCCATGGTTCTAAAAATTCCTGATTTAACCGATTAATTCTCTGTAAGGTAACCAATCGATTCAATTTTTGAAATCCGATTAATCCTGTTAATTTATTTAAAATGATATGTTTAATTGTAAATTAGACTAATATATAAAATATTAGATGAAAAATGATCCTACAGTTAATTGTATGGAATTTTATAAAGTTATTCCATCAAAACAACGTAGTTTTGATAGATTTTATTTTATGATTTAAAAGGGCCCAGAGAATTTCATTAATAATTATGCACATGTGTCACAATATTAATGGTTAATTTTAGGAGAATTTTCTATCCAAAATATTATTATAATATATGATTAATAATTCAATTAATCCTCAATTTTCCGATTAATTTTAAATCGTATGTCGACTGATTTACGGATTTCGGATTTTTACGACCGTACTCACCAGGATTTAACGGCCACTTACCATACACATAAATAAATCGAGAGAACATAAAAAGAAGGCAATTCACTCCCGGCATTGTCATCAAACTGAAGAAAAATGGGTGCGTATGCAGCACCCATTTCTCATCTCCTCCCCTCCTCCATCTTAAACCCCAAAACCCCATCTTCTTCATCCAAAAAACCCTGCCAAACACCCCCTAAACAACCCCATTTATCATCACCCTCTTCCTTAAATATACAAAGAAGACAGTTGCTACTCTTCTCTCTCCCTGTTATATCTTTAACAAGCTTTTTTCAATACAATTCCAGGAGCTCTGCAGCTGTTAACTATGACCCAGTTAGCCCAGCTGAGAGAGATGCAAGTTTGAGTCTTTCTCAGAGAGTTTCTGAAGCTGTGAGTTTGCTTGAGAAAGGTAGGGACTTGCAGGCCAAGGGTGACTTTATTCAGGCTCTTCAATGCTTCTCTCAGGTACCCAAAAACAACTTTTCTCTTTTCTACTTTTATTTTTTGTAAATTTGCATTTTGCTTGTATTTTTGAATTTTATGTTCTGAGTGAAGCATATTAAATTAATGTTTCTTAAGTAGTATATATGGTTTGGTTGGATGGAATGGAATGAGTCAAGAATGTTGTGCAGAATCGTAAAATTCATTAATTTGCAATAAATGATGTAAGAGTCAAAAAAGAAATTTAGAGATTGCAAATTTACGAGGTCTGTGAAGATAATGATAGAACTAGTAATGAAGTGTTTGTCCCAAAATTGTTGTGATTGAACTATAAATTTGTATGAATGGAACAAAGCAAGAAATGAAGATAATAATGATCTACGCACAAGGTATTTTCAACTTCATTCCATTTTCCCCTGATTTCATTCTTTCCAGAGGGAGAGTGTTTAGTTTCATTTTTGGGCTGTCCATTGAGTTTAGAATTCAACTCACACTGACCAGAGCTGTTTATTTGTTCTTATGGGTCTACTTGTTTGATAGACGTAGATGCATCTCAATGCACAAACTTTCCAATTCCATAACATTTAGAATAATTTAGATCATGTAAAGATTAAAAACAATTACGAATTAGGAGATTACAGTTGTCACTATATTTTAATCCATTTTTAGTTTTACTTTCTACCTTGATGCAAAATGATATGATGATTGTGAACATAATTTATATATGGATGCATAAATGTAACTAATGTAGGATATTAAAAGAATCTATTAGGAATTCTTTTCCTTTTTCAGCACGATTCAGCTCCTTAAAACGGTCATCGACCAACTTGATGCAACCACTGCCTAAGTTGTGCAATTTACTTTGGTCTTTCCAACAAGCCATGCACTCCACCCGTTAAAACACAAAAAAAAAAAAAAAAGGGCGTGCTTGTAATCTCCTCTTCCAATCTGCCACATTCCAGATTCCAAAAGGCCACTGAACCCCATCTTCATTTGAACCTTCTTCATGCCAACTCTTCTATATCCCTGCCTATATCTTAGACTGCTTTTTCGATCTGCCCAATTCGTCTCGGAAGTAGGAACAGATCATTTTTACTTTGCTCAACCCACTTGATTAGACACTCCAAACATAGCATTATCCCTCCATTGACATAACATCGCAGGAGTATCATATGAAAGCCTCTTTTTTTTTTTCTTTCGTAGTGAGGCCATTGTATCAAAATAGATGGTGTTACCACTTTAAGCCAATTTCCAGAATGAAAAGTTTTTGGTTCATTCCTTCCTACTTTAGTCACTCTATTAGCTTTTACAGAACATAATTCAACAATTCCAACTACTTCGCCCTCAACCCATGCTGCACGATCCTCACTTCACCCCTCTCTTGTTAAATACAAGATGCACAGTCGACCTTTGCACCTAGTCCTAGAACCCCTTTCCATGCAGGAACTTTTCTCTACAAGTAGATATACATTTACTGCAAACTTATGATTTGTTACAAACAGTAAAGTGGTAGAAAGATACAGTCAGCCGATTACTAATTACAAGTATGAAAATTACATTTATTAAATATCAGAAGAAAGACTGAATAACATGTGCTGTAAAACTAAAAAGAAAGACTGAATAACATGTGCTGTAAAACTAAAAAGCCTTTACTCAAGGATACAAGCAAAAACCGTGAAACCTCTAAAAAAATCTTTTACTGTTTCAAAATAATAGGAATTTTAAACGTCAGATATTTGAAATAGGAAGTCCTCATTCTTGGTGTGGGTCACAGCTTTTCCAGTCACTAGGTGTAGCTCTCCATCCACACTCACCAGTGTGGTTGTCCCTTACACTTCCAAGCTGTGGGTCTGATGTTAATTTATCATTTTATTTACTCTCACCAATGAAAGTTGTATCAAAGTCCTTTTATACTTGCTGAAGGATTCCCTTCAAATTTGTAGAGATTTAGGTGGTTCATGGAAACTTTTATACCTAATTATTGTCTTTTTGGAGATTTCCCAAAGAGTTCTCTAGAACAACCGTTTTTAGCAACAAATTCCCTCGGATCTTGTGGTACCATATGGGGAGGCTGTACTGAATGAGAAGTGAATATTATTGCTCATGTCTGGTGACTCTTAGAATTAAGATTAGTTGTGGTCGTAATTTCCAGACTATGTATCCTCTTCAAAGAAATACTTTGGTATAATTGAAGTTCCTTGACAAATAATTAGGTCTCTAGATTGTAAAGTTCAGACTTGTAAGAGTCTTTTCCAGTATCTTTGCAGCGAATGAGGAGACATCAACCGAAGAGGCGCTATTGAACTGCAGTCAATTGCATGTGGTAATTTTATTGGACAGTCTTTACAGCACTGGGAGCCCCTTCCTCATGAGCTGGAGGAGGAATTTTTGTAAGATTAGTGTCCATATGCATGTCCGCAGAAGTTTAAAGAGAAAATGTTGCTGTCTAAGAAGATACAGAATACTGTGGAGTATTCTTTGGAGATGCTTTAGCAAACATTAATCAAATGTGACTGATTTTGACAGGGCATTCGGGCATAGAAATTCAAAGGAGCAATAATCTCAAATTAGTTTCTTTCGCTCAGTAATTGTAATAGTCAAGCAAAAAAAGTAATGAAGATAATAGACTTGATTGGTGATACTTTAGGGTTTTCAACCAATCAAAAACCTAACTGACTTCACTTCGTAAATTCCTAATACCTATCTACAAAAAGAAAGCAACTGTGATGAGAGAGCTAATTCAGTCATAATATATTAATCCTAACCTAATTGAAAGTTCCTTACTGGATTCAGGGGCTCCAGATCCTTGTATATTAATTCATCCAGTACTAATTAAACCCCTTCTTTACGGGCTAGTGCATCAGTTCTTCATTTCTGAAAAGATGGGCTCAATTGGATACGAAGAAAAAGTACTACAAGAGGGCACAAGATGAAATGTCAAAGAGTGTATCCGTAGCTTCAACTAATTCATGGCACACAATTTACTTAATAACACTGGGAATTCATATAATAATCACCATGTGCATCATGTTTTGTTTTCTTACCTCAATTCATTTTGACTGTAAATACTGCTTCTCTCTGTATTTTGTTTTTGAATTTGAACCTTTGGGCCTATCCATAGTTATTTTTCAGTTAAAATTAGCTCTGTAGGTTGGGTGATGGTCCAACTTGGTTTGAATGATCACGATGGTTGCAAGGATACGCTTTGTGACTCTTAGTAAGATTGATGACTAACTTTCTGGGTAAAATTTAGGGTTTAGTTTTTGGCCCGATTGCCCAACATGGACTTTTGGGCACATGGTTTAAATTTTATAATGAGAATAATTAGGTTTAGAAAGATGCAATAATCTCAAGAATTTTATAGTCAAATCTGAAGATAAATGGAAATTACTGGACTCGAATTAAGTTTACGTGACTTGCTACTTATGTATTTCCTGATTTACTATAGTGAATAAATTTTTCAATAGCTGTCTATTACAATATCAATAAGAAAACTTCTTATTGATAAGTAATGAAGAATATCAGTCTGCGAGTAAACTTCTTTGTTCTTGGAGGTCTCAGAGCAAATTGTATTCATCCAACCGCTGCTTAAAGCACTTCTTGCATCGCGTTTATTTTATCTATGTAGAGTACTATCATTCTGGAAAGAACTCTTGTGGGAAAAAAATACTTTAGTTTTTCAATTATGGAGAAAGTTGCTCAAGATGAGATATATATCTTGTCTATGTGCATGACTAGTTGATCACACCTTGCAAGTGCGATCGAGTTTAATAATCACCATTTGAGTCACACCTTGTGAATCTAATAAAAGAATGACATTCCGTTATTATTTATTTGATAATGACACTTTGTACGTCAGAGGTTAAAAATCTCTTGCGAGTGTGAAGAGAGAACTAAGAACCACATCTTGTGAATGAAGATTTATTACACCTTGTGCGTACAAAGATCCGCTGCTGGAGTGTATGAAAGATAAACCAGAACTCTTGACTTCGTGAGTATAAGGAGAAAACTACACCTTGTCTGACTGGGTTGGACAATCACGTACTGGGAGTTTTTTTTTTTTTTTTTTTGAGCTGCACCGTGCACGAGTAATCTTATTTGTAACTTGTATTATGAAAAATCATAATTTGGTATTCTGATAGTAAAGACTTATTTGCAGGGTTGCATATGATCTTCCCTTTAAATTAAAGAATTTTCCACATTGAAATTGTGTGTTCTTTCCTTTCTCTCACTTCATCTTTTTTTCTGCACAATCGTGTTATATTATACATATGAATGTAACAAATAATTAACTCTGTGCCACGTGGCTCATATTAAATGCACGGTAATGGCGGATCTAGCATATGTATCTTTTAATTTGTTCAACAGTGTCGCGCTCTGCAAGGAATTTATGTCTGAAAGTATGTATGTTTTCCTTCCTCGTCCTTTGTTGTTTTATTAAATACACCCATCACAGGAGTCTCGGTCGAGAGTTGATTAAAAATCTTTGCGATTTTACAGTTCAGTGTATGTTGCAGTAATAATGAATTTTTATAATGAAAACCTAAATATGACACAAATTTCAGGTGGTGAAAGATTACAAAGATTTTGCCCTTTCAGATTATGCAAGAGTGGGTCGAGCAATAGCATTGTATGAGGTGGGTGATAAAGAAGAAGCAATAGCAGAGATGGAGGATGTTTCTATCTCCTTGAAAGGATATCCTGGTACTGAAAAAATATGAATGCTTTCATAGAATGTTTTTGGTTATCTATAATTTCTGAAACATTAGTGAAAAGATGATCCTAAGTGCCTAGTGCCTAATGCCTGGGTGCATTGCTAAGGTGTCAAGGGTCCTTTTCCATTTGTCTTCTGCCTTTTTTGATAGAAAATGAAATAGTGGGCTGTGAGTTTTGAGGGCACCCACATACTGAAAATAATATGACAGGTTATGTCTATACTCCTCACTCCTCAGACCAGTCATCAGCTGCATGTAGTAGGGACTAGGGACGTTCCCACTATATTATTTCAGCTTCACGTATCCCTTTTTGAAAAAGTTTTCAGATTTTTGAAAAGAGTACAGATATTCTGTAATAATTGTGATTCTGGCATCCTTCTACCTTGATCATGATCCCCTGTGTTGTTTCTGTGTTGTTTTTATTTTACTAAACAGTTCCGGTTTTAATCTGATAATATAACGAGGACTGGAAGCAAAAGTATTCACAAACAGTCGATATATATGTATTAGTTTCCATGTATCCGCAGCACATGCCTCAAGGGCCGGCTTGAGAAAAATGCAAAACAAATCTATGAGCATTTGAAATTATGAAAACAAACTAATTACGGAAACAGCTCCATATCTTTATTCCCCTTTTCCAGGGTTATTTTGTACCCTTTTGCTTCTTCAAATTTAATACTCACTTCACTGTCTTATATTGGGTGTTTTGCAGAAGTGCACGCAGCTCTAGCAGCAGCATTATACTCGGATAAGCATGCTCCCCTTCTTGCCGAGAACCAATTCACTATTGCAACTCTTCTTGATCCTCATTATACAGACCTCTCATATGTTAGAGAGACAAAGCACTGGCCCCCAAGTTTAGTTAGCTCTCTGCAACATTTTATCACACTTTCCTAAATGCTTATATGACATATACACATACAGCTTCTTAACCACAACTCAAGTGTTGTGGCCTTACTGAATAAACACATACTCAATTCCTATTCTGGTACATTATTATATGAAATGGTATATAAATTGTGCATGCATGTTGTTTAACATGATATTGGCCTGCTATATTTTAATCTTGCGGCCATCGACGTCTATGGAGGACAATAGTGTTTGTTAATTTCGCATATAACAAATTTGAATGGCACTACTTGAAGTTTATTTATTGTACTAGGCTGGTTAGACAGCCTGAAATGTGGGAATTGTGGTGGCTAATTACATGATTATCGTCCAAAATGTCGATTACTTTTCCAGGATTTATGTTAAAGTTTGGCTTTCCTCCCAAATTGCAATACAAAGATGATGCTGATTGCTGCATAGGGCCAAACTTTGTAGACCAAATTATGGACCACTGAGGCCTCTCAAGCATTGTTGTTTTGTAAGCTTTATACAAAGAAGCAGAATATGAGAAAACTCCTAACTAGTTTGTTGACCCCATAAATGCCTTTAACTTTATTGTTGTGTGCATTTTCAAAGAAGACAATTTTTGCTGTTTTTCTTTCTTTTACTTTGCCAGAAAAGTTTTTTCCCCAGGAACAAGCAATTGATGTCCTTTGCTTAAATTCGGATCGAGGACAGCCTTTTCCAATTGCGTGATTCTCATACACACTATGTTTCCGTTTGACATTATTTTTACGAACCATAACTAGAGTCCCTCGTCGATTTCATGTTGTACGTTATTAAAACCGAAACATTAAAAATTTTAATTTTTTTTTTGGGAGAAACAATGTTGTTTCTCCTTCAACTTAATTATTAAAACTCTCTTTAATCCTCTGCCTAATTTTATTATTCATTCATATGTTGCCTGCAACAAGCGTGAAATGTTTGGGTAAACGTTAATTGCACGTGAAGTATGACCAGTTCATCCGAAAACAGGGAGTAAATAGAATAAGGGCGACTACTTAACTTCTAGCTTTTGGATTATTACCAGCCTAAAAAAAAATGAAAAATAAGCCTTCATGATGATTAGGGATGGCAATAATTAATTAGAGGTGCGTAGCACTAAATCATCACTATTGAACCAAAAGTAAACACAATGCTTGTTGCTTAATCATATTTAATCTTTTGGTTAAATAATATATCGGCCAAACAACCTCTTTGTCTTTGAATTCAACATTTTTTTTAAGCTTAACATTTTTTTAAACTTGAATTAAACAATGTGATTAACCTAGCACCCGTGCAACTTTTTCCAGGTTAATACAATAGTATATACACAATGTACTGCAGGGTGGTCCAATGAATCTCATAGTCTCGGATCTCCTAAGCTCACATTATAACTAATCATAATCAAGGAGAAAGATTTGTTATGTGGGGACTCCATACTTTTGTTGAAATTTGACAGCTACTTATTTATAAAAAAATTATTTCAAATAAAAATGAAAAACACGAAGTAGAAGTGAGTGAGGATGACCCTTTCAGCATTGTCCTAACAAAAGAATGTTGATAATATTACAACTTCGAGGATGAATCGAAATACCACTATTTTGCAAAAAAATATCTAAAATACCAAATTACATTTGCTGATATCATTGTTCTAAAAATCGGTGATTACTCGATTAATCCCTATTCCTTGAATTATCGCATTGATTAATAATTCGAATATTCGATTAATCATCCGATTACTTTTCAAATATCCGATGAATTCTTGGACAGTGTCTTCACCGATTAAGTTCAATTTTCATTTATTACTGGCTGATATATGCATACGATACTTGAAAATCGAACCCGAGGCCGTGCATCTAACCACACATTCTCACATTCGCTCTCTGCGGTGGAACAATATAATTGTCTCAAGTTGTGATTTTTCTAAAGAACCATGTTGTAATTCTCTAAATAACCATAGCGACCCATGACTTCACTGTCATCAGATAATTGACATTGGTTAATTTAAACAGGTTATATAGTTTATGCATCATACATCAAAAACTTCACCAGACAAAACATAAACATCAACAAACAATATATAATTATAAACATTAATATTGTAGTTATAACCACATTGTTTAACAACTGTCAAGGTTGGCTTCTGTTTACAGCAACTAAGTAATAGTTTTAAAAAAAGACCATTTCTAATAATCTTGCTTCGAGTCCTCAATCCACATTGTTCTCAGCAGCTTAAGCAGCATTCTAGCCTTTGTTTTAGTTCTCTCATTACACTGGCTTTGAAGAAGCAACAACAACTGTGTCAAAACTCCTGCACTGATCACTTCTTCTCGAGCTCGTACTGAATCACGACATATAATCGTCAATGAATTAATAGCACTTTTACTACCTTCATGATCCGAAACTCGAAAAATCATTTTAACAAGAGCACTGAGACCATTAGGATGATTGCCCATATCAGTTCTTGCACTCTCTAATCTTAACAAAACTTCTAGCGTTTTCATTGCCATTGGTGCCAATGATACCTCGTGCTTATAAGTGCCTAAAATATAATTCACTAGTCCATGGATTGCACCTGCACGTACCATATTTTCCCTATTTGATTCTACAGAACACAGTGCTGACAGGGAATTGATTCCGGCTTTAGATGCATCTGAGGTCTCATGAAGAAGCTGAACAATTCCTTGCAGAATTGATTGTTGTTGTGCTAGCACAATGCAAAGCTGCCTTGTATACAATGATGATGAGATTTTTTCCACAAGTAGGCATAAACATTTCTTGATGACAACACTTTCTTGTTCGAATAGTACCACGAATCGTGCTATTTTAGACTCTTTGTTAAGGATATTTAGCGAGCCTAGATCACTATATGGTAATAACTTTACAACACATATCAACACTTGTTCAACAAAGTTCATATAATCTTGATAGTGAGGATGGTGATCTCCGAAAACAATTTCAAGAAGCATTGAGAAAAGGCCTAACCGGATCAAACAATAGTTTTTGCTAGGAAGCTCCCCTGATAAAGCTTCAATATCTGCTAGTATTTGAAGCTTGACATCTAGGCTAATATCAGGAGACTCCAGATTGTGCTTGATTCCTGCTAACGAAAACTCGGAACCAAGTGTTTTCAAGTAATGATCAGTGCTTAAACGAGGAGCTTTTCGGATCCACTGATCAATCAAATGGCGTAGCGTGTGATTAGGAACCATGGATGGATCATGAAGCTTCTGCATTGTAACAGGACATGTTAAATTACCGGTAGCTAGCCATTTCTCAATACTTGACCTGTCATAAGTGTGACCTGTTGAAAGGATCACTGGATCTGTGAACAAGTCTAAGCTTATTGGACATCTGAACAAATGTGGAATCACCGTTTCTTCTTCCATCACAAAAAAAAATCAAGATTTCGCGAAAACGAAACGAATGGCCTTAAATATTTTGCAAGTTCAAGAGATGGCTAGTGAATACTTATCAGATAAATCATCAAATAACCATAAAGTATGAAATATTATCAATAAGAGATAAGTTCTTGAATTATGTACAGTTTTATAATGTGAGAATGAGGGAGCTGAGAAGGTAAGAAAGTATAGTTTGGGAGGTAGGCATACAAGGAGAAAAAATCAGGAGCACATGAGAAGGAAGTGTAAAGTGCAATCTTAGTTGGATGATACAGAAGAAAACATAAGCAAAGATACATAACAGAGATGGACAAATCAAGGCTTATCCTAGTGGAATATAGATAACAGTAGGATTGGGACCCCCATAATTCTTTGTTTTCCTAGATTTATCAATACAGTCAAAACTGACCCACTCAATTGAAATATCAGTTTCATTGTGCTTCAAGTTTGAATCCATTCAGCAAAAGTTGAATAAAATAGGCATGATTGAGAGAGAGGGAGAGAGAGAGAGAGAGATGATTGTCACAGGGGAGAGAGAGAGATATGGTTGTAACTTGTTGTCACAAGGCTCATGAGAATAACACTAAATGAAAACCACACAAGGAGTAACAATTATAATTACTGCTTAAAAAATAAACATAATTATGTGTACAAGATCAATAGGTGATGATCTCTAAGGTTAAATTTAATTCTTGGTAACAGTATGCAACTGCAAGCAAGCAAGCAAGCAAGTACACTAATATTTAATAAATGCTTGCAGTCCCTCTGCACAAATTGCCTGCATGCTGCTATAAACAGTTAAAAAGCATATTATTAGTTCATTAGTACCAACTAAAGTAAATTGCTAGTAATTCAGTAGGCGTTTGTACCCCACTACAAAAATCTCCATATATTAGCAAAACGTTAAATAAAAGAAGTAAAAGCTTCTTGTTAGCTATCGCTCAAATGTGTGTGTCAGCGTATGTAAACATCACGATTTTGTACATGTCTTCAACCAACTCCTAAAAAGATCGGATGAGACTTCTGTTGTGTTTAATTACGAACAAAAATGTTGTGTTTTGTCTTTAAGAAGGAAATAAATTAATGAAATTAAGGATAAATAATGAATATAGAGTAAAATCCATCTAAAATGATATTTTTAGATTTGAAAAAAATTATTATTTGAAATAGGTTATCTCATGTAAAGTTGTGATTCCTAATTCTCTTTCAATCTCAAAATTTTAAAAGTTTATAATTTTAATTTTCATACCTTTTTTAAAAGCAATTTTTATACTCTCTAAAACAATATGTAGGCTTAAAGCATATATACAAAGAAAGAGAAAACTGGGCACCTGAGGTTAAAAGATTTTGTTAATATAAAATAAGTGGTCTCGCAGGACAATTTTATAAATATAAATTTTTTCATAGTAATTTACATATATACCCTTAAATTTATACTGAAAATCTTTTAACTTCCTAGAAAATCTGAGGCCAATCTCAGGCACATCAAACCCATAAAAAAAAATGGGTTTGCATGAGATTATAACACATTCATATACAGTATATTTTTTATGACAGTTTGGCAAATACTATAAACTATTCATAAATTTATAAATTTATCTTCGAGTATTTATATGGATACTTTTTATAAACTCGTGTTACTACGTTGAGGGTGACGGTGATCTCAGGATACTCATATATATATATATATATATATATATATATATATATATATATATTACACAAAAATACTCTATAAAGTATGTGTTTCTTTAACAAATGTCTAAAATGCTCTTTTTATAATAAAATATTAATATTGACCAAAATATTTGTTTGCAGAATGTAATTACACAGAAGTGTAGGACTCATACGCTTTATATGTAAGATGGAAGGAAAATTAATTACTAAAAATAAAATAGCTTATATCACTTATGTGACATGCCAGCAATAGAAAAATGTAGGCCTTAACAAAAATTTATGTTATGTGCTTTCAAACTAGATATTGTATTGATTAATTAGTGGGATGAATATAATAATCTTATGATTTATATTCGTATTTTGATAAGTCTTACTTTTTTTCTATGTATATATGTTGTGCCCAAAATTTTGTAAGGGATCTAATTTTAGGCCCAGGAGTATTAGAGGCCCAATCTGAATGGTTTACGTATAATAAGGAGGTCCATCTAGTTAGGTCCACCTAGTCAGATCCAACAGTTGTGGTTAGGTACGGTAAGGATATTGGTGCAGCTCTGGAGGTACTGATATAGCCGTAGCTGAGAGGTATCGATACAGTCGTAGCTGTGGAGGTCCTGATACAGCTATAGCTGGGGGTAGGAGCACTACCGTAGCTGGGGGGTAGGAGCACTGCCGTAGCTCCACCTGTGATATATATATATATATATATATATATATATATATATATATATATATATATATATATACCTGTGTGAACAGAAATGAAGTTGGACAAGGACTCAATCTCCTATTCTTTAGGAGCACGAAAATATCTTCAAGGGTTGGACTTCTAGCTGGATTCTATCACTATAAACATGATAACAACGTTATATACATGATATATGTATATATTCAAGTAGACCTTCTTGGATAAGCTTCCACACAGTCCTAATGAAGCTAGGACTCTTCCTATCAACTGAAATACAACAAGATCAGCCTTATCAAGAGGGAAAAACATATAAAAAACGTGGCTTATTCATCAAGAAAGGCGTCCATAACCTAAAGAACTACATCGGGGCTTGATTCCTATAAATAGAATATGTAGGCAGTTGGCAAGGGGGTTCGGAATTTCACTTCTGTTTACACAAGGCACGTGTAACCTTAGTGATACTTTTCCGGGCACATCTTGGCCGAAATTTATGGCCACATTGTACGGAAACTTTGCTAATTCAGTCCCAAATCACCACAAATCTTCACCCGCTCCGGCAGTTGGAGCTGCATCTGAGGTTCGCGGGCCTGCTCACCTGTTCGAGATCCAAGGGCAGATTCTGCTATTCCAGCAAGGATTACTTGGGGTGTTGGTGCAGATTTTTCTCATAACATTTTTGGCGCTAGAAGGAGGGGCATCTCCGATCTTCTGAGAGGAACGATGTTAACAACTCTGGCGATGATCGTACCTTGAAGAAAAACTGATATAATCATGGAAATGAGCCCGAAAACAAAGTCTTGAGCAAGGATTTCACGGATTGAATTCCATGTATGGTCAGGAGAATCATTACTCTAAAAGAAAAATCTGAAAAGATGAAGAAACGGTGGAGAAATCATGGCTTGTTAAAAAAAAAGGAGAAGAAGGGAGGTAACCACCTTCATTCTAGTCAATTAGTGGTGAAAAGGCATAAAGGACGATATATATGGCTCCGGGATGCACATACTTTTGGTTTGAGGAAAGAGGCCTGGAAAGAATGGCCGGAAAATGAAGTTTTCAGATGTTAATTTCGATCGAAAATACCCAAAAAGAAGGTTCCGCGATGAGAGCTTCTATGACCCAGTAGCTGCTCACGTAAGAAGTGCTAATATGTTTGACTGGACAGGTGAAACTGAAAATCCACCTACTAATGGAGGTACGACCACATCCACCTGCTAATGGAGGTACGACCACATCCACCTGCTAATGGAGGTACGACCATCCGGAGAGGTTCAGTCGAGAGTTTCTAGTGGCAAAGACAGGAGAGACCTCAATCTCGAGGTTGCACCTATGGAAGAAAGTTTCTATAAGGTACCCCCAAATACTTCATCTTGGCATATGATAAGAAGGTTCTTATAGACAGAAAATGGCGAACCTCAATTTAGAGGTTCAACCGGATGGAGGTGAAGGATTATCGAAGCTCCCACAATAAAACTTACGGAATAAAGATCTGGTTCATACTATACTTCAGGTCGTAAGGGGAGTAAGCAGGTGAACCTGCATGGGAAAGAAGGTACGAACCTCCCGACTAAGGAGGTACAAATGAAGCTAAATATGAACCTCTTGACCAAGGAGGTACAACTGGACCAGCTACGCAGTTGAAGCTGTTTATTCAATCTACTGGATATTTGGATGTAGTTGTATTTGGAGATTGGAAAGGTGTAGCTGAGGAGGTGCAAGTACAGCTATGGAGGTGCATGTACAACTGTGAAGGAGCAGGTACGATTGTGGTTCCACCTTCACCTGATTAAGGTGAAGTTATGCAAGGACTTCGAAGTTAGGATTGGATTCTTATAAGGAGGTACAGGTTAACATGGAAAATCATGAAGATGCGGATCTCTTGAGTAATGTAGAAGAGCTAGAATGAAGGTTCCATGATGGCAGGTTCCAAAAGACAAGTCTCAACATCTAGAAGCTTCACCTACCAAAGGTACTGACATGGTTGAGAAACTAGGCTGGAGGCTTAACAATGAAGTAATGCCTAAAAAGTTTGGTGAAAATAGCTCTCTAAAGAAGGAGCTTCATATAAACGAGGTCCTCATACGAGAGGTTCAATGATGAAAGATCCATTGATCTGGAGGATTCTCTAAATATCTAAATTTCACATCTGACAAGAAGGTTCCTAAGGAAGAAAATCGAGACAAAGAGGTCCACTTAAAGGACCTACTAAAGAATACAAGAGGAATAAAAGAGATACCGGCAATTCATGACCTTCACAAGGGAAGTGATAAAAGGGTGTAACTTGATGGGCAGTCATGGACCTATTAAAAAGGTTCCATTATGGTTGTACCTGGACTTGTTACGGAGGTTCAATTATGGTCGTACCTGAACCTAATACAAAGGTTCCATTATGGTCGTACCTGGACCTATTACAGAGGTTCGATTGTTGTCATACCTGGATCTATTAAGAAAGGTCAGTTATCTGAATGGCGTTCCTGGATAAGTAAGCATAGGTATCCTAGCAACAGGGATGACCGTGGTGTTCTACCAAGTAACTTGAGGTGCGGCAGTTGAATCTGGAGCTTCCACTACAACAAGCTACTGCAATTGATTGAAGTTCTAAAAGATTCACCTTGTGCCTTGATGAATTTCTCTAAAGGATGCTCAATTTAGAATAATGAAGGAATCATGTTACCAATAGCTCCAATGGAGGAACCTCGGGATGAAGGTTCCAGTTTTTTGGGGGGTAGTACCACCCATGACATTGATGCAAATGGCTGCTCTAATGAAGGATAATGAAGGCAAGGCGCACCATGTGGAAGTTATGACTGAGGATTAAAAAAAAGGTACAAGGGAACCTTGAGGAATTCTTGGATGGTCATGTGGCAGTACCTACAGAAGTAGGTCAAAGCAACTTATAACGGAAGTTTCACCGATAGTGGAAGGTGGAAACTCAGAATATCTAGTTAAAGGTCTGATTTGAATGACGCTGAAGCTTCAGCAAGAAAGGCTATTAAGGAAGCGGAAGGCGAATCGGTACCTCTCATAAATTGAAGAGGCGAGAGACCTGTTCTGAAAAATACAGCAGAAGGGGGCATATGAAGCCTCTAAGGTGATCAACTGATAGAAGAAGCATATGAAAAAAGAGAAAGCTCTTTGAAAGGAACCATCTCGGCTCATGAAAGCTTCGAGCAGTATAATTATGGTAATCTTCATGATGAAGAATCTCGAGGAGGTTCACATACTGTAAGCCCCGTAGGCACGATAAGGTACGATAAGTTGGAAGGTGTCTCACGAAGAGGTCCTCCTGCTATAAGCTCCTCGAATACTAGAAGTTGAGATTTAGGGATACCTCATGGAAGGAATTGCAGATGGAGCTGATGATAATAGTTTCAATCAAATTCTGGAAAAGAAGCAATTGGATAAAGAAGGAGGTACGAATGACCTCTTGATTATTAAAGAAAGTGGTACGAGGTTCACATATGGAGCTTCCTACCATCCGACGGATGCATAATAGAAATCTATGTTAAAGGCATGTAAGCAAGAACCTCTCAAGGGAAAAATCACCAGAAGCTATGAAAGCTCTAAAAATAATGAATCTACATCTTTGCATGCTAAGGTAGTGGAAGGAAATCAGGTGGGACTGAAGACACCATCTCAAAATTGGTAGATGTCAATAATCTTAATGAAATCTGAAGGATCGAAAGGCAACCTGGGTGGCATATGAGCGAAATATTCATCTCGGTTTCGAAGGTGAACCTTACAAGGAGACTGTTATCTGTCAACAGTAGCTTCCCCTAAGGCACTATCATTGACAGCTTTCTTATTAAAAGGATGGAGGAAAGGCTAAAATACCTGGTAAAAAATATACTTGAAGATATTGACGAAAGCAACCAAGTGAAGGTCAAATAAAGAAGGATCTCAGTCATGAAAAAGAAAAAGGTTAAAAACCTCCCATAAATAAGGAGAGGTGCAGCTACGCGTACGAGTTGCAAAGTCCTTTGGAGCTACGACTATATCGGAACCTGTTGGAGCTACGACTATATCGGTATCTGTTGGAGCAAGATCTCAAAAGTATGCGTACCTGAAATTAGTAACAGAAGGTTCAAACAACTGAACCTATGGAAGTGGAGTTATATAATTTCTGACATCAAGGGAGTCATGGCATGAGCTGCGAGAAGGTTCTACAACTGGATTTATGGAATCATCATTAAGAAAGAGTAACATGGTCTTTCATGGAAGGGGTATTACAAGTCGTGGCTGCTTCTTCTGTGATACCTCTTGTTTCTTACAATGAGTACGCTCACGTAAGCTTAGAGATTCATGGTGAAGGATGGTCGAACCTGGCTGCGGATTATATAAGGTTCCTCTTGCATAAAATGGCTACAAGGAACCGGGGGGTAGTGGATGATATACCACCCAGGATGACATCTTGAAAGTGCTAAAATTTTCGAGCAAACGGGAATTTCAAACAAATAATGAGTCAGGTTCATTAATATTTATCTGTGGGTTGAAGGTTCATTCTCTTCTCTGGTTGTTGCAGCTGTTGAGGTTCATTCGCACTCACCTGTGAGTAGCAGCTTCTTTGGTATTCACCTGCTGGTTGCAGGTTCATTGGATTCAGCTGCAGGTGCAGCTTCAGTGGATTTCAGCTGCTGATCGCAACTTTATTGGAATTAGTTGCAGGTGCAGCTTCTTTGGTATTCACCTGCTGATTGCAGCTTCATTGGATTCAGCTGCAGGTGCAGCTTCATTGGATTTCAGCTGTGGGTCGCAGCTTTTTTTGGAATTAGCTGCAGGTGCAGCTTCTTTAGTATTCACTTGCTGGTTGCAGGTTCATCGGATTCAACTGCAGGTGTAGTCTCATTGGATTTCAGCTGTGGGTCGCAGCTTTGTTGGAATTAGTTGCAGGTGCAGCTTCTTAGTTATTCACCTGCTGGTTGCAGGTTCATTGGATTCAGCTGCAAGTGCAGCTTCATTGGATTTCAGTTGTTGGTTGCAACTTTATTGGAATTAGCTGCAGGTGTAGCTTCTTTGGTATTCACCTGCTGGTTGCAGGTTCATTGGATTCAGCTGCAGGTGCAGCTTCACTGGATTTCAGCTGCTGCTTGCAGCTTTATTGGAGTTAACTACAAGTGCAGTTTTTTTGGTATTCACCTGCTGGTTGCAGGTTTATCGAATTCAGCTGCAGGTGCAGCTTCATGCTAGTTGTAGGGTGATTGGATTCAGCTGCAGGTGTAGCTTCATTAGGAACTCATATATTGGTTGCAGGTTCATTGGCTTCACCTGCTGGCAGCAGGTTCACTGGTTTCATTTACAATATGCAGGTGCATTGGTTTTTTCTGGAGATTTTTGAGGTTCCGGTGCGTGAACCTTTAAAGAATTTTGATTCTTGAAGTATTCATGGAATTGGCTTGGAAGGACTTGGATATTGGAATTTTGGAAAAACCTCCCCGGTAGACACCTTTGGGTAGCAGCTTCTTAGGAGAAGTAAAACGGTTTATTAGGTACGACTGCCATGCTTAGGTTCAGCCTTTGATGTGTTTACTCATCAGTAAAATGTGATATTTTATTTACATGGCTTAAGTGGATTATATGTTTACATGATCTATGTGGATTATATGTTTATGTGTTTATATGCTCTTTGTTTATTTGAAACATGTTTGTTCAGTGAATCTGGAAAATGCTTTCTTGTTAGTGGTATATGTGTGAATCTTGAATGTCTGAATAGTTGAATCTAGCTCTTCATTATCGTTAGTCATATGTCAAATAACTAGGAGGGTAGTGAGAGTATGGACCTGCTAGGTAGATCCTCTTAGGTACGAACCTCCGCGGGGAGTATGGACTTGGTCTTTGAAAAAAATATGATCTATTCGGTTATTGAAGACATGGCAGGAGAAAGGGGATATGGTGATGAAGACCTTTCAGAAGCAAGAGAAAGGGTGTCTTGAAAAGTTATACGTCAAAGAAATGGTGCACCTGAAGATTTTGAAATGAGTGTTTATGAAGCTATGGAACGGATCTGGTTCGCGGAGATCCTATGAAACTAGGTTCGCGAGGTGCCTTAACGGAATCTGCTCGGGGAGCTCCTATGAAAATAGGTTCGCGAGGTGCCTTAACGAAGTTAGGCCCGCGGAGCTCCTATGAAAATAGGTTCGCGATGTACCTTAATGAATTCTGGCTCGCGAAGATCCTATGAAACTAGGTTCGCGGGGTGCCCTATTGATTCTCTTTGTGCCCTCATCAAAGCGATACATTGATGAATACTCTCATTTTTAAAGCTTATATATGATCAAAACAGGTTCAGTGATATTCAACCAACAAGCTATAGGAGGTTCATGCGTCATAATGGCTCGGGGGGTACATCAGATTTTCGTTGAGGAGTTGGCAGATCGAAAAAGAGGTCTTTATCATAAGCTTGGAGAGAGGGAGCTTCTACCAAGTAGGATTGATGGTCGTACCTGATCTAAAGCAGAACCATAAGGAAACAGATAAGTGTTATTCTCATGCTTTTACATATTCTTTTTCATACATGTTTTGTGTACGTATAAGGAAATATTTTATAGCGTTAAGCTTAAAACTTGATTCGAACCTCATCTATTTGGATAGATTAATATTTGTTGTTGTGCATGAACTCTTGTTTATCTAAATATTCATATCTCATGATTTTAAAGAAAGAAGCTTACTTGGATTTATAAAGAAAAATGTCATCATTCCATATACATTTATTTAAATTATGCATGGTTTTCAAAAATGTTTTCAAATGCTAACTGGAGCTGTCAAGTAGGTACCTAGGCACGCCATATGCCTCATAATGTAACCACTTGGAAAGACATAGCAGCAATGGAGGAGGTTTCCATAGCTTTCCCTTGGTTCCTCTTGTGGTATATATATGAAATCACTATAGGAGAAGTCCTCTGAATACTCATTATAAGAGAAGTCCTCCAAATACTCAACAATTTCTTTGGAGGTCCATTGTGATGGGTTCATGAGAATCTCTGAAAATTATGGCATTATGTCTTGAAAAGTGTGTTCGCCAAGGTTCTGCTTGATTGTAGAGGCAGCAACGGATTTATATACAAATTTATTTTTGTTTGCATAGTCATGTTTGCATGAATGTTTTTTTATGTGTATGAGCTGTATTCATTATATATGTGAGCTATTTAGCTCCTGCTACTAATCACTGTTTCTAGTTATTATCTTAGCTGCTCAGGTTTTGGAAGCTTAAGGTATCTTTACAACAGTGGGAGCTCCCTGCAGAAGCTCCATGGTTTGGTACATAAGGAATTCTTACACGAAGGTT
Source organism: Saposhnikovia divaricata (assembly GCA_036435485.1). NCBI lineage: Eukaryota > Viridiplantae > Streptophyta > Magnoliopsida > Apiales > Apiaceae > Saposhnikovia > Saposhnikovia divaricata. Next base: position 64,676,818 of record CM071596.1, read on the forward strand.
ATCTTAGCAGGAAAAAAGAGCATCTCGAGGAGGCAGACTATGGTTTTTAAGAGAAAAGGCTGGAAGCTGATAGGTTCAGGTACGAAGCTGAGGTAGCTTATAATTGGAGCTGGAATGTCGTATGTAATCTGGGGTATACGGAAGGGTTTCATTCAAGGATTCAGATTGAGGTACATACGTGGAAGCATTGTGCTTCCTGTTTCTTACGCCGAGTTAGCTCATGTAAGCTTAGAAGTCCGGTGTTGAAGCTATGTATCTGTCTGAGAAGGTAAGGAAGGATTGGACTTCTTCTTGTATTGGTTCCTTTCGCATTTAACGACATCAAGGAACCGGGGGGTAATTGTTGTGCCTAAAATTTCGTAATGGATCTAATTTTAGGCCCAAGAGTATTAGAGGCCCAATCTGAATGGTTTACGTATAATAAGGAGGTCCATCTAGTCAGGTCCACCTAGTCAGGTCCAGCTGGTCAGTCCAGTTGTGGTTAGGTACGGTAAGGATATTGGTGCAGCTCTGGAGGTACTGATATAGCCGTAGCTGAGAGGTACCGATACAGCCGTAGCTGTGAGGTACGAGGGCAGCCGTAGCTGTGGACAAGGACTCAATCTCCTATTCTTTAGGAGCACGAAAATATCTTCAAGGGTTGGACTTCTAGCTGGATTCTATCACTATAAACATGATAACAACGTTATATACATGATATATGTATATATTCAAGTACACCTTATTGGATAAGCTTCCACACAGTCCTAAGGAAGCTAGGACTCTTCCTATCAACTGAAATACAACAAGATCGGCCTTATCAAGAGGGAAAAACATATAAAAAATGTGGCTTATTCATCAAGAAATGCGTCCATAACCTAAAGAACTACATCTGGGCTTGATTCCTATAAATAGGATATGTAGGCAGTTGGGAAGGGGGTTCGGAATTTCACTTCTCTTTACACAAGGCACGTGTAACCTTAGTGATACTTTTCCGGGCACATCTTGGCCGAAATTTATGGCCACATTGTCCGGAAACCTTGCTAATTCAGTCCCAAATCACCAAAAATCTTCACCCGCTCCGGCAGTTGGAGCTGCATCTGAGGTTCGCGGGCCTGCTCACCTGTCCGAGATCCAAGGGCAGATTCTGCTATTCCAGCAAGAATTACTTGGGGTGTTGGTGCAGATTTTTCTCACAACAATATATATAATTTCTCGTAAATTATTTGTTAGTATTGGGACTGGGAAGAAATACTAAGTTGGCCCTTGGTCCATGTCTAAAAAGGTACTAGAAGCAAAATCATATGAAGACTGAAAGGCTGCTTTCTTTAAGAGCAAGTCCAATGCTAGATGCTAAATTGTTATTGCTATAATATAGAACCAAAAAGTGAATTTTGGTGCTAAAATAAAACTCACCCTCCAAAGCTAGTTCTATAACTAGTTTCAAATTTAACCAACTCTTTTAACTTTTACCTAACTCTTTTAACTTCTATTGAATGTTGTAAACAAACTCATCTCATTTTATTTAAATGATGATGTGGCATGGATGCATAAATGCATCCTTAGTTTCAAATTTAGCATCAATGATGCATAATATAGCAATAACACTAAAGATGAATCCAACTATAGCACCCCTTTGGAAATAAATTTTTTAGCACTTGACGCTATAATATAGCAATAGCACCAAAAATAGCATTGAACTTGCTCTAACTATTATTTGTTCATTTTCAAACTCCAATCTCTTTCTTTTTATTTTTGTGGGGGTGGCATTGCGGAAGCATCGGATCCACTGAATGCAATTATATAAAACACTATGGTAGATTTTAGGTGTATGTAAGAAAGAAAGACAAAGAGAATTAGACAATCTGCAAGTTATGAACAAATAAAAATGTTGAAAATTTGTGGTTTGAATGCTATGTTGTCTGCCACTAGAAGATATGATTTCCACATATATTAAATATAATATAAATTTAAGATATGATAATGTTTGATAGTACTAGTAGTTATTATAGCACAATCTGCTGACCTCTACGGCTCTACCACCATTTTATATATGTAAATAGTAAGTTGAAATATTCACAAACTGTTCTATTTTTTAGTTAAAAAGAGTCTATTTGAGTTGAAATTAATTTATGATGTTTCAGTTAAAATAAGGATTAGTTTGAATAATTTTAATCTATAGTGAACTAGTTCATTAAAATATATTTATAAAGATTTGTGTAAATGAGTTGGATTCAACCGTAAAAGTATGATTCGCTGGCTTTTTAATACATTAAAAAAACAATCTTGAAAAATATTGATTAATATGCTCCTAAATAGTAAATAAATATAGTTAACTAAATAATTTAGCTCATCATTATATATACGAATTACCTCAGTATGTAATTAAAAAAAAAGGCAAAACACATGATTTGATGCATCAAACTTGTTTTTCATTTTTGATTTGGTCCATGGACTTAAGTTTATTGAAATTACATATATCAACTATATCTGATTTGTTTTAAAATTTTCAAAATCTAAAGGAATCGTTAAATACCTTAACCAAACTCTTTGTAGAACTTATGCGATAATCACTAGAGATAAAATAACATTACTAAAACCTAAATAAAAGAAATTCTCTATCCATCTAAATACGAAATGTCTCCATAAAAAATAAAGCCTAATTAAATCAAACAAACTTTTAATGCTTCTGTATATTTTTTAATGTTAATTTTTGATTAAGAATTTATATACTTTTGTTGCATGATTTAAAAAAGGGTCAATAAATTCTTTTTAAAGACTTCCAGGTCTCATGTTCAGAGTTTATATATTAGGTATGTATGCTTTACTTGACATTTTTATTTATTTGTTTAATTTTCAATTTTAAATGTTTCAAGTTCAATTTATTGCTTGAAGATGGGTTGGGTGGGGATTGAGTAATTTATAAACTAATGCATACAATTGGATTACATAATTGATACAAGAGAGACTTAGCTATTTTAATTGCCAAATAAGCTTCACATGAAGTTCCAGTAGTATAGTTCAATGTATGATCTTTTAAAATAAATGGAAAGTAGTTCATGCATGCAAAATTAGTTGATGAACCAAACAAGTTCATATGTCAAATGATGTGTTTTGCCTAAAAAAAAATTACCTACTCAATTACACAAAAAGATCATTAAATAATTAATGATTTAAAAAAATTGAAATGTTACAGTGCCGTTCGAACTTTCTTTGTTGTCAGGAGTATAAACTCAAGAGAAATATAATTTAACTTATTAGTTTTAATAATCCAATTCAAATATTTAAGACATTAAAATTTAAATTCGTGTTTAAAAATTATGCTACTCGGATTGTTTTACTAATTTACATGGGCTATAAATTAAGAGTACTACATTTCGCAAGCCCGTTCCGGCCCGCAAATGATATCCAGTTTTTTTTTTTTTTTTGGATGATATCCAGTTCTATATACCCATCTTTTTATCAACAAAAATAAATAAAAAACGGTTGATTAAAATTTAAAATCCCCACATGCAAATTCCCGCGTGAACATATAAACCTATATGTTCATTTGAAATTAACTACACAGTATGAAGTAATGAACCCCATTTCGTGGTGTGAATCAGTTTCGTGTCGTTTAATTCCCATTGTTAAATGCTTACAAGGTGTTTGTTAAAGTGCCTCTGAGAATTCGTTCGCGTTGTTTTCTATTTTTCTCAACTGGGTTGCCTGCATTATTCATTTTATAGACTAAAGTGGATTTTGATAAGCGTATTGTTTTAGTTTTGGTTTTGGGTTGTGCCTGTTTGGCTTTGGTAGTTGTCGGGTTTGTGTTGTTTTCGAGGTGGATGCTAAATTTGTTGATGCAAGTGAGAGTGAGTGAAGGTTTGGAGTTTGTGATTTGCAAAGAAAATGCAGTTTGCAGGTTTAAGAATTGATTTAGGGAGATTCCTGCCAAAGTTGTATGTGGTGGAAGCCTTGAGTGTTGTCTGTATCGATTCTTCGGCTGTTGGTGTAGGTATATTGTTTTGATGGCTTACTCGGTTACTGTAGATTCCAGCTTCAGAACATTTATAAATCTATTAATGTTCATATAGTGTATATATCTTTTGATATTTCATGTAATCTACCATAAGCTTGGCATGACATTAATTCATTGTTTTATGTCTGTTGGCGTAAGTTTATTTTCTCATCTAGGGAGGAATTATTGTATTGAATTGTTGTTATCTTTACCATTAAAGTCAATGACTATTTATTATTTTTACTGCAGGTAGGCTGATAAGAAAACTTAAATGTCGTTCAGTTCATTCATCGGTGGCAGCCATTAGCGATGGCAACAAAAATGTAACAGGTAAAATTAATTTGGCGAAGAACCTAGCTGGTTTACTTGAGGAATCATCTAATCAGAATGAAAGAAAGCCTAGAACTCGGATGGAACTAAAGAGACACTTTGAACTTTGTATAAAGAGAAGGGTAAAGGAACATTATGTCAATGGGAAATATCATGACCTTATGGTAAAAGTGATTGCTGATCCAAAAACTCTGTTTGATGCTTATAATAGTATCAGGGTCAGTTCAAATGTTGATTTAGAACTAGAGTGCGATAAAATCCTGTTTAAAGAAATGGCAGAAGAGCTTGCTTATGGAAATTTTGATGTAGGTGCTAATACATTCTCCATCTCGACGAGAGGACCGTGTAAGGAAGTCCTTATCCTTCCAAATCTAAAGTTGAAGGTTGTCCAAGAAGCCATTAGAATAGCATTGGAAGTTGTTTTCAAGCCTTACTTCTCTAAGACTTCACATGGTTGTAGAAGTGGCAGGGGTCACTTGTCAGCCTTGAAGTACATTCGTAAAGAAGTCTCTAATCCTGATTGGTGGTTCACCTTGCTTTTACACAAGCAGCTCGATGCTTGTGTCCTCTCTAAACTTATCAAAACCATGGAAACTAAAATTGAAGATTCTACTTTGTACGATATCATCAGAAGCATGTTTGATGCTCATGTGCTCAATTTAAGTTTCGGGGGTTTTCCAAAGGGGCATGGTCTTCCACAAGAGGGGTTATTGTCCCCAATATTAATGAATATTTATCTTGACCTGTTTGACTGTGAAGTGTACAGACTTTCAATGATATATGAGGCTTTTGGTGCTGGTCCTCATACTGACGAGCATCCGTCGAACTCAAAATTGAGAAGCTGGTTTAGGAAACAGATAGATGGTAATAGTATCCAGTCTGCTGACTTAAACTCAAATGTGAGGATACATTCCTGTCGCTTCATGGATGAGATATTTATAGCTATTTCTGGTCCGAAAGAAGCTGCCAGTGCTTTCAAATCTGAAATTCAAAGCTTCCTGCACAATTCGCTCCACATGGATGTTGATAATTATACTGATGTATGTCCTTGTAATGGTACACGAGGTGTTCAGTTTCTTGGCACTATGCTTAAAAGAAGTATGAAAGAGAATCCTGCAATAAGAACAGTTCACAAATTAAAGGACAAGGTTAGGTTATTTGCTTTACAGAAACAAGAGGCTTGGGATTTCGGGACGGTCAGGATTGGGAAAAAATGGCTGGCTCATGGATTGAAAAAAGTCAAAGAATCTGAGATCAAGCATCTAGCTGACCCTTGCTCTGTGTTGAGCCGAATTTCACACTTGCGTAAAGCTGGGATGGAAACTGATCACTGGTACAAAGTCTTGCTAAAGATTTGGATGCAGAATGTGAATGCCAAATCTGAAGTTGGTGTCGAATCTGTATTATCAAAATTCATTGCTGAACCAGCTCTTCCTCAAGAACTACTGGACTCTTTCTATGCATTCCAGAAGCAGGCAGAAGAGTATATAACTTCTGAAACAGCAGCAACTGCCGCCCTCTTGCCCGAATCAAGTTCTGTTGAATCTGTTTTTATGACAAAGATATATACTCCAGTTAATCTCATAAAAAAGCGTCTCGTAAGATATGGTTTGACAAACTCTAAAGGGCATGCCCGTACATGTCAGGCACTCATCTTACAAGATACTGACCAGATTATTGACTGGTTTTCTGGCCTAGCTTCTCGGTGGGAGAGATGGTTTGGTGAGTGTGATGACTTCAGTAAAGTCAAAATCATAGTTTCAGATCTTGTAAGGAAGTCATGCATTCGAACGCTGGCAGCAAAGTATAGAATACACGAAAGTCAGATAGAGAAACAGTTTGATTCAGAACTTAGTAGACTTCCGTCAACCCTAGAAATAGAAGATGAGATATCAAATGGATCATCTGAAGCGCAGCAACCCAATTGTGATGAGGCACTAATGTATGGTATATCTTACAGTGGCTTGTGTGTACTATCTTTAACAAGAGTGGTAAGTCAGTCCCGGACTTGCTGCTGTTTTGTTATGGGTTGCACAGCTGCTGCACCATGTGTTTACTCTTTACATATAATGGAAAGACAAAAGTTTCCAGGATGGAAAACAGGGTTTGCAACATGCATCCATCCCAGCTTAAACAGAAGGCGAATTGGGTTGTGTAAGAAGCACGTGAAAGATTTGTATCTTGGCCATATCTCTCTCAGTTCTATTGACTTTGGCGCTTGGAGATGAGTTGCAGAGTACTCTATTTTAAATACACAAGTAGCTTTGTTGCACACGGAGCTCAGTATGAGGTATGTAAGTATACAAGGTTTTAAGAGATTGTTTGATGATTAGAATTATGTGTGAACGGTGAACCCATGACCTTTCGTCTTTCTACAGATTTTATTATGCTATAAATAGAAGTTAGTGCTATAATCTCTATTAATTCCCGTTGGTAGCTATATGTACCACACATACCTTCCGGTGATCAGTGATCACACTAGTAGCAACTAAGTTAAATCGGTTACAACAGCAAATATTATAAACTGTTTCAGCACTTAAACCATAGAACTAAACTATATTTTGACTTTAATAATATGTACTCAGAACAATTTGAGCAAACTATTCATATAAACAAAAACACTATACTCAATCTGAGCATCTTTGGCAAAAAAAAAATACTCAATCTGAGCATCAACTTTGTTGCTCAATAATAAAATAAACATGCAAACAATAAAGTAATAGTGCAATTTACTTACTGTAAAAAACTTCAGCTGCTCCAAAAGTTCACGAGAAATGCCATGCAATAGCAAGTAAACGATGACCAAGTGAGGTTTCATTGTTAGCCTAGTAGCAATGCTCCTTCCACGCCCCCTTCCCCTCATGCCCAAGAAGGACTCGGGAATAAAATCTAGTGGATGCTAAAATATCCTCTTTAAAATAATATGATTACTTTGATAATTTTAGTTTAAGGCTGTGTTGTTGATTACTGAATAACAATTTCTAAAAGGAAAGATAAACTATGAATAGTATTTTTTAGTAATCTTAAACTAATTTACTTTAATATTCCCCTTAATATTAAAAAAAAAAGTTAAAATTGACTTGTTTAATAAAATTTTGAAATACATATTATTAAAATTATATAATACATATTAATACGAAGGTAGTTGTTTTAAGCAAATAGTTAAACCTTATAAATGGAAAAAAATTGATGTAATTATATAAAATATAAATTTGTTTGGTATGCTGTAGCCTGTATGAACTTATATAAGGTAATAAAATTTTTTACTCATAAATAAAAAAACTTAAAACAATTAATTTTAGGTTTTAACTAAAATACTGGGATAATAATATTGCCTTCTTTGAACTTCCTGGTAGCTCTTTATTCCCACTTTCAGTATAGTTAGATGTTAACAAAATAAAAAATAAAGATAACTTTACTTTATCTAGTTATTGTAATATAGTGGATCACATTTGTACTCCAGTTACTTCAGGCACGAGGAATTGGGAAAAAAACTACACCGAGAATAAAGTTGGACATGTTGCATCAAGATTCAAGACCAACCATCATCAAAGTTATAGACCATGGCCATTTATGATTATATATAATATAACATTTCAAAAATAATTGTTGTTAGTTGTGTGTCATGTCATGCCTATCATTCAATGTTTGCCTTATGGCGTGACTTGCAACACAGTAACCAATTGCAACGCGCAGTCGAATACGGCGGTTTCTAGTAAGTCAGCAAGTTACATCAGGTTACAAACTTAGTGGACCATTAGGGTGAGTAAAACTGGATATGTGGTCCGGTTATAAAATTCGGATCGGAGATTCGGTCTTTCGGATTACGAAATATCTATTTCATGGTTGTTACGTCGGTAAGTCGAGTCGAGTCGACCGGGGTGCCCGACAAGTCGAGTCGTGACTAGTCGAGACTAGTCGTAGACTAGTCGACACTAGTCGACATGATATAAAATTAATATATATATATATATATATATATTTTATATTCTACCTTCTAGCTTTTAAGTTCTAACAAACTTTTTTCCATTCTCTCTTATATGTATATGTATAGGAAATCTTAAACCTACGAAGATAAAGACCACAAAAGACCAAAAAAATATTAAAGAAGACTAGAGAAAGAAGAGAAGAAATTATGTAATCTAATTCTAATTTAGAAATTTTTAACTATTGTACAAACAAAAAGATTACTAAATCAATGATTCAATTATCAAATTCTTCCAAACCACATGAACAAAGTAACTCCACATGATCATAACCACATAGTGCATAGCAGTTTTGCACACTGCATAGCAGGGGCCAGCTGCTACAATATTGGACAGCAGTGGCTGCAAGACTGGAAACTCCAAGTAAACTGCACTGCACAGTGCACAGAATGAAAAAACAAGTAAACTGCATAACTGAGGTCTGAGAACAAAAAAACAGTGCAAGTCGCGACTGTGAACTTTTAGGTTACTTATAATGCTTAATGGGCCTGTTTTTATTAATGGGCTTTTATGTTTTTTGCTTTTTAACCCTAGTCGCTCGACTAGTCGACCCAGTCGTCCCGACTAGTCGACTCAGTCGACCCAGTCGAAGCAAGTCGCCCGAAATATGTACAAACAGCAAGTCGAGCATCCAAGTCGAGGTTTACAAAACGACTAGTCGACTAGTCGACGACTAGTCGTGACTAGTCGAGCGAAGTGACAACAATGATCTATTTCGGTTCTGGTTTAGCCGGATATACGAACCAGATCGGAAATCGGATAATCCGGATCCGAATTAGTAAAGTAAAATTTACTTTAATTTATAAAAATAATTAATATTTTTTACATTTCATTAAGTTATCGTTAACTTTACAAATTATAAATTTGATCCATCATAAACCTTCATTCATTTTTTTAAATATTTCTTTTAGTATTTTTTTAAGAGATATTAATAACACACTAGCTGTCGAATTTAATTTTAAGTGAAAGCATATTATTAAAAGAGAATACTCTCTCATTTGCTTTATTTTTAATTTTTTTTTAATACTATAACTTCCTAATAAATCACTTTGGATAAAATGATGAATTTAGAGAAAAATATTCTCGAAATTGATTTAAAGAAACTTATCTAAGGTTACAAGGTTTTCACGTACAAATATATGGGGTTTTACTTGTAAATTCACACTTGAGTGCATCCTTATTTACATTATTACACCTAAAATGCTTATAAACTCAGGTGATACACAAAAAATTCATTAATTTATTAGTGATAATTCATATCTTAATTTAATATTTTGATTGTAGAATTATTTTTCTTTAATACGTTAATTATTTTTAAAATATATAAATTATATTTTTAACAAATACTAAAACCAGATCGGATATTCGGTCCAATTTTTTTGGATCGTATATCCAAATTTCTGGTTTTTTAAAATCGGACATTGGATCGGAAAATCGAATAATCCGATTTTCGGATTTTTATCCTCACACCTACTGGAACTTACGTAGATGTAGATCACTTTAACATGTCCCACAAAAACTGGCACTCTATAAAATTTTAAAGTCAAACTAACCTAACTTGATCGATAATTAAAAAATAATGTTAAATACAAAAATTTTGAGAAAGATATCATAAAAAAATATGTTTGACTTGCTATCAAATTCAATTTTTAGTTTTATAAAATTATAAATTAGTAATGTATAATTTACGGTCGAACTTCAATAGCTTTGACTTTTAAAATTTATAAACCGTCACTTTTTGAGGGACGGAGGGAGTATTTGTTAAAGGATAACAAATTGTTGTGTATGTAATTGGTAATTTCTGTATAACTAACCAAATACGACATCATAACCAACAATATATGTCAGTTATGACCTCTAGTATACCTTTTTTTCCTTTTTAGTGTTAAAAAACCATATAATGCATAAATGTCGAAGTACAAATTACACATAAATGTATAAAATCTAAGTGCAACAACTGTAGAATCCTGTTTCTTAGTACTTCCTTTTTCATTAAAATTTATCAATAAACTTTGACCTCCCTTCCTTGATGTCATTCCTTCCTGAATCCTGAAAAAGTAATGTTACAAAAAATTTAATCAAGAATCTCATTTTTACATTTCAAAATGTTATTTGGGGTAATAAGAAATTTGAATAACCATAGAAAGATTTCATTTCCTCTTCAACATTGTCATTTTAACCACCATTAGATCCAAGTTTTGTCATTTACACATTTACTTAGCAGTCAATACCTACCTATACTCTTGGATAAGGAATGTAAAATCAAAGGATGTTGCATATTTTTAAGTAACCAACTCATCTAAAACCTTAAGGTGTTAGAGGGAGGCCTTGTATGGATCTTATATTATATTTCAACACTCCCCCTCACTCGAGAGCCCATTTTTGGGTCGAAGAGTGGATCACGGGCGCTCATCTTTGGAGCATAAATTGCCTTCGTGTCCGAAATAAATTGTGAGAATATTGGGGGTCGCAGAGAGCCGAACCTGGGACCTCTGCTTGCCTGAGCTCTGATACCATGAAGTTTTGTATGAATAAATCTAAAGTTTAGTAGGAATAAATCTCCTTTATAAAAGTTGTTTGTAGTACACAAGTCATCCACTATTTATACTTACTCTACTAGAGCTCTTCTAGGTAATATGACTAATCTAGATCCTAAAAATCAGTAATTACATGATTCACCATCCTAATTATCAGCCATTAGAATATACACAAATCAATCTAAAGATGTTTACAATTATTGCAACTATTCCTTTATCAAATTCTGATATTTCTACACTCCCCCTCAAGCTGAGTTGTATATGTTATACAAACTCAGCTTGGAAATGAATTCTTCAAAACTCGATCTTGGTAAGGCCTTTGTAAAGATGTCAGCAATCTGCTTCTTTGTAGGAATGTAGTTGAGCTCAACTAACTTTGATTTCAACTTCTCATAAATGAAGTGTCGGTCTATTTCAATATGTTTAGTTCGATCATGTTGAACCGGGTCTTTAGCAATGTCTATTGCAGCTGTACTGTCAGTGTATACTTTAAAGGAATTCAGAGAGTCACACCTCAATTCCTTCATCAGCCTTTTGATCCACATCCCTTCACAAATACCCAAGGCTCGATATTCTGCCTCTGCGCTACTTCTTGAGACCACAGATTGCTTTTTGCTTCGCCAAGTGACTAAATTGCCCCATACATAGGCGCAATAACCACTAGTTGATCGCCTTTCAGTCAGCTCTCCACCCCAACTAGAATCCGTGTAAATCTTCAAGTCTCGGTCATTATGTTTTCTAAAATACAATCCGAGACCTGATGTCATTTTTAAATATCTCAGAATACGATAAACTGCATCCAAGTGCTCCTCACAAGGATTGTGCATGTGTTGACTCACCACGCTGACAGGATAGGCGATATCAGGCCTAGTATGAGAGAGATAGAGTAGTTTTCCCACTAGTCGTTGGTAACTCCCCCTTTCTACTGGAGTTGAATCCTTACTTCAATTTACTTTTAAGTTTGGATCCATTGGAGTGTCAACTAGTTTACACCCTAACATTCCTGTTTCTTTTAGAAGATCTAAGATGTATTTTCGTTGAGATATAACAATTCCATCTTTTGATCGAGCTACTTTCATTCCAAGAAAATATTTGAGGGGCCCGAGATCTTTGATTTCAAATTCTAAGGCAAGAAGTCTTCTGAGTTTTGAAATTTCATCCAAGTCATCTCCAGTTATGATTATGTCATCTACATAGACAATGAGAATTGTTTTTTTTCTAGTTGATGAGAACTTGACGAACATGGTATGATCTGCCTCTACATAGACAATGAGAATTGCTTTTTTTTTTTCCTGTTGATGAGAACTTGACGAACATGGTATGACCTGCCTGACATTGAGTATATTCATGCTTAATAAGTGACTTTGAGAACTTCCCAAACCATTCTCTGGGAGATTGTTTTAAGCCATAAATAGTTTTGATAAGCCTGCACACCAATCGCCCATTGTAAGGCTTCTCCATTCCAGGTGGAATGTCCATGTATACCTCTTCTTTGAAATCGCCATTGAGAAATGCATTTTTTACATCCAACTGATGTAAAGGCCAATCACAATTCACCGCAAGTGATAGTAAAAATCTTACGGTATTAAGTTTTGCAACCGGGACAAATGTCTCCTGATAGTCAACACCATATGATTGTGTGAATCCTTTGGCAACCAATCGAGCCTTGTATCTGTCAATACTCCCGTCTGAATTATACTTGATGGTGAATATCCACTTGCAACCAACAGTCCGCTTCCCTTGAGGAATCTGAGTGAGAACCCAAGTACCATTTTTTTCAAGAGCATTAATTTCTTCCTGTACTGCAATCTTCCATTTAGGATCTTTTAAAGCTTCATGAATGTCTTTGGGAATCTGAACAAGATCAAGAGAAGAGACAAAAGCTCTATACATAGGTGTTAATTTCCCATAAGCAACATATTTTTCAATAGGGTGATTGGTACAGCTTCTAACACCTTTTCGATGAGCAATAGGTAAATCAATATCATTAATAGTAGGAGAAACTAACTCATGACTGTTAGAATCGTCACCTTCAAGATTTTCATGGTCAAGAGAGTTTTGATGAGTGTCTGAACAGTTCTTGTCTTGCATATCGACCTCGATATTTTTAGCTTTTCTTCTACTATAAACAAGTAATTCTTTGTTACCTTTCTCACCTGGTTCTTGAGTTTGAAGTGGTGTTACGTTTGAAGAGATATTAGGGATTCCCGAAGAGGATGTTGAGTTTGGACTGATTATAGGTTGTGGTAGGGACATGCTAGGTGTGTTTTCTGGATTGAGATTGGTTTGTATAGGCAAATAAGGCAGAGGAAACTCTGCTGATTTTGATGTATTTGGATGGATAGACAAAGATATGTTTTGATGTCCATGTGTCTCGAAATTAGGTTGAGGAAATGAGGTATGATGATCGAATATTTCTCGAAACTGATTTTCATGTGAACCTTGTCCTTGAATAGCAGGTTTGGGAAAGAAAGATTGATGTTCAAAGAAGGAGACATCCATAGTGTGATAGACTCTTCTCGTAACTGGAGAGTAACAGTTGTATCCTTTTTGACTATTTGAATACCCAATGAAGACACACTTGTGAGACTTTGGATCAAGTTTTGTTCTTTTATGATCATAAATTATGGACAAGTGACGTACATCCAAAAATTTTTAGTGGAAGATTGAGGAGAAAGATGAAATATGAGGAAAAGTGTCTTCTAACAACTTTCTTGGGGTTCTGAATTGTAAGACTCTACTAGGCATACCGCATACGATTTATAAGATAGGTTGATGTGAGTATAGCTTCCCCCCAAAAGGTTTAGGGACATGACTTGCAAACATGATTGATCTCGAAACTTCAAGAAGATGTCTATTTTTTCGCTCAGCCACTCCATTTTGTTGTGGAGTATCAACACATGAACTAATATGAACAATCCCTTGGTCTAATAAGTATGGACCAAGAGTGGAGTTAAAATATTCCCTTCCATTGTCAGTTTTCAGAATTTGGATCTTTTGTTTGAATTGATTTTGAATCATCGAATGAAAACTTTTGAAGATATATGCAGTTTCAGATTTTTCTTTCATAAGAAATGTCCATGTTGTCCTAGTGTGATCATCAATGAAGGATATAAACCATCTAGATCCATTGATACTAGTTACTCGAGAGGGTCCCCAAATATCACTATGTATCATTAAGAAAGGTTGCGAAGGTTTATAAGGAACAGTAGAATATGAGTTTCGAGTGTGTTTAGCAAGTTGACAGACTTCACAATGAAAAAATTTTGATTTCTTGTGGACAAATAAGTGAGGAAACAACCTTTCAAGATAACCAAAACTTGGATGTCCAAGGCGAAAATGCCACAACATGATATGATTTTCATTTGAAACAGCAATCGAATTGAATACTGAATTAGAATACCAACAGTTGATTTCTGCTGTTTAGATGTATGAGAATCCTTGAGAATATAGAGTCCATCATGCATTTCAGCACTGCCAAACACTTTTTCCGAGCCCTCGACCTGAAATTCAAAATGATTTTGATAAAACTTGATTATACAATTCATATCTCGAGCAAGTTTGCTGATTGAAAGAAGATTGCAACTTAATGTAGGGACAAATAAAACAGATTTGAGATGAAGATTGTTTGATAATGTTACAGATCCAGTTCCTATCACTTTTGAGAGAGATCCATCGGCAGTTCTGACTGTGTGGGAATCTGAATCTGCACATGGTTTGAAGGTGTTGAAGACTTGAAAATCACTTGTCATGTGATCAGAAGCGTCCGAGTCAACTATCCAAGTACCGTTGTTGGAGGTAGCAATATATGCACGAGGCATAGATTTTGGATGACAAGTTATAATGACATTTGCTTTGTTTGAGCTTCGATTTGAATCCATCAGTTGCTGCATAAACTGCCCAGGTCCAGGTGATGTTGGAGCCGTACCGATTCCATAATCTGAGATATGTCTGGTTTTGTCATAATCGTTGGTGACATTAGAAGCTGATTTATAGATGACATTGGCTGATTTAAGAGCCATTTATATGAAAGTTTTGGTTGGAACAACAAGAAATATGTAATTTTGGAGTGAGATTGAAGAGGAATTGAGCCCAGAAGTGTTAATTGAAGCCCAAAACTGTTCTGAAAAGATCTGACTACCACAGCTCTGATACCATGTTAAGTAACCAACTCATTTAAAACCTTAAGGTGTTAGAGGGAGGCCTTGTATGGATCTTATATTATATTTCAACAAATATAATTCTATATGCCGGAGGATGAATGAGGATTTACAGCTTCATCAACTACTTCAACCTCTGTAGCTCAATTTGGTGATCCTTTATTCATGTAGATCTGCTACAACGATTTCAACATCTTGACCTGGCTAGGCAACTTTATAACATAACCTGAAAAGGAAACAAGTAATAGACCTCTTGTTTCTTTTGTTTTTTTCTGTTGCTAAATTGATATATATTAGAAAGAGAAATTAATGTACAGGAATAGCAACTAGGCCAGCCACAAAAAGCTATCCATCCATAATTCGGACTGGGAGCGAGCTGCACACTAGAAAATAAGAGCAGGGCTCAAACAACTACGACAAAAAGGCTACAAAGTGATCCAACTAATGATATCAGGCCTTTTACAAACAATTTTAGAGAACCAAATAGATGACTTCAATCTCGACTTGATGTCAACTCTAATACCCAAGAGAAGTTTCATGGGAGGAAACAATCCTTTGTTGTGAAACCTAGAATTCCGCTTTCTCCATATGTGATAAGTAAAAACCTGGATAGTAAGAAGCGCCACCATCTAATAGACCTCTTGTTTGCCTTCACCAATCCTACTTATGACTTATTTAAAGTTTTGGTGCTCAATAATATTGTAGTGATAACACTGGTTTAGTTAAAAGCTGCATGCCTGGTAAAATCACTGTTGTAGCTTGCTGTGAACCTTAGGTTAATAATAGTTTCCTCGTCATAAGTACCCAGATAATATTGGACGAATTTTCAATATATTATATCTTCAAGTATAAGGTTGTCTCAGTTGGTTAAAGAGAGGTCATCTCACCTCTTGGTCACAGGTTCGACTCCCATGGGAGGCGGATTTGTGATTATGCCATCCTGGGGCAGAGCCTGTCGCACTTGTGCGGTTTGCCTTGGATCACGTGGTTTGCAGGCTATTGCGTGAGCCCATGGGTTTATCCAGAGCGCACCCGAAGGGTAGCGGCTGCGGGTTCCCATGTTAAAAAAAAAAAAAAAAAGAGTATTCGAGTCCATGACCTTCAGTTGGAAAGGGGGAAATGTATCTTGAAAAATCGGATGTGATCTTTTGTGTCCTGCTGAAAGATATTACAATTTGAAGATTAATACTTACATTTTCTAAATTATTGGAAAATGACAAATGTAGTAAAATACTATTTACTTATAAACTTATTTTTAACACAAGTGGAATCAAATAATTGAATACTAGAATATTTGAAGAGACATCCCCCTTATTTTCTTAACCTTGCAGGGACCAATCAAGTCAAACACAATATAAAAGAAAGAGTTATCAAGTATTATTATAATTGCAATTATAAGAACACAAAATGCCAAGCTTAATACAATACATAATTAGTTCATCTTTATATTTGTACTTCCCTAATTTTGCACTCCTCAATATTCTATAGTTGATATACAGTTTGTTAGCTCACTTGTCACTTGAATCTATGTGTCTGTATTGATGTTATACAGGAACAGCCATTCTCCCATATGGAAGTTTGGCTTAACATGGATTAAAGAAAAGGATAGATCTAATTATTAGCATGTCTTAATTTATATAATAATTAAGGGGGGTTATGACTTATGACTACAATACATCCTGTCACTTTTTTTCATCTTACCAAAATCACAGTATGTAAAATAGTTATAATTAAGTACATTGTAAATTTGTACATATTTTTGTTGATACAGGAGGTTTGTGCACTATAATTAGGTGAAAATTTCCGATCAAATATATAGAAACTTGTAAGGCAGATTGCTTTTCTTGTTTATATTTTGATACACTAATTGATCGACTTTCACTATACTTGCTATATGGTAAAATTCAATTTGTGTTTACTCTTCCAAAATGCAGTAGCATATTCCTTGGAAATTGATTGAAGTAATCTTGATCTATTCTATAGAAGTAATCTATTATTCTGAGTACCTTATGTTAATATATAAAGCAAACAGGCTAGACATGACCTGCATATTGTATATGATGATTATGAGGCACAAGTGACTCAACCATCAAAGTAAAAAGAAAAGGTAAAATGGAAGAAATTGATGTCACGGGTTGGAGTTTTTGTTTTGATTAACCTGATAAAAATGTATGGATGGCATTGGGCGTATCAATGGGAGAAACCAAACAGTAGTGGGACCTAGAACAAGGCACAGAGCAAAATATAAGCAAGTTCACGGGTGTTACAAACACACATTATATATATGTAGTGACAAACAAAACTTCTCAATCAACCTGTGTTTACTTGATTGTTTGAAATGAAAATTTTTCAGTTTCTAGTTTCCCGGTACAGGAAATCTCTCTCTAGTATTGTCATCCACAATTTAGATTCATTGCATGACATTCAGCATTCGTATTTCCCTTTGAATCCAGTTATACACTTGCTATTTTACATGTACGTCAAGCAAAAGGATGTCGGGGGTTTATGTATGATCCGAATAGTTGTGAGAACTCTTGTTCTGTAAGTTCGAACACATTATTTTGTGTTTTTTAAAACTCCATTCCATAATGTGTTCGAAAATTACAAAACAATAGTTCTCACCATTCTCACGTAAACGCGAAATCACGAATATCCTCTAGTTATGAACCAAGTACAAGGCCTAGGGTGATTACAGCCGAATAAATATTGTTATTTGTTAGTATGCGGACCATTCATATTTCATATTGTTACTGTAACCTAGCAGTCTTCATTGGGTACCATTCTGTTTAGTCTTCATGTGATCAGCCAAGTGACATCTCTGAATATAAAGAATAATATAGATTATAAAGTAGCTCATCAATTAAATTTCATATAAATTCTTTTTACCAACCAAACTAGTTTCAACCACACAAATGTAGGAGTACTATGATGAAGATGATTAGAAATAATAATTAGAGTGTAATAGAAGTCAGTGATGGGGATTAGTGAATGATTATAGCCCTAGTTCTCGTAAGTGTAAAAACAAAACAATGCATGTGTTTATTGAAAACAAAAACAAGAAATAGCTGTATTTCTTAAGGTGCATTTACAGCCACTAGTTTGAGATAATATGGGTCATATATGTACATTTACATGAATTTTATGGTAGTGCCCGTGAAGAGAATTTTATGCATAGGATCTTTTACACTTCATCAACTCAGATCAAGTGTATGTTTGGGATATCTTAAAATAATTAGCTTATGGTTTATAAGCATTTATGTCATATAAGTGATAAGTAGAGCGGTTGTAGAGTGTTTGGTAAATCAGAATTTATAATAGGTAGATTGTTTGGGTAAATTAGAACTTATAAGTTAACATTTTTTTTTATAATTTTCAAAATATTGTTTTTTTATATATAACAATGGATATCAATGGATAGATCTCGATGAATAGGGAAATTTGATATATACATATCAATTTTCTAATAAATGGATCGAGAGATATATGGTTTTGAAGATTTGAAGGATATTATATATTGCGTATATCGAGAATAAGTTATAAGTTATAAGTTGAAAGCTAAGGATTCTTAACATTCAACTTATGGGTTTATAAGTTATAAGTTAAAACTTATTTTGGCAAACACCCCATAAGTGCTTATGGACTTATAAGCCATAAGCTCACAGTGATAAGTGGAAACAAACAGGCCCTAAGGCCCTAAGACATAATTAAACTCATATTAAAGTATCAAACCTTACACTTAATTTTCACGAGTAAAAATGTATTTTATTGATTTAAAATTTAAATGTCTGCGATTAGTACTCCAGGCTTTTTCTTAACTACATGTATTCTTTTCGTAGCAGTATGAGCTTATACTTGGTTTTTCGAAATATGTATATCATCATGTAAGCAACACGGGATCGATAAATATTTAAATTTCATGTAATTGACAAGTCGAAAGAAAAAATGTAAACTTGTTTAATGTCCGTATGTGGTTTGATGAATAATCCTCGAATTTTTCTTCTTTACTGTACTTTCTCGTGAAGGGCTCAGAGTACCATATAAATAAATACGTATCATCTTCTCGTCGACCTCACAGACACACACAGTATTTGACTAACTTTTAAATATCGATCACTTCCGTCAAGTAATCTCCATGCATGATTCGATCCTGCATTATTTGTTTTCCTCAATGAACATAAATTATACTATGTAGATATAGATACACTGATTTACATTTGCAAATTTTGCATATATCCCGTGAAATATATAATATACAAACTTCAATGGCCTAGAAAGTAGAGATCTTATTTGGCAAAAACAAAATGTTCGTGAACTCTTTCACAACTTGGGACATAATGGTCACGCTAACTTCTTATTTTAATCGCATGCAATTGCATTGATTATATACGAGCTAAACGCCATAGGAAAATACATAGTACTACTAGTACTCAACTCAAGAAGCCAAAAAAGAAAAGAGAAATATTAATAGATCGAGGTCATTGATTCTTCTTCTTCTTTTTGATGAAGAAATTACAAGGTTGTGATATTGAAGCCATTGGCATCAATTACACAATTCGTAACCAAAACCGAAACCAAAACCAAAACCAGTCACTTAAAATCACTAGCAAAGAAACTAACCATGAGTTGGAGGTTCTTCAACTTGAAGAACAAACATTACCTAAAGCTGCTCATCATCATGATGCATCAAACCCTAGTTTTCGACATGTCCTCAAAGATGTCACTTGTCGTGCCAAACCGTGGGAGATCCTCGCCATTGTGGGACCAAGCGGCGCTGGAAAATCATCGTTGCTTGAGATCCTTGCTGGAAAATTGAATGCACAAAGTGGTTCGATTTTTGTGAATCAAAAGCCTGTTGAAAAAGCAAGGTTCAAGAAGTTATCAGGCTATGTTACACAGAAGGACATTCTGTTTCCACTCCTCACTGTTGAAGAAACTCTAATGTTTAGTGCAAAACTCAGGCTAAGTCTTCAGGAGACTGAGCTTAGATCAAGAGTGAAGTCATTGATTCAAGAGCTAGGGTTATGCCATGTAGCCGGATCACGTGTTGGTGATAACCGGATCCGAGGAATCTCGGGTGGAGAAAGGCGCCGAGTTTCTATTGGTGTTGAAGTCATACATGATCCAAAAGTACTAATTCTTGATGAACCAACATCAGGTTTGGACAGTAACTCGGCTTTACAAATCATTGACATGGTGAAGACCATGGCCGAGACACGTGGCAGAACCATAGTGTTGAGCATTCATCAGCCAGGGTTCAGAATAGTGAAGCTGTTCAATTCAATTCTTTTGTTGGCTAATGGATCAATTTTGCACCATGGCTCGGTGGATCAGCTCGGAGTTCGGTTAAGCATAATGGGATTACAGCTTCCTGTTCAGGTAAATATTCTTGAATTTGCAATAGAGTCTATCGAATCAATCCAGCAACTCCAGTCTTCAAGAAACCAATTATTAGTTCATCAAGAAACAACTCAAGTTTTAGCTCAACAACAATTTCCATCCACTCTACAAAACAAAGTAGGCAAGTGCACTTTACAACAACTATTTCAACAGTCCAAGGTTATGGATGAGGAATTTGTAATGTTCGAGAATGTTGGTGTTCCTGATCTTCCTATCGGTTTTGCAAATTCGAGATTACGAGAAACCCTAATCCTCACTCAAAGATTCTCCAAGAACATTCTTAGAACTAGGGAGCTTTTTGCTTTCAGGACAATCCAAATGTTAGTTTCTGGTGTTGTATTGGGGTCAATCTTTTATGATCTTAAAGATGATTTGGTTGGAGCAGAGGAAAGGGTAGGTTTATTTGCATTTATATTGACTTTTTTGCTAACAAGCACCATAGAAGCCCTGCCTATATTCTTGCAAGAAAGAGAAATACTAATGAAGGAAACATCTTGTGGAAGCTATAGAGTCTCATCATATGCCATAGCTAATGTACTTGTTTACTTGCCATTTCTACTAATACTTGCCGTTCTGTTCACTTTGCCATTGTATTGGCTCGTCGGTCTAAACCTGAGTTTCATGGCTTTCTTTCACTTCTTGTTACTCATATGGTTAATTCTCTACACAGCCAACTCAGTTGTGGTGTGTTTCAGTGCTCTAGTGCCTAATTTCATCGTGGGAAACTCGGTGATCTGTGGAGTAATGGGGTCTTCCTTCTTGTTTTCGGGCTACTTTGTGACGAAGAGTGGGATGCCCAAGTATTGGGTGTTTATGCATTACATCTCTCTTTTTAAGTATCCATTTGAAGGGCTACTGATAAATGAGTTTTCTGGAGGAGAAGGGAAGTGTCTGGAGTATATGTTTGGCAAGTGTATGGTGAGTGGAAAAGATTTGCTAAGAGAACAAGGGTATGAGGGGGAAAGTATATGGAAAAATGTGATTATAATGGTGTGTTTTATTTTGGTTTATAGGTTTGTTTCTTATGTAATTCTCAGGTGTAGATGCTCTCAAAGGGGACTCAGAGAGACTTCTTGTATGATATGATCAATCTTTGTTTCTGCAAATTTGTCAAAATCATGTAATGTAAACTTGGAAATAAAAATATTATTTACTAGTCCCTCCGTCCCTTTTTAGTTGACACATTTGCGAAAAAAATTGTCTCTAAATAGTTGTCACATTCCTTGTTCCAATACATATGTTAACCAATTTTTCCATATATACCCCTTTATTTTTAATACCAATGTTTGATTTTATATTTGTTATCAGATGTAATCTTCTTAATCATAAGACTCAGTGAAGAAGATGATCAATAAACTCATAAGCTCCATTGATACTAAGCAAGCTCATTACAGAGTATTTACATATTGTGTAGTCTATAGAGAGTTAGAAGAGAATGTAGATAATAGACATCAGAGAGATTAAGAGTAATGTACATTTCTAACTAACTAACTAGATCCTAATGACCAATGTATATACAGGGATCGTAACAGAATCGATGACATGGCAATGACAGTTGTTGCCAGTTGTTCAACCAGTAATGTGGCAGAGCAAGCTAGCCACCTGGACTGTTGCCATCTGGACTGTTATGATCACCAATAGCCCCCCTCAAGTTGGAGTATGGAAATTTTGACATTCCCAACTTGGAAAGTAGCTCAGTAAACTGTGGAGAAGGAACAATCTTAGTCAAAACATCTACAAGCTGGTGCTGAGTTGGTAAATACGAAAGTTGAAGCAAACCCTCAAGAACTTTATCACGAGTGAAATGACAGTCTAATTCGATATGCTTGGTGCGTTCATGAAACACCGGATTCTTGGCAATGTGTAAAGCAGATTGGTTGTCACAATGTAAAGTAATGGGTGTGAGATTAGTAACATCAAGTTCCTGTAACAGACGCACAAGCCAAGTAACTTCAGAAGCAGTGGAGGCCATTGCTCGATATTCTGCTTCTGAAGATGAACGTGAGACTGTACTTTGTTTTTTGATTTCCAGGAAACAGGTGAATTACCACATAAAACAACATAACCAGTGATAGACCTTCGAGTATCAGGGCATGAAGCCCAATCAGAATCAGAAAATGCTTGAACTGTAATAGAATTAGAAGCCTTTAACAAAATACCTTGGCCTGCAGAATGATTCACATATCTCAGAGCATGTGTAAGTGCTTGTAAATGTGGTAACCTAGGATTCTGTAGAAACTGACTCAAAGTCTGAACAGTATAGGAAAGGTCAGGACGAGTATTAGTGAGGTAGCTTAATTTCCTTACTAAAGACCTGTAGAGCTCAGGATCATCTAGAAATTGACCATCAGACTTATTAAGTTTAAGATGTAGAGGAAGAGGAGTAACTGCAGGTTTAGCAATATCCAAATCACAGTCACTAAGTAAATCAGATGTGAACTTCTTTTGAGTTAAAAGGATACCCTTTTGTACATATCCAACTTCAATTCCTAGAAAGTAATTCAACAATCCCAAATCTTTAATACTGAAAACCTTATACAGATGAGATTTGAGAGAATCAATCTCAGCTAAGTCATTACCTGTGACTATTATGTCATCAACGTAAACAGCTACGATAGTCATAAAGTCACCAGTCTTCTTTATGAACAGACTATAGTCATTTTTAGATTGAGTATAACCTTGGAATAGAAGTTCTTGTAGAAGCTTAGAAAACCATTCTCTGAAGGCTTGTCTAAGCCCATATAAAGATTTTTTAAGTCGACAGACTTGGTTTGGTTTATGTGGGACACCTTCAGGCACTTTCATAAACACTTCTTCTTTCAAATCACCATGTAAGAAAGCATTGTTAACATCAAGTTGAAATAATTTCCATTTTCTACTAGCAGCTAGGGCAATTAAACACCTCACAGTAGTCATTTTACCTACAGGGGAAAAAGTCTCTTGGTAATCAATTCCAAATTTCTGATTAAAACCTTTTCCCACTAATCTGGCTTTGCATCTCTCAAGTGTGCCATCAGCTTTCAATTTAATTTTAAACACCCATCTATTTCCAATAGCCTTTTTTCCAGGAAGAAGATCTACTAGATCCCAAGTATTATTATCTGCTAAGGCTTTAAGTTCTTTGTTCATGGCTTCAACCCATAAAGGGTGCTGAGCAGCCTCTTTATAACTTTGTGGTTCATGAAGATCATTAGTTTGAGAAAGAAAGGCTTTATGAGTAGGTGGAAAAGCATCAAAAGTAACAAGATTACACCAATGTGGAGAATTCTGTAAAGAATCTAATTTGCTGAAATTACAATGATAAGAAGAAAGATAGGAAGGTGGTTGTCTTGTTCAAGTTGAGTGTCTAACAGGAACATTGACAATAGGAGACAAATGAGATGAGGTGCCTGAGTTTGTAGAATGTGGAGATTCAGTAGTAAATGAGTGAGTGAATGAATGATTTGATGAGGAATCTGTATGTGAGTGAGTATCTTGATTTTCAGAAGAATTAAGAAAAATGTCATCCTGAGAGGATTCTGATTCTGGTGTGGTCTCAGTCATGTCATAATCAGTGAAATTTGAAGTGACATTAGGCAAATAAATTGCAGACTGATAAACATCATGAGACTGTGATCCTTGAGACAAAATATGGTATGGAAAATGATGTTCATGAAAGATGACATATCTTGAAATAAAGATAGTTTTAGTAAGTAAATCAAGAACTTTGTAAGCTTTTTGATTAGGTGGATAACCAAGAAAAACACAAGGTGAGGATCTAGGATCAAATTTTGATCTTTGAGGCTTGAACGTAGAAACAAAACATAGACAACCAAAAATTGTGAGATTATCTAAATCAGGTGGTTTACTATATAAAACTTGATAAGGTGTCATGTTATTAATGCTTTTCAGAGGCATCCTATTTATCAAGTAACAAGCACAAAGTACACTTTCACCCCAGAAATGTGCAGGTAGTTTAGATTGAAAAGAAAGTGACCTGGCAGTTTCCAGCAAATGTCTATGCTTTCGTTCGACCACGCCATTCTGCTGAGGAGTATAATTGCAGCTAGTTTGATGTAGAATTCCTTTAGATTGACAGAGTATTTTCAAAGATCCTTCATTAAGTTCTTTAGCATTATCAGATCGTATGCAAGCAACAGTAGTATGAAACTGAACCTCAACATATTTAAAGAACTGAGCTAAAACATTGACTACATCAGATTTGTACTTGATCAAATGAACCCATGTGTATCTACTAAAATCATCCACTATGGTTACAAATTGTGTACAACCATTATGATTTTTGACTTTGTAAGGTCCCCAAATATCAACATGTACTAACTGAAAAACAGAGGTAGTTGTAATACTACTAATTGGAAAAGATTGTCTAGACTGTTTAGCCTTGGGACATATCTGACAAATTGAGTCTTCTAAACAATCTTTGACTGAGCAAGTAGGTTGAACCAATTTAAGCTTCTGAAATGGTAAATGTCCAAGTCTTAAATGCCATAATTTTGCTTCTTCTGAAATGCTGAGATGAGCAGCCTTAGTGCTGAAAAATTGAGTAGTAGACACATTTGCATTCTTAGTACTGAAAACAGTATACAAGCCATTTTGTAGATCACCAAGATGATTTAGATGATGTTTCTGAGAAAGGACCTGAAGATAACATTTAGTATCAGAAAAACATAAATTAGAATTCATGTCTTTGCATAATTTGTAGACAGATATCAGCTTATACTTGAATTCTGGAACCAGTAACACATTATGCAATGTAATTGCATCACTTAATTTCACAAGACCTATATGATTAACTTTTATTTTTCTTCCATCTGGGATCGTAATATGACTATCATTGTCACTAACAGATTGGAAATGCTCAAAATCTTTGATTGAATTGGTGATGTGGTCCGTTGCACCACTACATAGTAACCAGTCACTAGAAATCTGAGATATTAGGCATATTTTACCTGCAAGAAGTGCATGACCAGGAATGTCACTCTCCTTGGATGTACTGGAAGTAAGAAGATTCTGCTTGTTCAGAAGATCAAGCAGCTGATTGTACTGTTGCATTGTGACAGGAGTAGTAGAATCCTGATTAGAATCTTGTTTAGAATCATGCTCAGCTTGAGAAAATGCAACAAAACGTTTGTCCTTATTCTGCTTAAATCCAGGTGGATATCCATTGATCTTGAAGCATCTCTCAAGACTATGACCTGCAATCTTGCAGTGGGAACAGTAGTATGAATTTCCAGATTTCTGATTATTTCGCTTGGTGAAATTGCTGTTATTATAAGTTGACTTCTGGAAAGGAGGAGTTGAGTTTCTGCTATTAGTCAAGTTTCTTCTATCTGCAGTGAAAGCAAGAGTCTCATTCTGATTTGTAGACTGGTAAAAATCCTTATGATTTTCTTCCTGAGCAACCATTCTGTAAACCCGAGTTAAATTTGGCAAGGGAAACATCATTAAAATGTTTGCTCTGATCATAGAGAAGTTATCATTCAATTTCATCAAGAATTAAAGAACCCTATGATTTTGTTGCATCTGCTTAAATTTTTCAGAAAGTGTACAGGTACATTTATCACAAGTACAAAGTGGAAGTGGATCTGCATCATCAAGAGAATCCCAAACAATTTTAATTTGAGTATAGAACTCAGAAACAGACAATTGTCCTTGCTTCATTTCAGAAAGTTTTTGTTCTAAAGAGAACACCTGACTAATCGAAGTATAACCAAATCTGTTTTCAAGATCCTGCCAAATAGATCGTGCTGTTTTCAAAAACAACACACTTCTAGCAATATTATCATCAAGATTGAACAAGATCCAAGCAATCACCAAGTCATTACAGCATTCCCAGAGCTTGTAATCAAAAGATGTAGAATCAGGAATTTCAATTGTGCCGTTAACAAAACCTAGTTTGTTTTTGGCTGACAGCGTTAGTAACATACTGCGTTTCCAATTATTGAAGTTTTCACCATTGAATTTAACAGAAACAAGTTGATTTGTGTTTGAATCAGAAGGATGTACGTAATAAACACTTGTAGGATCTTGAGTAACTCGTGTTGTCATTTTTAGCACAAGTATAGAACAAAGGAAGAATAACAGGATGATAACAGAAATTTTAAAAAAGGTTTTAGAAACGATATGAGATCTTTATTTGTATGAACTAATAACAGGCTTCGAAATGACATGATTCACAGAAGAAATGAAGAAGAAAACACCTGAGATTCGTAATTAACAATGAATGAAGACGAAATTGATCGTGATTTTGCGGAACCTTAGATCGCCATCGGAACTTTAGATCGTCACCGGAAACACAAACGAGATCAGAAAACTACGACCGGAACTTTAGATCGTCACCGGAAACATAAACGAGATCAGAAAACTACGAGTAAACAACGAAGAATCGTCACTATTGGCTCTGATACCATGTTATCAGATGTAATCTTCTTAATCATAAGACTCAGTGAAGAAGATGATCAATAAACTCATAAGCTCCATTGATACTAAGCAAGCTCAGTACAGAGTATTTACATATTGTGTAGTCTATAGAGAGTTAGAAGAGAATGTAGATAATAGACATCAGAGAGATTAAGAGTAATGTACATTTCTAACTAACTAACTAGATCCTAATGACCAATGTATATACAGGGATCGTAACAGGATCGATGACATGGCAATGACAGTTGTTGCCAGTTGTTCAACCAGTAATGTGGCAGAGCAAGCTAGCCACCTGGACTGTTGCCATCTGGACTGTTATGATCACCAATAATATTTAATATACACACTCATAACTCATCATTTAATGTTAAGATTAAGGGCAAACATGGAAACAAATTACATAATTAAATCTTTCTTAATATGTGTGCTTTTTGCAAATGTGCCAACTAAAAAGGGACAGAGGGAGTATATTATATATCGCGGCGAAGGTCGTGAGTTGATCAGTAGATGTAATTATGTGCATTACAAAAACATTGCAACTGAAATGTAAGTAGCTATTGTTAAGTTAACAACGAGGTTTAATACCAACACTCTGAGTCCCTCGTTCATTTTTGGTCGAAGAGTAGATTAGAAAAAACGTATAAAAACGGAAAATTCATTTTGGTCGAAGAGTACATACTGTTGGATTCGACGGGATCCAATCCATTATTTATGGCCTATCGGGTTTTATTATTAATCATCTAAATAAGACTTGAGCCTAATTAATAATTAAATATATAAATAGCACTTAATATATATATTAATTATTACATCCAAAATATATATTTGGATATATATATTAATAATGGCTTAAGTACCCAAGCCCATAACTTTGATGGACGGTTATGGGTTTAGCCCATTAGGGTTGGTCCCACTATTCCCTCTATATAAAGAATATTATGTGAGAACAAAAGGTACGTGTCTCATACTATTCAGAAAATACACACACACACACCATCCTTACGTATAGAGGAGAATAGTGAAGATCAAAGCCCTTAAGTACTTGCGCTCTTCGGACTCTCTCAAGATCATTAATGGTCTCTTTCGATTCAGGTACGCTTCCGCTATTAATTATACTCATAGTCTTGATCAGGAGATTCATGTATATTATTATGTTGTATATATATACATGATTTATTCTAACAATTGGTATCCGAGCAAACTCCGTGATTGATTCTTTGAGTTAATAAATTTTAATTTATGTGATGATCATGAATGACACCGTATATTCGATTGAGATAATATTATACGCATTAGGTTTGTTAAAAACAGTGTGAATGAATTTGATTATTTTATATTTTAATGATTAATTCACTACACCATAAATAGCCTACGGTAACATAAAAAAATGTTACAGCAGGTACATTATATGTTACCTTAGGCCCATAAACTGGCTAAGGTAACATTTTTCTGGTGATAGTTCTCAGCATGTTGCCTTAGGTGTCTAAGGTAACATTTTTTATGCCTAAGGTAACATGCAGTTTTATGTTACCATAGCTGGCTATAGCAACAAAAGTGAGGGCTATGGCAACTTAATATATATGTTACCTTAGAGGTCTAACTTTTTTTAAAACTGTGGGCCCCACCATGGGCCCCACCGTGGGCCTCACAGTGGGCCCCAATGTTTGGACCACTTTTGTTGGCAACATTGTTTGAGCTAGTGTGACATTTTTTTTGTTACATTAGATTTTATATAGCAACATTTTCATGATCTAAGGTAACATCTTTTCCAAAAAAAAAAATTAACAAAACTGCACACAAATATTATGCATCCAAAATTCATACAGCTGTTCATTTCCAAATCCAACATATTACATAATCCAACACATTACATAATCCAAAACAAGTACCAGCTAATTCATAATCCACACCAGGTTACAAGCCACTACATAATCCACCAACTAGTACATAATCCACCAACTATATTACTACTAAAGTCTCCAAACTCAAAACATCATAATTCACCATCATAAAATTAACCAACTACTAGAAATATTGTAGACTAGTTCACGATGATCATAAGTACTAATAGTAGTAGCAGAATACTATAAAGTGAAAACATGGAGATGCCATAGTGTCATACTAGATGCTATTTCCGCCAGTCATAGGCGTACCATCATCATTGTCACTAAAAACAGTCGCAAACAAATCCTCAAGATCAACTGTGATGTTTGGGTTGGCTTCGGCTAGTTTTTTAAGAACCAATGCGAGATTCTGTTGCATCTTGTTCACCTGCTCATCCACTTCTGCTTGGACTTTCTTCACCTTCTCCTCAACTTCATCAGCAAGGCTTTGCCTTATCTTGGTTGTCAGCTCTTGCACGTACGTGTCTGTTGGAGCATTAGAACTGGAACCTACTGATGGCTTTACACATCTCCCTAAGAGCCAAGTTGGACCATGTGATTTTCCATCTGAAAGCAGTTCACCAACAACATCTCCAACATTGAGTTTGTCGTTAATCTTTTCCTACCAAATAAAACCACATGAATATATGAGATTAAATATAAAATACAGAAAAGTCAGTTGTCATCAACTACATTTAATTGATTATGAAATAAAAAAACTTACAATTTTGGTATTCATTATTGTAGGATCGGTCTTGTATTCGCGTCCATCATAACGCTTCCGAGTTTTAACAAAAATCTTTGCGTCTCATGGTGCAGCCTGATCTGGTGCCTTCTTTTTCTATCAAAAAAGAAGGTACAAGCATGTTACATGTTACAGATTCAACATATGTCTAAAACAAGTTAAACATTAGAATGTAAGCTTTGAAAAAATTGTGTACTGGTTACAACTAAACATCTGACTTTTTTGATGCAAATTTTTACTGAATTTGTTTTGCTAAATTATATTAACACATTTATTCTAGCATGTACTATAACTATAATTTAACCCTAGTTAATTGCCATGCTAAAATATCTATAAATGAACAATATCTTTGTAAGGTAATATCCATTTGATCCAAACTATATTTACTTCATTTGAAGTTCATTTATATGGTAAAATGGGAAATGTTCGAAAGATCAGGCAAGACAAAATTAAATAAATTAATTAATCACATACCAACTTGTTTCGAACCTGTGCGAAACTTTTTGGGCCAGAAGTGTGAGTGTCGACATATAATTTACGACTAGCTGAATTTTTCTTTGCTCTCGCCTACAAAAAATATGAGACTCACAGTTTATATAAATATTAGATGATCTTCAGTGCTTAAAGTTTTAAGTATATATACCTGAACACTCTCGTCATTCCAGTACTCCAAGAGCATTTTGAACCTCTCAACTGGAATTTCATCTGGCCTATTTTCTAGCCTTTGTTCATCATTTTCATAGGCTGTATAATGCGCCGCCTTAATTCGACTCTTATACCCCTTCCAAAGTGCATGAATTGTCAGCCCCACCCAATTTTCCAATTCCTCGGGAATAATATAGCGAGCCTTGAAAAGAATCAAATAATCAAGGCCAATAAATAAATCATTTTTTAGTCTAGTGCATGTGTCACTATAATTAATTAAAACAGAACCTTTAAGGTAAATTATTGCTCATAAATTACCTTGCAATAATTCCACATAGTCTTCTTCAAGTTCTCAGGAACGTGACGCCAAGTTACATAAGTAAGTGGCACACATCGCTTTGCTAGTGTTCCCAGAAAGTTACTTAGCTCAGATAATACTTTGTCATTATCAGCAATGGGTTGGCAAAATTCATTCATCCCAATGACAATTCTCTTGTCCAAGCTTCTCGTATGAACATTATCCATCCTCGTTTTTCCTCTCAGCCTTTTAGGAACTACAACTGCAATTGATCAGTGTTAATTGAGAAAGTAATCCCTCTGTTCCTCTGCAATTGACTCCTATTTTTTAAAATTTTAAAACTATACCTAATAGTCAGTCACATGTATGTTTTGATAATGTTTATGCCTACCAACAATGTTCATGTTTTGATTATATATTTTATGTCAACAATTATTTTTCATAATGTTTATGCCTACCAACAATGTTTATATTTTGATTATATATTTTTCATAATGTTTATGCCACTTATAAAGAGCAGATAATTCAAATTCATAAAAAAACTTAAGCAAGATATGATAACCTTCTTGATCACCGCCTTCTTCAATATCTTCTTCATTTTCAGGAAAATTTCTTTCCTCGACAGTCCTCTTACTTGCAATTACAGCTACCTCCTGAATAGCTTTTTCCTTTGCAAATTGTTCCTGTTGACGTTTCCACATAAAGATAAAAGCAGCCATTGAACCATTGCCATCATGTGGTTGTGGTTCGGGTAACTCTGGTAACTCAATGTTAGGAACTGCAGATTCAGCAGGTTGTACAGGTGGACATGTCTCTTCCTTTTTGCTTGCCTCCTCAGTTGCAGGCTTTCTGGATGCAGCATTGGCTCGGGATCGTGTTGTTGTTCCACGTCCCATAAGAAGCTTTTTTTTATCCACTTTCTTTGCTTTCTGAAAAATACATTTGATTACATACCATATACTGACTTCCATTTATCTCTACGATAAGATACTAAAAGAAAGAATCTGTATGACCCACCTTCGGTGGAGTAACCGATACATCACCTTCACTACCATCCTCTTTTCCTCGATCATAATCCTCATCACCTCCGTTACACATCTTTTTATTATCTTTTACTTTCTGTTTGGAATTTCTTAATCCAGCTAACAGTGTAGGCAAATTGAGAGCCAAATAATATTCATTATTCAGTTTGACTCTTATAGCTCTTTGTTTTTCATACTCTGTAAGAGGTGGTGGAGGGGGTAGGATGGTAGACTGCATGACAGTGCATAAACATGGGTTAGTTCTACATTAAACATGGCTTAAACATGGCTTAAATTAAACAATATTATATACAAAACTACTGCGAATTACAAAAAATAATCGATAATGACTTACAAAACTATTTTCTCCCGTGTTTTCATCGTCGTGTGGTGGATTCTGTAAATCCAACTTCCTCTTAGCAGCAGTTGGAAACTTTTGACTCGTAATTGGATCATTAGATTGTTGCAGCTTATTCAACCGTGGCGACTTCCGAGTACCTTCCTGTTCCAGATTCTTTGTGCTTCTTGTCTCAGTCTTACCCATCTCCGTTGTTTTTTTGATCTTTTGATCTCCGTTATTCAAACTTGCGCTTGACTTGTTTTTTAGCTACAAACATGCAATAATAGTTACATAGAGTTTAAGTATAAGAACGCAGATAAAAACATATGCCCACATGGGGCTGCATTACCTGCAAGTAGATTATCGGCAAGTAGATTATGCCTTGGCCTTATAACCACATGGGGCTGCATCTATTTCATCGGCTCAACATTATAGTCAACAATGTTGTCGATGTACAAATCAATATGGTCACAACTCTGAACTTCTGCAACTAATTTGAACAGGTCCAAATCATTTTTCACCAACTTCCAGTCCCCCAACTTATCTTTACAGTAAATTCCTCCAATTTCTAGATACTGAAGATCATCCTTGACATGCTCAATCACAACTGTATACGAAAATGTGTCTTCATCGATGCCATTCACAACAAACTCTTTCCCACCAGCATAGCATGTACTCTGGAATTCTCCCTGGTGGTGAAATGTAAGATGAAAGATTTTCCCCATCCTATACACAAAAAAAAACATTAGAAGTAAGAACATAGTTGCTACAAGTAATGAATAATAAATTAATTAGAAGACAAAATAAAGAGCATTACATTAACAAGTTGAAATTCACGACAAGACAAAATAAAGACAGACATCAAGACAAATTAATTACTTTAACAAGTTCCATTCATATAAATTAAAGAGCATTACATCAAGACAAAATCATGTAAATAAGGAGCAAACACTGAATTAGAAGGATTACAATACTTAATTAGAAGGCAGTCACTGAGAAGCATTCTAGTAAAAATTAATACATAAAAAGCCACTTAAAATAATTCAATTAGAAAACTAGGCATGATCGTTGACTTCGCTGGCCGGGTTGG
Organism: Saposhnikovia divaricata; assembly: GCA_036435485.1. Classification (NCBI taxonomy): domain Eukaryota; kingdom Viridiplantae; phylum Streptophyta; class Magnoliopsida; order Apiales; family Apiaceae; genus Saposhnikovia; species Saposhnikovia divaricata. The sequence continues at coordinate 64,709,650 of CM071596.1, forward strand.
GGACTTGTCTTGCTGGGACATCATCCCTACACCAACTAGCCTCATTGACTTGATTTTCTATTTCTGCACCAATGCGTATGTCATTTAAAATTAGATCATCTTGACCTTCATTTGCATTCTCACATTCAACATCACACCAGTCCCTCGGTAGTTTTTTGATAACATTGTACATCATCCTTTTAGCTGGATCTTCTACATAAAATACTTGTTGTACTTGTGAAGCCAATACGTAGGGGTCTGACTTCTGACATAATTTATTAAAATTAACTCGAGTCAGCCCGTACAATTCCTTTTCTTCCTGGTACCAGCAACACTTGAACAATACCACCGTAAATTCACCCCAATAATCAACTTCTAGTATCTGATCAATTGATCCAAAGTAATTAACATTGCCAACCTTTGGGTTCTGGTCTTTCGAACTAGCAAAACTAGTAGTCAAAGCTGTCAGAAAAACACCACTATTTTGGGTTGTACATTTTGCATCTCTGTTCTTTGTATGGAATCTGTATCCATTGATTACGTATCCACTATACTCCTTAGCTGCTACATTTGGGCCCATTGCAAGCACTTCAAGTTCTTTTGAAATGTTCTCTTTTCTGCCAACCTCTTCCTTCATCCATTTCCAGAAATCTTCCGTATGTTCTCTTTCCCTTCTATATCTTTTTAACTTTGCTTGACCATCAAATAAAGATCGATGCTCCCTAAAATAGTTAAGTAGTTTAAAAATATAGAAACATATGCTAATTCTTTAATAATTAAACTAAACGAGAAGTAAAAACTTACTCAATTAAAGACTCTATTTCTTTATTTCCGCAATTGAATAGAATGTAACGATGAATTGCCATCAATTGAGATTCTTGCAAATGAATAGATTTTCCATCTTTATTTCTTCTTGTGCCAATATGATATTCCATTTTTTCTGGAAAACGTTCAAACCTGGCAGGCTTGGTAATTTTGGAACTTGCATCGCCACCCAAGAATCTTGAACAGAAGTTCAGGCATTCTTCTGCCAGGTAACCATCAGCGATAGAACCCTCGGGTTTACTTCTGTTTCGCATATAAGATTTAAGTTTGCTTAAATAACGTTCAATCGGAAACATGCAGCGAAGGTGTGCTGGTCCACCCAACTCTAATTCTCTGCACAAGTGAACCAGCAGGTGGACCATTATGTCAAAAAAAGCATTTACAAATATTGTCTCAAATTGACAAAGAGTTTCCACGATCTCCTGTTGCAGCCTCTTAACTTCAGTCAAGTCGATTACTTTGCACCAAATTCCCCTTAAAAATGCCCCTAATTTGATCAGAGGGATTGCAACAGCTGGTTTTAATGATTTTTTCACAGCAAATTGTAACAGATAATGTAAAACAAAGTGAGCATCATGACTCTTGTAGCCAGATACTTTCCTCTCCTTCATATTCACATATCGGCTGATATTGGATGCACTACCATATGGCAATTTAGCATTTTTTAGTACTGAGCAAAATAAATCTTTCTCTTTATTTGTCATGTCAAATATAGCAGCCCTAATTTCAAGGTGCTTCCCGTCACTTGATTCAACGGGATGAAGTACTTTCCTAATGCCAAGTTCTTGTAAATCTAAACGAGCATTGACATGATCTTTTGACTTGCCAGCGATATTTAGCAAAGTGCCAAGTATGTTGTCACAAACATTCTTCTCGATGTGCATTACATCAAGATTGTGTCGAAGTAAATTGTGACTCCAATACGGCAAATTGAAAAATATCGAATTTTTTTGAAAGGGGAATTAATATTCTGCACCTTTTTTCGGCCTTGTTCTTTCTTCTTATTTCCAAACTGATTTTCAAAATTAGACAACAATTCTTCTATGTCGGTTCCTGATAAAATTGCAGGTGGCTGTCCCATCTCGATTTGGCCGTTGAACCTTCTTTTATCAAACCTCCACTCATGTTCGGGATCAAGAAACTTCCTATGATCCATGTAGCAAATTTTTTTACTATGTTTTAGGTACATTGCAGAAGTCTCGTAATTGCGTACGGGACAACCTAAATAACCTTTCGTGCTCCAACCGGATAACATTGCGTATCCCGGGAAATCGCTAATTGTCCATAGAACACTTGCACGTAAGGTAAAAGTCTGATTAGTGTAGGCATCATAGGTTTGTACACCTTCATTCCACAACTCCGTCAACTCGGCAATTAAAGGTTGCATATAAACATCGATGCTATTTTTAGGAGAATCTGGACCTGATATAAGTGTTGAGAGAATGAGATTTTCTGGCTTCATACACAACCAAGGTGGAAGGTTGTAATTTACCAAAACAATTGGCCAAGTACTATGAATTGTATTCATCGTACGAAAAGGATTGAAGCCATCAGATGCTACACCTAGCCTGATGTTTCTGCTCTCTGAAGAGAATTGAGGAAATTTTGCATCCATTGTCTTCCAAGCTTCCGCATCAGCGGGATGTCTAAGCTTTCCATCCTTTGTACGTCCAACTGCATGCCATACCATAAGTTCTGAATAGTCTTTGCACATAAACAATCGTTGCAGCCTTGGTTTTAGAGGGAAATATCGCATCACATTTGCCGGGACCTTGTGAATCACCTTCACCAAATTATTGTCACCGCTGCCTTTCTTTTCCCTTACAACCCACCTTGAAAGACCGCAAGTTTTGAAAGAGTCTTCTTTTTCATTTTCACCCTAATACAACATGCAATTGTTGGGACATGCGTGAATTTTTTTATAATCTAGCCCTAAATCTTTAATTACATTCTTTGCTGCATTAGAAGACAGAGGTATGTTCGCCTCTGGAAAAGCATCTCTGATTAACTCTAGTATATCCCCGAATCCCGATTCCGTAATTCCATGAACACACTTCAAGGAATAAAGCCGGACAATGAAACTTAATCGTGAAAAATTTTTACATACTGGATATAAGGGCTGTTTTCCCTCTTCATAAATTTTTTTAGCATCGACATTTGGTCCATTAGTACGATGCAACATCTCATCTAGATTATCTCAGAAATCTAAATTATTCTCACACTCCATATCTTCATCACTACCGTAATTTGGGCGGGAAATCTGTGAAATTTCTACAATCCAGTTGGCATACAGTGGATAAGGTCCATTGCAAACGAGATGATCGTAGATAATTTCTTGACGATGCCACTTGCTGTTTTTACAATTCTTGCAAGGGCATGAAATTTCATTACCTACTGCAAAATTTGGGAAGGCATTTTCGAGAAATGCCTCTATCCCACTCTTATATCCTTGACTATACTTTGGAAGATTGATCCAAATAATTTCCTCGTCATCCATAACTACAATTAAAAAGCATGAGGCTGTTATAATGGAAGAATTATATTTGTGTATCAACACAAATAGTTTGCATTGCTAGACCTTTTTAATAATATTAACCTAAGGCTCAATAAATTTTTAATCTATAATATTAAATATGTTTATTTTAACAAATACTAGCTAGGCATGGACCTGTAGTGTTAGTTTTACAGGTCTGCAATCATTTATAACGGCAGCCAAATAATTATATTTTCTTAGACCTAATTTATTGTTTATAATTTATTGAATAGTACATATAGTTATAATTTATTGTTTTATTTCTTTGGAATTAGGTATTATTTTCTATAATTTATTGATTTATTTAACTCATGTGACGATGTAGCATATCCGAAACTCATCATTCGTGCACTGTCTACAAGGAAATATTAACCAATGGAGTTAAAATTTTGGTGACCTAAACATCAAAGATACAGGGGTACTAAGTAGCCTAGTCCTTATAGGTAAATTAGTGATCCTCAAAGACATGGGTCAAAAAATGTGAAAGAACAAACGACATTACACAAAAAATGTTACAGATTCAAAGGTGCAAGGCTTCCCGATAAGAAACGATAAACAAATAAAAAATGTCACACAACATCATACACACAAGGACAGGGGTCAAATTTATGGGTTACTAATATACATCTCTAATTAACATTACACAAAGCCTAAACGGGAGAAGCCCAGCCAGTACAAAAAACATCTATTAATAAAACATCTATAACATTACTAAAATTATAAGCATTTTAATGTTATAAAATTACAGTGTACATAAAACATTACACATTGTAATCACCACAAAATACCAATTTAACACAGATGCAAACAAACAAACAGATTCATGAATACAAATAATCGAAGGAGATAAAGGAGAGAAAGGAGAGAAACATGCAAACAGATAAAAGAAAACAAATCATAAACATACAAACATATGCATACAAACAATTGAAAATTAACAGAACACAACAGATACATACAAACAGATGCATACATACAAATAATCGGAGGAGAGAAAGGAGAGAAAGGGGGTAATACTTACGAATCTAGCCCAAAATCCACTTAATCGAAGCCCCAAATCGAAAGCCCAAACTGGAATAGGCCTGAAATTGAAAGTAAATAACAATTAGTCGAAGTTTAAGTGCAAAACATGAATCAATTAAACAGAGGGGTATATTCAATTGAAGAAATCGAAAAAGCCCCAATTGAAGAAACCCTAAATTGAAGAAGCCCCAATTTGAAGCCTCAAAACGAGGGGAATATTCAATTGAGCAGCATAATTTGAAGCTTTAGAGAAGATTTAGGGAAGATTGAGAAGATTTAGGGAAGAGAGGTTTACGAGAGAGAGCGAGAGAGTGAGAGAGAGCGCGAGAGTGAAAGATTTTTGTTTATTTTGTTGTAAGTGTAAACTTTACACTGTAAGATTTCAGACTGGCGGGATAAATGCCGCTAAAACATTTCACTGGGAACCGTGCGCTTTTACAATTTTTTTCTATTTTTTTGATTTTTTTTTTGTTTTTTTATAATATGCATTTTACATTTAATAAATAAATAGAACCTAAAAAATAATAACAATTAAATACCTTGATATTGGAAAAAAAACCTCATTCAATTGGTAAGCTCTTACTTTTTAAAAAAAATCAAATATTATTAAGGTAAATGTGATTTTTAAATAATTAAATAATTTTTTTGTTAAAAAATTCAAAATTGAGTTTATTAATGATCTAAGGTAACATATCATGTACGTTGCTAACATCCAACACTTTAAAGCTAAGGTAACATCACGTTTGTGGCTAAGGTAACACAAAAAACAAAATGTAATATTAGGTTCAAAGTTAACATGCTAAGGTAACATATGCTAGCAACATCCATGAAAAAGATGTAACGATAGCACATCTATGGCGTAGTGTTTGGTTATTATCTTGTCCTCAGATCTTATTCATGCAAAAGCTATCGCAACGGGAAACTTATATGAAAATTTTGATACTTGATATGCATATCTTAATCGAATTATGCTTTGTAAGTTGATCGAATGATTAGTTTTCAATTATTATAGAACTTCGTTGAGCATGATTGATGACCTAGTCATATTATAAGTTTACAAATTTACTACAAAAATCTGGCGACCAAACTTCCTGCCGTATTAATCATCTCATTACAGAATCATGTTTTAGCCTGGTTAAATCATTGTTATATTTAATTATTTATGAATTATATTTACTAGATTTATGTCCCTTCTAGTACAAATTAATTTATAATCAATAATAATGTTTAAAAGGGATACTTATGATTATTAATAAATATTAGTCCCTCACGAAAATTATTAATTAAATATTCGGACTAATGTAGTGATTTCTTAATTATTAAAGTTTTGGATGGACCAACGAAAATCTTTTACTTTAATTATTAGGAGAATTAAAAATCACCTAATGTACGTGTACAAGTTGATGTACGAATCGGCCCAACGGAAGATTTGTATATTAATTTTGTAAACGGAATTTTTAAAGTTCAAATTGTAGAATTTAAATTATGTTCTGCCCAACGGTGATATAATTTAATATTTTACTTTTTGTAATCTCATGTTTAATGATAAAATTAATTTAGTATTGATAATCGGCCCAACGGAAGATATTTGTGTATTTTATTTTTCCTATTTAGATAAACTGCTTATCCCTCAGTTTATTTAACTTATGTGTTATTTGGTGAACTAACTGTTTTTCATCATGTGGATTATATTTATTGTACTTGTTGTACTTATGTGCATGATTGTGATTAACCTTGATTCAGCATTTGGTCCTGTTTCACTTACAAACTACTTTTCACACATTGAACCATTGAGTGGCTCTAATTTTAAGAAGTGGAAAGAGCAAATTGATCTTACGTTGGGAGTTACTGCCCTTGATTATGCCATAAGGGTTGCAAAACCTGCTGCCATTACGGCCGAAAGCTCTGCTGAGCTAAAGGCTGATTATGCAAAATGGGAGCATAGCAACCGTGTTTCCTTAATAATTCTTAAGGGCTCCATTACTAGTGCAATTCGTGGAGCAATTCCCGAATCTGATAATGCAAAGAAGTACCTAGCGAACATTGAGGAACAATTCAAGGCTTCCACTAAGGCTCAAGCCACTACACTGATCTCGAAAATGGTCACTCTCAAGTATAATGGTTCAAGTGGTGTTCGTGATCACATGATGAGAATGAATGATATGGCTTCTCAGTTAAAGGATATGAACATGGAAATCTCTGAAGGTTTTCTCGTCCACTTCATAATGACTTCTCTTCCTGCACAATTTGGTCCTTTTAAGATCAACTACAATACGCAGAAAGAAAAATGGAAGATGAGCGAGCTGATTTCTATGTGCGTTCAAGAAGAAGAACGCCTTAGGTCTGAGAGGTTGAAAGTGCTCATGTTGTGACCACGACACCCGCTAAAGGAAAAGGAAAGAAATATGGCAATAGTCAAAAGAAAAAGGGAATTGATGCAGTTGTCACGAAAGACAAGGGACAGACTTCTGGCACAAAGAACTTTGGAGGTCCTAAATGTAACTTCTGCAGAGCTAAAGGACACATAAGGAAAGAGTGTTCCAAATTTCGTGAGTGGTTAGATAAGAAAGGTAATGCATCTATTTATGTTTGTTATGAAGCTTTTACATCTGAAGCTCCTTTAAATACATGGTGGATAGACACTGGTGCAACTGTGCATATAACTAATTCATTGCAGGGATTCCTTTCCGTGAAGAAGCTAAATAAAGGAGATCGATATTTACTCGTTGGAAATGGAGAGAAAGTACAAATTGAAGCTGTAGGAACTTTCCGACTTATGTTGGAAAGTGGTTTTAATTTGGATTTAATGGATACTGTTTATTTTCCCAGTATTACTAGAAACCTTATTTCTGTTTCAAAGTTAGACGCTTATGGATATTCGTTTAAATTTGAAAATAAAGGTTTTTCTCTATTTCATTATTCTGAGTATATTGGCTCTGGACTGTTAGAGGGAAACCTTTACAGATTATGTTTGAATGCTTCTTTTAGTGAATCCTTAATTTTAATGAATGTGCAAGATGAAGTTGCAACTGGTTCTAAAAAGAGAAAAAGAAATGATGAGAATTCCTCAAAATTGTGGCATGAACGACTTGGTCACATATCCAAAAGTCGAATGGAAAGACTTGTTAAAGAAGGACTTCTTCATCCATTAGATTTCTCAGATTTTGACACATGTATTAAATGTATTAAAGGAAAATTTGTAAAAACAAATAAAAAGGGTGCAACTCGTAGCACTAAGTGTTTGGAGATAATCCACACTGACATTAGTGGACCATACACTCCAGGCATAGGTGGTCATAAGTATTTTATTACTTTTATTGATGACTACTCACGTTATGGCTACATTTATCTTTTGCATGAAAAATCTGAAGCACTCGATATGTTTAAAATTTATAAAGCAGAAGTTGAAAAACAACTTAAATTAGATATTAAGGTTGTTAGATCTGATAGAGGAGGAGAGTATTATGGAAAATTCTCTGAATCTGGACAGAATCCAGGACCTTTTGCCTTATTTTTGCAAGAATGTGGCATCGTTCCTCAGTACGCAATGCCGGGTACACCCCAACAGAATGGTGTTGCTGAGAGACGAAATCGAACTCTTATGGATATGGTTCGAAGCATGATATGTCACAGTACGTTGCCAGAATTTTTGTGGGTTGAAGCCCTTAAAACAGCTATGCATATCCTTAATCGGGTCCCAAGTAAGTCTGTGCCTAAAACACCATATGAAATATGGACTGAAAGGGAACTTAGTTTTGGATATATGCATGTATGGGGTTGTTTGGCTGAAGCGAAAATATATAACCCACACATCAAGAAATTGGACTCTAAGACTATTACTTGTCATTTTATTGGTTACCCCGAAAGATCTAAAGGTTTTAGGTTTTATTGTCCATCACACACCACTCGAATAGTTGAGACTAGAAATGCAGTATTTTTTGAGGATGCTAAAGTCAGTGGGAGTACATCTCGAAAGATAAATATGGAAGAGATTCAGGAGAATGTCTCTATTCCTATCATTCCAGATATTAGTGCACCAGAAAATGATGATAAAAATATTGGTGCAAATGAGAATGTACATCAAGAACCACCTCAAGATGACAATAACACTACTGAACCTCTTAGGAGGTCAGAAAGAGTAAGACGATCAGCAATCTCGGATGATTATATTGTGTATTTAGATGAAATTGAGTCTAATCTTGGCATGGGACCTGATCCTATTTCTTATAAAGAAGTTATTGCTAGTAACCATTCAACTCAATGGCTTGCAGCCATGGAGGATGAGTTGAAATCCATGAAGGATAGTGATGTATGGGATCTAGTTGAGTTGCCACAAGGGATCAAAGCTGTGGGCTGCAAATGGGTCTATAAAACTAAGCTTGATTCTAGTGGGAACATCGAAAGATATAAAGCTAGATTGGTTGCAAAGGGCTTCACACAAAGAAAAGGAATTGATTATAATGATACATTTTCCCCTGTTTCGAGTAAGGACTCATTTCGTATCATCATGGCTTTAGTAGCTCATTATGATTTAGAGTTACACCAAATGGATGTTAAAATCACTTTTCTAAATGGTGACTTGCATGAGGATGTCTACATGTCACAACCGGAAGGTTTTGTAGTCAAAGGCAAGGAACACATGAAATTTCGGTTAAAGAATTCCATATATGGATTAAGGCAAGCTTCTAGAGAGTGGTATATTAAATTCGATGATGTGATTGGAAAATTTGGGTTTAAAGAAAATTTTGTTGACCAATGCATATATCTAAAAGTGAGTGGGAGCAAGTACATTATTTTAGTACTATATGTGGATGATATTCTACTCGCTAGTAGTGATATGAATTTAATGCATGAGACAAAGAGATTCCTTCATAAGAATTTTGATATGAAGGATCTGGGGGAAGCATCTTATGTCTTGGGCATTGAAATTCATAGAAATAGATCTCATGGAATTTTGGGTTTATCACAAAGAGCTTATATTGATAAAGTTCTCAAACGTTTTAACATGCAAAATTGTTCTCCAAGCGTTGCTCCTGTTGTCAAGGGTGACAAATTTAGCTTGAAACAATGTCCTCAAAATCAGCTAGAATTGGATCAAATGGAGAATATTCCTTATGCTTCGGCAGTTGGGAGTCTTATGTATGCTCAAGTTTGTACTCGTCCAGACATAGCATATATTGTTGGAATGCTAGGGCGATACCAAATAAATCCAGGTCCGGATCATTGGAAAGCTGTTAAAAAGGTCATGCGGTATTTGCAAGGTACAAAAGATTTTATGCTCACATATCGAAAGACGGATAACCTTGAAGTTATTGGTTATTCGGATTTTGATTATGCTGGGTGTAAAGATTAGTTGAAATCCACTTCAAGTTATATTTTTATGCTTTCTGGAGGAGCTATATCATGGAAAAGTGCTAAGCAGTCGTTGCATACCTCTTCTACAATGGAAGCTGAATTTGTGGCTTGCTATAAGGCAACAAAGAAAGCTCTATGGTTGAGGAATTTTGTCACGTATCTCAAAATAGTTGACACTATTTCTAGACCACTGAAAATTTATTGCGATAATAAAGCTGCTGTTTCTTTCTCTAAAGACTACAAGATAAGTGATGCGACAAAACACATAGATATAAAGTATCTTGTAGTACGAGAAAGAGTTCAAAAACAACAAGTGTCTATTGAGCAAATTAGTACAGTTGCTATGTTGGCGGATCCATTGACAAAAGGTTTATCGCCCAATCTATTTCGAGAACATGTTGCTAGCATGGGTTTGGTTGATAATCTTTATTATTGATTCATGGATTTTATTGTAAGACACTAGTATTGTGATCACCTTATGTTATGGTTTTTGGACAGTATTTAGTTTGTTACTTCTATTATTGTGCACATTCGAAGTTTATGGAACAAACAATTATGTAAGGACCTCATGAACATATTGATTTGCTATTGCTTATGATATATTATGTTGTTCATGACTTTAAGCTATATCTTTTGCTAAGTTTTGCAATTATACTTGGATTGTAACTGGAGGAAGGTTTCATATCTCTATACGAGTATGATACTACCTTTAATTCTATTTTAGTATGATGTAAAATTTAGCCTGTCTTAAGGGATGTAAAGCTCAATAATGAAGTCTTGTTATATGTATGTCGATGATATACTGACTCTCGGCCAAGTGGGAGAATGTTGGATTCGACGGGATCCAATCCATTATTTATGGTCCATCGGGTTTTATTATTAATCATCTAAATAAGACTTGAGCCTAATTAATAATTAAATATATAAATAGCACTTAATATATATATATATATATATATATATATATATATATATATATATATTAATTATTACATCCAAAATATATATTTGGATATATATATTAATAATGGCTTAAGTACCCAAGCTCATAACTTTGATGGACGGTTATGGGTTTAGCCCATTAGGATTGGTCCCGCTATTCCCTCTATATAAAGAATATTATGTGAGAACAAAAGGTACGTGTCTCATAGTATTCAGAAAATACACACACCCCATCCTTACGTATAGAGGAGAATAGTGAAGATCAATTCCCTTAAGTACTTGCGCTCTTCGGACTCTCTCAAGATCATTAAAGGCCTCTTTCGATTCAGGTACGCTTCCGCTATTAATTATACTCATAGTCTTGATCAGGAGATTCATGTATATTATTATGTTGTATATATATACATGATTTATTCTAACACATACAACTAAAATGCATTTCAAAAAACACTTAAATTTAAATTTCATCTGGAAGATGACAAAAAGTAAAGAAATATCAACTGCATGGGGCTTGTACCGGAATGAAAATGATAATTGTTGCATCGAAATTCGAAAAGACATGTATGTCGAAGCTACACATGCACATACAATTATAAAAAAGACAATGAAAGGGAATTGAGATAGGATCACGAGTGTACATCGGGACACAACTCACTGCTGCTGTAAATGATACCGTCAACTCGCCAGCCTATGGCTTCACATTTCATTATACTTTTCTTTCAACGTCACAATATGCTGTAGGTAAATAATGTTATGTATACATGTGTAGCGGAGCCGGGAGACGGACTATCCCGGCATGAATTTTTGGTTCAAGTGAAAAATTAAGCTAATCTTTTCATTTCGAGTCATGTTTTGTCGTTAAAAATTAGTTGGATATATATTTTGTTTGAACCCAGCTGATTTTGAATAATTAGTAGAAAAAATTCAGCCCCTGGTATTTCCGATTCGAGCCCCTGATCTTTAATTCCTATTACTTGGTTCCTCTATCTACAATGTACTCGAGTAACAAACTTTTAAACAACCTGTATAATTGTATTAGAAAACGGGGGAGTATAGATGTGCTATGGAGTCCAGTAGTTTCAAACACATAAAAAGGCTCATTAGTCCAGTTATAATGGCTCCCGGTTTATGGCAACCGGTTGTCAAGTACTGTTTAACCAACATACTGTTTTAAGCCGTTGGATCGTTGATCCAGCGGCTCTGATTTAAAAAAAAAAAATTACACCGTATCGCAGAAAATTTCTGCGGTACGGAGTAATTACCAAAATGCCCCCTGTTTCACATAAAAAATCTACTGTTCACCGTATCGCAGAAAGTTTCTGCGGTACGTGAACAGTGGGGGTATTTTGGTAATTACTCCGTACCGCAGAAATACGATGCAATTTTTTTTTAAAATCAGAGCCGTTGGATCAACGATCCAACGGCTCTGAAATAATATGTTTGTTAAACAATACTTGGCAACCGGTTGCCACAGACTGGCCCCCAGTTATAATATAGATCCCCTATAAATTTACGAAATGGATGATTTTATTGGGAATAAAAAGAATCCAAAATAATATGGATCCCCTATAAATTAACAGTAATATTAACGTTTGTATATATGATGGAGATAACATTAGGAGAAAATACGATTTTTTACAAAATTCTTGATAAAATTAGGATGAAAAAGTCCTAAATAAATTATTTAAATGGACGATATATTTTATCTTAAATTAGAATGAAAAATCATCAGCCGTGAATTCATTTCAATCAAATACATTGTTGTATAGTCATAGATACAAGAAAGATGAGAATATCAAAAACTCTAAACGTTATTGTACATATGAGCATGATTAATACAAGTTACAAATTAAAACCTTGAATCAAAACAACTTATCGCAAATAAGAAAAATTCGGTCAAAATATTATAAAATTATTAGTTATATTCATATTGTTGTGAATCGAAATCCCCAATATCGATACCTATAAAAATATTAGTTAATCTTCATACTATCGTGAACCGAAATTCTAACATTTCAGTTTTGAATAAAATGAATTTAAATTTATAACTGAAAACATTGAATTAGATTACTATCTTAGTAGATATTGATTCTGTTTGACAATTAGCTGTTAACCCTTAGCGGTTAACGGATTGAGTTAGCTGTTTTAACTAGCGGACTGAATTAGCTGTTTTGACTAGCGGATTGAGTTAGATGTTTTACATCAAATTGCTTGGTAATTAGTTATTAGAGTTAACTTTTTGTGTATTAACTAGACATAATACAAACCTCAAATTGAAAAACTCCTCCAACTTTTTCAAAATTAGTTTTTTGAGTTCAAAAAATATTTCAATCTACTAATTACCAAATACTAACATAAGAGATTTCATCTGGTCAAACCTCTGATTGGGTTCAAACCTCTAATTTTTTCTGAAATCTCTAACTTCCAAATTAGACAAAACATATTGAAACTGAAGCACTCGAAAAGAGAATTTGCTATGCTATATTTAGGCAATACCGCTATAAATTGAAAGGTGTTCACGTCACAAAGTTGAACTACTAAAAGCCAAAATATCGCAATATTTCACATTTTATTTAATATCATTTCACATTTATTCCTTCCAATTTCCATGATTTTACTCTAAAATCCCCTAAAGTCAAATGCTATAAAAACGTTAGTTAATCTTCACATTATCCAGAATCGATACTGTGACATCTCAGTTCTAAATATAATGAATTTAAATTTATAACTAAAATTATTGAACTAGATGACTAATTGATTGAATATTAAAAATTTTTGGACACAATCTGTAAAAAGTGAGAACACTTAAAAATAGAGAAAGTTAATCTATATTAGACAACATTGCAACAAATTGAAAAATATTTATGATCACAAATATTAAAAACCAAAATCTCATAATAAAGCATTGAAAAATATTTATGATTGCAAATATTAAAAATCAAAATCTCAAAATAAAGCTAAAATATGCCTATGTCTTGCACTATGTCTTGCACGGGTAATGAAGATAGTCGTAATAATGGTTTAACATCAAATCAAAATCTGGATTTTAATATAAATTTTAAATTTATTGTTGATTATTAATTATTAATATATTATCTAGAAGGCTCAATCTCCTAGTATATCTGCCTGTGGGTCTCTCCATAAAGAGAGAAGACCAGCACAAGCCCTGTTTGAATTTGAGTTTTTTCTACACTAGTAATTCCATTGGCTTTTCTCTGTTGAACTCCACAGAATCTTCTATAGACTTGTTTTTTCTCCGTAGAATTTAGATGAGTCATGAGACTCATGACACAAGTTTTCTTTTTGAAACAAACCAAATCACACTCCACTGCACATCTGCACCTGAACTCAGCTGTATTTTTATGCAAACGCTTCCTCTAAATTTATCCGTAAATCGAAATTTCGGTTAATATATTTAGCAAAAAATGAACGATAAACGTTAAAAAAAGTATATGACTAAATTATGTTACTGTCCGATCCCTTACATCTCTATCTTTATATAAGTGAGACATCAGTAACCAGGAAAGTGAAGACAAAAATATATACTATACAACTACAGAAGTGCTTAAACAAAAAACTCGTAATAACACAAGTGGAAGAAAACGAAGGATAAATCATGTTTACATTTGTCCTCTCTAATCTTAAGACGGCAATAACTTCATAGTAGTCCTTTTGAATAACAAGTGGAAAATGACTCTTTTGACTCAGTTTAATTTTCTACATACAGTACGCATTTGACTGAGTTTCACTTTCTATATGTTTTCTATATACATGTTGCAAGGCAACTAGACCTGCATCTTTCACCCTTCACAAATCAACCATTTCTCCTTTCGACACCCTTTAGATTATGCTTGACATTCAAAGAAATGGCAAGATTGGTTCTGAATCAAAAGAATTCAACTTTTGGGACGATAAAAGAATCGAGAAGGGTGATAAACATGCTGATTCGGAGAGCTCTGATCTAGAGTTTCAAACTAAAACGACCGAATGTGATGATTACTCTCCAACATTCTGGGCTCCTAGTACTAGACATGAGGCCTCTAAATTGTTGCAACACAGTTCCCAATACACTGTTCGATCCCCGACGTCTCGACTACAGGTTATGGTAGATGATCGAAGAGTCCTAACTAACATGGTCCAGAACATGCCTGAGTCGTCGTTTGAACTCTCTTTAAGGGACATAGTAGATGATCGGACGACCATGCAAGCAGGTGAGAAGAAGATTGAGAAAAAGAAGTGTGTGGAGAGGAGTAGAATGGTACGTAGTCAAAGCATGGATAGTGGAGTTTTTCTCTTAAAGATGTTTCTCCCAGCATGTCTAAGTGCAAAGAAGAAATCAACATCAGGAAATTGCTCTAGGACTTCTCACAGGCCATCGTTAGATGGATCAGAGAAGCCAATGGACAAGGAGTGGTGGAGCGTAATGTTTCTTGTGTCAAGAAGGAAGATTAACAATTGTAACAGTAATAGCAGCAGCCGCAGCAGTGGAAGCATCCACAACAGGTATATTCACGGTAGCTATGATCTATTATAAACTACAGCATGTGCACAAGTATAATTTGAATGAGAATACCACATATGCACAAAAGAGCAAAAAAAAAAAAAAAACATTGCAGCGTGTACACACCAGAAAAAATTATGCATCATTTGTTCTATGAATGTCTTCAGAAGGACACCAGATTCACCCAATTATTTTGTCATAGCAGGAATGGAGATAACTGCATCACACCGGTTTACTTAACATCTGATCAATTAAGCAAATCAAGAAGACACGTATGGAGCATTTGCTGAACACAACTCTTTAAAGGTGTAGCAAGGGTTTTTGCTAGGCGACAGTATCTACCAAAATCAATGACCCCACGATTTCTTTCATGTCACATTTTGTGACGTGGATCTTGTAATTGAATTGTATTTTATGTAATGTTATTAAGATATCTTCACTTCTCTGGTGCATTATTCTGTATAATTTAATTGCATGGCAATTATGCACTATTCTTACAGAAAACAATTACGAAACATATATTTAATAGTGAAATACAATATTATGCAATTTTGGAAAAGTATTTTGTTCGGCAGAAGAACATAAATTTCGTTCCGAGTATTTATGAATAAGTTAGTTCTAAGAATAGTAATTGTATTGAATTTTATATAATGTTTGATAAGTGCATATTTTTGCATATTTTTATTACCTGTTTATAGCTTGAACTCGTATTTTAATAATTAATTTTGTTGCATTTCAGGAAATTCGTGAATAAATAAAGAAATGGCAAAATAAAGAAATAAAGAGCAAGGTGTTAGGAATTCCCGTTTCCTGTCTTTGCGTAAATTAAATCTGAGGATTATAACAGTCAATAATAAAGACAGATGAACACCAAGATTTATACGTGGAAAACCCCCTTAAAGTAAAGAGGTAAAAACCACGGGATCAGCTCCGAATGTTTCCACTATAATGATAACAATGGTTACAATATTCTCTCTCAAGTTTACAAAGTAACACTTGAGGCACAACTGAATAGAAATACAACGATTCCTTACTCCTTCGGTACTTGACCGGATAACCTAGACGAACTCCCTTTGTAGCAACTACAACAGCTGGACGAACTCCTAATGCTGCAGCGGGACAGATTCCGATGGCTGCAGCCTGACACTCACACAAACTCCCTCGAAACGAAAGAATAGAGTAACACGAGGGCCCCCTATCCTGACCTGCTTGAAACTACCACAAGGTAAGTTTCCTACTAGACGGACTATCTAGCAGTTATATATACTAAGAAGTATGAGAGGAAGAAGAGATTTTGGTGTGTTTTAGAATAAAGGGGAGAGGGGTATTTATAGGAGGGGGTGTAGTAGGTGGGGGGGGGGGGGGGTTGGTGTAAGTTTGAAAATAAAAGATTAAGTGAGGCGGCTGCCTAACAATCTCCCCCTATTTCCAAACTCACAACTAATCACTTGCACTCCATACCTGCGCCTTGTTTGCACAACTCCAACTTTTCTCGCGGAACCACCTTTGTCATCATATCAGACGGATTCTTATCCGTGTGTATCTTCTCTATCTGTATTACCCCTTCTTCAACCTATTCCCGTAGCCAATGGTAACATACATTAATATGCTTAGTACGACTGTGACAAGTAGCATTTTTTGCTCAAGTCAATAGCACTCTGGCTATCACAATACAACTCAAAGTTGTCTTGCTTCTGAATTCTTGGAGAAACCGCTTTAACCAAACCAGCTCCTTGCCTGCTTCACAAGCAGCAATATACTCTGATTCGGTTGTTGACAATGCAACACACTTTTGCAACTTGGACTGCCATGCTACAACCCCCCGCCGCAAAAGTGAAAAGCATCCTTGACGTGGACTTCATCCCATCTGGATGTCCTGCCATGTCAGCATCTGTAAAACCTTCCAAGACTGGTTCACCGTGTCCATACTTCAAGCATAACCCGGAAGTGCATTTGAGATATCTGAGAATCCACTTAACTGCTTCCTAGTGCTTTCTTCCTGGATTTGACAGATATCTACTCACGACTCCAACAGCATGAGCAATATCTGGTCTTGTACAAACCAATGCATACATTAGACTCTCCACTGCGGATGAGTAGGGAACTTCCTCCATATCCTCCTACTCCTTGTCTGTTGACGGACACATTTTCTTGTCCAGTTTAAAATGTCCCGCCAATGGTATGCTAACAGGTTTAGCATCATCCATATTGAACCTTTTCAATACCCGTTCAATATATCCCTGTTGTGAAAGCCACAACCTCCGAGTTGTTCTGTCACGAACAATCTTCATCCCTAGGATTTGTTTTGCTGGACCCAAGTCTTTCATATCAAAGAACTTGGACAAATCTTCTTTCAGCTTGCGGATCATGTTAGCATCCTGGTCGACCACTAACATATCATCAACATAAAACAGCAGGATAATGAAGTTACCGTTAGGAAACCTTTGCACATAAGCACAGTGATCGGATGCAGTTCTCTTGAACTTATGATTCCTCATGAATGAATCAAACTTTTTGTACCACTGTCTTGGCGCTTGCTTAAGCCCGTATAAACTCTTCTTGAGTTTACAAACCATGTGCTCCTTCCCTTTCACTTCAAATCCTTCTGGCTAGTGCATGTAGATCTCTTCCTTCAAATATCCATGAAGGAATGCAGTTTTCACATATAACTTCTCAAGCTCAAGATCCATGCTAGCCGCTAATCCGAGAACTGTTCGGATTGATGTCATCTTTACAACCGAAGAAAAGATTTCATCGAAATCAATGCCTTCCTTCTGTGCAAAGCCTTTAACCACCAAGCATGCTTTATACTTTACAAGCTTTTCATCATCCCTCTTTACTTTGAAGACCCATTTGTTCCTCAAAGCCTTCCGTCCTCTCGAATGTGTAGTCAACTCATAAGTTCATTCTTGTTTAAAGAATCCATCTCCTCTTGCATTGATTTCAACCAGCAACTGCTTTCTTTATGAGTCTTGACTTCCTCAAATGTCTCGGGCTCCCCCTCATCAGCAATTAAGATATACTCGGATGAAAGATATCTTCCTGATGGTCTCCGTTCTCTCGTAGAACGTCGTGGCTGAGTTTCTTCAACTTCAGGCTGAGGCGGTAGCTCCCCCTGCTCAGCAGCCTCATCATCTGCCATATCCTCTCCATCATCTTCTAATGTATCTGGATTTCTAGCTTGCCTTGGTTGTTGAGTGCTCCTAAAATTCTCATAATTTTGAGACTCATGGAAAACCACATCTCTGTTCCAGAATATCTTCTTCGATTCAGGATTCCACAACCGATACCCGAACTCTGGATCCCCATAGCCAACGAGAATACACGGAGTTGTTTTATCTTCAAGCTTTGTTATATGCTCCTTTGGGATGTGTGCAAAAGCCTTGCATCCAAACACCCATAAGTAGGAATAGGAAACATCCTTTCCTAACCAGATCTTCTCTGGAATCTCAAAATTTAGAGGTGCCGATGGAGATCGATTGATCAAGTAGCAAGCTGTTCTTACAGCTTCTCCCCAAAATGACTTCGGCAATTTAGACATTTTCAACATGCATCTGACTCGTTCAGCAATGGTACGGTTCATTCTTTCCGCAACGCCATTCTGTTGTGGGGTGATAGGAACTGTTCTTTCATGCCGGATACCATGCTTTGTAAGGTACTTTTGAAACTCTTTTAAAGTGTACTCCCCCCCGTTGTCACTACGAAGGCACTTCAGTTGTTTCCCTGTTGACCTTTCAACCATGGCATGAAACTTCTGGAAGTACTCAAACACTTGATCTTTGGATTTGAGTAGCTCAACCCACACCTTCCGAGATGCTTCATCAATAAAGGTAATAAAGTACTTATTTCTACCTAAGGACTCCACCTCAAACGGACCACAGACGTCAAAGTAAACTCTTTCTAGCACCACCGACTTTTTCTTCAGTGGACTGCTAAAAGATACTCGATGTTGTTTCCCGAATAAACAATATTCGCAAGGCTACAATGCAGTATCTTTAGCAAATGGAATGAGGGATTTCTTCGCTAAGATCTGCAGCCCTTTCTCGCTCATGTGACCAAGCCTCTTGTGCCACAAACTTGCTGAAGCTTCATCTTCAACTGTATTCAAATTATTTGAACACATCGTCACTTGTGTCTTGTACAAAGAGCCACAAGTGGAACCCCTTGCAACCACCAACGAACCCGTAGTAAGCTTCCACCTTCCACCACTGAAGGTATTTACGTACCCCTGCTTGTCTAGCGCCATGCCGGAAATCAAGTTGAGCCGTAAGTCCGGAACATGCCTGACATCTTTCAAAGTCATTGAACAACCCGTGTTTGTCTCAATACAGATGTCACCAATGCTTGCGATCTTTGATTTATCTGAGTTACTTATTATTACAGTACCAAAGTCCCCTGACTTGTACGTCGTAAAGAATTCCTGAGTGGGTTTTGCATGATACGTTGCTCCAGTATCTATCACCCATTCGACCTTCTGATCATCAACATGTAAGCATTCTTCTTCCCTAAAAGAAAGGATCACAACATCTTCTGTCATAGCAGCTGTTGTACTTTTCTCGGCATGTTTCCCTTGCTGACCATTGTTCTGTTGCTTGAGCCAGGCCCTACAATCCTTTTTGTAATGACCCTTCTTCTTACAATAGTAGCATTCAACATTGGCATTTGATTTGCCACTGGAATTACCAAAATTCCTACTTTTACTACATCCTCGGTTTGTCTCCCTGTAGTTGCTTCTACCCTTGTTCTCAGTAACAAGAGCCTGGGAATCGTGGTTGACTCCTTGTACCTTTCTTCTCATGGATTCACTAAGGATACTCTGCTTAATTGATCGCAACGTTAGTTGCTCAGTTGGTACAGCATTAGTTACTATCACCACTAGCGTATCCCAGCTGGATGGTAAAGTGTTGAGAAGAAATATTGCTTGGAATTTCTGCTCAAACTCCATCTTCATATTTGATAGTTGATTTAACAACCCTTGAAATTCGCTCATATGCTCTGACATGTTGTTCCCATCCTTGTACCTCATGTTCACCAGGTGACGAACTAGAAAAGTTACATTTTGTGAACTTTTCTCTTGGAACGTAGACTCTAATGTCGTCCAAAGCATATAAGTGTCTTCTTCTTCAGAGACATGATGATACTCCGAATTATCAATCCATCGATGAATGAGACTGATAGTTTTCATGTTCATCTTCTTCCAGTCAGCATCAGACTTTGCTGCAAGTTTAACTCCTTTAAGCTCCACCGGATTAAACAAGTCCTTACTATAAAGCAAATCCTTTATTCTGCTTTTCCACATCGGATAATTTGAAGCTGTTAGGCTTACCATTATGCTGGAAGAATCATCCATTTTAATTTACCAAAGACTATGGGAATCTCACTTAGAACCACACAAGTTGGCCAGGAAAGTGGATGTGTTTGGGGAGCCTTCCGTATTAGTACGACGCTTTATGAAGTAACCACTGCGCACAAAGCACTTTCCTAGACACCAACAACGTGGGCCCCAGCTCTGATACCACTTGTTAGGAATTCTTGTTTCCTGTCTTTGCGTAAATTAAATCTGAGGATTATAACAGTCAATAATAAAGACAGATGAACACCAAGATTTATACGTGGAAAACCCCCTTAAAGTAAAGAGCTAAAAATCACGGGACCAGCTCCGAATGTTTCCACTATAATGATAACAATGGATACAATATTCTCTCTCAAGTTTACGAAGTAACACTTGAGGTACAACTGAATAGAAATACAACGATTCCCTACTCCTTCGGTACTTGACCGGATAACCTGGACGAACTCCCTTTGTAGCAACTACAACTGCTGGACGAACTCCTAATGCTGCAGCGGGACAGATTCCAATGGCTGCAACCTGACACTCATACAAACTCCCTCGAAATGAAAGAATAGAGTAGCACGAGGGCCCCCTATCCTGACCTGCTTGAAACTACCACAAGGTAAGTTTCCTACTAGATGGACTATCTAGCAGCTATATATACTAATAAGTATGAGAGGAAGAAGAGATTTTGGTATGTTTTAGAATGAAGGGGAGAGGGGTATTTATAGGAGGGGTTGTAGTAGGTGGGGGGGGGGGGGGTTGGTGTAAGTTTGAAAATAAAAGAAAAAGTGAGGCGGCTGCCTAACACAAGGAAGGGAAAAAGAGGAAGAAAAAGGACTCAAATGAAATAAAGGAAAAAGAATTAGGAGCTTGGAGGAAAGGGAATCTTTAAAGACACATGGAAGGTGGAGATCATCCCAACACACTAAATAAGTGTATGGCCAAGATCCACTCTACAAAGCTTAAGGAGGAAGGAAACATTTGGATGGTTAGGATTTCTCCACCACATTAAAAGGTGTATGGTGGAGATTAACCCAACACACCCCTTAACCCTAATTCTTATCATATAAATACCCCCTCACCCCCCTTGTAATTATCAACTTAGATTTTAGGGTAGGTTTAATTTCTTGTTTTTTATTAGTTTCAAATCTTGTAAACACTCTTTTTAATTTTAATGCAAATTTCATTTCCTTTAATTTCTTGTCTTGTTCTCTCGTTTATATTTCATTGCTTTCGTTATTTTCGTAAATCCGTTTAGTGGACAAAGTAGCGAAATGCGAACCACTATGGGTTGAAAATAACGATTTTTATTTTCTTGCTCATAGTTTTAATTTTAGTTTTAATTCGTAATTTTGCCCCTTTAAATTTCAATTTTATTGTGGCCCATTTAATTCCAACATCATCGTTTTAGTATAAAATTTAATTTCATAATTAATTGCCTTTATTTCCGTATTTAGTTCTTAAAAAAATATTTCAAAAAAAAATATTAGTTATAATAATTTTATAAAATATTTTACCCCTTTTACTTGTTATATTCGAAACAACACATCAGTAGCCTTCCCTGTCCAATTTTTTTCAGTTCCCCTATTGTTTTTCATTCTCTGTTTTATTAAGAAAAAAAACCACTCCCCTCTTTTCCCTCCTTCTTTTCCCCACATCACCTCCTTCCCCAGTTTCATTCCCCCATTTTTGCTGTCTTCTTCGTCAAAATCACCTCCGTTCCTCTGTCTTCTTCGTCGTTTCATTTAAACCAAGCAGATCTCTCTCTCTCTCACGCCCACTCTCCCTTTCAACTGACAAAACCCGCGACAAAAACACCAACCCCATTTCTTTTTTGTTTTGATTTAAACTTTGCCTTCTGTTTGCACTAAATCACGCAAGCGTACGTGGTCACAAGTAATATAGAATAAAGTTGAGTTCGTCCCACAGAGATCTGGTTTTGGTTTTAATTCAGTTATTGTACCTATGCAACAATGTATGGTTATCCTTCACTGCTAAGACCAATAACAAATTTGGGTTTTGATTAACTAAAATTAACTAAGAAACAAATTAACAACTAATAATTAATTAACTAACGAGAATATAATCGAATTACATATGAGAGAATAAACATGGGATCCTAACTTCATTTTCGCTTAGATCTGATGCCTTTAATCAATGTATGCAATGGTTATGATATCTGATCGAATAACACGAAACAACCACACGCTACCTGTCAGCATACGTATACCAAACTACCCATACATCCACAAAAGAGATAGAAGATGAATAGACACCAATTATGCTTAGACCCTATATGTCTATAGAATTTGAAAACATAACGGTTGAAGAACAGGTTATCCACATTGATCATATAGGGCAACATAATATATTTCTATTTATGCTAAAAATCATGATGTCAAAACATACATAATCCTATGCTAGCATGGCAAGTTCTAAATCTCAAGATCCACTTTCACTTCACAAGAAATTAACAATTCAATTTAGATGTTAGCTACGCATCTAAAAGCATTAAGAATAACCATACAAGGATATCAGATATTCATCACACACAGATCTTTAAAGCATCAAGATACTAAGACTCCATAGATAATTCCGTTAAAATCCCTTGACAATGATTAGTTCATAATTGAACCGTTCATTACCATGGGATTTGATGAAAACATGATATTAAACAAAGTATGGATGAAAGTAATAGTATTAATAGAATAAAATTTGAGAAAACAAATCTATAATCTAGAGTATCGTCTAAGAAAAGAATACAAAAGATGAAGTAGATCTAGTTCCGTTGCTTGTCACGAGCGTTGAATCTTTCTCCGCTTTTCTCCCTTGCAATTCTATGTTATTGATATGAATTACAATGATAAAACGTGTTTTTTATAGGCCCTAGAAGTCATGCCCAACAAGAAAAACCCAAAATTACATCTTAAAATCGAAACAGGAAAGATAATAGAGTTTTTAGGAGAAAAAATTGGAAATTCCAACAACTTTGCCAGGTCGCGGCGCCCATTCCAGGCCGTGGCGCACTTCTGTTTCTGCCCAGCCAGGCCGCGGCGACCATTCCAGGCCGCGGCGCGCTTCTGCTGCTGTCCAGAGCGATTTCCTTCGTCATTTCGTCGATCTTTTGCTGATTTCTCTTGTTATTTCTTCGAGCAATGCCATTCTCGATCCTAGAACTCAAAATTCTCCTAAGACTTGTACGAAACTTGGCCTCCAACTCTCCCAAAATTTGTGGAAAACTTCATTCTTTATTTAAATCTTGAATTCCACCCTAAGTCATGAAATCGCCAAACCTAACCAACAATTTGTAACCCTGCACAACTCAACGAAAAACATCAAAAACACAATAAAACTCGAGACCAAGACACCAATTTAAGTCAAAATGGAATGCTCCAAGTAGATATAAAATCCGTTTATCACACCCCCAAACTTAAACCAATGCTTGTCCTCAAGCATACACAAATATAACTATATACAACTAATTAGTACCACTTCTGTAGGTGATCACGGTTGCATTTCGCATATGCAACAAGCCCTTTAAACCCCTAGGTAGCCCTAGTGGCCGAGTGAGGTCTCGTGAGGGCCTATAGCGAATGTACCCATAAAATCCATCTAACTAAACAAGGCAATGCATGAATGCAACTAATATGAAAAATGCAACGATCCCCTCGAACTAACCAAAACCAACTAGCAAGCAAATATCTCAAAGAATGCAACTAAATCCAAATAGAGCTCGACTAAGTCCCCGTACTCTAACAATACATGAACAGAAACGTGCGTGTGTGCGGTGCTCATCAGAAATACTCCCAAATCTAGATCAAAATCATACCTATTCTTCGCCAAGACAATCACAGGTTTATAAATAGAATAGACTGTAAATACTTCATAACCTAGAAACACCTCCATCCTCATCTGAGTTAGCCAGAAATTCATGCTTTATTACTAACAACTACGACACATAATACTATACATAATAACGCAGCTTATTTAACCGTGCAATGGATGAGACCCCAAAAGGCTTATACAATAATACCCATGTAGCGAGCGTTAGGTTAGTGGATCCCAAACTGTGAAAGCCTTAGGTCACTAGGCACAAAGTCCCCGCGAACTTAATTGCTCGAGTATTAAAGAGCTCACCCTGGTTAATTTTGCATATAAACAATCACATAACTTTTTTTTCCCTCATTTTTTTTCTTTTTTTTTTCAATGCAATCTGGAATGAGAATTCTCAATTCCAACCCTAAACTACTCATATAAATATGAGCCGGCTACTAGCCATTTGACACCTAGCCATTATTGACAAACATTTACAACTAGCATGAAATTCCTATTTTCCCCCAAACTTAGACTTTAGTATCCCTACGCCATCAAGGGAATAACGAAAATTCTAAATATAATCAGGTGATTAAATCTAAAACAACCAAACAAGCACGACCTCAACCTAGCCCAAAAGCAAACGATGAGACTGTGTAAAAATTTTGTTTCTGAAACATGCAAGTCAACTCCTAGGAACTATAAATCAACCCTCTATTCATCATTACCACACTCAATAAAACCTCTACCTACCAATCAGAATCAGCTCGTTCTACGGGATCATGAAAGATGCATGCCATGAAAATACAACTAAAATGAACTCACATGGTATAAAAACACAATAACAAAATGTCCTATATGAAACAAACATAAATAATACGAACAAGCATGCATGAATTATAACTACTATGCAAAACATGATTTCTATATGAACACAATGACACACAAATACTACTATACACTACTTATCCCCCAACCCACCCCCAAACTTAGAACATTCAATGTCCTCATTGAAGGCAATAAAAAGGAGAGTAGAGATACCTAAAAAAATGCCGAAAAGCGTGGGTTGCCTCCCACGAAGCGCTGTCGTTGACGTCATTTAGCCAGACGTTGCTTCCTCACTTCATGGCGGTTTCAAGAGAATAACCGAACCGTCCTCAACAGAAAGACCATTCATACGAAAGTTGACATCTTGATTGCTTACTCCCAACACAACTTTTCTTTCACTCTTCACATTGACTTTTCCCCCAATCAACTTCTTCGTCTTCTTTTGCTTCTTCACAACTCTAAGATGTTTATCCCCCTCAGCCGACTGAACAGAACACTCATCTACCGCATCATCAACTATCCACCTTCTTAACACATTATCATGACCCTCTTCAAAACTCACTAACTCATCATTCAAAAGTACATACCTCAAATGTGGTGGAAGTTTTTCGAGCTTTACATTCGAGAGATCTTGAGTGGAAGATTTATCATCATTACTTTTCCCGAGCATCTTAACTGAGTGAGAGTCCTCCGAAAATTTTGTAACACTAGGCAATGCATCCAATTTTAAATCACATGTTTCTTCTTGGAGAGACAACTCGAGGGAGTCACAAATGTTATGCTCGAGCATATTGGTATCAGTTTCATCAGCAAGAGATTCCATAGAAAAGCACACTTCTGGATCATCTGAAATCTTCATAGGAGCAAACACATTAAAGGTGGCCTTATCATCTTGAACCCGAATAGTTAGCTCCCCTTTTTGCACATCAATTAAAGCTCGGCCGGTGGCTAGAAAGGGCCTTCCCAAGATGATGGGAATCTTCTTGTCTTCCTCAAAGTCTAGAATGACAAAATCAGCAGGAAAGATAAACTCATCCACCTTTACCAAGACATCTTCCACTATTCCTCTTGGATACGTGATCGACCGATCAACCAGCTGCAAAGAAATGTTGGTAGGTTTTGGATCCGGCAGACCAAGTTGCATGAATACCGATAAAGGCATGAGATTAATGCTAGCTCCTAAGTCACACAAGCACTTGTCGAAAGATAAGTTGCCAATAGTGCACGGGATGGTGAAACTTCTCGGATCTTTAAGTTTAGGAGGCGAATTCTGCTGCAGAACAGCACTGCACTCTTCCGTCAAAGCAACGGTCTCTAATTCATCGAGCTTCAACTTCCTTGATAAAATCCCCTTCATGAACTTAGCATAGCTCGGCATCTTTTCAAGAGCTTCCGCAAAAGGAATATTAATGGACAATTTCTTGAAGACGTCCAAAAATTTCTGAAATTGCCTTTCTTGACTTTTCTGCAAGCGTCGAGGATAAGGATGTTAAATATAATTGATGTGTTTTGATCAGTGTTTAAGTGTTACAGGGAGTTATCAGAGTTTAGCTGGAAGCAGTCAGAGTTTGGGTAAACTCTGACAGTTGGAAGCTCGACAGAGTTTGTTAAACTCTGTCTGGAGGAAGCGCGTCTACTGTTCAAACAGTGATTAAAGATTAATTATGGAGGTGATATCTTTGAAGATTGGATAGCTATCAAAGAGATTAAGTTGACATAGGAGACGTGTGACAATCTGTAATTGATATCATTGTATAGCTGATTATTAGGAAAATCAATTAGAGATTGTATCGTAGCTGTATGTTATATAAATACAGATAGGTTAACCCTAGAAGGGTATCGATAACGAATTATCATTATTGTAACCTAGCAGCTCTTTGTGATATTTTACATTACGAAGAGGGTTTGAAATACAAGAAGTTTTTTAAGTGCATAAACGCTTTTACTTGTTAATCTCTCATACAAAGTTGATTATTATTTGTGTATTCGGCCTAACAAGTGGTATCAGAGCCAATCTGTTACTTTATTACAGGTTAAGATCCAAACACAACAATAATCATGTCAGAAATTCCTCCACCAACACCTACTGTTTCTGAAAAGGCTCCTACTACTGTGAGTCGTTATGAACCAATCAGGGTTCCTATTCTGAGGCCATTAGAGTATGCTATGTGGAAGGTCAAAATGACTATGTTTTTGGAGGCTACAGATCCAGAATATCTTGACAGGATTTATGAAGGCCCTCACAATCCTACAAAGCTATCTGTTGCAGTTGCTGGTGAAGCAGCAAAAATGGTTCCAAAGGAAAAGAAGGACATGACTCCTGAAGATCTATCATCAATTGCTAAGGATGCAAAAGTTAGGCATTTACTTCATAGTGCCTTAGACAATGTCATGTCTAACAAAGTCATTAACTGCACCACTGCAAAAGAGATATGGGATGCACTTGAAGTCAGGTGTCAAGGAACTGCAGCTATTAAGAAGAATAGGAGAAACATAGTCACACAAGAGTATGAGCATTTTGAGGCTAAGCCTGAAGAGACCATGACAGAAACATTTGATAGATTCTGTAAACTGATTAATGATCTGTCATTGGTCAACAAAGAGTATGATCTAGAAGACTCGAATCTCAAGTTTCTTCTTTCTCTACCTGAAAAGTGGGATGTGAAAACAACCACTATTAGAGACAACTATGATCTTGCTGAAACAGAGATTGATGAAATTTATGGACTGCTCAAAACTTATGAATTGGAAATGGAGCAGAGAAACAGGAGATCAAGTAGAAAAGGAAAGTCTGTTGCTCTTAATGTTGAAGAGAAGCCTCAGAAGAAAGAGGCAACAAGAAGGAAAATGAAGGGAAAAGCTTTGGTCATACACTCAGAAAGTGATTCACCAAACTCTGATTATGATTCAAACTCTTCTGAATCATCTGACTCTGAGGATGATGAAGAAGAGATGAGAAAAATGGCTGTGCTAATGGTGAAAACTTTCAAGAAAATGGGCTTCAAGAATTTCAAGAAAGGAAAAAGGTTTTCTAGGGATTCAAATGAAGACAGGAAAAGCTACAGGAAGTCTGATAAGAGAGATTCTAAAGGGAAGAAGGATAAGTCTGAAATTCAATGCTACAAGTGTAAGGAGATGGGTCACTATGCTCCTGAGTGCAAGAAGGGTAAAACTGGAAAGGTACTCTACACTAAAGGCAGAGATTGGGCAGATACTTCAGATTCTGATGAAGAAGTGAACTATGCTCTCATGGCTACTACTGAATCAGAATCCTCTGAAAATCAGGTACCTCCAACTACCTATGCTTATAATATTGATGACATTGCTCAATTAAGAATTTTTCTTAAGTCATTGCATATAAGTTATAGGGATCAGACTTTAGAAAATGAGAGGATAAAAGCTGAAAATTCTGAACTTAAAGAGAGAAATAAACTTGTTGAAGAGAAACTTGAAAACATGCAACAAGTTCAGAAAGAGAGAGATGATGCTGTTTGCAAAGAACAGATTTTGCTTCAGAAATATAAACAACTAGAATCTGAGTTGGAGGGAGCAAATAAGAAAATTAGGACTTGGACTAATTCTGGAAAGGACACTCAACAGATTTTTCAAACAGACACTGTTGGTCTAGGTTATAATGAGGAAGATGAACTTAGATTTCAAAATCAAGTTAAAGTCAGAACTAAATTTGTTCATGGAACCAGTAAATTTTTGTCTGAGAATGAAAAAGAAGCTGTCAAAAGAAAACCAGTAAAAACTAGTGTTAATCAGGTTAATATTGGTTCAATGACAGATAAACAACTCAAACATAAATTGAAGGAGTTAAAATCTGTTGAGAAAAAGAAAGTGTCAAACAAGAACAGAAATGGAAAAGTAGGCATCACTTCAGGAAATAAACCAATGCTTGCTAGTTATGCTCCAAGAAAGACATGTCATAACTGTGGTAGTACTAAGCATCTTGCAAATTTCTGCAAGAAAAATAAAAATATAAATTCTTTACCTACAAAGTCTGAGGTAAAGAAGGATTCTGCTAGAACTAAGCCACAGACTCTATGCACACACTGTGGAAGCACTTGGCATTCCATCTATACTTGCAGAAAATATCATGCTATCTATCATAATTACTATGAACTGAAACCCAATCTAAAATGGGTTAAAGTTGATACTGCAAGTGCAAACACTGATACTGTTAGCTCAAACTCTGATAATGTTAATTCCGCTGCAAAAGCTAACAAAGTTAAGAATGCCAAAGGATCCAAGCAAGTCTGGATCCTTAAAACTAATCCTCAGTAATTGTTTGTGATTGCAGGGTAACAGGGAGGCAACCCTAGTCGTGGACAGTGGATGTTCAGGACACATGACTGGAAATAAAGCCCTGCTATCAGAATATGAGGAGAAGGCTGGCCCAAAAGTTTCCTATGGTGATGGCAATATAGGAAGAACATTGGGATATGGCAATATCAATCTTGGAAATGTCATCATCAACAATGTAGCTCATGTCCCAGGACTCAAGCATGACTTGCTATCTGTGAGTCAAATCTGTGACAAGGGATTTCATGTAAATTTCCAACCTGAATATTGTGAAGTTATCAGCAAATCTACAGGAAAGGTTGTTCTAGTTGGTCACAGGCAAAACAACATTTATGAAATCAAGCTTTTGATAGACTCTGTTGGAAAAGCTGTTTGCCTGTCTACAAGAATGTCTAGTGAAGAGAGTTGGAAGTGGCACAAGAAACTCTCACATTTGAACTTGAACAACATCAATGAATTGATCAGAAAGGATCTTGTAAGAGGACTCCCAAAGACCCCGTTAAATGTTGATGGCCTATGTGACTCATGTCAGAAGGCTAAACAAAGGAAGTCATCTTTCAAGAGCAAAACAGAATCTTCTATCACTGATCCTCATCATCTTCTTCATGTTGATCTATTTGGTCCAGTAAATGTTATGTCTATTGCAAGGAAGAAATATGCTTTAGTCATTGTTGATGAATACACTAGATTCACCTGGGTGTATTTTCTAGCAAAGAAGGATGAAACTGCATCAACTCTGATGGAGCATGTGAAGCTTCTGGACAAAGGATCAAGCAACAAAGTGAGAATCATCAGAAGTGATAATGGAACTGAGTTCAGAAATGCAACAATGGAAGAATTCTGCAAGGACAATGGAGTGAAACAAGAATTTTCAGCACCTGGTACACCACAACAAAATGGTGTAGTTGAAAGGAAAAATAGAACATTAATTGAAGCTGCCAGAACTATGCTTGATGAAGCAAAATTGCCAACTTATTTCTGGGCAGAAGCTGTTCAAACTGCTTGTTTTACTCAAAATGCAACACTGATCAATAAGCATGGAAAGACACCATATGAGATGGTGAAGAAAAAGAAGCCTAACCTGAAATACTTTCATATTTTCGGGTGCAAATGTTTCGTTTTGAAGACTCATCCAGAACAGTTGACCAAGTTTGAGTTAAAGGCAGATGAAGGAATTTTTGTTGGCTATCCACTGTCAACAAAGGCATTCAGAGTTTACAATCTGAGAACTAAAGTGATCATGGAATCAATACATGTTTCTTTTGATGATAAGAAGATAACTGAACTTGAAGATAAAGACGAATATGATCAACTGAACTTAGAAAATGAAGTTTTAAACTCTGATGAAGGAAACTCTGATGAAACAATTCTGACAGACTCTGTTGAAACAAACTCTGAACCTCTACTGGTAAATTCTGGAGAAACTTCTCAATCACAACAAAGAGGAGAATCAGTTGAGGGGGAGCATGATCAAGATGAAGACTCAAACACTGATACTGAGTCAACTGAAAAATCTGGATCAAACTCTGATGCTTCAAACTCTGAAAATTCAAATTCTGACTCTGGACAGTCAAGTTCAGGGGGAGTCTCAGAAAACGAAAATAGATCACAACAGAATCAGGAGAGCATGGATCAAGGGGGAGGATCACATGCTGATAGAAGTCATTTGCCTTCTGCTAGGAAATGGACTAAATCACATACACCTGATTTGATAATTGGTGATCCAGATGCAAAAGTAAAGACAAGAAGTGCTACTGCAAGTGAATGTCTATTTCATGCATTCTTGTCTAAAAATGAACCAAAGAAAGTGGAAGAAGCTCTTCAAGATGCAGACTGGATAACAGCAATGCAGGAAGAGTTAAATGAATTTGAAAGAAATGAAGTTTGGACCCTTGTACCAAGGCCAAAGAACAGATCTATTGTTGGTACTAAATGGGTTTTCAGAAACAAGACTGACAGTGAAGGTGTTATCACGAGGAACAAGGCTAGACTGGTAGCAAAAGGTTATTCACAGCAGGAAGGAATAGATTATGATGAAACATTTGCTCCAGTAGCAAGATTGGAGGCAATCAGAATTTTTCTAGCATATGCCTCTCACAAGAAATTCAAAGTGTTCCAGATGGATGTGAAAAGTGCTTTTCTGAATGGAAAGCTTGAAGAAGAAGTGTTTGTTGAACAACCACCAGGATTTGTGGACCCCAAATATCCAGATTATGTCTACAGGCTAGATAAGGCACTATATGGACTTAAGCAGGCACCAAGAGCATGGTATGAGACACTTGCTCAGTTTCTTCTAGAAAGTGGATTCAACAGAGGTACAATTGACAAAACTCTGTTTTATTTCAACCAAGGAAGTGACCTCCTTTTAGTTCAAATTTATGTTGATGACATCATCTTTGGGTCTACTAATGATAAACTCTGTAAGAAGTTTGCCAAGCTCATGCAGTCTAGATATCAAATGAGCATGATGGGAGAGCTTAGTTACTTTCTAGGCCTACAGGTGAAACAAACAGAAGATGGAAT
Source organism: Saposhnikovia divaricata (assembly GCA_036435485.1). Lineage (NCBI taxonomy): Eukaryota > Viridiplantae > Streptophyta > Magnoliopsida > Apiales > Apiaceae > Saposhnikovia > Saposhnikovia divaricata. The sequence continues at coordinate 64,741,615 of CM071596.1, forward strand.
TTTCATTAATCAAGAAAAATACACCAGAAATCTTCTCAAGAAATTTGGTATGCTTGACTGTTCATCTGCATCAACTCCCATGGCAACAGCAACTAAACTGGACAAAGACACAGGAGTTTCAGTGGATATGACAAATTTCAGGGGCATGATAGGATCTCTTCTATACTTGACAGCTAGTAGGCCTGACATCATGTATGCAACCTGTCTTTGTGCAAGGTTTCAGGCAGATCCTAGAGAGCCACATCTGACAGCTGTGAAAAGAATCTTCAAGTATCTCAAGGGCACCATATCATTAGGTCTGTGGTACCCCAGAGAATCAGATTTTAAGCTACTTGGATATTCTGATGCAGACTTTGCAGGCTGTAAGGTAGACAGAAAGAGCACTAGTGGAAGTTGTCAATTTCTTGGTGACAGACTTGTTTCCTGGTACAGCAAGAAACAGAAATCAATCTCCACATCTACAGCTGAAGCAGAGTATATTGCAGCTGGTAGCTGTTGTGCACAGATCTTATGGATGAAGAATCAATTGCTGGATTATGGATTGAGGTACAGTAATATACCTATTTACTGTGATAACCAAAGTGCTATTGCTATGACAGGTAATCCAGTACAGCATTCAATGACCAAGCACATCAGCATAAGGTACCACTTCATCAGAGAACATGTGGAAGAAGGAAATATTGAACTACATTTTGTCTCTACAGAACAACAGCTTGCAGATATCTTCACTAAACCATTGAGTGAAGTTACATTTACAAGGCTGGTTAATGAACTAGGAATGATCTCTGGTTCTGACTAGAAATGTTGGTTAGATTCAAACTTTACTTATGTGATGTATTAATCATATTTCCTGATTGGTTAAATACTAAGTGAACTCTGTTGATTAAACTCTGTTATGCATACTTTGTTAAACTCTGTCAGCATGTCTGTATGTCATACACTGTTAATAAGTTTGATAAACTCTGTGAACTTTGAGTTGATTTTTGTCTGAATGAAAACACCAATGAAGAAATATGTATGAAGCATGATTCTCAGCAATTAATCATGAATCTTTCTGAGTTATTGAGATCTAATCTTAGATTGTGCAGAAAGTTAACACAGCATGATACTGGCTCATATTTATAGCATCTCTTAGTTTATTTTGTCCTAAACTCTGAGTCTATAAATACTGTGTGCATTACCTTTCATGAAGAACTACTGATGTTGATGAACTCTAAACTCTGTTAGTTATACTCTGATAAAATAAAATGTTTACTGCAATACCCCAAAGAAAGTGTATATAGGTTGTTATACTCCTTTGAGATTATGTTGGATACTAGGATGACCCAGGAACCTATTGGTATATAATATGTGCTAAAATTCTCTGATTTTTGGTGACTAGTTAAATACTAGGATGACCCAGGAACTTATCAAAATGATAAGGGCTAAAATTTTTGAATTTTTGGTGACTGGTTCCAACCTTTGATTAATGGAATGAAAAATAAAAAAAAAAATGAAAAAAAAATGAAAAATATAAAAAAAAAATGTGTATATAAAGAGGGTATAAAATAAAAATTACTGTATAAAGTTCGAATACTTCAGAGTTTAGCTTTCATCATACAGTCAGTGTTTACTATGACAGTTTGTGCATCCAGTGTTTATTGATTTACTTTATGGATTTTATGAAAAATTAGATGCTCTAAAAATTGACTTAGTAAACTCTGCTTCACACACACATATTCACAACTGTGCAATTTATGAAAGGGTTTCGATGATAAAGTTGGAGAATTGACAAACGCTGTTGATTCGTGATTTGTACTCTAAGTTAAATTTTCACTTGGACAATTTGAAAGTCTTGGAGTAAGTAGGGTTTTTTGACAACTGTTAATCAGTGGATAGTTGATGAATGTGTTCTTTATATGATTACTTTAATTAGTTTTCATATTCTTTTCTTGATGCATTTTCTTGAAGAACAGTTCATATAACTCAAATAACAGTTGCAGAACACAATGAATATGATTAGAAAAGCAAAATTTTCATTGATAATAAGAAAGAGATTACAAACAAATATTACATATTTTTTGTTCTCTCTATCTGCTAATCTATTCAACAGGAAAGTAAAAGGTCCGTCCACACCACTCCATTGTTAGCAAAAATTCCCAGATCCCATCTTTGCCACTTTATTTGGGTGGAAGTTGAAGGGATAAGGTTATTTTTGCTGACATATTCATTAACAATGGTTGGTGGTGGTGGATGAGGATGCCTTCGAGGAGAGCCATGCCAATGTTGCTTGGAGGGCAACATCGATGTCGATCACCCTTGCAGGTTTCTCTCTCTCGAGCTCTTCCAGACCAGCATCCATTTGCAGCCACAGCGTCTCAAGCTGTCTTTTCCACTCAAACGCTTCAAACTCTTCACGAGTATAGCTGAAGATGTCTCTATTTTCGACAAGATGAAGGTTTTTCTCTTTGATGGTAAGGTTAGCCATTGTTTTTCAAGAGTATTTGGTTTGAAAGGTTTGTGATTTTACAGGGGAGACTGAAAGGTTAAAGGTTTAATGAAATAATCTGATCAAGTCTCTAGGCCTTAAATAGAGATGGGTAAGAACGAAGTCCTTAATCGCTTCGTATTCTGGTTATTAAAGGCAACAGGTAAACGTTTCAAATTCTGATTTTACTTGAGTCCAGATATTTTTAAAAGAGTATTATTTGATTTTTGTTAAAATCAAATATTTTAATGTTTTAATTTTAATATACTCTTTTTAAAAATAGGCGCACATGACCCACTCGCCCTTAATGTGTCCCACTTACCTATTATCGTGTCCCACTACACATTAATCAAGGAACTGATTGAGTGTTTGTTACATAAGAGATTGAGTTTTTATTAATTTAATCACTTTTGTGTCCAAACGAGTTTGCTTTATTCTTACTCTCACAGTTTTCTTATTTTTCTCTTGGGCACTCACGCAAACACCTTTTCTACATTCATATCTTTTGGAAATTCTTGGAAATTCTTAACTCAATGGCATCTAAAGCATTCACTGCTCTTGGCTTACGGTTTGTTCCTAATAACTATGAAGCTCCACTCTATCATGAACGCGTTCCAGAATCGTTTCATCTCATGCAGAACTTTTTGAGGGATTCAGAGATTGGACAAGCTCTGACTGGACCTGCTACTCTTTCTGCGTCTCAAATTGCTTCATTCTGGCAGAACTCAGTTTATGTGGATGGAGGAGAAAGTGGAACTCCTACCATTATCTTCACCTATGAAGACCAAGACCATGTGATTACTCCACAGACTGTACGAGATACGATGGGTTTTGACACACATACTTCTTATGCTCTGGTTAATGAAGGTTATCTGAGAGACATGCTACAGGAGATAGGTTACATGGAATCTCTTGACAAGCTTGGCAGTATAAAGCGACCAAATCTAAGAAAGGAATGGAATTTCTTCTTTGATTGCATAACAAGAACATTCCAGAAGAAAGTCACAAACTGGGATGCCATTCCAATGGATAGTCTCCATATCGGGTATTCTTTGCTCTATGGTATTAATTTTGATTTTGGTCGATATGTTTTGATGAACTTAGGTGATAAATTGTCAGAGACTACCACTGTCTACTATGCTCGTTTCTGTCAAATGTTGTTCAATGCATGTGTACCTGGTCTTGAAATTGATGAAACTGATAAAGTTGATCCTTTTAGAGTCAATAAGCGCATATTCTCTGATATGACTAACAAGGATGTTGGTAAAGAAAATCTTCCTGAGTTTATCATGCCTCTTGCTCTACGAAATTTTCTAAATCAACCACAAGAACCACAACAAGACCAACAGGAACCACAACATGATGCACCACAACAAGATGAACCTGAACAAGAACAACAACAATCTGAACCACATCTTGAACCTCAACCAGAATCAAACACTGAATCACCTGCAAAGCAATCTTCATTCACTTCAAACTCAAACTCTGATTCTCCATTAAAATCAAAGTCTAGATCTCAAGGTGTTAAGAAAGCACTTGCTGAAAGACATGCCAGTCTAAGACAGGCGGAAGAGACAAAGAGGCAATCAAAACGAAAATCTCCTGAAGCTGTTTACACTAGAAAAGGGAAGAGACTGAAAGCTCGAGCAAACATGCCTAAGTCACCACCTTGTGAAGAGGATTCAGATAATGTACCTCTAGCAAAACGAAGAAGAGTGATATTCTCTGATTCTGTGGATGAAGATATTGAAGTTCCAGAGGTTGTTTCACAGCAAACACCTCCTGTTGAGGTTGAGAAGGATGTAATACCTGAGAAGGATGTAATACCTGAGAAGGATGTAATACCTGCAGAGGATGTAATACCTGCAGAGGATGTAATACCTGCAGAGGATGTAATGCCTGCAGAGGATAAAATTCCTGCAGCAGAGGATGCAAGAGATGGTGTTTCTCCAATAAATGCTGTTCATGATTCATTTATGCCATTTTCTGAGTCTATTTCTAATATTGGTGTAGTTGATCAACTTACATCTGTACCTTCTGAAGCTGTGGCATCTCATACTGAGATAATATCTGATGTTCATCACACTGTTGAAGAAGGTGAAGAAATTGATCAGGCAACAAAAGTAACTTCTCAGTCAATGCCTGTTGCTGAGCCTGAGCAACATGAAGAAAACTCTGAAAAGCCTACAGAAGATATTGCTAAATCTATAGCTGAAGATGAACCAGTTAAAGCTACAAGTGTTGAAGCTGAAGGTGACAGTAGTGCAAACTCTGATACTTCTCTGAGTGCACCAGTACAAACTGATGATAAACATACACCTTTTTCTCAACCTTGTAGTTCTCATGAAGTTGAGAGAGCACAATTTGCCAAGAATGCTGCTGAATGGTACAAAGAAGATTGTATTTTTCCATCAGGAAGAGCAGCTAAGTTTATTAAGCAAAGTGCTGATACTATCTCTAATCCAGAGATTCTTTCTTGCTTGAAAGCAACTATAGTTCAAGTTAAAACTTTGGATAGACGATTTGATGATACTAATTTGGCAATCACTTCTTTGCGAAATGAGGTTGTAGCTAGAGAGATGAAAATGGAAACACATTCAAAACTAGTGACTACAAAATTCTCTAAAGCTCAAGACAATATCCTTGCCAGACTGAGTAAAGTTGAAGAGAATCAGTCTGATTTATCTGCTAAAATTGATTCTATTGCTACCTCTCTGGAGTTAATTACTTCTATCCTTATGCCTGATGATGTCAAAAAGGGGGAGAGAGTTGTCAGAAGGGATAGTTCTGGAGATGGAGGGGCAAGTAACAAAGACAAAGGAAAGAAAAAGGCTGAGGAGGTTCAAACTCTGAGAACTAGTAAGTCATTCAAATCACAGTCTGTTGGGAGAAATACTGATACTCAAGGAACTTCAAGGACCAAGAGTTTACTGTTATCTTCAAATCCACAAACTGATGAAGAGTTGGCTGCTAAGTTGTTCATTGAAGAGAATGAGGAAGGAGTAACGATTGAAGACATTGAAGCTGAGGAAAAGAGTTTACATGAAGAACATCTTAAAGCTTTAAAGTCTGATAAGGTACAAAAAGAAAAAGCTCCTAGGCCTGTTCTTAAAGGCGTTGTGATCAAGGAAAATGTTGATGCTGATCAAAGATCACATTTATCTAAGAAATCAACAGAAGCTGAAGCTAAACACAAGCTGAAAGGCATTGCTATGGAAGGAGAAGATTCAAAGAAGAAAGATACAACCTCTGTTGCTACACAAGTTGTGTTTAAACCTCTATCTTCTCAGTTGAAATCAGTTTTTGGTAAAGGAACACTTCATGATCCAGATGTGTTATCTGGAGTCTCAATGAATATTTCTGATGGAAAAGCTTTATCTGGTAAGATTGGAAATAATAAGGCTGGATTAGGCTCACATAGAGACAGAAGGCAATATACTGGTCCTAGAGATCCTTCTTCACTGGCTGTTCCAGGTCGTGGTGTACCTCAAGAGAGTCTGGATAGACTGGAATCAGTGCAGTTGGTTCATCAGAAGAGTTTAGACAAAGATTTTCTTCTTTACTTCATGGCTGATGGGACAGTATTCAAAGTTGGTGAGGATGATATCGGCTTGAAATATTGGGAAGAACTAGAGTATGTTCTATATCTTCTTAAGGTGAATAGTCGAAGGACTCAATCTGTTGCTAATGTACTAAGACAGAAGATGACTCAGAATCTGGCTATTAGAGGACAGAAATACAATAGCAGATACATTCCTAAGTACAGGGATTACCAAGGCAATCTCATTGAAATGAAGAAAGGTACTGCAAAGTTAAAAACTGATTTGGGAATCACAGTACTTGACTTCAATACTCAGGCAGAAAAAGACAGATTTATCAGATTGGGTAATGAAATGAGAAGAAACAAGATTTATGATCTTAGGGCTGCTATTTATCAAACAGATGAAAGTGATCCTCAACTCAGAGAAATCAAAGAAGCAATGAAGATTGAACTTGAGAATGCAGAAAGAAGATTGCTGATTGATTATCTCAGAACCATGCCAGATCTTGAAATGATTAGAGATTAAAGTTCTGTAAGAATTTTCTTATTCTCTATAGTTTTTAAGCTTAAACTCTGAATCTGTATAAACACTGTATTTATCGTTTGTTTTGACATCATCAATTATTGTCATTAACTTGTACATTTTTTATAATGAACAAGTTGGGGGAGATTGTTAAATATAATTGATGTGTTTTGATCAGTGTTTAAGTGTTACAGGGAGTTATCAGAGTTTAGCTGGAAGCAGTCAGAGTTTGGGTAAACTCTGACAGTTGGAAGCTCGACAGAGTTTGTTAAACTCTGTCTGGAGGAAGCGCGTCTACTGTTCAAACAGTGATTAAAGATTAATTATGGAGGTGATATCTTTTAAGATTGGATAGCTATCAAAGAGATCAAGTTGACATAGGAGACGTGTGACAATCTGTAATTGATATCATTGTATAGCTGATTATTAGGAAAATCAATTAGAGATTGTATCGTAGCTGTATGTTATATAAATACAGATAGGTTAACCCTAGAAGGGTATCGATAACGAATTATCATTATTGTAACCTAGCAGCTCTTTGTGATATTTTACATTACGAAGAGGGTTTGAAATACAAGAAGTTTTTTAAGTGCATAAACGCTTTTACTTGTTAATCTCTCATACAAAGTTGATTATTATTTGTGTATTCGGCCTAACAAAGGAGGTGGCGGATAGATCTGATTATTCTTTGAAGCTTTCTCCGGAGTAGATTTTTCCGCCGACTTCTTGCTCTTTTCCACATCACCGACCAACTGATCAGCCACCAAGTCAGATTTTTCAATTTCTGGCACTGCAGATTTTTCAACCTGCTGTTCATGAACTTCTTCTTCTTCCGTAGCTGCTGAATTCTGCTTGCTTGTAACCTTTCCAGATCTCAAAGTAACTGCTTTCACCTGCTCATGAACTTCCCTCTTGCCTGGATTAGCCTCTGTATCACTAGGGAGAGTCCATTGAGGCCTATTCAACAAAGCATTAGCAATCTGCCCAATCTGATTTTCCAAGATCTTGATTGCAACCACTTGGCTTTTGCACATCAACCTCAATTCCTCCAATTCTGATTTTTCGTTAGAAGATTGCCCCGTACTAGCATGAGGATGCTGCTGCTGAAATCCCGGAGGTTGGAATTGTTGCCTTGGAGCATACTACTGCTGGTAGCCTTGATTGAATGGCCTTGCTCCATATTGCTGATAAGGCTGCTGAGGTTGTTGAGCACCTTGATTGTCGCTCCAGCTGAAATTAGGATAGTTCCTATTGTTCGGATGATAGGTGGCTGGAACTGGTGCAGCAGGTCTCTGAAAATTACTCACAAACTGTGCTGATTCAGAAGAAATAGCACATTGATTCGTCTCATGTGCACCTGCACAAAGCTCACAAATACTAGCAACCTACTGAACTCCATAGTTGGCAAGAGAATCCACCTTCATAGTCAGAGCCTTCAACTGAGCTGCTATAGCTGTAGCTGCATCAACTTCCAGAATTCCTGCTACTTTGCCTTGTGATAGTCTCTGTGTAGGATTCTGATATTCATTAGCAGCCATCGTCTCAATAAGATCATAAGCTTCCTCATAGCTCTTAGCCCACAAAGCTCCACCTGATGCTGCATCTAACAAAGGTCTAGATTGTGCTCCCAACCCATTTTAAAAACCATTGATCACCATCCAGTCAGGCATTCCATGATGAGGACACTTTCTAAGCATCTCCTTGTAGTGTTCCCAAGCTTCACACAAAGATTCACCAGACTGCTGAGCAAACTGAGTAAGAGCATTCCTGATTGCTACAGTCTTCGCCATTGGAAAGAATTTGGTGAGAAACTTCTGAGCTAGATCCTCCCATGTAGTAATAGAACCTGCTGGTAGAGAGTGCAACCAGCCCTTAGCTTTATCCCGCAGAGAGAATGGGAAAAGCCTCAATTTGATAGCATCATCCGGCACACCATTAAACTTGAAAGTGTTGCAGATCTCAATGAAGTCCCTGATATGCATGTTAGGATCCTCCGTAGGAGCACCCCCAAACTGAACTGAGTTCTGTACCATCTGAATCGTGCCCGGCTTGATTTCGAAAGTATTTGCTGCAATAGCTGGCCTGACAATACTAGATTGGATATCATTGATTTTCGGCTGAGAGTAGTCCTTCAAAGCCTTAATTGCTGCTGCTGCTCCTACTGTTTCTCCCATATCTTTAACTGCTGCAAGTTCTTCTTCCAGTTTACGAGTCTGAGAACGTGTTCGCATACACGTTCAAGTACCTGAAACACCACGAAACAAACAACTATGTAAGAAAAAAAATTCGAGTCAGTGAACACTGATGACAAGCACATAAACTAAAAATAAAACATCGATGATCCCCGGCAGCGGCGCCAAAAACTTGTTTGCACTAAATCACGCAAGCGTACATGGTCACAAGTAATATAGAATAAAGTTGAGTTCGTCCCACAGAGATCTGGTTTTGGTTTTAATTCAGTTATTGTACCTATGCAACAATGTATGGTTATCCTTCACTGCTAAGACAAATAACAAATTTGGGTTTTGATTAATTAAAATTAACTAAGAAACAAATTAACAACTAATAATTAATTAACTAATGAGAATATAATCGAATTACTTATGAGAGAATAAACACGGGATCCTACCTTCATTAAATACTTCACTTAGATCTGATGCCTTTAATCAATGTATGCAATGGTTATGATATCTGATCGAATAACACGAAATAACCACACGCTACCTGTCAGCATACATATACCAAACTACCCATACATCCACAAAAGAGATAGAAGATGAATAGACACCAATTATGCTTAGACCCTATATGTCTATAGAATTTGAAAACATAACGGTTGAAGAACGGGTTATCCACATTGATCACATAGGGCAACATAATATATTTCTATTTATGCTACAAATCATGATGTGAAAACATACATAATCCTATGCTAGCATGGCAAGTTCTAAATCTCAAGATCCACTTTCACTTCACAAGAGATTAACAATTCAATTTAGATGTTAGCTACGCATCTAAAAGCATTAAGAATAACCATACACGGATATCAGATATTCATCACACACAGATCTTTAAAGCATCAAGATACTAAGACTCCATAGATAATTCCGTTAAAATCCCATGACAACGATTAGTACATAATTGAACCGTTCGTCACCATGGGATTTGATGAAAACATGATATTAAACAAAGTATGGATGAAAGTAATAGTATTAATAGAATAAAGAGTTGAGAAAACAAATCTATAATCCAGAGTATCGCCTAAGAAAAGAATACAAAAGATGAAGTAGATCTAGATCCGTTGCTTGTCACGAGCGTTGAATCTTTCTCCGCTTTTCTCCCTTGCAATTTTATGTTATTGATATGAATTACAATGATACAACGTGTTTTTATAGGCCCTAGAAGTCTTGCACAACAAGAAAAACCCAAAATTACATCTTAAAATCGAAACAGGAAAGATAATAGAGTTTTTAGGAGAAAAAATCAAAAATTCCAGCAACTTTGCTAGGCCGCGGCGCGCTTCTGTTTCTGCCCAGCCAGGCCGCGACGCCCATTCCAGGCCGCGGCGCGCTTCTGCTGCTTTCTGGAGCGATTTCCTTCGCCATTTCGTCGATCTTTTGTTGATTTCTCTTGTTCTTTCTTCGAGCAATGCCATTCTCGATCCTAGAACTCAAAATTCTCCTAAGACTTGTACGAAACTTGGCCTCCAACTCTCCCAAAATTTGTGGAAAACTTCATTCTTTATTTAAATCTTGAATTCCACCCTAAGTCACGAAAATCGCCAAACCTAACCGACGATTCGTAACCCTGCACAACTCAACGAAACACATCAAAAACACAATAAAACTCGAGACCAAGACACCAATTTAAGTCGAAATGGAACGCTCCAAGTAGATATAAAATCCACTTATCACCTTCTTTTTCAATTCTATATTTCGTTTAAGCTTGTCGAATGTTCTGAGTTTAATTTTCTGCAATTTGTTTGAGTTCCTGGATGGCCTGAATGTCTTTCATTTTCTGCGTTTTGTTTGTTAATGAGTTCAGTAGTAGAGTTCTAATTGCCGGGTTTCTGGGTCGAGTCGGAGTTTTCATTTTTTTTCCATTTCACCGGATTTTGAACTCGGAATTTCGAGTCGGCATTTTGTTAATCTATGGCTTTAAAAGTCTTGTGTTGAAAAAAATAGTTTTCTGGTTTATTCGAAATTTTGAGATTGGTTATGTGATGATTTGGTTCTTTTTGGCTAGTTTAGTTTACGAACAAGTCATGTCCGAATTTTCTTAAAATTTTCTGTAAATAAAATTTTAGAATAAAATCAAAAATTAGTTAAATTCGAGTTTTTACTTTTAATAATTTTTAGAATAATTTAGTTTTTGTTCTTTTCATTTTTAATTAATTAGTGTAGAAATAAAATAATAATTTTAATTTGCTTTTAAAAGTAGTTTAAATTTTAGGAATTAATTAGTTAAATCAAAAATTTTCAAAACCCAAAATTGTTCTAGTCCGATTAAATTAAAAATAAAGAATGCGAAAATGGTAGTCTCCGTGGATCGATACCTAAAATATTTCAACGATTGAACCGTGCGCTTGCGATTTAAATTGTAATTATTTAGCACAAGTTTTTGGCGCCGCTGCCGGGGACTAATTATTTTTCGCGCCTTAATTTTTAATTTTTCGGATTAGTTTTTACTTGCCTTATCTTTTGTTTCGTTTTTTTAGAAAAGTTGGAATTACGGGAATTTTCTCACGGAGCTTGGAACAAATAGGAATTTTTGGAAGCGTGCTTCGGTAACCCATATTTCTCTCTTGTCGCCTTTTTATTTTCAGAAAATCACAAAAAAAATCAAAAAAATCAAAAATCACAAAAAAATTGAAAATTGAAAAATCCAAAAAAAGTAGTTAGTAAATACATAATTGTTACATCATGCATCTAATCACTTAGGGCACATTATCTAGATTTTTATTTTCTTGTTTTTAATTTTTCGTACCTTATAATTGTGGTGATCGCTGGAGGACCCCAAGGTACGTTAAATTCTTTCTTTTCTTTAGTTAGAACACGTAGTTAAGCATCCATAAATGTTTATAGTTTTTTATACCTCTTTGTTTGTTGCATCATTTTGTAAATAAATCTTAAGGGCAAAACCTCTCATGAGATAAGGGAAGGGATTTCATCACTCTTTCCTTAGCCCAAAAACAATTAATCTCTCATTTTGCATACCTAGCTGATAAGTGGATTTTATATCTACTTAGAACGTCTTATGTCGGCTTGAATTGATTGTTTTGGCCTCAAGTATGTCGTGTTTTGATTAGTTTTTAGTGGAAATGTGCAGGATTTTTATCTCAGGATCGGAGTTGGTAATTGAAGATGTTATGTTGGATATAGGCCCAAGGTGTTTGCTTAAGAAGGTTTCCAGAAGAGCGAGGGAAAACGAAGCAAGGAACGACAATTACCATGAAAATCATAAATTCCAGGAAGTTGTCTGGGCGGGCGCTCAAGCTCCCAGGCGGCCGCTCAGGGGGAATTGTCCATGCGGCAGCTCAAGATTTCAGGCGGCCGCTCAGCCTGAATTCTGGAGAATTTTACAGTTTTGCTCTTTTCGAATGTTAATGCAATTCTGAGTTGTTTCCTTGTATGATCTGGTTTTTAGGGCCTATAAAAACTCTGGTTATCATTGTAATCAGTACCGAGGGTTTTATTTTGTTAACATTAAGGAGTGAACGATCAATTGTTCGTGACAAGCAACGGATCAAGATCTACCTATCTTTTGTAACTTGGCATTCTTCGGATTTGTTTCTAAACCCTTATTAATTAATATTATTCTTTTCTTCATTCTAGTCATGTTTATTAGCATATTTTCATCGAACCCCATGATGATGAACGGTTCGACTATGAACTAATCACCGTCATGGGGTCCTAACGAATTTATTTACAGAAATTAGTAGTGAATGCCTAATTGATATACATGTGGTGATTTGCGATATCCTTGCATGGTTGTGATTTAATTAAATAGATGCATCGCGAACATCTATCTTGTTAATCTTTAGTGAAGCGACAGTGGATCTCTAGATTTAGAACTTACCATGCTAGCATATGTTCGTGATTGATTTCATGATTAGTGGTGTGATTTTAACCATCTCATACTATCTTATGTAATCCTTATGGATAACTTGCTCTTCAACCTTTAGGTTTTCAAATTCTATAGACATATAGAGTCTAGACCTAATTGGTGCCTGCATGATTTCTATCTTTTGTGGATATTGTGTAGATTGGTGTGCGTGTACTGAAAGGTAGCGTATACTTACTCCGTGTTGTCCGATTAGTTATCGTAACCACCATACAAATTGAGTAAAGGCATGATCTCTAATGGACGTATTTAATGAAGTTAGGACCCTATGTTTCTATTCATAAATTAAATCATTCTCTTTTAGTAATTAGTAAATTTGATTAGCATAATATAAAATCAAAACCCAATTTGTCTTTTGTCTTAGCATTGAACGATAATCAAACATTGTTGCTTAGACGCATAAACCAAAGTATACAATTTCTGTGGGAACGAATCTTACTTGCTTTTATATTACTTGTTGTCCACGTGCGCTTGCGTGTATTTTGTGCGAACAAGTTTTTGGCGCCGCTGCTGGGGAATTGTTATAGTTTATGTGTTTGACATCAGTGGTCGTTAAAGTTCACTGACTCGGATTGGTTACTAATTGTTTCCTTGTTGATTCTTTGAATTTCAGGTACTTGAGCGTGTATGCGAACGCGTTCGAAAACTCGCCAAGAAAAGCTGGAAAACAAAGATCGAGAAGAGGACCGAACAGAAGAAGAACTTGAAACTTTAGAGATGGTAGAGCCAAAGCCATTGAAAGACTTCTCTCAGCCTAAGATCAATGACATTGCATCTAGCATTGTCAGGCCGGCGATCGCAGCTAATACTTTTGAGATCAAACCAGGCACGATTCAGATGGTACAGAACTCAGTGCAGTTTGGAGGTGCTCCTACTGAAGATCCAAACATGCACATCCGCAGTTTTATTGAAATCTGTGATACCTTCAAAACAAATGGTGTGTCAGAAGATGCTGTGAAGCTGAGGCTTTTCCCATTCTCTCTGAGGGATAAAGCTAAGAGCTGGTTACATTCTCTACCAGCTGGATCGATTACAACATGGGAAGACCTTGCTCAGAAATTTCTCACGAAATTCTTCCCTATGGCTAAAACAGCAGCTATCAGGAATGCCATTACTCAGTTTTCGCAACAATCTGGAGAATCTCTATGCGAGGCATGGGAAAGATATAAGGAGATGCTCAGGAAGTGCCCACACCATGGGATGCCCGAATGGATGGTGATAAATTGCTTTTATAATGGGTTGGGTGCTCAGTCGAGACCCTTGTTAGACGCAGCATCTGGTGGAGCTCTATGGGCAAAGAGCTATGATGAGGCTTATGAACTTATTGAGATGATGGCTGCCAACGAATATCAAAATCCTACTCAGAGGTTGTCTCAAGGTAAGGTAGCAGGTGTTCTGGAAGTGGATGCAGCGACAGCTATTACAGCTCAATTGCAAGCCTTGGCTATGAAGGTGGATTCGTTGTCTAATTACGGCTTACAGCAGGTTGCTAGTGTATGTGAGTTGTGTGCGGGCGCACATGATACAACTCAATGTGCGATTTCTTCTGAATCAGCACAGTTCGTGAGTAATTATCAGAGGCCACAGCAGCCAGTGCCAGCTACTTATCATCCGAATAACCGCAATCATCCAAACTTTAGCTGGAGTAACAATCAGGGCGGTTTTCAACAACAACAACATTATCAGCAAAATCAAGGGCAACATCCTGCATCTAGGCCATTCAATCAAGGATTTCAGCAACAGTATCAGCAGTATCAGCCTAAGCAACAATTTCAGCCACCAGGTTTCCAACAGCAATCTCAGGGGAATAGTGGTCAATATCCTAATGAAAAAGCTGAACTGGAAGAATTGCGGATGGCAGTGAAGAGTCAAGGGGCATCTCTGAAGATAATGGAAAATCAGCTCGGTCAACTTGCTAGTGCCCTGCTAAACAGACCGGCAGGAACTCTTCCTAGTGACACTGAGGCTAACCCAGGAAAGAGAGATGGTAAAGAGCATGTGAAAGCTGTCACCTTGAGATCCGGTAAGGTGACAAGCAATTCGAAGCCAGTTGTTGAAGAAGAAGAAGAGGTACAAAAGCAATCGGATACAGCAGTTGAGCAGTTGGTTAGTGAGGTTGTGCAGCCGAAAAATCTGGACGAGAAAGTTCTTGCAAAGAAGTCTACGGAGAACACGAAAATCTTTCCACCACCTCCATATCCAGGCAGATTTAAGAAGCCAAAGAATGATAGGCAGTTTGCCAGGTTTCTCGAGGTGTTTAAGAAACTTCAAATCAACATTCCTTTTGCGGAAGCACTGGAACAAATGCCCAGCTATGCGAGGTTTATGAAGGGAATTCTCTCTAGGAAGCTCAAACTCGAGGAGTTGGACACTGTAGCACTGACAGAAGAGTGTAGTGCCGTTCTGCAACAGAAATTGCCACCAAAGCTAAAAGATCCAGGGAGTTTCACTATTCCATGCACCATCGGAAATCTGTCTTTCGACAGATGTTTATGTGATTTGGGTGCCAGCATTAATCTTATGCCCTTGTCGGTTTTCTTACAACTGGGTTTGCCAGAACCGAGACCTACCAATATGTCTTTGCAGTTGGCTGATCGTTCTATTACATACCCGAGGGGTGTAGTTGAAGATGTCTTGGTCAAGGTTGATAAGCTTATCTTTCCGGCCGATTTTGTGATTCTTGATTTTGAAGAAGACAAGAAGATTCCCATAATCTTGGGAAGGCCTTTTCTAGCGACCGGCCGTACTTTGATTGATGTACAAAAGGGAGAGCTTACAATGAGGGTTCAAGATCAGATTATCACCTTCAATGTGTTTAAGGCAATGAAACTGCCCTCAGACGAGGAAGAATGCTTTCAGATGGATTGGGTAGAATCTTCAGTAAAGACGGAAGTCGGTCAGTTGTTGATGTCTGATCCGTTGGAAAGAGTTTTGACAGGTGAGTCTACTATGGGAGACGAAGAAGGAATAGAGCAGCTTCAATTGTTGAAGGCAACTCCGTGGAGGAAAAGCTTTAAGTTGCCAATCGAGTCTCTTGGGCTAGAAGAGTTAAAAAAATCACAAGCTCGTCTCAAACCATCTATTGAGGAAGCTCCGACTCTTGAACTTAAGCCACTGCCGGACCACTTGAGGTATGCATTTTTAGGTGAAGCATCTTCTTTACCTGTTATTATTGCCTCTAACTTGTCAGGAAGTGAAGAGGAAAAGCTCTTAAGGATTTTGAGGGAGTTCAAAGCCGCCATTGGCTGGACCATAGCAGATATAAAGGGAATCAGTCCTTCTTATTGCATGCATAAAATTCTGCTAGAGGAAGGATATAAGCCAACAGTGGAACATCAGCGTCGTCTCAATCCGATAATGAAGGAGGTAGTGAAGAAAGAAATTCTGAAGTGGCTTGATGCGGGTATTATCTACCCGATTTCAGACAGTTCTTGGGTGAGCCCAATTCAATGTGTACCTAAGAAAGGGGGGATGACCGTGGTTACCAATGAGAAAAATGAGCTGATTCCAACGCGCACCGTCACTGGGTGGAGAGTCTGTATGGATTATCGCAAGCTGAATAAGGCTACTCGCAAGGATCACTTCCCTCTGCCATTCATCGATCAGATGTTAGACAGGTTGGCTGGTCATGAGTACTATTGCCTCCTCGATGGGTATTCTGGCTACAATCAAATTTGCATCGCACCTGAAGATCAAGAGAAGACTACCTTCACATGTCCGTTCGGCACCTTTGCATTCAGACGAGTCTCCTTCGGACTTTGTGGTGCCCCAGCCACGTTTCAGAGATGTATGATGGCTATATTTTCCGACATGATTGGTATTAATGTCGAAGTCTTTATGGATGACTTTTCAGTATTTGGATCTTCATATGAAGAATGTCTGCACAATCTGAGTCTGGTGTTGAAAAGATGTGTAGAGACTAATCTGGTGTTGAATTGGGAAAAATGTCATTTTATGGTGCAGGAAGGAATCATCCTTGGGCACAAGGTTTCTAGTAAAGGACTTGAGGTGGATAGAGCAAAAAATTCTACTATTGAAAATCTACCTCCACCTATCTCTGTGAGGGGGATTCGCAGCTTTTTGGGACATGCTGGTTTCTATCGTCGCTTTATCAAGGATTTCTCGAAAATTTCTAAACCTCTGTGCAATCTGTTAGAAAAGGATGTTCCTTTCAAAATGGACGAAGCCTGTCTAGCTGCTTTTGAGCTATTGAAGACAAAGTTGATTACTGCACCTGTGATCACTGCACCTGACTGGAGCCAGCCTTTTGAACTAATGTGTGATGCGAGTGACTTTGCCGTTGGTGCTGTTCTTGGGCAACGGAAGGAGAAAATGTTTCTTGTGGTTTATTATGCCAGTAAAACCCTCAATGACGCTCAATTGAATTACACCACGACAGAAAAGGAACTTTTGGCGGTGGTCTACGCTTTTGAGAAGTTTCGAGCCTATCTGCTTGGCACGAAGGTAATTGTGTACACAGATCATGCAGCCATCCGGTATTTAATGTCAAAGAAGGATTCAAAGCCGAGATTGATCCGATGGATTCTGTTGCTTCAAGAATTTGATGTGGAGATTAAAGACAGAAAAGGGACCGAGAACCAGGTGGCGGATCATCTTTCGAGATTAGAGGAGCACGGTAAGAATGTACAGTCTGAATCTGTGATTAACGAATTTTTTCCCGATGAACAACTTTTCAGGATACAAGAAGAGGAGCCATGGTTTGCAGATTTTGTAAATTATCTTGTTAGTGGTATTATTCCTCCGGACTTGTCATATGCTCAGAAGAAGAAGTTCTTACATGATGTGAAGTGGTATCATTGGGATGAGCCGTATTTGTTTAAACAAGGCGTTGATCAGATTATCAGACGCTGTATTCCATATGGTGAAACAGAAGATGTATTGACAGAGTGTCACTCCACTGTGTATGGGGGTCACTATGGAGGGGAGAAAACAGCAGCTCGTGTTCTTCAAGCAGGGTTCTATTGGCCTACAGTGTTCAAGGATGCTCACCAGTTCGTTTTGAGGTGTGATCGGTGTCAAAGAGTGGGGAATATCTCTCGGAGGAATGAGATGCCTCTTAACATGCTTCTCGAGGTAGAAATCTTTGATGTGTGGGGTATCGACTTCATGGGTCCATTTGTGTCTTCATGTAATAACCAGTACATCCTTCTAGCTGTAGACTATGTCTCGAAATGGGTTGAGGTGAAAGCCTTACCAACCAACGATGCTAAGGTTGTGTTGAATTTTCTTCATAAGCAAATCTTTACGCGTTTTGGAACTCCGCGAGCTATTATTAGTGATGAGGGAACTCATTTCTGCAATCGTCAGTTCACTGCATTGTTGGCTAAGTACAAGGTAACACATCGTGTTGCAACTGCTTATCATCCTCAGACAAACGGTCAAGCGGAGGTATCTAACCGTGAAATCAAGAGGATTCTAGAGAAGGTCGTGAATCCGTCAAGGAAAGACTGGTCGATGAAGTTAGACGAAGCTGTTTGGGCTTACAGAACGGCTTATAAAACACCGTTGGGAATGTCACCGTATCAGCTGGTGTTTGGCAAGGCATGTCATTTGCCGGTTGAGCTAGAGCATAAAGCACTTTGGGCAATAAAGAAGTTGAATCTTGATACTAAAGCTGCTGGTGATAAACGGTTACTACAGCTGAATGAGTTAGAAGAGTTCCGCTCGCAGGCCTACGAGAACCACAAGATTTATAAGGAGAAAGTTAAGAGGTGGCACGACAAAAGGTTGATTCAGAAGGCTTTTGTTCCTGGTCAACTAGTCTTGCTGTACAATTCCCGTCTCAAACTCTTTCCGGGGAAGCTCAAGTCAAGGTGGTCGGGGCCGTTCACTGTGAAAACCGTATTCCCGCATGGAGCGGTTGAAATCTTTGAGAAATCACCTGAGTTGGCGTTTAAGGTGAATGGACAGCGTTTGAAACATTATCATATCGGGGATCCATTGAACCGTGAAATGGAATCCGTCATTTTGACGGAAACGTAACGTCCGCGAATCAAGTCAAGCTAGTGACGGTAAAAGAGCGCTTCGTGGGAGGCAACCCACGCGAGGATACGTTGTAGTGTTGTTCTTCCATTCAAAAAAAAAAAAAAAAATCAGTGCGCAGGCTGGGCGGGCGCGCGCCAGGCTGGGCGACCGCTCAAGCTACCTACTGTCAGTTCTGGGCGGGCACTCAAGCTTCTGGGCGGCCGCTCGAGCAACCCCCTGGTCAGTTTTTTTTTCCCCCACGTTTTTGTGTTTTAAAACCTCTCCCAACCTCATATTTGAGGTCTAGGTTCATTCCCTACTCCCTATTGCCCTCATATATCTTCCCTAACCCTAATTCACCCCTAGATTACAATCCCATCTCATATCTCTCCATTTATCTTCCATATATATACATACACTCCACCCTATCTAAACTCATCTTGCTTAACCCTAACCCTAGCAACAAGGATTTTCACTCAAATTGGGGAAGTTTTTAAAGCAATTCACCTCTCGGATTCCTTTGGGTAACTTTCTTTTCTCATTATCGATTAATTTCATTACATACGAATTGTGAATTTGCCAATTGGGGGTTAGTTGTGGATTTGTTATCTTCATTGGTGATTGTGAAATTGAGAGTTATTTTGTTAATTGATCATGGCACCAAAGCGTCAAAGGGTTGTTGAGAGGGGTGCGGGGAGCAGTAGTAATCACCCCTCCTCGGGTTCAGATTCAAGTTTGGGGGAGGTTGAGAAGTTTATATCACCGGAGGCTCAAAGTGAATATAATAGGTTAATGACAAGGACGGTGATTAGAGAGAGGGGATTCTTGCCGTTTCAGGCAGGGGAGTTGCGTGCTTTGGTAGAGGAGTTGGGCTGGGCACCGTTTTGTGAATCTCCAACAGCAGCCCCGTTGAGCATAGTTCGAGAATTTTACGCTAATGCTAAGGGGGAGACGAATGGGTACTCAGTGGTTCGGGGGTTGACTGTTGATTATACTCCAGGTGCGATTCGTCAAGTCTTGCTGCAACCGAATAGAGGAAGACGGGTTGAGGATTGGACGCATAAGACCAAGGCCGATGTGGATCTTCAGGATATTGTGGAGCAGTTGTGTGTTCCGGGCACCGTTTGGAAGACTAGGGCCGGGACTGATGAGCCTCATTCGTTTCCATCTTCGGCTTTGAACCGCTATGCTAGGGCTTGGAATCTGTTTGTATGTGCGTCTATTTCACCATCATCTCATTCTCATGATGTGATAGTTGAGAGGGCCATTCTGCTCTGGGCTATTATAAATGGACATTACATTGATTTGGGTCACATCATTCATCAGAATATTATCAGGTTTTTACGTTCGGGGGCCACAATGTCGATTCCTCATCCTTCTCTAGTTACTGAGTTATGTCGGGCAGTTGGTGTGAGGTGGGATGAGGACGAGTCGGTGTTGATGCCGTTGGGGGCTATTGATGACGCCCTTATTGAGCGGATGGTGGAATGGCCGGGCGGCGTTCCCCATGGCCGTGGGTTAGGCTACATTATTACTGCGGCTGAGCGAGGCGGTATGCCACCACGAGTGCCGCAGGTTCCTAGGGTTCCGCGAGCTCGCGCTAGTTCGTCTCATGGTGATGCGTTGTCAGTTGGATTTATGGAAGCTCAGTTCCGTCGCTTGAATAGGCGCATTGACGCTATGCATGAGAGCAACCGTCAATATTCGGAGCATATGACTTCTGCTTTGATCTCAGCAGGTATTTCCGCTCAGTGGCCTGTTTATGGTGCTCGCACTGTCTACCCACCCCCTGATACAGATGAGGAGGGGGATGATGATGATTCAGCCGAGTTCTAGGTATGTTTGCTAACCCTTGTATTTTCTTCCATGAGGGCATGGCAGATTTTAAGTTTGGGGGGAGATTTCAAGGTTAGTAATGTTGTCTGTTTTCATATAGAATGTCATATTGCATCATATTTGTATGTGTAGAAGTAGTAGCATGCATAATATCTGTCATATAGAGCATTCTGTTGCATGTGTCGTATATTGTATGTGAGTCCACTTAGTTGCATTACATGCATTTTCATGATCCCTTAGGACGAGAGGATTCTGATTGATTGGTCGATGTTAATTTGAGTGTGGTATTGATGAATAGAGGGATGATTTATAGTCTCTATGAAATTGACTTGCATGCTTCAGAAACAAAATTTTATAAAAGTCTCATTAGGTTGCTCTTGGACTAGGTTGAAGTTATGCTGGTTCGCTTGTTTTGAGATTAATCAATTGTTTATGTCTAGAATTTTCTTTATTCCCTTGATGGCCTAAAACACCAAAGTCTAAGTTTGGGGGAACACAAGGATTTCATGCTTCATTGTATTTAGTGTTAATAAATGTTAGGCGTCAAAGGCGAAGCCGCTCATACTTGCTATGAGTAGTCTAGGGTTGGAGATGAGAATTCTCACTCCAGATGGCATATAGGAAAAAAAAAAAAAGAGGAAAAATTCAAAAAAAAAAAAAAAGGAAAAAAAAAGCAAAGAAAACAATTTAAAAGAAAAAAAAGAGTTATTATAAATGCAAAATTAACCAGGGTGAGTGTAATAACCCTAACTTTTGCAATGCTACAGTACCTAAATGAATAGTGATTTTGAGGATTTAAGGAAATGGTATGTAGGTACCCTATAATTGAAACAGAAAATGAATAATCAGAAACCATATTAGTGATGTACTATGAAAATGAGTGACTCAAAACGATGACGGATTTCAGAAATTCCTGAGTATAGATTTTTAAGATGTTTGATTTCAATTGAGTACTATTGTATCGGGTATTAAAGAGTATGGAATATGAAAAGGGTGTATACCTTGAGGAACATGGGAAATTAGGTTAAACCAGGGGATTATTAAGTCAAGGGAATGCCAGAGGAATTTAGATTGTTAAACAATTTAGATCCACTTGGAAATGAGATATTAAATTTGAGGAATTGAGGATTTAATATTTTGGAATTTTATTATATTTGATTTAAGAATTTAGAACGAAAACCGCTGAGACTTTATAACGAGATTAAGCGATCGAATCATGTATTGAGCATATTAAATGTTAGAAGTCCAAGGGAGGATATATTATGAGATGGAAAAAGAATTGAGAATATAATCCTAGAGTAAAGAGAATGTAAATGAGTTAGTGAGCGAGTTAGAGAATGCTTGAGAAATCGGGAGAGAAACCGGGAGAGCAAATTCTGAGATAAAGAGAATATAACAAGGATATTGGATTTAATATCTACTTAAGGATTCGAACCACCCTAACACACTAATATATGATGTGAGAAAGGATA
The DNA here is from genome assembly GCA_036435485.1 of Saposhnikovia divaricata. Classification (NCBI taxonomy): domain Eukaryota; kingdom Viridiplantae; phylum Streptophyta; class Magnoliopsida; order Apiales; family Apiaceae; genus Saposhnikovia; species Saposhnikovia divaricata. The sequence continues at coordinate 64,763,562 of CM071596.1, forward strand.
ATATATATGCAAGAGATTTACAGAGGAGAAACCACTGAAACGATCATAGAAATCTTTCGATGAATCAAATGATGAAAGAACTTTGCATTAAGCCCAAACAAAAAGCCCTAGAGCATGGTAAAAGCCCAAATTTTGGCCCAACCTACACATGGAGCTGTATGGTAAGTGAATTAAAGTGTAAGGGAAGGAATCCACTTGGTGAAAATATTAGAACCAAAGTGGAAGAGGAGTAAACTTGACAAAACCTTGATACTATGTTGCATTTTACCATGGCAAGGTGTCTAGATGGCCAACAATTGGCACCCTTTGATTGGTGGACTCCAAAACACAATTACAAAAGGTTGCTAGCTGATATATCAAGATAGAAACAAAACAAAACAATTTTATTTGAAGAAGAAAATTTCGGCCAGATTTCTAGGAGCTCAGTAAAACGAGCATAACTTCTTCATTTCTCAGCCAAATTTTGCGTTCTATAGCTTTTTAGAAAGCCCATGAGATAAGCTACAAGGCGTATTTCACAAGATATTTCCAGAAAAGCAAGGTAAGGGGGTCGTTTTTCATGTTCTTTCAGCTGCAGAATAATAGCTTCGAAAATTCTAAATATGTTCTTGATGTTTCTTGTTAGTTTAAGGTGTTATAAGGTTATATCAAGGCTTCTCAAGGACTTTAAGCCTATAGTAAGAGTGTTAAAGCTTCAAAGAAGGTATAAACATCCTCACCCCTTTTGAGTTTATGATGGATTATGGTTAGTTTAGTGACTAAGTGTATATTAAGCATGAAATCATGGTTATATAGGTGTTTATAAGTGTTTTGATTGAATATGGAAGTGTATTGGGCTTGTAACCATGGCTGGTATGATGACCACATGGTGAATGGAATGGTATATGTGTTGGATGATGAGTTTGGAGGAGTGATAATTTGGAAAGTAAGAAAATATAGCCGTTATAATGTCCGATTTTAGTTAGAACTAAAAAATGCCCTGTTTTTGGATCAACAGACACGTACGGTAGGTTACTGTCTAGCACACCAACTGACCAAGAGAGGATAGATCTTAGTTCATAGATCGTTTTGATATAAATTACGTCAAAATCTGATGAACGGTTTAGGAGAAAAGTCAGTTTTAGTGAAAGGCATTCGAAAATCGAGAAAACGTAGTTGTACCAACTTTGAGGCTATAACTACCATACTTAGACATTTTTAAAAATTATTAAATTTTGGGATATTGTAATAGGGTGGTCAAAGAGTCATTTCCAGTTGACCTTACATTAAAATTTGAAATTGAGATTTTCTGAGAATTTTTACAGTCGGGTATGGTTGTTAAGGGAAATGGTGAATAAGCACCGAAACCTTGATTTAACCTAAAATGGTTAGGTTGTTGGAACACTTGGGTTATAAATAACATGTGAAACATATATTAAAGTGTCAAGGGTATTGTTATGCAAGAGTGAGGTTAGTAAGAGATGTGGTATTCTAACGACGGTCCTTTTCGTGTTTATAGAAACTCGGGGAGAGCCACGAGCCATACCTTCAGGACATCGAGATCGAGGCAAGATCTTTTCTATCCCTACTTGGAAAATTATTATCTTCAAAGAAACTTGATTTCTTGGAATATTTATACATGTGATGCTATTATTACTATATTATGAAGAAATTGTCTTCCTTGAGTATTTATATTAAAAAGAAAGGTATATGAAGATGTATATGGATATGAATATGGATATGAGTATGAGATGGATATGAATATGGATATGAGTATGAGATGGATATGTATAAAGATGATTATGCATGAAGTGAACATGCCTTATTATTAAGAGAATATGAGAGAATGGTATCAGTTGTTATCTAAAGTAAATAAAAGAATGGTATCAGTTGTTATCTAGGGTTATATGGTTTAATAATATTTTGTTAAAAATAATCTTTAAACATTTGTGATTTAATAAATATTATTTGATTATTACTTTCAAAATAGTTGGAATATTTTATGCATATAAAAGCGTCTTTGATTTCATTGAATACAAAGGAGATGTTTGAGTCATAATTAAAGTATTATGACATATGTTTTAAAGGTGATGATATATGTGAATGGAAATGTGAATGATATGTGGAAATGAAAGCGAGAAAATGGAAATGTGGAATGATATTTTATAAAGGGAATAATGATTTGACAAAAAGGGGGATTGCAACAGACTTGCGTAAGTGGCTGTGTCAGGGCTGTGTGCGACACAGTCCAGCATTTATTATTTTTATTACGGCACGAAGATGCCAAGGGAGGATGTTAGCAGGTGGCCTTCCTCCAGGGATGATCTTCATTCCTTCTACCGGTAGTAAAAAGAGAGCAGGTACGATTAGGCGACTGATCATCGTCCAACGTATCAGGCGACAGCAGATATCCCCAATGGTTTTGAAAAGAAAGTGCTGACAATGGTTTTCAGATTTCTATACTGAAAACAGAATAATGATATGAAATGATGGAATTATTGTTACAGATGAAGAGAAACTGATTTTATATTAATTTATATAATTGTTACATAAGAAAGAAATGAGAAGATGGTAGTGAGAGATTTGTTCAAGTATTCATATTATCTTGAAATATTACACTGAAAGGGTATATTGATTGTTATATTATTGAAGAAGAGAAACTGATATTATATTATCCTAGAGTCCTTTTCTTATAATAGTAAGTGGATGATGTATTATTAATAAGAATTTTATTCTTTCGTAAGGTTTATAATTGGTTTCCGGTTATATATATATTTATATATGTTTAAAATTTTGATTTCTGGTTTACAATATTATCTTGCTGAGCTATTATAGCTCACTCTTGCTATTTATTTTTATAACAGCTAGATCAGGTGCCGAAACGTCGCAGTACAACCCGGAAGAGGGTAAAGGGGAAGTCTACCTTATGAGAAAGTATCGACACCTGTTCTCAAGGTAGTATATACTTATATATGGGTATAATAGATGGTATTCTGGGATTATAACAATAGTTTATCTTTAACTGCTATCATTAATGGATGTTGTTCTCTGAGCATATGATTGGTGTGTGTGTATTAGTGTGGGGTCAACTGTTTAAGTATTAAATATTAAGTTTTTTTTAAAAAAAAGACCAAAGAGATATTGATATTGAATGGAAATTGGACCGTGATGACCTGGATCCTTGACCCCGGATCTAGGGGCGTCACAGATGGTATCAGAGCTAAGAGTCATAATGCTCAGGAACAAAAGTGATAATAATAAATATATCAGTGATAATATAAATTGTGAATTCCCATCGAGTTCAAGGGCGGTATATCGCATGTAGCATTTATTCTAAGTAGTGATTATAATTTTATAGATTATTACTAATAAAAGTTTATGTTTTAGTATAGGGAGAGGAGATTAGTGAGCCAAGGTTAAGGGTACTTAAATCTTCTTGGGTTTAAGGGAGTTTGAGGTAATATTGTAGTGGATTGGTGAACAGAAACTGATTGTTTCAATTGATTGTGGAGATGAAATGATGAAATTGAGATTGGTCGGTAAAGCCAAGATATACCTTAAGGACCAAGACAGACTAAGACATTCCGAGATTGACTTAAATGAAATGGCTATTATGCCAAAAGTGTTAAGTTTATGTGGCACACGAGATCGATATGAGAAAGGGAATACTTGATGTATCGGGAAGTGTACGTTAGATAACCTCGTGAGTATACAGGGTATGTTGGGATATACAATTATAAAGTATAGTTTGAAGGGTCCTTGATACCGGAGCATTGTCAGGATAAGACGATCAACATTACGTAAGTATATAGATTAGAAGGTTGTGTTCTATTTTGGATAAAGGCAGAGAGTATCGAGCCAAGTCACGACTAGGTAAATGAAGATAATTGGGAATAGCAGACGATAGGTTAAAGATAAATGGTGAGTGCCAAATTTAATAAATTTTGGAGAGTACGCAGTCTAAGATATAGATAGTATTTTGAGGAAAACCTTCCATTATTGGGATTTTTTTTCAATTGGGCAGAGGCTATTAACGGCAACTACTTTCAAATTTCCTAAAGCCCTGCTAAATTATATTATTGAGTTTCAAATTTTCCTCCACTGGTGGGTAATTATTCATTAAGGGCCGGCATCTTTTCAAAACTTTCTAGTACCCTTGAAATGTGTTTCAAAATTGTATTTTATCTATCTTAGTCAAAATATTCTTTTAAGATTTATTTTCGGAAGATAGTATTTATCATCACGATTTATATTTTCTTTATATTTCTTACTCCAATTAAGAGGAACAATCCTATATGTATACACAAGGACGATCTGTCTGTGTGATTGAAAGTCGGAGGGGACGCCCTCACTTGTGTAATATAGGGGTTCTTCCATCATATTGATTTCTCAAATATTCTTTTGTTTCGAATAAGAGCTATTTAAAACTCTTAATCTTATAAATTATTGTGGGACCCTTGCTTGTTTCTGGGTTCGTTTCAATTCAAAGTCTCTTAAATTCTATTAATTGTTTCGAATATAGAAGATTTTATTAATGAATGGAAGCAATGTTTATAGTATACGTGATTATACAAGGAAACTTGAGGTTCCAAAGGAAATTTCAATAAGAGATAATTAGAGCTAGAAGCGTTTCAATATAAGAGAGGAAGGAATGAGAAGAAATGGGTATATTTGATGATTAGTAAGAGAAAAGAATATGAGGAATTTTAAGGCATAATTGAGATTTACTATGGAGAGTAAGGTGTATTTTGAGGATAGAGTCAGAATAAGGATAAACAAGGGAAGTGGGGATAATTAATGAAGGATTCGAGGTGTAATAACTATTAGTGGGGGGGGAAGGCCAATATTGTGACTAATACCCTAAGTAGCAGAGAGAGATTAAAGATGTTAAGTATTCAAAGGATTAATCCAAAAAGGTGTGAATGAGTAAAACTTGAGGTAAAGATTTTGATGAGAATAATAAAAGGAAATTACAGAGGTGGAATATATAGTATATCATGAAGGAACTAAGGTGGATCAGCAAGATGTAAAGAGCGTATAGTGAACAATAGACATATGGGATAAGGTATCTAGAGGAAATAGCAGGTACGCTCTAATTTAACCTCTTAAGTGTAAATGTTTGGTTAGGGATCGACTAAGTCAATAAATGGTGTAGATAGGTTGACAATGTAGATAAGGAAAATCAATATCTGTTAAGGGTCAGAGAACTCTATAGAAAGGAGATTAAGAGTATGAGAGAAAGTGTGAGAATATATTTTTCAATGATAAAGGAAAAGCACATTCTTGTTTAAGTACGAACAGGGAATATATATTATAGATAATATTTTCTTACAATTGTTTCAAGGAATAGTCTTATAGTCAAAATTCTGGAAGATTTTACAGAGATAAGATATATTCAGATTTGAGTATTAATATTTTATGTCATGATAGAAATTAAAATATAGACAAACCATAGTGAGATACACTACCATTCAGGGGAGGCCAATGTGGTGGCCGATACCCTTAGTCGAAAGAGGAAGGAGAAATGAGATAATATAGAATGACTGAAAACATGAGGAGATTTGCAAGGAGAAGATAATGAAAGTGCTGCTATTGATAAGCTAAATGGAATGTTGATGAATGACAAGCAAGTATATGTTGGTGTATTTCTATATAAACAAGATAGAGATGTTTAATAAGAAACTAAAGGATGGAGGAAGTAATATGAGAATTAGAAGGTGTAATGTGAGAAAGGTATTCGTCAATATCTTCAACGTGATTCCGGGACGGAATCCTTTTAAGGGGGGAAGACTGTAATAACCCTAACTTTTGCAATGCTACAGTACCTAAATGAATAGTGATTTTGAGGATTTAAGGAAATGGTATGTAGGTACCCTATAATTGAAACAGAAAATGAATAATCAGAAACCATATTAGTGATGTACTATGAAAATGAGTGACTCAAAACGATGACGGATTTCAGAAATTCCTGAGTATAGATTTTTAAGATGTTTGATTTCAATTGAGTACTATTGTATCGGGTATTAAAGAGTATGGAATATGAAAAGGGTGTATACCTTGAGGAACATGGGAAATTAGGTTAAACCAGGGGATTATTAAGTCAAGGGAATGCCAGAGGAATTTAGATTGTTAAACAATTTAGATCCACTTGGAAATGAGATATTAAATTTGAGGAATTGAGGATTTAATATTTTGGAATTTTATTATATTTGATTTAAGAATTTAGAACGAAAACCGCTGAGACTTTATAACGAGATTAAGCGATCGAATCATGTATTGAGCATATTAAATGTTAGAAGTCCAAGGGAGGATATATTATGAGATGGAAAAAGAATTGAGAATATAATCCTAGAGTAAAGAGAATGTAAATGAGTTAGTGAGCGAGTTAGAGAATGCTTGAGAAATCGGGAGAGAAACCGGGAGAGCAAATTCTGAGATAAAGAGAATATAACAAGGATATTGGATTTAATATCTACTTAAGGATTCGAACCACCCTAACACACTAATATATGATGTGAGAAAGGATAATATATATGCAAGAGATTTACAGAGGAGAAACCACTGAAACGATCATAGAAATCTTTCGATGAATCAAATGATGAAAGAACTTTGCATTAAGCCCAAACAAAAAGCCCTAGAGCATGGTAAAAGCCCAAATTTTGGCCCAACCTACACATGGAGCTGTATGGTAAGTGAATTAAAGTGTAAGGGAAGGAATCCACTTGGTGAAAATATTAGAACCAAAGTGGAAGAGGAGTAAACTTGACAAAACCTTGATACTAAGTTGCATTTTACCATGGCAAGGTGTCTAGATGGCCAACAATTGGCACCCTTTGATTGGTGGACTCCAAAACACAATTACAAAAGGTTGCTAGCTGATATATCAAGATAGAAACAAGGGATATACATCATTTACACAAGAGAAAGCAAAACAAAACAATTTTATTTCAAGAAGAAAATTTCGGCCAGATTTCTAGGAGCTCAGTAAAACGAGCATAACTTCTTCATTTCTCAGCCAAATTTTGCGTTCTATAGCTTTTTAGAAAGCCCATGAGATAAGCTACAAGGCGTATTTCACAAGATATTTCCAGAAAAGCAAGGTAAGGGGGTCGTTTTTCATGTTCTTTCAGCTGCAGAATAATAGCTTCGAAAATTCTAAATATGTTCTTGATGTTTCTTGTTAGTTTAAGGTGTTATAAGGTTATATCAAGGCTTCTCAAGGACTTTAAGCCTATAGTAAGAGTGTTAAAGCTTCAAAGAAGGTATAAACATCCTCACCCCTTTTGAGTTTATGATGGATTATGGTTAGTTTAGTGACTAAGTGTATATTAAGCATGAAATCATGGTTATATAGGTGTTTATAAGTGTTTTGATTGAATATGGAAGTGTATTGGGCTTGTAACCATGGCTGGTATGATGACCACATGGTGAATGGAATGGTATATGTGTTGGATGATGAGTTTGGAGGAGTGATAATTTGGAAAGTAAGAAAATATAGCCGTTATAATGTCCGATTTTAGTTAGAACTAAAAAATGCCCTGTTTTTGGATCAACAGACACGTACGGTAGGTTACTGTCTAGCACACCAACTGACCATGAGAGGATAGATCTTAGTTCATAGATCGTTTTGATATAAATTACGTCAAAATCTGATGAACGGTTTAGGAGAAAAGTCAGTTTTAGTGAAAGGCATTCGAAAATCGAGAAAACGTAGTTGTACCAACTTTGAGGCTATAACTACCATACTTAGACATTTTTAAAAATTATTAAATTTTGGGATATTGTAATAGGGTGGTCAAAGAGTCATTTCCAGTTGACCTTACATTAAAATTTGAAATTGAGATTTTCTGAGAATTTTTACAGTCGGGTATGGTTGTTAAGGGAAATGGTGAATAAGCACCGAAACCTTGATTTAACCTAAAATGGTTAGGTTGTTGGAACACTTGGGTTATAAATAACATGTGAAACATATATTAAAGTGTCAAGGGTATTGTTATGCAAGAGTGAGGTTAGTAAGAGATGTGGTATTCTAACGACGGTCCTTTTCATGTTTATAGAAACTCGGGGAGAGCCACGAGCCATACCTTCAGGACATCGAGATCGAGGCAAGATCTTTTCTATCCCTACTTGGAAAATTATTATCTTCAAAGAAACTTGATTTCTTGGAATATTTATACATGTGATGCTATTATTACTATATTATGAAGAAATTGTCTTCCTTGAGTATTTATATTAAAAAGAAAGGTATATGAAGATGTATATGGATATGAATATGGATATGAGTATGAGATGGATATGAATATGGATATGAGTATGAGATGGATATGTATAAAGATGATTATGCATGAAGTGAACATGCCTTATTATTAAGAGAATATGAGAGAATGGTATCAGTTGTTATCTAAAGTAAATAAAAGAATGGTATCAGTTGTTATCTAGGGTTATATGGTTTAATAATATTTTGTTAAAAATAATCTTTAAACATTTGTGATTTAATAAATATTATTTGATTATTACTTTCAAAATAGTTGGAATATTTTATGCATATAAAAGCGTCTTTGATTTCATTGAATACAAAGGAGATGTTTGAGTCATAATTAAAGTATTATGACATATGTTTTAAAGGTGATGATATATGTGAATGGAAATGTGAATGATATGTGGAAATGAAAGCGAGAAAATGGAAATGTGGAATGATATTTTATAAAGGGAATAATGATTTGACAAAAAGGGGGATTGCAACAGACTTGCGTAAGTGGCTGTGTCAGGGCTGTGTGCGACACAGTCCAGCATTTATTATTTTTATTACGGCACGAAGATGCCAAGGGAGGATGTTAGCAGGTGGCCTTCCTCCAGGGATGATCTTCATTCCTTCTACCGGTAGTAAAAAGAGAGCAGGTACGATTAGGCGACTGATCATCGTCCAACGTATCAGGCGACAGCAGATATCCCCAATGTTTTTGAAAAGAAAGTGCTGACAATGGTTTTCAGATTTCTATACTGAAAACAGAATAATGATATGAAATGATGGAATTATTGTTACAGATGAAGAGAAACTGATTTTATATTAATTTATATAATTGTTACATAAGAAAGAAATGAGAAGATGGTAGTGAGAGATTTGTTCAAGTATTCATATTATCTTGAAATATTACACTGAAAGGGTATATTGATTGTTATATTATTGAAGAAGAGAAACTGATATTATATTATCCTAGAGTCCTTTTCTTATAATAGTAAGTGGATGATGTATTATTAATAAGAATTTTATTCTTTCGTAAGGTTTATAATTGGTTTCCGGTTATATATATATTTATATATGTTTAAAATTTTGATTTCTGGTTTACAATATTATCTTGCTGAGCTATTATAGCTCACTCTTGCTATTTATTTTTATAACAGCTAGATCAGGTGCCGAAACGTCGCAGTACAACCCGGAAGAGGGTAAAGGGGAAGTCTACCTTATGAGAAAGTATCGACACCTGTTCTCAAGGTAGTATATACTTATATATGGGTATAATAGATGGTATTCTGGGATTATAACAATAGTTTATCTTTAACTGCTATCATTAATGGATGTTGTTCTCTGAGCATATGACTGGTGTGTGTGTGTATTAGTGTGGGGTCAACTGTTTAAGTATTAAATATTAAGTTTTTTTAAAAAAAAAGACCAAAGAGATATTGATATTGAATGGAAATTGGACCGTGATGACCTGGATCCTTGACCCCGGATCTAGGGGTGTCACAGTGAGCTCTTTAATACTCGAGCTATTAAGTACGAGGGGACTTGTGCCTAGTGACCTAAGGCTTTTATAGTCTGGGATCCACTGACCTAACGCTCGCTACATGGGTATTATTGTATAAGCCTTTTGGGGTCTCATCCATTGCACGGTTAAATAAGCATGCCTGTATATTATGAGTCATAGTTAGAAATAAAAGCATGAATTCTTGTCTAACTCAGATGAAGGTGGAGGTGTTTCGAAGTTATGAAGTGTTTTGCGCCTATTCTGTTTATAAACTTGCGATTGTCTTGACAAAGTATTAGTATGATTTTTGATCTTGTCTGGGAGTATAACTGATGAGCATAGCACACACGCACGTTTCTGATCATGTAGAGTTAATATACGGGGATTTAGTCGAGCTCTGTTTGGACGTATTGCACTTCTTGAGATGTTTGCCTGTTGGTTGGTTTTGGTTAGTCTAAAGGGGGTCCTTGCATTTTCATATTAGTTGCATTCATGCATTGCATTGTTGAGTCGTTTGTGTCAGTTGGATTTTGTGGGTACATTCACTATAGGCCCTCACGAGACCTTACTCGTCCACTAGGGCTGCCTAGGGGTTTAAAGGGCTTGTTGCATATGGCAAATGCAACCGTGATCACCTACGGAAGTGGTACTAGCTAGTTTGTATATTGTTTATGCTTGAGGGCAAGCATCGGTTCAAGTTTGGGGGTGTGATAAGTGGATTTTATATCTACTTAGAACGTCTTATGTCGGCTTGAATTGATAGTTTTGGCCTCAAGTATGTCGTGTTTTGATTAGTTTTTAGTGGAAATGTGCAGGATTTTTATCTCAGGATCGGAGTTGGTAATTGAAGATGTTATGTTGGATATAGGCCCAAGGTGTTTGCTTAAGAAGGTTTCCAGAAGAGCGAGGGAAAACGAAGCAAGGAACGACAATTACCATGAAAATCAGAAATTCCAGGAAGTTGTCCGGGCGGGCGCTCAAGCTCCTAGGCGGCCGCTCAGGGGGAATTGTCCATGCGGCAGCTCAAGATTTCAGGCGGCCGCTCAGCCTGAATTCTGGAGAATTTTACAGTTTTGCCCTTTTCGAATGTTAATGCAATTCTGAGTTGTTTCCTTGTATGATCTGGTTTTTAGGGCCTATAAAAACTCTGGTTATCATTGTAATCAGTACCGAGGGTTTTATTTTGTTAACATTAAGGAGTGAACGATCAATTGTTCGTGACAAGCAACGGATCAAGATCTACCTATCTTTTGTAACTTGGCATTCTTCGGATTTGTTTCTAAACCCTTATTAATTAATATTATTCTTTTCTTCATTCTAGTCATGTTTATTAGCATATTTTCATCGAACCCCATGATGATGAACGGTTCGACTATGAACTAATCACCGTCATGGGGTCCTAACGAATTTATTTACAGAAATTAGTAGTGAATGCCTAATTGATATACATGTGGTGATTTGCGATATCCTTGCATGGTTGTGATTTAATTAAATAGATGCGTCGCGAACATCTATCTTGTTAATCTTTAGTGAAGCGACAGTGGATCTCTAGATTTAGAACTTACCATGCTAGCATATGTTCGTGATTGATTTCATGATTAGTGGTGTGATTTTAACCATCTCATACTATCTTATGTAATCCTTATGGATAACTTGCTCTTCAACCTTTAGGTTTTCAAATTCTATAGACATATAGAGTCTAGACCTAATTGGT